>JAUIMM010000024.1:2820000-5220000 GCA_031769625.1 Taudactylus pleione | reverse complement strand
AGTCCCACACCCAGACAGTCTTCTTGCTGATTGACGGAGGTTATCTTGCTGATGCCGGGATCTGGTACAGAGCGCTTGCGTATGTATAACTGTACTTGGGTCTGTATAATTTCTTTGCACTAAAATGTACTTAGATCATAGCGTGTAAATGAATGTACTTTTACTTGAATAATACTTTGTGCTTTGGAACCACAGGTTCAAGGTCTGGAGTCTTTATTTACTGTATGACTGCATACGCAAATTAGCGTCATCCTTAGAGGTTTATAGGCAAGATATTAGAAGGTATAGGCAGGAGTGTATAGAGGTTCAAACTCAGTATCCTTATCAGAATTACATATTGACATATATTTAATGTGCTCCTATCACAGTAAAAATTTCCCATACAACATCTGATTCTATGCTGTTATACATGGCCATGAAAACAATTGCCCCTTTTTGCAAAAAATCAATTTCAGCATGGCAACAATAGAAATACATGCTGCAGAGAAATATAGTTGTCTAATCAATGATCCTTGGGTCAACACTGCATATGTGAGAACCAAGTTGCCGGTATCAGAATGCTAACAACAAGAAATGCTACTGAAAGTATTTTATAAATGTCGCTAGTATAACTTTAAGCATGCTGCTTTTATAGCATGTTTAAAGTTATATTAGCAACACCGTTAACCACAACCCTGGCACTAATGCATGGGATGCGACCATAGTCAGCTGTGCTTTAGCTGGACATTGTCGCATCCCATGTGTCTGTGCTGTCTCACTGCTTCTCCCATCTGTAATGGAGGAAATCCATTCTCCACATGCGCAGAACAGATGTCCTTTTAGTGTTTTGACCCCCTGGTGGTGACTTTGTGGCCTTTGACTGCTGACATCACCCCCAAAATAGCTTCCCAGAATGCTGTTCAAACAGCACTCTGGGGCGCAGATGCCCAGGGCCGGATTAAGGTCTGTTGGCCCCCTGGGCAAGAAATGTGTTGGGGCTCCTATCAATAAAAGTTTTATATGGGTTCAGTATGAATTATTAATACACTTTGTATACTTTATGACACAGGTTCTCAAACTCTGTCCTCAGGACACCAAACAGTGCATGTTTTCCAGGTCTCCTCACAGATTCACAAGTGAAATAAGCTCCACCTCTGGATCTTTTAAAATGTGTCAGTGTGCAATGAACACACCTGTACACCTGCTGGGTGACCTGGAAAACATGAACTGTGTGGGGTCCAGAAGACCGAGTTTGAGAACCACTGCTTTCTGAAAATCCGCTGAGTGCCGTCCTCATCTCTGGAACTATTGTTTCGGGAATACTGCATTGGAGTGGACACCGGGATAACTTAACCTTCTGATGATTGAGTGCCTGACTATTGAGTATATATATATATATATATATATATATATATATTAGGGGTGAGCGGGTTCGGATTTCTGAAATCCGAACCCCCCCGAGCCCCCCCGATCCGAGTCCGATCCGAGTCAGGCTCGACTTTTCCCGCCTGACTCGGATTCTGAAATCGAGGCAAAACGTCATCTTCCCGCCTTCCGAGTCTCGCGGGTTTTGGATCCTATATAAGGTACCCACGTCGGCGCCATTTTCTCACTCGGCTGTGGACAGTGAAGAGGGAGGGTGGGAGTTAGGGCTGTGTAGTGTAGTGTAGTGTAGTGCTGCTGTTGTCCACTACTTCAAAGTCCATAGGGGCTGGCTGTGTTGTGCTGTGCTGCTGTTGTTAATAGGGGCTGTGTCCACTACTTCAAAGTCCATAGGGGCTGGCTGGACTGTGTTGTGCAGTCAGTTCTCCATAGGGGCTGTGTCCACTCCAAAGTCCTGTGCAGTGTCCCAGTCCTAAAGAGGTGCTGTAGTGTTGTCCAGGGGGTGCTCTGTCCATCAGGGGTGCTCCCCCCAAGTGCTAAAAATATAATATATTTTCTGTGTTTGTGAATTGTGTGCGCAGTAGCCGCACATGCATCAACAAAGTAGTGCCAAGCGTGCGCCTGTGTCATAAGTAAAGGGCCGGCTGGCTTGACCGTTAAAGGGTGTTGTAACCCCCGAAAGTACACTCCAGTCCAAACCAAAAAAAAATTATTTTCTGTGTTTGTGAATTGTGTGCGCAGTAGCCGCACGTGCATCAACAAAGTAGTGCCAAGCGTGCGCCTGTGTCATAAGTAAAGGGCCGGCTGGCTTGACCGTTAAGGGTGCTGTAACCCCCGAAAGTACACTCCAGTCCAAACCAAAAAAAAAATAATTTTCTGTGTTTGTGAATTGTGTGCGCAGTAGCCGCACGTGCATCAACAAAGTAGTGCCAAGCGTGCGCCTGTGTCATAAGTAAAGGGCCGGCTGGCTTGACCGTTAAGGGTGCTGTAACCCCCGAAAGTACACTCCAGTCCAAACCAAAAAAAAAATTATTTTCTGTGTTTGTGAATTGTGTGCGCAGTAGCCGCACGTGCATCAACAAAGTAGTGCCAAGCGTGCGCCTGTGTCATAAGTAAAGGGCCGGCTGGCTTGACCGTTAAAGGGTGCTGTAACCCCCGAAAGTACACTCCAGTCCAAACCAAAAAAAAATTATTTTCTGTGTTTGTGAATTGTGTGCGCAGTAGCCGCAAGTGCATCAACAAAGTAGTGCCAAGCGTGCGCCTGTGTCATAAGTAAAGGGCCGGCTGGCTTGACCGTTAAAGGGTGCTGTAACCCCCGAAAGTACACTCCAGTCCAAACCAAAAAAAAATTATTTTCTGTGTTTGTGAATTGTGTGCGCAGTAGCCGCACGTGCATCAACAAAGTAGTGCCAAGCGTGCGCCTGTGTCATAAGTAAAGGGCCGGCTGGCTTGACCGTTAAGGGTGCTGTAACCCCCGAAAGTACACTCCAGTCCAAACCTAAAAAAAAATTATTTTCTGTGTTTGTGAATTGTGTGCGCAGTAGCCGCACGTGCATCAACAAAGTAGTGCCAAGCGTGCGCCTGTGTCATAAGTAAAGGGCCGGCTGGCTTGACCGTTAAAGGGTGCTGTAACCCCCGAAAGTACACTCCAGTCCAAACCAAAAAAAAATTATTTTCTGTTTGTGAATTGTGTGCGCAGTAGCCGCACGTGCATCAACAAAGTAGTGCCAAGCGTGCGCCTGTGTCATAAGTAAAGGGCCGGCTGGCTTGACCGTTAAGGGTGCTGTAACCCCCGAAAGTACACTCCAGTCCAAACCTAAAAAAAATTATTTTCTGTGTTTGTGAATTGTGTGCGCAGTAGCCGCACGTGCATCAACAAAGTAGTGCCAAGCGTGCGCCTGTGTCATAAGTAAAGGGCCGGCTGGCTTGACCGTTAAGGGTGCTGTAACCCCCGAAAGTACACTCCAGTCCAAACCAAAAAAAAAATTATTTTCTGTGTTTGTGAATTGTGTGCACTGTGGCTGCACGTGCATCAACAAAGGAGCAGCCCCAAGCGTGCGCCTGTGTCCCATAAGTAAAGAGCCGGCTGGCTCATTTCTTAAAGGGTGGTGTAACCCACAAAGTGCACTACTCTCCAGCAAAAATAAAATAATATTTACTGTGTTTGTGTGCGCTTTAGCCGCACGTATATATATCAATATAACATAAATGGAGGACCAAACTTTCTCCGATAAAAATAAAATAGGGAAAGATCAAGAACCTCTTCCTCCTAGTGCTGTTGCTGCTGCTGGGAGTTGTTCATCATCCCAGAGAGGAAGTAGGAACATCACTACTTTTACTAAACAATTGACCCTCCAACAGTCCCTAGCGATGAGGATGAAGTACGACAGCAGTCATCCTGAAGCAAAACGTATAACTGAGGCCTTGACTGCTATGTTGGTGTTAGACGTGCGTCCGGTATCCGACATTAGTGCAGTGGGATTTAGACAATTGATGGAGGTAGTGTGTCCTCGGTTCCAAATCCCGTCTAGATTCCACCTGCATCCTCAAAGCAGCAGCGACAAGCGTGCGTCTGTCTGTTAAAGGGTGGTGACACCCTCAAAGTGTTCTACACAAACAATTAAAATATTGTTCTTTTTTTTTCGGTCTTTGTGAAATGTGTGGGCTGTAGCCTCACCTGCATCCTTAAAGCAGCAGCGACAAGCGTGCGTCTGTCTGTTAAAGGGTGGTGTAACTCTCAAAGTGTTCCAAAAAATAAAAAACTATTTTTTTAATGTGTTTGTGACTTGTGTGCGATGTAGCCACACTTGCATCCTCAAAGCAGCAGCGACAAGCGTGCGTCTGTCTGTTAAAGGGTGGTGACACCCTCAAAGTGTGCTACACAAACAATTAAAATATTGTTCTTTTTTTTTTGGTCTTTGTGAAATGTGTGGGCTGTAGCCACACCTGCATCCTTAAAGCAGCAGCGACAAGCGTGCGTCTGTCTGTTAAAGGGTGGTGACACCCTCAAAGTGTGCTACACAAACAATTAAAATATTGTTCTTTTTTCTGTCTTTGTGAATTGTGTGGGCTGTAGCCGCACCTGCATCCTTAAAGCAGCAGCGACAAGCGTGCGTCTGTCTGTTAAAGGGTGGTGACACCCTCAAAGTGTGCTACACAAACAATTAAAATATTGTTCTTTTTTCTGTCTTTGTGAATTGTGTGGGCTGTAGCCGCACCTGCATCCTTAAAGCAGCAGCGACAAGCGTGCGTCTGTCTGTTAAAGGGTGGTGACACCCTCAAAGTGTGCTACACAAACAATTAAAATATTGTTCTTTTTTTTTTGATCTTTGTGAAATGTGTGGGCTGTAGCCGCACCTGCATCCTTAAAGCAGCAGCGACAAGCGTGCGTCTGTCTGTTAAAGGGTGGTGACACCCTCAAAGTGTTCTACACAAACAATTAAAATATTGTTCTTTTTTTTTTGGTCTTTGTGAAATGTGTGGGCTGTAGCCGCACCTGCATCCTTAAAGCAGCAGCGACAAGCGTGCGTCTGTCTGTTAAAGGGTGGTGTAACTCTCAAAGTGTTCCAAAAAATAAAAAACTATTTTTTTAATGTGTTTGTGACTTGTGTGCGATGTAGCCACACTTGCATCCTCAAAGCAGCAGCGACAAGCGTGCGTCTGTCTGTTAAAGGGTGGTGACACCCTCAAAGTGTGCTACAGAAACAATTAAAATATTGTTCTTTTTTTTTCTGTCTATGTGAATTGTGTGGGCTGTAGCCGCACCTGCATCCTTAAAGCAGCAGCGACAAGCGTGCTTCTGTCTGTTAAAGGGTGATGACACCTCAAAGTGTTCTACACAAACAATTAAAATATTGTTCTTTTTTTTTTCGGTCTTTGTGAAATGTGTGGGCTGTAGCCGCACCTGCATCCTTAAAGCAGCAGCGACAAGCGTGCGTCTGTCTGTTAAAGGGTGGTGACACCTCAAAGTGTTCTACACAAACAATTAAAATATTCTTCTTCTTTTTTCTGTCTTTGTGAATTGTGTGGGCTGTAGCCGCACTTGCATCCTCAAAGCAGCAGCGACAAGCGTGCGTCTGTCTGTTAAAGGGTGGTGTAACCCTCAAAGTGTGCTCCACAAACAATAAAAATATTCTTTTTTTTTTTCTGTCTTTGTGAATTGTGTGGGCTGTAGCCGCACTTGAATCCTCAAAGCAGCAGCGACAAGCGTGCGTCTGTCTGTTAAAGGATTACATCGGTGACAGCATCCAAGTAGGCATGTCAGACAGTCCGTACCTGTACTGGCAGGAAAAAGAAGCAATTTGGAGGTCCCTGTACAAACTGGCTCTATTTTACCTGAGTTGCCCCCCCTCCAGTGTGTACTCCGAAAGAGTGTTTAGTGCAGCCGGGAACCTTGTCAGCGAAAGGCGTAGGAGGTTGCTTACACAAAATGTGGAGAAGATGATGTTCATAAAATGAATTATCAACTCTTCCAGGGAGACCAGCCTCCAGAACGTACAGAGGGACCTGTGGTTCCAGCAGGGACGAATTAATACTCTGTGAGGATGAGGATGTACACACTGAAGAGGGTGAGGAATCGGTGGATGAGGAGGATGAGGATGACATCTTGCCTCCGTAGAGCCAGTTTGTGCAGGGACACATTAATTGCCAGCTTGTTTTGTGGGGGCCCAAACGAACCAATCATTTCAGCCACAGTTGTGTGGCAGACCCTGGCGCTGAAATGATTGATTTGTTAAAGTGTGCATGTCCTGTTTATACAACATAAGGGTGGGTGGGAGGGCCCAAAGACAATTCCATCTTGCACTTCTTTTTTTTCTTTGCATTATGTACAGTTTGGGGCCTAGTTTTTCTAACTGCCATCCTGTCTGCCACTGCAGTGTCACTCCTAGATGGGTCACGTGTTTGTGCCGCTCACTCGTGTCGCTTAGCATAGTCATCCAGCTACCTCGGTGCAACCTTTTGGACATGAAAACACTATTGTGAGGTGTGAGGTGTTCAGAATAGACTGGAAATGAGTGGAAATTAAGGTTATTGAGGTTAATAATAGCATAGGAGCAGAGAAACCAACAAATTCTGTGATTTTAGCTGTTTTTATGCTTTTTTTAAAAAAAATACAGATCCAAAACACAAAACCCAGAACCCAAAACACGGAAGGGTGGTTTTGGCAAAACCAATCCAGATCCAAAACACGAAGAAAGATCCAGATCCAAAACCAAAACACAAAACACGAAAAGTGGCCGGTGCACACCCCTAATATATATACATACATTGGGCTGCCTGCCTGATGTATGTATGTATATAAATATGTGTATGTGTATATATATATATATATATATAGACACACACACATTTATATATATATATATATATAGACACACATAGACTGAGAGACAGACACATATACATATAAACATTACTGCTTAATGGGGACTGTATTGAGGGGGGCCCGATGTGTGGGGGCCCCAAGACAACTGCCCCTGTCACTCTCCCTATAATCTGGCCCTGCCTATGCCTAAACCAGTGGTTCTCAAACTGGGTGCCGTGGCACCCTGGGGTGCCTCAGGGCACTTGCAGGGGTGCCTCGGGTTGGTGGTCCAGTACAAATAAAATAATTTTTAGTTAGTGTGACAGGCAAAACCAGTGCATGCTGCTGCCGATCAAAAAATACATGGACAGAAAAAAGCAGAGCCCTTTCAACCACCATGTGAATGAACCTAATGGTGACATATACAGTAAGCACAATTTACTTAATTTAAGTTTTGCTGAATTTCTTAATAAGATACTTTTGCCCCAGGGGTGCCATGGAAAAAATGCTGATACTCTATGGTGCTTTGATTCGAAAAAGTTTGGGAACCAAAAGTTTGATATAATTTTCTATGCATGTGCAGAGCACAGCTGTAGCAAGGGGGACTGATGATTAGTACCCAGCTCCATGCTCTCCTGCACTCTTCAAGGTGATGGGGTGAGGCTATGCCACATGAGGAGGGTGGGGTGGTCATAATTTGGCACTGAGGGTGGGGGATAGGAATAGACTTTGCCCAACAAAAAAGTTTTTTGGCTAGCGGAATATATATAAAAAACATACTATTACATATACAGTTACTTATGGGGAGGGGACACTAATACAGTGGGGGCTCTTTGGCACTGGGGCTCAGGGGGTGGGCCCTGCCCCATGGACCTATTTCAATTAAGGCATGAGGGCTGATAATGCTCATGATCTATTGCAACTGGGAGGGCTATTTCTACTGGGGGATGGGAAGTAATTTTACAATGGGGAACTATAGACACAGGGGGGTACAAAACATCCCCTTTGTATATTTTTTTAACTTAAATATTTAAAAAAAAATTACTTTTAAAATAAAAAACTACAATTTCTGACCATTTTTTTTTTAAATAGCCAGTTTAATGGTTAAAATGCTTTAAGCAGTTTATTCTTGTTGTTAGAATATTGGTGTTGACAACTAGGCTCCAACATATGCAGATTCAGCCTTCTTAAGGTCAAACTTCCATATGTATTGTGCTTCAGGAATACATTTCAATACATTCATATGTGTATTGCCATTTTAACCATGCAGCTTATACAACATGTATCTAAACAACATTTTCTACAGCCATTTAGCCTGTGAATTCCATATATATATAAATACAGTCAAACTTATTGTTTACTATGATTTTTTTTCCCAAAAAAAATATTGCAGGGTTCAATTAAAATTAATTTAATTATACACTTTATTTGATTTAATTTTACGTTTATTGAAAGAAAGCTATTAAAAAATATATTTTAGAATTTATTTTATCCTGTGCAAACTGCATCAATTATTTTTACCCTAACAGCAAACTCTTTATTGTTTCATATATTGAACAAATGGAAATATCAGTTTAACTACTACCCATAAAATGTTATTTATACACCTTGTTTCAAAACCTATTATATTTTTCATGACTGCAAACTTTGGGCAAATTGCCATTTTATTGTCTTCCTTAACAATTTTGTCAGAAATACTATGTTGTATTGTTTCTAGCATCTACATTTGATATAGATAAAAGAGCCATCTAGGTATTTCAGCTCCAATGGTATTAAATGAGTAAATGTACAATACATTAGTAAACTGTATAATGAAAGAAAAACCATAAATGGAAATTTACCGATAAAGTTTAAAATATATATATATATATACATATATATATATATATACATATATATATATATATATATATATATATATATATATATAAAATCCAAACTTGGAGGGTACTCCTCATCGCAGAAATAAGAAATCCTTTATTTGTTATATACCACCAAATTGCACCACAGGATGCTGAACCCATCAGAAAAAGTACACTTTTTCTGATGGCTTGAGCATTCTGTGGTGTTTCTCTGTAGCAAAGTTTATTCAACGTTTCAAGGCCCTTACGGCCCCGTCGTCAGGAAAACAAACACACCTTTGTTTGTTTTCCTGACGACTGGGCCGTAAGGGCCTTTGAAACGTTGAATAAACTTTGCTACATTAGAAATCCTGGAGTGACGCGCTGTGGTCTGTCCTGCCTTGTGACAGCACACCTTGGATTTTTGTATTACTTTTTGCGCGAGCACCCAAGTACTTTATCACCAGAAAAACATTGAGTGCCGCACCATACCAAACATGTATATATGTACAGAAGATGAAGAAGATGTGAATTCTGCGAAACATGTTGCTACATACTGTAATTTTCAAATTATTCCTTCTCTATATTGCTTTTATTTTCCAAGATTATTTAAGATTTTTTTTTATGTTTTTGTTTTTATATGTATACAATTGTTTATATTATTTTATTACATTAAATGGACTATATTTTCCATCTGGATATTAACTGAATGTCCAAGGTTCATTAAATTGAGAGTACATTATATATTGTCTGTAAAGTATATAATATTGATTCTAAATCGATCTGCATCAAGGCAGCACCACATTGTTTTCTAGTACTGTATATCATTATGGAACAATATAATTACAGGAATGCAGGGACAGTAGAAAAAGGAGGGGGATTTAACCCCCTATTGTTCCTCAGCACACTGAATAGTACTTGCAACAATATATGAAGACTATATGGTCATAGAAATTCAGAGATATTAGTTGCATGCATTTGCAAATACACGGAAAGCTGCTAGGCCTCGTCACGGCTTCTCTGTCACTAGCAGTCCCTAACATTAGGAGGTTCACGTCCTAATGTTAACTAGGACTAACCATAACTATTTTTCTAATCGTTCGTACTCAATAGCAGAAGATACTTGCAGCACAGATCAGGGACATCCATGCTCCAAGTATTGGTGAAAATAACAGATTACAGATGCATGCACAGATCAGTGCATTCTGTGTTGCAAGCGGCTACAGTATGATAACAAATAGTCAATAAGACATAGATGCAGGGGCGTATCTTCCTATTGGCCAGGATTGCCCTCACCAGGGGCATGGACTGATGGGGGTTGCCGCTCGCAGTCAGTTATATCCCTGTTACCTGTCCCAGTGATTTCCTGGCTGCCCAGCTCTTACAGTAGTATACACATACTATACACACTGAGTCTGTCACAATCACTACAGAGTGACAGATTCAGGCCCCCATTTACTAACGAGTTTTATCACCAAAATGAGTGATAAATTTCACTGTGTATGATAAATGGTTCTCCAGCCAATCAGCTCCCATATCTGTAGATCTATTTAATTTTTGCAAAAGGATAGGAACTAATGCTGCAGTATTTCGGTGATGGAAGCGTTTCAAAGAGGGGAATATGCAAGTGACTGACGAATCGTGTTCTGGGAGACCATCCACCATAGTTACAAATGTCAACATTGCCAAAGCTTTGGAGATGTTGCAAAATAACAAGAAGGTTAATTTTACGCAAACTTTTGGCTTCACTTGGCATCTCATTCGAATGCATTCAGCATATTGTGACAAAGGAACTGAAAATGCATGATGTGTGTGCCAGGTGGGTACGCACAGAAGAGCAGATGTGATGACGAGTTGAATCGTGCAAGAACAGCGTTTGAATATCTGAGAGTATACCCAATTTCCTGACATCGATTGTGACGAATCATGAATTCAACATTATGATCCGGAATCCAAACAACAGTCCACTGTAAGAAACACGCAATTTGCCTATGCCTACCTGTAAAGTCATGCTTCCGCTGTTCTCTGATGCACATGGTATGATCCTACAATACTGGGTTCCCTGTGGACAGACAAATAATGGTGACAACTATGCAAACATACATTTGCGTGGAGCCCTGAGGAAGAAAAGACCACATTTGCTGAAGAAACAGTGGTTTTTGCTCCAAGGCAATGCCCGAACACATGTTGCTGCTGTTGCATTGGCAGCACTGACTGAAATTTATGGAACAGCACTGGGACATATCTTCATATAGCCCGGACTTAGCGCCCTGTGATTTTTGGGAATTCCCAACCCTGAAAAAGCAACTGCGCAGAAAGAAGTTCTTAACAGATGATGAAGTGAAAAATTCTTTGAATCATTGAAACACTGCAAAACATCTATTGAATATGAAGGGACGCTACTTTAAAAAAGAAAAATATTCAGATTCTGTCTGAGTCCTCTGATTCTGTATAAAAAAATCAGTCTCATTACTTTTCAATCAGCCCTCGTATATAATTATTTGTAACAAATATGCCCAAATATTTGATTTTTCTGTTCTTCCAATTAAAGTGGAAACTTTGGATTAGAGGTTTTTTTAAACTTGGGAAATGTGAATTTCATGTAGTTTATTTTCTAACCTGAGCATAATATGAATCTAGAGTCTTGTATAAATTCAGATAAGAAGTGTATGTAATTCACAAAGAGTGATCATTTATGTATATTCCTTCCCCCCAGCATCTTTATCTTTAAGGTTTAACCTAATCAAGCTCACTAGTGGCTTTGTCGTTAGTTTAAATTTGGATGGAGTGGGCATCTTTGACATTTTATTACCTATATCAGTGGTTCTCAAACTCGATCCTCAGGACCCCACACAGTTCATGTTTTGCAGGTCACCCACAGGTGTAATCATTACTCACTGATCCATTTTAAAATGTCCACAGGTGGAGCTAATTATTTCACTTGCTTCAGTGTGGAGACATGGAAAATATGCACTGTTTGGGGTCCTGAGGACCGAGTTTGAGAACCTGTGTCCTATATTATTAGAGCTTGAGATAAACCCATTAACCTGATCTACAGCTAAAGGGCTAGAAAAAAGTGCTTTAATACCAGTAAGAAGAGCTCTCTTTATACTAAACTCAGTAAGTGTAGTAAACATAATAGGTCAGAGTATCATATCAAATTCCTTTTCATTATTGATGGAAAGGAGGATAGTTGTTTCATTAATCAAATGTTTTAAATATATTGCTCCATGTGTATTGCCCCTGACTTGACAAGAGGCACAAAAACAAAAACAACCTTATTCAATAAATAAAATTGAGAAATATCTTGTTCTATCTAGTTGCTAGTATTTTGGAGAAAAGGTTAACATCATTATTGAGCAACAATATTGGTCAACAACAAATGCATGCATTAGGTTATATTTCATCTTTGTATATTACAATAATTTGGGAGAGGAGGTCTTGTCTTTTATAATTCTGTTGATGAGATTACAGAAGTAAGAAGTAAGATATTTTTAAAAGTATCCATCTAGGATGGGAAACTTTCCAATTTCTTTTAATAACTGCCTTCAGTTATTAAAAGAAACCACTGTTTTATGGGTTTCTACAATTATTGACTAGGAACAGTGACTGAGTGTATGTATAAAACCTAAATATCACATGAAGTTAGATGAATTCAAATACAACAGATTCTAAAAAGTTCTGGTATAAATTGTAATATATCATATAGGGAAACAGAATACTGTATGTTTAGTGTTGATATAAGAGAGGGGTGCATACTGAGCATATATGATAAAATATTGCAAGGAGAAATTAACTGTATGCAGTTTGTAAATATATTTTTAAGTAATGCTGTGCAATGTGTATAAATCAAAAGGTTGTTACTAGTGATGGTAAAAAGGTAAAGTATAAAACAAATGGCTGTTATACAGTAGATGAGCATTTTTAGAATTTAATTTACTTATTTTTTTATTTATTAACAGTTATGTGAAGAACGTACAAAATAATGTAGAGTACACTAACGGCCTGATTCGGTCGATGCGTATACATTGCAGTGCATGCATCGCAGTGCGCATGTGCAAACTAGCAAATGTTATGGGAACTGCGATTGCAGAGATTGCGCAGACCCAGAGCAGAGTGATTGATAGTAAGTGCCGTTTGTGGGTGGTGATGGGGGGGCGTGCCAGTGCATTTTATCGCTGTTGCAGGGGCATGCATAAACTATCCACTGCGTGGCCATAAGCAGCCATAGCACTGATAACGTGTGTCGCTGTTAGCAATTTCTGAATAAGGTCAGGGCTTGTGCAAGTGTGCAAATGGGTCCGATGTTACTCGATGTTACTGATTGTTTCACTATGTTCCCCTAATATACGGATGTGAGTAAGGGGAAGTTGGTGTCTTTATGTCTGTCTGCGATTGCAATGTGAATGCAAACATTTAAATAGCATCGCTGATATTAGCAACTGTGGGTGCATACATATATGCAGAATTATGATCCGTAGTGAATCAGGCCCTAAATACCCTATTGTCTGCAGGCAGACTATGGGCCTGATTCAGAGATGGCCAGATTAGCACAACTGCACACAGACAGCTGTGCAAATCCGTCCATCTTTGATACAAATGCAATAGGAGGTGTCATATACTTCCTTGCTGCATTAGCGAACCCAGCACTGCGAACGATGTTGCAGGCTGGGATCACCATCAGAACCATTTCGGTTGAATAAGTTGAAGCTTCCCACAGTCTGGCCAGTGCCACCGATGCAGACCCTGGCATTGTCCCTCCTGGAAAATGGGAACCTCAGATGAACATACATCTCTGAATCAGGCCCTATGCCTGTAGGCAAATAAAAATAACAATAACCAATTTGTAATAAAATAATGACACAAAGACATATTGGCAAGGAAAAAAGTGGTCAGCTGTATTTGTCATTAATTAAATAGTAAAAGGGAGAAGAAGACAGATAAATTATGGTGGCAAAGAAAGAATGGCCCTACTAAGCAATATTGCCATATGTTTATCAACTCCACTCAAGCCTAGATAGGGGCCAACTGCCAGCCCATCACCACACCTCAAGCTATCCAACTCTAATGCCAAAGACACATAAGGCACACCAGGACCAGTAGTGCCGCTGACCCCTATAGGATAGAATTAGCCTGACCTGCATATTGGTGAGGAGAGCACCTAAAGATATAAAAGGCAGAAAGCAACTGCTACCATAAATAAAGATAACAACAAAACTAAAAAACAGATGTGGGTGGGTTTGGATAGCCTCAACTGAAAGAGACTCTCCCACCTGGACACATTTACTATAATGCTAAAATGTCTCCTAAAACACACAAACCTTAAAAATAATCATAGACTAACAACAGCAGAAATAAGAACACACCTAACCTAATTTAACACTTGCAAAAACAATGCAGTAAAAAAAAAAGACATGGGCTAACAAAATCAGGTCATAACATGCATACACCCTAAACTAGCTTGCAAAACCAGTGCAGTTCAAAACAGCCAGTATATTTCCCTACAAACCATTTTAGATATATTTCTTATATTTCATATATATTGATCACTGATTAGAAACCAGTTAGTTTAGACCATTAGCATATCAATAAACATCACTCACGCACAGGGCCTTAACTGGACATTAGACAATACATTTTGACCACTTTCTGTGCTGGTCACACCCCCAGAGGGGAATACAGGCTGAACAAACCAAACACTCTCACAATCTCATCAATAATTTAGCTGAGCATACCTGGATGGCTAGGTATCATCTATCTCTCCTTTCTGTTTGGTTACACACGCATGGGCCGATAAAGGTATAGCATTATTTTTATTTTCATCTTTATTTATTATTTTTTAAATATTTTTATTTATGTATTTATTAATTTTTTACTTTATTTCATCTAATCTTTTTTATTTTGTTTATTTATTTATTATTTTTTGACATTTGCGTTTATTTAATTACATATTATTTACATTATCATTAATATATATAGTATACACTTCATTTAAAACCTCTTTATATACATATATATGTCTGCAGACTCATTCCACAATCAGTATGTTCTATATAGGGTACTATAGTAGATTGTTATACATGTCTTTATTTTCCCTCATTTTGTAGATCTAGAGTGGGTTTACTATATCTTAATAATTCCCATATTGTTTAGTGTTATTATTATTTTGTATTGTCTGCATAAAATGGATTGTCTTCTATAGATAAGAGCTAATTACATTGGTCCTTTTCTTTTGTATTTGCTCAATTGGGCTAATTCCTACAAACAGCATTGTGATTCAAAAGTTGAAATGAACTAATCATCTAATAACAACTGGAATCCGTCAACTCAATTAAGGACCTATTTAAACCAGCTACTTGGAGTGAACGGCACATGCCCCTGCGACATTCATTTATTTATTATTAATTAATATATATAGCGCCTTATTTGAGAATTTTTGTCTGTTCTTCTACATAATTATGGCATAGTATATAGATTAATGCGTGAAACAGATGGCTTTGATGGTAATTGCTATTGTATAATTATGGGACTGTTTACTAAGCAGTGATAGGAGACAGAGTGAAAAGTGATAAGGTGCCAGCCAATCAGCTCCCAAATGCCATTTCACAGGCTGTGTTTGAAAAGTTACAGTTGGGAGCTGATTGGCGGCACCTTATCACTTTTCATTCTCTCCTAACACTGCTTAGTAAATAGACCCCTATGTGATTTAGTACTGTGGTATTTAGGAGCATGCTGTACAGTATACAGTATGGTAGTTTTAGATTAGCCATTCCTTGTCACCCTTGCTGCGTCTTACCCAAGTATCCATTAGGTGAGCCGCGCTCCACGGTCTCATAAATGGATTTAGGTCTTTCAAGTGTTCTGAGAATGTCTTTACATACCCAGGATACTTCCATGTTAACTTAGAAATTGACATCAGATAACTGATGTGTATTTGTGATAATATTGCAATGATGTAATATGCAGTGTTTTATAGTGTTTACATTCTGGAATACTATATAATGGACTCTTTGAGATCTATTCATCATCCCTTCATTTCTACAAGTAGGTGAAAATTAAAAATGTTCCCTACTTTTTGTAAAAATTAAGTTTCAGGGCTATTCATCATTCCTGTAATGCAGGAGATATCACAGATATCTCTTGATTACAATTATCCCCTGTTAATTTCCACAGTCCCGATATTTTACTATAGGAACATAGAAATTGTGTAATTCTTCAAGTTCCGAAAAAGTACTGTATTTTTTCTGAACTTGTGTGTAATACTGTATGTCATTCTTAGATGTCGTACAGCCCCCAATACCGTTCACATGCTGCCATTTAGATGGCAGCTTGTGCAGCAAAGAAATCTTTTCAGATCCAGTTGTGTCTGCTTACCCCCGGTGTCTCTGGGCTGTTTCTGGTTCTCTCCAGGCTCCCCAAGAATATTTTCTTGTGCTCATCTTAAGTTGCACCAGGGGGGAGCTTGTGTGGCTACACTAAGCAGTAGTGGTGGCCATAGGAGGAGTAGGGGGGTCTGGGTCAGAAACTGGTGGCAGGTTATGGTGGAGAGTTACACAGACCAGCAGCAGTTGTGGGGGAGCTGGGATAGACACTGCTGGTTGCACAGGGAGAGGGGGCTGGGATGGACCCTGGTGGCCACATGGGAGAAGCGGGCCAGGACAGACATCAGTGGTTATGTGGGGCAAGGGGGGTTGGGACTAACACAGGTGTCCATGCAGGGGGCGGACACCAGTGGCCATATGGGGGTGTGGTTAATGACAGTGGTGGGGAGAGCAGGGGGACATATAGCAGCAGCAGGGGGGGTTACAATTCTGAGCTGGGGTTATCTGAAGTGAAAGACAGTTGCGGAATTAGAGAGGGGGACAGATGCAGTGAGGAGTAACTAAGCTGTAGGGGGAAAAGTATAACTTTTCCAAAAAGCTGACTCTGTAAAAAGAGCAGCTTTTCAGAAGTGATACTTTTGTTAGTGAGGCATGATGAATGCCTCCGAAAAGGATTTTTAAACACGCAACTTAGTTTAAACATAATTATCAGTAGTTATAAATATGTAATGATGAATAGGCCCCTTTGTCTGAAATATATCACAAAGTTATAGTCATTTTAATATGCATATTTCATGGTAAAATCAGAAAGGTAATAGTTTTATACAGTAAGTTTTTCAGCTCTGTGTACTTGTGAAACCAATATGGCTGTTGCTACAGTATGTGATTTTCCCTCTCCTTTTTGAACAATGTGCTTGTACAATGGTGCATAGGATTGTGAATACTGGCTGCATCATGGTAGTATTGTAATGATATCTGAATAAATTTGTAAAATGGACTGGATTATCATAGACTGTTATTAGTGTTTTAGGGATGGATCTGACTATAGATCAAATTGGTCTGCTATCACATGTTTGTTGACTATTTAGACGGTAGTATCATTGAAGTTTGAATATTAATGTCTTGTATAAGATAGTACTGTTTGTAAACAAAGGTAACAAATGGATGCCATGTGACATGCAGTCTTCCCCCCTCACACACATATTTTCCTAGACTTAAGGTGCGTACACACTGGGCGATTAAAGTGGACAACTTATCGTTCAGTCATCCACTTTATTGTCCATTTTTAATACCAAAACGATGACCGATAATGACGATGCGCATTGCCGCGGGTCGTTAGTCATTATTTTTCATCGGGTAAACATGCAGGCCAACCTGACGATATCGTCAGGTTGCTGCATGTTGGGGAATGGGGGAGAGAGCCCGGCGCTGAACAATATCGTTAATGATATCATTCAGTGGGTGTGCTCAATGTCATGAACGACCCGGAGCACACCCTGCCGGGGACACACTAGACAATATCGCTCAGGGAGCATATCATCTAGTGTGTACGCTCCTTTATTCTATCTTTCTCTGTACTTCTTTACACACACACATAGTTAAAACATATTGAAATACTGGATTGTGTTTGACAATGTGATAATGTTTTATAGTATATGTAAAAATTGTTGAGGATTAAAAAATTAAAATACACTTAATTACATCTTGCATACAATCTTTCTTGAATAGAATTATCCTAATGATTTAAATATTTATTTCCTGGATATAAACTTGCGAGTAAGTTATTAATTATGAAAAATTATTAAATTATGAAAATAGATTATTTTCTAAAGAGTATGATATTAATACAAGGAAAGCACTTAAGAAGGCTTTTAAACAGCCACAGGCTTACCAAAATCAGGCCATAACATGTACACATCCCTAAGATAGTAAAATAATTGCAAAAAATTTCCCCATGCAAATAAAATGCATTCTGTCTCCCGAATAATAGCAATTTAAGGATAATAATCACACAGATAATATAAAAAAGTACTGTATATGGATAAAAAAATATTAAGCCTGTCAGAAGTGCAGAAGTAGACAGCACAGACGGTGTAATGGTAGCATTACTGCCTCACAGCACTGAGGTTGTTGGTTCGATACCCAATACGGCCCTAACTGTGTGGAGTTTGTATATTCTCCCTGTGCTTGCGTGGGTTTCCCCCGGGTACTCCGGTTTCCTCCCACACTCCAAAAATATACTGGTAGGTTAATTGGCTATTAACAAAATTACCCATAGTGTGTATGTGTGTGCACATGTGGTAGGGAATATAGAGTGTAAGCTCCACTGGGGCAGGGACTGATGTGAATGGCCAAATATTCTCTGTAAAGCGCTGCGGAATATGTGTGCGCTATATAAATAACTGGTAATAATAATAATAATAAATACTCTTTTCTACGTATGTGTGACTTCTTCAGTGAGCTCTTTTGGATATTGAGTATATGGGAAAGATTTCTGAACTGCACAACCTGAATATATACAATGGGAGGTGCTACCTGATGAGACTAATTGCAGGCACAGAAACAGACAAATCTCAGGTGCACAACTCCAAATTATTAATAATATATAAATGCAATAAAATTTTGCAATCAATAGAGGTTTTTTAGCATAATCATGGCCAAGGTTATGGGCCTACCCACCATATCCAGGTAACCTCTTTAGGGTAGGTCCCTAACATACTAGTATGTTAGGGACCTACCTTAAAGAGGT
Organism: Taudactylus pleione; assembly: GCA_031769625.1. Classification (NCBI taxonomy): domain Eukaryota; kingdom Metazoa; phylum Chordata; class Amphibia; order Anura; family Myobatrachidae; genus Taudactylus; species Taudactylus pleione. Next base: position 5,201,421 of record JAUIMM010000024.1, on the reverse strand, counting down.
TACCTGGATATGAGGAAGGGGCAGCTAGATGTTGTGAGTGGGTCTAAACTCACATGGGATAAGTGGTCAAGTTAAAGAGCTCACATATAATTCCAATGTGTTGGATATGTGTGCAGTTGACACCAGCGCACCCTGCCTCTTATTATGTAGTTGTTCGTCTCAACTGATGATTCCAAATGTTGTGTGGTGAACTGTAATCTCGATTATGACAAGAAAGACCGTGATGGGGAAACAGTGTCTTTTATTAAAAAAAAGGTGCTGGAAGGCACTGATAAATAACCAATGTTCTCCGGATTAGTCAGGTGATTGTACAAATCCTAGGAGACACTGATAATTAACAAGTGATCTCTGGATGTGTCAAATAATTAAAATGTCAAGGTTGCAGAGATGCTAAATGCACATGATGAGTGTGTTATAAAACAGGGGGTGAGAGGGGAAAAAAAGAAAAGTGAACAGTCTAATGTGCAAGGTAAGCCCAGCGACTTCAGTAACTGAGTTATTGGTGGATGCAGTCTAAAAATCTGTCTATGGATGATACACAAGGTGTGTGAGTAGTGTTCTGGTGGGGTGGGGTCCCATCATAAAGCCATCAGACAAGGGGGGGCCATATTGATAATGGATAAGGACTATTACATTAAAGAAGCTACCAGACTATTAAGCGACACTAAAACATATAAGATACTTAGATGTGACCCCACCAAAAAATACCAATCAGATCTTAAAGAATTACTAGAATATGGACTAGAGAGGTTACCTGGATATGAGGAAGGGGCAGCTAGATGTCGTGAGTGGTCCTAAACTCACATGGGATAAGTGGTCAAGTTAAAGAGCTCACATATAATTCCAATGTGTTGGATATGTGTGCAGTTGACACCAGAACCCTGCCTCTTATTATGTAGTTGTTTGTCTCAACTGATGATTCCAAATGTTGTGTGGTGAACTGTATTCTCGATTATGACAAGAAAGACCGTAATGGGGAAACAGTGTCTTTTATTATAAAAAAGGTGCTGGAAGGCACTGATAAATAACCAGTGTTCTCTGGATTAGTCAGGTGATTGTACAAGTCCTAGGAGACACTGATCATTAACAAGTGATCTTGCCGGGGAGAGGGAGCTCCACACTGCTGTGACACAAGACTTCCGGGTCCCGCGATCTCGCGGTCTCCGGGCTGTGTCTACCAGAGCAGCGGCTCAACTCAGAGGGGGGGCTGAGGAGACTTATGGACAGAGCTGATAGGTGTAAAGACTCAGTGTAGATCCAACACATATCTGTCTTCTGAGAGGCCTTTCTCAAGGATAATAGGCATGCTATGTCCTGGTGCTTTAAGGCTGATAGTGACCAATCACACTGGAGGAATAGCAAGGGAAGGTGTGTGTTTAATAAAGCGTTCTGATTGGTCTCAGAAAAAAGATCCCAATCTCCTAAGGTGTGTTAAACACACAGTGCATGTTAAACATGAATGGAATGTATATAGTGTCAAAAAAAGGGGGTGGAAAGACATGGATGTCTTTTCAGAGTGTGCTATAGTTATGTTCATAGCACAAAACAAGGGGGGGGGTGTTATCAACACTCCACACTTGATGCCAATGTGGTGTGCTGCAAGTGTTAATGACAACATGTGTTGGCACATACTCACATGTGGTTATAATAAGATCCTCATTCTGCGAGATGTATTTATATCAATGAGCCCAAGTTGAAATCAATATTCAGACCTGAGGGAGACATGGTTTTAAGTAAGAAAATCCATTTAATTTCTGCTTTGTTAATAACATCAATGTGATTACCACCTCTCCAATTGAGCTTAGGTTGTTCCAGAGTCACAAATTCCAGAGAGGCAGGGTCAGAATTGTGACATTCTTTAAAATGGTTGGAAACACTATGATGAACTAAACCTATTTTGATGTTTCATATGTTTTCATTGATTCTGACCTTAAGAGCCCTTATGGTTCTACCTACATACTCCTTCCCACACCCACATCTCAATAGGTAGATAACTCCTTTGGAGTCACAGGACAGACTTGTTTCAATTTGTAAATATCTTTGGTAGTGGTGGATGTCACTGATGTGATTTTCTTAGATGTTATATGTGCTGTTTTACAACCCACACATCTACCACAGTAATGAAAACCTATCTGGTGTGTTGCGAATGGTAGTAAGGATTGTACCTGACTTGTGGGTTCAATGTGATTCTTGACTAGTTTCTGTTTAATGTCAGGGGCTTTTCTAAAGACCACTTTGGGTTTGTCAGGGAGTATCTCATGTAGGTCCTTGTCCTGAAGAAGTATATCCCAACGTTTGGATAAAACCTTCTTAATATAAGAGGAATGAGTATTGTATTGTGTGATAAAGTATGTCTCTTGTATGCCAGTGGTTGTGTAATCTCTCTTTTGGCTTAATAGAGTAGTCCTGTCAGTGTGTTCAATCTCTTTGAATGCTGAGTGAACGAGTGTTTATTGTTCATTTTATCAGCAAATTGTTGCTTCATTATTTCACCATACTTAATATAGTCAACTTGCTTTGAACAATTTCTTTTGATACGTTTGAATTGACCTTTAGGAATATTTTCGATCCATGTTTTGTGGTGTGCACTAGTGGCCAGGATGTAGCTGTTCACATCTACTTCCTTCCTATATATTCTTGTCTGTATGGAGTCTTTCTCAATAAAAATTTCCAAATCTAAAAAGTTGACTTTCTGTTGACTAATATCAGTAGTAAATTCAAGATTCTTGTTATTGATTGAGATGTATTTCAAGAAGTCCCTTACTGACTCTTCTGACCCTTTCCATATACATAGTTTATCATCTATGTATCTTTGCCATAGGATCAAATTAGGCCCCCAGCCATGCCCCCCCATATGCACTCTTCCTCCCATTTGCACATGAAGAGGTTGGCATAGCTCAGAGCTACCTTCAATCCCATGGCGGTCCCTGTTGTCTGTAGGAAGAATGTGTCCCCGAACCAGACATAATTATGCTGTCGAATTAATCTAATGGATGCTATTAAGAAATCAATCTGTTCTGCAGGTAAGTCGTCATCTTTCTGTAAAAAATGTTCCACACTAGAGAGTTCCTGTTCATGTTTTATTATTGTGTAGAGTGAATTCACATCGCAGGTGATTAACCAGAAATCAGGTTCACATGTTACTAATTGTAATTGTCTGATGATATCTGTGGTATCTCTTATGTAAGCTGGTTGTCTTTTGACTATGTCTTGGAGATAAGAGTCTACATATTGAGTGAGATTTGCTGTTAATGATTGTATACCAGATATATTGGGTCTCCCTGGTGGTGCCATTAGGTTTTTGTGTAATTTAGGAAGGAAATAAAAAACTGGTGTCCAGGGATTTGCATTGAATAGAAAATCATATTCCTTTTTCATGAGTATGCCTTTCTCTAGTCCATATTCTAGTAATTCTTTAAGATCTGATTGGAATTTTTTGGTGGGGTCACATCTAAGTATCTTATATGTTTTAGTGTCGCTTAATAGTCTGGTAGCTTCTTTAATGTAATAGTCCTTATCCATTATCACTATGCCCCCCCCTTGTCTGATGGCTTTATGATGAGACCCCACCCCACCAGAACACTACTCACACACCTTGCATATCATCCATAGACAGATTTTTAGACTGCATCCACCAATAACTCAGTTACTGAAGTCGCTGGGCTCACCTTGCACATTAGACTGTTCACTATTCTTTTCTATTGCCCCCTCCCCCCCTGTTTTATAACACACTCATCATGTGCATTTAGCATCTCTGCAACCTTGACATTTTAATTATTTGACACATCCAGAGATCACTTGTTAATTATCAGTGTCTCCTAGGATTTGTACAATCACCTGACTAATCCGGAGAACATTGGTTATTTATCAGTGCCTTCCAGCACCTTTTTTTTAATAAAAGACACTGTTTCGCCATCACGGTCTTTCTTGTCATAATCAAGATTACAGTTCACCACACAACATTTGGAATCATCAGTTGAGACGAACAACTACATAATAAGAGGCAGGGTGCGCTGGTGTCAACTGCAAACATATCCAACACATTGGAATTATATGTGAGCTCTTTTACTTGACCAAAGATGCACTATTGGTGAATTAAGGGCCAGGCCACTACTGCAACTGCATGCACCTCTGGATCACTCCCTGAATGTGCCCTATCTCCTCCATACTGTCCTGATCACACAAGTTATCTTTAAAACAACATGCCCCAGTAGTACAGTAGTTATTGCCAAGTGTTCAGACAATGACAAACATAGTACACAAAATATAACATTGATGTAATGTCCAGATCTCCACCATCTTGCATCTCTTTATTTAATGCAATAGTTTTTTTAGTTTAAAAAATGTTATGCTTTTTGGGCTACTATATAATTCCTATATAAATATAGAGGTTATATCTGTATTTGCACAAATTAGACAAACTATTGTATGGGAATGGGACCACATGCACTAATGGTGAACAAAATAAAAGGTTTATTTGCATATGTGAATATGTGTATAAGCCCATGTATAAAAGTACTGAGATGTAACACACATAAAAAGCAATGAGCATAAACAATAAGCATAAACAATATAAATACTGTAATGTAATAGGTACTTAGGAATGGAATCTCCTCACCCAATGAACATCTCTAAGTGCTTTTAAATATGCATACACACTGGCAAAAAAGTCCTACATGTCCCAGACGAAGCCAGACACCATTGGTCAGGTGAAATGCATTGGACAAACCCCCTTTGGGAAATCCAGATGCAGCATTGAGCAGGAAATCCCTAGCAGCACAGCAGAATAAGCACAACCTGCTACACCAACATAAGCTCTGCCGGTGGGAGACATGGTGAGTAAAAGAGGAACACTTATGACTACATAAGGTAGGCGGTGCATGCACTCACCCGCACCTCTGACTCTTCTATCTTTGCCTTTAGAATTTGCTCAGACATACTGCTTTCACCAGCAATCCAATTAATATTCAAGATAATGTTTTTCATGCTAATGATTATATTATAAATTATATAATGTAATACAACATACAAAATAAAAATATATCCAAAGTCAAATGTTTAAAGTCTTTTAGAACTTTATTATGGGAGTCGGCTAGTGCAGGTACTGCTCGTTGTAATCAGGGCAAGTTGTTCCATGCTTGGTATACTGATGCAGGTGTGCAAGTTCCATAGCTAACCCTGACTATCCCTACTTGATTTTCCAGCTGATTGATCACTTCTGGTCTTCAGCTCTGGGCCTCTTTCCTCCCAGCTGGTGCTGGTGCATCTGGCCAAAGGCGGCCGATGTTGATGTCACTGAGACAGGCATGTTCACAAGGGGTTTCTCAGTACCCTTCTCTGGTCTCCAATGTGTTTTCTACCTTTAATGGTTCTTTGTCATGGATACTTTAAAACCAGCAGAGTACTTATTTTATACTAATAAAACTCTATTGTTACTTGTTAAAAATAAAAGTTAAAATGCAGAAATGCCTTAAAATTAATGGCAAACATGTGTCCATTTTTTATTGTTTTTTTAAAGTAATTAGGTACATATTTGAATAATAAATATTGTTATGGCTGCTACTGTACATTGGTGTTTTTTTTGTATAAGTAAAAAGAATGTATAATGCATTCAATTCATCGTTGAGATTTAGACCTTGTGGTCATAAGCCGCATACACACTAGACTTTTCTTTTCGTTTGTCCCACATACTGATGTCCGCAGGGACACTCCAAAACATAAATTACACCTTCTGTATTGCATGTTAGAACCTCCCCTTTTTTCCTTACTACCCTACTTCTCAGAGTAGATATGCACAAGTATATCTTAAATTAATCCTGAGAGTGAGTGGGCGTTGTGACTATATTCATAACGTGTTTCTGCCATTATTTGAATGTTATTAAAATTATTATTATATTAGTTGAAATGCTCTTATTAAAGCACATTACAATAGAGAATGTGCCTAATAGTCTTCCCACTGAAAATATAGACAAAGTCCAGGGGGTATATTTACTAATGATTTGTTATGGGTTTATGGATGATTTAGTGTTGATTTTGCAAAGCAACAATTTACTTAAAACCAATGGAAAAGCAACTAAAAACATGACTTTAGAATATCAAACTAACAATTGTTTATTTAACATAGACCAGAATAGGTTACACAGATTTACTAATGTTGAGTACTGGAAACTAGGGGAAAAACAGCATGGGGTTCCCCCTATTTTCCAATAACCAACACCAGGCCAAACCAACCATGGGGATAATGCCACATCAGGGAGTTGCACAGTGTGGATCCCCCTGCTATAACATTAACCGCCCCCAAACTGGTTAGCCCAGGGTTAGAATTCCTTTGAAAGTGGGGACTCCCAATATAAAATGGTTTCCCCTCCTCCCAATGAACAACCAGCCCTGGACTATTCCCTGTGTCCCTGGTGGCAGTAGATGATAATATAGTTTGTTACAAGTGGACTAGAAGTCCCAGACAGCCTGCTCATGCATGATGGCACTTGTGGAACAACAAGTGCAAGCATACCCGGACATTAAGGGTCCACTGGCACCTGAAGTACACCTGTAAAGAAAATATTAAAATAACCACAAGACTTAAACACTGACTGTTGTAATCTTTATTACAAAAAAAATTCACACATCCCAAATCAATGAACTACATACTTACCAAAACCTTGGATAGCCTCCTCTTCATTCCATGTAGGCAGCCAGTGGTCTTAGTAAAAATAATTTAAAAAGTGTTATCCTACTCACACAGTGTGTACAGTGCAAACCCGAACTGACAGGTCACTTGGTCATAGAAATGAATGGGGAAGAGTTTCCCCAACTGACCACACAGTTCGGGTTCAGCACTGTACATACTGTGTACAGTGCATGTCTGTGGTGTACCACTCAGATTTTAATTAACCAAGCTCACTGGACACCTACATGGAACTAAGAGGAAGCCATCCTGTAAATATGAAATCTGTGGATTTTTTTTTTTATAAAAGCCTACCACAGTCGGTGAGCAAATACTGTGGTTATTTTATTATTTCCTTTACAGGTGCCAGTGCGCCATTATTGTCAAGGAATTCTGGCACTTATAGTAGAGGCTAGTTGCCTGGGCCTAGTAGTCAACCTCTAGCAAGCAATATAATTGTATTACTATTATCCTTGCACTCACCGCCACCAGGGATGTGTGGAATAGCCCTGAGCTTTCAGCCTAGCCTAGTGTAGTCTACTTTTGTGGTCCCCTCTTTCAGTGGAATTCCTGTTCTGGGCTGACCAGTTTGGAACTGGTTAATGGTATGGCAGGGGAACACCACACCATTTTTTTCTACAATTTTCCAAAACCAGCCAAGATTCAGAGGTCTGGGGCTGGTTACAGATCTTGGAAGGGGGGACCCTATGATTTTTTGAATGTTACCATTTTTTTTAACCTATTTGCCATCAGTTTTGAACTGAGAGCTCAAAGCTGTCGGACTTTAGAGCAGTAAAAAGTGACTGACATCAACGTTGGGTTTCAAATGAAGCTGATACCAGATGGCTGGTAAATAGTCAACATGCCGTCGACGTCCATTGGTAACTGTCAGTTTTGGTTTAGACCAAAACTGTCACTTTGTAAATTTACACCCTGGTTGTTCTTTGGGAAGGGGGCCCCTTTTTATTTTTGTGGTCCCCACTTTCTGAGGAATTCTAGCTCTGGATTGACTAGTTTGGGTTCTGGTTAATGTTATGGCAGGGGAATATTATGACATTTCCCCCCAATTTTCCAATACCAGCCAAGACTCAGAGGTCCAAGGCTGGTTACTGATTTTAGAGGGGAGGACTGTAAGCTTTTTTACATTTTACCCCTTTCCTAACATTTAAACCTAATAAAGTCTGCACAGATCTTAGTCTCTGTGCAGTGCTTCTCCCAAACTCATCTGCCACAGCGAGGTATATTGTTTGGGAGGGTTTGCCATTGTTTTTTAATTTGTATTTGCCATCAAACCATCGGGCTTTAAAGATGCAAAACTGACATCAACGTCGGGTTTCAATTGAAGTTGATATCCCATGGCTGGTGAATAGTGAACATGCCATTGATGTCCATTGGTAATCATCAGTTTTGGTTTAGAACCAAAACCAATGCTTTGTAAATGAACTCTCTGGCTTTTTGAAGCTGAATGTGTAAAAAATCTTAGCTGACAGAAATATTCTCTGCATCAATTTGCAAACTAGGGAGCAATAGTAGTGGTTTATGGAGCACTGTTTTTGCATGCAGTGTAAATAGTGTCTGATTTTGCATGTAGCTCACAAATTCTGTGAAACTGTTTTAAACTGCAATTTATATATGCATTTGAACTAGGGGTGTGCACCGGCCACTTTTCGTGTTTTGTGTTTTGGTTTTGGATCTGGATCTTTCTTCGTGTTTTGGATCTGGATTGGTTTTGCCAAAACCACCCTTCCGTGTTTTGGGTTCTGGGTTTTGTGTTTTGGATCTGTATTTTTTTTAAAAAAAGCATAAAAACAGCTAAAATCACAGAATTTGTAGGTTTTTCTGCTCCTATGCTATTATTAACCTCAATAACCTTAATTTCCACTCATTTCCAGTCTATTCTGAACACCTCACACCTCACAATAGTGTTTTTATGTCCAAAAGGTTGCACCGAGGTAGCTGGATGACTATGCTAAGCGACACGAGTGGGCGGCACAAACACGTGACCCATCTAGGCGTGAAACTGCAGTGGCAGACAGGATGGCAGTTTGAAAAACTAGGCCCCAAACTGTACATAATGCAAAGAAAAAAAAGAGGTGCAAGATGGAATTGTCCTTGGGCTCTCCCACCCACCCTTATGTTGTATAAACAGGACATGCACACTTTAACAAACCAATCATTTCAGCGCCAGGGTCTGCCACACAACTGTGGCTGAAATGATTGGTTCGTTTGGGCCCCCACAAAACAAGCTGGCAATTAATGTGTCCCTGCACAAACTGGCTCTATGGAGGCAAGATGTCATCCTCATCCTCCTCATCCACCGATTCCTCACCCTCTTCAGTGTGTACATCCTCATCCTCACAAAGTATTAACTCGTCCCCACTTGAATCCACCACCACAGGTCCCTCTGTACCTTCTGGAGGCTGGTCTCCCTGGAAGAGCTGATAATTCATTTTGATGAACATCATCTTCTCCACATTCTGTGGAAGCAACCTCCTACGCCTTTCGCTGACAAGGTTCCCGGCTGCACTAAACACTCTTTCGGAGTACACACTGGAGGGGGGGCAACTCAGGTAAAATAGAGCCAGTTTGTACAGGGGCCTCCAAATTGCCTCTTTTTCCTGCCAGTACAGGTATGGACTGTCTGCCATGCCTACTTGGATGCTGTCACCGATGTAATCCTCCACCATTCTGTCAATGGTGACAGTATCATATGCAGTGACAGTAGACATGTCAGAAATTGTTGCCAGGTCCTTCAGTCCGGACCAGATGTCCAAACTTGGTCCTGCCTGCCCTGCATCACCGCCAGCGGGTTGCTTAGGATACCTAAGTTTTTTCCTGGCAGCCCCAGTTGCAGGAGAAAATGAAGAAGGAGCCGTTGACGTGTCACGTTCCGCTTCAGCTGACAGTGTGTTCACCAGCAGGTCTTTGCACCTCTGCAGGCTTGTGTCGGCCGGAAAGAGAGACACCACATAGGCTTTAAACCTAGGATCGAGCACGGTGGCCAAAACGTAGTGGTCTGATTTCAACAGATTGACCACCCTGGAATCCTGGCAAAGCGAATGAAGGGCTTCATCCACAAGTCCCACATGCCGAGCGGAATCGCTCCGTCTTAGCTCCTCCTTCACTTTCTCCAGCTGCTTCTGCAAAAGCCTGATGAGGGGAATGACCTGACTCAAGCTGGCAGTGTCTGAACTGACTTCACGTGTGGCAAGTTCGAAGGGCTGGAGAACCTTGCACAACACGGAAATCATTCTCCACTGTGCTTGAGTCAGGTGCATACCCCCTCCTTTGCCTATGTCATAGGTGGATGTATAGGCTTGTATGGCCTTTTGCTGCTCCTCCATCCTCTGAAGCATATAGAGGGTTGAGTTCCACCGCGTCACAACCTCTTGCTTCAGGTGATGGCGGGGCAGGTTCAAGAGTGTTTGCTGGCGCTCCAGTCTTCGGCACGCAGTCGCTGAATGGCGAAAGTGGCCAGAAATTTTTCGGGCCACCCAAAGCGTCTCCTGCACGCCCCTGTCGCTTTTCAGAAAATTCTGCACCACCAAGTTTATTGTGTGAGCAAAACATGGGACGTGCTGGAATTTGCCCAGATGTAATGCCCGCACAATATTGGTGGCGTTGTCAGATATCACAAATCCCCAGGAGAGTCTAAGTGGGGTAAGCCACTGGGCGATGATTTCCCTCAGTTTCTCTAAGAGGTTGTCGGCGGTGTGCCTCTTACTGAAACCGGTGATACACAGCGTAGCCTGCCTTGTAACGAGCTGGCATTTCTGAGATGCTGCTACTGGTGACGCTGCTGCTGTTGCTGCGTAAGGTGATACATCTACCCAGTGGGCTGTCACAGTCATATAGTCCTTAGTCTGCCCTGTTCCACTTGTCCACATGTCCGTGGTTAAGTGGACATTGTGTACAACGGCATTTTTCAGGACACTGAGGACACTTTTTCTGACGTTTCTGTACAGTCTCGGTATCGCCTGCCTAGTGAAGTGGAATCTAGACGGGATTTGGAACCGGGGACACACTACCTCCATCAATTGTCTAAATCCCACTGCACTAATGGCGGATACCGGACGCACGTCTAACACCAACATAGCAGTCGAGGCCTCAGTTATACGTTTTGCTTCAGGATGACTGCTGTCGTACTTCATCCTCCTCGCTAAGGACTGTTGGAGGGTCAATTGTTTAGTAAAAGTAGTGGTGTTCCTACTTCCTCTCTGGGATGATGAACGACTCCCAGCAGCAGCAACAGCAGCAGCGGCAGCAGTAGGCGTAGCAATGCAGGATCCTCCAGAGGAATCCCGGATAGGAGAGTCAGTCATGCCAGTGACATGGCCTGCAGGACTACTTCCGATCCTGACTAAGGAGGAAATTGACGAGGAGGGAGTTGACGGTGTGGTTTGCAGGCGCTTGGATACAACAGGACAACGGGATTTAGGTGTCCCTGGACTGCTTACGGTCTTAGCCAAAGTTTCTGAACTTGACAGTAACTTTTTATGAACGCGCTGCAGGTGCCGTATAAGGGAGGATGTTCCTAGGTGGTTGACGTCCCTACCCCTACTTATTTCACCTTTACATATGGTACATATGGCAAGACAGTTGTTGTCCGGATTTGGATAGAAATATTGCCAGACCAAAGAGGTGGAATGTTTGGTCTTCTGCCCAGGCATGACCGTGATGGGCTTTTTCATCCCACGGACAACAACTGTCTCCCCCGGAGCCTGATTTAAACAAACCACATCACCATCAGAATCCTCCTCGCCAACTTCCTCCTCAGCGCCAGCTACACCAGTATCCTCATCCTGTTGTACTTCAACAGTGACATCTTCAATTTGCATATCAGCAAGTGGACTGTGGGTGCCCTTTCAGCACTTGCAGGGGGCGTGCAAATGGTGGAAAGAGCCACCTCTTCCCGTCCAGTGCTGGGAAGGTCAGGCATCACAACCACCACCACACTTGGACTCTCCTTGGGGATTTGTGATATCTTCTTAGAAAGCACAGTTCTTCGCTGTGCTTTTGCCAGCTTAACTCTTTTGATTTTTTTAGTGGGAGGAGGGCTTCCATCGTCATGTGAAGCTGAACCACTAGTCATGAACATACTAGGGATCGACCTTAGCCGTTCCTTGCCACTCCGTGTCGTAAATGGCATATTGGCAAGTTTACGTTTCTCTTCAGCTGATTTAAATGTCTTTTTCAAGGTCATTTTCCTGAACTTTGCCATTTGGGATTGTATGTGCCCTCTACTATGACATTGGGCATCGGCCTTGGCAGACGACGTTGATGGCATGTTATCGTCTATGTCATGACTAGTGGCAGCAGCTTCAGCACTAGGAGGAAGTGGTTCTTGATCTTTCTCTATTTTATTTTTATCGGAGAAAGTTTGGTCCTCCATTTATGTTATATCGATTTGATATATACGTGCGGCTAAACACAGAAAATAATTTTTTTTTTGGTTTGGACTGGAGTGTACTTTGTGGGTTACAGCACCCTTTAACGGTCAAGCCAGCCGGCCCTTTACTTATGACACAGGCGCACGCTTGGCACTACTTTGTTGATGCACGTGCGGCTACTGCGCACACAATTCACAAACACAGAAAATAATTTTTTTTTGGTTTGGACTGGAGTGTACTTTCGGGGGTTACAGCACCCTTTAACGGTCAAGCCAGCCGGCCCTTTACTTATGACACAGGCGCACGCTTGGCACTACTTTGTTGATGCACGTGCGGCTACTGCGCACACAATTCACAAACACAGAAAATAATTTTTTTTTGGTTTGGACTGGAGTGTACTTTCGGGGGTTACAGCACCCTTTAACGGTCAAGCCAGCCGGCCCTTTACTTATGACACAGGCGCACGCTTGGCACTACTTTGTTGATGCACGTGCGGCTACTGCGCACACAATTCACAAACACAGAAAATAATTTTTTTTTGGTTTGGACTGGAGTGTACTTTCGGGGGTTACAGCACCCTTAACGGTCAAGCCAGCCGGCCCTTTACTTATGACACAGGCGCACGCTTGGCACTACTTTGTTGATGCACGTGCGGCTACTGCGCACACAATTCACAAACACAGAAAATAATTTTTTTTTGGTTTGGATTGGAGTGTACTTTCGGGGGTTACAGCACCCTTTAACGGTCAAGCCAGCCGGCCCTTTACTTATGACACAGGCGCACGCTTGGCACTACTTTGTTGATGCACGTGCGGCTACTGCGCACACAATTCACAAACACAGAAAATAATTTTTTTTTGGTTTGGACTGGAGTGTACTTTCGGGGGTTACAGCACCCTTTAACGGTCAAGCCAGCCGGCCCTTTACTTATGACACAGGCGCACGCTTGGCACTACTTTGTTGATGCACGTGCGGCTACTGCGCACACAGTTCACAAACACAGAAAATAATTTTTTTTTGGTTTGGACTGGAGTGTACTTTCGGGGGTTACAGCACCCTTTAACGGTCAAGCCAGCCGGCCCTTTACTTATGACACAGGCGCACGCTTGGCACTACTTTGTTGATGCACGTGCGGCTACTGCGCACACAATTCACAAACACAGAAAATAATTTTTTTTTGGTTTGGACTGGAGTGTACTTTCGGGGGTTACAGCACCCTTTAACGGTCAAGCCAGCCGGCCCTTTACTTATGACACAGGCGCACGCTTGGCACTACTTTGTTGATGCACGTGCGGCTACTGCGCACACAATTCACAAACACAGAAAATATTTTTTTTGTGGTTTGGACTGGAGTGTACTTTCGGGGGTTACAGCACCCTTAACGGTCAAGCCAGCCGGCCCTTTACTTATGACACAGGCGCACGCTTGGCACTACTTTGTTGATGCACGTGCGGCTACTGCGCACACAATTCACAAACACAGAAAATAATTTTTTTTTGGTTTGGACTGGAGTGTACTTTCGGGGGTTACAGCACCCTTTAACGGTCAAGCCAGCCGGCCCTTTACTTATGACACAGGCGCACGCTTGGCACTACTTTGTTGATGCACGTGCGGCTACTGCGCACACAATTCACAAACACAGAAAATAATTTTTTTTTGGTTTGGACTGGAGTGTACTTTCGGGGGTTACAGCACCCTTAACGGTCAAGCCAGCCGGCCCTTTACTTATGACACAGGCGCACGCTTGGCACTACTTTGTTGATGCACGTGCGGCTACTGCGCACACAATTCACAAACACAGAAAATAATTTTTTTTTGGTTTGGACTGGAGTGCACTTTCGGGGGTTACAGCACCCTTTAACGGTCAAGCCAGCCGGCCCTTTACTTATGACACAGGCGCACGCTTGGCACTACTTTGTTGATGCACGTGCGGCTACTGCGCACACAATTCACAAACACAGAAAATAATATTTTTTTTGGTTTGGACTGGAGTGTACTTTCGGGGGTTACAGCACCCTTAACGGTCAAGCCAGCCGGCCCTTTACTTATGACACAGGCGCACGCTTGGCACTACTTTGTTGATGCACGTGCGGCTACTGCGCACACAATTCACAAACACAGAAAATAATTTTTTTTTTGTTTGGACTGGAGTGTACTTTCGGGGGTTACAGCACCCTTTAACGGTCAAGCCAGCCGGCCCTTTACTTATGACACAGGCGCACGCTTGGCACTACTTTGTTGATGCACGTGCGGCTACTGCGCACACAATTCACAAACACAGAAAATAATTTTTTTTTGGTTTGGACTGGAGTGTACTTTCGGGGGTTACAGCACCCTTTAACGGTCAAGCCAGCCGGCCCTTTACTTATGACACAGGCGCACGCTTGGCACTACTTTGTTGATGCACGTGCGGCTACTGCGCACACAATTCACAAACACAGAAAATATATTATTTTTTTAGCACTTGGGGGGAGCACCCCTGATGGACAGAGCACCCCCTGGACAACACTACAGCACTCCTTTAGGACTGGGACACTGCACAGGACTTTGGAGTGGACACAGCCCCTATGGAGAACTGACTGCACAACACAGTCCAGCCAGCCCCTATGGACTTTGAAGTAGTGGACACAGCCCCTATTAACAACAGCAGCACAGCACAACACAGCCAGCCCCTATGGACTTTGAAGTAGTGGACAACAGCAGCACTACACTACACTACACTACACTACACTACACTACACAGACCTAACTCCCACCCTCCCTCTTCACTGTCCACAGCCGAGTGAGAAAATGGCGCCGACGCGGGTACCTTATATAGGATCCAAAACCCGCGAGACTCGGAAGGCGGGATGATGACGTTTTGCCTCGATTTCAGATCCGAGTCAGGCGGGAAAAGTCGAGCCTGACTCGGATCGGACTCGGATCGGGGGGGCTCGGGGGGGTTCGGATTTCAGAAATCCGAACCCGCTCACCCCTAATTTGAACACACTCTCAAATCTAACATTCTCTGCACATTTGAAATCCAAAGCTTTTCTCCTCTCAACTCAGAATAACCCCTTGTTAGGAATGAACCTGCACTATTTGCATGAATCCCCTAGAGTTCACTGATAGCACTTGCAAAATAGGCATGGATCCACAGAGTAATTAGCCTGGATGGAGTATAACAGCAGACAAGGTAGGAGTTAACTGCAAGATTACTAGACACAAAAATTGGAACAGCAGACAGACTTGACCAAGAAGTAGTAACTGAGGACTGCAGGACTGGATGAACACTGGATACATGGCAAGGCAAGGGTACACTGTAGAAGCAATCAGGTGATGGTGTGTGCTGGGGTGTAAAGCAAGGCAAAGCTGTGACTTGAGTATAGGCAGGGCCGCAACTAGGGGGGCTACAGGTGCACGAGCATAAACCCCATAGCAACGAGCATGAAACCTCCTGGCAAGGAGCATGAAAGTCCAGGCAAGGAGCATGAAACCTCCTGGCAACAAGCATGTAACCCCTGGCAACGAGCATGAAATCCCATAGCAATGAGCGTGAAACCCCCTGGCAATGAGCATGAAACCCCCTGGCAAGGAGTATGAAAACCCAGGAAACGAGTATGAACCCCCCTGGCAAAGAGCATGTAACCCCTGGCAATGAGCATAAATCCCATGGCAATGAGCATGTAACCCCTGGCAAAGAGCATAAACCCCATAGCAACGAGCATGAAACCCCCTGGCAATGAGCATGGAACCCCTGGTAATGAACATAAAACCCCTGAGCAGGTAATTTTAAAGTAATTAGAAGCCTTACTGTGGGGCATAAAATGGTGTCGGGAAAATATGTATGTGGCAGTTTGGTAATAGGCATTACAGTGTGTGGCATAATGTGTAATGGGCATTATGGTGTGTGGAATAATGTAAGTCACTATACCAGGGACATTTGACTAGTACACTGCTAAGAGGAGGAGGAGCAAGGACAAAATCCAGGTACGGGAAGGGAGGGGACACAAAATTGCTGCCTTGCACCGGGTGACAGATATCCTAGTTTCAGCCCTGGTGTAGGTCTAGGTAACATGAAACAGTTAGCTGCAGACTGGCA
The DNA here is from genome assembly GCA_031769625.1 of Taudactylus pleione. NCBI lineage: Eukaryota > Metazoa > Chordata > Amphibia > Anura > Myobatrachidae > Taudactylus > Taudactylus pleione. The sequence continues at coordinate 5,185,286 of JAUIMM010000024.1, read as the reverse complement.
ATTACAGACACAGCTGGGGTGAATATGGTTTGCTGCAATCGGCAACCACAGACACACAGGCTGGATGTGCTCAGAACCAGTAATGCAGGATACAAACAAGGTTGGTTGTAGCAGGACCAGCTACTCAGGAAACTAGCTGGAGTAAAGCAGAACCAGCTATGCAGGATGTTGACTGGATTGTAGCAGGCCAGCTACTCAGTAAACTAGCTGGAGTATGGCTGAACCAGCTATGCAGGATGCAGACTTGGTTGTAGAAGGCCAGCTGCTCAGTATGCAGGCTGGAGTATAGCTGAACCAGTTATGCAGAATACGGACTGGATTGTAACAGGCCAGCTATTCAGGAAACAGGCTGGAGTATAGTTGAACCAGTTATGCAGGACACTGACTAGGTTGTAGCAGGCCAGATACTCAGGATGTAGGCTAAAGTTGTTGCAGAACCAGGACCTGATTTAATTAAACTGGCAGCATGAATCCACAGGAACTCGCTGGGACTGGACACAGACTGAAGGTAACATGGAAGGTAAGCTGGACGGTCTTGGCAAGGCACAGACATGGAGCTTGGATGGACACAGGCAGAATCCAGCAAGACACAGGAGCAAGATTGGAAGGGACTACACACAGAGGATTGAGGCAGGGTTCAAGAATACAGGTATTTAATATATGCAGGACACAGGAACAGACAGGGAGACTGGGAAATGTATGGAGTACAGCAACCACGTGACGAGCTCACTAGAACAGAAACTGACCAGAATCCCTAATGAAAGGGAGATAGACCAATCACAGGAGTCATCAGACTGGGATCAGGTAACAAGGTATTCCAAACAGGTGAGTTGCTGCACGCAGCAGCCATCATCTTAGTTGCTAGAAAACAGTCAGCAGTCAGGAAATGGCCACAGTGGCCACACGTAACACCCCTATGTCTTTATCATTTTTTGTATGTACAGTATAAGTGTAATATTATTATTATTATTATTATTATTATATTTTTAAGCTACAGTAAAGTTTACAAGTACGATGTGAATTGTAAGTAGAATTATTAAATAATACTTTGCATAAGTATCTGAATATATTTAAATTGCTTAATAACATTCACCAGCTTATCTCCTCATTATCCATTATTCAGTTTAACTTTTAGTTTTATGGTTTTTACATTCATTCAGTATATCTAAATTTTTGACTGTACTTGTATACATGCCTTTTGCAGGGTATGCTTTCGGTATCCCGGCGAAGTGAATGCCGATGCTTACAATAACGGTGTCAGACTACAGATGTTGGTCAGAATACCGACTGCCGGGATGCCAATGGTAAGTAGCGGGGTGGGGGAGAGGGTTAGGTTTAGGGGTGAGGGTTAGGCACTAGGGAGAGGGTTAGGCACTAAGGGGGGAGGGTTAGGTTTAGCATGCGAGGAGGGGGATTTTAGGTTTAGGCACTATGGGTGCAGCTTAGGTTCAGGCACCTGGGAGGGAGGGTTAGAGTTAGGGTAGGGATAGGGAGAGGGGGAGGGTTAGCATTCCGGCCACCAAGTGTCAGTATGTTAACCCTGTTGGGATCCAGGCATCGGGATTCTCACTGCCTGGATCCCCTCTGTCGGTATTACATACCGATTCCTTTTGCAGGTGTCAATTAATTAATTAATCAATCAATTCCACTCTATGTAGGATAAGGGAATCACAGTTGTGGGATGTAATGTGTTAGGGATTTCCTACAACATACAGTTTATGTTGGTGATTTAGTGCTTAAATGTTTTGCTGAAATAAGGGGCTCACAAACTCCATAACAGTATTGCACCAGAACTTGCATTTTATTTGTATCGAGAGGAAACACTCAGCCAAGTTTTATCTCATTACCCCTTTTTTGTTAATTTCAGTGATAGTACAGTACTTTGCCATTTACTTATATATCACTATGTTTTACTGTCATATTTGTACCAAAGTGGAAATATGTGCTGTCAGAAATCTATACATATCTTGATCATATGGTTTGTCCCTGATTGAATAAGTTTTTTTTGTAAATGTGTTTTATAACAGACACTAAACGTTAAAAAACATTTCTCAATATAAGAAATTTTATTTTCATAAAATATGTAAATGTCTAAACCACAGAAACTGTTCAAAAAGTAATTTTGCCATTTTAATTAACTTACATACACAGAAAAACACTTCTAAACACTGCTCATACAAATAAAATATTTCATAAACAATTGTGGCATATTAAACGAAAGATTGAACTGTAGATATAATAAAAACACAATTTAATAAATATAAAGATAAACATAAAAATAAATTGAAAATGAACTATGTATAACATTTTAACAATTGTAATATAACAAATGTCAGGAATATAAATGTGAATTAAAACAATATAATCAATGTGGTAATGAGCAGTAAATGAATGTGCATTAACAGTTTCTCAGAAATTCAGCGATTGAAAGTCATCAGAATAAAGGGGCCTATCCATTAGCATATAAATTTGAATGATGAACAATTTATCGTTCAGTCGTTCAATTTATCTGCTAATGGATAGGCTTTGAACGATAAAAATGCGCACTTCTGCGGCCGACAAATTGGGTCTTTTGTCTCTCCAACATGTTGGTCAATTACCGTTTATCGCTGACAGATATTAGAAATATCTGTCGCTGTAAACGGCGAACAACGAAAGATTTTTTAATGAAAATGAATAGAAACATAAAAAAAATCCACTCCTAGAATAATTTCATGCAATTCTGTTCGTCATTCGTCGTTTGCAAAAATCTGTCATGTACATGACAGATATCTGTCATAGCAGCCCCAGGAATTTTCAAAAGATAAATCTTTTGTCTTTCAGAAAGATCTGCTAATGGATAGGCCCCTTAACACTTTTCAACATTGTCAATGGATTTTTATGGTATTTACCTTTTGTGAAATACTGTATGGTGACCATATTTGCAAAAATGTTATTCTTATCTCACTTGTGTTGATCTTGAGAGTTGCCTGTCATATTTATTTGTAATGAAACATCTATCTTTTCAGCATAAATCGTATCTTTTCAACTGCAAGATTCAGGAAGTTCCAGAAAGTGGGTGGTAGAAGAGGAAAGCTTTGAAGTATTTTAATTGAACTTGAGGTACTATACAGTATATTGTATTTATCTAATTAACTTTCTCTTGAGATCAGAAGGAGTATGTGATGATCTGAGGACTAAAAGTTTTCAATAGTAATGTTTGTTTGTTAATCACTTGCCTGGTGTGGTTGCTTTAGATGCAACCACACCAGGTTGGGCTTTCCCTTACATGGTCACTTTGAATGTGACCAGTCAGCAATGCTCACAGGGCAGCCACTGGAAGATAATATTCCAGCAACCCCAGTTCCAGAGGGATCTCCCATCTCCTCTGCATCTCAAGATACATCCCTGAGTTGGTGCAGCCAAGCCTGCCCTGAGTCCCAGCGGCTGTAGAGAGGAGTAGCTGCCTGTCAATCTAGCCTTCCCCCAAGAGCTGCAGAGACGAGCAGTTGCAAGTGAATTCAACCTGCCCCCAATGTATAGAAACAGTGGCTTCAGAGAGGAGCAGTTGCCAGTTAATTCAGATTGGAGTGTGTATAACCAGCAGCTGAAGAGAGGAGCAACCACCAGGGAAATTTAAAGTTGTGATGGCACAATGTTCTGATTATCGATCTGATTTCCAGTGACCTGAGATTAATATATATTATTTTTTTAATGTTATGTGTTTCCAAAAAGCCATGTTATATAAGTTTTAAATAGAAATTGTTGCCGTAATTCAATCAGAAAAAGATGACAATTTCTTGGAAAAAATATTAGAAAAAATATAAGCCGGTTAAGTGGCTAAAAACATTTTGAGCCTTTTGTTAGAAATGTACATATATGTTATGTGCAGTGCATTTCAGTATCTACTGTAATTTTGTCTTTAACAGTACATACAGTAGAAAACAAAATAGTGGAAAACATAAAACATTGCAATCACTTTGCACAAATAATAAATATTACTGTAAAGCCAATGGAAATGAATGTATAAAAAACAGACATTGCTCAAACTTTTTATTTTATCAACTTTTAAATGTAATGTTTTGTATATGTTTTTGATTACTTGCTTTGTTTCTTTTTTATAACATTTTTGTTTTTTTGCTTCAAAGTTTTAAATTGTTTGTTGTTGCAAACAGCTGTTGTACTCTAATCACACAGTTGTTTCAATTGGAACATATAAGGTGAAATTAATCCAACATTCCCAAGTAATAATTACAGAGCTTTTAATATCTAAACAAAGAAGTAGTTACTTTGTAGTTTATTTGCCAGACAACCTTCACACCTCCAAAAATCCATTTTTCTTTTGGATTTAACAGCAATTTTATAACCAGTTTGAATAACAATAGGCTGCTTCACCTTCATGTTACAAGAGATTGTGCATTTTTCTGGCCTAGATTTCAGGCTCTCATCTAACCATTAGAAGAAAACTATTAATCACTCTTATGGCTCTTACCTCTAAAAACCTTCAGAATTTAAAAGCTTTTGACTGAATTATAACATATTAATAGAAGTAATGATTTTAAAGCCCTCTATTGACTTTCTTTACAAAAGAAACTGCTTACTTGACTGAATTAATTTGCCAGCTATTCATCAGTCAAAATATAAAGGTGGTTTTAAAGGTCATAAACTATTCAGCTACTGAAATATGGTTAAGAAATTTGAAAATAAATTATATACCCATAATGTTATTCCCATTCAAGAACAATCATCACTAGTGCATTTGGAAGCATGTAAACTTGATTAACATTCCTCATTGTTGGGAGATCGCTAGATCTTATACTGCTTTTATACCAAAGTCCCGGGTCAGACCTGGGTTTTGGGACATGGTTCCAAACCAGGTCAGACCCCGTTTACACTGCCACTTCAACCAAGGATATTTCCAGGTTAGCCCCATTTACACTGAACCTGGCTCAGGTCTTGCATAACCTAGGTTTTTTTTCAAATACATACAATTTATTTGTAAAATGCATCACTCATTATGAATGTGAGATAGCGGTAGTGGGTGTCTCTATGCCGGCAGTGCAATGGCATTGCGATTCCATTCATTAGCATATTTTCAAAGAAGATCTGCATGCGTAATCGCAGCCACAATAGCAATCCGTAGTGAATCAGGCCCATAGATTTTAAGCTCCACTGGTGCAGAGTCAGATGGAAATGGACAAATATTATATGTAAAGTGCAGCAGAATGTGTGTGCTATATAAATAACTGCTCCATATATATAAATATATTATATATATATATATATATAGTGTATATACAGTATACACATATATATATATATATATATACATACATATATATATATAGTGTATATATACACACACATATATATATATATATATATATATATATATATACACTGTATATATAAAGAGAGAGAGAGTAATCCAACAGGCGGCAGTCCTAGGACTTTCTCGTCATTTGTAATAAATAAGGAGACGCTTTCTCCATTATTATATTAAATATAATAATGGAGTAAGGGTCTCCTTATTTATTACAAATGACGAGAAAGTCCTAGGAGTGCTGCCCGATGCATCTCTCTATGTACTTTGGCTGTGACATACAGTTGCAGCTTAGGAAGGTCCCAGGCACTCCACTGGTACACGCTCGTTTCCTCAGCCTTCCGGTATGCACAACCTCAGTCAGCATTAGATCTCTTTTTCAAGGTGTCCAAAGTGTGAATCAGACCACCGGATTTGGGTCAAAACACATCGGTTAACACAGGTTGAATATCTAATGCTGACGGAGGTTGTGCATACCGGAAGGCTGAGGAAACGAGCGCGTACCAGTGGAGTGCCTGGGACCTACACTAATATATAACATCACACGCTTACTGAGGGTTGCCTGCTGACAGCCCTCCCGGCCATCTGGTAATTGCATACCTATGCCTTATGAGATTTCCTGCCTAGGGAATGTTTTATGTGATTTTAACGGCTGATGTTAGATAAAACTGTGCTTCACTATATGCACCTTTCTTTCTACTTCTGAGCATTGTAGTCTCTCTCGAGACGTGTCATCTGTAAGAATAATATCCAGTTCCTACAAAGTGATTGGATTAAGCTAAGGGGACTTGCCCTTTGATGGATTATTACTGAGCACAAGGTTATGTGATTTCTGCCTATTTTTTTCTACCTTTCATGTCCTCCAGCATACAGGACACAGGAACTGCAGTTAAAGGTGGGTGGGTGGCTGGGTGGAGCGGCGGATCACATAACCAGGGTCACCCCCGGCAGCATGTTCATGCTGACATTCAAGCCAGGTAGCTCCCATGTTAAACACTGCTAGCTGCCCGGCTTGAAATATCGGGTGCCTTAATATGGGTTTTTAAAAAAGGTCCTTTTTACACTAGTCAAAATCCCGGGTTGATGCGCGCTTACGTACAATAACCCGGTATTTTTAGCCCAGTGTAAAAGGGGTATTATATAGAACACAAACTACAGTATATCCCACTGAATTATTTTGAATGACTGCTCAAGACTGTTAGAACTGTACAGATATGTGTTTAATTAAATTAGAAATAAATTTAAAGTCATTATGAATTGACAAGTCAGTTTTATAAATTATCATATTTTTTATCTTCAGTGAGATGTAGTTTTAGCCTTCAGGTCATAGAGTAAACCATGATGATGCTGGACCATTGTGATTTAAGTAAATGTTTGGAAAACAGTTATTTAAAATAATGTTATATACAAGTTCTTGAATGTAAATCTATAGGGCTGTTGAACTATCTTAGCATTTAGGAGTAACATTTGCAAAAACCACAGCAACCAATCAATTTTATTGGCTATCTTGCACTATATTGATGTTTGGTTGTTGTAGTTCAGTGCCAAGTAAATGCAATAAGTACACCTACCAGGGCAGGATTAACGGGGGGAGGGTGATAGGGGCGGTCGTCCCTGGGCCCCCACATGTGTAGGACCCCCACACCCATTGGGGTAAAAGTGGGCCAGAGGAGACAAAACCAGTTCTGCCTCCTCTGGCCCACCTAACCCCAGCACTGCAGGGGGTGCTCCATTTGCATGCACTAGCTGAGTTTGTGTAACCAGCGGGTGAAGAGCTCTCTTGCTGCAGCGGCAGCCGTAGGCTGGAGCTCACTCATGTGTCCCAGCTTCCGGCTCACGCAGTGTTCACTATGGGAGAGATGTCATGACGTCTCTCCCATAGTGCAGAGGAGCAGCCGAGCAGACTGGATGGCAGCAGACTGGGAGGGGGCTTAATGTAAGTATTCATTGTTTTTGTGCAAGTAGCTTACTGGGGGCATTACTATAGGGAGCACTACTACTGGGGGCTTTACTACTGGGGCATTACTATTGGGGGCTCTACTACTTGGGAGCCAGGCATTACTACTGGGGCACTACTACAGAGCGAGCATTACTATTAGGGGCATTAGAACAGGGGCATTACTGCTGGAGGCATTTATCCAGAGGGCACTACTACAATTACTACTAGAGGCACTACCACAGGGGACACTACCACAGGGGGTCATTACTACTGGGGCACTACTACTGGGTAAATTAATCAGGGGGAATTACTATTGTGGGGTCTACTACTTGGGACATTACTAATGGGGCACTAATTGTACTGGGAATACAGAATGGTTGTTGGACGCCAAATTGTTGTGTGATTTTATAAATGTATAAGACAATAGATATCTGTGTCAGACAGGTAGTGTTTTAGCTATTTTCATTTGTGTTCACCAGTTTCATTTATGTGCAATGCCCAAAGTTCACTGTTTAAGTTAAGTAAATAGTGTCTTATTGTGTCTAGATATGTGGCCAGACATTACCAATCCTGAATAAATATGGTGTTACCTTCAGTTAAGCTAAGTACATGCCATAAACATAGTCAGATGTCTTTGACATGTCCATCTTTCTTAATTCAGGCAACAGTGCCCCCTACTGTCTATTCTTTCCTCTTTCTTTTACTTAATATTTCCAAATTACCTTTTGTACTTGTTAAATGCTTATGCATGCGTTTCTTCCCTATATAAGATGTAACCTGTCAGTATACAGTTAGTCTGTTGCTCGATGTATGAGATCCCAGCTTCAATGTGTTAGAGGGGGATCCTGGGAATGAAGCCATCTATGTTTTAAGTAGATCGGACAAGCAAGTTAAGTATTTTCCCTTTTACTTTGTAATAAATGTCTATTTAACATATATTACTTGCGTGGCTTGATTAACTCTTTGTATCCAAGAATCGTATTCTCACTCCACCAAAAACACTACTACAGGGAGCATTACTATTGGGGGACTACTACAGGGGCATTACTACTGGGTACATTTATACAGGGGGAATTACTATTGGGGGTTCTACCACAGGCGACACTGCCACAGGGTGACTACTAGGGGCACTACTAATGGTGTATTGCATAGGGGCACTGCATAAGGGGCACCACTCCTGGGGGCACTACTACTGGTTACACTGCATAAAGGGCACCACTACTGTGGGCTCTTATATGGGGCACTACCACTGTGGCCACTGACGCTACTGGAGGCACTGCATAAGGGGCACCACTACTGTGGACTCTGCATAAGGTCCCCATTGCGCATACTCCCAGTTCATCCACATTTTAATAGGGGCCCCCACAGACCTTAATCCGGCCTGACACCTACAGTTAATACAATATTAGTGAGCTTGTATAGGTGTTGTTGATTGCACATTGCATACTAGGAAATTTTATGGAACAAGCTACTATTACAAATAGCTGCAGATCTCTATGTTGACCAAATAATGTAAACCACCATGGTGGCTCTTTGTGCAACATTAATGGTCTTTTAAAATGATTATCAAAATGTAATTTATAATATTGTGATATTTATAATTTATCAATTTATAATTTATTTAACTCTTCCAATTTATCTGAAAGTTACTCCTAAGTGTTTGGTGGTACTATTTTTTTGCATTAATTGCCTCTGAATATTTAGTAAGCACATGGTAACATACTGTAGAAGGATTGAGACAAAATAAAAAAAATTATGAAATGTTTGCTTTTTGTCTGTTGACTGCAATATTTAATATGTTCAATATCATTTAGCTATACATTATGTTAAAGAAAATTATATCTTGAGATTTGACTTTTTGACCTTAAAATTAATGTTTTTGCATTGATGAGTATATTATATTGTGCTTACTCATATGTGCTGATGCTTTGTACTACAGGATTATGCATTTGGACTAGGCTCCCTGTTCTCACCTAGCAGTTAGGTTTCTATGTCAGCAACCATGTGAAGTGAAATTTGGAATGTCATATAATTAAAACATTATTTGATAATGTGATGTTTTTTCAAATGTATTTATGTTTGGGAAGTTTTTTCACACCAAGGAAAGATTTACATTATTTTTCAAGTTAAACAAAACTCTCCTGTAGGTCTAGGAAGCCATTTTATTTTTTGAAAGACACCAGAAGAAATGGTAAATGTTTCTCCATGGCTGTCCATTCACTTGATGTTTCATTAGGAATGGCCTGCAAAAGGAGAATTGGTAGGATTAGAGGGAAGTCACTCCTTTGAGTATGAGATAGAATTTCCCTATGCTCATGAGGACATAATAGACATTTACTGTATGAGCGGAAGATCAATCAATGGAATAGCATCTGTTTTTATTGCCACATTTACTTCATGGTTCATCATTTGCAAGGTAGTTTAATAGTTGAGGATCTATAACCTCTAATTACATCATTGTGACAGTATGGTATGTATGAATCATAGTATTGAGTCTCACAATGTCTGGATGGGTGCAGGACTATATTTCCACAAGAAAGTCAAAAATCTTATGCCATGTTGACGTCCGATGAATACTATGTTTTATTTAAATTTTATCATATACAGGGGCCTATTCATCATCGGGGGCCAAATGGCACCCGATAATGTATTCACCTCACCTGCAGGGAATACTTAAAACTGGAGCAATTTATCATTGCTCTGGTGCGGGGACAGCTGCTACGAAAAGCAGCTGTCCCTGCAATTAGCCATACATGTGTAAAGCTGCTAGTCAGTGAGCTGGTGGCACAGGGATCCACTCGGATCCCTATTCGCATAACCGGAACTCCATCCCATTGGATGGAACAGGGCTACGAGAACAAGCACCATCTGAAGACTTTCAGTTTTTGGAGTTTGCTGAATATCAAGTGGTTCTATTAGGACCCCTGATGATGAATGGCCCGGTAACTTAAATACGTGGAAACTAGTGTTTCCGCATTGCTACTGGGCCATTTATTGTATGATGAATTGGCCGCATATTCTTAAATGGGCTCAAATCTGATGGCTGAGCATACCATGACAGAGGGATAGTACTCATGTTATGTTCATCAAGCCACTGGACTGAATAGACTGGGGCATTGTCATCTTGGAAGATATGGCTCTAGTCAGGAGAGAAATTCTTCTCCAAGGATTGGTGATGATAACACAGAACAGTTAAGTAGCATTTTCCATTGATCTTGTCTTCTAACCACTATTCTGCAAGCAAACTATGCAAGGAAAATGTACCCTACAAAATTATGAAATCACCATACCACTTTACTGTTGCTATTTAAGTGGATGTTCGAGAGCTCCAGGTATATTGTCATATGATCACACATATGGCAATATACCTGGAGCACTCCAACATCATTTATCTATTTATCACTGCTGTGAGACTGGACTCCTCTTATTGCTTGAGTAGCTAGGGTATTACACACTACTCTAGCACTTTTAGAGCAATGTACCTTTACATAATTATCTGTTACAAACAAGCACTGAAGGCTGTATACTTTTTTTGGCACCACATGTACACTCATCCATTTGTAGTGAAATGGGCTAATGTAATTCACCTGACCATTTCATCTATGTCCACTGTTTGCCAGTCCATTACTCTGATATTTACATCACTGACCTCACAATCTACTTTAGAAAGTGTAATGAGCAGCGTATGTGCTGCAAGCCAACTTTGATATCATACTCTTTGGAACTCTCATGTAATGTATTTTGATAAAAAAAAAAAAAATGAATAAAGCTTTTGTCAAATGCAACCTATCAACCATATTTAAAATTCAATAAGGTCTACCTTCACAGCCATGCTGGATATAGTCAAAGGCAACCAGGGCAGTCTAGAAATTTTAGGCATGACTTTTACCATGTAGGTATGCTACAGTATTTGTTTAATTAACATATGGGTTGTTTGGAAACTCTTACATTAAATAGATTTGATGTCACATCAAAAGTCCAACTTCCTACCATGTAAGAACCATAATTTTTGTCCAAATATACTGCTCATTAATGGCTGCACATAATACAATTAACATTGTAACATTAGTAGACTTGAGGTTCAGATAGCAGTATGAGGCACACACAATGCTGTGTATATTGTCGCTAGTCATCTTAGCAATACTGTATACAAAGTTGTTTATTTTTCTTATTTATTTACAGAATTTATGTTATACTGTATGACAGACAAGAGACAGGTAATAAAGGAGCCTACATGTGAGAGCTTCATTCTACAGGGAGGGGGCAATGAGAGATGGTAGGAGAATTTGTGACTTCAAGGAATATTGTAGTAGGAGGAAGTGGAGAGAGGGGGCATAATGATTAAAGAGGGGGGATAGGCAAGTTTTAAGAGGTCGACTTAAAAAAAAAATGTAATTTAATAAATTAGAATTTTGTAGAATCTGGCAGGGAAATGAAAGGAGTTCCATATGTGGAGAGCAGCGTAGAAGACTTCTTTGAGATTTTAAAGAGACAAGGTTATAAAAGATGGAAGAGATGTGAAGGTCAAAACTGTAATGGAGAGGTTAAGCTTTGGTGTATTTTATGACAGGGCCAGAGATGTAGGCAAGCTAAGCATTGTTGAGAACTTTGTAAGTGAGGGTGATAAGCTTGAATTGATTTCTGTAAACAATTGGGAGAAAGTAAAGACATAGTCAGAGTGGTGTAGCAGATGGTGAGTAATAGAAGAGAAAGATTAGTCTAGTCACTACATTCTAAATGGTTTATGGAGTGTAAAGGCAGTTGAGGGCAAGAACACTGAGAAGGTTACAAAAGTCCTTAAGTGAGATACAAAGTAAGTTTATCATGGTTTTCATTAAAACATTAGTGAAGAAGGAATGTATTTTGGCAATGATGTGGTGAAAGATGCTGCAGTAATAAGTAAATGTTTAGATGTGAGGAAAAAGGAGCTAAAGGTGGATGCCTTAGTGACAAAAAGGCATTAGGCATTAGGTAAAGGGGAGAGTGTGACATTGTCATCAATGAGGGAGTATTATGGTTAGAGAAGCATAGGTAGATGAATGGTGGGAAAGATAATGAGCTCACATTTTGACATATTAACATTGAGTTAGCTTTTGGTTATCCAGGTTGAGCTGGCAGAAAGACAGTTAGATGCCCGGCATAAAGAAAAATGGAGAGAGTTTGTGAGAGAAAAGGCAGATTTGGGTAACATCAGTATTGGGGTCAAAGTGAAGGTTGATTAATTGAAAGAGGTCAGCAAGATACAGTAGGAAGCAGGATAGCAGAAAGCCAAGAACAGAAATGGTTAGGACCATAATGGTGAGAGGGAGTGAAAGGGACCAAAGGGTAAATTTACTAAGAATCAAGATTGTGCTGATTTGCAAACATATTAATCTCGCTGTAACTCGCCTGAACTCTGGAGATTTTATCACTTTTTAGTTTGCAAGTTTACCAACAGGCGAGTTGATCCAAATCAATTTGGGCAATGGTGAATTAGGTCAAATTTCTCGGGTGATTTGTAAGCAAGCTCAAGAGAGTTATCTCTCCCGATTTTTTTTTTTTTAATTTCCAAACCGTCTGAGTGAGTTTTCTGTCACCTGGCCATGCTAAACTGTGATGTACTTGCACGACAGCACCATTCCCCATGTAGACACATCTCTTTTTTTTTTGATTGGCTAAATATGCGTCATGTGTTTGACTGATCACTAAGCATATAAATAGCCCTGTAAATTCTGAAACCTTATGAGTTGGTGTTAGGAGTTTGAAGAGTGAGGGAAAGTGAGGAGATTTGTGGTCGGTGAGTTGGTTTTGTGGAATTGGATTGTTGATTGGTGAGTGAATATAGTCTTGTGCCTATTTGTTGTTCTGTTTGTTTTTGTTTTTTTCTTTTTCCTGTCTGTTGTCTATTCAATTTTGTCCTGTCAGTGTTTTTGTGTGTTGCTAGTGGTAGGAGAGGAGGTTTGTGTTTGTTTTGTATTTATTTTAGCAGTGTTCTTTGTATTTGGAGTTGGTGGACGATGTCTGGGGACCAGGATAAACAAGGTCAGATTGAAGGTCAGTTGGTGTCTGCAACTGAGCCACATGTGAGCTCCAGAGAGGAGAGTGAGGTGGCTGCCCCCCCAGAGAGGAAAGACCAAAAGTGGACATAATGTCAGGTTTACGTTTCACCAGAACCTGGCACTTGTCAAAGAGGTGATGAAGCACCAGCACCTGTTGTTTGGTCAGAAAGCTGCCAGCACCTCTGCTTGATGCAAAACTGCCATTTGGGCTGGTGTTGTTGCAGCCGTAAATGCGGTAGGCCCTACCAAGAGGGAAAAGGGCCATTGTAAGAAATGCTTTCAGTCATCAAATGTCATGTCAAGTCCACAATGACCGATGAAATAAAGTCCACCTAAGCTACTGGTGGTGGTACTCCTTATGTCGCCTCATATGTGGAGTATGAGGAGCCAGTGAAAGCTCTCATTCCACCGGAAGTGGTGTGGCGAAGCTTTGTGAGGGACACCGATGCCTCTGTCAAAACTAGTTATTTTTTAATTTTCACTTAAATTTTTAATTGTTGATTTTTGTTGAAAATACGTTTTTTTTCATAAAAGATGTAGCTTTTAATTTCCATCGAAAAGTCAAACAAGTTTTGCTTGTTTGTCTTTTCGCCGACATCGTGGTTTTTTTGCCCTGAAAACTTTTCGGGTGCACCCATGCAATTATATTTAATCAATTCCTAAAGACGCGAAAACTAAACCCCGCAAATGTGTACCAGGTGAAAAGTGTTGTTAGAATTGTTGATCTCTGCCGGCCACCCCAAAAATATGCTCTAAAATTCGTGTTCAATGTAGATATTCCCAAGTAGCCCTAATAAAGTTATTTGGGGTCCATAAGTTCTGTCATTTGTTTTCAGTTAGCGTCTTAACAGAAATGGTGATAAATAGCATTTCGCTTTTATTCTGTATGCAAATAAGTAGTGCAGTAAAATATTGCTGTACTTAAAAATGTATGCAAGCATGGTTTAAAGTCGCTAAAGTGTAATTTGAATGTACGTTAGTAAATCACTCGAAGCAAGCATCTGCAATTAAAAAAACCACCTTACCCAAACTTGCACACCCCACAAAAGTATATTTAGTTGGTTTTTAAGTTTGTACCCCCACAATGTAATTTTCACACCTAAATTAAATGTGTTTTTTTTTTTCTGTTTTTTACATTTAAATTTTACACACTTATCCTTTTGGTGGGCTGTCCCAAGGGTGCTTAATGGTTTCCCCTGCTTTTCCTCTCTAAATATTGATTTTACATTTTTTATATATATTTATACAGAGGCGAATCTTTTTCGCCTATTACATTGCATTGTGTTTTCGTTTATGCAAAAATTATTTGTAATTGATTACAGAGATAAGTTTCCGCCTGTAGAAATGTGGCATTTGGCAATACTTCATCGTGTATATGGAATTTTCCCGGCTAACTGAATACGGGTCCTAATGTTTTAATAGATGTGTGTAAAAAGGATCCTACTACATGTTTTAAAGTTTCAAGTGTGCTAGAGTGCAATGTTTCAGATTGTGTCTTAACATTTTTTAACAGTAAATGTAAACCAATACATTAAAGTGTTTTAGTTTTAAGGTTGCACATTAGTAAGGTGTCTAATTGTTATTTACAATATGTCAAGCACATCAATGTACAGGAGTCCCTCAAACCACAACAATAACTAGATAAAAACCAGGCAGATACATGTGACAAATCTACACAGTTTATTTATTTGGGCCCAAAATACATTTAGTCTGTTATTGTAAATGTTCAAATTATTAATCAATAACCAATTTAACATACATTTAGATTCTAACATGTTGACTAATTTTTAACAAACACACAGCTAAAGCCACTGCTGCTGCAAGAAAGCAAACCAGACAACAACAAGCTCCAGACTCAGAGGACGCTGGTAAGTTTACATTTTTGAGGCTGGTGATGCCAACCAATATTGTCCATTTGCTTATGTTACAATGCACTATGCTTTGTTGGTCAATCACACCTTCCACCCAAGAAAAGGGCATATTGTGCTTTGCCCATGGAGATACAGACCACACCATCACCAGCTGAAGCCACAATAATGGACACACATTCGACTGCAGCTGCTCCTTTGTCCCCCCATCTTGATGGTGAGTGTGTGATAACTGGAAATCCATAAACATTATCTAGAAGAAGTTAAAATAAAAAAGTTATAAAAAAAACACACGCACATCACCATACTTTACAAAATTTTCGATGTAATTGAAGGCTGAGTTTTCTTTTTCTTCTTTGGAAGGATGTAAGTAATTTATTGGCTATTGACCTTATCAATGATGTTGAAAAATGTAATTGATGCATGGTTGATATTCTTAAATTAACTTTGGTGTACTCTCAAGTTGATTGTTTTTACAATTTAGTTTGTATGTTGGTTTTGACATCTTAATTATGGTTCCTAGTTTTTTCAAAGGTTTCTTGTGTAAAAATTTCACATGATTAACTTTCTTACTCATTTGCTTTTTTCCAATGCAAAGTCCTAACGTGTACATTCTGTCATTGTTCAAAAATCAAGTCCAAAACATTGTATTTCCAAAATTGAAAATTGTGGTTTATGGCAAAACATAGTGAATGAATGTTGTAAACTCTATTAATGCATGTACATTTTGCACAAACATAGTGCGATAAATTTACTAAGCTTCGAGTTTGTGTGAGTTTACAAACTCACATGAGTTTAGGCATGTTTTTAATCTCGCAAATTTACTAAAGACAAACTCGAGTGAGTTTGGAAGTGAGTTATCTCTTTTCACTGTTAAAACTCATGTGAGATTGCAAACTCTAAAAAACTCACCATCGGCCAAAATAGGAAGTTCTTTACATGAAAAAGAAGCAACTCACAAATTTACTAAGAATCAAGTTTCCAATCTCGTGTGAGATTGTAGCAAACCCACTGTGAAATAGAAGTTTTAAGCACTCACCTCCTGAGCTGCGAGTTTGGCAGAAACATACACAGATCAGTGTGATTTGTGTATGTTTCTGCCTGTATACCTAATATTAGGGTGTTTTTGTTTAAAAAAAAATGACATAGGGTTCACCCCCTAAAGCATAACCAGCCCGGACTTGCCAGCCAGGCCTGCTTCCTAATATTATGGGGAACAAACAAAAATAGGGTTCCACCATTAGTTAAAAACTAGCACCAGGCAGCAGGGCCAGACCTGGTCTTAAATATAGGGAGAAAAAAATGGCATGAGGTCTCCCATATATTTGAAACCAGCTCCAGACCCTTTCTAGCGAGGGACTGATGCCACAGCCAGGGGAGCCCTTTCACCAGGCCCCCCAGCCACAGCATCAGCCTTGACCGCTAGTCAGTCCAGGCCAGGGATCCCTGGGGAGTTGGGGACCCCTCCAATAAAGAGATCACCCTCTCCCGGGCACCCCTGTCCTAGGCTGATAGCCTGGGCTATCCTCGGCACCCTAGGGCAGTGGGTGCAGAGTTGAGTGTTAGTGTGTAGTGTCAAATAAATGGTTAAATATTGTCTTTAGTGGTGGAACTACACATACCAGCAAGCCTCCCCCAAATGTTGGAATTTGAAGAACCACAAATAGCAGCATGCGGAGCATTACGGGCCCACTGGTACTTGTAGTTCCACAACCAAAGGCAGCTCCCAGCATCACTTCCACTCCCACACACCAACACCGGTTACTACACCACCACAAAGAACCCTCTGTACCAGAGGTTGTACCCAAGCTGCCCATGGTAGCAGGGGCAAATCTAAATAGTATCTGTGAATTTAATTGAAATCATTGGTTAAAATAATCGACACTTAAAACAATAATGTGTTGTGATATTTATTACATTTTGGGTTTGCTATGATTGACATATACATGAGTAAATGTCCCTGTCTTAATTTGTTTTTAGTAAACCAACTTCGTATTGTTTTTGGTTTGTTTAATCCTAATATACTCATTTGTTAATTGAAGAAGTGCCTTCAATGTGTATTTTAGATTAACCTGTATTGTTGTTTGATCATACTCTGTTACTAACTTTGGTATGTGGGTTATTTTTCAAAACATTCCACCTTCTTTATCCACTTTGAATTAACATTAGGCACAATGTAACAACCATATTAAGTACTTCATTGTTAAAAATAACAACATATGTAATACTTTTTTTTAATCTTATGACCATAAATTCATTTTAAACATTGGTACTGAAATGAATAGATAATGTTTGCTCAATGCATGACAAAGCCATTGTGGGACAAATATACTAACCAGTGGCCTTGAAGTTAATAAATACAAACAAATTTACCCAGGAGCCAACCCTCCGGCATTTGCTGAGCTTCAAATTTATCATGGAGGGATGCATCACAAACCACCTGTTGGTGGAATGGGAATGGTGCCCATTTAAATAAATGTAATGCCATAAAAAGCTACCATGACTGCATGCCATTGGGACTCTTACAGTGGGTACACACCTGACAGATATATCTGCAGATCGAGTGATCTGCAGATATATCTGCAGATGATGGTCATTCATACACACTGAATGACCATTATCTGCATGCTGCATCAGCTCGGGACGGACTGGGGGTGGGTAGGGGCGTGGCCTAATTGTGGGAGGCGTGGCCACACCCCCTTTGGGGGGGAAAAACACATCTACGATGCGGCACTGCACACTGGGGAGGGGGCGCTGTGTGCCCCTCAGCCCAGCGCACAGCCAATGGGGGCGCGATCAGCATGATCGCTCCCCCCTTTGGCATAGGAGACTGCTCAGGCTGCTGCTTTGGCAGCCTCGAACAGTCTTTCAGTGCAGCCCAGCACACAGCAGCATGTGCTGGGCTGCTGTGGATGGGGAGCTGTGCCGGAGCTGGCTAAGTAGTACCTGCCCCCCCTCTCAACCCCTGTGTATGGGCAATCGGCTGATCGCCCGTACACACTTGCCGATGGACAAATATGTCTGCAGACATATCTGTTCATTGGTTGTGCAGCACAGCCAATGCGATATGTCTGTGAAGGACATTGTTCACAGACATATCGTCTGTACACACTGGCCGACGGAGGCACGATATATTGGCTGAGCAATTGATCGGACAAAATATTGGGCATTGTGTGTACCCAGCATTAGTTAGGAAAGCAGATTGAGGTATTAAGCAGAGGCCCTGGGTGGTCTCAGCTCAACGTGTGTGCAGTCAATTTCACCAAGAACATTTGGCATGCCTGCAATGCCATAAAAAGCTACATTGATTGCATGCCATTGGGATTCTTGGTTAGGGAAGCAGATTGAGGTATTTAGCAGAGGCATAAATGCTGATATCACCCTGAGTGAGGTATCTTGAAAATGTGGACAGGGATATACCAATAACTCTACCTGTTACAGACTGGAAGTTTCCAGTTGCAAATGTGCAACACACTCAAAAGCTTATGTAGTCCAGAGACAGTGCATGAGCATCCTGTCTCTGGGTCTATGTCCAGTTTGACAAGGTCATACAGACAGAATATGTTTGCACTATTGAGTCTGAACATCTATATGACCTCGCCATCGACCAATGCGTTCAGGTTCAAATGCCCCCTAAAAAACTGAGGCCTGTTTTGCGACCTGCATACCCTCTTCATCCTGCTCTGTTTTTTGCTCCTGTGTCCTCCCAGCCTGTTGGTAAAGCCTCTGATATCCCAGCCACATGCCAAACACAGCACTGCTCACAAAGTGTGCCATTATTCCTTTTACATCAGCAAACCTGAGAATTAGTAGCTTTTATATGCTTCCTGGAATTGTGCTCATTAGTGTACATGGCAAAAACATGCAAATTAGCATGAAAAACGTGGGAGTTTGAAAGAGAGTTTCACATTTGACAAATGTTTTTAAAGCACTTTTAACAAACTCGCTGCTGGCAGGCAGGTGTGTTTGATTCGAGATTACTCTCCCGAGTTGGTACGTTTCTCACCCGAGTTGATTAAATTGATTCTTGGTAAATTTGCGAGATGTATACTTTAGGTGTAAAGTACTTGTGAGATGGCCCAATGGTGATTTAAGTTGATTTTGCAATCTCATCCGATTTGAACGAAATCGATCAAGACATCTCACTCGAGATGGTCAATAGTAAATTTGCAAGATTGAAAAAAAGGACAAAATCACGACCAATCTTGAATCTTAGTAAATTAACCCCTAAGAGTCAGGTGCAGAGATGCTGAAGGACCAAACAGAGTAGTAGATGGTGAGTCAGTAAAGGACAATGTCATAAAGACCAAGGGAGTATCAAGGATAAGAGAGTGATCAACTCTCCTGCAATCTTCATACTCTGAACTTTATGCATTCAACAAATTTAAATGTATGTGATATCCACCCTCCTGCAATCTTCATACTCTGAACTTTATGCATTCAACAAATTTAAATGTATGTGATATCTTAAATTGTTGCAATAGCCATTACCTTGTTTGTGATGTTGTCAGTGAAGCATAGTTTATGATGGCATACTGGGCTGTTGTTTACTTAGTCAAATACAAGGCAATTTAACACATTAGGTCAGCTGGACATGTCTCAGATGTAGCCTATGTTAATCAGCCACAGTATATCTTACTAGTTAGATCTAAGAGAGCTGTGCTCGAATTTGAGCTGTGCATCTCATGCACAAAGTATCTCATGCACAAAGTATCCAAAATGAACAGTTAAAAAACAGTTGAACAAACATTGAACAACATCAAGAAGCAGGTAATTTCTAAATGTAACTATATGCATTTTGTATTCTAAATCATCATGTACCAAATATTATTAATTCTTATTTCACTCCATGGCGTGTTCTCTAGGGCTATTACATCCTTCACTCTCCCAGCAGCTCACCCCTATGTGCACATTGCAGCCTCAATAATCTACTCCCCTCTTATAAACACACATTAGATATTTAATTATCTTTATAAATTGACAATAACATCCACAACCTGTCGCCATAGAAAACTTTCATACAAAACCCACAACTATATTTATATATCGCTCCTTCTACTTCTATTAGCTGGTGACATATCACCAAATCCAGGCCCTACACACATCCCCTACTCACAATGCAATATAAATCCAGCTAACCTCAGACACATCACGTGCCTCCCATCACCCTCCAAAACACTGAAATGTGCCTTATGGAATGCACGCTCTGTCTGTAACAAGCTAACATCCATCCATGACCTCTTTATTTCAAATCACCTCAATCTTCTGGCATTAACAGAAACATGGCTCATGCAAACAGACACTGTGTCCCCTGCAGCACTCTCACATGGTGGCCTACACTTCACACACACCTCCAGGCCTGGTAATAGTAAAGGAGGTAGAGTAGGAATGCTACTGTCCCAATCTTTTACATACACAGTTATTCCACAGGTACCGTCCCTTACATTTACATCATTTGAAGTACATTCTATTAGGACTTTCACTCCTTTCTCACTGCGCATTGCTGCTATCTATCGCCCACCTGGACCACCCAATCAATTTCTGGAACATTTTTCTGCCTAGCTCCCTCACTTCCTATCCTCTGACATCTCCACCATCATCATGGGTGATTTCAATATCCCCATTGACAGTCCACAATCCCCTCATGCCTACAAACTTCTCTCCTTAACATCCTCTCTTGGCCTCTCCCAATGGACTGACTCCTCTACTCATCAAGATGGCCACTGCCTTGATCTTGTATTTACCAGACTATGCTCAGTTTCTGATTTCACTAATTCTCCTTTCCCGCTCTCAGATCATAACCTTATCGCCTGCACACTCTCCTCCATTACGTCAACCTCAATGCCAAGCAAATCAACCAAACCTCCTAAAACCCGCAGAGATATTAATGCTATTAATTTTGAACAACTATCCACCTCTCTGCAGCAATCACTCTTACCTATTTCTAATTTCACTTCTCCTGAGACTGCTGTATCACACATGAACCAGACCCTAGAACTAGCCCTTGATGAAGTAGCTCCAGCAACCCATCACATTCCGCGTAGACTTAGACGTCAACCGTGGCATTCCAAATTCACAAGACGCCTACAAAAACTCTCACGTAAAGTGGAACATCAGTGGCGAAAGTCTCATACTCCAAGTGACTTCCTCACATATAAGACTATCTACCACTCTTATCGTAATGCACTGGATAATGCCAAACAGACATATTTCCAATCTGTCATCTCGCCCAAGCCTCTAACCCCAGGCAACTTTTTAATACATTTAAATCACTACTTACCCCTCCGTCACCCAACCCGCCTGCTACTATCAGTGCACAAGATCTTGCTACCTATTTCAAGAACAAGATAGATAATCCAAAATGAAATGGTATGCACTTCCTCAGCCAGGCACTTGTTCAATTCACTACCTGAACCCAGTGACATGTTCTCATCATTTGACCCCACTAATGAAGATGAAGTATCTACATTCTTCTCATCCTCCTACTCTACTACCTCTCCTCTTGATCCTATGCCCTCACAAATCAGTAAAGCTCTGTCTCCTGTGCTCATCCCACACTTAACAAAAATCTGTAATCTCTCTTTCTCTACTAGTATATTTCCATCACTATTCAAGCATGCAGTGATCACTCCTATTTTGAAAAAACTAAATTCTGACCCTAACACTCTCTCAAATTACCGTCCTATCTCCCAGCTACCTTGCCCCTCCAAGCTACTGGAGAGACTTGCCTACACTCGCCTCACACACTTTCTTAACACCCACAACTTATTAGACCCACTTCTGTCTGGCTTTCGTTCCCAACACTCCACAGAGACAGCACTGACTAAGGTAGTAAATGATCTGGTCACTGCCAAGGCTAAAGGCCATTATTCACTTCTAATTCTTCTAGATCTCTCTGCTGCCTTTGACACTGTTGACCACTCTCTCCTCATACAAACACTACAATCCCTAGGTCTTCAAGACACAACCCTTTCTTGGTTCTCATCCTACCTATCTAATCGCTCCTACACTGTTCGCTTCTCTGATTCTACCTCCACTTCGCTACCTCTATAAGTGGGAGTACCACAAGGCTCAGTATTAGGTCCTCTGCTTTTCTCAATCTATACCACCTCTCTTGGCAAGCTAATTAGCTCTTTTGGTTTTCAGTATCATCTGTATGCGGACGATACTCAAATTTACTTATCCTCCCCAGATTTGTCACCATCCATGCTGGTCCGTGTCACTGACTGTCTCTCTGCCATTTCATCTTGGATGTCATCTCGCCACCTCAAACTTAATATATCCTAAACAGAATTAATTATATTTCCACCAGCCAATTGTAGTTACCAACCTGATATCTCTATCACTGTTGACAACTCGACAATCAACCCCACCCCACAAGCTCGCTGCCTAGGTGTCATCCTTGACTCTGAACTGTCTTTTGTTCCCCACATTCAATCTGTCTCCAAATCCTGTTACATACATCTAAAAAACATATCCAAAATTCGACCATATCTTACGCAAGACACTGCAAAAACTCTAATACATGCACTCATTATTTCCCGCATTGATTATTGCAATAGTCTGCCTATTGGTATTCCCAAAAACAGGCTCTCCCCACTACAATCCATTTTGAATGCAGCTGCGAGGTTGATCTTTCTCACCAAACGTTCAGTGTCTGCTGATCCACTCTGTCAGTCCCTCCATTGGCTGCCGGTCTTCTACCGTATTCAATTTAAAATACTTACACTCACGCATAAAGCTATTAACCAAAGCACACCAACATACATCTCTTCACTTATCTCAAAATATCTTCCAACCCGACATCTCCGCTCTGCACAAGATCTGCGTCTCTCATCCCCGCGCATTACTTGTTCCCATGCACGGTTACAGGACTTTTTTCGGGCTGCACCAACCCTGTGGAATGCCTTACCACGCACAATAAGACTTTCCACTAGTTTCCAAACATTCAAGCATTCTCTAAAAACTCACTTCTTCAGACAAGCTTATCAGATTCCAGAACCGCCCACATAACCTTTGATAGCTTCCATATCTAACTCTCTTCTTATAGTAAACACCCATCACATCTTCTCCTTCTTCAATTTTACTTCCTTCTAACCCTAGGCCAACTTTCCAGTGTGATTGGATCATACAGCCAACCAAGAACATCTGCAATCGCGCTGGACCAATTTGCAATATATAGCACCTATCCTTGTGTATCAACACCTATTTCCCTACAGATTGTAAGCTTATGAGCAGGGCCCTCTTACCCTTATGTATGTGTCTTACGTATGTCATGTATGTATGTCTTTTACAACCCAGTAAAGTGTTAATGTTGATTCAAATTGTAAAGCACAACGGAATTTGCTGCGCTATATAAGCAACTGTTAATAAATAAATAAATAAAATAAATCAACAGTATCAAGAGCTGCAACGTCTAAGAGTGTTGGAAGAAAGAGTGTGGGCCATTGAATTGAGAAGAAAAATTGGGTCAGTCAGTTGAGGACAAGTAGCAGAAAAGTGTTGGTAGAAATGGAACAAAGAAATAAAGCAATAGATGAAAAGAGGATGGTTAAAATATATTTTAGAAAATGGGAGAAAAGTGCATGTTTGAGGGCAGAAACAAAGACATCATGGATTGATAAAGGCTGAAGAGGTGGAACTAGATGCATCAGCATTCGGAGCAATAAAAAGTGTACAATTTAGAAGCAATCAGGGTTGAGTGGGTAGATTTAAGTACAAAAGTTTGGGATCTCAGAATCAGTCACAAAAGGGAAGAAACTGAGAGTGACAGGTGTAGTTCAGCAGGGGGTAGGAAGAAAAAATATACAGCAGGGGCATATCTACCCATTGGCCAGGATGACACTCGCCAGGGGCGCCGGCCAAATGGGGGCATCATCTGGCAGTGCCAACAGCAGCCAAGGGATGGAATCAGGCTGGGACAAGTACCAGGAGTACTGGTACTCCCCTGGGACCCACAATTGTAGGGCAGACCGCAGTGAGAGCGGTCTGCTTTACACAGTAACAAACACACAGCCGCCAACAGCGGCTATGTGTTTGTTATTGCAGCCAGCCAATGAGAGTCAGACAGACTATCATTGGCTGCTGCGTCCACGGAGGGAGCTTGTTGGAGCTCACTCATGAGCTCCGCCTTCCAGCTCCCCCCACAGCGGGTGATGGGAGAGATGTCATGATGTCTCTCCCATAGTGCAGAGCAGGCCGGGAGGAGTGGACAGAGGCAGTCACGACAGGAACAGGGATTCGGGTAAGTTGTTTTATTTTTTGTTTTTTTCTGTGTTTTGTTTTTTTCTAGCACAGCATGGGGGAACTGTCGGTATCGGACACTGCATAGGGGGGACTACTTCTGGGGGCAATATATGGGGTAGTGCCTGCTACTGGCGGCATTGTATAAGGGGGGGCTACTACTGGGGGCACTGCATATGGGGGACTACAACTGGGGGCACTGCATAGCGTGGATTACTACTTAGGGCACTGCATAGGCGGGACTACTACTGGGGGCACTGTATGGGGGTAGTGGCTGCTACTGGGGGCACGTTATGGGGGGATGGCTGCTACTGGTGGCACTGTATAGGGGGACTACTACTGGGGCACAGGTAAGGGGGAACTACTACTGGGGGCAATGCAGCATTGGGTGATTACTACTGGGGGTAATGCATAGGGAGGACTAGTACTGGGGGCAATGCATAGGGGGGATTACTGCTGAAAAAGAGGAGAGAAAAATGAGATTGCAGTGGCAATGGAAATTCCAGGATTGGGTTTTCTAGCAGAATTTTACTAGCAGACTTCTCTCCATTAGTGGTTTTTTAAAGATAAAGAACATAAGAGGATTGTCAGGGATGGAGTTTGTGGTGCCAAAGATTAAGTTAGGTTTGCTGGGACAGCTGCATAAAGGGCATCACAAAATGTGGCATTTTAGAGAGATGCAGCAGTGTTGGGACAGGATAAGGAGGACAATGAAGTGGAGGATGATGTCTAATATGAGTGTCCATAGAAGGAGGTGAGAATATGGAGTTTAGAAGTAGTAAGGAAATTAAAATCCCCAAGAAGAAGAGGATTCAGGGAGGATGACAATGTAGGTACATCGAGGAGACACAGGGTTTGATTCAGCAAGGATTGCAATTGCAAAGCTGCACGCAGGCAGCATTGCAATGTGATCCTTGCAATCATGCAAATGCAGCAGGTGGTGTATGACACCCCCTGATACATTTGCGATCCCAGCACTGCAACAAAGGTCTCTGTGCTGGGATCACCATATCGACCATCTGTGATGGTGGATGGCACCGGGTGGATGCTTACTCAAGCTGGCCGGCTTGAAAGCCTAGCAGACTAGGTATATTCATGCAGTCTCTGGGCTGGCCACTCCTAGAAAACTAGGCGGACACGCCCTGTTTCCGGGAATCATGGCTGATTCCGTCCCCGCACCACCCCTTAAATGACTGCCTGTCAGTCAGGCAGAGGCATTCAATGGCTAGCATGTGTGTTAGCAGTACCCATTCTGCACACTTGCAGAATGGGTCCTGCGCATGTGCAGATTCCCGATCATTGGGAATCTGCGTTCAGCAGTGCATGTGCGTGCACTGCTGAATAAACCCCACAGTCACCAGGACATCAAGGGTCTCATTCAGACCCGGTCATAAGCACCGAAGTGCTCGCAACCGGGTTGATAGGTAGCCCTGCGCACGCGCAGCGGCCACACTGCACGTGTGCAAGCCCCGGAGCGAGAGAGAAACTTTCTCGCTCTGGAGCTCTCTACAAAAGGGGTGGCTGTCGATGTTGATCGACAGCTCACCCCATTTTGTAGGCGGGCCGGGGGGTTGTTTCCAAAATGGAGGCGTTCCTTAAGGAATGCCTACCATTTTGTGGGCGGCTGCACTGACATCATCAGTGATGTCAGTGGGGAGTTTCCTGCTCTTTCAGAGCTGGAAGCACCCTGGGGCTTGCGGCTGCTGAGACCCAACCTTAGGGTCTCGTTGCAAACCCCGATGGTCGTGATGGTGTTCACCATCGTGTCCATCAAACTGGTCCTTGTTAAGCTGTGATTGGTAACCCACAGCTTACCTAATGACGAGGAGGCCGCACTTCAAAAATGAAGCGGCCGCCCTCATTCAGAACGAGCGCTCGCTTCTTGCGAGCGCCTCTGAATGAGGGCCTAAGAGTGTAACAGTGGAAGCAGTGTCAGAGGTCCATTTAAGGAAGATAGAGCATAAGTGTGGGTTCATAGGGCAAAGCATAATAACAGGGGTTTTGAGAAGGACAGATATTGCTAAGGAGGAGGAGTGGGGCAATGTGATTATTGGATAAAACAGATTTAAGAATAGGGAGCACATGGTGGAAGGGAGTTGGAGAGTGGTAAGACAAACTCAAATTAATGTAAGGAGGATGGGTGATTTTATTGAGTAGGTAGGGTAGGAGATTTCATGTGGGGGAGCATTCAGAGGAGTCAAAGATTGACATGTGACATGTGATTAATGATTTTGATGTAGAACACATTTATGCTGAAATACATGCTTTGATTGTGTAGCATCTGTGTATATCTACATGCAAAACAGCTATACAGAATCCTACTTAAATTGGATGCATCTACCATTATGACTGATGAGGTAAAACTGGAATGAGAAAAGGCATTCTCACATAGGAAATATCCGTGAGGGCATTCACACAAATGAGGGCCATATACTCCTATAAATATTAGTAAATACAGCTGTAGGAAGTTTATCATTGAACCTGTAATAGGAAAGTGCAAAAACAGATATGTCCAGTTTCATCTTTGCTGCTTGCGCACCCTCGAATGAGTACTGTATGTGTACTGCATTCACAGCTGTGACCTCACAGGATTGCATGGTGGCATGGCATACTGTGGCACATGTAGCCGCTGCTAATCACATGGCGCAATGTGTGCACATTTGCAGCGCAAGTGGCAAGGATGCAAGAGGACACATCTGTACACACTGATTATGATAAATTGTTGGAAAATAGTCACATAACTTGTATGTAACTTTTTGCAAAAATGTTTATTCTAGTAAATGTAAAAGTACAGTAAATGAACCTCAGTTTGCCTCTGACTGCATCGGCCCCATCATACCAATAAATTTGCCATTCCACCAAAGCACAGCTAGAAGGTGTAAAAAATGTTCCATTTAAATAATAAAAAAATTTTTTTTTACATTTTCCTGCTTCGGCAGATATCAGTATTTCTTAGAGGTCCAAGTGACAAGACAATGGCCCTGATTCAGAGCCGCTCGTAAGCGGCTGCTCGTTTGCTCCGAGCGATGTTTGCCCAACTGCGCATGCGTACGGATCGTAATACGCATGCGCGAACCAGTCAGTGCGGCCAAAAATCATTTGTTCACTAAATAGCGAATGCCTGCTAATATGAGTGATAGGAGGAGGCGTATGTGGGTGGTAACAGGGGAAGGTGCTTGAAAACAGGGAGTGGAGATCAGAACGCAGGCGTGCTTAAAGGTCAAAATGGGCGTTTTATGGGTGTGCATAATTAATACAGCAGTATCACTGACCACGTCACGGGGTTATTTTATAGCCAGAATTGCTCGCAAATTTGTGATAGCAAAAACCAACCACAAGAATAGCGAGCAGTTCATACGCTGGTCGATGTACTCGATTAATCTAATAAATAGCGGACATGACGTAGGATGCGAGCGGCCAGGAGGCGTAGTTTTGCAAAAAACGACCGCAAGTTTGGTTCGCTCGTTCAGACATAGAGGCGTGAACAGACCGCAAAGAGCGAACGGTTCATTTGAATAGCCACCCCTATTTTCTGGACGAGCGAGCGCTAATTGCATCCAGCTCTGAATCAGGCCCAATGTCCCATTCAGACAGTTACACCAGTGGAGATAC
Organism: Taudactylus pleione; assembly: GCA_031769625.1. Taxonomy (NCBI): domain Eukaryota; kingdom Metazoa; phylum Chordata; class Amphibia; order Anura; family Myobatrachidae; genus Taudactylus; species Taudactylus pleione. The sequence continues at coordinate 5,157,284 of JAUIMM010000024.1, read as the reverse complement.
TATCACCACTGCAGAGGTTGCACCTAATGAGAAGCCCAGCATTGTTAGACCACACACACACAAGATCCCAATAATCAGGTATTACTGCACATGCTATAGACCCATGTTTGCTCAGAAGAGCATAGAGAGGGCATAGGACAGGGGTAGACAGGCATTGCTGGGCACTTCCCAAAATATTTAAATGTGGCACTGGGGAGACATGTCCTACCCCTGAGTAACACCCTTCCTTTGGGGTCTATCACGAAACTCATTTTCACTAAGGAAGAGGTAAAGGCCTTGCAACTTCTGAGAATAGTAGTATGTACTATACTAGCATGCAGCTTAAATGCATATTTTATGAATCTATTTGAAAAAAAATTAAAACATTTATTTATACATAGAACAATTAAAATTAGGCAGCACTTATAGTAAATATCTGGACTACTTTAATTTAGTGCTGAAAAAATTATTACAAAATAAAAATGAATAATACAAAAATACAAAGTTATTGTACTTTACATTAGAGATGAGCGGGTCCCGAGAACTGAACCCACCCGAACATAAAGGATCAGTGCAGGATCCGAGCCCAGCTTGGGTTTTCCTGCCTAACTCGGAATCCAAAACGCGGCAAAAGATCATCATTCCGCTGTCGGATTCTCATGGATTTTGGATTGTATAAAGGTCCCGGTGATTGGTGCCATTTTTACTACAGCTGCGGAGAGTGTACATAGCAGTCATGCTCTGTTCTTCTAGGGTGCAGTAAGTATTGTGTGTCACTATTTGTTCAAGGGAGCAGTGTCACTCACTGTTGTCCTGTCAATCAAGGGGCAGGGGCTGCAGTACATAAAGGACTGCTGCTGTGTTGTCCCTAAAGGGTCTTGGGCTGCAGTACATGAAGTGGTGCTGCTGTGTTGTCCTGTCCATCAAGGGGTTAGGGCTGCAGTTCGTAAAGGGGTGCGGTGTCGTTCAGGGGTACTCTTCCCCAGTGCATAAAAAAATAAGTTAAAATTAAAATGTTATTTTTTGTGTGTGTGTGTGTGTGTGTGTGTGCCAGCCAGGTAGTTACTAGTTAGTAACTAGTTATGCTATTATTGTTCGGACACACTGCCGGCCAGACCCCAGTTTTTTTCATCCATGTATTTGTGACTCTGCAGTTGGTCTGTCTGCACTCCGTTGCTCCACAGGGGTGCTTTGTTGTCCATAAAGAGGGCTGTGTTGATAATCAAGGGGCTGCTGCCTTGAGGGGTGCTTTTTCCTAGTGTAAAAAAAATAAAAGTGAAATATATAATTAGCTATAAGTTGTAGCGCAGTGTGTTTTTTTTTCATTCCTAAAATATATTGTGACACTGTAAGTGGAAGTGCAGTGTAATATTCAACTTATCAATTCTTTCCTCAATCATGAATAAATGCTTACTCTACATGACGACTACAATACCACAACAAAGTGCTAAATAACATGTGTAATATATAAAATATAATGACATCACTGTAAGTGGTAGCGCAGTGTGTTATTCTTTTCTAATTCATAAAAAATATTATGACACTGTAAGTGGAATTGCAGTGTGTTATTCCTTTCTTATTCATAAAAAATCTTGTGACACTGTAAGTGGTAGTGCAGTGTGTTATTCTTTTCATATTCATAAAAAAATATTATGACACTGTGAGTGTTTTACTCTTTTTTTATTCATAAAAAATATTGTGACACTTTAGGTCATTGGTACCGCAGTGTAATATTTAAAATTGGTACAAACTGATGCGTGTGCTGTAACCCACTTCATTCATGTTTGTTGATATGGAGAATGATCAGTTGAGAGGATAGCAGGAACCACATACAGTACTAGGGCTGGAGCTGCTGCCAGTGCCAACAGTCATGATGATACTAGTCCATCTATGTCATCTACTAAAGTTGATGCCCAAGGGCATACAGGGCTTAAGTCAGGGCATCTAAAATCAAAGACCCAATCTTTTACATTGGCAAAGAAAAAAACAAAGAGAAAGTTAGCTACAGAAATACATAAAATTGGCAATATGCGTTTCACCACATGAAGTGGCAAGAAAAGGCTAAGGCTTTGGCCTTTATTTATGACTGGTGGTTCTGTCCCCTATGATGATGTAAGCCACTCTATGTTTTTAAAAAATGAAAATCGTTATGGCACAGGAACCAACTGTGCACTCAGAAATGTCCAAAATTTCTGAGAAGAGTCTAAATGTGTCGGCAGGTGCCATGTGTGAGTCTGACTTTTCATAAACTGTACTCGAAGAGAATCCTTCTTCCACAACTTGTGCATCATCTGCACATGTGGGGATGAGCAGCACAAGTCAACATGCTTAAATAGAAATTGAGGATGCTTCTGTGGAAGTACACCAGGATGAGGAGGAAATTTGTGTAGCTGACACTAATAAGGATGTTGAGGATGAGGATGCTAATGATAAAGATGATGTTTGTTTAAATCAGGGCCCAGTGGAAACAGTTGTTGCCCATGATAAGGAAAAGCCAATTGTCATGCCTGGACGTAAAACAAAAAAATCCACTTCTTATGTGTGGAATCATTTCTACCCAAATCTGGGCAACAATTGCCAAACCATCTGTATCTGTTGTCATGCCAGAGTAAGCAGAGGTAGGGACCCTAACCATCTATGAACCTTCACCCTGTTACATTAGCTTCAGCGCATCCATCAAAAGGGTTTGCAAAATTCAGAAACTTTGGCTAAAAAAGTAACAAGCAGTCCAGCGTCAGCAAGCTCCTTTCTCTGTGCTAGATCCAAGTACCTGGCATCTTCTACACCAACACCTTTATCAACAATATCCTCACTTATGATTGGAAGTAGTCCTGCATCCAATTTTATAAGGATAACTCAGTCCTCCCCTATCCTGAATTCCTCAGAAGGACCCTTGAGTGCTATACTTGCTGCTGGGAGTGGATCTTCAACCCATAAAGGGACCAGGACAACTACTAATAGTAGTTCTAAAAAACAATTGACTGTTAAACAATCCTTTGCAAGGGGGAGGAAGTATGACACCAGTCACACAGTTGCACAGTGGATCACTGACGACATAACATTTATGCTGGTATTAGATGTGCAACCAATATACGCCATTAGTGCAGTGGGTTTAGACAGTTAATTGAGGTCCTGTGTCAATGCCCATCTAGGTTCCACTTCACTAGAAAAACAATTCCCAACCTGTACAGGGACATTAAAAAGAGCTTACTTAGTTTCCTCCAAAATGCTGTTGTACCCACTGTCCACTTAACATCAGACATGTGTGGACAAGTGGAGCAGGACAAATGCAAGATTACATGACTGTAACAGCCCACTGGGTTGGTGCATTGCCTTCAACACCACCAACAGCAGCAGCTTTTAAAAAACAGCAGCTCACTTAAAGGCAGGCTACTCTGTGTATCACTGGTTTCACTAAGAGGTATACCGCTGAAAACATCTTAGAAAAACTCAAGGAGGTCATTGCAAAATGTCTTACCCCGCTTGGACTCTCCTCGGGATTTGTAATTTCTAACAATGCCACGAATCTTGTGTATGAATTCACCCAGCTGTAATGTTCTCACATTACATGTTTTGTTCACACAATCCACTTGGTGCTGCAAATTTTTTTTTAAATTACAGGGTTGTGCAGGAGATAATGTGGCCCACTGTGGCCCACAACATTTCTGGATATTTTTGCAATTCAGGTGCATGTAGAAGATTGCAGCACCTGCAAGAAATGTTGAAGCTGAAGCAAGAGGTAGTTGCAAGGTGGAACTCCACCTTTTACATGCTTCAGCGAATGTAGGAACAGCAAAAAGCCATCCAAAGCATCACAATGAACTAGGAAGAGAAGAGGGGATGTACCTTACTTAGGTTCAGTGGAAAATACTTTCTGTGTTGTGCAAAATGCTGAAACCATTCAAAGTAGTCACCTGTGAAGTGAGTACAGACACTGCCAGCTTGAGTCAGAAAATTCATTAATTAGAGACTCTTGGAAATGCAGCTTGATAAACTGAAGGAGGAGCTGAAACAAAGCGATTCTGCCAAGTATGTCAGACTAGTAATTCAAGTTCTTTATTCGCTTCGCCAGAATCCAAGGGTTGTCAGGATCTTACAATTGGATCAATACATTTTGGCTACCGTGTTGTATCCTAGGTTTAAGTCATATGTTGTGTCTTTCTACCCAGTGGACACAAATCTGAAGAGGTGCAAAGGTCTGTTGGTAAGGAACTTGTTAGCTCAAGTGGCACATGATGCAGCGATGGCAGTTTCACCAGAAAGTGCGGCTGTCAGGAAACAATTAAACTTTCCCAGAAAAAACCCCACTGGTGATGCACATGAGTTAACACAACCAAGTATTGACATCTGGTTGGGTCTAAAAGAATTGTCTACAAATAATGAGACTTCTACCATGACTCCATCTCATATGGTCACCATTCATAGAATGGTCAAGAACTATTTTAATGATAGCATCCAAATAGGCATGTCAGACACTCTGAGTTTCACTAATGACAGGAAAAATAGGCAATTTGGAGGCCCTTGTACAAACTGGCTTTGCTTTACTTGAGCTGCCCACCCTCCAGTGTGTACTCAGAAAGAGTTTTTAGCGCAGTCGGGAACCTTGTCAGCGATTGGCATAGGAGGCTACATCCTCAAAATGTGGTAAAGATGATGTTCATCAAAATGAACTACAAATTTCACAGGGAAGACCTTTACCGCCAATTACATCCAAAAAATGACAGAGGCACCTAAGGCTGTAATGGTGGATTCCAGTTGGGACAAATTAATATTGTATGAAGATAATGTACACACTGATGAGGGTGATGAATCGGATGATGATGGTGACAACATCTTACCTATGTAAAGCCAGTTTGTGCAGAGATCAATAGCAGCAGTGACAGTTGCCCATTGGTAGATTGTTTTGTGGATTCCCAAACAAACCAATCACTTTAGCCACAATTGGCAATCTCTGTCGCTGAAGTGATTAGTTTGTTAAACTGTGCATGTCCTGTTTACTATAAACAATATAAGGGTGGGTGGAAGGGCCCAAGGACAATTCCATCTTGCACCTCTTTTCTTTGCTTTTTGTGCTGTTTGAGGCATTGCTGCCTGACATTTTAAATGTTACAGTTTATTAAACTGCCATCCTGTCTGCCACTGCTGTGTGGCAAATGTTTTTTTTTTTTTTTAGTTTTATACTGTATTTATTCCAACTAAAATAATAAATAGGCATACTTGCAAAATACTCTTATGCCATTTTTCAACCTTTATTTTTAGACCTGGTGGCTTTGGATATCCTTGATCATAACAGCCATGTTTGGTTAGATGCAACTCAAACATCAAATGGGGAGGCAATTTTGTGATGGTATCTGGAGATGTTCTCCCTCCTCCCCTCCCAGCCTTCCCATACATAATCCCAGAAGCACAATGATAAGCGATGTTTAGTACCAGACTTTAAAATCTTTCTGCTCACTTTCTCTTCAGAACTTTTGTATTGTGTGCTGTGACAGACATCTTCTGCATGCCCCTTTGATTCTTTTTTAAAGAAATTGGAACCTTCGAGAAGTTCCACTGGGGCAAGGACTGATGTGAATGAGTAAAATATTATTTATAAATGCCTCCCCTTCTCCCTTAGAAATTTGCATCAGAATCAAAAAAATAAATTAAATTTACTAGTAATCAACCCTTCCTTTCCCTTCTTTCAACTACATACATACTACAACTCCCTCAGGCCTCTTTAATAATAAAAACATTATTTTCTTGATGTGCCATGTTGGAAGTTGAACTGCCACAGCTGCTGCAAGCTTTGACATACAGTTGCTGAATGCCGAAAATGTCCAGAAATGTTTATGGCCATAAAAAGTATTTCCTACATGCCCCTTTAAGTTTAAAAAATATTCTGAACCACCAAGTTGATTTTGTGGGCATATTGCTCACACATGTCTCCGCTTCTACCTTATATATTTGCATCGGAATAAAAAAATGAAATTAAATTTACTATGAATCAACCCTTCCTTTCCATGACTTTAACTACATACTTACTCCATCTCCCTCAGGCCTCTTGATTAATGAAAACATATATTTCCTTATGTGCCCCCCACTGCTGCCACTTAGCTTAGTCAGCCAGCCAGCTTGGTGCAACTTTTGGGCCTAAACTGGATGAAAACAATATTGTGAGCAGTGAAGTGGCCAAAAATGAGTGGAAATTAATGTTATTGAGGTAAATAATACTGTAGGAACAAATAAAATCCCTAATTAAATCCCTAAACTAGGCAGACACGCCCTGTTTCTGGGAATCATGGCTGATTCCGTCCCCGCACCACCCCTTAAATGACTGCCTGTCAGTCAGGCAGAGGCATTCAATGGCTAGCATGTGTGTTAGCAGTACCCATTCTGCACACTTGCAGAATGGGTCCTGCGCATGTGCAGATTCCCGATCATTGGGAATCTGCGTTCAGCAGTGCATGTGCGTGCACTGCTGAATAAACCCCACAGTCACCAGGACATCAAGGGTCTCATTCAGACCCGGTCGTAAGCACCGAAGTGCTCGCAACCAGGTTGATAATTAGCCCTGCGCACGCGCAGCGGCCACACTGCACGTGTGCAAGCCCCGGAGCGAGAGAGAAACTTTCTCGCTCTGGAGCTCTCTACAAAAGGGGTGGCTGTCGATGTTGATCGACAGCTCACCCCATTTTGTAGGCGGGCCGGGGGGGTGGTTTCCAAAATGGAGGCGTTCCTTAAGGAATGCCTACCATTTTGTGGGCAGCTGCACTGACATCATCAGTGATGTCAGTGGGGAGTTTCCTGCTCTTTCAGAGCTGGAAGCACCCTGGGGCTTGCGGCTGCTGAGACCCAACCTTAGGGTCTCGTTGCAAGCCCCGATGGTCGTGATGGTGTTCACCATCGTGTCCATCAACCTGGTCGGTCGTTAAGCTGTGATTGGCAACCCACAGCTTACCTAACGATGAGGAGGCCGCACTTCAAAAATGAAGCGGCCGCCCTCATTCAGAACGAGCGCTCGCTTCTTGCGAGCGCCTCTGAATGAGGGCCTAAGAGTGTAACAGTGGAAGCAGTGTCAGAGGTCCATTTAAGGAAGATAGAGCATAAGTGTGGGTTCATAGGGCAAAGCATAATAACAGGGGCTTTGAGAAGGACAGATATTGCTAAGGAGGAGGAGTGGGGCAATGTGATTATTGGATAAAACAGATTTAAGAATAGGGAGCACATGGTGGAAGGGAGTTGGAGAGTGGTAAGACAAACTCAAATTAATGTAGATGAGTGATGATGATTTTGATGTAGAACACATTTATGCTGAAATACATGCTTTGATTGTGTAGCATCTGTGTATATCTACATGCAAAACAGCTATACAGAATCCTACTTAAATTGGATGCATCTACCATTATGACTGATGAGGTAAAACTGGAATTAGAAAAGGCATTCTCACATAGGAAATATCCGTGAGGGCATTCACACAAATGAGGGCCATACACTCCTATAAATATTAGTAAATACAGCTGTAGGAAGTTTATCATTGAACCTGTAATAGGAAAGTGCAAAAACAGATATGTCCAGTTTCATCTTTGCTGCTTGCGCACCCACGAATGAGTACTGTATGTGTACTGCATTCACACCTGTGACCTCACAGGATTGCATGGTGGCATGGCATACTGTGGCACATGTAGCTGCTGCTAATCACATGGCGCAATGTGTGCACATTTGCAGCGCAAGTGGCAAGGATGCAAGAGGACACATCTGTACACACTGATTATGATGAATTGTTGGAAAATAGTCACATAACTTGTATGTAACTTTTTGCAAAAATGTTTATTCTAGTAAATGTAAATGTACAGTAAATGAACCTCAGTTTGCCTCTGACTGCATCTGCCCCATCATACCAATAAATTTGCCATTCCACCACAGCACAGCTAGAAGGTGTAAAAAATGTTCCATTTAACTAATAAAAAATTTTTTTTTACATTTTCCTGCTTCGGCAGATATCAGTATTTCTTAGAGGTCCAAGTGACAAGACAATGGCCCTGATTCAGAGCCGCTCGTAAGCGGCCGCTCGTTTGCTCCGAGCGATGTTTGCCCAACTGCGCATGCGTACGGATCGTAATACGCATGCGCGAACCAGTCAGTGCGGCCGAAAATCGTTTGTTCGCTAAATAGCGAATGCCTGCTAATATGAGTGACAGGAGGAGGCGTATGTGGGTGGTAACAGGGGAAGGTGCTTGAAAACAGGGAGTGGAGATCAGAACGCAGGCGTGCTTAAAGGTCAAAACAGGCATTTTATGGGTGTGCATAATTAATACAGCAGCATCACTGACCACGTCACTGGGTTATTTTATAGCCAGAACTGCTCTCAAATTTGTGGTAGCAAAAACCAACCACAAGAATAGCGAGCAGTTCATACGCTGGTCGATGTACTCGATTAATCTAATAAATAGCGGACATGACGTAGGATGCGAGTGGCCAGGGGGCATAGTTTTGCAAAAAAAGACCGCAAGTTTGGTTCGCTCGTTCAGACATAGAGGCGTGAACAGACCGCAAAGAGCAAATGGTTCATTTGAATAGCCACCCCTATTTTCTGGACGAGCGAGCGGTAATTGCGTCCGGCTCTGAATCAGGCCCAATGTCCCATTCAGACAGTTACACCAGTGGAGATACTATCACCACTGCAGAGGTTGCACCTAATGAGAAGCCCAGCATTGTTAGACCACACACACACAAGATCCCAATAATCAGGTATTACTGCACATGCTATTGACCCATGTTTGCTCAGAAGAGCATAGAGAGGGCATAGGACAGGGGTAGACAGGCATTGCTGGGCACTTCCCAAAATATTTAAATGTGGCACTGGGGAGACATGTCCTACCCCTGAGTAACACCCTTCCTTTGGGGTCTATCACGAAACTCATTTTCACTAAGGAAGAGGTAAAGGCCTTGCAACTTCTGAGAATAGTAGTATGTACTATACTAGCATGCAGCTTAAATGCATATTTTATGAATCTATTTGAAAAAAAATTAAAACATTTATTTATACATAGAACAATTAAAATTAGGCAGCACTTATAGTAAATATCTGGACTTCTTTAATTTAGCGCTGAAAAAATTATTACAAAATAAAAATGAATAATACAAAAATACAAAGTTATTGTACTTTACATTAGAGATGAGCGGGTCCGGTTTTCCGAGAACTGAACCCACCCGAACATAAAGGATCCGAGTAGGATCCGAGCTCAGCTTAGGTTTTCCAGCCTAACTCGGAATCCAAAACGCGGCAAAAGATCATCATTCCGCTGTCGATTCTCATGGATTTTGGATTGTATAAAGGTCCCGGTGATTGGTGCCATTTTTACTACAGCTGCGGAGAGTGTACATAGCAGTCATGCTCTGTTCTTCTAGGGTGCAGTAAGTATTGTGTGTCACTATTTGTTCAAGGGTGCAGTGTCACTCACTGTTGTCCTGTCAATCAAGGGGCAGGGGCTGCAGTACATAAAGGACAGCTGCTGTGTTGTCCCTAAAGGGTCTTGGGATGCAGTACATGAAGTGGTGCTGCTGTGTTGTCCTGTCCATCATGGGGCTAGGGCTGCAGTTCGTAAAGGGGTGCTGTGTCGTCCAGGGGTACTCTTCCCCAGTGCATAAAAAATTAAGTTAAAATTAAAATGTTATTTTTTTTTTTGTGTGTGTGTGTCAGCCAGGTAGTTACTAGTTAGTAACTAGTTATGCTATTATTGTTCGGACACACTGCCGGCCAGACCCCAGTTTTTTTCATCCATGTATTTGTGACTCTGCAGGTGGTCTGTCTGCACTCCGTTGCTCCACAGGGGTGCTTTGTTGTCCATAAAGAGGGCTGTGTTGATAATCAAGGGGCTGCTGCCTTGAGGGGTGCTTTTTCCTAGTGTAAAAAAAATAAAAGTGAAATATATAATTAGCTATAAGTTGTAGCGCAGTGTGTTTTTTTCATTCCTAAAATATATTGTGACACTGTAAGTGGAAGCGCAGTGTAATATTCAACTTATCAATTCTTTCCTCAATCATGAATAAATGCTTACTCTACATGACGACTACAATACCACAGCAAAGTGCTAAATAACATGTGTAATATATAAAATATAATGACATCACTGTAAGTGGTAGCGCAGTGTGTTATTCTTTTCTAATTCATAAAAAATATTATGACACTGTAAGTGGAATTGCAGTGTGTTATTCCTTTCTTATTCATAAAAAATCTTGTGACACTGTAAGTGGTAGTGCAGTGTGTTATTCTTTTCATATTCATAAAAAAATATTATGACACTGTGAGTGTTTTACTCTTTTTTTATTCATAAAAAATATTGTGACACTTTAGGTCATTGGTACCGCAGTGTAATATTTAAAATTGGTACAAACTGATGCGTGTGCTGTAACCCACTTCATTCATGTTTGTTGATATGGAGAATGATCAGTTGAGAGGATAGCAGGAACCACATACAGTACTAGGGCTGGAGCTGCTGCCAGTGCCAACAGTCATGATGATACTAGTCCATCTATGTCATCTACTAAAGTTGATGCCCAAGGGCATACAGGGCTTAAGTCAGGGCATCTAAAATCAAAGACCCAATCTTTTACATTGGTAAAGAAAAAAACAAAGAGAAAGTTAGCTACAGAAATACATAAAATTGGCAATATGCCTTTCACCACATGAAGTGGCAAGAAAAGGCTAAGGCTTTGGCCTTTATTTATGACTGGTGGTTCTGTCCCCTATGATGATGTAAGCCACTCTATGTTTTTAAAAAATGAAAATCGTTATGGCACAGGAACCAACTGTGCACTCAGAAATGTCCAAAATTTCTGAGAAGAGTCTAAATGTGTCGGCAGGTGCCATGTGTGAGTCTGACTTTTCATAAACTGTACTCGAAGAGAATCCTTCTTCCACAACTTGTGCATCATCTGCAAATGTGGGGATGAGCAGCACAAGTCAACATGCTTAAATAGAAATTGAGGATGCTTCTGTGGAAGTACACCAGGATGAGGAGGAAATTTGTGTAGCTGACACTAATAAGGATGTTGAGGATGAGGATGCTAATGATAAAGATGATGTTTGTTTAAATCAGGGCCCAGTGGAAACAGTTGTTGCCCATGATAAGGAAAAGCCAATTGTCATGCCTGGACATAAAACAAAAAAATCCACTTCTTATGTGTGGAATCATTTCTAACCAAATCTGGGCAACAATTGCCAAACCATCTGTATCTGTTGTCATACCAGAGTAAGCAGAGGTAGGGACACTAACCATCTATGAACCTCCACCCTGTTACATTAGCTACAGCGCATCCATCAAAAGGGTTTGCAAAATTCAGAAACTTTGGCTAAAAAAGTAACAAGCAGTCCAGCGTCAGCTAGCTCCTTTCTCTGTGCTAGATCCAAGCACCTGGCATCTTCTACACTAACACCTTTATCAACAATATCCTCACTTATGATTGGAAGTAGTCCTGCATCCAATTTTATAAGGATAACTCAGTCCTCCCCTATCCTGAATTCCTCAGAAGGACCCTTGAGTGCTATACCTGCTGCTGGGAGTGGATCTTCAACCCATAAAGGGACCAGGACAACTACTAATAGTAGTTCTAAAAAAAACAATTGACTGTTAAACAATCCTTTGCAAGGGGGAGGAAGTATGACACCAGTCACACAGTTGCACAGTGGATCACTGACGACATAACATTTATGCTGGTATTAGATGTGCAACCAATATACGCCATTAGTGCAGTGGGTTTAGACAGTTAATTGAGGTCCTGTGTCAATGCCCATCTAGGTTCCACTTCACTAGAAAAACAATTCCCAACCTGTACAGGGACATTAAAAAGAGCTTACTTAGTTTCCTCCAAAATGCTGTTGTACCCACTGTCCACTTAACCACAGACATGTGTGGACAAGTGGAGCAGGACAAATGCAAGATTACATGACTAACAGCCCACTGGGTTGGTGTATTGCCTTCAACACCACTAACAGCAGCAGCTTTTAAAAAACAGCAGCTCACTTAAAGGCAAGCTACTCTGTGTATCACTGGTTTCACTAAGAGGTATACCGCTGACAACATCTTAGAAAAACTCAAGGAGGTCATTGCAAAATGTCTTACCCCGCTTGGACTCTCCTCGGGATTTGTAATTTCTAACAATGCCACGAATCTTGTGTATGAATTCACCCAGCTGTAATGTTCTCACATTACATGTTTTGCTCACACAATCAACTTGGTGCTGCAATTTTTTTTTTAAATTACAGGGTTGTGCAGGAGATAATGTGGCCCACTGTGGCCCACAACATTTCTGGATATTTTTGCAATTCACCAGGTGCATGTAGAAGATTGCAGCACCTGCAAGAAATGTTGAAGCTGAAGCAAGAGGTAGTTGCAAGGTGGAACTCCACCTTTTACATGCTTCAGCGAATGTAGGAACAGCAAAAAGCCATCCAAAGCATCACAATGAACTAGGAAGAGAAGAGGGGATGTACCTTACTTAGGTTCAGTGGAAAATACTTTCTGTGTTGTGCAAAATGCTGAAACCATTCAAAGTAGTCACCTGTGAAGTGAGTTCAGACACTGCCAGCTTGAGTCAGAAAATTCATTAATTAGAGACTCTTGGAAATGCAGCTTGATAAACTGAAGGAGGAGCTGAAACAAAGCGATTCTGCCAAGTATGTCAGACTAGTAATTCAAGTTCTTTATTCGCTTTGCCAGAATCCAAGGGTTGTCAGGATCTTACAATTGGATCAATACATTTTGGCTACCGTGTTGTATCCTAGGTTTAAGTCATATGTTGTGTCTTTCTTCCCAGTGGACCCAAATCTGAAGAGGTGCAAAGGTCTGTTGGTAAGGAAATTGTTAGCTCAAGTGGCACATGATGCAGCGATGGCAGTTTCACCAGAAAGTGCGGCTGTCAGGAAACAATTAAACTTTCCCAGAAAAAACCCCACTGGTGATGCACAGTTTTGACATCTGGTTGGGTCTAAAAGAATTGTCTACAAATAATGAGACTTCTACCATGACTCCATCTCATATGGTCACCATTCATAGAATGGTCAAGAACTATTTTAATGATAGCATCCAAATAGGCATGTCAGACACTCTGAGTTTCACTAATGACAGGAAAAATAGGCAATTTGGAGGCCCTTGCACAAACTGGCTTTGCTTTACTTGAGCTGCCCACCCTCCAGTGTGTACTCAGAAAGAGTTTTAGCGCAGTCGGGAACCTTGTCAGCGATTGGCATAGGAGGCTACTTCCTCAAAATGTGGTAAAGATGATGTTCATCAAAATGAACTACAAATTTCACAGGGAAGACCTTTACTGCCAATTACATCCAAAAAATGACAGAGGCACCTAAGGCTGTAATGGTGGATTCCAGTTGGGACAAATTAATATTGTATGAAGATAATGTACACACTGATGAGGGTGATGAATCGGATGATGATGGTGACAACATCTTGCCTATGTAAAGCCAGTTTGTGCAGAGATCAATAGCAGCAGTGACAGTTGCCCATTGGTAGCTTGTTTTGTGGATGCCCAAACAAATCAATCACTTCAGCCACAATTGGCAATCTCTGTCGCTGAAGTGATTAGTTTGTTAAACTGTGCATGTCCTGTTTACTTTAAACAATATAAGGGTGGGTGGAAGGGCCCAAGGACAATTCCATCTTGCACCTATTTTCTTTGCTTTTTGTGCTGTCTGAGGCATTGCTGCCTAACATTTTAAATGTTACAGTTTATTAAACTGCCATCCTGTCTGCCACTGCTGTGTGGCAAATGTTTTTTTTTTTTTAGTTTTATACTGTATTTATTCCAACTAAAATAATAAATAGGCATACTTGCAAAATACTCTTATGCCATTTTTCAACCTTTATTTTTAGACCTGGTGGCTTTGGATATCCTTGATCATAACAGCCATGTTTGGTTAGATGCAACTCAAACATGTGATGGTATCTGGAGATGTTCTCCCTCCTCCCCTCCCAACCTTCCCATACATAATCCCAGAAGCACAATGATAAGCGATGTTTAGTTCCAGACTTTAAAATCTTTCTGCTCCCTTTCTCTTCAGAGCTTTTGTATTGTGTGCTGTGACAGACATCTTCTGCATGCCCCTTTGATTCTTTTTTAAAGAAATTGGAACCTCCGAGAAGTTCCACTGGGGCAAGGACTGATGTGAATGAGTAAAATATTATTTATAAATGCCTCCCCTCCTCCCTTAGAAATTTGCATCAGAATCAAAAAAATAAATTAAATTTACTAGTAATCAACCCTTCCTTTCCCTTCTTTCAACTACATACATACTACAACTCCCTCAGGCCTCTTTAATAATAAAAACATTATTTTCTTGATGTGCCATGTTGGAAGTTGAACTGCCACAGCTGCTGCAAGCTTTGACATGCAGTTGCTGAATGCCGAAAATGTCCAGAAATGTTTATGGCCATAAAAAGTATTTCCTACATGCCCCTTTAAGTTTAAAAAATATTCTGAACCACCAAGTTGATTTTGTGGGCATATTGTTCACACATGCTCTCCGCTTCTACCTTATATATTTGCATCGGAATAAAAAAATGAAATTAAATTTACTATGAATCAACCCTTCCTTTCCATGACTTTAACTACATACATACTCCATCTCCCTCAGGCCTCTTGATTAATGAAAACATATATTTCCTTATGTGCCCCCCACTGCTGCCACTTAGCTTAGTCAGCCAGCCAGCTTGGTGCAACTTTTGGGCCTAAACTGGATGAAAACAATATTGTGAGCAGTGAAGTGGCCAAAAATGAGTGGAAATTAATGTTATTGAGGTAAATAATACTGTAGGAACAAATAAAATCCCTAATTATGTGATTTTAGCACTTTTTTGTCCATTGTTGACAGAAAATACAGATCCAAAACCTAAACCAAAGCCAAAGCCAAAACATGCAAGGGCGGTTTTGTAAAATATTCAATTAGACGCGAAAAGTTGGAAAGGTTTCACCTGCCATACTTTTCACGTGTTTTGGATGCAAAAACTTTTCATGCACGGCCCCAATATTCGCCCTATTCAATTCCAAAGGACGTGAAAATGGGACCCAGCGAAACTCAAATAGATGAATAGTTCTGTCAGATTTGGGGAAATCAGCCTGGCACCCCCCCCAAAAGATGCAGTAACATTGGGGATCAATGTAGATAGCCCCGAATAGCCTTACTGAAGCTATTTGGGGTACTTAAATACTCTGAATTGTTGCTAATTAGCGTCTTTGCACAAGTAGTGAAGAATAGCATTTAGCGGTATTTTTTTTGGGGTGGAAATAACTAGTCTTAGCAAATTTGGGGTACATGAAAATGGGTGCAAGCATGATTAAAAATTGCAAAAGTGAAGTTTTAAAAAAACGTGAAAATCTCACCTTCAGCAAGCACCTGCAATAAAAAAAAACACCTCCACCATACTTGCAGACCCCCCAAAAAGCGTATTTCACTAGTTTTTAAGTTTGTACCCCAACTTTGTTTTTTTTTGCCCCTTTTTTCTATGTAATTTTTTTGGGTGTTCTTCAATTATTTTTAGGATTTTTTGATGCAGGTGGTTTCCCCACCTTTGCACCCCAAAACTGCAATTCTGCACTTTTTTCCACCTGTTTTCATAGGCAAATCTTTTTTGCCTATGCCAATGCATTGACTGTCCGCGTAGGCGAAAAGTCTTTGGAATTGAATACGGGGATAAGTTTTTGCCTGGTGAAATGAAGTCACCGGCAAAACTTTTAAGCAGAAAATGGCTTTTCGCATCTCAATGAATATGCCCCCAAATCCAGATCCAAAATCTCGAAGGCGATACAGATCCAAAACAAAAACATGGGAGTCGGTGCACATCCCTGCTTTACATAAACATTGCTGTAGAACTGTGCAATAACAGGTTAAGGACCAATTTTCATTCATTCCAATAAAACATACATATTTGTACACAATATTTGCCATAGAATTTAATCAGGAAATGTTATTAATTTGCCTTTAATTAAATCACTTCTTCAAAACTCCACATGAAAAAATGACTGTTATTACGTTTGCCCCCAATGTTTCTTCTCTTGAAACTTTTATATACAGATGTGCCCAGCTAGTTTGTTGTTCAAGGCACGCCATTCATGGCTCTGAGTCATGCCATGGAACGTTACGTGCTGGCTGGAATTGTGACATACTGTGGTATTCTTCAACTAAGGATACGCTACGGAATGTAATACAGCTCTTAAAGCTGGGTGGCTAATGCTCCACTGTTGTAATTTGTACTGAATACCATACTATTAAATTGGATGGATAGCACATTCATGCACTGTACAGTATTTGCATGTTCGCACAACCAATATTTTTAATATCACATACATACAGTAAGCTCTGAGAACAGGACACAAATCAGTACACATATTGTACTTAACTGTACAGTAGTGAAGTTGCCCTAGTTGTTATCTCAGTATAACCGATACTGTATATTAATGAGATGCACGCACAGCTTTCACTGAGATGGGATGAATTATTCTCTAATGGTGGGGTACTGTGTATATATAGTACAGTATGTACTAGTACTGCATAATATCTGGAAAGGAAGACCATTTTTTTTATTATTAAAAACAGCAGCGGGTGGGTGGAGTGCACAAGGATGAGCCCGCTATGTGCAGTTCTTAATATATCTGGCTTGTGGGCTAGTGGTTAGGTGATCACTTTGCAACAATGATGAATGATCCTCGGTTGGAGCCCTGGAAAATAATAATTTTTTTGGCACTGTTGGCTCTGGACACTATAGTGAATCTACTGTAGTTGTGTTGTTGTTTAAAAGGCTGTTTAAAAGTAAGGCATTACAAACTGTGTGTTTAAAAAGTGCAAACTTGCGTCAATGTCTGTGCTGTGGTGTCTGTCAGTTCCAGAAGGTTACAATGTCATGCCCAGTGGAGGGGTTACAATGGGATCTGTGGTGCATGCCCAGTGGAGCCAAGCCATATGCCATGTAGTGCTATGCCATGGCGCATGGAAGATCATTGCACTGCGCATGCCCAGTTGTCCGTATTACTAATGTAATGTATGTGGTTGAATTTTCACACTTGCGCAACTCTCTAAGCTGTCCCAGGCTCGGACACTACAGTATACTCATTTCATGACTTCAGAAACTGCTAGTGAGCTCTGTTTGAGAGAGTCTCTGTATTACAAATTGAATGTGCATTTAAAGCGCAAACTTGCGTCAATGTCGATGCTGTCCCAGACTTGTACACAAAAGTGATTTCATGAGTTCTCTAACTGGTAGTGAGTGGCCTCTGTTTGAGAGAGAGGTCTCAGTATTACAAACTGACTGTGCATTTAAATAGCAAAATTGCTTCAATTTCGGCACTGTCCCAGCCTTGGACACTATAGTGAACTCTCATGACCAGTAACTGGTAGTGGCTCTGTTTGAGAGAGAGGTCTCTGCATTGCAAACTGACTGTGCATTTAAACTGCAAACTTGCGTCAATGTCAGCACGGTTGGTGCTGTGGTGGCTGTCTGCCAGCTCCAAAGGGTTATAAATGGCGTCTCTGGTGCATGCCCAGTGGAGGGGCTGTAATGGGATTTCTGGCGCATGCCCAGTGGAGGAGCTACAATGACAATGGAATCTATGGTGCATGCCAAGTGGAGCCAAGCCATACGCCATGTATCGCTATGCCATGGCGTATGGAAGATCATCACTGTGCATGCCCAGTTGTCTGTATTTCTACAGTATGCTGTTGAATTTTCACACTTGCGCCACTCTGCACTGTCCCAGACTTGTACACAATAGTCATTTCATGACTTTGGAAACTGCTACAGTAGTGGGCTCTGTTTGAGAGGGAAGTCTCTGTATTACAAACTGACTGTGCATTTAAAGCACAAACTTGCATCAATGTCAATGATGTCCCAGACTTGTACACTTTAGGGATTTCATGAGTTCAGTAACTGGTAGTGGGCTCTGGGCCTAATTCAGACCCACTCATGAGCGCTGAGTGCTCGCAAGCGGGTCGATGTTAGCCCAGTGCGCATGCGCATGATGGAGGCGGCTCCATCATGCGCATGCGCAAGACCCAGATAGCGACGGGCAAGCCATCGCTATGGGTCTCGCTACAAAGGAGGCATGAGTGACAGCATGCCCCCTTTGGTGGGCGTGCCGTGGGCATGGCTGGCCAGATGGAGGTGGTCCCATGGGAACACGTACCATCTGGAGCCGGACCCACTGACATCACAAGTGATGTCAGTGGGAGTGCTTTTGGCTCTGATAGAGCCAAAAGCACCCCAGGGCTTGCGGCAATGAGACCCTACCACAAGGGTCTCGTCGCAAGCCCGATGGTCATGATGGTCTTGACCATCACGACCATCTTTTTGGCCACTCGCTATAGCTGTGGGTGGTCACCCACAGCTATGCGAGCAGCCAGGAGGCCGCTCTAAAATTAGGAAGGATGGCCCTGATTCAGAGCGAGCGCTCGTTCTGAGCATCTGGCTCTGAATCAGGGCCTCTGTTTGAGAGAGAGGTCTCTGCATTACAAACTGACTGTGCATTTAATGCGCAAACTTGCGTCAACATAGGCGCTGTCCCAGTGGAGTCACTCAGTTGCTGTAGCGTAAGGATGCTCATACAGTAGTAATGCACATGTCCAGTGGGTCGGGAGTCACACATAGTGCATCAGGTCCCTTCACCCAAAGCAAGCAAGAGCCTCTCATTAGCATAATAAAGGAAGCTTTGTTAATCCATTTACTGTAAGCAGTCAGCTCAAGGTCTGCCCTTACCTGTACGTCCTGCATTTTGTACAATACAAACAAAAACATTTAAAATACAGCTGGGTGGCATATAGTAGTATATAGTAGAAATGGCAGGTGGTTGGAAGTTGAGGAGAGTCTACTGTACTGGAGAAAACTTACTTAATAATATAGAACTTCAATTGCTCTATATTTATTCAATGCTGTTTGTGCGTCGATACCTGTATGTGTTGGTATACAGTAAGTGACAGAATTCTCACACCACCAAGTGATTTTTGTGAGAAATTGTAGCCTTCCAGGCTTCGATCCCATGATGCCCACACTGCTTTGGCACTACAGTACACCACAGATGTCTGCCATAATGAGTGACACACTTAGTGTTATGTGCCGTGCGTCTTGCTGTACTGGCTTTTGAACATGGTGACCAGAGCCAGAAGATTCTCGCCTGACGAGCTCTTTCTCTTGGTTAAGTGGCGAGACCAAAGTATTTCCACTAACCAGAAGAAAGAGCTGGCCTACAGGAGAGCAGGGAGAGCTATCTTCCACAAATATGGGTGCCGCAGGACCATCTGGGCCCTGCAACGGCAGTGGTCGGACCTGCTGCGAAGGGACAGGCCTCGGCTAAGCCAAATAAGGAGGCATCTCAAGTACAGTATTGCTCTACAATTACATGAATTACAGTATACAGTACAATAACAAATACAAAGCACTACTCTGACATACAGTACAATGCACTGTAGGGTTTTGGATATCTGATGATGACTGACAGTTGTTACCACACACTCACATGACTGGCAGAGATTTGATTGACAGGGTCATTAAATCTACAGTACATGGACTAAAGGGCGACACACTATTGGTTGACATGACTTGTTTGTATAGTAAACCTACATTAACAAAAGGCAAGTTGATCCACCATACTATATTTGGTTGTCAAAAATATTGGAAAATACTGTGTGTGATCATGAGTCACAGTCAACCATTTTTCCTGGTTGACCTAATGCCTATCGACCAAATCTATGTCGACCTACTGTATACACTGTTTATCTGTGCTGGTCCTGCCCCCTTTAATTCTGACATTATAATGTCACGGACAGATTCAGTAGTCTACAGTATTTACTAAGCAGTGTTAGGAGACAGAGCAAAAAGTGTTAAGAAAGTAATAAGGTGCCAGCCAATCAGCTCCCAACTGCCATCTCACAGGCTGTGTTTGAAAAATGACAGTTGGTAGCTGATTGTCTGACACCTTATCACTTTCTTATCACTTTTCACTCTGTCTCCTAACACTGCTTAATAATTAGACCCCCTAAAAAATTTTAAGCGCTAGGGTGTGCCTATACAGTAGCATCCAAATTATGCAAAGGCCAGCAATTCTGGCAGCAGGGTGCCAATCCTGGCACCCTGCAAGGCAAAAGTACAGCTCGTGGGGTGGTGACAGTGCCGCCCACAGAGCCTCAGGGCCTGATTCAGAGCCGGACGGTATTTGCGGATGGTCGTTCCAAAAAAGGGTCCGGCTATTTAAATTGAGCACTCGCACTTTGCGGTTTGTTGACACCTCTATGTCTGAGCGAGCGAATTAAAAATGCGCTCGCTATTTTGTAAAGACGCCCCTTTGCCGTTCGCATCACTCCTCGCAGTGCTTGTGGTAGGTTTTTCTTACCGCAATCACTGCGAGCAGTTCAGGCTAAAAGACAACCAAGTGATGTGGTCGATGACGCTCCTTTACTAATTATGCACTCCCATTAAGCGCCCTTTTGACCGTTTGGCACGCCTGCGTTCGGATCTCCACTCCCCCGTTTTCAAGCACCTTCCCCTGTTACCACCCACAAACGGTACATTCTGTCAATCAAATTAGCAGCCCCTCGCTGTTTTGCGAGCGCACGATTTCCGACTGCAATGACTGGTTTTTGCATGCGCAGTTGTGTGAACATCGCTCAGAGCGAACGAGCGGCCGCTTTACGTGCGGCTCTGAATCAGGCCCTCTGTGTGAGGTGGCACCACTTGGTCATACAGTACCTTCTGTAGTTATGTAGTGCTGTATATACTGTACTGTATATTTTTTATATACCATACTGTACCATGGTGGGCCCAATGCCACCTTCACAGACTACAGTAGTTTTTGTACTACAGTATACTGTATTGGTTTGTGTTGTTATTCCTGTAGAGACTTGTCGTACAGTAGGATTTTTGGTACAGTATACAGTACAGTAGTCCAATTGTTCCTGTACACTTAAAACTTCAAACATCATTGTCTTAGTAACATTTATCTTTACAGGTACAGTATGCACTGTCCTGTAGCGTTAGGTATTTGGGTATTGTCTGAATAATTCCCATGTGGTTTGCCTCTTTCTAATCCTTGATGCCTTCTAGGCCAATTTACCCTGTTCCTGTTGTATGTACTGTATAGGGTAATTTCTCCCATGTAAAAATATATATATCACAATCATGATCCACGTTAAATAGGGCTGTCTGAGAGTGAGAGTGACTTTCACAGGTCACCAAGATTAAATGCAAAAGGTAAAGAATACTCTCTGGTGCACCTAATGGGAAATAAACTATAAACAGTTCTCTGTGGACAAAATATGAAGATGTATATAGCACCACCTGATGCACATAGTCTGATACTTCTATATCAATGTTAATACGTTCATAAACAGACAAAATATATGAAGTTGTAGAGTCCATTACATTCCACTTAATCACAAGAGATGCGGTCCAACACTTGGAGCGTGGAACGCGGCACTTCCGGGTCCTGAATAGTGGTCACATGGTATAGTGAGCGCTTCAGGACCAGGGGACGCAGACACACCACCGAGCTACTGGAAGTAAGTGTTAATTTGGATTCAATTAAAATGCCAGCTCCACCCACATAGCTATATATATTAGGCTTCATCACTCTGTTACCATATACCTTGATAAAGACCTCAAGAGAGGTGGAAATGCATTGGTTTTGTGGTGACTACACTTGAAGTACCCAGACTGGGAAGGTAATACTCTGTAGGGGGAGCAAATTAATACCCCTATATGCAGAACAGTTGGCCTTGCTCAAAGGTCTTTTGTGGTACGCATTCATTTGTACATGTTTTACATTTTAAAATAAACTGTTAAGATTTTACACTATTGTAGCAACCCTCTTTTTGTCTTGCATATGTGTACATCTGGAAAACTGACACAGAGGAGACTGAACGCTGTAGAAGGATATATATTTGACTGTGAAGTGATGACATAATATTTCTGGAGCTATGGTGAACTATTGATTTTCATTCTATTATTGAACGGATTAACATTAATATAGAAATATCAGACTATGTGCATCTAGTGGTGTTATATCACCATGAATTGACTCTACAACTTCATATATTTTGTCTGTTTTTGGACGTATTAAAATTGATATAGAAGTATCAGACAATGTGCATCTAGTGGTGCTATATATCTTCATATTTTGTCCACAGAGAACTGTTTATAGTTTATTCCCCATTAGGTGCGCCAGAGAGTATTCTTTACCTTTTGCACATAATTTCTCCCATGTGCCTAAGAATAACCTGAGTCTCTATTTTCCTTCTTGTACTGTCCCAATCTATGTTTCCTGGCTATACTGTACAGTACTGTATGTCCTACTGTATTTGTCCACATGTCTAACACTTACTGTACTGTACCTGACTGTGGCTGTCTTTCCATACCGTCCACTGTACAGTACCTTTGCTGCTGTGGATACTGTTCCTGTAGGGCCTGTGTCATTAATTTCTCACTTTGCATTTCCTTTCTCTTGGCTAGATTTTTTTTATTTTCCAGTACTGTACATTACAGTATGTTTCGCTGACCTGTCCATTGTTTTCTATCTCTCTCCTTTTTTTCCCCTTGTCAGTCTCACTCTCTCTCTCGTACACTAAAGACACATCTTCAACCTCTTCTCCTTATACATTAATTCTTTCTGTCCTTGTTTTTTTTTATTTTCCCCACAGTTCAAGATACCAAAGGGCCCCAGCCCCCCCCCCACCCCCCCACCCAGGAGCCTGCAGCTGGGCCCAGTGGCCTTGCCAGGCCTTGTAAGTACAGTGCTATATACTATATTGTTTTCTATCTCTGTCCTTTTTTTCCCTTGTACTGTAAGTGTATCTCTCTCTCTCTCTTGTACTCCAAACATGCATGTCCAACCTCTTCTCCTTACACACTAATTTTTTCTGTCCATGTGTTTTTTTTTTCACAGTACAAGACATTGAAGGGCCTCAGCACTCCGCAGCTGGGACCAGTCAACTTGATAGGCCTCGTAAGTACAGTAGAGTACATTGTCTTCTATCTCTCTATCTCCTTTTTTTTCCTTTTCTCTCTCTCTTTCTCTCTCTTTCTCTCTCTCTCTCTTTCTCTCTCTTTCTCTCTCTCTTTCTCTCTCTCTTTCTTTCTTTCTTTCTCTCTCTAAATGCATCTTCAGCCTCTTCTCCTTACACACTAATTATTTCTGTCCTTGTGTTTTTTTTCTACAGTACAAGACATTCAAAGACCTCAGCACTCCCCAGTACAGTTTTTATTTTGTACTGTATTACTGTACTTGTCACTTCTCATGTGTGCACTACAGTACTGTATAGTATGTAGACCTTTTCAGTAGATTGTGTTTGTTTTTGGTGTTATGGAGGCTCTGGTCAAGAATTATATAGTAGGGGTTTATTTGTTTCCATATTGTTTTGAGGGAAACTGATGGTACAGTGTTCTTTTTCCACAGTTCTGACTATGACTCCACCTGTTCCCCTCATTCCACTACCACCACCATCATCACCAGCCTCATCAGTGGATACTGGTAATGATTAATACAGTTATGGACACACTAGTGCACTGCTACTGCCTTTTTTATTTTTTGTGTAATATTTTTTTCTTATACACAGACAGATGTATTAATCATTGATGATGGGGAGGAGGCTAGAAGCCAAAGCAGTAGGCTACATTTTCTTCTATCGCTCTATATTATTTCCTTTTCACAGTGTCTCTCTCTTTTCTGTACTTGTGTAACAGTAACATTATTTTTTTTTCAACAGTAACACCAACCGTAGGGCCCCATGCCCCCCCTGACCAGGAGGATGCAGCTGGCCCCAGCGGCTCAATTGAGCTTCGTAAGTACTGTACACTACATTGTCTTCTACTGTACTGTATCTCTCTACTTTTTTTTTTTCTTTTTACAGTGTCTCTCTCTCCTTCGTGTTCTCTCATCTCCAAGCTCTTCTCCTTACACATTAATTCTTTCTGTCCTTGTGTTTTTTTTTATTTTCCCCACAGTTCGAGAAACCATAGGGCCCCAGGCCCCCCCTGCCCAGGAGGATGCAGCCAGTCCCAGTGGCTCATTTGAGCTTCATAAGTACTGTACACTACATTGTCTTCTACTGTACTGTATCTCTCTAGTTTTTTTCCTTTAGCAGTATGTTTTGGTGACCATTCTTAAGGGGCTTACACGCTAGATTATTTGGATGAATGCTAACAATATAGTTCAATGATACATTATACAGTATTGTTCAAATGGTCTAGTGTGTATGCAGTCAATCACAAACAATGTGCTCCCTCGAGTGACCCAGCCCAATCTGGGGATATTGTTCACCCTCCCACCCCCTTGTCTTTCTTCGCTGCTATCATCAGCAAGTGTGCACAGAGTACACTTGACGATGCCGGCACCATGGCAAACAATATAGGCTCATACACGCCTGGTCTAGTGCCCATGGGCCATATTGTACAGTAAGTGCATACTGTCAGTAAAGTGGAATAATACTGTAGTACTGTCAGGCTGAATTTAATTACATTTTGCCACATTGTTTTCATGGAAAATTCATTTTTTTTTTTTCACACAGTTCAAGAAACTGTATGGCCCCAGGCCTCACCTGCCCAGGATGACGCAGCCGGCCCCAGTGCCTCATTTGAGCTTCGTAAGTACTGTACACTACATTGTCTTCTACTGTACTGTACTGTATCTCTCTACTTTTTTTTCCTTTTATAGTATGTTTTGGTGACCTGTCTTACGGGGCTTATATGCTAGATGATTTGGATGAACGCTAACAATATAGTTCAATAATACATTATACAGTATTGTTCAAATGGTCTAGTGTATATGCAGTCAATCACAAATGTTGTGCTCGCTCCTTCAAGTGACCCAGCCCATTTTGGGGACATTGTTAACCCTCCCATCCTCTTGTCTTTCTTCGCTGCCGGCATAAGGAAGTGTGCATAGAGTACACTTGACGATATCGGCACCATGGCAAACAATATTGGCTCATACACACCTGGTCTAGTGCCCATGGGCCATATTATACAGTAAGTGCATACTGTCAGTAGTGTAATAATAGTGTAGTACTGTCAGGCTGAATTTATTGACATTTTGCCACATTGTTTTCAGCCAAAATGATATGTTTTTTTTCCCACAGTTTGAGAAACCTTATGGCCCCAGTCCCCCCCTGCCCAGGAGGACGCAGCCAGCCCCAATGGCTCATTTGAGCTTTGTAAGTACTGTTCACTACATTGTCTTCTACTGTACTGTACTGTATCTCTATTTTTTTTCCTTTTATAGTATGTTTCGGTGACCTGTCTTAAGAGGATTATACGCTACACGATTTGGGTGAATGCTAACAATAAAGTTCAATGATACATTATACAGTATTGTTCAAATGGTCTAGTGTGTATGCAGTCAATCACAAACGATGTGCTCCCTCACTCCTTCAAGTGGCCCAGCCCAATCTGGGGATATTGTTAACCCTCCCACCCCCTCCTCTTTCTTCGCTGCTGGCATCAGCAAGTGTGCATAGAGTACACTTGATGACACCGGCACCATGGCAAACAATATCGGCTCATACGCACCTGGTCTAGTACCCAAGGGCCATATTGTACAGTAAGTGCATACTGTCAGTAAAGTGTAATAATACTGTAGTAATACTATAGTACTGTCAGGCTGAATTTATTGACATTTTGCCACATTGTTTTCAGCCAAAATGACATTTTTTTCCCCACAGTCCAAGAAACTGTAGGGCCCCAGGCCCCCCTGCCCAGGAGGATGCAGCCGGCCCCAGCGGCTCATTTGAGCTTCACAATTACATACTGTACACTACATTGTCTTCTACTGTACTGTATCTCTCTACTTTTTTTTCCTTTTCACAGTTTTTTTTTCATCTCTCTCCTTCGTGTACTCTCATCTCCAAACTCTGCTCCTTACACATTAATTTTTCTGTCTTTGTGTTTTTTTTATTTTCCCCACAGTTCATGAAACCATAGGGCTCCAGACCCACCCTGCCCAGGAGGACACAGCTTCACCACCACCACCACTAGCCGGGCTTAGTGGGCTTCAGAGTCTGCGTAAGTACAGTACTGTACACTACATTGTTCTCTCTCTCTTTCGCTCTTTCTCTCTCTTTTTCTCTCTCTTTTTCTCTCTCTCTTTCTCTCTCAACACATCTCCAACCTCTTCTCCTTACACAATAATTCTTACTATCCTTGTGTTTTTTAGTAGAAGACATTGAAGGGCCTCAGCCCTCCCCAGGCCAAGAACCTGAGGAGGAAGAGGACAATCCAGACTCCCCTCCCCAGCCAAGTAAGTACTGTGTACAGTAGTATAGGACATTTTGTATTAATATTGTAATATAGTATATAGTAATGTTACTGTACAGTACAGTATGTTTACCCTCTACTTTCCCACTGAGTACTGTACAGTACATTACTGTGTTATTGTTTTCTTTATGCAGAACACCTCCATATAGTTGTGATGGTGCTGGACACAGAGGAGAGCTGCGATTCAAGTAAACCTTAAACTTAAATTTTTTGGTTCGGATTATTCACCCCCAGGAGGGTTTGGTTTAGGGTGCATAGAGAGGGGGGGTTAGGCTTAGCACTAACAGGTGTAGGTTACGGCACTAGGGTGGAGGATATAATACTGTAGGTTAGGGGGAGAGGGTAAGGTATAGTTTACTTACCTTCCGATGTCAGGATTTTTTCCTTTGGGATGACGCTGTAGGGATTTGAACTGGTGGCTGAACAGCCACCGGCATTTAAATGCCATTCCCATTTCTCACCCATTTATTGTCATTACTGTATCGTCTAGTGTGCATGCAGTCAATCACCAATTATGTGCTCGCTCACTCCCTCCAGTTGCCCAGCCCAATCTGGGGATATTGTTAACCCTCCCACCCCCTCGTCTTTCTTCACTGTCAACATCAGCAAGTGTGCATAGCACACACTTGCTGAACCCGGGACCGTGGTGAACAATATCGGCTCATACACACCTGGTCTAGTGCCCATGGGCTATATTGTACAGTAAGTGCATACTGTCAGTAAAGTGTAATAATAATGTAGTAATAGTACTGTTGGGCTGAATTTATTTACATTTTGCTACATTGTTTTTATGGAAAATTACATGTTTTTTTTCCCACAGTTTGAGAAACCATAGTGCCCCTGCCCCCCCTGCCCAGGAGCCTGCACCCTGGGAAAGAAAGCTTCTCAACCTGAGTATGTACTGTACCATACACTACTGTACATTGTCTTCTACTATATCGCTCTCCTTTTTGTCCTTTTCACAGTGTCTCTCTCTCCCTCCTGTACTCCAAAGACCCATCTCCAACCTCTTCTCCTTACACACTATTTCTTTCTGTACTTGTGTAACAGGAACATTCTGGGTTTTTTTCCCACAGTGCAGGAACATGGAAGGCTCCGGCCCCAGCCCCCCACCACCCAGGAGCCTGCACCCGGGCCAAGCTGCCTTTACAAACCAAGTAAGTACTGTACCCTACACTACTGTACATTGTCTTCTACTGTACTCTATCTCTCTCCTTTTTTTCCTTTTCACAATGTCTCTCTCTCCCCCCCTGTACACCAAAGATGCCTCTCCAACCTCTTCTCCTTACACATTAATTCTTTCAATCCTTGTGTGTTTTTTTATGTTTCAGTATTGTGCAGTATGTACTGGAGACTCTTTCAGTAGAGTGTGTTTGTTTTTGGTGTTATGGAGGCTCTGGTCAAGAATTGTACAGTAGGGGTTCATTTGTTTCAAAATTGTTTTGGGGGAAACTGACGATAAAGTGTTCTTTTCAGAGTTCAGACTCCGACTCCACCATCGCCTCTATCTTCATCTTATTGGGTGGTAATTATTAATACAGTTAGAGACACACTAGTGCTCTGCTACACTGCATTTCAACTGCCTTTTTTAATTTTTCTATATTTTTTTTCTTATACACACAGATGCACAATTTAGTGATGAGGAGGAGAAGCCTCCAATAACGAGCAGCTCTTGCCGTTTTAGTACTGTAGGCTACATTTTCTTCTATCGCTCTCCTTTTTTTCCTTTTCACAGTGTCTCTCTCTCTCTCTCTCTCCTGTACTACAAAGATGCATCTCCAACCTCTTCTCCTTACACACTTTGTGTTTTTATTTTTTTCCAGTACTGTATGTTTTGGTGACCTGTCTTAAGGGGCTTACACATCAGATGATTTGCATGAACGATAACAATATGGTTCAATGATATATTGTTCATGCTGTATCATCTAGTGTGTATGCAGTAAACACCAACGATGTGCTCGCTCGCTCCCTCCAGTGGCCAACGTTATCCCCAGTGTACATGCAGCCCAATCTGGGGATATTGTTAACCCTTAGTAAAGTGTAATAATACTGTAGTAATAGTACTGTCAGGCTGAATTTGTTGACATTTTTCCACATTGTTTTCAGGCAAAATGACATGTTTTTTTTTTTTCTTCCACAGTACGAGACATTGAAATGGAAGGGGTCCAGACGGACTCCCCGGCCCAGGAATCACAGGAGTCATGGGATGGTGGTAATGATTAGTACTTTTAGGAAGACAGTACAGTAGTTACAGTAACTTTTGGATTTGACAACATTTGTTTTTCTTTGAATTACAGACTGCATTCTAATTGAGGAAGGGAGCCGCCCTCCCCTGAGCTGTAAGTACAGTAGTGTACAGCACATTGTTCTACCACTGTGTACAGTACTTACATGAGTACTGAATGTTCCTTTTTAGTGTGTATCTCTCCCTCCAATTACCTTATTGAAAGCCTTGATACAGCACTGTACAGAGTACTGTAGTTGATAGTTTCCATCATGTTCCCCCCTTCAGACTTTCACACTTACAGTATCTTCAGTATACAGTAGAGCCAATGCAGTTTCTTTTTACTTTTAGGTGAAGATAGAATGGACACGGAGGAGGCACCACTGACGCCACCACCGCTGCCTGTACATCACTTTATTACTGCAATGAAAATTGTTTTTCCTAAACAGAATAAGGTGCAAGATGCAGGCTGTACTGGAGTATCAGTAAGTACAGTACTGTATAGTCACATTTTTAACTCACCACTATTCTCAATTTATACAGAGGGATATTATTCAATACCATGCTCCAACACTTTTACATTACAATATCTCTTGTTCATGTTTAATCTTTGGGGGGATATCTTACCGTAGCAACCAATCTCCATAGTACAGTATACTGTAACTGCACAAGCTTAATGGTACAATTTTAGAAAGTACAGCACTCTAAATATGCCCATCCACTTAAAGATATGACAACCACTGCATGATTACGACATTGTAATCATGCAGTTGTTTGTCAGTCTGTGATGAGCCTGCTCTAAACAAGCAGTTGTTCAGTGTAGGGTCATCAATCATCTACAAACATGCTTTGAACAATGATAGATGTCTAAACGACCAGCGGGCACGCACATCGCTGGTCGTTTTAGACATGTTTGCAAACTATTTATGAATGATTACATTATCGTTCAATTGCTCACATGAATCGTCTAGCTTCAGTATTTTGGATGTACAGTACTGTACATTAATTAAAGAGTTAAATACATACAGTACTGTATACAAGAATTTCACATTACAGTAAGTGTCTCCGACTTACTGTAGCTGATCATCTTCCCACATACTGTACAGTAATAGTCATTAAATTGTGGGAGGTTACTGTATCTGCTCCGCACCTAAAGTAACCCTCTGTCTGCCAGCCTAATGCTTCATTCAGTGTCATGACCTTTGGTGTAGCAATGTTTAGACTGTATAGTACTTTTCCTGCATTGTATTTTAGTGTACAGTACTGTAGCATTTTATTGTTGTGTTCGTTTATGTACAGTAGTTTGTTAGGAGCTATCCAAACCATGTATCACCATACCGTATAAAGGTAAATACAGCATTTTTTGTCCAATATAGTCTATGGGGAACCCAGAGGGAGACAGGGACCCCGAGGGAGAAGGGACAGGGCCCACCGCCATGCCTGACTTGAGGTAGAGTACAGTGTGGCGTTTATCTCAAGAATAATCACCAGGAATGATGTCACGTGTATGTAAATATATATATGTATTAGGGATGTGCAGGCTCGGATAGGTTCGAGTTTACACGTTGAGTTCGGATTTTTCCCTCCAAAAAAACGGAACTCAAAAAGAGGCAAAACGTCATCTTGCATGGACGAACATCATCATTCCTGGACAAAAGTCCAAAAGAACCTATCCGAGCCTGCACATCCCTAATATGTATATAAATATGTATATATATATATATATATATATATATGTGTGTGTATCAAAATGGTTTCTATGCAGTGTCCTGTATTTGACCTGTATTCCTACAAGGCTTGGGACAGATTTCTGTCTTCCTGGAACCAGGCATCTAGATAACAATCTCTTATCTCTACAGGCCATAAAGTTTGTGGAGAGATACATCCTTAATGCAGATGGTCAGACCTGGTCAAGCCAGGTCATGGGATATAAAATCCTTTAGGAGGGAGATGACAGGAATGTTTGGTATGTTACCTGCTTACTGGTTTCTAAAACCCCCTCCACACTGTTTCAAGACCCCTACTTTCTATAGACAATATGGAAGGGTGTGGCCAATTTCTTAATGCCCAGTGTACAGCAATGAAAGAGTGAAAAACCCAAAGGTGGGAGCTAGTGCAGCTGTGGGGGTATAACTGTTCTTCTCCCTCAATGATAAGTGTTCTTGTGCCTAAGGAGAGTCCAAGATGACTGGCCTGAATCCAATGCTCCTGTGTCTCCTTCACAACTGATTTTTATAATTTTAATTCCTTTTATTTTCTGAAACTTAGTTGTGATATTTTTGTATTGTCCATATTTGTATTACCTTCTCTGTAATCAATAACCTTGGAAATATTTTTCGGATTAAACATTCTTAATCCAGTGTATTCTCCGTGTTCTTGTCGAATTCATGAGCCTCTTAGATCAAAGATATGTACCTATATGTAAGTGACTGTGCAAATTGATATTTGAGAAGAGAACCGAACGACTACCGTGCACTTCGTTGGTGGTGGCAGTACCATGTTAGACTAACCGCACGTGCTGAGGTAACCATAAGTCACTAGTGGCGATTCTCAGATTGAGGTATCTGAAGAATCGGCCAGCTGGCAAATTGGTGGCAAGCGGTGGGATGTTGATAATTTTTTGTTTTTATCACAAGAACTTAAGTGAATTAATGGTGTGTGACTCTTGAGAGATACTACATCATAAATTCACCAGGGAATAACGCTCAAGGTTTAGATTTTAAACAGACATACATAGTAAATAGTTTCTGTTCCCTTTCCCCCTTGTTTTTCTTTTCTAATTTATTTTGCAATTAGTTTGAGGTCCAGAATGACCACAGAGTACCTGCAACAGAAAAGGGATGACCTTGTGCTCATGTGTATGGAGAGAAACATTGCCTGGAAGGGCCAGAACTAAGATCGACTGGCCCAATTACTCCAAGTGGTGGATCGGAATCTTGCTGCTGAAGGTAGCCAGACAATGGACAACCCTGCTGCAGAGGCGCAGTCTGCACTGGACCTTACAACGGATGCCCAGCGGGGGTCGGACAAGTGAGACTGCACTAGAGAGTTACCTTCAAACTGCTGACAGGCATATGAAGGATGCAGACCCTGCCACAACTCTGCAGCTGATGCAGCACTACCAAGCGTCTGCAGACAGGGAAGCTGCTGCATGCCGAGCTGACTAGGAAGCTGAAGCTGCTGAGTGAGAGGCTGCGGAGCACCAGGCTGAGCACATGTTCCAGCTGGAGCTGGACAGACTCCGTGGCCCAAATGCCACCTGTGAACCGGGTAGGAAAAAGCCCTGGCACGATCAATTCCCTGTATTGGAGAAGGACGGTGAACTTTGTACGTTTCTGATGGGGTTTGAAAAGACTTGCTGACAGTTTGCACTGGACCCCAGTGAATGGGCAAGTTATTTAACCTTTGGGCTGAGAGGAAAAGCTTTGGAAGCATTTGCAGATCTTCCCCAGGAACTGGATGGTGATTAAAGCCTTGTTACAGCATTTAAACATCACCCCTGAGGCTTATCAAAGGACGCTCGCAAACGGGTCGATGTTGCCCCACTGTGTATGAGCACGACGGAGGGAGCTCCGTCGTGCGCATGCGCGAGATCCGGACTGCGACAGCCAAGCTGTCGCTCCAGGTCTCGCACCAAAGGGGGCGTGCTGTCGATGTTGATTGACAGCACGCCCCCTTTGGTGGGCATGCCGGGGGCGTGGCGGCCAGACGGAGGCGTTCCCATGGGAACACCTACCGTCTGAAGCCGGCCCCACTGACATCACTAGTGATGTTAGTGGGAGTGATTTTGGCTCTGATAGAGCCAAAATCACTCCAGGGCTTACGGCAGCGAGACCCTACTGCAGGGTCTCGTCGCAAGCCCGATGGTCGCGATGGTCTTTGACCATCATGACCATCATCATGGACGCTCGCTATAGCTGTGGGTGGTCACCCACAGCTATACGAGCATCCAGGAGGACGCTCCATTTTCATGGAGGAGGGCCCTGATTCAGAGCGAGCGCTCTGGTCAGAGCGTCGGCTCTGAATCTGGCCCATTGTGTCCAGCTGAGGTCAAAGAGTGGGTCCTGGATCAGGATCCCAAAATGTCTCAGGAGGCTGCCCGTCTGGCAGACGAGTACACCACCACTCAGGCTTCTGTGGTGAAGAAGAGCTGGGGGATGCCAGAACAAACAGCATGGAGAGAGAGACAACCTGGAGGATCACCCTCGTGGTACCCTGCAAACCAGCTGTTGCTGCACCTTTTGGGGGGGTGCGGGGAAAACCTGTTTTGGCAACTGGCCGCAGGTGTTTTAAGTGCAATGAGATGGGGCACATCAGTGTCGATTGCACGAAGAAGAAAAGATCAACACCCTCTCCTGTGAGTGGCCCAGCAGGGAAACCTGTGCCAGCCATCCTGTGTGTAGAAGGGCCCCAAGGACACCCCTGGGACAATCTACAAGCGGTCCTGGTAGGACACCAATTTGCACTTGGGCTATTAGACTATGGCTCAGACCTGACTCTCAACCACCCAGCCTTAGTGGGCCTGAGGATTTTATTCCAAGGAAGACTATTACTGTGTGGGGTGCACCCAGAGGTGCCTATGGCTCGAGTGTATCTTGACTGGAGAGTTGGGAGAGGTATCTGGGATGTTGGGGTGCTGGACAATTTACCTGCTACAGTACTGTTGGGGTGTGATTTGGGGAAAATGCAAACTAAATATGTAACTGAGAATTATGTTGTAAATGATGCAAAGGTACAATCGAATCCAGTTTTTCCCCAGGTGACCCCTGCTGACTGACCCAGCATGAGTACAAATGAATGTGATTGTATCAGTGATGTACAAACTTCTGTTCTAGCATATAACCCTTTGCAGTTCCACAGGCCGGAGTCTGGTCAGTCAGCAATGGGCCTAATGGTGTACCCTAATGAAAAACTGTGTAATGTACTGTTAACAGATGATATTGCAAATGTACCATCAGGGGTTGGAGTGAATACTGTAGGTAACAATGCCATCCCTGTTTTAGCAGTAATGACCAGGAGAGCCATAGCCCAGAGTAACTATGAGGTCAAAGCTAAGTATCTAAATGTAAGTGAGTGTGCAAATTGATATTTGAGGGGAGAACCAAACGACTCCCGTTAACTTCGTTGGTGGTGGCAGTACTGTGTTAGACTAACCGCACGTGCTGAGGTAACCATAAGCCACTGGTGCTGATTCTCAGATTGAGGTATCTGGAGAATCGGCCGGCTGGTTGTACCATACAGTAATTACAGTAGTGTCAAGATTGTACAATATTGTAGATTAGTGTTGTAATACTGTACTTTTTTTTTATCTCCACAGACCAGCTAAGAAATTTTTTAGAATGGTACAAACAAATGCAGCACATGGTGCTAGATATTTTTATAAATTATTTATTATATTTAATTTTATTTTTTTGGGTGTTAATTAAAGTTTTATTTGTGTTCTGTCTTTTCTTGGTACTTTGCATACAATACAAAATAGTCATCTGTACATAAAGTTTATTTAAATGTATTGATACTGTAGCAACAATACGGTAAGAACATATTGTACAGTACTTAATGAAAACAGTTTTAATTAATACTGTACAGTAAGTCACCCATACAGTACTTTTATTAATTGCACACCCATCTTAGGGGGTGATTTTATAAAGCTTGGAGAGAAATAAAATTAGCTACTAACTGTCATTTTTCAAACACAGCCTGTAAAGTGACAGTTATGATCTGATTTGTTGGTGCTATTTATCACCCCCTTAAGCTTTAACTAAATAAATACACAACAACAGTAAAAATAGGAAAAAAGTGGCAACAGGCAAATTTTTTTTATAAAAATGTATATATTATACAGTACTGCAGGGGTTGCCAACCATGGTCCTCAAGGCACACTAACAGTCCATGTTTTAAGAATAGCCATACTTGAGCACAGGTGACTTAATTAGTACCTCAGTTACTTTGATTGAACCATCTGTACTTAAACATGGATATCACTAATACCAGGACTGTTGGTGTGCCTTGAGGACCGAGGTTGGGAATCACTGCAGTACTGGGTACATTACTTTAATTTTTTTTTTCACTAAGTCTTTACTCAACAACTGTATTACACTATGACATTATTAGTGCATTTCTAAGAGGAGGGAGGTGTTTGCTGCGATGCAGGTGTACTTCTGTAGCATGCTTTGCACTGTCTCACCATCAGCCCGTACTGTATGTTTCTCATATGGCCCTGGAATTCCAAGCTGGACACGGACATGACTATTGTACAGTACAGTACCTAGGAGGAAGGAGATGATGTGAGAACAGTCCTTCCTCAATGCCCACCGATACGCCCTACTGGACCGAGGACTACACAAAAAGATTAGGGTTTTAAGTGAGAATCATCACTGGCACTTTTGGCCTCAGATCCAGAGTTTCACCTGCAGTATACTGTAGGCACTCGCGCACCAGGTGCAGACTCAACCTCGCACTGGAGTGCAAGTTCCACTGTACGCCCTGAAGAAAGGAGGATAGGCGGAGATGAACAGACAGTTAAAAGACAGACACACAGGTTCTCACCTGGATGCTCTTATTCTTCATCCTGCTCGATCCCACACACCCTGTACTGTAGGAGAGAGAATACACTGTGCAGGGCCCTTTCCTGCTCTAACAGTGTCACACTAATCCACTTATCCACATTAATATCGGCCCTAACTAACCAGCCTAACAAATTTATTAATAACGAATTTGTATTATAATTAAGCCTGGTGGTGAAAAAAGCAGTGCCCCTCGGCCCACAGCCCATATAACGATTTACAAAAAAATACATGAAACAAGACGGAATTTGGGTGACCCAGATGGAGGTGAACACCACCTGTCTTTTTGAGGTCAAAAGTGAAAATAACTCCAAATCCCCCCTAGCAGCGGGTGGCCCTGGGTTTCCCAAAGAACAAACTGGCTGGGAGCTAGAAGAATCAGATTCAGATTTCTTTGAATGCGATAACGGAGCACTAACATTAGCCAAAATGCTCTACTTACCTGATCCTGATGTCGAAGGGACCGCCGCCCCAACCGCAGATGTACAGTAGAAGCCTGTCCCTCAGTGCACGGTGCACCCACTACTGTACAGTATGTCTGCGACTATGGATATGGATGTTGAAGCAGCCACTACTGTATGAACCAAAGGAACATGAAAACTTGAAACATCTGCATTACAAACAGCAACATCAAGTGCATTACATTACTAATTATATACTGTAAGCACACTATAATACAGATTTAATCCTGAGGTAAGCACACTATAATACAGATTTAATCCTGAAGAAAGCACGCTATTGTACAGATTTAGGGCCTGATTCAGACCCACTCGCGAGCGGCTGTCCACTCGCAAGTGGGTCGATGGTGTGCAATGAGCATGCGCACGACGGAGGGAGCTCTGTCGTGCGCATGCGCGAGACGCGACGAGTGAAGGACTTTCCTTCGCTCATTGTGTCTGATCAAAGGGGGCGTGCTGTCGATATTGATTGACAGCACGCCCTCCCAGACGGGGGCAATCTCAAGGGAACGCCTACCATCAGAAGCCAGCCCACTGACATCACTAGTGATGTCAGTGGGAGTGATTTTGGCTCTGATAGAGCCAAAATCACTCCGGGCCTTGCGGTTGAGAAATTCAACTGCCGGCTCCGGCTCGCAGTGGCGATGGTCAAGACCATCGCGGCCATCAACCTGCACGCTCGTATAGGCTGTGGGTGGTGACCCACAGCTATACGAGCGTCCAGGAGGACGCTCCATAATTATGGAGGACGGCCCTCATTCAGAGCGTGCGCTCTGCTCAGAGCATCCGGCTCTGAATGAGGGCCTTAATCCTAAAGTAAGCACACTATAATACAGATTTAATCCTGAGGTGAGCACACTATTATACAGATTTAACCCTGAAATACAGAAAGCACACTATAATAGAGATACTACTTAGGAGGCTTCCAACTGAAAAAGAGGCTGTACTGTACCAATTCAAAATCTAGCCTTAAATAGCTATCTAATTATTCATGCCCCCTTAGAACTCTAATTGGCTAACTGGCAGTGAATAAAAAAAAACCACAACAGAGAAAACTACTGTACAGTAACATACAGTACAGTGCTGTATAAGCTACATAGCAGTTGCTTGACCCTTTCTTTCAATGACAACTGGTAAGACTCTATACAGATGATCAATATAATTGTTACATTTGGCAAGTGTAGTAATACAGACAACTGGCCATGCGCAGTGATGATCTTTCATATGCCATGGCATAGCGATACTGTACATGGCATATGGCTTGGCTCCACTGGGCATGCACCACAGGTTTCATTGTCATTGTAACCCCTCCACTGGGCATGCACCGGAAATCCCATTGCAACCCCTCCACTGGGCATGTGCCAGAGATCCC
This sequence comes from Taudactylus pleione, assembly GCA_031769625.1. Lineage (NCBI taxonomy): Eukaryota > Metazoa > Chordata > Amphibia > Anura > Myobatrachidae > Taudactylus > Taudactylus pleione. Next base: position 5,120,406 of record JAUIMM010000024.1, on the reverse strand, counting down.
ATTTATAACCCTTTGGAGCTGGCTGATAGCCACCACAGCGCCAACCGTGCTGACATTGACACAATATTGCTATTTAAACGCACAGTCAGTTTGTAATACAGAGACCTCTCTCTCTCAAACACAGCCCGCTACCAGTTGCTGGTCATGAGAAATCATTATAGTGTCCGTCTGGGACAGCGCCGACATTGACGCGGGTTTGCACTCTAAGGTATGTATCAAAAATCCCACTTTCGCTGCGTTTGACTCCCAAAGCACTGGGCATGGGCTCCACATGTACTGTATTGAATATTGAATACTGTAAGTGAAGATTTTAAAAATAATTAAAAAAAAAACTATATTTTCAAGGTCTCGAACCCACGGGACAAGAAGATGGGAGAAGCAGTGAGACTAAGCGTTAGACCGCTAGGCCACACGCTTCACCCATTACTACAGTACTGTAGTTTGTAAAGTAATGAAATCACTACAATGTCTAAGTCTGGGACAGCGCCGACAGTACATACATTGGCGCAAGTGTGCAATTTCAACCGCACAGTCAGTGTGTAATACATAGCTTAATGATTTAAAACTTTATCAGACATTCTTCTACCACTTTATTATACATTCCTGATTCCATGTGGAAAACGCTGTAATACTGTATAGTGTACCGAATCACCACTTGTCAGCCAATCATCGGGTGGTGATACAGAACATGCATTGGAAATCAGACGCATGCACTGTGTAGTTTAGGGAAAGTGACACCTGGTGGGCAAAAAGTTGTATTACACGTTATGGCTTTTTTCCAGTGCTACACTACATTACTAAACTTTCTGTGTGGCGCGACTCATGGCATGGTGTGTGGCACGCTTCATAGCATATGGAGCAACGAACTAGCTGGGCACATCTGTAGGAGAGCAGTAAATAGTGGCACAGAGAAGGAGTTTATCTTGGTTAAAGTTATAAGTAAGCACATTTGATGTCCCTCATTTGTGTATTGCTGACACATCCTCCTAGTAATACAGCGGATTTACTATGGAATAAATATCCTGCAAACCTCACATGTCTCCCATCACCCTCCAAATCAATAAATGTGCCTTATAGAATTCACAAATGATCACAACTTATTATTTTACATCTGAACATCTCTTTACAGTAACTACTTTCACCAATTTCTACATTTACCTGAGACTGCTGGTTCACACGTTAACCAAACTCTCTAAATAGCCCTTCATGAAGTCGCTTCAGCCACCCGTCAGACTTCACGTAAACTGATATAACAGCCATGGCTTTCCACAGACACCTACAGATACTGCCTCTTAAAGTAGAATGTCAGTGGCATAAATCTTAATTCAAATGACTTCCTCACATACTGTAAAATAGGAATCCAGCCATCTGTCATCCTAACCCTCTGTCCCATGCTCACTGTCTACCCCATCTGTGTCACCCCTGTCTGTTTGCCCATCCCCTTTAGAATGTAAGCTCTCACGAGTAGGGCCCTCTATCCTCTTGTGCTTATCCTTTCTTTACTTATACTATCTGCTCTATACTCAAAAGCACCTAACCCGTGACTTTTGCCATTCTGCTTCTGTTGCACCAGTGTTTATATACCATGTACTTGTCTTGTAGTGTCTTAAACTGTATGACACTGTTTTCTTGTTCTGCTCAACTGTTTATGTACTATGTTTATGTACTATGTTTGTGCACTATGTAAGGCGCTGCAGAACCCTTGTGGCACCATATAAATAAAGGATAATAATACTAATAATAGTAAAGTATTGCTTGGTAGAGACCATATTTATAAATCTTCCTATTTTATAGTTGGAAAAAATAAAAAAAATATATTGCATGTGTTTGAAATTGAACAAGAAATAAATAAAGGAACATGGTTTAGCAGTTTTTGTTTCTGGATAGTGCCTTCTAGAGAAGATAAATTAGTCTCTGATTGCAACCCCGGGGTTTATTTACTAAGCATCGATTTTGGTCGATTTTGTGTTTTCCTGCAAAATCCCATTGAATTTGCATGAGAAATCCGACTTTAAATGGCAATAGGTTACTTTAGACTATCAGAACAAACATTGAACACTTTCCATAGACAGCAATACAAATCCCATATTTACTTAGCATTGTGTTAGTAAGCCGATAGCAACCACTGAAAAATTGCACCACAATAGTAAAAAAATAGACTAGCAAATGAGTGGTGGATTTGTATGTGAAAAGGTCGCCAATTTGCCCAGACTTAATTTTGATGACAATAAAAAAACACAGACAACTAAAAACTAACCTAAAATTAATAACACACTCACCACAAGTGCACCACAGCCACATTCAAACAGGTCCTGGTCATTGCTAGGTGCCCGGGACACCATGTCACGCAAGCTGCATTATCTGGTAGTCCCAGTGGTTACTAGACTAACAGGAATCTTTGCAGTCACAGTGACTTCTGGTTCTGGCTTTGTTACTGCTATGTGCAGCCCAGCAGCTGCAAATTTAATTAAAGTGTTTAATCAAAGTGTTTAATTAAAGTGCTGATTGGTTTTCAATGCTGTTAAAAGGCAGTCAGTTCTATACCTCTATGCCGGTGGCAGTTTTCCTTGGAGCCTTGTAATTCGGTCCCTGTTCTTGGTTACTGTTCTTTATATTCTAGATGTCTTCTTGAAGGATTTACTCAGCTAAAAGTACTGTGGTGCAGATTTGAGTGTACTATTACTTGCATTCCATCTGTGGTTAATGACTGTGCTGCACTTCAAGAATTGCATTATACTACATGATGTCCATATCCTCTGTTGCATATTATACCCTTGCTGCTACCTGTTCTAAAGACCTACTGAGAAAATAGAGTTGAAGTTGCCAAAAGGATAAATGAACAGGGGTAGACTAAATGAGCCAAGTGATTTTTATCTGTCATCAAATTATATGTTTCTATGTAAAGTACTGGGCAAAACTAGTGGTTGTTGTCAGGGCTTCAGTTAACTATGTCCTTGCCATAATACTGTTGCTCATACACTACTACTCCAGTTATAACCTAGTGATCTAATACTGTATCTGTTGCATAAGCCCCTAATGTTTGGAGGTACAAGACCTGGTGACCACCTAAGCGCAGGTGTGTGCTTCTAACACTGATGGAACAACAGGTGTTTTTTTAGGCACAAGACCCTCCATAGAGGGACTCTAGTGTTCTTATGTAATAGTGCAGGAGTTTCATAACACAAGACTACGTTAAAATAAGTCACCAGACAAAAAATACAACAATCTTTAAGAAGTCAATGCACAACAAAGATATACACAAAACTTACACATAAAATCAGCCAGAAAAACAATCACCAAACTCCTCCAAATCAATACAAACTAGGTAGAACTCTCCTTTCTCCACAAGTGCCAACTCCTTCCACCTAAAGCAACTACAGTGCTCCTGTTTGGACAGTTTGCAACATTTTTAAAAATAATTGTGACCCAGTTGAATGTGGTGCCTTCTATCAATAGGAAACCAGTAGGAAGTGCTTCTGATGGTTTCTATCGATTTCTATGACTGAGGAGTCTATCGTAAAATATCAATCCGACACTTTTAGACAAAATAAATGCCGGGGTTTCGAGAGATTTGGTTTAGAAGTCTAACATGAATCTTAGTGAATTTACCCCCTGGATAAATATAGAAAAATTCTAAAATGTTCATTGGGACAAATTAATACCAGCACTGTCTCTAACATAACCAATTTATAGGTATAATAAATCCTTTTTTGTTGCTCATCTTTATAAAGTGAGCTGATTGCCAGTAAAAAAAATGTTCATTAGTCTTTAGTTAGAATAAAAATATATAATTTTTTTTTATTTGATAGCATAAATATACAAACAGAATACTATGAATACTATGCCCTGGAGTAAAGATGACTATTTTATAGATAGAAGTACAATTTCAGCATGTCATTTATATATGAAAGAATTTAAAAAGGAGGGACAATGTTATGCTCTGAATAATTAATAACTCCTACTAGCAAACATTCAAAGTAATTAATTATGCTTTCTGACAATATGTAATAAAATAATTCTAATATGGCAACCTGGCAATCTGTCATTTAAAAAAAACAGATGAGACCACTGCAATAAACATAAGTAACATATAAGCATTTAAAAAAAAAAGTTTAAAAGGCTAAAACTTTAAAAGCAGAAAAAATAAAACATAAAAATAAAGGTAAAAGCAGAGTATGGTCTCACTTTTAATATAGTCCAAATGCAACACATTTTACTTAGGGTCCTCTCCACTTCTATAAGCAGATCACACTGGCGGAGTTGATCTGACCGATATAAATAAAGGAATGCTTTTCCTTTTCAGTCCTACATAAGAAGAATGACTTATGGGTCCAGCTCTACCTATACATCCACACGATAAACACATTTAATGTTTTTTTTGTATGGTAGATAGCAGCAGGGCGATAAGCCTGAGAAATTCAAATAAAAATAAAGCATATATTTCCAGATTCAAAAATGCCTAGTCATTTATCATCTATGCTACAGGAAAGCCATAAAACTCCCAAAACCATATACAAGACCATCTATTTCCACAGTATGAATAAGAAATTACCTCCTGAGGTAGAGCCATTTTAATGTAATGGAAGTTGGTATTGTTTTGCATTTTTATATACACTGTAGTTCAGTTTTTAGCAAAGGTACCAATGACAAATAGATTCATTTTTCACATTATGTTCCTCCCAAAAAATATTAGTATGTAGGCATCCATCCCATGCATATAAATGGAATTTACCACACCAACCTTAAACAATTCTTATTTTGAATGAAAGAAATATGATTTTGTACTATCACATATCAAGAAGAGAGACATGATTAATAACATTTGAAAGTACTTTCTGTGAACACATTGCTGCTAGGTAGTATACTCTAATATTAAGTTTGCCTACTGTAAATTAAACAGATAATACAACACCCAACATGGCAATAACATTGACCTTGATCCATATAAAATTTAATTACTTTTAATGACTTTTTAAAAACTGATATTCAATAAATTCTCATGCACCATACAGCACATATTAAAAAATTAGGGATTTTCTGAAAGATTAAATTATCACATACAATTCTTCAAAATGTGAAAAGTAGCGATTTCTGACAATTACAGTATTATGATTAAGCTGAGTATGAGATTCTTCTGAAAGTCAAGAATGCTTTTAATACCATTATTAGAAGAAATATTGGTTATTATTTTATTCATTGCAGTGGTAGAGAGCCATTTGGAACTAATCCATGATGTCCTGGTTTTGATAGTATTTTCATTTTGCTCTAACAAACCAAATATTCAAAGTTACTCTGTTACTAAATGTCCTGCTTAATGTATAGATCAAACAGTACAGAACAGTCTTATCTAATGTTTGCTTAAGAAAACCATGAGATTACTAATTTTGTTACATTGCTGTATTGATTTATTTATGCTACCTGGTGTTATATTTAATGTAATAAATTAGCACTGACATATTACTGTTAACCAATTAAATAATTGTTCTAGTCATTTGTATAAATATAACATTTATAAAAAAAGGGTACAAACAATGGTAAAGGCCTGTATACCTCCCTTATATATGATTCCAAACACAAAGGCCAACTTACAGCAGTATTAAACACACATTATTGCCTCTGCACCCATAATGAACATTATCTAACTTCTACCTAGTGTAATTATGATCACCATTACTTCTAATTAAAAAAGCATCCAAATTGCTTATTGTACAAATTGAACTATTTTACAGTTATGTATGACACTAGTTTCACCTCTTAGCTGATATGTCTAGTAATCTGTTTATAGTATAAGTTATTAGGGAACTAGTAACCTGTATTTATCCCTGAGAGTTTAGGTAGGACACATCCTATTTCACTGTTGTTAATATTCTTCTAACCTCCTCCTTTAACTTACCTGGTTAGCAACTATTACAATATGGTGAAATTGGGCTCAGGTGAACAGACAGGTTAGTTGTAGGCACTGTTAGGAGAAAATGTTGACTTATCCTTCTAAGTTCTTTTTTCTATTTAAGATTAGAGATGTGCACAACCCCCAGGTTTTGATTTTGGTTCTTTTTCTGTTTAAAGTATGTCAGGTGTGTTTATAATGGAAAACTGTTTTCAATATTTGTAATATGAATGTAAAAATATATGGAGCAGGCTATTCAATGGTAACCATTGTAAAGCTTTCACTCATTTCAAGTTGGAAAAGGAAATATGCAGGTTAGTTAGCAATCCTATAACAATAAATTACAAGGAAACAAAAGTAAGTAGTTAGAGCAAGATAGAGAATAATAGCTTTAATGGAACTAATAACCTAGATTTATTCCTGGGAGTGTAGGTATGACACATTCTATATTACTGTTTTTGATATTCTACAGTCCTCCTCCTTTGATGTGCCTGGTTGTTAAGTATTACATTATGGTGACATTGGACTCAGTTGAACACACAGGTTAATTGTAGGCACTGTTACGAGGAGATGGTTGAGTTACTCTTCTAAGTTATTTTTCTGTTTAACATCAATAACATTAATTTCCAGTACCTTTTTACCAATTTTGGCACATTAAATCATAAGGAAGGGACTTACATGAAGTCCACTGTTTGGTCCGGGAGGGCCAAGGACTCCGATACATCACTTCCGGATTACGAGCCCCTTGCAATTAGCAGTTTTATTCTGCAATTGATGCCCTGGACTGAGGAGGGAATCATCGCGGCAATATAGTGATTTAACTTCCAGAACGTGATGGACTTCTTTTATTTCTTACACTTCCATGGTCACCCGGATTCCTTGCCTTTCATTCAGCCTGACATTTCAGACAGTGGTATGGTTCCTATGGCAACTCTCATCATGGACAATTTGTTTCTATGTATTTTATATCATTTATGTATTTATTGAATGTATTTATTAAATAGCAATTATTGAATGCATTTAAAATAACTGTTTAAAGGGAGAAGTGACTTTTTTAATGATGTCCCAGATGGATGAGGTAATTTCCCACCTTTCAATTTATTGGCTATTCTATCTTGAAATAATTAAGTTTTTTCACACTCCAGGTATGTCTTGACAAAGGTCCATATGGGACTGAAACGCGTTGACTAGCGAAGAGTGTGAACAGTTCATCCTTGCATTTGGAATTTTTTTAGGTATGAGACATTGACTTTGTACAATTTTGTTGGACATTATTGAATATGTATCTTTGCATTATATTGGACTTTTATCTATACTTTATAAATAATAGGTTTGTGTCACGCTCAACCTAATGATGGCTGAAATATATTCCATGTACTCCCCCTATATATGTCGAAAATAGTAAACACAGCATGGATCTGATATAAATGATTTTTCTATTAAAATAATGTCTCGTGCTGTATAATATATGTAGCAGTATAAGTATTATAGGTTACTATGCAGGTAAATATGGCTGCTTGGTAATCAGAGTACAATATATAACATACAGACAATATACATAAGGACGGACTATCAATAGATAATGATCGGTGAAATGCAGCTGTACACTCCCAATCAATAGTGCAATGGGGAAGCTCAAATGGATTGTCAGTGAATCAGCACTGTGAGTAGTTGGATAGATTGCAGCGTCCTGCTAATCTGAGCAATGCTAGAGAAAGTACATGCACATACTGTTGCAGCTGATGTTTTTTCAGTACCAGGAGACGACCTCCTTCCCAATCAGACCCCAGATGACGGATGGTGGTAGGTGCTCAGGGCCAGGCCCAGTGTAACTGCAAGTCCGGTCACAGCACTAAGCCTGGTAACAGGCCTAACACCTGGACCTTGACTCTACAACTGGCCGGCTGTGGTCTAGAGGGGTACCGTCACGGTTAAGCGCTCCAATGGAACTGATCGCAGGATTGTCCATCACCTAACAGAGACTTACCCTTGCACTCAATCCTTATCGGGTGTCCGCTTCAGTTCTCACCATACCTCGATGTCTTCTTTCTTCAGGCTCCTGCTGGTAATTTTCCTCTGTACTTCCAGGTGCGCGCGTCAGCCAATGAGTGTTTAGCTAATTCCGGATGCTGGCAATGAGCTTCTTCCTCTGTGTCTAAGTCAGGCTTATCCTGAAAGTTATTGTTTCTGCAATTCAACTTGTCGGTCTGTGTATTTGTGCCCTCAGTATATACACACATATAGATTTCTGTACTATCCTATGTGCACTTTATACCTGTCCCTGTCTGAGATGGAATGATACAACTATTTTCCCACAAACATTTTTTATTAAGTTACTTATCAAGCAACCTATCATACTTTATTTATCTGTGCAACATCAGTTTTTTTACTATTGTCATCCATTATGCTCCGAGACAAATAGATCCAGCAGATACCTAATTAATCCAAAGAACATCTGTAATGAGCATGATAGACAGTTTGATTGCCCAATTAAAACATGTGATTGTCTATCAGAATTATACCTCACTTATTCAATCTAATCTGAAGGAACACTTGGGTATAAATATCCATCACCTTACTTGTTCTACACACCTACTCCCAGAGGAAAGCCATTGGAGGCTGAAACGCGTTGGGGTCACAACTGAACCTAATATTCGACTTAGACACAGAGGGAGAAGCTCATTGCCAGCATCTGGAACTAGCTGAATACTCGTCGGCTGATGCGCGCCCCCACAAGTACAGAGGAGAATTAACAGCAGGCGCCTGAAGAAAGATGACATCGAGGTACAGTGAGATCAGAAGTGGACACCCGATAAGGATTGAGAGCAAGGGTAAGTCTCTGTTAGGTGACAGTCCATCCGGCGATCAGTTCCATTGGAGCTCTTAGCCATGACGGTACCCCCCTAGACCACAGCCGGCCGGTTGTAGAGTCAAGGACCCAGTGTTAGGCCTGTTACCAGGCTTAGCGCTGTGACCGGACCTGCAGCTACATCCGGCCTGGCCCGGAGCACCTACCACCATCCGTCATCCGGAGTCTGATTGGGAAGAAGGTCGTCTCCTGGTACTGAAAAAACCATCAGCTGCAACAGTATGTGCATGGACTTTCTCTAGCATTGCTCAGATTAGCAGGACGGCACAATCTATCTGACTACTCACAGTGCTGATTCACTGACAATCCATTTGAGCTTCCCCATTGCACTATTGATTGGGAGTGTACAGCTGCACTTCACCGATCATTATCTATTGATAGTCTGTCCTTATGTATATTGTCTGTATGTTATGTATTGTACTCTGTGATTACTAAGCATCCATACTTACCTGCATAGTAATCTATAATACTTCTACTGCTACATATATTGTACAGCACGAGACATTATTTTAATAGTAAAATCATTTATATCAGATCCATACTGTGTTTACTATTTTTGACATATATAGGGGAATATATTTCAGCCATCATTAGATTGAGCGCGACACAAACCTATTATTTATATTGTTCATATATATGTAGGCAGAGGGTGGCCTACTAGTGTAAGCGTCTCATCACGGATTAATTTGCTCAGTGCTCAGGAACCTTTTCCTTTTATACTTGGCCCTTGTAAGGTCCCTTTTTTTAATTGTTCTCTGTGGTTTTTATCTTGTTTTGCATACCCTTATTGTGCAGGTGTTTTTTTCTAAACATTTTGAGGGAGACATTGTTGCCTTCAGCAATATTTTTGGATAAAGTTACAATTCTGCTGAGAAACAAAAAAAAAAACTTCCCCTGGAAGCGTTTTTTTGTCTTTTTTTGATTCTCAGCAAAATTGTAGCTATATGTTGCATACAATTTTTTTTGGAAGCACCACCAACTAAGTGTCCTCTAGAATTTCTATGTGATACACTGACATGTTGGTTATAAGAGCGATTAATGTTATTTGATATGTTGTCTGTGCGGACAATATTTTTGGATAACCCTAAATGGCATTTAAAGAATGAAGGGTGGTGATAGTCTGGCATTTTGTAAAGAAATTCAGATATGCTTCAACACATCTGTTTTACCGGGAGTAGGTTATGTTGCCCATGATCAAATATTTCTTGATAGAAGAAACCTATGTATATCTGATACTTACTGAATTTTCAGTGAGTGGGGTACACTAATTCTCTAGATCAATTATTCACCTGCTAATGTGGGACACTGGTTTGAACATCATATTGGTGGAAAATATACCTTTATATGTTTGCTACCACAATAAGAAGTGCGAGTTTTAGTACATTTACATCTGCAACTGGTTTCCTCTTTATTTAACACAAGGGGTGTATCTATACCATTACTAATTACTAAAAAAAAAAAGAACTAGCCCTTATACATATGTATACTTATTTATTTTTCATGATACCACACATTGACTAGAGTATACAAAAGATCTATCAGACTTATTCATCATTGATCTTCATTATAAGGGATGTTTCAGTTCTGTGAAGTATTGTATGGCACCTGAAATATTGAACTCCGCTTATTATTTTTTTCTTAAAAACATGCAACATCAAGATTTGAGATCTGACTTACGGTTGATATAAAAGTCCTTGGATAGACTTGTTCCTCAAGCTGGTATAAAATGTCAGTGTGTACTGTAACTCCTTCTTTTCACTCGAATGTAAGATATAGGGCACAGAGCCATAACTAGAAATTTTGGTGCCCTGTACAGAAAGAGAATTGATGCACCCCATGTTCAAAATAGGGACAGTATACCCCTAATACATGTTATGCTACACAGTATTGCCCCTTATACACATTATACCAGACAGACTAGCCCCTTATACAAGTTATGTCACAGTAGAGCCCCCGATACACATTATGCCTTGGTAGAACCAATTATACATTTATGCCATGGTAGAGCCCCTTATACACATATACCATGGCAGAGCCCCTCCACCTCATTCCTCCTCCTCATTCCTCCTACTCATTCCTCCTACTCAACATTCCACCTTATTCTCCTCATTCCTCCCCCCGGGACCAGCTATGCTGCTTACCTTTGTTGTTGTGCAAGTGTGCCCAGCAGCAGCCATGGAAAGGATCCTGACTGTACCCAGAAGAAGTCCAGTCCCTGCAGACACTGCAGGAGACAGGTAGGGAGGGGCATAGTGCATGGGACAGGCAGCTGCAGTGCTGTCCGCTGTAATGTATATTAGCAGCGGCAGAGCCGGCCCTAGGTAATTTGGTGTCCTAGGCAAAATTTTGACTGGTGCCCCCTAGCAGATAATCCCACCAGCAATCTAAGTGTTTAAATGCGGATGGAGTTATATTGCTGGCGGATGGGATGCCAGCTGTCCATATACTGATGCAAGGACCCCTAACGTCCATACCTGGGTAAGTATGTTAAGTTTCCCCAGAATGGGGGGGTTAGATTTAGGAGCTCCCGGGAGGTAGATTAGGGATAGGCACCCCCCAGAGTGGGTTAGGCACTACTGGGGGGAGGTAATAGGCATATTTATCAAATGATAAATGCCCGGTCTTTACACATTATGCCGCACATTAATGCCCTTTACACATTATGCCACACAGCAATGCCCAGCCTTCACACATGCCACACATTAATGTCCGGTCTTTACACATTATGTCACACAGCAATGCCCAGCCTTTACACATTATGCCACAGAGCAATGCCCAGCCTTTACACATTATGCCACACAGCAATGCCCAGCCTTTACACATTATGCCATGCAGTAATACCCCTTACAAATGATGCTGCACATTAATGCCCTTAACACATGATGCCGCACATTAATGCCCTTTAGTCCCCCTATGCAGTGCCCCAGTAGTAGTCCCCCTCTGCAGTGCCCCCAGTGGTAGCCCCCCTCTGCAGTGCCCCCAGTGGTAGTCCCCCCTCTGCAGTGCCCCCAGTAGTAGTCTAACCTTCTGCAGTGCCCCCAGTGATATCCCCCCCTCTGCAGTGCCCCCAGTAGTAGTTCCCCTCTGCAGTGCCCCCAGGTGTCCCCTATAGCTGCCCCTCAAATAGGAGTGACCTGGGCATTAGGCCCAGATCACTAAAGGGCAAATTGGTGGGTCAACTACTGGGGACCCACCTATTTGCCCATTAGTGACCTGGGCCTAATGCCAAGTCACACACCTATTTGGGGGGGGGCAGATTCCTTCAATTGGGTCTAATGCCCCCTATGTAACCCGGGCCTTGTGCGCACCTATATACCTACAGGCCTGAATTTATGCCACGGGCCTAGTGCCCGACAACCCTGGTGGTCTAGGGAGGGGTAAATAACGGTGGCCCAAGGCCGCCTACCCGCACGGTGGAAGAGGTTGCGGGGGGGAGCTTCGATAGCTCTTTTGCTTTCCACCCCCACAGTCCTCTTCGATCATCTGCCGCTGGCCCTTCAGTCTTCTGCCGCTGGCCCTTGGATAGACTCACTCCTGAAGCCAGTATAAAATGTCAGTGTGACCTGTTAGTTTCATTATAAGATGAGATATAGTGGGTGTTATAATCCTTGGACAGACTTGCTTCTGAAGCCAGTATTAGATGTTAATATGTATCTACCAGGGCCATAACTAGGGTAGTGCGACCTGTGCCATTGCACAGGACACCGCAGGGCAGGGGGCACTGTTTGGGCCTGTAAATTTTCCTGTTTATTATCATTATCACTTGTAGCTTCCTCTTATTTTATCCCCAGCAGCTCCTGGCCTCCCCTATCTCTTCCCTGGTCCTTCCCCATAAGGCCATGGCCCTTTTTCAGGTGTACTATGTTATGTCCCTATTTAAAATATGGGCGGGGGGCGCCAATGCTCTCTCTGGCACAGGACACCAAAAAGTGTATTTACGACTCTTGATAAACACTTCTTTTCATTCTAATGTGAGATATAGCATACGATATAGTCCTGGGATAGACTCGCTCCTGAAGCGGGTATAATATGTCAATGTGTAAGTCCTTCTTTTCATTCTAATGTGTTTCAGCACACTTGATGCCTTTCTTAAAAGTTTGCACAGAAGGTGACTAGTTTTTAGAATCAGATGTGCTCCTTTATAATGGACCTAACTTGTGCATACAGATATTGTAAACAATAATAACAAAAAATAGATAAAATATTAAAATTAATCTTGTAAAAGCTTTTATTCAAAGTTTGTCAACCAAATCTGGGTTATCATTTAAAAATGTGGGTACAGCAGACCTCTGGTCCAAATTGGTCCAATCACTGGGGCTGTTTATTGAGTTGAAAATTAGTTATAACTTTGTTTGTCTAACAAAGGGATTCTCAATGTACAGTATATTATTCTGGCTATAACTTATTAAAGAGGTGTTAGCAATGCCATCATAAAATATTTACACTGTATTTTAGGCCTACCACATATTTATAAATAACATCTTTTAATTTTAACATTTATGAGTTTAATTTAGCAATCTTCACATTTTGACCAACTGTAATATCAGAAAAGGGAAATGTGAGTTATTTTATTACAGAAAAAAAACATTTTCAGAGATAGGGAATTTAACCTACTGTAGGTTATCATTCTGCATTAGACTTTGGACCTTTAATGGTTTATCATTTGCATTGTTGAGTTTAAAACAATAGGAGGTAGTTTTACTAAAGCTTCCAAAATAGACAAGTGGTGGTGTTGCCCAGAGAAATCAATCAGAATGTAGCTACAATTTCTCTATTGCATCCTAGAAAATGATAGCCAGATTCTAATTGGTTGCTATAGACAACACCACCACCACTACTTGTCTGTTTTAGAAGCTGTAGTAAATCTACCACTAGGTTTCAGTGAGAGTTTTTGTTGGACATTTATCAATTCAAAGCCTTCTACGCAGAATAAACTGCAGTATCAGACAATAACACAATAAAGCTCACATTGCATCCAAACAGAAGGACAATGAGGCAAGGAAAGGGAACAAGTAAATCCAAGTACTTTAACATTCGCTTTATTGAACTATGTTTTTTAAAAATATATCTTTCTTCATTGGCTGCTGCACCCATGGCCGGAGCTGGGCTGGAGCTCACTTATGAGCTCCGCCTTCCGGCTCCCACAGTGGGTGATGACGAGTGGGAGGATGTGGACGGCGATGGGGACAGGAGAAGGGATTCAGGTAAGTGTTTTGTTTATGTCTGTGTATATATATTATGTAGTGGGCACTACTGGTTGGGGGCACTGTATAAGCTAATGGGGAAATTGCAAAATGGGACCACTGCTGGGGGCACTGTATAAAGGGCACTGCATAGGGGGGAACACTACTGGAGCACTGCATAGAGGGGACTACTATTGGGGGAACTGTATAAGGGGGACCACTACTGGGGGCACTGTATAAGGGGGGACTACTACTGGGGCACTATATAAGGGGCACTGTATTAAGTGGAAAACTACTGGGGGCACTGTTTAAGGGGCACTGCATAGGGGGGACCACTACTGGAAGCACTGTATAAGGGGCACTTTATAAGAGGCACTACTGGGGGCACTGTATAGGTGGGACCATTACTGGGGGAACTTTATAAGGGGCACTATAGGGGGCACTGTATAAGGGTGCATTACTGGGGGTATTGTATAAGGGGCACTACATAAGGCAGACCACTACTGGGGGCACTGCATAGGGTGGACCACTACTGGGAGTATTGTAAAAGGGGCACTACTGGGGGTACTGTATAAGAGGGACCACTACTGGGGGCACTGTATAAGGGGCACTACTGGGAGCACTGTATATGGGGGCACTACTGGGGGCACTGCATAGGGGGACCACTACTGGGGGCACTCTATAAGGGGTACTACTGGGAGCACTGTATAAGGTGCACTACTGGGGGCACTGCATAGGGGACCACTTTGGGGGCACTGTATAAGGGTGCACTACTCGTGGCACTGTATAAGGGTGTACTACTGGGGGCACTGTATAAGGGGCATGACTACATGTGGCACTGCTACTGGGGACATTGCATAAGGGGCACTACTACAGTGGGCATTGCAAAAGGGACACTTCTACTATGGGCATTAAGGTGCATATAGAATGGAAAGGAATGCTCCCAGAGTGACGAGAAATGGTGGTGTGTCATGTTGATATGCTCCAATTTTTCAGTGGCCATGCCCCTTGTAGAAAGTGCAAAAGGGGGTGGGCTTCATTTTCCATCTTGACCTGGGCTCCAAATACCCTAGTTACACCACTGCATCCCACATCAGCCAGCACCCCTGGCATCCTCTCCAATCCACCAGTGGTTCCTGGACCAATTATGCATAGGAAGAAAAAAAGATTGTCCCATACAAGTGCACAGCAGTCTCGCAATAATTGTAGTTAAAACTTAACTTTCATTATAATAGCATCCACTCAAGTGGTGTTAAAACACAGCAAAATAAAAAGCAAATTATTAAAGTGTGAAACATAAAGTATGAAAAGTGATTAAAATATACAATTGTGCCAGTTCATATATGCCTAAGTATTTTTAATAGGTAGAGAAATGTTCAGGATATTATTTATCAATAAAGCAGTCTCTTTATTTATTCATTCCATGACATTGTTTGAAAACCTGATTTCTTAGTGTTTGGATCACCTGTTGTTATACAATTAGTACTACATCAATCTCTATTAGTCAAATGAATAGTTACATATGTCCCCTATATAATATTCTAGATCAAACAGATCTAGCGCAAGCGCGCGCTCTTACAGGTGTGTTATTTGTTTGATTATGGCAGGTATAAGTGTGATGCAAGTTACTCCTTTTGTGTGTCCATGAGGAAGGCATGTGAATCATGCCGAAACAGCTGTTGGGCTGAAGGATGTGCGCTCTCCCTTTGGATGTCTGCACTGGCAGTTTTAACACCCTGGCTTATTAATGTGGCAGTATCCTCTCAGTGGGTTACATGAGTGAATACACTGCTCTGTACTTTCATGCTGCTATTTTCTATAAAGAATAATTTTTGCATTTAATTACTTGATGTGCTGGCTCTCTGATTGACATCGCAACTATTATTGCTTGCCATGCAGTCTCAGACTTTAGGTTCTGCTGTGTGCTGCTAGATTATATATCTACTGCTATATATCTATATATATATATATATATATATATATATGTATATATTGTGACACAGTCAGGGTAGGGGCCCCTCTCCTGGGGTAGATGGACTCCCTCTTTACACACACAGCAGTCGTAGAAACAGGATACAAGTCTGGGGTTCTCGTACAAACTGGTCGGCGCCAGTCTTTATTGTGCCAAATGAATATAAACATAAACAAAACATAAAAATTAGTCCTAGCCTGTCTGGGCCCTAGCTACACAGCAGATTCCCTCTCTATAATAATGGTAGGGCCTATTGCCCTCACCATCAACAAAACACGTGCACAGTACTTACAAGGAAAGTAACCAAGTGTCTCTGAACAGGCTAGTCTGCCTGCTCTCCCAGGTGTGAGACACTCAGCCACAAACAAACCCAGCTTATATTAGCCATTTCCAGCTGCAAGCCCTAGTGAGCCTGTTACCAGGCTGAAAGGCCCAAAACCTGGAGTAGCCTGTGGATGGAGCCCTCCCTCTCCACACATCCACACCCCCAGGACCCAAACCGGCTTTTCTCTAAAGCCGACATTTCTAGTCTGTTTTTCCCAAACAGACTTCTCCTGGGGGTTTCAGAACACATATGACAGGAACCCAGGACATACATAGAAGTCATTCCACACTTCTCCAGTGCTTCTATCACAATATATATATATATATATATATAATGCACAGTATATATATATATATATATAGATAGATAGATAGATAGATAGATAGATAGATAGATAGATAGATAGATAGATAGATATGTGTATATATATATGTATATATATATATATGGATACAATGAGGCATACAATGGTGAAGTACGTTTAAGACCCAATTCTTTACTGAAAACAGTTATATGTACTACTCACATATAAAGTTGTGATATATGAAAATATCACAAACAGGACTAAGGAAGTCCTTTGGGATACAACATGCTTACTTGGTTTATGGCAGAGACGCTGTGACATCATTGGTCCAGGAACAAATTTTCAAAGGGATAGAAGAAAGAAAAGGGAAAATTGGGGTCGCACCAAGGTATATATTATTTGGTTAGACTTCACCCCACTATTGACTAATACCGATGTGTAATATCATCTGTTATTTGTAGTAGCAGTGCTACTCTGGGACATAGTAGTCTATAATGCATAGGAAGAAAAAAGATTGTCCCATACGAGTGCACAGCAGTCTCGCAATAATTGTAGTTAAAACTTAATTTTTATTATAATAGTATCCACTCAAGTGGTGTTAAAACACAGCAAAATAAAAAGCAAATTATTAAAGTGTGAAACATAAAGTATGAAAAATTATTAAAATATACAATTGTGCCAATTCATATATGCCTAAATAATTTTAATAGGTAGAGAAATGTTCAGGATATTATTTATCAATGGAGCAGTCTCTTTATTTATTCATTCCATGACATTGTTTCAAAACCTTATTTCTTAGTGTTTGGATCACCTGTTGTTATACAATTAGTATTACATCAATCTCTATTAGTCAAATGAATAGTTACATATGTCCCCTGTATAATATTGTAGATCAAACAGATCTCTGTATTACTACATATACTGTGAGTGTATTATTCCTAAAGACATTCATTATGCCTTTGATAAACAGTATTTAGATTCTAAAGGCTCTTATAGGGAATTATAATTTGATTATTGCACTCGCTTTTAGCTCACCAATCTCTGATCCGGGTGTTATCCTATTAAGTATCACACTTAGAATCTTTCCACATGAGTAGCTATATATTGATCTTATGTCAAAATAATACTAGTGGGAATTCTATATTATCCCGATATTATTGTGACACTAGGGGGTAAATTTACTAAGAATCGAGTTTGCAAGAGTTTGCATTGTCATGAGAGTTTAGCCTGTTTTTTCGCCTCGCAAATGTACTAAGGTCAAACACAAGTGAACTCGCACTAAACATAAAAACTCGCATGAGTTTTCAAAACTCGACAAAATACATCATCGTCAAAACTCGCAAGTACTTCAAATATGAACGAATACAACGCGCAAATTTACCAAGATTTAAGTTTTTGAACTCGCACGGGAATTTCTCAAACTCACTCCAAAATAGACTTTTCAAATAGACGACCTCCTGAGGTGAGTGTTTGCGTGAGTTTGGATATGTTTGAAACTCTTCACATGTGTTTCAACTTGCAATCAAATTGCTGTCTTTCTTTGTGTGCAGCAGAAAGAGTTTAGTTCCACAACTTCATGTGGCTGGGATTTCAGAGGCTCTATCAGCAGGCTGAAAACAACCAGGAGCAAGAAACTGAGCAGGCTCAGGAGGTAGTGCAGGTACCAAAAAGGCTGCGCAGGCCACGTTTTATTAGGAGGCGTTTGAACCTGAACACATTGGCCGATGTCGAGGTCATACAGATGTTCCAGCTGAATCGTAACAACATATTCCATCTGTATGACCGAGTCAAACAGGACCTAGACCCTGACACAGCACATTCCCACTTTGTCTCAGGCCTATATAAGCTTCTGGCTGTGCTGCACTTTTTGGCTACTGGGAATTTTTATTCTGTCACTGGTAGAGTCCTCGGTATATCCCAGTCCACATTTTCAAGATACCTCAATCAGGTACTGGTGGCATTTCAGCCACTAATTGATTCCTGCATCTGCTTCCCTAGCCACGACACACAGTGGCATGCAGTCAGGGTAGCTTTTTATAACATGGAAGGCATACCAAATGTCTTGGGCGCTATTGACTGCACACACATTGAGCTGAGACCACCTAGAGGGCGTGCGCACATTTATCTGAATAGGCCTCATGCACATTCCACAAATGTGCAGGTGGTTTGTGATGCAAAAATGAAAACCATGAGTGTTGTAGTCGGCTACCCTGGCTCATGTCATGATGCCTTCATCCTCAGGCAATCATCCCTTCAAGCACGTTTTGTAGCCGGACAAATGCCGGAGGGATGGTTGCTGGGTCAGTACCTTTGTCAGTGTAACTTTTCTGGTGATGTCTTTTTTTTAGTATTTATTTATTTACTCTGCTTTTCTTTCAGGTGATGCTGGGTATGGGTGTTTCAGTTGGCTTCTGACTCCATTGGCACTTCTGGATTCTCCTGCTGAGCATAATTATAATGGTGCACATAAGTCCACTCGATCTGTGATAGAGCGTACATTTGGCCTGCTAAAATGTCGTTTCAGATGTCTTGATAAATCGAGTGGCCTTTTGTTATAGTCTTGTTTAAAAAGTGTCGGACATTGTGCTCATCTGCTGTCTTCTGCATAATTTGTGTTTGCAGCAGACGCTTCCGGCTGATTATGCTTTAGACAGTGAGCAAGCAGGGGACTCTGTGCCTGATTCAGACCCGGTCGCAAGTGCTGAGTGCTCGCAACCGGGTCAATGGTGGCCCACAGCACATGCGCACGATGGAGCGCATGTGCAAGACCTGGTTATCGACGGGCAATCTGTCGCTCCAGGTCTCACACTAAAGGGGGCGAGCTGTCGATGTTCAGTGACAGCTCGCCCCATTTGGTGGGCGGCCAGGGGGGTGGCTGCCCAATCGGAGGCATTCCCAAGGGAACGCTTGCCGTTTGGGGGCGGCCCCACTGACATCACGAGTGATGTCAGTGGAGAGCTTCTGGCTCTGTTAGAGCCGAAAGCTCCCTGGGGCTTGTGATGAATGAGACTCTACCAGAAGGGTCTCGTCGCAAGCCCGATGGTCGCAATGGTCTTTGCCATCGCGACCATCATCATGGCCGCTCGCTATAGCTGTGGGTGGTCACCCACAGCTATGCAAGCGGCCAGGAGGCCGCTCCTAAAAAATCCAGCGCCTGCCCTGATTCAGAGCGAGTGCTCGCTTTTTGCGAGCGCCTCTGAATCAGGCCCTCTGTTGTATCTGGTAACAATTTGAGCACAGAGAGTGGGAGGCAGATCAGGCTACAGCTCATCAATCAGCATTTCCAGGGTAAGCTTTACCCTTTTTTGGTGTGTAGTTAGCTACCCCTGTTTTAGGCTTTTAAAGATCAGATCACCTTTGTAATTTGACTTTTCATTTTGCCAGTAGTGTACACATGTTTTTAAGGTAAAGTCCAACATCTCAAATGTTTGGCCTGAACCATGTATGCCCCATTAAATGTGGCCCCATAATTTGTTTGGGCTTGCTTACTTGTCTTCTCCTTTTCAAACAATCTCATTTGATCTATCAGCATTGTAATCTCCTTCTGCTAAGGTGCAATAGGTTTGATATCAAAATTTTTCCAGGTAATGTGAATTTTAGGCTGGTCATTACAGACTAAACCATAACAATTTTTTAATATTGTGCTTCATAAATCTTTTAATTGTTTCGTAAATAAGAAAAACACAAGCATCACTTTTGCTCATTTCTCTTTATTAGAGAATTGTTTTTTGGTTATGTATTATCAATTGGTAAAATGTTTACATACAATACAAACATTTTTAAGTTTAGTCAAGTATTGTCATTTTGATTTATAAATTGTAATAACCCTTCATTTATTTTCATCTCATCCTCAGCAATCTGATTGTGGACAAAAGGTAATTTTATATGGGTTGTTCCATTTTTTCAAAAAATATTTTTTTATTATTTTTTTTCGAAAAGTTTACTCCACAAATATAACACAGTGTGTATTCATTTTCAAGGCAACATGCACAGTTCCCTTTGTGGCTGAAATGTGTTAAACAAACAACATTGTGTTGAAGCACTATAATGTATTTGACATGTACACATAAGTATATTTGTTGTATTGTGGCAAAAATTGTACATTCTTTTAAACATACATGAGAAAAACACTTGCATCTTCTCTTGATATATGTATGTGTTTGACATACCTTAACACAATATTAATTTATCTTAATGTTTTTATATTGTGTATATTTTAAAATGAAATGGTGGTCTATAAAAGTATAAAGCGTATTTCAACATAATGTACACAACACAATTTACCCAGTATACCTATGTTTGTTTTGGATCCAAATTTGGTTTAAACTTGTAAGGCCATTTTAACGTGTAATTTTTAGATAACAATAAAAGCATCATGGGCAACTTTCACATAAGATGATTGCTTTGTGTTTGGCCCTAACATTTTAAAATTAAAACCTACCCCTAGGTGGGACTTTGCCACCCCATGCCACTTGCATTCCACCTCTAGTGCGTAGTGTCCGTCTTGGTGGTGTTCTTGCAGGAGTATATGTCTGGGAAGTGCTGGCTCCAGAAGTGCTTATGCTTGGGTCGGGTAAGCGCCCTAAGATTCGTGTTCCAAAATTAACCATTGTGGCATTTAGGTCCTGTAGAGCAGTGTTTTGTTTCTCAAGTTCATGCAAGAAAGTTGCATGAAAGCAGTTATTAGCCTCCTGATGTCTTTCTTGATTTTCCTTCATCAATAAAAGTGTGTTTTGGAACCTACTATTGCCCTCTCTAATTTTCTCAAGGCAGTTGGCCACTCGTGTGTGTTGTACTGTTTGACCCGACACGGACCTATTATGCCTGTGTGAATGTTTGTTTAACATATTAATTTGGCAAATTTGTGTGGTGAGAAGATTGAGTTGCTGCTTTTGATACTCTAACATAGCATGGTAATAGGACAGGTCAGGCTGACCAGGAGGAGGAGGGGGGAGGGGGATGAGTAGGGGTTGCCTATAGTTCTGGTGTTGTCTGATGTTCTGTATGCTGTGTTGTCATGGATGGAGACACCAGTACCATTGTTAGAGTAACGTCATCATCATCTGCTTCTGCAGGGTCCAAAATGCTGATGACTCCCACCAGATCAGTAGTTGTGTCATGCAAGCCTAAAACACAGATTAGGGTAAGTATTGTTTTACACCCTGCTTTTTGACTTAATTTGTCTGATCCAAACATAATTACAGTACATGTTTCAAGTCATTTAAACCATCAATAAGGTGCAAATGTTCAGATCTATCTTGCTTTAATGCTATATTTCTACATCCTCCAAAATGTAGGGGGTATGCATTGTTTAGGCAAACACAGTCAATGTTATAACACAACTTTAAAACTGTTTCCACACTTTGGGGTGTAGGCTAGTTCTTTTTTAGCCCTTGTTTGTCATACTTATCCTGGATATGTGTTTTATATGTTTATATTTAAAAATTGCTACATCTCCACTCTTGCAAATCCACACTATATTTAAATATCCACTTTTGGTCAGAGGCCATGGACAAACATCTACATTATTCCTTACTGTTTTTTGAGAAAATGTATCAAGCAAGTGTAAACAAGTGCATCTAAATGTTTTTTTCAATCTTGCGTGTTCATAATGAATTAAACAATTAATACCTCCTCATTAAGTCATCTGAACACTTAAAAATGACCTTCACAGTTGGAAATTTTGAGGTGATGTAACCTGGGCAGATGTTGAATTAGAACTGTTAAAATTAGTGTTGATTACAGATAATCTAATAACATCAAAGTTACCTTTGTTTCTTTTCTAGGGTCAACAGCTGGGATTATTGTCATTTCCTAAGTGAACATTTGGCTCATAAATGGGATTTAAAACTTGGACCATATATCATCCACTTTTAGCCGGTAATATGGACACAAATGTATTGTAGGATGTTAACTTGTTAATGTTGAAAATAATGAATGTCCTCATTTATATGTATGTTGGCTAGTTTTTACATGTTTCAGGCAGTTTTAAGGTAATGTAAGTAAAGGATGTTTAATGCAAAAACTTTACCAAAAAAAGATGGTGTGTGCCCATGCTGGTGTGTGTCCACTCACTTAGAAACTGGACCTTTTTGCCCACAACAATACCCCCTACATACAAATACTAAACCAAAATAAAATGTAAAAATACAGAGCCCTGTAAGCACGTAATGATAAGTCAAATCCCTAAAAAATTAAAGTACAGTATGTGTATCGAAACCTTCGGCGGACATATCCAAATGTTGTAGTGTGCAGTGTTAGTGTATCTTTAATGTAATCACAGACTCACCTTCCAGAAGTGGGGATTCCGGACCAAAAGTCTGATTTAGTGAGGACATTGTTGGACCGGTGCCTTGCTATAGGTGTGTTGAGGGGGTAATTTGTGCTGGAGGCAAGGAGGGCCCTGTAAAAAAAATACAATACATTAATCTTTACTTTTGAAATCCTTGTCTACAGGTAGTCAAATACAGTTTACATTAAATTACCTTCATCACCCAAAGCCAAAACGTGAAATTGCCTAGAGTGGCTTTTGGTCCGTGATGGTAGCTGTGGCCTGACTGGAGCTAAATGACAAACATTTCAATGCTTACATTTGCACTTCTAAATGTTGACAGCACAGGCAACAATGTTAGACATTAATTACCTGCACCATCAGTGTCCTCGGCCCGCACTTGGTTTCGTAGCCTTCTTCCTGCTGTTGTTTGCTCTTGTCTGGATGGGCCTGAAAGAATTTAAGTTACCTTTTTTACCAGGTTTCTTCTTACTGTTGTGTACAAGTGGAAACACTTTGTGCTATTATTAACCAGCCAGTATCCTTCCAAATCAGTATCCTTGTGTTGCCTTATTTTTCTTTGTTTTTGGCAGATGATTTCTTGCCTGTTTAAAAATGCATAGCAAAATAACATTATTAAGTGTGTGTTAGAAATCAGATTTTGAAAGTGTAATCTGAAATTTACCCAGCAAGCAATGTAAATGTTTGCACCTTTTGTTGAATAAAGACAATAAAACCGGATTTGATGTTGGAAATGTACATTAGTGTTGTTGAGTGTGGTTAAAATATGTATGTTTTCCACTTTAATGTATGTTGCCAAACAATAACATTATACACATGATTTAAGTAGCATACACAATATTAAACACACCACAAGCACATAACCTTAACATTAGTCTATAGAACCCAAAAACCAAGATCTGGGTAAGAATAGAGCAGGTAGGTGATCTTTCCAAACATTGCTCCATGTAAGACACCTACTTTAAAATGTAGAAATAACCAAACAAGTACAAGCCATAGTGGGGTGTGAAGTGTAAAATCAAGTGTAGTGTGCTTTGTATTTTAACACTGAGTTCATGTGTTTGGCTTTGCAAAAAACAGACATGTCAAGCCGGGTCTACATTTTCAGTTAAAAATGCAAACAAAATAAAAACAAAAACAAAGATGATGGAAATAAAACACATTAAACATTATACCAAACATAAACCCCCCAAATAATAAAAAAACACAAGCTGCTGTGGGACTACACATCCCAGCATGGACTACAACAGATAACATATGAGGGCATACCAACACTGTAGCATGCCATGCTGGTATATGTAGTTTACCAACAGCTGGAGTAATGCATATTAAACACCCCTGGGCCACACAATAATATGAGTCCTTTACAATGTGAAATTCAAATTCAAAATAAAAACAACAATGACACACTTTGATTAAAAGCAGACTGTGCCCCAAACCAAAAAAAAAACAAAACGGGAGAAAAAACAATTCAAGCTGATTAGTCACCAAACACAAATGGAAATATAAAACAGGCCCAAAAATCCAAACAAAAATAATAAAAAAAATATAACAATAATTAAAAAACACAACAAACTTACCACTGCGCCTGGGGGCATCGGTATTCTGGACACTAAGATGTCTGACTGCCTCTGGTGGTATCATGGATTTAACCACTTCCTCCTAGTCTGGGTAGTCTGCCTGGTAGGGTGATCCTCCACCACTTTCTCTGGCTGCCTGGGCCTCAGTTGCCATCTTTTCTTTGACATGTTGTTTTATGTCCGAAAAACGCTTTTTAATGTTATCCATAGTGCGGAAGTGGTACCCTCTGCATTTTCTGCACTCTCCATGGATGCCCAGATGGCATTCTTGCGATGGGCAGATGTGCTGACAGCCTTACAGCCAAATCGCAGGTGGTGGTGTTTCATGACCTCCAGAGCTAAGGCAATATTTTCCTCACATGTAAACTTCACATTGTGCCCTGTCTTGGTCTTTCCCCTCTGCCTGGGCTCCTCATCACTGCTACCTGAACTACTAACTCTACCTGCTTGAGCAGCAAACACCTCCACCTCACTCTCTCCCTGCCTATCCTCTCCCCTGTACATAATCCCAAACACCTCTCTACACAGAACACAGAAAAATAATAAAAACAAACACAAACCTCCTCTCCTACTACACTCACACACACCACACACAAATACACACACAAAACACTGACAGGATCAAGAAAAAAACACAATAGAGACTGAAAAGTAAGACAAACAGATAACTTACAAGACAACAAATAACCACAAAACAACTTACACACACCAATCACCAATCAAATACAAATCCTACCAAATCACCAACACCACTACATACACTCCCCACTGTCCCTCTGCAAACTCCTTCCAAAACCCTCAAATGTGTGTCTGTTTGGGGCGTTTTTATATGTTTGGCCAGTGTGTATTTGACATGTGACTGATTCAACCAATCAGAGTACTTTGTTTGGAAAATGCATGCATTCTCACATGAGTTTTACAAACTCACTTCTGTTTGGCCAAGTATTTTGACTCGCATGAGTACTTTAAAACAAGGGGCATTTGCACATGATTTTGGGCTCGTGCGAGTTTCTTAAAAAAAACCTTGAATCCATTCGCCATCGAAAAACTCGAAAATACAAATTATGCATTTTAGTAAATTAATGTAATCAGCCGGGAAAAACTCAAGCGAGTTCCTGCGAATCATGGCGAGTTTAATCTCGCACAAACTCAAATTCTTAGTAAATTTACCCCTAGGTGTGGGTTATAATTAAGGTAAGCTATTCACTACATGCTGACACAGCCATACTCAGCATGTTGCTCTCGTGTAGCTGTCTGCATGCACATGGCTAGTAAAGTTATCCCCCACTGCTCGCTGACACAGCCTGTATCATCACTATATATACAGGGCTGTCAGCAGAGCCTAGTGGAGGCGAGCAGGTACTATTACCCACACTGACTCTGCAGTGTCATTCAGTCTCCTAAAGCCAATCACAGACACAAACACATATAATATTCACTGGCACAATGATTGGTGAGGAAGGGGTTGAACCTCCCGTAAATACAAAAATGGGTTCCAGGAATTACAGAAAGAAACAGTAATTTTTAATTTATCAATTTATGATCTGTCCACGGCTGAGGTTTTTGTGTTTTTGTGTTGTCCAAGGGGCTATCATTTGTTAAAACATATAAACAACAAGCCTTTGATTTTGAGGTGGAACTTTACCATTTCCATAATTTCCTTAAACTCAAAAATTACTTTTCTATGCATAAGAGCTCAACATCTAAGCAAACTGATTTTAAACCTAAAAGCTCTTTTGATCCCCCTAGCACCAATGCATCCATAGAAACCTTCATTAAGCGTGAAAGCTTACCTTATACCAAAAATCAAAACGTTATAGGAACTTGACCAGAGAAGAAAATCAGGCACTTGTCTACCTAAAAAATAACACTCAAATTGTGATTCGACTCACAGATAAAGGGGGCAGTATAGTGGTCTTGAATAGATCGGACTAAATTTTAGATATTGAGAGACAGCTGTCTGATGAACAATGCTACAAGGTGCTTGATTATGACCCCACTTATGTGTATAAGAAATAAATTTATAGCTTCATTAAAATGCAATTATTGAATGGTTGGATTGATGAATCCACTGCTCAATTTCTTACACAGACACACCCGCGAACACCTCTTATATATGTGTTACCTAAGGTGCACAAGACCTTGGTCAAGTCACCTGGTAGGCCAATAATTTCTTCCTGTGGGTCACTGTGTCAGCCGCTATCCCAATAAATTGACTTTTGGTTGCAGCCTGTGGTACAAAATATGAAATTTTATTTGAAGGATACAACTGATTTTTTTGAATAAACTATACATACTAGGCTCTATTCCACCTGATTGTGTACTTGTTACATGGGATATAACAAGTTTATATAATAACACTGACCACAGTGATGGTATTGAATCTGTCATTAGTTTGCTTGTCGACAGTCCATACTACAGGGGTCCATGTGTTGAATTTTTGTTACTTTTGCTGGATATTGTGTTACATAAAAACTATTTCTTATTTGAAAACTCTTTTTATTTGCAATTAATAGGGACTGCGATGGGGTCCAATATGGCCCCATCGTATGCTAATTTGTTTATTCATATGTATGAGAATCAGCACATTATGGCACACCCACTTTTTTCTGAGTTTATTTTTTTCTGTTCATTATATCGATGACCTCTTTGTGGTGTGAACTGGAGGCACG
Organism: Taudactylus pleione; assembly: GCA_031769625.1. Lineage (NCBI taxonomy): Eukaryota > Metazoa > Chordata > Amphibia > Anura > Myobatrachidae > Taudactylus > Taudactylus pleione. Next base: position 5,093,322 of record JAUIMM010000024.1, on the reverse strand, counting down.
CAACTCCTTACACCATTCACTGATGCTCTCAAATCCTTGGATACCAAAATTAGGTTTACCTTATCATATAAAAGTTTGACTATTAATTATCTTGATGTTTGTGTGACCAAAGTAGGGGATAAATTATCCACTAGAATTTTTTGCAAGGAGACTGACAAAAACACTCTCCTGATGGTGGACAGTTTTCGCCCTGCTCCATTAAAACAGGGACTCCCATTCTCGCAACTATTGAGAGTGGTGCATATTACATCAAATAGGGATGATTTACCACAAGCCCTGCAAGAGTTGGGACAATGTTTTAACCAAAGGGGGTACCAAGTTAATGAAATTAATGAGGCTATTGAAAAGGGTATGCACATCAAGTGGTAGGATACTCTGATTATCAAAGAGAAAGGAACTGAAATTAATAGGATGCTCTTCTCCACATACTCTATTGCCTCTAAGCACATCTGAGAGGTGATTCTATGCCACAGGCACATAATACAGTCTGATTATTCCATTGGCCACCTTTGCTATGAGATACCACTCTTTTGTTACAAAGGAGTGGTAACATTAAAGATGTGGTTGCTAAAGCTGATCTAGGACCCATTAAAAATAAAACTTGCTGCAGTCTAAAGTTGGAGTCTTTAAGTGCCATGGGTGCATTAACTGCCAGTTTCTATTACTTGTTGATTTTTTTATGGACCTCAGGATGGATATAAAATTTGAAATAAGATAACCATTTGGACTGTAACAGTTGGTTCATAGTCTATTTGATCAAATGCCCCTGCAACCTTATTTACATGGGCAAGACTATCCGAGCCCTAAAAAAACGACTGCCTTACATCGCTCGTCAATTAAAAAGCTCTTGTGTCTGTGGATTTAAACACACTACCTGTCGCCAGGCACTTTGTGTCACACAAGCATTCCTTAAAGGATGTTAAGTGTATGCCTATTGATTTCATACCCTCCTTGAGACATGGGAGTGATTGCAACAGATTATTATTACAAAGAGAATGCTTTTGGATTAACCACTTGAACACTGTTGTTCCCAATGGGCTCAATGAGGGTCAATATCTTAATTGCTTTCTTTAATGTATTTCTAGTACTATATAATATTTCTTATATTCTGGTATTTGTTCTCTCCAATATCATTTGGTGTGTTCCTTGTCTTTTATTTTGATGTTTGTTTCTTTTATGTAATTTTTGTATGTCTGCTTAACTGGCTCAAACTTACTCCTGCCATCATCATTGTACACCTCTATGTTCTCACATGGGTCACCCAATTACTTGGGAATATTACTGTGGTTAACGTGTGCCATTTGTTTGTGCTGTCACATATTTTTGACATAAATATTTGTTGCTCCTTTTGGTAATAAAATCTGTTGAAGCACCAGTAGTTTAGGTGGCCCTGTTTTATGTTATGTTTCCTCCTCCCCTCTTGATGCACGATTGTTGCTCTGGTATCCTGGCAATGGCCATAGCATCTTCCAGCTCTCTGGTTGCTGGGGCAGTGGGTGACGCTGCTTCTGGTTCCCGAGATCGCGGATGGGGACTAGTGTGTGCACACTTCTGGTTTCGCCGCATCTGAACGGCTGGGCATGCGCTCTTACAGGTGAGTGTTATTTGTTAGATAATGGCAGGAATAAGTGTGATGCCAGATACTCCTTTTGTGTGTCCATGAGGAAGGCATGTGAATCACGTTGAAACAGCTGTTGGGCTGAAGGATGTGCGCTCTCCCTTTTGGATGTATGCATTGGCAGTTTTACCACCCTGGCTTATTAATGTTGCAGTATCCTCTCAGTGGGTTATGTGAGTGAATGCACTGATGTATACTTTCATGCTGCTATTTTCTATAAAGAATCATTTTTGCATTTAATTACTTGATCTTCTGGCTCTCTGACATATATATATATATATATATATATTTATATATATATATATATATATATATTAGTAATTGATTATATAGCAAGAGGTTTCAATAAAGCACAAGACAAGCGTCTAATCCGTGGTCAATGTTTCAATGTGAATACATTTTCATCAGGACAAATAACAAATAAAAAACTCACCCTAATGTAAGTGCTCTTCCTCACCATGTTGGCGCGCTGCCTCCCTCTAGTCCCTTCGGAAGGTGCGCTCCCATTGACGTCACCACAGTGCACATGTCGCCAAGGTTACAGCAACAGTTACTGTTAGGAACAATAAGTTAATACAAATATATGTATACACAGAATCCTATAAAAAGGTAGAAAACCAGAAAACATGGGGCCTAAGAAAAACAACAATTTGGCTAAAGGTGAGCTTTTTCAAGACCACATCTGCGACCCCTCCGCTGTCGAGAGGTTCCACACAATCTTCAAAACCACGAATGTCACAAGATAAACCTGCCTCTCCCCCTACAACTTCATCCCTGCATGTATCATCAGATGATACCTCTGTGGATGAACCTATCACAGTGAGGCGGATGCTGCAACTCCACTGTGATCTTAAGAAATATATCAGAGCCGAATTATCTTCTACTGTTGGGGAGCTGAAACATGACATCACTGAATTAAATGGTTGTATGGACCTTCTTGAGAATAAGATGGGAGAGATGGTCACATCTCACAATGATCTAATATCCGCCCATGAAACTAACCAAGTGGAACTTTCTGCACTTCGGGATAAACTGGCTGATCTTGCAGACAGGGCATGCAGGAACAACCTTAAAATCCATGGAATTCCCGAATCGGTACAGTTTTCTGAACTTTCTGAGTTTGCTGTGGCTCTATCTAAGAAATTGCTCCCGTACTTGCCTCCCACACAATTCCTTTTGGACTGCATTCACCATCTCCCTAAATCTCACAATGCCCCTGATGCCTCTCCGTGAGACACTATCATGGGGATGCACTACTTCCATGTGAAGGAGTGCTTACTAGAGATGCTGGACCCTCCTCCACTGCACTGGGAAACTTGCAAATATTTAGAGATCTTTCCCCAGCTACATTAAATAGAAGAAGATCATTCATCAGCATCACATCTGCTTTACGTTGAGCTCAAATCCCATACCATTGGGGGCTCCCGACGTCCTTGGAAGATGGCATGTAAGCACTGAACCTTTGGTGGATCCTGTATGCTACCAAATCTACTGAACACATCCCTACAATTAGTTCAGATTGGTCCATAGTGGGCAATAACGGTTGACTGTTTTACTACCTGAACTTCCTCACTTCAACCTAGTTCTTGTTTATATGTTTGTGGTGTTTCCCCTTTAGTGGTCATTGGACTTTTCCTTGAGTCCTTATAGATCTTACAGTACCTCACAATTCCAATTGCCTTCCATACAAGTCGCAAAGATCTGGATCGCCATAACTATACTTATAATTATATTTGTTTTCAATGTTGATTGCTGCAATGTATTGCATCGTATTGCTGTTTCCCTATGCTAATTTTTTACGATATTTATGTAATATGTTTTCTTATGTTTATTCTTGCCATAAAAGGCTTAATTTCTTTATTTCAAGTAAAGTATGCCATTTCAGCTATATATGGTGTGTCTTATACTATTGTTAAGTGCTATTTGCTATTTTGTTCCCAGGTGGTGGGAACCATGTCACCACCCCTGTTGTTCTACCATTCTTACCACTTTGTTTCATGGCCCCTCTGACTCCCACCATGGAGCCATTTATGTTTATGTCCCCATTCATCTTTTTTCCCTCATTTGAGCCCTTCCCCTCCCCCCATTATGTCTACAGGCTATGTGATGTTTATCTTTGTTGCATTTCTCTATGTTAGTGTTGATCAACCCAGTATAAATAGGATGTTCTTATTTTCCCTACGCATTTCTCTAGATTTGTTTAGATGGTGAATTTCATGTCTATTATCGCTAAGGGTCTAAACTTTCCTTAGAAATTAAGGATTGCCATCCGTTATTTTAGAGCCCACAATATGGAGGTCATAGCGATTCAAGAAACCCATTTTGCCAAAGATGCCCCTTCTACCTTCTCCAACCATTATTACCCATCTGGTTATTTTGCTTTTGGCCCTTATAAAAAAAAGATTAGTAGAAATCCTTTTTCATCACCACTGTAACTTTGTTTTAAAATCCCAAGTAGCTGATCCTCTAGGCAGATATCTTATTTTGACAGGAGAGTTAGAAGGGAAAGCTGTTACTATAGCATCGGTATATGCCCCAAATACTGGTCAAATGTCTTTTATTAGAAAATTCTTTAGGGTTACCCAGAAATTGTGTTCCGGTCAGATTATTCTTCTTGGTGACTTTAATCTAGTCCTAGATTATTGCTTAGATAAATCTAATAATGCAGGTGGTGGTGCTTTTGCTGATCCTACTGGTGTTTTGGGGGTCTTTAGTTGGCTGGTCCTGGAACATGGTTTGTATGATTTATGGTGGGCTATGCACCCTACGACCTGCAATTACACTTTTCTCTCTCATGTGCACGGATCATATTCCAGGATCGAACTTGCCCTTATGGATAAATGGTCACTGCAACAGGTTCGTGGTTCAAGCATCCTTCCTATCACATGGTCTGACCATGCCCCTTTGACACTTCAATGGGACTGTAGTAGGTCTTTTCCCTCCACCAGATTGTGGAGATTCAATAGCTTTTTTTTATCCTCTGTGAAGGCGAAATAGGCCAACCAGCCTGCTCTTTCAGATTATCTCCAATATAATAAACCCACAGATACTACATCCTTTAATTTCTAAGGCGGTTCTTAGAGGATCAGTAATCCAGGTAGCATCCAGAATTAAGCACCAAGAAACTCAAAAGTAAAAGCAAGTAGAAGCTAGACTTCGAGCCCTAGAAGATCAACATAAATCTGACCATTCCAATTCCATACTCTTACAAGAAATCTTAAAAGTTAGGAAAGGGGTAGAGGTCTATATCAAATACACTATTTCTAGGATAAATCAAAGATTTTATGTAGCTAGTAATAGGGCATCTCTCCTCTTAGCATGGAAGCTGAGAGGGAAAGTGGCTCGTGCTTCAGTTCAGGCCTTGTATAATTGTTCTGGAGCCAAACTGACCAATCCACTAGACTGATTCAGAATGATTTACCACCAGCCGCATGGGTGGCGGTTCAAATCCCGACAGAGGCAGCCCGACAAGGATGAAAATCCCGATCATCCTAGGTAAGTATTTCCTAACCTAATATTACCCCGAACCCTAACCCTCCCTTAGGGGTGCCTAACCATAATCCCCCCTCTAAGTGCCTAAACCTAACCCTCTCTTCCCCGCCGCCTAAACCTAAGCCTCCCCGGGGATGCCTAACCCTAACCCCCCTTCCCCTAGCCTAAACCTAACCTTCCAGGGGGGTGCCTAACCTTAAGTCCCGCCCAGGAACCCTAAACCTAACCCTCCCCCCCGCGGCTGTCCGCCCTTCGCCCGGCTTACCTTCGATTGGTAAGCCGGGTGTCTGTCTCTCATTGTAGGGAAAATGACAGGTGTCGGGATTATGACAACTGTCATTTAACCCTTGCCAGGATTGTACAGTCGGGAAGCCGGCGGTGGGCATTCCATCCATCGGCTTCCCGACTGTTTCCCCACTAGACATTTCTAATACTTTGCAGAATATTATTCTCACCTTTATAATTTGAAAGATGATGTAAACACAGTTCATCGCACATCAGAGACTATCTCTGCTTTCCTTTCAGACCTTTCCCTGCCCTCCCTTACTGACCAGTCTTTAGACCTCTTAAACACTCCCTGGACAGTGGGAGAAATGAGAGATGCCATCAATTCCTTGAAATGTGATAAAGTGCATGGACCCAATGGCTTCTCTAACAACTTTTATATGGAGTTTCAGTCAGACCTCATTTTGGCACTGGTGCACCTGTTTGAAGTGGGGACCAATTTAGGCTCATTCCCTCCTGAAATACTTGAGGCTCGAATTATTACCATCATTAAACCAGGCAAGGACCCCACACATGCCTAAAATTATAGCCCTACTGAACACTGATATTAAGTTATATGCAAAAATGGTAGCCAATAGATTGAATCCGTTGCTCCCTGACTTAATCAACCCAGATCAGGTGGGCTTCGTATTGGGCCAACAAGCTCCAGACAACATTCGAAGAGCCCTTAATATTATTGAGCATTTTACACAGGATAGGGACCCACTTCTGGCACTTTCATTAAAAGCGCTTCAGTGGGTTACACTGGGGATATATAAAGGCCGTACTCTCCAAATTTCTTTTTCAGGACGGTTCCTAGATGCCATTCTTACACTCTATAGTTCACCTGTATCAATGGTTTCCTATATTCTTTGTTCCCTATAAGCAATAGCACCAGACAGGGTTGCCCCTTATCTCCCTTCATTTTTGACTTAGCAATAGTACCTTTAGCAGAACATGTCCGTACCTCCCCTCTCCTTTATGGTCCTCTCATAAATGGGTCACAAAATAGAATTTGCCTTTTTGCGGACAACATCCTTCTGTTTGTTACACATCCGGAAATCTCTCTCCCAAATATATAACAGTTGCTGTGTGATTATTCTGCGGCCTCATATTATAAATTAAACACATCTAAAATGTAAGTTTTAGCACTAAATGTTTCACCCCAGCTCCTGTATTCCCTGAAATCCTACTATAATTATAAATGGCAATCACTGTCTATTCGTTATTTGGGTATATCTTTGTTAGCTAAAGAATACACTCTTCTTGAATATAATTATGGCCCCCTTTTGAACTAATTTATTGCCTTCACAAAAGATTGGATGAACTATGAGGTTTCCTGGATGGGCAGAATGGCAGCTGTCAAGATGACACTTCTTCCTAAACTCCTGTATTTATTTAGGTCAATTCCTAGGACCCTCCCTCCCTCATGGTTAAATAGATTTTATGCAGTGCTGAATAAATATATTTAGAATAATAAGAAAGCCAGGCTCGCTAAGAAATATCTTATGATGTCTAGATCATCAGGGGACTTGGCTTACCCCAATCTAGCACTCTATCAAGCTGAGTGCTTGGTCGATCAGCTTAGTGATTGGTCGAATGTTCTTAACCCTAAACCTTGGGTTAGGCTGGAAAGTGATATGCTGGGCAAATTCCCCCTTTACGACTTACTCTGGATTCCATCTAGTTCTAGAGTCTCTTTAAAATCTATGTTCAGGGCGACACTAGCCTCTCACAAAGTGTGGGATTGCCTATCTTCCCTTCTACAATTTAACCTGCCATCTCTCCACCTTTCTATTCAAGGTCTATCATATTTAATCCAAAATCTAAACCTGCTTCCCTGGCACCTCAATGGTATCCGTACCCTTTGTGACCTCTTTATAAATAATACTCTCCTTTCCTTCGCCCAATTACAAGCTAGCTTCTCCATCCCCTCTAGAGAGTTCTATAAATTCCTTCAAGTCAGGCACTGGATTCAATACTTTCCGCACTTGGTAGGCTCGACTGGTATAATTCCTCCCAATGTTTTTTCACGTGTATCTTCAATTTCTCGCAAAGGAGGTATATCTTTTTGGTACTCTCTAATACTTACAGCGGAAGAACCAGATAAGTCACCAGCCATTATTAAATGGGAACACCACCTAAATATATGTTTAGACTCGCATGTATGGTCCCAACTATTCTTTTCTATTTTTAAAATGTCTAGATATATTTCACATATTGAAATGTATATGAAATTGCTCTATCGCATGTATTTGACCCCCGATCGATTACCCAAATTTGGCCTTTCCAATCTAGTTTATGTTGGTGTGCATGTGGTCAAATTGGTGAGATCTTTCATATTTTTTGGAAATGCCCTGCTATATGGCCCCCTTGGCCGGAGGTAGAGGATTTGATCCTGAAGGTTAGCGGTCTGCGGCTGTCTCTGCCCCCCTCCACTGCTCTCTTACATATATTTCATGATGATGTCACAGTTAACCACAGATATTTTATGTCACATACTTATTGTTACCAGGGCAGCTATTGCTCAGTTCTGGAAGCAGGATAAACCTCCCCCCCCCCCTTTCTTTGATACAGTCCAAAATAAATTATAGTTTTCTAATGGAAACTTTGAACTGCCCCTATTCTGCTTTGCTAACTCACTGATGATAAGGTGGTTCAGCTGGCATGAATTCATCACGGTGGGTCCATGCCTTCCAATAAACACATATTGATATTTTAATGAAGTTGTGGAGTGTCCTCTACTATTTGTGTATGCCATACACTGATTTTGATTTGTTTTTTGGTTAATGTGATGTTTTGAATTTCTTGAATGATATTTGCCTGTACCCACCCCCATGTTTTTTCTTCTGATTCTCTTTTTTTCTGTACCCTTTCTTTTTTGTTTGCAAAAAAAAGGTAGAAAACAGAATATATAATAATACATAAAGTATCATGCACAACTATATGAAAAAACATACTAAGGTAAGAATTGATACAGCTAGAATGCAGTATAAAAACTTCAATATGAAATGGTATGGCGCCATATAGTGGCTAACATTAAAATTTACAGTCTGTTAATATAACAATGAATCCCACCATATAATGAATTATATTTGAGATCTGAAAACAAATAAATATAGGACACAACTTTTCATAGGAAATATTGTAGTCTGAGTGTCTCATTAAGAACCTTTGGATCAAGTGAGTCTAGATGCAAGATCCATCTTACCTCCCCTAGTAGTCAAAGTTCCTATGATCTCCTCCTCTATTGCGGGGATGGTCAATGGTGGTCGATGATTTTATGTGTCATGGAAGTTAGCGAGTGTTCCATGGTGGCAAAGTGTCTTGCCACAGGCTGCTTGCTGCTCCCAGAAACGATGGCCGGTCAGATCCCCGATTAATTTCCCAACATAAATTTTGCTGTAATGGCAACAGACAATAAATGACAAAATGGCTGGTGCAGGTTACTTTATGTCAAATATTGAAGCTATGGCCAGACAGAGGATGTTTAATGGTATCACCTGTTAGCATGTAGCTACAAGTCAATCATCCAGTGCATTTAAAGCAACCCTTTTTGGTTATGAAGTAGTTATAGAATTTTTACCAAAATTACTGATGTCTGTCTGTACGACAATATCTCAATATTCTTGCCCTGAGAGAATCATGGCATAATGACTTTTTTTTTTAATGAGGTCAGCTCCCTATCTGAGGTCATAATGTGCCAGTTAGACCTAATGGAACTGCACATTTGGGTACTATTGGTCTTGAATCTGGTTGGCCGGATAATCTAATTATCCGTTTTTTTAACGTCACTTCACGGGGTGTGTTCAAGACTTTGTTTCTATCCCCACTAAGTAAAACTGGATTATAACCCCTAGCAAGGAATTTATGGTACATTATGTCCAACTGTTTTTCCAATTCTTCAGGTTCACTACAGATCCTGCGCACTCTCAAAAATTGAGAGTATGGAAGACTCTGAAGATGTGGAATTAGGATGGAAACTACTGGGTGACAATAAGGTGTTATGATATGTACTTTTAACATACAAAGTTGTTTGCAATTTAACTTTTTCAACATATATCAATACATCCAGGAAGTCAATCACCTCCTCATTAAATTCATACAGTATGTGAACTTAACAGGACTGTCACTATTGTTGTGTTCATTCAAGAGGGAACATACTGTAATGCATGTTTTGAATCTGTCCATAACACAAAAATATTGTCGATATAATGGTTGTAATAAAACACCTGTGCGCCTATCATAGGATTAGAAAAAAAAAATTGGTTCTCCACCTCAAATATATAGGCATTAGCGTACGATGGAGCCACATTGGACACCATCACAAGCATGATGTCTGAAGGAAGAATTGCTATTGTATAAAAAATAATTCCTAGTTAGGACCAGTTACTATAATTCACAAAAAAGTCAACATCTGGACCTATTTAACGTGAATTACCCATGATGAGCTTATGGTAGCCTGTATCCCAGCAGCATGTGGTGTAAAGGATATGAGTGCTGGCAATTTGGACATACAGTCAGGTGCATAAATATTGGGACATTGACAGAATTTTCATATTTTGGCCTCTATTCACCACCAAATGGCTTTGAAATGAAACAAACAAGATGTGCTTTAACTGCAGACTTTCAGATTTAATTTGAGCGTAATTACATCTAAATCAGGTGAACGGTGTAGGAATTACAACGGTTTCTATATGAGCCTCCCACTTTTTATGGGGCCAAAAGTAATGGGTCAAACTGAACAATCCTAAATCTAACTTTCACTTTTTAATACTTTGTTGGAAATCCTTTGCAGGCAATTACAGCCTGAAGTCTGGAACGCATAGACATCAACAGACGCTGGGTTTCATCCCTGGTGATGCTCTGCCAGGCCTCTACTGCAAATGTCTTCAGTTCCTGCTTGTTCTTGCGGCATTTTCCCTTCAGTTTTGTCTTCATCAAGTGAAATGCATGCTCAATTGGATTCTGGTCAGGGTACTGACCTGCTCTACGGATGACATGTCATTATGATTACTTAGGGCTTTCAAAGCAAAATGCTCCTGTTTAGTTAAATTAGAGTATATACGGTGTGATCCTTCACTGATGCTTTGTTCCAAAAGTCTAGAGAATGTTCTAATAGAAGAATTAGAAGACTTAGGTTCAAAATGAGAATGCGGCATGATCTGACGTAGTTGTCTAGGAGTGGACTGCTCGTAACCTTTCACCTCCGTCTGATTGTTCTTACTGAAATATTCTTTAAGTTTAAGGGTACAATGGAGCTTAAATGAGTCAATTTTCCATTGAAACCCATCATGTTGATTTGTGGGTACAAATGAAAGTCCCTTACTCAAGACTGCAATTTCAGAGTCACTAAGAGGGACTGACAATAGGTTGAAAATTACATGTTCCTGCCCCTTGGGGGTTTGGCATTTGCACTGCCTCTTGGTTTGGTCTTGTGCCTGCTGGCCATGCTCTGGTGTCTACTCCTAAAGGGATATGTTTCTTACCCCTTGATGTGGAAGGTGTGCTCCAACTATCGTTGTCACTTGCAGATGTGCTGGAATTCATCATCTGAACAGGAGTAGGTCTCCATTTTTTTGTGAAGGAGGAAAAGGTGGGTTTGCTATCGCTGTTGAGCCTACTATACACTTTATGCTGCTCATATTCCTGCTGTACCTTATCACGTTTTTGTTTTTGATATTGTAACAAATCATGACGATAGCGCTCTACTTGTTTCATTTTATCCAACCAATTCACACTAGAGTCCTCAGCAAAAGAAGGCAAATGTATGTCTTCAAAAGCTTTAATCTTTTCTTGTACCAATTTTAATTCTTGAGAGGACACTTCTATAACCAGCAGGATCAAATCCATGGAGCATATGTTCAATATTGCTATCCATTGTTTGCAAAATGGAATATTATATCTGCCTATCGTAGGCATGTTGTGAATGCGAAAACTGCGAGGGATATGTTTTTCTTTACAATAGTCAGATAATGTAATGGCATGGTATAAAAAGTCTAAATATATAATCCAGAAAGAAATGGGCACTCCAAGGACCAGGGTCAGGATCAGGCTAGGTGAAGGGGAGGTTTGAGATATTCTCCCCCCTGGGAAACTTAGGTTTAGACTGTGGGGAAAGGGGGGGTTATGTATAGGCATTTAGAGGGGGATTAGGGTTAGGCACTTGGGGGGAGGTTAGGGTTAACCATCAACCCAGTACCCACCACCCAATGGATGCCAGGGACAGCTCCAGGCTATCAGCCTAGGCCTAGGGCACTCTGGAGTGGAGTCCCATTTATTGGAGGGGTCCCCAGCTCCACAGGGATCCACGGCCTGGGCAGACTAGCAGTCAGTGTTAATGCTTTGGCTAGTGGACCCGGTAAAAGGGCTCCCCTGGCTGTGGAATCAGCCCCCTGCTTGAAAAAGTCCAGTGCTTGTTCTGAAAAATACAGAGGAACCCTATGCATTTTTTCCTCTGTATTTCTAGAACCAGGACCAGCTCAGAGCCCTGTGCTGGTTGCGCTGAATACAGGGGACTCCTACATAGTTTGTCCTCCATATTTTCACAACCAGGACTAGCAGTGAAAAGCCCGAGGCTGGTTGTGTTTGGGGGAGGTAAAATGCCCCTTTTTTAATTTTTATTTTACACAAATTCAAATTTTAACACACATGCATAAATGGATCTCACTGATTCAACCATGCATCTGTGTCTTATTTTCTCAGATGTATGCCCAGTGGCAGTGAGTACCTCTGTCACCCGCTCATGCCCCTGTGCACTGCTCCACTGCTTCCACTGGTCCGCACCCTGCTGCTGCTGCCCCACACTCCTGCATCTCGCCTCCACCACCATCTCTCCCTGTGCATCCCCAAAACACCTGCTGTGTGCCAGCCACCTGTGCTAATATACCATTTTTTTGGCCTTCGACCATTCAGGTAGTTAATAAAATTTTTAAAAAACAATAAAGTTCATAGACAAAAAACCTTGCGGTTTCTCATGTCCCATTAAGGCTTCTTAGACATGATCTGAAATTTCACAAAACCTATTGAATTTCTGCCACTCAAATTTCAAAAAGCAATGAAATTATGATCATTAAGGCTGATGCCTTAATGGATGTGTTCCTTGCATAAAACAGATATGGTATGCCATGGCACCATGTGGTTAACTACAGATTCAGCACTCTCACAGGGTGGGATTGCTGTCACTCACAAAATGGTGAAGCTGCTAATTCACAGAAATGTGTGCTTATTGGAATACACACACGTGCTCTATGTAACTGAGGTCTGAGCAGTTATGTGGCACACACATCTCATTCAGTGCCCACAATTTTCCCATTCAGTCACCACAATAATCCCACTTGGTTCCAATGTCCTTCTCACTCAATACATCCATCTCATTCATTATAAACATTCAACTCCCTAATTGCTAAAAATATCATACTCTGTTTATGCATGTGGGACATATGGAATATATATATATATATATTGTGATAGAAGCACTGGTAAAGTGGTCAATGGCAGGTACATCTGTCCTAGGTTTTTGGCCTATGTGTTCTAAAAAAAACCAGGAGAAGTCTGTTTTGTAAGCAGACCAGAGTGTCGGCTTTTTGGAAAAGCCAGTTTGGGTCCTGGGGGTGTGGATGTTAGGAGAGGGAGGGGTCCATCCACAGGCCACTCCAGGATTTGGGCCTTTCAGCCTGGTAACAGGCACATTAGGGCTTGCAGCTGGAAATGGCTAATATAAGCATGGTTTGTTTTTGGCTGAGTGTCTCACAGCTGGAAGAGCAGGCAGACTAGCCTGTTCAGAGACACTTGGTGATAATCATTGTAAGTACTGTGCACGTGTTTTGTTGATGGTGAGGGCAATTATATTGTAGAGAGGGAATCTGCTGTGTAGCAAGTGCCAAGCCGGGCTAGGACTTATGTTTGTGTATTGTATATGTTTATATTAAATTGGCAAAATAAAGGCTGGCGCCGACCAGTTTGTATGAGAACCCCCGACTTGTATCCTGTCTCTACAGCTGCTATGTGTGTAAAGAGGGAGCCCATCTACCCCAGGAGAGGGACCCCTATCCTGACTGTGTCACAATATATATATATATATATATATATATATATATATTTATTTTTATTTTTTATTTTTTGTACCAGCATAGGCTCTTTTCCCCATTGATCAGAAGAAGGGATATATCTGTGCAGGTTATTAGCTTATTTAAAATTAATTTTATCCTATTTCTTTCCTGTGGTGTCAAATAATTTTAATTGTATTATATCACATTTAACACTATTGTAATATTTGTTTTCACAAAATTCAACAATGTTCTTTATATATTATGCAGCTTCCTAGAAATATACAGATGTGCCCTCATACATTATTGTTATAGTCATGTAACAGCCCTTCTCAAGGCACCAGGTCCTGTGATACTCTAGTAGTGTTGAGTGTCTTTTTCACCCAAAACTGCATCCTAGTCACATTACGATGTGATTAAGACACACCAGGAGGCTGCACTAATTAATTTGATATCAGTGTGCGACTGAGTCTGAATCTGTATACAAAGTGCCTCAATGCAGTAGTCGTGACTTTTTTCCACATCAAGTTCTGCTATGCTTTACATGTGTCACATATCAAATGAATCAGCAGTCTTATCGTAAATCTTAGTTGCATCTCATTGCATAAAAATATACAATATTGGTCACATCATTGAACACTGCATTAGCCCTATGGAGGTACCCATCTGAACATAGCCGCTGACATTATTGCAACTGCAGAAAAAGTCATAGTCACTGATTACAACACGCCCGTGACACCAGTAGCGGTTCTAGGCCCGGGCAAGCCGGGCCGTCACCCGGAGCGCCATGGTGTCTGGCGGGCGCTGGAAACGCCCACCCTCCCTCCCGGTGCTAAAGCGTTTATGAAGCTTCAGGGGGAGGGAGCGGAGGAGGGAAGGGGCGGCCACACAGGACGGCGCTGGGCGCAGCAAAGCCTAGCGCCGGCCCTGCGTGACACACCTGCATCTGGCTAGCCATCCCCATGTTACCACCTAGAAAAGCACACTGAAATGCCACCTCTCAGCATCTTTGCACAGTGTGACTATAATGCATGCGCAGACTTAAACATTGTCTGCTTGTGTCTGACATCAATGCTGCATCCACCTCTGAATCAGGACCAATATCTGATGAATAAAAAAGCATTGATATTGATGTTGAAAATGTGACCAGTGCAAACTTCAATAAAATGGCCTCAGCATAGACATGAGAAAACCCTCAGCAGTGAAAGAGTTAATGTGAATGATTGTACCTACAGTAACATTTGAGTAGTATTTGTACACAGGTATGCATTTACATATCCAGAAACAAAAAAAAATAGAAGTGTCAATGGCTTATTATTTTTCTAATAAGCAAAAACAAAATAGCCAAATGTATGCATTCTTTATATAATAAGAATGAGACTTATCTTATGTTTCTCTACTTCCCAGTGTACTGACTTGTTCATGCAATGTTTTTATAACATTTACAGTACTATAAAAAGAGATTACAGATTAACCACAGATAACAGATTTAAAAATAATGTGGCTTGTTTGTAAAATACAGAAAGGAATGTGAGGAAAAAGGTGGTGGTCAGAGGGTCATGTCAGGTGAAAACTGGCAAGCAGAGAGGTATGTGATGAAAAACTTGCCAGCATAGTGGCATGTGAGTGCAAATCATGTAGGCAGAAGATCTTTTGCAGATTGGCATGTGACAGAGAAGCTGGTTGCCAGAGGGGCATATAAGAGAAAAGCTGGATGCATGAGGGGCATGTGAGAAAATGGCTGACAGACGGAGAGGTACAGTATGTGATCAAAAATCTGACAGGCAGAAAAGCATGTAAAGAAAAAACTGGTGGGCAGCAAAGGCAAACACAGGGGGGGGTTTGTCTGCCTGGAAACCCCCCGTCCCATCCCACACCATGACCACAATAGCAATAGTAATATAATAGAATGTTACTATCACATGTTCTTCTTAGTATCACAAATGAAATAATTAGCACCACCTTTGGATCTTTTAACATGTATCAGCCAGTAATAAATAACCTATGCACCAACCAGGAGATCTTGAAAACATGCATTGTTAGAAATGTACTGCTATAGAGCCCAATATGCACATATATGTCCAGGGCAAAGCTAGGTTCTTCTGCTGCTCCTCCAGGCTCCCAGACTTGCTCCAATAGTCTGGAATGGTGCCCACATCTAAAATAAATATATTCTGTTCAGGCAGTATGGCCTACTGAGACATCTAATGGCTTACTGTGATCACTGGTCCTGTAACTGCTGCAATTTATTACACACAATACACTTTGTATAACACTTATTACAGCTGGTTAAGTACTAATTCTACCCTCTTCATTGACAGGCCACACTCGCTCTAAAATTAAGCATTTGGAAACCCCCCCTCTGGAAATCTTGCATTTGCCACAGGGCAGAGGGGCATTTGAAAGAAAAGCTGGTGGACAGAGGGGCATGCAAGATTAAAACTGGAGGGCAGAGGTGCATGTAAGGAAAAAGTTGATGGGCAGAGGGACATCTAAGCAGGTTGATGTTTTCAGGTTTTAAATTTTCTTCTCTGACTTAGAATAGACACTTTACAGTATTTATTGTGTGGGTATAAGTACATTTTACTTTTGAATACATGCATAACACAAAGACAACATGTACAAAAAATAGTATTTTGCTGACTACTTTCTTTAAGATTTCTTTTACTATTATTTGGAATCCTGCATTTGCAGCAATGTAGCCTGAACAGCATTCTGCATTGGTCATTAGTGCATCTGGTCTACAGCCTCTCTAGTCAGTAGAAGGTAAGTAATAATATTTTTAAATTTACAAAAGTCAAGTGTGTGAGGTGCCAGAAAATGGGTTTTGGGTAAAGGAAGGACATTGGCACAGATTTTTTTTCTAGGGCCAAGAAATGTAGATTTCCAGTGGAGCAGGGTATTTTTTTTCACTAAGAAATAAGATTTCTCTGCCCCTAGGAAAAGTCTCCTGGACATTAGAGCACCTTCACACAGATTACACTAATGTTTGCTTTTCCTGTTATACAAACTATGGGACTCTGAGATCAGTAAGAGGAGACCAACTTTTGGAAAATAAATGTGCAGATAAGAACAATAGTCATCTTGGAAAAGAAGCATCCATCCGTAACAAAGGCCTGTGTATAGATAAAAGACATCAAATATACTGTATATACTAGGGGTGTGCACCGGCCACTTTTCGTGTTTTGTGTTTTGGTTTTGGATCTGGACCTTCTTCGTGTCTTGGATCTGGATAGGTTTTGCCAAAACCACCCTTCCGTGTTTTGGGTTCTGGGTTTTGTGTTTTGGATCTGTATTTTTTTGAAAAAAAGCATAAAAACAGCTAAAATCACAGAATTTGTAGGTTTTTCTGCTCCTATGCTATTATTAACCTCAATAACCTTAATTTCCACTCATTTCCAGTCTATTCTGAACACCTCACACCTCAAAATAGTGTTTTTATGTCCAAAAGGTTGCACCGAGGTAGCTGGATGACTATGCTAAGTGACACGAGTGGGCGGCACAAACACGTGACCCATCTAGGAGTGACACTGCAGTGGCAGACAGGATGGCAGTTAGAAAAACTAGGCCCCAAACTGTACATAATGCAAAGAAAAAAAAGAGGTACAAGATGGAATTGTCCTTGGGCCCTCCCACCCACCCTTATGTTGTATAAACAGGACATGCACACTTTAACAAATCAATCATTTCAGCGCCAGGGTCTGCCACACAACTGTGGCTGAAATGATTGGTTCGTTTGGGCCCCCACAAAACAAGCTGGCAATTAATGTGTCCCTGCACAAACTGGCTCTACGGAGGCAAGATGTCATCCTCATCCTCCTCATCCACCGATTCCTCACCCTCTTCAGTGTGTACATCCTCATCCTCACAAAGTATTAACTCGTCCCCACTTGAATCCACCACCACAGGTCCCTCTGTACCTTCTGGAGGCTGGTCTCCCTGGAAGAGCTGATAATTCATTTTGATGAACATCATCTTCTCCACATTCTGTGGAAGCAACCTCCTACGCCTTTCGCTGACAAGGTTCCCGGCTGCACTAAACACTCTTTCGGAGTACACACTGGAGGGGGGGCAACTCAGGTAAAATAGAGCCAGTTTGTACAGGGGCCTCCAAATTGACTCTTTTTCCTGCCAGTACAAGTATGGACTGTCTGACATGCCTACTTGGATGCTGTCACCGATGTAATCCTCCACCATTCTGTCAATGGTGACAGTATCATATGCAGTGACAGTAGATATGTCAGAAATTGTTGCCAGGTCCTTCAGTCCGGACCAGATGTCCAAACTTGGTCCTGCCTGCCCTGCATCACCGCCAGCGGGTTGCTTAGGATACCTAAGTTTTTTCCTGGCAGCCCCAGTTGCGGGAGAAAATGAAGAAGGAGCCGTTGACGTGTCACGTTCCACTTCAGCTGACAGTGTGTTCAACAGCAGGTCTTTGCACCTCTGCAGGCTTGTGTCGGCCGGAAAGAGAGACACCACATAGGCTTTAAACCTAGGATCGAGCACGGTGGCCAAAATGTAGTGGTCTGATTTCAACAGATTGACCACCCTGGAATCCTGGCAAAGCGAATGAAGGGCTTCATCCACAAGTCCCACATGCCGAGCGGAATCGCTCCGTCTTAGCTCCTCCTTCACTTTCTCCAGCTGCTTCTGCAAAAGCCTGATGAGGGGAATGACCTGACTCAAGCTGGCAGTGTCTGAACTGACTTCACGTGTGGCAAGTTCGAAGGGCTGGAGAACCTTGCACAACACGGAAATCATTCTCCACTGCGCTTGAGTCAGGTGCATACCCCCTCCTTTGCCTATGTCATAGGTGGATGTATAGGCTTGTATGGCCTTTTGCTGCTCCTCCATCCTCTGAAGCATATAGAGGGTTGAGTTCCACCGCGTCACAACCTCTTGCTTCAGGCGATGGCGGGGCAGGTTCAAGAGTGTTTGCTGGCGCTCCAGTCTTCGGCACGCAGTCGCTGAATGGTGAAAGTGGCCAGAAATTTTTCGGGCCACCCAAAGCGTCTCCTGCACGCCCCTGTCGCTTTTCAGAAAATTCTGCACCACCAAGTTTATTGTGTGAGCAAAACATGGGACGTGCTGGAATTTGCCCAGATGTAATGCCCGCACAATATTGGTGGCATTGTCAGATATCACAAATCCCCAGGAGAGTCTAAGTGGGGTAAGCCACTGGGCGATGATTTCCCTCAGTTTCTCTAAGAGGTTGTCGGCGGTGTGCCTCTTACTGAAACCGGTGATACACAGCGTAGCCTGCCTTGTAACGAGCTGGCGTTTCTGAGATGCTGCTACTGGTGACGCTGCTGCTGTTGCTGCGTAAGGTGATACATCTACCCAGTGGGCTGTCACAGTCATATAGTCCTTAGTCTGCCCTGTTCCACTTGTCCACATGTCCGTGGTTAAGTGGACATTGTGTACAACGGCATTTTTCAGGACACTGAGGACACTTTTTCTGACGTTTCTGTACAGTCTCGGTATCGCCTGCCTAGTGAAGTGGAATCTAGACGGGATTTGGAACCGGGGACACACTACCTCAATCAATTGTCTAAATCCCACTGCACTAATGGCGGATACCGGACGCACGTCTAACACCAACATAGCAGTCAAGGCCTCAGTTATACGTTTTGCTTCAGGATGACTGCTGTCGTACTTCATCCTCCTCGCTAAGGACTGCTGGAGGGTCAATTGTTTAGTAAAAGTAGTGGTGTTCCTACTTCCTCTCTGGGATGATGAACGACTCCCAGCAGCAGCAACAGCAGCAGCGGCAGCAGTAGGCGTAGCAATGCAGGATCCTCCGGAGGAATCCCGGATAGGAGAGTCAGTCATGCCAGTGACATGGCCTGCAGGACTACTTCCGATCCTGACTAAGGAGGAAATTGACGAGGAGGGAGTTGACGGTGTGGTTTGCAGGCGCTTGGATACAACAGGACAACGGGATTTAGGTGTCCCTGGACTGCTTACGGTCTTAGCCAAAGTTTCTGAACTTGACAGTAACTTTTTATGAACGCGCTGCAGGTGCCGTATAAGGGAGGATGTTCCTAGGTGGTTGACGTCCCTACCCCTACTTATTTCACCTTTACATATGGTACATATGGCAAGACAGTTGTTGTCCGGATTTGGATAGAAATATTGCCAGACCAAAGAGGTGGAATGTTTGGTCTTCTGCCCAGGCATGACCGTGATGGGCTTTTTCATCCCACGGACAACAACTGTCTCCCCCGGAGCCTGATTTAAACAAGCCACATCACCATCAGAATCCTCCTCGCCAACTTCCTCCTCAGCGCCAGCTACACCAGTATCCTCATCCTGTTGTACTTCAACAGTGACATCTTCAATTTGCATATCAGCAAGTGGACTGTGAGTGCTCCTTTCAGCACTTGCAGGGGGCGTGCAAATGGTGGAAAGAGCCACCTCTTCCCGTCCAGTGCTGGGAAGGTCAGGCATCGCAACCACCACCACACTTGGACTCTCCTTGGGGATTTGTGATATCTTCTTAGAAAGCACAGTTCTTCGCTGTGCTTTTGCCAGCTTAACTCTTTTGATTTTTTTAGTGGGAGGAGGGCTTCCATCGTCATGTGAAGCTGAACCACTAGTCATGAACATACTAGGGATTGACCTTAGCCATTCCTTGCCACTCCGTGTCGTAAATGGCATATTGGCAAGTTTACATTTCTCTTCAGCTGATTTAAATGTCTTTTTCAAGGTCATTTTCCTGAACTTTGCCATTTGGGATTGTATGTGCCCTCTACTATGACATTGGGCATCGGCCTTGGCAGACGACGTTGATGGCATGTTATTGTCTATGTCATGACTAGTGGCAGCAGCTTCAGCACTAGGAGGAAGTGGTTCTTGATCTTTCTCTATTTTATTTTTATCGGAGAAAGTTTGGTCCTCCATTTATGTTATATCAATTTGATATATACGTGCGGCTAAACACAGAAAATAATTTTTTTTTTTGTTTGGACAGGAGTGTACTTTCGGGGGTTACAGCACCCTTTAACGGTCAAGCCAGCCGGCCCTTTACTTATGACACAGGCGCACGCTTGGCACTACTTTGTTGATGCACGTGCGGCTACTGCGCACACAATTCACAAACACAGAAAATAAAAAATTTTTTGGTTTGGACTGGAGTGTACTTTGGGGGTTACAGCACCCTTTAACGGTCAAGCCAGCCGGCCCTTTACTTATGACACAGGCGCACGCTTGGCACTACTTTGTTGATGCACGTGAGGCTACTGCGCACACAATTCACAAACACAGAAAATAATTTTTTTTTTGGTTTGGACTGGAGTGTACTTTGGGGGTTACAGCACCCTTTAACGGTCAAGCCAGCCGGCCCTTTACTAATGACACAGGCGCACGCTTGGCACTACTTTGTTGATGCACGTGAGGCTACTGCGCACACAATTCACAAACACAGAAAATAATTTTTTTTTTGGTTTGGACTGGAGTGTACTTCGGGGGTTACAGCACCCTTTAATGGTCAAGCCAGCCGGCCCTTTACTTATGACACAGGTGCACGCTTGGCACTACTTTGTTGATGCACATGCAGCTACTGCACACACAATTCACAAACACAGAAAATATTTTTTTTTTGGTTTGGACTGGAGTGTACTTTCGTGGGTTACAGCACCCTTAACGGTCAAGCCAGCCGGCCCTTTACTTATGACACAGGCGCACGCTTGGCACTACTTTGTTGATGCACATGCGGCTACTGCGCACACAATTCACAAACACAGAAAATAATTTTTTTTTTGGTTTGGACTGGAGTGTACTTTCGGGGGTTACAGCACCCTTAACGGTCAAGCCAGCCGGCCCTTTACTTATGACACAGGCGCATGCTTGGCACTACTTTGTTGATGCACGTGCGGCTACTGCGCACACAATTCACAAACACAGAAAATAATTTTTTTTTTGGTTTGGACTGGAGTGTACTTTGGGGGTTACAGCACCCTTTAACGGTCAAGCCAGCCGGCCCTTTACTTATGACACAGGCACACGCTTGGCACTACTTTGTTGATGCACGTTGCGGCTACTGCGCACACAATTCACAAACACAGAAAATAATTTTTTTTTTGGTTTGGACTGGAGTGTACTTTTGGGGGTTACAGCACCCTTTAACGGTCAAGCCAGCCGGCCCTTTACTTATGACACAGGCGCATGCTTGGCACTACTTTGTTGATGCACGTGCGGCTACTGCGCACACAATTCACAAACACAGAAAATAATTTTTTTTTTGGTTTGGACTGGAGTGTACTTTGGGGGTTACAGCACCCTTTAACGGTCAAGCCAGCCGGCCCTTTACTTATGACACAGGCGCACGCTTGGCACTACTTTGTTGATGCACGTTGCGGCTACTGCGCACACAATTCACAAACACAGAAAATAAATTTTTTTTTGGTTTGGACTGGAGTGTACTTTTGGGGGTTACAGCACCCTTTAACGGTCAAGCCAGCCGGCCCTTTACTTATGACACAGGCGCACGCTTGGCACTACTTTGTTGATGCACGTGCGGCTACTGCGCACACAATTCACAAACACAGAAAATAATTTTTTTTTTGGTTTGGACTGGAGTGTACTTTCGGGGGTTACAGCACCCTTTAACGGTCAAGCCAGCCGGCCCTTTACTTATGACATAGGCGCACGCTTAGCACTACTTTGTTGATGCACGTGCGGCTACTGTGCACACAATTCACAAACACAGAAAATAATTTTTTTTTTGGTTTGGACTGGAGTGTACTTTGGGGGTTACAGCACCCTTTAACGGTCAAGCCAGCCGGCCCTTTACTTATGACACAGGCGCACGCTTGGCACTAATTTGTTGATGCACGTGCGGCTACTGCGCACACAATTCACAAACACAGAAAATATATTATTTTTTTTAGCACTTGGGGGGAGCAACCCTGATGGACAGTGCACCCCCTGGACAACACTACAGCACCCCTTTAGGACTGGGACACTGCACAGGACTTTGGAGTGGACACAGCCCCTATGGAGAACTGACTGCACAACACAGTCCAGCCAGCCCCTATGGACTTTGAAGTAGTGGACACAGCCCCTATTAACAACAGCAGCACAGCACAACACAGCCAGCCCCTATGGACTTTGAAGTAGTGGACAACAGCAGCACTACACTACACTACACTTCACTACACAGCCCTAACTCCCACCCTCCCTCTTCACTGTCCACAGCCGAGTGAGAAAATGGCGCCTACGCGGGTACCTTATATAGGATCCAAAACCCGCGAGACTCGGAAGGCGGGATGATGACGTTTTGCCTCGATTTCAGATCCGAGTCAGGCGGGAAAAGTCGAGCCTGACTCGGATCGGACTCGGATCGGGGGGGCTCGGGGGGGTTCGGATTTCAGAAATCTGAACCCGCTCACCCCTAGTATATACACATAGAGTTCTGGGAAAAGGACATCACCATATATATGTTGTAGTGCTAATCTCTACTGTTATACCACATATACAGTATACACATGCACACATTATATACTGTATATGTATATCCACCCATGAAAATTCTGGCACTAATGTAAAATACAGATGTCCACCTCTGTGCCTTCATAAAATAGAGACTTCCACAAAAGTAACCAAGGAGCAGCACTCATCGGTTTTTGCAAAACAGTCCTCGTTTTATATCATTTTCAGGCAGCAATCATCTTACAATTGCATTACAATGTTTACAATTTGCCATTGCTGATTTAAATATACACATGCACGGATTTGTTCTTATATAAATGTACAGTAAATTAAAAAGCACATGAACCCATACCCATCTCTGGTGTAGAACATCCCTTTCACCATTTTTGTCAGGAATTATAATTGTTATTTGTAAAGCAATTTCCTATACTTTGCTATCCTTAAAAACCTACTGCCTCAGATAGCTTCCTCAATGTGTTACATTGTAGTTACACACCCGGGACCTCATTCAGAGTCGGTCAAAGCGCCCGCACGGTCGTACGGGAAAAGGGTCCGGATATGCAAATGATGCACTCGCATGTTGCGTCCCTAAGATGTGATCAGCAGCTGGCCGACCAAGGGGAGGAAGCGGCCGGAAGACAAAAAATATGCCTCCTTCTCGTACGCATTACACGTCATCTCCGGGCATATAAGGATTAATCGAGACCATCGGGAACCATCGGAACTGGTCGTAGAGCTTAAGGTTGACCATACCCTCTCTTAAGCTCTACGATCATGTCAGTGTAAAAACCTCCGATGTCACGTGTGCCATGACACTACTTTGTTAATTATGCACTCCCATTAGGCACGCCTGCGTTCGGATCTCCACTCCCCCGTTTTTCAAGCACCTTCCCCTGTTACCACTCACAAACGCCTCAATCTGTCACTCAAACTACCGACCTGGCTGTGTTCAAGGAGAGAGAAATTTCTGATCATAGCGGCTAGTTTGCACACGCGCATTGCGAACTTTACGCATGCACAGTTTAGCGAACATCGGTGGTGTACGACCGTGCGGCCGCTTCGATCGACTCTGAATGAGGTCCCCAGTCCTGTTAATAAAAGTAAGTATATAGAAATTGATCTCCAATTTAACAGCTACATTGCGCAGATAACATCATGACCCACCATGCTCAGGCCATTTTGTAAAAAGCCATTGCACAAATACAGTTATTATTATTACCAGTTAT
Organism: Taudactylus pleione; assembly: GCA_031769625.1. Classification (NCBI taxonomy): domain Eukaryota; kingdom Metazoa; phylum Chordata; class Amphibia; order Anura; family Myobatrachidae; genus Taudactylus; species Taudactylus pleione. The sequence goes on along the minus strand of JAUIMM010000024.1, from coordinate 5,069,242 downwards.
TTACATAGCGCACACATATTCCACAGCACTTTACAGAGAATACTTGGCCATTCACATCAGTCCCTGCCCAGTGGAGCTTACAATCTATATTCCCTATCACATGCTCACATACACACTAGGGTTAATTTGTGTTTGGAGTCAATTAACCTACCAGTATATTTTTTTAGTGTGGGAGGAAACCAGAGTACCCAGAGGAAATCCACACAAGCACAGGGAGAATATACAAACCCCGCACAGTTAGGGCCGTGGTGGGAATCAAACCCATGACCTCAGTGTTGTGAGGCAGTAACACTAACCATTACACCGTCTGTGCTGCCAAGTTGCCAGCCATATAACAAAAAGATAATTATTCAAACTACATTCAAAACTACAATTGTCAGCCTTTGTGTACAAATACCATTACCTACACAGTTTTCTCAGCGACATAATGAGACCCCATTCCATCTCTGTTTTTTAGTTAGTCAGGTGTGTGACATCAATGTGACCTGAATATAGTGATAGGTGTAACAGGTGCTTGATACTGGTGTGATTTGAGAATAGTGGCCAGTACATCAGTTGTGTCATATTAAAAACAGAAAATATAGAGGACCTCTGTGCTCTCTGGTGGCTGCAAACGGGAAAACTGCAAAGGTGGGTCATCAATCACCAGACCATGAGATAAATGCAAAAATGCTAATTAGCGAAACGCGCATCGGCGGTATACCCGCCGCGTGATACTTGTGCCTTTATAATGATGTAATATTTGTCCAGTTACAGGACACATCAATAGGAAGAATTTATGTTTGTCCAGTTACAGGACTCTTTAGCTGACAGAATCCGCTTGCTTCCTATATTATTAGTGAAGAGAGACAGCAATACTGTTGCAAAATGCTAACTGTGTAACTATAGTTTGCACGTGCATGTCCAGTCACAGGACACTTTAGCTGATAGAATCCACTGACTCCTAATGCTAGCAGTGAAGGGAGACAGCAACATTGTTTGCAAGATAATGAATTTGCATGTAATTAATGTGATTAAGGATATCAACCCTGTTTATTAATATTAATCAGAGGGGCAGCAATATTGTTGTCCGTAGGGTTAAGTTATGGGATAATTTAATTGATAGATTCCACCTGCATTAGTAGGTTTCAGTGAATGTGAAAGTAATACAGTTGAAGGATATAGACAGAATAATTATTGTCTCTACAAAGCAAATGTGAATCTACTAAATAATATTATAATATTAATACCACAACCACGGACTAGTGCCCCAAGTGTAACATCTTTGCTGTTGAAAATGTGATGCAATTCAGCTCAATTTAATCAGATATTTGCCCATTTACATCACACATTAATAGGAAGAATCTCTTTGCATGTATAATCAAAGGATTACATCCCTGATAAGAATTTATACATACCTGCCATTACGATTAAAGGTGGAAAGAAACACTGTTGCAAGATTTTGATTGTATAACTGTTTCCTTCTATGAATGTGAATGGGGATTTAATTTATCCATGCAACATATATCCGACAACAGGATATATTAATAGAGGGCTCTCTCCTTGTATCTATTTATAGGATTATCAAACCTGATGAAATCCGTGTGTGAAAACAATATGATGTATATATAATGTTCCCATTAGTAGATATCTCATTGTGTATGTAACACACGGAGATTCTATTTCTATCTGTGAACGATATTAAAAAGGAAAGCGAAAATATTGCAGTAGATTAACACTGTAATTTATTTCATCACAGTGTAACAGCAATGTAGGAATATATGCAAACAATGTAATACACAGACAACATTCTTTATTAAATATCCCTATATGTATGTAGCAATAATGAACAAGTATGATAATTGTATTTAAATTGACAGATACCCCAAGGGATAGAATCCCGCATATGATTGACACAATACATCCTTAATCTGTCATTTAGGAAGCTGTCAGAACTAATATGTACAATATTTTCAATTTCTTAAGGCACTAATTAATAACAATACTATTTATAGAAGAATATAAACCATTGATAATTTCAAGCGGCAGATTATTTATTTCATTTTAATTCTAAATTTCTTTCTTTCCCTTTTTTTCATTACTAATATTCTCAACATTTTATTTCGCTAAGTTTGGTTCTCTTTTAATGTATACCTAATAAAGATATATAAGTTTTAATTCATTTCTTGATTGTGCACCATATAAGCAGACAAATCTTTGTTCCTCTTCTTCTCTTACAAGTAAAGCATTATCTCTTTGTCAAGTGGCAGCACCCCCATTGTTTGACTTTAATAATAAAATATAATTACCAATATGGGGCTTTAATAATAGGAATTTTTTCAACTATGTGTGCAGGTGTGTATATTTTCTTGTTCTATGTAAAAATGTATGATAACCTCTTACTGCACTCCACCTATCAACAAATATATACAACAAATAAATATTGAATATTCCGTAAAAGAGTATAAAAATAGCAAAAAAATACAGATGCAGATGCCTAATATTATAACTATAATTTAAGGCAGTTCTCAGTAAGTTCAAAAGTTCATCTTTAGTGTAATTGGAAGATGGTCCCTGAGTAAGTCCACAAATCTTCCTCAAATTAAATCCTTGTTTATGGTATACCTCGGAGAGGGGCGAGAAGAAATGGAGGGGGACCAATGGTGTAGTATGCTTTTTTTTAAAACAGAAATAATATCCTCAAGGTTATAATCTATATTTAGGTAACTCCTCGTACCGTTCTCACTCTGTACAACAGAGATAGACTCTCCTAAAGGTATCTTGTACAGGAATCTCTTAATCCCGCTATATGTGTTTGGAGAGGGGATAAGGGCACCCATGTAAGAACTTCCAAATAAAAAAGGCGTACCCTACTCCCACTGACTCGTGATGAAACGTGTTCATAAAGGTTTATTTTATATTTCAGAACATCTCCCTTTCTTTTCCTGGTTACTCTCCTTCCCTCATGCCCCTTGAATCATCACGGGTTCAATTTGTTTGTATCAGCAGATAAACTTGCAATTATTATTTAATTGTATAATCTCCAATTTATTATAACTATAAAATTGTGCTAATTATCCTTAGGTGGATTGTCTTGTATTTAACATCCAATTATAAAGGTTTTTCATTCAGAGACTATGTGTCGATAGCACTGCACTTACAAATGTATCTTTGTATAACATGTGGATAATAATGAGTTACAGGGTTACAGGTGCAATCAATTCATTTGTTAGATGATCTATTTAATGTACCTCTTTGGATCTAGCGGTAAATGCCTCTGACGAAAGGAGGAGCCACTGGGAAACGCGTCAGTCACTGCCACTTTCTTTGAATTCATGCTGGAGTTCCCTCTTACCCTGAACCAATCAAGCTACTATTGATTTCCATCAGTGTCTCTCAACTGCTCAGTTTGCTGCGCTTAGTGGAATATAGCCACAGCCTTTCAGCTGCATTTAACGAAGGTCACTGGCTAAGAATTTGTGAACAAATTTCTTACTGGATCTCACAGAGTGCAATGAGGGCTCCACCATTGTATAACAGTCTGGTGCATCTAGACTATTACTACATTGGCTACTGACATGGCTCACTTCCACTTTCATTCAACCAGCATATTTTACTTCTGGACTACATACTTTTACATCACAAGCCACATAGGAGACCTCCTCACAGCTGTGAGTATAAAATACATAAGTAAGCTTCACAGCACCTTTTGGGGGATTTTCCTTTGCTAATCCACAGTAAAAAGACAAAAGTATATCTTTCATCACAACATATCAGAGGCCTTTCCAATCCCCATACAATTATGCCTTCTTCGCCAAATAGATCCACTTCCTGTTAAAAAATGTGTGCAAAAACCCCAAACATAGAGGTTAGTGGCAGATAATGATACCATATATCTCCCAGGTGATGTCAGACAGGCTGGGATTCTGAGGACAGAGATTGCACAATATTTAGATGGTACCTACTGTATTTAACTTGAGTGGTCATGTGCTAAAACCCATGAAATAGTGTCCAATTTAATGTAGAGTTCCATTTACTCTCTGAAACCACTACAGCAAATGCATTTGGTGTTAGGAGTCAGGTGAGTTTGACGTCATTAGCTCTATATTATCCTTGCTTGAGAATGTTAAACTTTAATATATTTTTGGAAGAGATTAGGAAAGTGGAGTAGAGTAGAGAGTTTTGCTGGCATTTGTAGGGTTTGATAATGTACACATACAATTATTGATTGTAATGTATTGTATGTCTAGTTGTATTGTTTGATTTTAACTTTTTTGTTTTCTTCTTTTGTATCTGTTTGTCATGTTTCCTTTGTGTGTGAGTTCTATGAATAAGTATCTGTTTGTAGTTTCTTTATTTTTTTATGTGCAGTGGCAAGTGGAAGGAGAGGGGGAGGTGAGTTTAGTGGGGAGGTTGGGTGATAGATACAGTGGTGGAGAGGGGGCTTAGTGGGCTGAGAGAGTAGGAAGTACCTGGAAAAACCAAGAGAGGGCACAATATTAGGTACAGATTTCCGAGAATTGTGCCCTTTTCAGCAGAAATGTGATAGTCTATGACCAAATCCTGGGGACTCTGGAGCCCAAAATATCATTGCCCAGGAAGAAGCAGTTGCGGGCACTTAAAATAAAAAAATACAGATAAGCAAAGAGCAATAATGTGGACTGACAGGGCCCACCACTTTAATGTTTGACCTTATGGGGAAAAGCAGTGGCTGCTTTTCCCATGAGATCATCAATGGCCTACATATGCAGTGCACACATAACCTGCTCTCCTAGTTCCATCTTGGTGAGTAACTAACACTTTGTAAAGAAAATTATAACATGTCTTTTATGTTTTGTTTTGCAAAGAACACTGATTAAGTCATAATTGTAACACAAAAAACTTAGGATTCAGTCTGTTTTTAGTTTAAACAGTATGTTTTTTTTAAACAAGAATAAGCACAATTATTTTTAACTGAGCTTGTTTCTTAGGGCTCTATTTATTAACATTATTTTTACTAAATGTGAAAAAATACAGGGGAAAGCCCTGTGATAATAACGCCACCTGCAGGTGGCATTATCCAGGGTCTCCCCCGGTTATTGGACTCCTGCTCCGTTCTGACGGGGAGAGCAGAGCCCGGATCCGGCCCCAGTAATCAACTGTGTGGACTAAACAGACTACACGCTGCTTCACTGTCCAAAAGTAAAAAAAAAAAAAAGTAAAAAAAAACAAACTTACCTGACTCTAGGGACCAGAGTTCGGGGCTCCGGTGATGTCCTCCCTCTGGTCAGCTGGTCTCCAATGCTGCACTGCGGCCCAGTCATCAACTGAAAGGGTCCCAGTGCAGTATGGGATGTCAGCTGACCGGAGGACACGAAGGACATCAACGGAGCCCGGATCATGCAGGTAAGTGTAATTAAGGGTTGCGGGGGAAGGGGGAGGGGGGGTCAGGGGGGGTCCGCGATTGCGGGGGCGGGGCTTGGCAACAGGAACTGGGCTTAGTACCGGGGGTTTGCAGCGGCAGCCAGTCCGGCGCATGCGCAGGGTACTTGTCACTGTATTTTTTTGCAAAAATACCGTGACTAGTGTGTGCGGAGGGGATTCGCAGGGACAGAGCATTATCGCAAGCTCTGTCCCTGCAAGGAATTTGTAGTAAATTCCTGTGATATTGCCTGAAGTCAAAATGCGGATTCAGTCGGTAATATCACACTACAATCTGCATTACCAATGCGGATTATAGTAAATAGAGCCCTTAGCAAGATCTATTAAATGAAAATGATGTTAAATCAGGATTTTGGTTCAGCTGTCCAACCCCTACTTGTAGATTTTTATTTCTTGAAAGTGCAAAGAAGCTAATGTTGTTGTTCTTCTCTTCCCATGCCCAACGCCATGACATAAGGTTATATCCAGATGGCCACAACCCCAACAAGGTGAATGTGGAATAGTTGGTGAGCAATCCTAAAATGTCAGTAAAAAAAATAGTTCAACAATGTAGTAGAATGAATTAATTTCTAATTATCAATGCACATAAAAAAAATGATCAGCTATAATCTGTTTTTTTGTGTGGTTTTGTTATATGCCACCTGCACAGTTTGGAAAAGTGCTATAGAATCTATTATTTTTTAGATATATTACATGACCATTTTGTCCAATACCAAGGTTTTTTTTTGTTTCATTTTTTATAATGATTTGCCTTGGATAACCTTTATGTGTTTAAATTAACTCAGAATTGTGTTTTGGAAAAACTTTGTGAAAAAAAATTTTCTGCCATGGTTGTTAACAAAGATGTGCGCCGACCCCGTGTTTGAGCTTTGGATCTGTCTCTCCTCTTTTGGATCTGGATTGGTTTTGCCAAAACCACCCTTCTGTGTTTTGTTTTTGTTTTTTGTTTTCTAATCTGGATTTTTTTCTAAAAAAAATCATAAAAACAGCTAAAATCACATAAAATGGGTCTGTTTTCGTTCCTACAGTATTATTAGACTCAATAACATTTATTTCCACTCATTTCCAGTAAATTTTGACCGCCTTACAATAATGATTTTGTCATCTAGTTAAGGGCCAAAAGGTTGCATCAAGCTAGCTGGCTGTCACGATTCCTAGGCGGAATCAAAACTGAGTGAAAAATAGAGTTGAGGACTGTGCAAGGATGGTGGTTGGGGTACCCTTTGAGGATTGAAAAATTGATAGTTGATAATTGATACAGTCACTAACTGAAGGAGGAATTGATAGTTGATAATTGGTGCAGCCACTGGCTGTAGTAAGAATAGTTGATACTTGATAATTGGTGCAGCCACTGGCTGTAGTAAGAATAGTTGATACTTGATAATTGGTGCAGCCACTGGCTGAAGTAAGAATTGATAGATGGCACAGCCACTGGCTGAAGTAAGAATAGCTGACACTTGTTAATTAGTTCAGCGATAATTAATGCAGCTACGTTGTTAAATGAGGCTAATTCGCACACACAGAAAAAAAAACACTTTGATTACTTTTATTCTTTTTTACACTGGGGGGAGAGCACCCAGGAACGAGGCAGCAGCCCCTTGATAAACGACACAGACAGCACCCCTTTGCAGCTACAGTACCTTGTCGAGAAGTGAGGCTAATGTGCACACACACAGAAAAAAAACACTTTGATTATTTATTTTATTTTTTTTTTTTTTTACACTGGGGGGAAAGCACCCCTGATAGACAGAGCAACCACGGGAAAACACACCTGCACCCCTTTATGGACTGCAGTGACACAAGAGCCACTGAAGCCCCCATCTTCTGTCTGCAGCACAGATCCTATAGAGTATTGAGTGGACAATAACACAGCCTTCATGGACAACAGCACAGCCCTGGACAACAGCCAGCCAGCCCCTATGGAATACAGCCAGCCCCTATGGACAATAGCCAGCCCCTATGCACAGCAAGTCAGCAACAGCACAGTCGCTATGGACAACAAGAGCACAGCCCCTCCCTTGCTTCCTCTTCACTCTCCACAGGCGTAATGAAAATGGCAGCGAGTGCGGAACCTTTTATACAATCCAAAACTCACGAGAATCTGACAGCGGGATGATGACGTTTTGCCTTGCTTTGAGATCCGAGTCAGGCGAGAAGATCCGAATCAGCTTGGATCCAACTCAGATCTGCAAAATTTGGGTGGGTTCAGATCTCTGAGATCCAAACCCGCTTATCTCTAGTTGTTAAGGATTCAAACCAAAATAGAATGTTATGCCGTTAATTACGAAAACCAAGTTCTGTATTACTGTATGTGTTTGTTAATATGGTCAGTGCCAGATTAAGGTCCACATGGACCTGGAGCTGAAATTTATTATCTGCCACTACAAGGGGTGTGACTAATGATGTGGGAGCATGATCAGTGCTGTGTGGGTGTTGTCAGTACAGGGTGTCTAGTTTCTGCTATGGGGTTTGGCTAGTTTCATGGGGCATAGTTAGCACCTACCTTCAACTACTTTAATTTATAGGGGCAAATTCAATTAGCCATGGTGTTTACTGTGCAGGTAAAGCTCCCGATTTAATGGTCAGCACTATTCAATTATTATGCATTTTCCCTGCGCGATAAACCTGTGGCTAACTTGTGTTGTTAACCCATAGATTCCGCATTACGTGTGTGGAATCTATGATTACCCCGCTCGTTAAGCCCCAGAGGGTGCATTTAACTCAGATTTTTCTGCATTAAGTGCACCCTCTGGGCTTAACGTGCAGGGTAGTGACCCTTCATTGAATAACAGGATGGAGCTTTAGCTAAAGGGCAAACCCTGCAGCTAATTGAATCTGCCCCATACTGAACCTATAACAATTTTTTTTTGTTTTTTTTGTGAACTAATACAGTATGTACTGTATAGTCTGCCTTTCCTTGAGTGCTAGAATAAGACATGGGATTAGGCACCCCCCAGGAGGGTTAGGCTAAGGGAAGGTGGGTTAGGCACCCCCGGGGGGACTTGGGGTTAGGCACCCCCCGGGAGGGTAAAGTTTAGGGTGTGGGTAGGGGGGTTAGGTTTAGGCACCCCTGGGGTGAGGTTAGGGTTAGGGGAAGGGGGAGGGATAGTATACTTACCTGCGCTGTCGGAATCTTCACCCATCAGGCTGCCGGAGTTGGGATTTTGACCACCGGACTGACATCCGGCGGCCATTCATATCACACCCGTTTTTTTTATGTCGCCTGTGTCTGGTTTCTGCCTCAACCGATGTTTGTAGGCAATTAACAATGTAACAGGTGTTAATCGTGCTGACGTAGGTTGCCGCCTGCAACCGACTCTGAATTAGGCCGTAGAGATAGGAGATGTGCTTTCATTGTTGTGGGTGTTTCCGCGCTTACGATGTGCGTTGCGATTGAGCGCTCGTTTTGCATATTTTCGATCACTATGGGTGCGACCGATCGCTCCTGCCTCTGAATGAGGTCCTGTGTGTGCAACTTGATTCCATTACTGTGTGTGCAACTACAACTTTTTCACAGGAAATATCCCTGTTCACAGCTACTCCGGTGATTTATACCTGCAACAATTTACACTGTACAGTACGTGATTGGCCTGCGTGTCAGGGCTTGTTACTGTATATTGTCATGCCATCTCCATCTACTGCTTGTATTTAGTTCTATACTTTTTGTCAGTGGAGCACTGGCCGCCCAGCAGTTAAGCGGTGTATTGCATGCTGTGGATCCTCTTGCGTCATACCATGCCTACCCACAGTATTATCATGCCTTGACTAGGACACCTGTTTGGAGCGACAAGAGCAAAGACGAGTGAGTGCACTTCAGTATAGGTACATCTGGCATGTGCCTAAAGTGTGCCCTGGTTGTGGTTCTTGCACCATATTCTGCTCCTTAATCAAACTCTATACTTATTAAATGTATTCCCTATTGTCTGGATGTAGTTGATAATAAAAGAGCCTGCATTTCAGTTTTTCAGCTTGAACACATAATACTGTACAGTATATGCACATACAGTACAGTATCATACTGTGTATCTTCATGCTGCATATTTTAATTTAATTTATATTTTTATTTAATTTCACATTGAGAACTTTGATTATATATTCTGTATTGTTTTTCTTTTGGTATATCAAGCGTACCAGTACTGATTGTATTAACATGTATTAATTTTAGAGATGTGCACTGCCTCCTGTATTTTGGTTTGGGATCTGGATTCATCTTCATGTTTTGGTTACACAAAACCACCTTCAAGTGTTTTGGTTTTGGGTTTTTTTTTTTCTTCTAAATAATAAAAAGTTTTTAAAAACGGCTAAAATCATGTGATCTAAAACCCGAAATTCGGATTTAAATAAGAATTCCAAACCGCAGGAAGATCAGAACCGCAACCCAGATTTATCTGGATCTTCTCAGGAGATCAGAACTGCGACTCGGATCTGTCCAAATTAATGAAATTCGAGTAGATTCAGATTTCTGGAGAATTGAACTGCACATCTCTAGTTAATATACTTACAGCATTTATATTTGCTCAAATTTATTTTATTAAATATTTCCCATTTTATCTCTTTATCATTTTGTCTTAAATGTCAAGAACAGTCAGTCAGCAAAATACATTTATTGAGATTTATTTACCATATTAGATCTCACAATAACTGTTAGTGATAGCTATCAGTTTAAAGCATCACACATATTAATGTGAGACAAGAGACTTTGTACAAATTAACACATTGGTTCACAATGGGTATTGGGCGTTTGTGCTGTAGTATACTGTATATTTCCTTTTTCATAATTGTATTTAGTAGCATTTGGACGATCATTACTATACCATAGCAGCAAACACCTTATCATGTTGAATCTTACTGCATTAATTATGTTAAAAATTATACAAATACAGTAGTATAAATGCAGTATATATATATATATATATATATATATATTAAAACATCTGAGATCACAGCAAGGGAAGTCTGGTACATTCACCCAACATATTCTGGACATGACATAACAAATGATCCCAGCCACAAACTGCTTCTGATTTACAGGAAAACTCTCCTATAAGTCTGGGACAACTAAAGGTGTACCACATCCCCGCGGTGCCATCCTGATGGTGGACCTGCCCACTCTTTTGTGCAATCCTGGGCTAATTTTCAATTGGAACAAAATGTTTTGGAAACTGGGAGCCCTGCATATGAAGTTGCACACAAACTAAGCATATACAGTAAATAATGACATAATATTCCAAATAAAGATTTTGATGGACCGGAATGGCTAAGACCACTAAAATAGTTGCCATATTGAGGACAAAGAAACATTTCATTCACAGATCTTTGATTGGAAAATGACTTCCCTAATATGATAAATAGTGCCTAATAAGTCTACTACAAATAAACTGAAACTTTACACATCTTTTTTCTTAAAATACCCAAGTGGTACTTACAGAAATTATAAACGTTTACTAAACTTTTACTTTTACTGACAGGTGCCTTCAGATGAGATATGACATCTGAATCTGATGCTTGCTCCTTCTTTCTTTTGTGCAGCTGCAGAAGTATTTATGTGGATACACAGTATCAGGCAGGGAAGAACTGCACTGTTAATGGGCCTCCCCATCCACATCAAGTGAATCTGAAGTAGCAGTGTGCAGTGCTGCTTGTTTACTTCTGTGCTCACGATGGGCCTATTTGAGTGTGGACCTTGTTGTGCATAATAGTGTCCCCTACTGCTTGCTGGTGGCTTGGTGGGTTCTCAACCAATGCTACCCTCTGCTCAGAACTCTTGATCTCCTGCATCAGTGTGGGTGCAGATGATTGTGGGCATATGACTTTACAATTGATCAATGGACCACGGTCAACTTCTTGGTCCACACTGTAAAATACTGACTTTACAGCAATTGTACCTTCTCAGCTTTTACCAACTTATTTTGGTTATTATGATGTTGCCTTTCAAAAAAGATGGTACGTTACTTGTACATTGATAACCCATACCACACATCTCCCTAGGATAAGTCTGATGTACAGTACTACTTTGAGCTACATGAACCTTGAAACACTTTAAGTAGCAGACCTAACTCCTGTAACTACTTAAGATTTAGAAATTTGTGATGATTAGTGTCACATATTTGTTTTGGATTATACTACACACACATACACACACTTTTTTTATTTAGTTTCTTTCAGTGACGTGACTAGAGTATTTGGAGCCCAGGTTGAGTTTAAAACGCAGCCCCCCACCACCAAGTAGGTGCACGCGCCAAAGGCGAGTGCCAAAAAAGTGGGGGTGGTCACATCCCACACAGGGCATGGTCACTGGAAAAATGGGGCGTGGCAACATGACACACCACCATTTTTCATCACTCTGGGAACATTCCTTTCCATTCCATATGCACCTTAATGTCCCAAGTAGTAGTGCCCCTCTTGCAATGGCCACTGTAGGAGTGCCCCTTATGCAGTGACCCTATACAGTGCCCCCCATAGTGCCCTTTATACAGTGACCCCAGTAGTCACCTTTATACAGTGCCCCAGTAGTGTACCCTTATACAGTGCCCCTTATTCAGTGCCACATATACAATGCCTTGTATACAGTAACCCCAGTAGTGCCCCTTATAGGATGCTGCCCCCAGTAATACCACATATACAGTGCCCCCAATAATTCCCCTTATAAAGTGCTGCTAGTAGTGATCCCCCTATGCAGTGCCCCCCTATGCAGTGCTCCCAGTAGTGCCCCTTATACAGTGCCCCCAGTAGTGGTCCACCTACGCAGTGCCTATTATACAGTGCCCCAGTAGTAGTCCCCCCCTATGCAGTGCACCAGTAGTGGTCTCCCCTATGCAGTGCTCCCAGTAGTGCCCCAGTAGTAGTCCTCGATATGCATTCCCCCAGTAGTGGCCCCCCTATGCAGTGTCACTAATATAGTGCCTCCAGTAGTAGTACTCCCTATGCAGTGCCCCTTATATAGTGGCCCCAGTCCCCCCTATGCAGTGGTCCAGTAGTAGTCCTCCCTATTCAGTTCCCCTTTTAGTGGTCCACCTATGCAGTGCCCCTTATATAGTGCCCCCATTAGTGGTCCTTTCTATGCAGTGCCCATTATATAGTGAACCCAGTCCCCACTAAGCAGTGCCCTCAGTAATGTCCCTTATATTGTGTCACCAGTAGTAAGCCCCTATATAGTGCCCCCACTCATGCCCCTTATATAGTGCCCCTAGTAGTAGTCCCCCCTATGCTGTGCCCCCAGTAGTGCTCCCCCCTAGGCAGTGCCCCTAGTAGTGCTCCCCCCTATGCAGTGCCCACAATAGTGCTCCCCCCTAGGCAGTGCCCCTAGTAGTGCTCCCCCCTATGCAGTGCCCCCAGTAGTGCTCCCCCCTATGCAGTGCCCCCAGTAGTGCTGCCCCCTATGCAGTGCCCCGAGTAGTGGTCCCCCCTATGCAGTGCCCCCAGTAGTGCTCTGCTCCCCCCTATGCAGTGCCCCCAGCAGTGGTCCTCCCTATGCAGTGCCCCCAGTAGTAGTCCCCCCTATACAGTTCCCCCTGTAGTAGTCCCCCCTATGCAGTGCCCCCAGTAGTGGTCCCCCCTATGCAGTGCCCCCAGTAGTGGTCCCCCTATGCAGTACCCCCTGTAGTAGTCCCCCCTATGCAGTGCCCCTAGCAGTGCTCCTTATATTGTGCCCCCAGTATAAATCCCCTATATAGTGCCCCTAGTAGTAGTCCCCCCTATTCAGTGCCCCCAGTAGTGGTCCCTCCTATGCAGTTCCACCAGTAGTGCCTCTTATATAGTGCCCCCCAGTAGTGGTCCCCCCTATGCAGTGCCCCCAGTAGTAGAGCCCCCATGCTGTGCCCCCAGTAATAGTCCCCCCTATGCAGTGCCCCTAGTAGTACCTCCTATGCAGTTCAACCAGTAAGCCCCTATATAGTGCCCCCAGAAGTGTCCCTTATATAGTGCTCCTAGTAGTAGTCCCCCCAATGCAGTGCCCCCAGTAGTGGCCCCCCTATGCAGTGCCCACAGTAGTGCCCCTTATATACTGCCCCCATGCAGTGCCCCCAGTAGTAGTCCCCCTATGCAGTGGCCCCAGTAGTAGTCCTCCCATGCAGTGGCCCCAGTTGTGGTCCCTCCTATACAGTGCCCCTTATATAATGCCTCCAGTAGTAGCCCCCCTTATGCAGTGCCCCTAGTAGTCCCTCCTATGCAGTTCCCCCAGTAGTAAGCCCCTATATAGTGCCCCCAGAAGTGCCCCTTATATAGTGCTCCTAGTAGTAGTCCCCCCAATGTAGTGCCCCAAGTAGTGGTCCCTCCTATGCAGTGCCCCAGTAGTAGTCCCGCCCAGCAGTGCCAGACAAAGATACACACATAAAAAAAAAACACTTATTGAATCCCTGCTCCTGCACCTGCCGCTGTCCACTCCTCCGTCCTCCCGGGCCGGCCAGCTCTGCATTATGATGAATCAGGCCCTCTGTATCATCCACATTACACTGACTAATGTCCTGGACCATAACTGATGGTGCCCTCCGCACTGCCAGTCCAATGGCGCACAGGGCTTGAGCCCTGCTCAACACCCACTAGTTACGCCACTGGTTTCTTCATTTTCTTGATTTTCTGCATTGCAATAAATAAAGAAATGGTAAGTAGACAAGCATTGTAGATACAAAACTTGAATAAATTCAAATGGCTTTAAGAACACTAATAGAAAGAAAAAGGTAATGGGCACCAAGGAGCGGAGCTTGGTGTAGGAGGGAGAAAAAAAACAAAAGTACTGTAGATCAGGAAGAGGGAGAGTAGGGGGCAAAAAACTGGTGAAACCTCCAACAGGAGTCTTGTCTACCATACTGAATGTTTAAAACAGTTGTAAATTTGTCTCTGAATAGAAGAAGGCAGGTACTGTAGTCAATAATGCTTTCCAAGACTGCAAAACAAACATCATATAGTTATGTATATTTAAGGTTGCACATACCTTAATACTAAAGCTGTGCCCTGACCCCTGTTTTTTGCTTTTTGTTTTGGATATGTATTAACATTGTATTTTGATTTTGCCAAAACCGCCCACACGGGTTTTTATTTTGAATCTGTTTTTTTTTCTTAAACTCTTAAAACCTGCTTAAATCACATAATTTGGCCCTGTTTTTGTTCCTACAGTATTATTAACCTCAATAATATTAATTTCCAGTCTATTTTGACCACCTCTCAGCTCACAATAATTTCATCCAGATTAGGTCAAATGGTTGCACCGAGCTAGCTTGTTGACTAAGTGAAGCGACAGCAGTGGGTGACGCAACACGTGGCAGTTCAATTTCAAACATGGCACATCTAGGAAAAAGAGTGGCACTGCAGTGACAGACATGATGGCAGTTTAATATAAACTATATGATGCTATAGAATGTTTTCATTAATAGAACTAGATAAACTAACTCGATCAGACGCATGTCGGCAGTACAGGGAAATGGAGATGGTGTATGTAGTGGAAGAGAGATTAATTAATTGAGCATTTGATTGATTAATCATTATTTTATGACTGTAATAAAAAAAACAAAGCAGAGAAGTGGAAAATGCTATTAGTAAACAAGCACCCAAAATGGATGAAAGTGGTGCACTAATTAATTGATTGATTGATTAAGAGTTTATTTTAGGCCATAAAAGATCACATTGTTAAAGCCAATGATTCCTCACAAGAAAGGAAAGCCAAGAAAGTTAATAGTTGGACTGCAGAGCAGCTAACGCCAATTCAGCCTACTACTGTAACAAATATGAGGAGGCTGACCTGCTGGCCATTCTACCTTCCCCCATTATTGTCTAACACACTCCTGTAGTACATCTCTAAATTTAAGGCCATCAAAGATTATATTGTCAATAGCCATGGATTCCTCACAAGGGTTGAAAGACAAGCCAAGAAAATTAATAGTTGCACTGCAGAGCAGCTAACTCCAAGTCAGTCTATTAACAAATATGAGGAGTCTGACCTGCTGGCAATACCAACCCCCTAATGGGGTAACACACCCCTGTTATACATTTTTAAATTTAAGGCCATAAAATATTACATTGTCAGCAGCCAAGGATTCCTCACAAGGGTTGAAAGAGAAGCCAAGAAACAAAATAGTTGAACTACAGAGCACCTAATTCACAAATCAGCCTATCATATATTAACAAATATGAGAGGGCTGACCTGCTGGCCATTCCATTCCCCTTAATTGAGTAAAACACCCCTATAGTACATTTATGAGCAGCATAGAGTCTGAGTATGAGGGATGGTACAAACAATACAATTTAGATGGTTGCCCTTTATCTACTGATCATTAGCATTCCTAAACACTTCAGTATCATGGCCTGAATTTTTTAGAACACACAAAAATATTTGATTATGATTTTAATAAGAGACAAATAAAAAAAACAGCCCATCAACTAAAACACTCACACTGAGAGGAGACATAGCGCTTATAGGTGTATGAACAAAAAATGCACTGGGGGACAGCGCTCAGACAATAGAAATTAACAAAAAAAAATCTAAATGGAATTAATAATTTATCGTCCCTTTAATTTCAGGCTTTGAATAATTTGTCATTTGACATCATAATATGACCCACCAATAAAGGTGGGTCAATTGTTATTCAGGATTTATCCTGTTATAAGGCTGAGATTGAGCGCCAGTTGAGTGATGTTTCGGTGTTCCAATTGTTAGAATGTGATTCCACTGCTAACTTTAGTAAAGAGCTATCTGCTTATCTTCAATCTGCTGCTTCTGAGGGGTTGATATCTCATGAGCTTAGTATGGCCTTGGTCCCTAAAAATCCTATAGTGCCAATACTGTATACCCTCCCTAAGGTGCACAAGAGTTTGGACGACCCCCTGGTTGTCCTATCATCTCGGCCTGGGGATCATTGTTTCAACTCATTTTGGTGTACATTGATTCCTTACTGCAGCTGTGTGTGATGGGACACCCACAATATCTATTAGACAGCACTTAATTTTAAATACATTGGGAGCATTGGGCAGTATTCCTCCTAATTGTTGAATGTGTAGTGTATACATGTCCGACTTATAAACTATTATTCCCAATGGTGAGGGATTGACTGCAGTACAGAAATTGGTGTTGAATAATCCACTATATCAGGGTCCAGATATTGGTTTGATCCTAAAGTTGTTGGAAATAATTTTAACACACAATTATTTTGTGCATGATGGCAGGATGTACCTACAACTCATGGGGTCCAATGTGGCCCCACCATACGCCAATGCGTTTATGTTCCAGGTTGAGAAGGAAGAGGTTGCTATGTGGAACATATTTTATGCCTGATATATATATATACAACCTCTTCCTTATCTGGTCAGGACCTAGGAAGGAGTTTGTACAACTAACAGAAGCACACAATGGTTCAACGAGTACTGTTAAATTTACCTACTCTATCGACATGTCTAGTGTGAACTTTTTGGATGTTCAGATTTGTCAGAAGGATGGTATAATTTCTACATCTTTATACACTAAGAACACTGACAGGAACTTGTTGCTTCATTCCAGTAGATTTCATCCTATGCCATTAAAATATTAAATACCATACCCTCAATTCATTAGAGCAAGAAGAATATGTAGTGACCATACTGATGCAGTATCTCAAATTGAGGCACTAATATCCAAATTTCGACGAGGGGCTATGAGATAGAGGCTTTATTATCGGCCAACGAGCGTGCTTTGGCTATCCCTCGTGAGCAGACGTTACCATTTAGGGTGAGGGGTACCCAGAGAAATAATTACCTTGAGTTAACCATTTTAATGACAAAAGCAGTGATATTAGGAACATTATTAAGAGGCTATGGCCTATAGTGCAGGATGAGGATGAGCTGAATTTGGGTGATACTACAATTATGCTTTGCTATAGTCGCAGCAATAATATCTGTGACAGTATGGTAAAGACCGATATTTCAACCTTACACAATAAAAAAGAATCTGAGCATTTCTTCAGCAGCATAATGGCTGCTACAAATGCCTTAATTGTTTGACCTGTAGGTATATTACCACGGGTGAGTATTTTTGTCATCCTTGCAGTGGGAAGAGATGCATGATAAGTTGCATGAGCAAATTCACCATTTATCTTATTACGTGTCTGTCACGAACCTGGGCTGACTCGCAGATACAACAATCTGGATCAGCTGGTTGTGATGCTGGTGAACCGTGGTCACTTACCAAAATACACAGTTCTTCTGCCACCATGCAGACTGTTCTTCAGAGGTCTGCGATCTCCCAACAGATTAATAATAAATCACAGTCAAATTATACACAAATATGTAGCATGGGCCTATCCAGGCACACAAGTTCAACAAGAATCACGGAGAATATGCAAGATTAAATGTGTTTAATCCAAAAAATATTTTCAAGACTTAGTTACAAAAATATTAATAAATTGACAAACAGATTATAATGCAAATATTTTCAAAAAATAAAAGAGAAAACTCAGAGTTCCTAAGGCAATTCACAATAAAGTTCTTAGCACTGCAGATGGGGTGGGGGATCTCACCCACAGGAATATCCTGATGCACTCCCAGAACTTCCATCTGAACCCCAAGGAGTGAACCTTGAATGCTGAATGGTATTCCTTTTTTATACATCCCTAATTCTTTGTTCATACTGAACAGGGTCTCCCAATCAGGTCACCAGGGTTTGAGATTAATAGATTTCCAATACAGGGTTACCTGGCCAAACTAAGAGGGTCCCTGCTTTAAAGATAAGTGATGATATAACTCACTCTTCAACTTCCCCCTTCCAGACCTATAGTAAATAACAGAATCCTTATCTCAGCCTTTACAGCATAACAAAAATCTTTAGAAGTAGAGCACTAGTGTAAAAATAGGGGTCATAAAAAGGGAGAGAGCTAGTTGTTCACACATGACCTCACACTGTGAGGGATATACATTATCTTCAAGCCATTCACATTATTTACAATTCACATTTCATTAAACCCAGTCCTTCCTGACCTGCACACTGAATAGCAATTGACACCCCATGTTTATACAGAATATAAAATGACAGAACATCACACATCATACAATATCATAATTTGTGAGGGCATATTCATCACACCTCCCTCTGAAGATGGGCACAGGAGAGACAGTGATCCACTTATCACATTCTCTCCTGTAACCCCCACTACCATGTCTTCTCATGGCAGCACCCATCTGCCTCTTTAAAAGCAGCTGCTAAATCCACCAAGGGGTCAGGTTTCTGATCATTTTCATTTAGGCGACACATGGCTGTTACACCAGTTTCCATGTCATGGCAAGCTCTGAGCAAATTACTGTGGTACATAGTATCACTCTTCCATGCCTCCCTTGCTGCCAACACATAATTGATATCTTGAAGATGTGACACTATTAGCTGGGGACTTTCCCAGGCAGCCTGTAGCTTGGTCATCTGCATAGAGCTCAGCACCAGGCCCTTGTGGACTAACTCAAAGGTGCCCTCCCTCATGCTGCAGTCATACCAGAGCTTCTATTTCAAATGTACAGCATTCAGGTCGTTCTGTGCCATTCCCCTTAGGGACTGTAACTCCTCCCTGAAAGTCACAATCTACGACATCACTTATATTTCAGGGGGAATAAATTAACCTTCCCACTCTTTCTTAACCAAATCTAAGGGGCCGCACACTCTGCGCCCGTATAGGAGTCCAGAGGGTGAGAAGCCAGTGGGTTTCTGTGGCACCTCCTGGTATGCAAAGAGGAGACACAGCAGGAACCTCTCCTAGACTCTTCCCTGGGACTCCTCAAAAGTCCTAAGTATTTGGTTTAGGGTGCTAGAGTGGGGTTCAGAATGGGAGTACTCAGCAGTACCTAACATGGACATAACCTTCTCATCAACCTTAGGGGTAGACCCTGAAGCTATAGCCTCCCCCAGGTCTGGTTGTGGGTGAAGGATACCTCCTTCTACCCTGTGCCTTGAGTATGGCACCTCACTCATTCCTTCTGGGCAGTCCTAGGCCTCCAGCACATCTGACCTTGTCTGAATCATTGCTTGTTCAGGTATGGAGTACTTCCCTTTTTCAGTCTACCCTGGCTGCATCTCCATACAATGTATCTTGGAGTGATCATTTTCAATCTCTAGCTCCCTGAGACCTGCAACTGGAAAGGGAACTTGTGCAACCTCAATGTCAGTCATCGGAGACAAAATACAAGCAGACACCACATTTTTAAAAAGTTGGTCACCAGCCTGCATTTATAATTCAAGGGGTAGGATGCTCAACAGTGCCAGATTTGACTCTAACACACCCTCCTCCCTCACAGGATCGTCTAAAGCATTGCTATCCAACATTCCAGTCAAGTCCTTATCCAACAGCCCAGTGGGGGGAGAATGGCTCATGACTGGGTCAGTGGTGTGTGGCAGGATCACAAGCACAGGCTCAGCAGCAGGCAGTTTGAGGCTAAGGTTCTCTCTGTCATAGTCAGTTGGGGCTAGAATCCTTTCCTCCCCCTCATGACCTGCCTTAGCACAGAGGTACATCCCATACTGGGAACTATGGGCCTGATTCAGAGCCGGACGCTCTGACCAGAGTGCTCGCTCTGAATCAGGGCCCTCCTCCATGAAAATGGAGCGGCCTCCTGGCCGCTTGCATAGCTGTGGGTGACCACCCACAGCATATGCGAGCGTCCATGATGATGGTCGCGATGGTCTTGACCATCGCGACCATCGGGCTTGCGACGGAGACCCTGCGGTAGGGTCTCGATTTTGGCTCTGATAGAGCCAAAATCACTCCAGGACTTGCGGCAGCGAGACCCTACCGCAGGGTCTCCGTCGCAAGCCCGATGGTCGCGATGGTCAAGACCATCGCGACCATCATCATGGACGCTCGCATATGCTGTGGGTGGTCACCCACAGCTATGCAAGCGGCCAGGAGGCCGCTCCATTTTCATGGAGGAGGGCCCTGATGTCACTAGTGATGTCAGTGGGGCCGGCTTCAGACGGTAGGCGTTCCCATGGGAATGCCTCCATCTGGCAGGCACGCCCACCAAAGGGGGCATGCTGTCAATCAACATCAACAGAACGCCCCCTTTGGTGCGAGACCCGGAGCGATGGAAAGCCCGTTGCTCTCCGTGTCGTGCGCATGCGTAGTGGGGGAACATCGACCCACTTGTGAGCGTCCTTTGCTCGCGAGCGGGTCTGAATGACCCCCTATGTACTTTGGCCCTGATCCCGGGACCATCAGTTGGCATACAAACAGGGGTAGACTCTAACACATTACTGACCCTACCAGGTTCCATCTTGAAAACTTCCTGTCTTCCTAGGTCTGCTGGAATGAGGGTCTGTGTGTGAGTGTGGGGAGACTTTGGACACACAATGTTACAGTCCTCTGGGACTGCTAGCAGACCACTGCTCATTCCTTCAAGGATTACTGCACAGTTCCTCTGTGCTGCTTCCCCCCCTTGTACTTATTATTATGGCAGGAATCACATCAGACACATGTATGCACATTTCATTACCATCAATCCCTGGTACTTGTAACTTTGCCAGATCATTTGCACCAGGGACTGGAGTAATTTCACCAACCCTGACACTTCTCTCCCAAGATATTTCATTTTCCCCAAAAATTATATCTGGTTTCCCTTCCTGGTATTCCTAGCTGATTCTCTCATGTTTCCCTTCCTGATCTGCTTGGCTAACTCTTGCTCTTACAGATACCAGGCTAGGGTCAATTTGCTGTTCATCTTTGAAAGCATCCTTCTGGAATACCTGGTCATTGTGAGGAGTTAGGGCAGCAGCTGCCCCGCCCTTTCCCAATTCAGTGTCTGAGAGGGAGCTGTGGGCCTGATTCAGAGCCGGACGCTATTTGCGGACGCTCGTTCAGAAAAAGGGGCTGGCTATTTAAATTAAGGGCTCGCTCTTTGCGGTCTGTTGACGCCTCTATGTCTGAACGAGCGAACAAAACATGCGCTCGCTATTTTTAAAAAAACGCCACCTGGCCGCTCGCATCATACGTCATCTCCGCTATTTATTTGATTAATCGAGTACATCGAAAGGCATATGAACTGCTCGCAGTGCTTGTGGTTGGATTTTCCTACCGCAATCATGCGAACAGTTCAGGCTAAAAGACAACCAAGTGACGTGGTCGATGACGCTCCTTTGTTAATTACGCACATCCTTAAAACACCCATTTTGACCGTTTGGCATGCCTGCGTTCGGATCTCCACTCCCCGTTTTCAAGCACCTTCCCCTGTTACCACCCACAAACGCCTCATCCTGTCACTCAAATTAGCAGGCATTCGCTATTTTGCGAGCACACGATTTCCGACCGCACTGACTGGTACGCGCATGCGTATTACAACTAGGGATGTGCAGGCTCGGTTCTACTCGGTTCCGTTCGGTTCTTTTTACCGAATCTTATTGGCTATCCAAAACTCGTGACAGCTGAAACCCAATAAGATCCGGTAAAAAGAACCGAACGGAACCGAGTAGAACCGAGCCTGCACATCCCTAATTACAACCCATACGCATGCGCAGTTGTGCGAACATCGCTTGGAGCAAACGAGTGGCCGCTTATGAGCGGCTCTGAATCAGGCCCTGTGTACAAGGAGGGAGGGGGAATACGGGGGATTAACCTCTATTGAACTGGTTTCCATACCTGCAAGGGTTAACTCACAGCCCCTCTGTGCTGCTGTGGGCCGGGTCATTACTGTAAATGAAGGGGTTACATTGGACTCATTGCATACAGTATTAACCTCACATACTGATAAGGGAACAGTTACCAAATCATTTGTTAACCCCATATCACACATATTTGCAATATAACACGTTTCTGCCTGCCTAGATTCTGCACTGGGAATCTGCAAAGGGTTAGTTTTTGGGACAGACAGATCAGCAGTATTTTTGCCATCACATACGATTATACCCAAATTACACTGGTCATCATAATTCACCTGGGGGAAAACAGGGTTAGCTTGTATTATCGCTGCATTAGAAACATCAGTAATGACATCATCCTCACATATCTCTATCACCGTATACAATGCAAAAGGATCACTGAGAATTTTAGGTTCTTTACACAAGGTCACATCATTGCAAGATTCAGAATGAAAACATACTACCTGAGGTGAGTCACAGTGCAATAGATATAGCAGGAACAACATTTGCAGGAACATTTCTCTCTCATAGAAATTGCTAGTAGCACATTCTGGGTGTCCTGTGGTGGTACGCTGCTAGTACCATCAACTTTCCTTAGCAGCGTGAACTGGGCCTCCAGATGCAATATCTCTGCAGAATACTCCACATTGACTGTAGCTGGTGAGAACATCTTTTCTTTGCGGCCCACCTCTGTAGGCTGGGTAGCTTCTTCTCTAGCTTGTGAAATAAGCTGTTGCATGCGGTGCCTTTCAGTATCCACCCGACGATACTGGTCTTGCCAAAATGGGGCATGGAGTTTCCCCCAATCACATGCTCCTTGAAAAGCACATTCAAAACACTCCTCTAGACACTGCAGCTGGTATGCAAGACTCATATTTGGGCTCGGGGGAAGAGTACACATACGATAATCACTAAAAGCATTGGTTGGGTCTTCTTGTGCAGATATTAGCTGCATGATTATCTCACTGCAATTATTGCTGTGGCAGGAGACACCTTGCAGCTGACATTCTTCAATTAGCTCTGCTATACTCATAGTGGGAAATGGATCATCTTGATCTGGTACAACATGCTCACTCTGATCCCATGGTGCTGACTGGGTTCTCAGCTCAGATTCCAACACAAGGAAATTTTCTGAGTGAGTGACATTTAGGTCTCTAGCTGCAGGCTGCCAGCCAGCTCCAGCTGGTATAAGCGCTCTGCTTGGCGTTCTGCAACTTCACGTTCTGCAATCTCCCGGGCAGCTTCCCTATCTGCCACACGTTCCGCCACTTCCCTGGCTAGGAACGGCTGTAATAGCTGCAGGAGCAACACAAAGTCCTTTTCCCCAAAGTCTTTGAGGGCATTTTTCAAGAATTTATCCAAGGCCATAACCACACTGGAACTAGCAAATGTATCCGACCTTAGGAACTCAGAGCTCCTAAGACAACTCACAATAAAGTTCTTAGCACTGCTAAATAGGTCTGGTTTTTAGGACTTTCCATCCAGGACACTGATTTAAAAAGGAAGAGGGCTAGTTGTTCACTCATGACCTTACACTGTGAGGGATATACATTATTTTGGTATCTGCAAGCCATTCACATTATTTACAATTCACCTTTCGTTAAACCCAGTCCTTCCTGACCTGCACACTGAATAGCAATTGACACCCCATGTTTATACAGAATATAAAATGACAGAACATCACACATCATACAATATCATAATTTGTGAGGGCATATTCGTCACAGTGTCCTTGTGGCCATAGTTATGTGGGTGAGTGGATGGCTTTGCATTGCTCTGTGCTTAGGGTAGCTATAACCATGGGCATCAGTGACCAGCCTGTTGTGAGGCATTTTGTGCAGGCTGGCCACAATCTAGCAGTCTTCAGATAAATCGACCATGTACCAGCCACACTGAGAGGGGGTAATAGATCCCTTAAACTATTACAATGTGATACCCGGTGGATTTACCATTTAGGAACATTGGCACCGAAGGGGCTAAATTAAAATCTGGGTCTTCACTGTTTTCATGTTATCTTTGTGAGATTTTTGTAGCACATTTGTAAGATTTACTATGTATTATAATGGGTATATCATTATATCCTCTAGATTAGGGGATTGTAATATCTGGAGTAGCTGTTAGTACCTTTGGGAGGGTGTATAGTTTAATTCCTGGAGGTTGTAGGTTTCTCTAAGAGCATTAGGGCTGGACACTGTGAACCTGTCAGCTTGCTATGTTTTTTATTTTTATATGATTGTTTTGCTATATATACTGTGTATATTATGGTCTACTTGTCACTTTTATATTGAATTGTTGATGTTTTTTTTGTTGTTACGGTAGCGGACTGAGGGGTGGGCAGGCACTTGCAGCATGGCAGCCATGTTGGCATCGGCTATTGCTCGCGGCTGTGACATCATCAAGTGGGTGCCCCCTCCCCTGGTCTCAGCACCCGTGTGTGCACTTGCTGGTGGGGATATACGGTGAACTTTTTTACTGTTATTATGCTACAGTATTATACTCTGAAGATGATACATTAAAAATATCGAAACATTGGCTTTGCAATACCTGTGCCTGTGAGTTTATTCATTACCGAGTGCTGCCGTTATTGCTCTGTGTGTTTGGACTCTTGCTGGGGTACATATGGAAGGCAACGGGCCACATTCTTGTTTTGTGCTTGGGAATGCTGCCCAACTGCCTCTTTATACATATATATACTGTATACACATGTACACTCGGAGAAAGGTATATTATATTACCATTGGAGTGCCGGTTTTATATGATCTTGACATAAATATTTGGATTGGTTGCATCATTTCTGTTTGTCCACTATGTGGTGATAGTACTTTGCCTAAAATACACAAGGACACACAGAGGCCCCTGGGCAGACTGATTATTTTGGCCAGGGGTCTCTGTATGAACCTATAGCTATTTACCTAGATGCATACCTGTAACCATGTATACAAAAAATGTTTACGTATTTAAAAGATTCCAGCACCTTATTGCGTATTTTGCACAATATGAAATGTGTCCCAGACAACACTGTTCTTGCAACCCTCCATGTCACAAGTTTATATACGTGCATCCCCCATCAGGCAGGGTTAGCAGCAGTATCTCAGATATTATCAGGCAATGTGCAATATACTGGACCAGACTTGAATTTCTTTTTAAAATTATTGTAGTTGACTTTATAGCCCTTTTTTCTATAGAATGGAAAGCTTTTTAGGCAAAAAACAGGCTGCGCGATTAGCTCAGTGGTGGTCCCCGCTTTCGCCAACTGTTACATATGGAATGTAGAAAGAGAGTTATTCTTTGAGGATCCGGAAATTTCCAAAGACATCAGCCTGAATTTTAGATATATTGATGACCTGCTTTTGTTCTGGCAAGGGGACATACAAAAAGTAGCTGATTTAATACAAAAACAAAATGAGTCAGAAAGTCCTATTAAATTAACACTATCTCATGATTAGAGCCAAATTTGTTTTCTGGATGTCCTAATCAAAATTAAGAATGGTGAGAATGGGACCTTGCTCTACTCCAAACCCACGGGCCATGACATGTTGCTACATATTAACAGTTTCCATCCGGTAGCTACAGTCAAGGGCCTTTTCTTTGTGTATGCAGATGCAACAGTTATAGGGAAGATACATTAATACAACTAGATGAAATGATGGGTAAATTCATTGAAAGAGGATATCCAGTCAAAGAATTAAAAGCAGCAAAGACAAAAGAATTGTCTTGTATGAGGGGCCATTCAAGTCAAAATTACAGCTTTCTGGATATGTCATATGCCTAAGTTATTGCTTTCTGGATTTGACATGCTGGCTGAAATGGTTATGACGTATGCTGAAATGGATATGAAATATGCTGAAATGGATATGACATATGCTGAAATGGATATGACGTATGCTGAAATGGATATGACGTATGCTGAAATGGATATAACATATACTGAAAAGCACATGACAGTGCAAGCCAATCACAGCTCTCTTATATAAGCTGGGCTGCTGGGAAGGAAGAGCAGGAGTACAGTGTGGCAGAGCTGTAAAGTGGAGGTGAGTGCTAACACCATAGTCAGTGGTGTAAAAACTTTTGCTGTGCTGATTATGGTAATGTAACACATAACTACTACTGCATGTACTATTAGTTACAGCTGCAGATAGGAGACTGCCTCTTTTCAGCTTTTTTTCTCCTGTGAGGATCGTGCTCCTGCTGCAGGCAGGTTATGTATTAATGTTACTTTCACTTTCCTTTCTGTCCTCATTCTCTCTCATCTCAGCTCTTTCTTTACTCTCCTTTCTCTTCTTTCTCTATGTCTGATTTCTTGCCAGTACCCCAGGTCCCTGCTTATGTTAGGGAGTGCCCTGACTCCCAGCAAGATGGCTCCTTCATAATCCAGCAGGTGGGGAAGGATTCCCCTATTGTCTGGCTAGATGTCCTGTACTGTATGCAGGCTGCTGGGTCAGAGGTTTATAGTCAGCCACAATCGGTAGTAGGCTGTGGTTTTCACACCCCACACGTTCCAAGCATTATTATATCCATACCACCCAACTGTCCCACATTCAGCAGGACAGTCCTGTTCTTTTGGGACTGTCCCGCTGTCCCACCCACGGGCTGCAGTGTTCCGCGGTGGGGGGGGAGTTGGGGAAGCATACAACGCTGCTCTGCATAGCAGAGCAACATGTACGCAGAGCGAGAATAGATGTTGTGCACATGTGCACAGTATCTTTCTTCTTCAGGGTCCATAGGGTATCCACAGGATACCTTGGGGTATAGGCGGATGATGCCAGACATTGGGCACCACAGAGCAGGGCTCGAAGTGAGCCGGTATACGGCGGTATGCCATACCGCCACTTCAGCCAGCAACCCCTGCTGCAGCGATGGAAACATGGAAACAAAAGAGAAGCTTCCTCCGTATTATGTTGAGATGTGTCCCTCTAGGACCACATCATTAAGCAGCGCTGGGCAGGCATCGAGTGACAGGTACCGGCGGGCCGACAGCAGAAAAGATGCGGCGCCCGGCGACAGTACACAATCCCCGGCCCCGGTCGTGAACCAATCACAGACCGGCGGCCAAGTAAAGAGATTAATTGGCGGTGGCCGTTAGCCAATCACGACTTGCAGACCAGCAGCCAATCAGAATCAGCCATGTGGCTGTTTCTGATTGGCTGCCGGTCCGTGCTGTGATTGGTTCACAGCCGGCACTATGTACAAATCGCCCTCGCAACTTCCCCAGCGCTCCATCAATAGTGTCCCTGCCTGATGATGCAACGCCTGCGAGAGCCCACTGCCAGCTGGTGGACAGGGAGAAGAAGCCGGACTCTGCCAACTCCGGACATGGAAATAAAGGTACAGGGGGAGGAGAAAGAATAAGGCAGTGTTAGGTGCAGCGTGTGGGAGAGTGAAGCAGGTAGTGAGGGAGAGGTAAGCAGGTAGTGTAGTGTGGCGTGCAGGGTGTGGGAGTGGGGAGTAGGCAATGTTAGGTATAGCAGTGGGAAGCAGGTACTGTGGAGTGCAGGGTGTGGGAGTGGGGAGTAGGCAATGTTAGGTGCAGGGTGTAGCAGTGGGAAGCAGGTAGTGTGGAGTGCAGGGTGTGGGAGTGGGGAGTAGGCAATGTTAGGTATAGTAGTGGGAAGCAGGTAGTGTGCAGTGCAGGGTGTGGGAGTGGGGAGTAGGCAATGTTAGGTATAGCAGTGGGAAGCAGGTAGTGTGGGGTGCAGGGTGTGGGAGAGGGGAGTAGGCAGTGTTAGGTGCAGGGTGTAGCAGTGGGAAGCAGGTAGTGTGGAGTGCAGGGTGTGGGAGTGGGGAGTAGGCAATGTTAGGTATAGGAGTGGGAAGCAGGTTGTGCGGAGTGCAGGGTGTGGGAGTGGGGAGTAGGCAATGTTAGGTGCAGGGTGTAGCAGTGGGAAGCAGGTAGTGTGATGTGCAGGGTGTGGGAGTGGGGAGTAGGCAATGTTAGGTGCAGGGTGTAGCAGTGGGCAGCAGGTAGTGTGGAGTGCAGGGTGTGGGAGTGGGGAGTAGGCAATGTTAGGTGCAGGGTGTAGGAGTGGGAAGCAGGTAGTGTGGAGTGCAGGGTGTGGGAGTGGGGGGAGTAAGCAATGTTAGGTATAGGAGTGGGAAGCAGGTAGTGCGGAGTGCAGGGTGTGGGAGTGGGGAGTAGGTAATGTTAGGTGCAGGGTGTGGGAAGCAGGTAGTGTGGGGTGCAGGGTGTGGGAGAGAAAAGCAAGTGGAGTGGGAAGCAGATAGTGTGGGGTGCAGGATGTGGGAGCTGGAAGTAGGCAATGTTAGATGCAGGGTGTGAGTGAGGGAAGTAGGCAGTGTGAGATGCAGGAGGGTGGGAGAAGGCACTACGCAGTGAGAGATGCAGGGGTTTATATAGAAGCAGAGACTGAATCTTATTATCAAAATCCCTAAAGCTTGGGGAGTGGGGTTCAATTAAAATTTCCATACCCCCACTTCAAAATTTCCACTTCGAGCACTGCCACAGAGTTAAAATTTTCAGCCTCCCAGGATGCACTGGGGTCCCCCTCCTATACCCCGCCCCTGAGCCAAGACAAACCAGTTTCGTAGGTGCCCGGCTTGGAGTCGGATCACCATTTAACAGAGGGGGCTGTAATGGCACCTGAAGTTCATTAAGGCAGCTGTGGCTGCTCAAGATGAGCTGCACAGCATAGACAGTCAGTACTGACATTGATGCTGTCGCTCCTTCACCCCGCCGGACCAGAATGCCTGTACTGATCCGGGGATGCTGGTGGGTGTCTGAAGTCACAGCTAGCGGTGATCCTGGATTACCCGGACTGTGGCCAGATACAAGGGGGCAGGTAAGCAGCAGGGTCCTGTGGAGGGTACCCGCCAAAACACAGTCCTAAGTCCCCAGGCAGGGGGCTCCCTGGGGACTGGCTGCATGTGGAGCCAGGTATTAACCTGCGCTTCCACTAGATCACCAGGGACAGCGGGCCGTGGCTAAGCAGCAAAGCTCTGGTGTCCCAGGGGTTAACTGCATGCCAGGGGAGCATGCCTTCCCTGTCTCACAGCCGGCGCCTCCCCCGCTGCACAGTGGCTCACCATAGCGGTTTGGCGGGCTGTGTCGGCGCTCCTCCCCCGGGCGTGCCTCCTCTCTGCTCCTTGGAGGACATTTTCTAAGAGTGTGCAAACACTGCTGGATGCTGAATACCGGTGGTATCTCGGTCCGGGTCCCCTCCCGCATACCTCTCTTGTGATTAAGGTCAGAGTATGCAGCACTGTTTCCTACCAGGCTCTGTGTCTGTGTAGTTGATCATAGTGCTGGTAGTGCAGGGATTTATTTCTGCATTGTTTGTGACTTACTGCTAGCGCTGCTGCCTGTACTTTCACTTCTGACTGTCAGCCATTTTACTATCCCTGTTCTTCCTCTGCTAAAGCCCTTGCGGTGCAGTGTTGCAGGGTGTTCATTGCCTCACTGTAAAAGCATTTATCTGTGAGGGGAGTCACATACACTCCGTTACACTCATCATGTCTGAGAGTAAACGTGATTTTCCTCTTCAGCTAAAGTGTACCACATGTAATGTACCATTGGCGGAGGGTGATGGAAACACTGAGTGGTTAAGTAGGGCATGTTTTCTTATATCACACCCGATTTCTGTCACTGTGCCTGTGCAGGAACCGCCCTGGGCTTGTTTTGCTAAGGCACTTACAACCCTGGTGGGCCAGCTAGCGACGCCCCCTGCGTTCCACCAGATGTTGTTGTCACAGCAGTCGGTTGTGTCATCACCCATGCAGGGGTTCCCCAGGCAGTTGATAGTACCCCAATGTCTATGGCTTTTGCCCCCCCCAGGTCTCGCAGGAGCCTGCATGGGTGAATTCATTGTCCAATACACCTGTTGGATGTTTTACAGGGGGAGTCATCATTGCAGCCTCCTAAGCAGCCTTTAGTATCTCAGATGGCTCAGTATGATGAGGATGATATGTCGCCTGATGATGGTGAGATTTTTGACTTTTCAGACCAGGAGCCCCTCCGTACCAAGGAGGCGGAGTCTAAGTCTAAAGTCTATATACCTGGCCTTATATGGGCAGTCCGTGCGGCCTTGGTTATTGAGGATGATGATTCCCCCGTGGCTAAATCCAAACACACCTTCTTTAAGGTTATTAAGGGAGATGCCACTGTATTTGCTCTATCTGGTCAGTTAGTGGATTATTTAGAGGAGGCGTGGAAAAATTCGGGTAAGCGGTACCAGCCTCAAAAACATTTGGCCTTTGCATACCCCTTTGCGGATAATTATTTTTCCAAATGAGAAACTCCTCCACAAGTAGATTCTCATGTCATATGCCTAGTGAGGAGTGCTACATTGCCCATGCCCTCTATGTCCTCCTTAAAGGATGCTATGGATTGCAAGGTGGAAATACACCTGAAATCCATTTATTCCCTTGCTGGGGGGGCATCCAGACCAGCTATGGATGTGTGCTTGGTTTCCAGAGCCATGGACCGCTGGGCAGATAACTTGGAGGCATCTCTGGACACTGACTCTTCACCTGAGCAGGTGGAGTTAGTGGGTAATCTCAGAGACTCAGCCACATACATTAATGAGGCAGCCTTGGATATAGGTCTCCTCACTTCCAGAATCTCCTCGGCAGCGGTGGCGGCTCGCCATACCCTATGGTTGCACTCTTGGAAAGTGGATGCGGATTCCAAAAAGGGTTTGGAGTGCTTGCCTTTTTATGGACAAGTCCTGTTTGGCCCTGATCTGGACAAAATTGTGGCTACTCTGGCAGCAGCTAAGTCTGCGTTTCTGCCATCGGCTACAGTCCCATCAGGGTCGGGTTCTTCATCCTTTCGGCCCTATAGGGCCCAGGGTAAGTCCAAAGTACAGTCCTTTCCACGACAGTCAGGGGCCAAGAAATCTGCCAAGCCTAAGAAGCAGGCTTGGAGTACAAGACAATCTGCTCTCAAGTCAGATGATAAGCCATCCGCCTGATGGGACGGGCGGGCCTCTACTTGGGGGCCCCAAAGTGGGAGGCCGGCTTCTTCAGTTGACCCAGTGCTGATGTCTCACCACCATGGATACTTGGGTAAAAGAAGTGGTCTCTCAGGGGTACACCCTCTCCTTCCGGCGGAGTCCTCCCAGCTAATTTTTCACCATGGCCTGTCAGTCAGATCAAGACAAGGCCCTGGTTTTCCGGAAGGTGTTACACTTTCTACTCCAGGCTGGAGTTATAGTGTTGGTTCCGTTGTCCCAGAGGGGATCGGGGTATTACTCCAATCTTTTTCTGGTACAGAAACCCAATGGGTCTTACCGGCCCATCCCCAACCTCAAATCCCTCAACAAATTCTTGAGGGTTCCTCGGTTCCAGATGGAGACCCTGTGTTCCATCATTTTAGCTATGGAGCCTGGGGATTTTATGGTGTCGCTAGATATTCAGGACGCTTACCTTCATATCCCCATTGTTTCAGCACACCAAAGTTTCCACAGAGGTCAACCAATACTTCCAGTTTCAGGCACTGCCCTTTGGTCTGGCCACGGCACTTCAAGTGTTTACCAAAGTCATGGCAGTTATGGCAGCCCACTTGCAGATGCAGGGGGTCTGTTTGTTGCCCTATCTGGATGACCTCCTGTTGTTGGCAAGGTCTTCAGAGATACTTCAGTCCCATCTGCAACTGACAGTCTCTGTGTTGTAGACTCACGGCTGGCTGTAAACTGGAAGAAGTCCTCCCTGGTTCCCTCACAGAGGATGCTTCATCTCAGAGCCCTGTTGGACTCCCAAAAGAGGATCATGGTGACAGAGGAAAAGATCTCTACATTACAGGCAAAAGTACACAGTTGCCTGCAGAGTCACCGGGTGTCTATTCACTCGGCGATGAGGTTACGGGGATCCATAGTGTCGATGTTCGACATGGTGGAGTATGCCCAGTTTCACTCCAGACTTCTGCAGAAGTTGATCCTCTCCAGATGGAATGGGTTACCCCATTGGATAAAGACACAGACAATGGTGCTTTCCCCAGAGGTATGTCTGTCTCTGGTCTGGTGGCTGCACACTGCTCATCTGAACAAGGGGCGCCCCTTTTGGATTCTGGACTTTGTCTTTCTGACAACGGATGACAGTCTTCAAGGCTCGGGAGTGGTGACGGGTCCGCACTTCTTCCAGGGAAGGTGGACACCAGCAGAATCTGTGCTTCCGATAAACATCTTGATACTTTGGGTAGTATTCAAAGCTCTCCAGCAAACAAGACATGTCCTGCACAGAAAACCCATGCAGGTGCAGTCAGACAACGCCATCACAGTGGCTTACATAAACCGCCAAGTAGGGACCCGCAGTCAGGTGGCCCTGATGGAGGTGTCCCACATTCTAGCTTGGGCAGAAGGCAATCTCCCTGCCATATCGGCAGTGTTCATACCAGGAGTCCTCAACTGGGAGGCAGACTTTCTCAGCCGTCAAGACGTGCATCCAGGAGAATGATCTCTTCACCAGGAGGTGTTTCAACTCCTGGTGAACAAGTGTGGCCTTCCAGAGATGAACCTCATGGCCTCCCGATACAACAACAAGCTACCTGTGTATGGGTCAAGAACAAGAGTCGCAGAGGCACTTTTGGTAGAAGCTCTATCAGTCCGGTGGACCTTCCAGTTTGCGTACCTCTTACCTCTGTTCTCCCTTCTTCCTCGAGTGATTCACAAATTCAAGCAAGAAGGTGGCATGCTCCTGCTGATAGCTCCAGCTTGGCCCAGACGGCACTGGTACTCAGATCTTTGGAGTCTCTCTGTAAACACTCTGATGCTGTTGCCTCTACGTCCGCACCTGTTGTCTCAAGGTACTTGCCATTACCCGGACCTGGGTCATCTGTCTTTGATGGCGTGGCTGTTGAGACTGCCCTCTTGAGGTCCAGGGGTTTTTCCAGCTCTGTGGTTAACACCATGCTCAGAGCTCAGAAGCCTGCGTCTGCAAGAATTTATCATCGAGTATAGCATACTTTCTTTGAATGGTGTCACCATAGAGGCTATGATTCTCAGGTGTTCTAGATATCCAGGGTGTTCGCTTGCCTGCAGGCGGGCTTAGATCATGGTCTTTGCCTTGCTTCTCTGAAGGTGCAGGTTTCTGCCCTGTCATTGTGGTTTCAACATAGGATTGCTACTCTTCCTGATGTCCGCACCTTTCTGCAAGGTGTACTTTGTATTCAGCCTCCCTTTGTTCCTCCAGTGGCTCCTTGGGATCTGACTGTGGTCCTGAGGGCTCTCCAAGGACCACCATTTGAACCAATGGACTCAGTGGATTTTAAATGGCTTAGAGCTATAACTGTAGTTCTTCTGGCCATTGCTTCAGCCAGAAGGGTTTCAGAATTGGGGGCTCTCTCATGTTGGCCTCCCTTTTCATAGCGACACTTGCCCTGGTTTTCTCCCAAAGGTGGTATTAGTTTCCAAATTAACGAGGAAATCATAGTGCCGGCCTTTAATTCTCCAGACCTCTCGGTTGGTGAGGCCACCTTAGATGTGGTACTGGCTCTAAGGATTTATGTTGACCGTACCAATTCTTTTAGGAAGTCGGACTCCTTGTTTGTCCTCTATGGTTTCTGTAAGAAGGGTTGGCCTGCCACCAAGCAAACTTTGGCAGGATGGATTCGCATGGCTATTTCTGAGGCTTCTATTCATGAAGGCCTTCATGGTTCCATCCTCTGTTAGGGCTCATTCCACTAGGTCTGTGGGTCCTTCATGGGCAGCTCAATGTGGTGCCTCTGCTGTTCAGCTTTGCAAGCTTTGCTAGGTCTTCTGTCCATACCTTTGTAAGGTATTATGCATTCGATACCTTCGCCTCTCAGGATGCTGCCTTTTGGCGGTGGATTCTCCTTTCAGCACAGGAGCATCCCCACCCTTAAAGGATACTGCTTTGGGACATCCCCAAGGTATCCTGTGGATACCATATGGACCCTGAAGTAGAACATGTGAGATATGGTAAGAACTTACCCTTGTTATCTCTATTTCTATGTAGTCCATAGGGTTCCACAGGACTGTTGCACCTGTACTGCAGATGGGCTTTGCTCTGGTCGCCGGTTTTTCCATCTCCTTCTGGTGAGAATGTGATTCTTGTATGTTCCAGACTTTCTTCTCTCTCTTTCTTCTCCTCCTCCTGTGAGGTTCTGAATTTGTCGTGGACCCGGGGTGGTGATAGGAGCAGACACAGAAGCAGACTTAAATGAAAAAGTGGAGTTTTTAATAAGTGACTTAGAAGACATGGGAATGGCAAATGAAAAAGTACAGGTATAGCACTAAAGTGCACTTTATAACTGTAGTGGGGGTTAATGAGAAAATGTCCAGATAGTGACAGGCAGGAACAGTCCAGTATACAAGTATGGTGAGCTGAAAACAGAATGCAGGTATGATGAGCTGTAACTAAATGCAGGCTTGATGAGCTGAAACTGAATGCAGGTTTGGTGAGCTATAACTGATGCAGGCAGAGATAGTGAAGTCCAGCTGGGAGTGAAATGAACCAAGGGAAACAGCAGGTTCAGGTACTCAGGCAGGTAATAAGGTATATGGAGGGTGCAGGGTAAGTCCAGCAGGTTGGATCAGGCAAGGTTCAGGCTAGGAGCGTATACAAGCAGGCAGATAAGGCACAGGTACACTCTCTCTCAGCCGCAGATGAGAAACACGTTGCACTGGCAAAGGAAGGAAGGTTCTGGACCTTCCTAAATACTCATTGCCGCACTGTGACTGGCTGGAATGAGCACATGACCTACCAGGATTGGACAGCCGGAATCATATGGCCGCAGGCAAGATGGCGGCGCCCATGCCAACGGAATGGAAACACCGCCAGACCTCACCAGGCCTAGTGACAATGTGCCCGCATAGAACCATGCGCAGCCAATGCCCCTCGCCAAACACCAGCACCACTGCCAGAGACCCCCAGCCATAATGACCTCACAGGTAATACCCGGTGACTACCATGCCGAGAAACCCTGGCCCGTGACACCTCCAGCCTATGGCTTGTTACATAACTGGTTTGCCTTGGCTCGTGGACGGGGTATAGGAGGGGGACCCCAGTGCATCCTGGGAGGCTGAAAACTTTAACTCTGTGGTGTCCGATGTCTGACGTCATCCGCCTATACCCCAAGCAGTGGCAAACGCAGGATTTCTAGAGGGGGGGTTTCCAAAGGCTTGATTTTAGAGTGAGTATAGCCAGTCCATGAAGAGGGTAGAATTAGCATTTAACCAGCTTTAATATGCGTCATACAAAGTATAGTGTGTGTCATAATTCCATCTTATAGAGGACTAGCAATCACAGTAACCCATTATATGCATCATACATAGTGTATTGTGTGTCATAATTCCAGCATATACAGGACCAGCGATCACAGTAACCCGTTATATGTGTTATACAGAGTGTATTGTGTGTCATAATTCCAGCATATAGAGGACCAGGGATCACAGTAAGCCATTAAATGCAGCAGTAAGGCCATGAGCTGAATGTTTTGATTTTAGATGTAGGCACCATTCCAGAGCATTAGAGCAAGTCCGGTAGTCTGGGGGAGCAGCAGAATAATCTTGCACTGCCTTGGACATATATGTACATATTGAGCTCTAGAGCAGCACACCCCTAACAGTGAATGTTTTCCAGGTCTCCTAGTTGGTGCACAGGTTATTTATTACTGACTGATACATGTTAAAAGATCCACATGTGGTGCTAATTATTTCATTTGTGATATTGTGAAGAACATGCAGCATCTTACTATTTCTATTGTGGTCATGGTGTGGGCTGGGGAGGGTGGTTTCCAGGCAGACGGAAATCCCCCCTCGTTTGCCTATGACCCCAAGGTATCCTGTGGAACCCTGGACTTCATAGAAATAGAGATAACAAGGGTAAGTTCTTACCATATCTCATATTATTCACAGTAGGGGGGAAAAGCCCGGGGGGAACAGCCCAGCATCTCGTAGATGCTGTGCACGCCCCTTAGCAATGTAAACAGGGCGTGCCGCTAGGTCACGCCCTTTTTTCACATAGGTCACACCCCTTTTCAGGAATGCACGTGGCTTCGACGCGGGGATGTCCCGAGTGGAGCTCTTCAAATGTTGGGAGCTATGTTATAACCATACTTGCCGACAATCAGCTCCAGCCTTCCGGGAGGGAGCTGATTGTCGGCTAACAGCGGGGGGGTGGGGCGGTCATTGGGGGCGGAGCCGGGGGCGGGCCAGCCAGTTGGTGGTACAATGGGGGTTATTTTCGTCAGTGTGAAGCAGGGGGCGGGGCCGCAATTCAGCGCAAATCGCGTCACCGGCTCCCCCGCTGCGGGGGTTTCTAATCTTTTCAGGGGGGAGGACGGGAGGGTCGGAGGCTTCCGGGAGGCTTGCCTGCCTTTCCGGGGGGCCGGGAGCGGCACCCGAAAATCGGGAGGCTCCCGGCCAAATCGGGAGGGTAGGCAAGCCTGGTTATAACACTTACATGGCTTTGTGTGTTTATTTAGTGGATATACTGTATAGGAACTGCATGTGCATGTCTACATGCAATTCTATGTCTAGGGGTTTATATTGTGTATGTATGTATGTACTGTATTTATTCTCCCGCTGCCAACTTGTGAGTGGCAGTGGCACTAAACACTAACTTTCTACTCTTAGATAGGCTAAACACTAACTTTTGTGAGGCTAAACACTAACTTTCTACTCTTAGATATAAATTAGTGGATCATATTCCTCCTCTAGTTAAAGGTGGTGACCGGGACAATATGTTGCTTCATTTAGAAGCACGATGGATTTTCAAGTTAAATACATTTTCACAACGGGGTCTTAATGAATCCATCAGTTATATCCTGTTTTTATAATAGTAGTTATCTTTGTGCTATGTGTTATAAATTTTTCTAGTAACATATACTGTTTTGTCATATATAGACATATTTCTATTGGGATCTCTTTATATAGACAAATATCGTGTATTGATGTAATATCTATCTTTATCATATTTAGCATGCTATTATGTATAAGTTTGTACTTATCCACGTAGTCTATGGTAGTTATACAGCCTGAGCCGCATTGTCTGTTTCACTTAATGTATTTTTGTTGTCTAATGGTTGTCATGACATCCGTGTTCTCTCCTTTGCCCCTCGTCGCATGTGACGCCATTAGTCTGCGACCGCAGACCGCGCATGATGTGCATGAGGGTGATTATGATCGGTATATAGGTAAGCACTTTATGTTTGTCATTTGTCCTTGAAAAAAGATGTAGTAAACATCTGAAACATTGGTGATACCAGACGGAAAACTGTATTTATTTTAAAGTCCATGGAGTGCTGCCATTACTTTCGTATTGAAGGGGTCTGCAGAGGGCTTCCGGAAGTGCACCCTGGCTGTATACCTTTACTTTGGAATATATATATATATATATATATATATATATATATATAATATATATAGAAAAAAATGCACTGGGGACAGACATAGCACAAACAATAGGAGAAAATAAATATTTATTTCCTTTTCTGCAAATGACAACTGACAACAAATATATGATCACAGTGGGGTATCACCTGCAGAGTGACAGTGCATCACGTGACTGTTAGACTAGTAGACTAGTAAGGGAGTAGATGGGCACTGCAGCAGCCACTGGACACAGGGAGTGGATAGACATAGCACAGCTGCAGCCAATCAAGGTGGAGAGGTTGGACACAGCACAGCAGCCACTGGACACAGGGAGTGGATGGACACTGCAGCAGCCACTGGACACAGGGACTGAAGTGGACACAGCACAGCAGCAGCCACAAGAGGTGGAGAGGGTGGACACAGCACAGCAGCCACTGCACATGGGGAGTGGATGGACACTGCAGCAGCCACTGGACACAGGGACTGCAGTGGACACAGCACGGCAGCAGCCACAAGAGGTGGAGAGGATGGACACAGCACAGCAGCCACTGGACAAGGGGCGTGGATGGACACTGCAGCAGCCACTGGACACAGGGACTGCAGTGGACACAGCACAGCACCAGCCACAAGATTTGGAGAGGATGGACACAGCACAGCAGCCACTGTACACGTTAACACACACAGCTCAGCTCAGCACAGACTAGAGTCACTGTGAAATAGCACCCAGGTCATTACGGGAGGGACTTACTGTATATAGAATCCAAATTCTGCAAGAATCTGACACAGGGATGATGATGTTTTGCCTCAATTTGTAATCCAAACAAGGTGAAGAAACCTAAACCACCACTTAGATTCACTTGGATCCATGATGTTCAGATGGGCTCGGTGTTCTGAAAACTGAGCCCGCACATCTCTACTTAAGACATGTGGAATAAAAATTACAGATATGAAAATGCTTATAAGCAGATGGGGCAAATTCACATTGAACTCTAAATCAGGTCCTAACATGTTTTGTTTTGACTGAAATAATCCTTTAAATTCTAGTGTTCTGAAAAAATACAACCACAGTTATATCTACAGTATATACAAATATCATTTGCCAATTTATTCTCTTTAATAAATTGCATTCTTATTTATTTCTGTTCCTATGGGGCCTATTTATTATAATCCACAACTCCGATGCGGATTGGATATACTAAAATTGCCAGGATTCACAATGCTTGTGAGAAAGCTCTGTCACTGCGAATCCTCTCCGCACACTTTTCATGGTATTTTTCACCAAAAATACCAAGAGAGTGGTTCTGCGCATGTACCACTGGTTCCACCTTCCCCCTCTACCCCCCTCCCCTGTCCCTCAGAGCTTACACTTACCTCCTCAGTGATCTGGTCATCTGATCACTGTGCTCTGCTTTTTTGATGCAGTAAACTGAGGATGCAGCACAGCATCTCCATTTACAGATCAGATTACCAGAGCACAGCAATCTGATGAGCAGGTCATGGAGCTGCTCACCAGATCACCGTTCTCTAGTCCCTGGATGCAGGTTAGTGATGCAGTCTATCAGACACACAGGCTGATCACTGAAGCCTACTCTGGGCTCTGCTTTCAGTGCCAGCAGGTAGGGAAGGCTGAGTTGAGTAGGTGAGATGGGGGATTCCTGCTTAACACCATATCCAAGTTATTATCTCAGGGCTCCCCATAATTTTTTCACAATTTCTCATTAGCACATTTGAAGCATATTGGAAATGGGATCTATGTACTAAAAATAAAATACTCAAATGCTTATATAAGCTTGAGAGGATATAAGCACACTGGACCTCATTCAGAGTCGGTCGTAAGCAGCCGCTCGGTCGTACGCATCCGATGTTTCCAAACAACGCATGTGTATGGTTAGTTGTGCGTACGAGACCTTGCGATCCAAAATGCTGTTGATCGTACGGCTTACAAGCAGGAAGTGGCTTCCGAGAGTTGATTGACATGAAAGGCCGTTTGTGGGTGTTGACGGGGGTGGTGGTCTAAAAACGCAGGCGTTCCTCACCGTTTTCAGGGAGTTTCAGGGGCATACATAAATTTGCTGCTACGACCGACATAGAAGGTTGGAAATAGTAATACGTCACTCTGTGAGCAGGTTAGAGGCCTGGCTGATCATACAGCTTGAGGTTGGGTATGTGCTCTCTCAAGCCCCAGAGTACAACTGATACTATCAAATGTGACTGATGTTATGTTTGATGTTTCTATTTTGTGCCACACAATGCAAGCAGCTAATAATAATCATTTGTTGTTGCTAATAGCACTGCTAATTGGCTTGTAATTGATTCAGTTGCATTTGCATTAGCGAATAATAAGAATAAATAAATTTCATGGGGATGGCTTATTCTATGTGTTTTTTTGTTAATTTTTGGTGTAATTTGCACACAAAACAAGCGGCCGCAACCATCAGAAGAAAATTAACATACAGTGACTGACAATCACCGACAACGATTGACTCGATCGCTAGCTGCTATCACTCGCTAGCTAGAGGAGGTGCATTGTTCACGTATGGGCGTCACTTTGGTTGCGACCGACCGGCCGTGCGATCGCTTCCTTTTTCAGTTTTGCGGTCGTTAGGCGTACGACCGAGCGGCTGCTTACGACCGACACTGAATGAGGTCCACTGTTTTTTATTAGAGCAAAACTAGTTAAAGCTGGTTTGATGTTGATAAGTTATGATTGGTGGTCTATGGTTGTCAATCAAAACGGCCAGCCTATTAGCTGCTCCGTTTAGGTGGCGTTTAGCAATGCTATTTAAAGGCTGGAGGAGGGGTTTAGCTTGCTCTTTCCAGATTGTGATCCAGTGTGATAAATACCATGTATCTATTGATATACTGTGTGGTGTTTTTTCTGTCCCTTATATACTTTCCTAATTTCGTTATTGAACAAATTATACCTTGCCCTTCATTATTAACTTCATATTTCACTCCTATTTTCCTTTCATTTAGTATTTAATCTTTTCTCCTTCCAATCCCCCCCACCTCCCTCACCTACCTCCCTCCTCCCGTTTTCTCTGCTGTCAGCTTGCCTTTTTGTATTTGAGCCAGCCATGCCCCATCCTCGCCCTGCAACACTCCCCCTCCCCACCACTTGGTTGAAGCAGTGAGACCATTGACGGTTTCCACTGCTTCGTCTGTCACCCATGCAGGGGCGCCGAGAGGGGGGGGAGCGGGTACAGATTACCCGGGCCCGGGCTTCCTGAGTGGCCCGGCGGGGGCCCGGGTCCGACGCCGCCTCCCCCTCCCTCACAGCAGCCCAGCACACAGCGTGTGCTGAGCTGCAGTTGGAGACTGCTTGTGGCTGCTGAGCAGCAGCCACAGCAGTCTCCTATGCCTGTGCGGGGGAGCGATCACACTGATCGCACCCCCCCTGGCTTTGCGCTGGGCTGAGGGGGCTCAGAGCGCCCCCCCTCCCTGGCGCGCGCGCTGCAAATATTTTTTATTTAGTTTTTTTTCCGCAAGGGGGTGTGGCCATGCCTCCCAAGATTAGGCCATGCCCCCTATTACCGGGGCCCGCCTTGGCTCTTGGCGGCCTTGCACCCATGGCACACGCCTTGCTTCAGCGTGTGCCGGACCCTGCTCCCTGTCAGCCGTCGCGACGGTGGTGCAGGGCCCCGGGCATCCCCCGCCATCCCCTTCTCCTTCCAACCTGCAAGCATGGCTGGCAAGGGGATCAGCGGGTGTTTCAGGCACCCCCCGCTCACAGGCCTCTCTGTTCAGCGCCGGAGGGGATAGGCAGGCAGCCCCGCTGGCATGCTCCGCCCACCAAGATGTGGGCGCTATTTTAAATGATAAAGAGGTTTTAACCTCTTCAGATTACCCTCCCACCAGTTCTAAGAGCTGGGGGTTCCTACCCATCTCCCATCAGTAGTGTGCACTCCTCTCCCAGGGGCCATTTAGTCAGGCTAGTAGGTAGCTGTCAGGCTTCACCGGGCAGGGGCTCCTTGCACAGGTTAGCTGCCCCACATGGACGGACCCAGTTTTCTAATTTTGTCCATCCTATGATCCCCTCTCCAGTGGCTGCAGCAAATACTCAGGGTGGGATGCAAGCATAAAATTTTGTCCAAGGTGGGATGCCTGTGCCGGGTTTCTATTGGTCCCCTTATTTTAACCAGGGTTTAGGACATCAGCCACTGCAATCACAATTCCCAGGGCCTATTCAGCAGTTTTGCCCCCCTCAATTTGTTCAAGGAGCCGGTCAATTTCCGCAACATTATGTTACGGCACCTGCGGCGTTTAATCCCTATGCACAGCAGGTGCAATATGTGCCTGGGCAACAGGCTAGTCAGCAGAAGATGTTGCAACCCCCCCTTCCACTTGCTCCTCCGACAGCTTTGCCCCCCATTCCCAGGCAGGCAGCACCAGTGCAGCCTCCGGCTTCCCCATCGCTGCAGATTGTGTCAGTGCCATCAGTTGTGGCTAATGTGGTAGATGTTGTTGGCCCTAATACTGGTGTTTTGAGTTTGCATTTTCCTTCTTTTCATTCCGCGGCGGCCGCGGTCACATCCACTTCTATGGTCGCTGAGGATCAGTTATCGATGTGTCAAAGTGCGGGGGGCACACCGTGCAAAGAGGGACTGGCCTCTTCATCTGCGGTCGAGTCGGTGGTTCCTTCCACATCAGGAGCAGGTGAGAAAAACATAATGCCTAATGTTAGCGCTCAATTGGCGTGATCAGTAGAATCTTCTAATTCTTCTAGCTCCGCAGAAAAACCACGCAAGTATTTTAAAGTATTTTGTGCAGCAGTTAAAGGGTAAGGGCAAGAGCCCTAAAAGAGCAGATAGCATGGCAGCCAGTCCATTGCTCCAATACAGCAATTTTGAGGGGGGTTAGGTTCAAGGTTAGGGAGCGGATATGAAAAGGTCATTATGTGGACATGTTTTCAATCACTTATGATGCTAAAAAAGCATTGAACTTAGCTAAGTCTGGGGGTCCGGCAGCAGAGGAGGCTAGGAGGAGTTACCAGAATTGGCTTTCTGGTATTTATGTTTTTGCAGCCTGTTACATCGAAACGCAGCCAGCTGAGTGTTTGAATATGTTAAAATATTTACATCTGGTGCAAGGCATGTATGTTTCTGCTAGGTTTAATGTCTGGAGGCAATATAATGAGCTTTTTAGAAAAAAGCAAGACGGTCAAAAAAAATTTAATTTTTTTTTTAAGGACACTAACAAAGCTCCTGTGGGGCGTAGCCAGCCCTTTGTGGCGGAACCGGGTTTCAACACAGCAGGTAGAGGGAAGTCTTATGCGTTTAATAACTCGCAATGCACTAGAGGGACAAGCTGCCGTTATAGACATGTTTGCATCCTTTGCGGGGAAAGTCACCCGTCAAAGGAATGCAGTCATCCCGGGGGTCACACAGGGGGGAAAGGAGACCAGCGACCTAACTCTAAGTAAAGCTGCGACTCCGATTAATGTCAATGTTTTAGAGCATTGGTTAAACCGTTATCCTCTTAAGGAGGAAGCAGAATTTTTATTTCAGTGTTTTAAAGAAGGTTTTAGACTGCCTTTAGTACAACCGGTTTTAGTGGTAGCGAAAAGGAACTTGATATCAGCTAGGGACTTACCAGAGGTGGTAGCAGAGAAAATAAATTTAGAGGTCAGTTTGGGTAGGATGGGTGGTCCTTTTACCTCACCTCCATTAGATAACCTTTGTATTTCACCTCTTGGTGTGGTACCAAAAAAGGAGCCTGGAAAATTCAAGCCAGCGGATTGAAGCGTCACTTAGCAGTCATTCGAGGATGCCCTTAGTATAGTGCAGGGTTTTTGGAAAGGGGCTTTGTTAG
Organism: Taudactylus pleione; assembly: GCA_031769625.1. NCBI lineage: Eukaryota > Metazoa > Chordata > Amphibia > Anura > Myobatrachidae > Taudactylus > Taudactylus pleione. The sequence continues at coordinate 5,026,174 of JAUIMM010000024.1, read as the reverse complement.
CCAAGATAGATATTGAGTCCTCCTTTAAGTTGCTTCCCCTGCATCCTGGTTCCTTTCATCAGGGCCGCAACTAGGGGGGGGCTAGAGGTGCACGTGCACTGGGTGCCGTAATGTGGGGGGTGAAAAAGGGCTGACTGCGCTGTGACTTGGGGGCTACAGATTCCATGTGGACTAGCCATCCACATGGACTCTGCTGAATACGGCCATCCAAAAATGGCCGCAGGCAAGGAGGAGACAGATGCTAGATGTCCTACTGGACCTCTAGTGTCTGTTAGGCCAGCGTAATGCACATAGCATTCCCAGAAGTAACGGGAATGCTGGCGGTACCGGGAGAAGATGCAGAAAGCTGCATCTTCTCCCGTGAAACCCCCTGGCAATGAGCATAAACCCCCTGGCAACGAGTTTGAAACCCCCGGGCAACGAGCATAAACCCCCTGGCAACGAGGATGAAACCCCCTGGCAATGAGCATGTAACCCCCTAGCAACGAGCATGAAACCCCCTGGCAACAAGCATGGAACCCCTGGTAATGAGCATAAAACCCCTGACATCGCGCAGGTAATTTTAAAGTAATTAGAAGCCTTACTATGGGGCATAAAATGGTGTCGGGCAAATATGTAATAGGCATTAAAGTGTGTGGCATAATGTGTAATGGGCATTATGGTACGTGCAATAGGCATTATGGTACCGGCAATAATGTAAGTCACTATATAAGGGACGTCTGACTAGTGCACTGCCTTATGGAGGAGCAAGGACAAAATCCAGGTACGGGAAGGGAGGGGGCACAAAATTACTGTCTTGCCTAGTTTCGGCCCTGCTTTCGTTATATGGGTTTTAAGGTGGGCAGTTCATTCTATGTAGACAAATGTCTACCTATGGGCTGTTCTATTTCATGCTCCTTTTGTGAGTGTTTTAGCTCCTTTTTACAGTGGTGTATTCAGGCGGGTACTAATCAGTCAGGTGTCACGCATTACTTAGATGATTTTTTATTAATAGGGCCAAGTAATAGTGATGTGTGCAGTGAGTTTCTTTTTTTGGTTCAGGCTTTTTTCTCGGTGTTGGGAGTCCCCATCGCTGGAAAGGGGGGCCGATTACCAGATTGTCTTATCTAGGTATTTGGCCTGTGCAGATTACAATGTGATAAGTTGCAGAAACTTATGGTGTATACTAGGGGTGAGCGGGTTCGGATTTCTGAAATCCGAACCCCCCCGAGCCCCCCCGATCCGAGTCCGATCCGAGTCAGGCTCGACTTTTCCCGCCTGACTCGGATCTGAAATCGAGGCAAAATGTCATCATCCCGCCTTCCGAGTCTCGCGGGTTTTGGATCCTATATAAGGAACCCGCGTCGGTGCCATTTTCTCACTCGGCTGTGGACAGTGAAGAGGTAGGGTGGGAGTTAGGGCTGTGTAGTGTAGTGTAGTGTAGTGCTGCTGTTGTCCACTACTTCAAAGTCCATAGGGGCTGGCTGTGTTGTGCTGTGCTGCTGTTGTTAATAGGGGCTGTGTCCACTACTTCAAAGTCCATAGGGGCTGGCTGGACTGTGTTGTGCAGTCAGTACTCCATAGGGGCTGTGTCCACTCCAAAGTCCTGTGCAGTGTCCCAGTCCTAAAGGGGTGCTGTAGTGTTGTCCAGGGAGTGCTCTGTCCATCAGGGGTGCTCCCCCCAAGTGCTAAAAAAATAATATATTTTCTGTGTTTGTGAATTGTGTGCGCAGTAGCAGCACGTGCATCAACAAAGTAGTGCCAAGCGTGCGCCTGTGTCATAAGTAAAGGGCTGGCTGGCTTGACCGTTAAAGGGTGCTGTAACCCCCGAAAGTACACTCCAATCCAAACCAAAATAAAATTATTTTCTGTGTTTGTGAATTGTGTGCACAGTAGCCGCACGTGCATCAACAAAGTAGTGCCAAGCGTGCGCCTGTGTCATAAGTAAAGGGCCGGCTGGCTTGACCGTTAAGGGTGCTGTAACCCCCGAAAGTACACTCCAGTCCAAACCAAAAAAAAAATTATTTTCTGTGTTTGTGAATTGTGTGCGCAGTAGACGCACGTGCATCAACAAAGTAGTGCCAAGCGTGCGCCTGTGTCATAAGTAAAGGGCTGGCTGGCTTGACCGTTAAAGGGTGCTGTAACCCCCAAAGTACACTCCAGTCCAAACCAAAAAAAAAATTATTTTCTGTGTTTGTGAATTGTGTGCGCAGTAGCCGCACGTGCATCAACAAAGTAGTGCCAAGCGTGCGCCTGTGTCATAAGTAAAGGGCCGGCTGGCTTGACCGTTAAAGGGTGCTGTAACCCCCGAAAGTACACTCCAGTCCAAACCAAAAAAAAATTATTTTCTGTGTTTGTGAATTGTGTGCGCAGTAGCCGCACGTGCATCAACAAAGTAGTGCCAAGCGTGCGCCTGTGTCATAAGTAAAGGGCCGGCTGGCTTGACCGTTAAAGGGTGCTGTAACCCCCGAAAGTACACTCCAGTCCAAACCAAAAAAAAAATTATTTTCTGTGTTTGTGAATTGTGTGCGCAGTAGCCGCACGTGCATCAACAAAGTAGTGCCAAGCGTGCGCCTGTGTCATAAGTAAAGGGCCGGCTGGCTTGACCGTTAAAGGATGCTGTAACCCCCGAAAGTACACTCCAATCCAAACAAAAATTATTTTCTGTGTTTGTGAATTGTGTGCGCAGTAGCCGCACGTGCATCAACAAAGTAGTGCCAAGAGTGCGCCTGTGTCATAAGTAAAGGGCCGGCTGGCTTGACCGTTAAGGGTGCTGTAACCCCCGAAAGTACACTCCAGTCCAAACCAAAAAAAAAATTATTTTCTGTGTTTGTGAATTGTGTGCGCAGTAGCCTCACGTGCATCAACAAAGTAGTGCCAAGCGTGCGCCTGTGTCATAAGTAAAGGGCCGGCTGGCTTGACCGTTAAGGGTGCTGTAACCCCCGAAAGTACACTCCAGTCCAAACCAAAAAAAAATTATTTTCTGTGTTTGTGAATTGTGTGCGCAGTAGCCGCACGTGCATCAACAAAGTAGTGCCAAGCGTGTGCCTGTGTCATAAGTAAAGGGCCGGCTGGCTTGACCGTTAAAGGGTGCTGTAACCCCCGAAAGTACATTCCAGTCCAAACCTAAAAAAAAATTATTTTCTGTGTTTGTGAATTGTGTGCGCAGTAGCCGCACGTGCATCAACAAAGTAGTGCCAAGCGTGCGCCTGTGTCATAAGTAAAGGGCCGGCTGGCTTGACCGTTAAGGGTGCTGTAACCCCCGAAAGTACACTCCAATCCAAACCAAAAAAAAATTATTTTCTGTGTTTGTGAATTGTGTGCGCAGTAGCCGCACGTGCATCAACAAAGTAGTGCCAAGCGTGCGCCTGTGTCATAAGTAAAGGGCCAGCTGGCTTGACCGTTAAGGGTGCTGTAACCCCCGAAAGTACACTCCAGTCCAAACCAAAAAAAAAATTATTTTCTGTGTTTGTGAATTGTGTGCGCAGTAGCCGCACGTGCATCAACAAAGTAGTGCCAAGCGTGCGCCTGTGTCATAAGTAAAGGGCCGGCTGGCTTGACCGTTAAGGGTGCTGTAACCCCCGAAAGTACACTCCAGTCCAAACCAAAAAAAAAATTATTTTCTGTGTTTGTGAATTGTGTGCGCAGTAGCCGCACGTGCATCAACAAAGTAGTGCCAAGCGTGCGCCTGTGTCATAAGTAAAGGGCCGGCTGGCTTGACCATTAAAGGGTGCTGTAACCCCCGAAAGTACACTCCAGTCCAAACCAAAAAAAAATTATTTTCTGTGTTTGTGAATTGTGTGCGCAGTAGCCGCACGTGCATCAACAAAGTAGTGCCAAGCGTGCGCCTGTGTCATAAGTAAAGGGCCGGCTGGCTTGACTGTTAAAGGGTGCTGTAACCCCCGAAAGTACACTCCAGTCCAAACCAAAAAAATAAAATATTTTCTGTGTTTGTGAATTGTGTGCGCAGTAGCCGCACGTGCATCAACAAAGTAGTGCCAAGCGTGCGCCTGTGTCATAAGTAAAGGGCCGGCTGGCTTGACCGTTAAAGGGTGCTGTAACCCCCGAAAGTACACTCCAATCCAAACCAAAAAAAAATTATTTTCTGTGTTTGTGAATTGTGTGCGCAGTAGCCGCACGTGCATCAACAAAGTAGTGCCAAGCATGCGCCTGTGTCATAAGTAAAGGGCCGGCTGGCTTGACCGTTAAAGGGTGCTGTAACCCCCGAAAGTACACTCCAGTCCAAACCAAAAAAAAAATTATTTTCTGTGTTTGTGAATTGTGTGCGCAGTAGCCGCACGTGCATCAACAAAGTAGTGGCAAGCGTGCGCCTGTGTCATAAGTAAAGGGCCGGCTGGCTTGACCGTTAAAGGGTGCTGTAACCCCCAAAGTACACTCCAGTCCAAACCAAAAAAAAAATTATTTTCTGTGTTTGTGAATTGTGTGCGCAGTAGCCGCACGTGCATCAACAAAGTAGTGCCAAGCGTGCGCCTGTGTCATAAGTAAAGGGCCGGCTGGCTTGACCGTTAAGGGTGCTGTAACCCCCGAAAGTACACTCCAGTCCAAACCAAAAAAAAAAATATTTTCTGTGTTTAGCCGCACGTATATATCAAATCGATATAACATAAATGGAGGACCAAACTTTCTCCGATAAAAATAAAATAGAGAAAGATCAAGAACCACTTCCTCCTAGTGCTGAAGCTGCTGCCACTAGTCATGACATAGACGATAACATGCCATCAACGTCGTCTGCCAAGGCCGATGCCCAATGTCATAGTAGAGGGCACATACAATCCCAAATGGCAAAGTTCAGGAAAATGACCTTGAAAAAGACATTTAAATCAGCTGAAGAGAAACGTAAACTTGCCAATATGCCATTTACGACACGGAGTGGCAAGGAACGGCTAAGGTAGATCCCTAGTATGTTCATGACTAGTGGTTCAGCTTCACATGACGATGGAAGCCCTCCTCCCACTAAAAAAATCAAAAGAGTTAAGCTGGCAAAAGCACAGCGAAGAACTGTGCTTTCTAAGAAGATATCACAAATCCCCAAGGAGAGTCCAAGTGTGGTGGTGGTTGCGATGCCTGACCTTCCCAGCACTGGACGGGAAGAGGTGGCTCTTTCCACCATTTGCACGCCCCCTGCAAGTGCTGAAAAGAGCACCCACAGTCCACTTGCTGATATGCAAATTGAAGATGTCACTGTTGAAGTACAACAAGATGAGGATACTGGTGTAGCTGGCGCTGAGGAGGAAGTTGGCGAGGAGGATTCTGATGGTGATGTGGTTTGTTTAAATCAGGCTCTGGGGGAGACAGTTGTTGTCCGTGGGATGAAAAAGCCCATCACAGTCATGCCTGGGCAGAAGACCAAACATTCCACCTCTTTGGTCTGGCAATATTTCTATCCAAATCCGGACAACAACTGTCTTGCCATATGTACCATATGTAAAGGTGAAATAAGTAGGGGTAGGGACGTCAACCACCTAGGAACATCCTCCCTTATACGGCACCTGCAGCGCGTTCATAAAAAGTTACTGTCAAGTTCAGAAACTTTGGCTAAGACCGTAAGCAGTCCAGGGACACCTAAATCCCGTTGTCCTGTTGTATCCAAGCGCCTGCAAACCACACCGTCAACTCCCTCCTCGTCAATTTCCTCCTTAGTCAGGATCGGAAGTAGTCCTGCAGGCCATGTCACTGGCATGACTGACTCTCCTATCCGGGATTCCTCTGGAGGATCCTGCATTGCTACGCCTACTGCTGCTGCTGCTGCTGTTGCTGCTGCTGGGAGTCGTTCATCATCCCAGAGAGGAAGTAGGAACACCACTACTTTTACTAAACAATTGACCCTCCAACAGTCCTTAGCGAGGAGGATGAAGTACGACAGCAGTCATCCTGAAGCAAAACGTATAACTGAGGCCTTGACTGCTATGTTGGTGTAAGACGTGCGTCCGGTATCCGCCATTAGTGCAGTGGGATTTAGACAATTGATGGAGGTAGTGTGTCCCCGGTTCCAAATCCCGTCTAGATTCCACTTCACTAGGCAGGCGATACCGAGACTGTACAGAAACGTCAGAAAAAGTGTTCTCAGTGTCCTGAAAAATGCCGTTGTACACAATGTCCACTTAACCACGGACATGTGGACAAGTGGAACAGGGCAGACTAAGGACTATATGACTGTGACAGCCCACTGGGTAGATGTATCACCTTACGCAGCAACAGCAGCAGCGTCACCAGTAGCAGCATCTCAGAAACGCCAGCTCGTTCCAAGGCAGGCTACGCTGTGTATCACCGGTTTCAGTAAGAGGCACACCGCCGACAACCTCTTAGAGAAACTGAGGGAAATCATCGCCCAGTGGCTTACCCCACTTAGACTCTCCTGGGGATTTGTGATATCTGACAATGCCACCAATATTGTGCGGGCATTACATCTGGGCAAATTCCAGCACGTCCCATGTTTTGCTCACACAATAAACTTGGTGGTGCAGAATTTTCTGAAAAGCGACAGGGGCATGCAGGAGACGCTTTGGGTGGCCCGAAAAATTTCTGGCCACTTTCGCCATTCAGCGACTGCGTGCTAGAGACTGGAGTGCAAGCAAACACTCTTGAACCTGCCCCGCCATCACCTGAAGCAAGAGGTTGTGACGCAGTGGAACTCAACCCTCTATATGCTTCAGAGGATGGAGGAGCAGCAAAAGGCCATACAAGCCTATACATCCACCTATGACATAGGCAAAGGAGGGGGTATGCACCTGACTCAAGCGCAGTGGAGAATGATTTCCGTGTTGTGCAAGGTTCTCCAGCCCTTCGAACTTGCCACACGTGAAGTCAGTTCAGACACAGCCAGCTTGAGTTAGGTCATTCCCCTCATCAGGCTTTTGCAGAAGCAGCTGGAGAAAGTGAAGGAGGAGCTAAGACGGAGCAATTCCGCTCGGCATGTGGTCCTTGTGGATGAAGCCCTTCATTCGCTTTGCCAGGATTCCAGGGTGGTCAATCTGTTGAAATCAGACCACTACATTTTGGCCACCGTGATCGATCCTAGGTTTAAAGCCTATGTGGTGTCTCTCTTTCCGGCCGACACAAGCCTGCAGAGGTGCAAAGACCTGCTGGTGAACACACTGTCAGCTGAAGAGGAACGTGACACGTCAACAGCTCCTTCTTCATTTTCTCCCGCAACTGGGGCTGCCAGGAAAAAACTTAGGTATCCTAAGCAACCCGCTGGCGGTGATGCAGGGCAGGCAGGACCAAGTTTGGACATCTGGTCCGGACTGAAGGACCTGGCAACAATTTCTGACATGTCTACTGTCACTGCATATGATACTGTCACCATTGACAGAATGGTGGAGGATTACATCGGTGACAGCATCCAAGTAGGCATGTCAGACAGTCCATACCTGTACTGGCAGGAAAAAGAGGCAATTTGGGGGCCCCTGTACAAACTGGCTCTATTTTACCTGAGTTGCCCCCCCTCCAGTGTGTACTCCGAAAGAGTGTTTAGTGCAGCCGGGAACCTTGTCAGTGAAAGGCGTTGGAGGTTGCTTCCACAGAATGTGGAGAAGATGATGTTCATCAAAATGAATTATCAGCTCTTCCAGGGAGACCAGCCTCCAGAACGTACAGAGGGACCTGTGGTGGTGGATTCAAGTGGGGACGAGTTAATACTTTGTGAGGATGAGGATGTACACACTGAAGAGGGTGAGGAATTGGTGGATGAGGAGGATGAGGATGACATCTTGCCTCCGTAGAGCCAGTTTGTGCAGGGACAGATTAATTGCCAGCTTGTTTTGTGGGGTCCCAAACGAACCAATCATTTCAGCCACAGTCGTGTGGCAGACCCTGGTGCTGAAATGATTGATTTGTTAAAGTGTGCATGTCCTGTTTATACAATATAAGGGTGGGTGGGAGGGCCCAAGGACAATTCCATCTTGCACCTCTTTTTTTTCTTTGCATTATGTACAGTTTGGGGCCTAGATTTTCAAACTGCCATCCTGTCTGCCACTGCAGTATCACGCCTAGATGGGTCACGTGTTTGTGCCGCCCACTCGTGTCGCTTAGCATAGTCATCCAGCTACCTCGGCGCAACCTTTTGGACATAAAAACACTATTGTGAGGTGTGAGGTGTTCAGAATAGACTGGAAATGAGTGGAAATTAAGGTTATTGAGGTTAATAATAGCATAGGAGCAGAAAAACCTACAAATTCTGTGATTTTAGCTGTTTTTATGCTTTTTTTCAAAAAAATACAGATCCAAAACCCAGAACCCAAAACACGGAAGGGTGGTTTTGGCAAAACCAATCCAGATCCAAAACACGAAGAAAGATCCAGATCCAAAACCAAAACACAAAACACGAAAAGTGGCCGGTGCACACCCCTAGTGTATACAAACCTACAGATAATCTGTTCAATCTGTCGGGTGGGAACGAAAATCTGGTCCGTTTTCCAGTGTTTGATAACAAATTTCTATTGTTACTTGCTCCCATACATTACCAGATTTTCCATCCCACCAGACAGATTGGACAGATATATCTATAGGTGTGTACGCAGCTTTAGTGATTTGTTGTTAAGTTTGGTTTCAGCTAAAAAAGTTTCTTTGAAGCAGCTGCAGTCTTTGCTGGGTTTACTTAACTTTGCGTGTAGAGTCATTCCAATGGGCAAGGTTTTTTGTCGTAGGTTGGAGCGAGCTTCAACAGGTGTTAAAAAGCCACATTACATGATTTGCCTGTCTGTAGAAATGAAAGATGACTTCAGGGTTTGGTTGAGGTCTTTATGCGAATTTAATGGGGTATGAATTTGGCTGCCACCACCAGTGGCCAACACTGATCTGCAGCTGTATACGGATGCATCAGGGTCAATGGGCTTTGGGGCATTCTTTGAAGGAGAATGGTGCACGGAAGCTTGGCTGGAGTCATGGAATTTTGAAGGTTTGACGGGCAATTTACTTCTTCTGGAACTATTTCCCATTGTGGTAGCGGTGGAGATTTCGGCTTTAAAGCTTAGCAATCATAGAATAATATTTTGGTGTGATAACCTGGGTGTAGTGCAGGCCATCAATAATCATAGGTCGGTTTGCCAGCAAGTGATACGGCTTCTTAGGCATTTGGTTTTGTTTGTCTATGAATATTGATTTTACAGCTAAGCATGTTCCTGAAGTTGAAAATTAGATTGCAGACGCGTTATCTCATTTTCAATGGATTTAGAGTGCTTGCACCTACAGAGGTGGTTCACGGTTTGTCTTATCCTGATTATGTTTGGCAGATCATAAGGCCGGCATTGTAGGATTTACTTTGAGAGCACTTGCTCCTGGTACTTTGAGATCCTATTCAGCGGCTTGGAATGAATGGCAGGCCTTCATTGCAGGTAAAGAAGAGGGTAAGAGCATTCAGGATTTGATGTTGGAGTTTGTCTGGCATTGGCACAAGAGCGGCCGTTCAAAGTCATCTATGTCGGGCGCTTTAGCGGGAATTTCTTATTTTGCTCGTTTAAATGGTTTGGTGGACCCTACCAAGTCTTTTATAATCTCTAAAGCACTGAAGGGATGGGCAAAAGAACAGTTGAAGCCGAGTGATTCTCGTAGGCCTATTGACATGGGGATGCTTAAAGACTTGGTGGTGGCTGTATCCGGTATAGCACAAGATGATTTTGAGGCCAGTTTGTTTAGTTTGGCTTTTGCCTTAGCATTATTTGGGGCGTTAAGGGTGGGGGAGTTAACAGCTGTTAATAAGAAGTCCATTAATACAGGTATTATGTTGGATAATGTTATAGTTAAACCAGATTTGACTCTTGTTAATATACAGAGATCAAAGACAGATCATTTAGGGAGGGGGCGTTGGATCTCTGTCCCGTCGCATCCGGAGCCGAGCATATGCCCAGTAGTTTTGGCTGGTGGTTACAGCCAACGCCAGCCCAAGGGAGGAGTGCAATGGTTAGCGCATGCAGATCTTTTCCCGCTATCTAGGTTCCAGTTCACAAGCATTTTTAATGATTGCCTTATAGCTCTGGGTTTGCCAGTTGAGCTATATGGCACTCATTCATTCAGAATAGGGGCAGCAACATGTGCGGCAGAGTCAGGCTATTCTGCTGAGTTGATAAACCGCTTAGGAAGGTGGAAATCGTCTGCGTTTAAAAGTTATTTAAAAAGTGACAAGCTGCAGAAGTAGTGGCGCTCCTTGCGAGTTTGTTCTTTGGGAAACCCAGGGCCTTATGTCACCCGCCGCTAGGGGGGATTTGGAGTTCTTTTGACCTTTGCCCTAAAAAGTAAATAGAGGTTTGGTGTCGTTCACCTCCATCTGGGGCACCCAAATAACTCAGTTTTCCCCTACCATGGTTATACATGTTAATGTATTCACGTTACTAATGCTTTGTTATAAACTTCACACTTAAAGGTTTTTTGGGAAGAGATTGTTGGGTGTTTATTGTAGGACACTCTTTTGTTTTCTGGGCTAGCAGACACCCTTGTGCCAGGTCAGGTCCTTGCGGAATCCGCTGGATCAGGTTGAAAGGTTTTAAGTGGAGTGGTCTTTTGGACCTTCTTTGGCAATCATAGAGTAAGTGGGATTGTTTAGTTGTCCATTTAGGTGGTAATGATCTGGGTACCGGTAAAGGAGTGGAATTGATTATGGCAATTAAGCGGGATATGAAGGTGATTGCTGAACATTGGCCACAAGTTAAGCTTTGTTGGTCAGAGGTCATTCCGCACAGGTTTTGGCATGGCACACATAGTGGGCCTGCTATAGATCCGATCAGGAGAAAGTTGAATGCTGCAGTGTACAGGTTTGTAGTTGGTTTGAATGGGATTGTTGTGAGGCACCCGCGTATTCGTTATGAGGAGGAGCATTTGTATAGGCCAGATGGCCACCTGACAGAGGAAGGTCTAAAGTTGGCCATTATGTCATGTTTGGTGTAGAACGAAGGTTTCTTTGAGGTCTTGGTGGCGTAACGTGGTCAGAGTCCACGTTTGTGTGGTGGAAAGCAGTGCTCATCAGCGGCTCAATTTAGCGTAACAGATCTTGGCTAGCATTCCCCCTTTGAGAGAGGTGAGTCAGTCATTACTTTATGAGAGGACCAGGTCACCATCCTAAGGAGGGACCAGCACTGTGCTAGTTAAGGGGAAGTGGTACTAGCCAGGATGGTTTGCGCATGGGGTGGAAACTCCACCCCATTTTTGGTAAATAAATACTTATATGGGCTGTAGACCGAGTGAGCACTGCTTTTTTCACCACCAGGCTTAATTCTGATTCTAATTCTAATCCCTTATTAATAAATTTGGCTGTGACCTCTTTTTTGCAATTTATACAGTTGTCGTGTCTTTATATATTTAGTTATAGCTTAAGAGTGGTGTGAAAATAATAAAACTATGGGTGACTTATGTAAATTTAAGGGCTTGGAGTAGCTTTTTACAAAAAAAACTCCTCCAATTGCCCTATCATACTTTTAGGTTAAACTAAAATAAAGTGAAAAGGGTGTGAAAACACCAATTTTTACATTATTACAGTAAAACGATGATTGATAAATAGGGCCCTATGACTTTTATGTAACATTCCTTTTTCCTAAAAATGCTCATCGGAAATATTGTGTTTTACACATATTAAAGTATGTTTAAAAGTAACAGATCAGTTTCATGAAAACCCAATGCTATATTAATGAAAAATTCCTGGTACTTTATTTGTCATAATATTGAGTTTATTGATACACAAACAAACACACGCACACACAAATGTAAGACAGAATACATCTTGAAAACAAGAGACTGCTTGTTATATATTTCATTCCTTTGCCTACCCATCCTGGTTGTCTCGTTAAAGATTTTGCAAAACTTTTGACAATACACACTGGGGCATCTTATAATTTCCTTAATTTTAGTATATTTAACAGCAGACCTTACTGAAGTTTAATCTCCCTTAGGTATCTTCCAGGGATTCACTAATTGGTTAGAAAAATATTTTTTTTCTATTTAAAGTACATTATTTTCATCAATTAAATCAAGAATTAACTTGAAAGGCAATGCAGTAATTATAAAAAAAAACCTTGAAATGTGCATTGCTTACTTTCAGGCTATTACATTAACATATCTGTTGTGATTTACCCCCAGGCTTGACAATTTCATTTAATTTGTCTAGATTAAATAATGAAAAAGCAACACTGAGACTTGTTTCTGCTGATTTTGCATCTGTCAATTATATAACACCATAAATAATTTTTGGCTTTGAATTAATATTGCAAGCAAGACATCCAAACCTTTGAAACAGTAATTAAACATCAATTATCAAAAAATCTCTGGAGTTATTCACTTTCTAAAGCAGTGCTATTTGTTCTTCCATTAAAAAAAAAATAAAGAATTATATTATTTAGGGTACATTAGGTTTGTTTGACAAGTTAAAATAGCACAATTTACTAACCATAGTGAATCACAAAATGTAAAAGAAAAATGTTTATGAAAATAGTTGGATAATAATGTCATGTTCCTTAGCACTTTTTTATTAAAGTGTAAATTTTTATGGGTTACATTCTGTATATATTCAAATAGAAAGTGCCTAAGTGTTCCTCACTAGACACTGTATATAATTGTTTTCTTAGAAATCCATTTCAACAAAAGCGTCAGTTTTCTAGGGTTTTGTGAACTTGGATCAGGAACTGGAGGGTCGTCTTGGTTATTAGGGGTATGTAAGAAGCTAGGAGGCATGATGAGGCTCATCTCCACATGTGGGAGCTACTGTAGCTGGGTAAAAGAGAGTATGTGGTGTACAGAATAGGCAACAGTTAAGTAATCAGCAGACAATTCGGTCAGATCAGTTGGTACGGAGCTACCGGCAGCAGGTGAGATGCCAAGTCAGGGAGCATTGTGCTAGTTGATTAGGAGGGCTGCCAGTTGTGAAAATATGCAAATGTCAGCAAAGATCACCTGAGCATTAAGATGCCCACTGCTACCTTCTCACCTGCGTGCGACTACGCATACCTACAAAAAATCTGATGACATCGAAGTACATTGGCCACCTTCTTACCCTTATGTTAGGTCTGACCTGCTGTAGACATGGGAGTTTTCAGCATGCAGAGCTGTGTATGCAATCGAAGTGGCTATTATATGCACGCCCATGTAATGGTGTTTAAACAGACAAGCGCACCTGCATTTTTGTGACCACTCCCATTACCAGCCCCAAATGCTGCCAGTCTGTCACTCACTTGGTGATGGATTCCTCTGTGTGTGATCACAATGGGATCGCAGTGCATGCTCAGTGCAGTGTATACACATGCACAATGGCAAACAATCGTTCAATCTGCAAGAAAATTGCATTAGCATCTGTCTCTGAATCAGGCCACAGTCCTGAATGGATGCTGGAACTGGTCACAGTGCAGAATGTTATGGAACACCCAGGTAACCACATGAACTCCTAGAACCCAGCTACAGAGGTCTTCACCTATAACTGCAACCTGTCCCATAGAGATCTAAATTATCGCAGGTACTCGGGTAAAACTTACCTGAGTACCCCCAAAACCTATACTCAAAGTAGTAGGATTTTATGTCAGAAACTAGATTGCGACAGGGAGAGCGGCTGGAGTAGGTCAAAACAGTTAGGACCCTGAGTCAGGGCCAGGCTCAGGACACCAGTGGCTAGCAACCAGGCAATGGATACAGGGACCAGGTTATTGATGGTAGCCAAATAAATGCAGAAATGCAGATAGCAACAGTGAGTTATAATATAATGCTGAAAGATACTGAGGCATAACAGGATACTGCTAACAAGCAATAACACAGGCAGCAAAGGAATACAAGTGGTATTGGGGAGCTACAGAGGTATAGCTGGATACTGCTGAGAGGCACAACACAGACTGGAAACTGGGAGGTAATGAGTCACAGCAGTCAGGGCAAGAGCATGGCAGAACAGTCTCTTTGCAGGGCAAGTACGCTATAACTATCAGGGAGGTTAAGCCCTACCAGCTTTTTACCAGATGCAGGAGCCAATCAGACTTTCCCAGCAGGAAGATGCCCCTCTAGTGTATCACACTGCAGCAGAATGGCTGTGAGTGGTGGAAGCAGTATGGGAAGGCGTCCTGGCTTCTTAGTAAAAGCCAGGGACAGAAGCCAATGCAGAATCTAGCAGCAGCCGGGATGCTTAGAAACAAGCAGGATGAAGTGGCCAGTGTGAGTTTATGAAGATAGTGTGGCGGTTCATAACACAGAGGGAATGTAGGCACTTGTTGGATAGAGAATAAAACTCAATACTCCATAATAATCTTGTTGAGTAGAGTGCCCCATACTGTGCTTGCTGAATGCAGTGCACAGTGAAGAATGGACTCTGGTACTTGCAGACTGAAGTGCACTGTGTTTAATGGATGAAGATACTTGCAGACTGAAGTTCACTGCTTAGACTAGATGATGATAGTTGCAGACTGAAGTTCAGTGTATAGATTGGATTATGGTATTTGCAGACTGAAATGCACAGCGTAGAATGGATAATGATACTTGCATACTGAAGTGCACTGCACAGAATGAATGATGGTTTTTGTGGACTGAAGTGCTCTGTGTAGAATAGATGATGATATTTGCAGACTGAAGTGCATGTTTTCGGTTGGATGGTGGTACTTGCAGACTGAAGGGCACTGCACAAAATGAATGATGTTATTTGTAGACTGAAGCACAAGGACATGACTGATACTGGAATAGCAGACTGCAGCGCAGGAACAGCACTAGGAACTGGAATAAACCAGGGAATCACAGCTGGAAGTTAGTAGCATGGCACAGGATCAAAGTTGTTCTTGCACATATCTGCTCACTTGGAATATCGTAAATAGGGCACCATCAGCCCTGATATGCTTCTTGGGTCAGCTGATCCTAGAGAGGCTCCTGATTGGTGAGCAAAGAGTCAGCTAACAAGATTCAAGATAGAGGCATCAATGATGTGAGAGATGGAGATATGCCAACCCCACAACTGATAGGCATGTATCTGACTCAGGGATGTGTTTGGCGGCTCGGAGCTTGATGTGTGACATAAAGAGAAATGCTGTTTACAGATTGCTTTTCCTGTCACATATTCCAACATCCCTGGGCTTTCATAAATCAAGTAGCTTTTAGATGGGTGTTTGAAACTTGAATGATGCCATATCAGGACATAAGATTCAC
This sequence comes from Taudactylus pleione, assembly GCA_031769625.1. NCBI lineage: Eukaryota > Metazoa > Chordata > Amphibia > Anura > Myobatrachidae > Taudactylus > Taudactylus pleione. Next base: position 5,011,084 of record JAUIMM010000024.1, on the reverse strand, counting down.
AGTATGTAAGACAGATTCATTTGTGATAAGTCACCTTCTCCCTTCCACCCTTATGGGAAAACAGTGAATTTCATTATGGTTCGATGTTGCCCAAGTGCGCATGCGGGTCGATGTTGCCCAAGTGCGCATGCGCACGACGGAGGTGGCTCCGTCATGCGCATGCGCAAGACCTGAATAACGATGGCCAAGCCGTCGTTATGGGTCTCGCACCAAAGGGGGCGTACTGTCGATGGTGATTGACAGCACGCCCCCTTTAGTGGGCGTGCCGGGGGTGTGGCTGCTCAGACGGAGGCGTTCCCATGGGAACGCCTACCGTCTGGGGCTGGCCCCACTGACATCACTAGTGATGTCAGTGGGAGTGCTTTTGGCTCTGATAGAGCCAAAAGCACTCCAGGGCTTGCGGCAGACGAGACCCTACCACAAGGGCCTCGTCGCAAGCCCAATGGTCGCGATGGTCTTGACCATCGCGACCATCATTTTGGCCGCTCGATATAGCTGTGGGTTGTCACCCACAGCTATGCGAGCAGCCAGGAGGCCGCTCCAAAAAGTAAGAGGGACAGCCCTGATTCAGAGCGAGCGCTCTGTCAGAGCTTCCGGCTCTGAATCAGGGCCTTAGGCCCTCATTCAGAGCCGCACGTTACCAACAGTACGCTCGTTGCGTTCCGATGTTGACTAACCGCGCATGCGTCGGTGTTACACTGCGCATGTGCGTACGGCAGATTGCGAGTTTTTTTTCTCTCGTTCCTAAAATAGCGTACAGGAAGTGACATGTCAAATGTGATTGACAGAACAGGGCGTTTTTGGGTGTTGACGGGGGTGGAGATGAAAAAACGCAGGCGTGGCGAGGCGTTTTTGGGGCGTACATACATTAGCAGATGCGAACGTCAAATGTGTTCGGACCGTCTCATACGTCACTGGAACATCCGCTTTCCCTTCAAAATGCTCGCACAGCTTAGGGTCAGGATTACTCGACCACATTGGCGATGGCCTTCTCCTCCGTCCCGGGACTCAACGATGGTGCTGCGATTAATCGCGGCTGGTCAGTAAAGTAATTAGTGTTGGATTGAAAACCGGCTTGGTATGTGTTTGGAAAGCAGTTTATTGGGATAGCACAAAAGCGTACGCAGGTGGAAATCAGAGCTGCTAATGTCATGATTACATAATCAATTAGCGTACATTTTTGGTGTTTTATTTTGGCCACAATTTGTTGGTTATGGCCTATTGTAACAATAATGTCATCATGTTTTAATTAGCTCCCCTTTTTTTTGGTTTACTGTGGAATTTGCATCGCTATGTGATTTTTTAAACGTTCCTTAAAGAGGCCTTTTTTTTTTTTTAAGAGGGTCAGTTTTTGCCTTTAGGGCCAGGATTAAATGTAACCCATTTGTACAATAATGTCACAATACAATCTCAGTTTTTTGTTTTAAATTTATTGTTTAAACACAAACAAATTGGCCTAATATTTTGTTGCCTTTTTTTTGTGGCAAAGATATTTGTTAAAAAAAAAAAAAAAGCCATAACTGCTAACATAAACGTAAATACCAAATGTAAAAACATTTCACAAGAAAGGAGAGGGAAGTTTTGACCAGAAAGGAATATGAGCCAAGCACAGAAGGAGTGTGGGAAAAGTCGCCATTGCTGTCACCGTTTTCTCACCCGTTTGGCTGGGTGAGGGTGGGCGCCAGACCGGGTCCGGGATGCCATCGGGCTGGCCTGTCCAGAGGCAGATGTTGTGGCCTCTGGACTAGGCACAGGGCTAGGCACATTTGGAGGATTGGCTGATGTTGTGCCAGAGGTGGAGGATCCGGATGTTCCGGCAGGAAGGGAGGTCGGCTCCACCATGTGCTGGCGAACGAGCTGCTCCAGGGCATCGGCGATGCGGATGTTGGCCCTGGTATTTTCCGCCAGGGCCTGAGCAATGGTCACGTTGGCCGCAGCATTTTGCACCAGGGCCTCAGCCACCCGTATCAGACTGGCGTCCATCCTCTGCAGAATCTCCGTATGGCAATCCGATTTAAAATTGAGTTCTGTGAGGAGGCCCACTGCCTGCGAGGGGGCACGCCCTGGACTGGCTTCTGCAGGGTCCTCAGCCGGATGTACTGGTTCCTCCCCTGCAGAGCCAGCAGAAATTCTGCGGCCAAGGCTCCCCTCTGGAGCAGACTCATCCGCCTCTGTCTCTGTTAGGAAAATTGCGAAAAGACTCACATTAGAATCTACATATTGGCACAATAGCATTTCAGAGTTGGTGACATCACAAGACTTACCTTGGCCAACATGAGGAGCCGCAAAGTCCGGCATGTCCGTATCCATGTTGGACACGCCAAACACCTCCACAGCCTGCACACACCCCTGTGCCAGCTCTTCTAAGTCTGTCAACTCCAATGACACAGGGGTGGGACCCCCACCTGTCCCCCTTGCATGCCTAGCCCTGTCGGCAAGTTTTTGCTTGAGACGATATTTGAAGTCTGCCCATCTGTGGAATGAAATTGGAACAATTATCCATTTTTTTACAATGGGGTTTGTTTATAGGATGGGAAAGTGTTTACTTACCGCCGTTTGACATCCCGGGCTAGACGGACATAATCACCCACCCTATTGACAGCAACGGCGACCTCCTCCCACATTCTCCACTTCTGGCTTTGGCTCATATTCCTGGCTGCCTGGGGCAGGATGTCAACGCACTTCTGGATCAAAACCTCCATCTCCTTGCTTGTGAAATGTGGCTGCCTTTTTTTTTTGGCAGCTTTGGCGGGTTGACTGGGGCCAGCAGTCTCTTCCATGTCATCCTCCTCACCTATTTGGGTAAATATGCAGATTTAGCCACTTCACAACTTGCCCAATATATTTGTTTTAAAATAATCATTGAGACAAAATACATGAAGGCCTTACCGCCGGATTTTTGGCCATTGTTTCCCTGGTCTGAAGCCATGTCTCTGCTTCCAGAATGAAATCAACCAGAAATTCAATGTGATTTCGTGACGTATTTATACATGCGTCCTTTGTTTGCGGCCGCATCATTGATTGTGCGTCCCTATGATTCATCCTTAATTTGTGCGGGAAAATAAACACTATTTATGGCTTGGTGTGTGTGGAGTCGAGGTTGGGTTGTTGGATTGTTGGCGGTTAAGTTGGTTGGATTTGGTTGTTTGCGGTTGGAGGATTTGGCAGAGTTGGTTTTTTGTTTGGTTTTGCTACAGTTGTTTTTGTTTTCCGTTCGCATTTTTTTGCTTTTTTCCCCATCCTTTCCTGATTTGGTAAGTTTTGTGCAGTCTAATTTGTGGCCAATTGGTGTCTACTTCTGTTTTTTGGTTAGCTATTTTTTTTTTAACACTAATTTCATCTTTTTTAGTTTGTTTTGGCTTTCGGACCCAAAGACCTTTTTTTTGGAAATCTTATATATTCGAGTTGGGTAAGTCCATTTTTTTTCTTGCATTTGCGAACTAATTAACGCATTTTTGACTGTTGGTGTAGTGACTTGCATTTGCGAACTAATTAATGCATTTTTGACTGTTGGTGTAGTGACTTGCATTTGCGAACTAATTAACGCATTTTTGACTGTTGGTGTAGTGACTTGCATTTGCGAACTAATTAACGCATTTTTCGCGGCTTATTCATCATGTAAACCAGTTTTGCTTTTCCCTTTTCCATTTTTGGGGTCCATTTGAACCCTATTTGACGTACGGTGTGCAATGTCGTTTTCATCGATGGCCAAATGTGTGTTTCGCCTATTTTATGTGTTGGCTTGCAACAATTTGACAAACAAAAATTCACCCTCTAAATTTTTGATGTCTCATTTTTGGCTTTTTTACAGTTTATACGTATCATGACAATACCCCGGCATGTAAGCAGCTATGGATGGTATCAGAAAGCTAAGTTGTTTTATGTTACTTTTGGGGTGGCTCAAAAGCCTTACATTGTAAACTTTGAATTTCAGGTAGATCTGGGGCGAATTGTTCTGGCCCTGCTCCCGGAAGACGACCAACCTCAAACTCGTCCCAGGCGTAGGCATCGTAGGCATGCAAGGCCCCAGATATTTCGAACACGTGTCACCCTTTTTGGAATGCCCGATGATGAGGTTTTAAGACGCTACCGTCTACCTCCCAAAATCATCATAGACACTCTCTCATTAATAGAAAGTGATCTTGAGCGGCAAATTGACAGTCCAACAGCAATACCACCACTGACGCAATTTATGGCGGTGTTACATTTCTGTGCCTCAGGATCGTTTCAAACAACGGTGGGAATAGTGGCGGGCATCTCCCAATCCTCCTTTTCCCGGATCCTGAGGGCAGTGATGGAGGCACTTTTCAAGCACCTCCATCATTTTATTAAAATGCCTTTGGATATGGGTGCCCTTAGTGTGGCCAAGGCCAATTTTTACCAAATAGCTGGCTTCCCACACATCATAGGGGTTGTGGATGGTACTCACATACCACTTCAGCCTCCAGCACGGCTGGAGGCAATATTTAGAAACCGTAAACACTATCACTCCCTGAATGTAATGGTGGTATGTGATGCCTCCCTCCAGATCCTGTCCCTGAATGCTAAATTACCCGGAAGTGCTCATGACTCCTTCGTCATCCGGCAATCAGGGATATGGCAGAAATTAACCAACCTACAAGCTGGTGATGCATGGCTTCTGGGTAAGTGGAGACCTTTAGTACATAACAATGTTAAGCTTGATACACAGTGTTCCTGATGTGGTCTATTTTTGTTCACAGGAGACAGTGGATACCCTTGCATGTCCTGGCTGCTCACTCCTTATTTGGCTCCCACACCAGGGCCACAAAGTGCATATAATTCCGCACTTACAGCCACCAGGCAGGTGGTGGAGCGCTGTATCGGCCTTTTAAAAGGCCGATTCAGATGCCTCCACCGCTCTGGTGGCGAACTCATGTATGTGCCGGATATGGTGTCTAAAATTGTGGTCCTGTGTGGGATATTTCACAACATTGCCATAAGGAGTGGTGTCCCAATGCAGCCAGAGGATGCCTTACCTGAGGATGGCCCCCCCGAGGTTGGTCGAAGGTCAGTATGTGGGGGGGCCATACGCGATGATGTGGTGGCCAGATTTTTTAGGTAAGTTTGAACAAAACTACAGTGTTTATACCTAATGTGTTTGTGTTTGTTTGCGAACATCTAATTTTGTTTTTTGTTTCTCACCATCTTCTGTTTGTTCACATAATCTTTGGCACTCCAACGCTCACTACTTCCTGCTACCCTTACCAAACCTGGATCTGGTCCTTTTGGGCATATATTCTGGAACCCATATCGCAACGCCATGTTTGTGGAATCATGTTGGCATGGTCCTTCGTCAACCAGTTCTTGATTTTTTGTTTTTATTTAATTATTTCTTGGTATGTGTTGTATTTGAATTTATCACTGTGTTCTTTTTTTGGGAGTGACCACTTTGTTTTCTCTGTTATGTTGTGAATAAATGTTTGGAGAGTGAAATGGTCTTCCTTTTTTGGGACGTTAACAGCAAGTGTAACCAGGTTAACACAAGTTACATTTGACTAAGGGGTAAACCAGTACTGACGCCAGTTGAGCTAAACTGAAATATGTTTTCAGCTTCCCAACCCACACCAAAAGGAAGCCTGGCCCAACCTTGGGATTTGTAAGATTGGCCTAAGCAGCTTGCGCACCAACTAGGAACCTGTAAAATGTAGAAATATGTAATTGACACTACACCCAAAAAGGGAAATGACATTGTTACTGTTATGTGTTTCTTGTGTCTGTTTGACATACAAAGACAAAACACAATCTAACTTTTAAAAAAGGGAAATCCTTGCAGGAACAGTCTACTTATGTCATGCTAAACTATCTTGGTTTTGTATTTTAAAAATGAGCCACAACGTATATTTGTCTTAATAAATTTATTTTGAAAATATAACAAAAATAAAAAAACTACTGCCGAAGGAGGCCAGACAGCCGGTCGAGGGCCACCAGAATGCCGATGACATGTTGGCGCATCTGCCCCACACAATCCGCCACCTCTTGCCGACGCCTCTGTTCCTCTGTGGGTGAGAAAAGTGTGTGGGTTAATACAACAATAGGGAATCCACATTAAAAAAAAAAAACACAACCAAATCACTCCTAAACCCAAACCAAAAAAAAAAAGGGGGGGGCTGGCAAAAATACAAGGCCTAGGTACAAATTCCCACAGGTATGATATGTGTATGTTGAAATCACCAGGAAGAGGTAAAGGCAAACCTTCAAAATCACCAAAAGTCAAGCCACAAAAACACGAAGAAAGGCACGACACATGATTACATACAAACAGTTTGTGCTTTAAAAAAAAAAAAAACATACCGGGAGCCAAAACGGGAGCTCCGGAAATACCTCCATGATCCTCCTCGGAGGATCCGTCATTCCCCAAACAATGGGGAGGAGTTATGATGGACTCCGGGGAGGGGGTAATTGGAAGAGGGGTGGGTGGAGGAGAGGGGGAAGTGGGACGGAGGGGAAGGAGGCCCGACATTTCCGGGAGAGGGTCTGGGAAGGATGGGGAGGAGTGGGGAATAGGGGAAAGATTTGGGGTGGAGTGTTGGCTGGGGGTTGGGGATAGTGGCCGGGAACGCCGTCTGGACGGACGGTGACGGCGGAGTCTTCGCTGTCCCCCTAAAATATGACAAAGAAATTGCGGTTAGTTTATGGACAAATCCGGGCAACAAAACTAAAAAAAAAAAAAAAACAACAAATAAGCCAAATAGCAGTAGAATGAATAAATCAGAAATAGAGGGAAAACATGCACACGCAGATATGAGTACAAATAATAAATAGGACAGACAGGAAAACATGCACACGCAGTTTGACCCACAAACACAAACATTAAAACCACAATACATAACACTTACTTTCCAGGATCTCCATGCGAAAGCATGCCAGCAAGCGGGGCGTTCGCGTTGCAGGTCGGACCACCTGCGCTCCAGCTGCCCGATGTTGCGGCGTGAGCCGAAGGACCGCAGGCGGGACCGTGCCTCCGCATACGCGGAGCGCTTCTGCCGGTTGGTCATGGGTTGAGGTTGGCTGGTGATCCGGCGATCCATGACCTCCGTAAGCACCAGCAGCTCGCGCCTGGTGAATGCGGAGGCTCTCATGATGGCAATGGTGTTTTTCTTAAAAATCATTTTTGATAAAGTGTGTAAAAATTTTCTGATTGGCTAATGTATTTTGGAAATTAACAGGAGCAATTTTATTGGTTAGTGTATGAGTCATGTGTTCGACAGGGCCAGAAATCTCTGGAGAGTTATGATAGGCTTGATGCAGTGACATGCGTAAGCAAATTTAAATAAAGAAATGAACCCAGGGAAATATGCGGGGATCCACAGCAATAGTACAATTGTTTAATTGTGGTTCACATGTTTTTTGAACAATAAAAGCGAATGTTTCATCCGTACGTATTCTGCGGGTAAACACAAACACGGACAAGAGTAAAGTTTCTTGCATTGTGTTGAAAAAAAACAAACAATTAAGCTAATTGATACATTGATTGGCATGATACGATTGATGGAGGTAGGCAGAATAAAGGAGCAGGTAATCGACATCTGACAAGGCCACTTCCTGTTTATACTTGTGCGTGCGTTCCTTTCAAGCCATTTCGGGGATGTACGCTCGCTATTTCGTACGCTCGTTAGTTAGAGGAGGGGTCGTCAGAGTTTAGGGAGGAATTTTAGATGTGAACGAAAATACGAGCGAGCCATTGAATTTAAATATTTTTGTACGTACGCCTAACGTACGTGCGCCCGCTTGCGAGTGGGTCTGAATGAGGGCCTTAATTCCATTTGAACCACATGATTCCATTTGAATTCCCAATATATAGTATCTTTCCTATTATTTGTTTGTAAACAGCTTAATAGATTGCATAGTTGTCCTGGCTGCTGTTTTTTAGTTCATTGTAGAATATTGGTAATTGTGGCTGAGCAGCGGTATTTATTAATATTGTTTTTATAAATTTCTTTTGTAAGCATCAGTGTTGCATTTTGTTGTAAAGCAGCCTGTAATATTCTGTAAATTGTTATATGTATTAATTACTATTTTGCTTTATTGTTTCTTATATGGACACAGGGCCTTATTCAGACCCGGTCGCAAAGCGCTGAGCGCTCGCAACTGGGTTGATGTTTGCCCACTGGGCATGTGCACGTCAGAGCCGGCTCCGACGTGCGCATGCGCGAGACCCGGCTAGCAATGGGCGCTCCGTCGCTATGGGTCTTGCACCAAAGAGGGCGAACTGTCGATGGTGATTGACAGCTCGCCCTGTTTGGGAGGCGGGTGGGGGGGGTGGCCATCCAAACGGAGGCGTTCCCAATGGAACGCTTGCCGTTTGGGGGTGGCCCCACTGACATCAGCAATGATGTCAGTGGGGAGCTTTTCTGCGGCTTGCGCTTGCCGAGACCCAACCTTAGGGTCTCATCGCAAACCCCGATGGTTGCGATGGTCCTGACCATCGCAACCATCAACCTGGTCACTCACTAGAGCTGTGGGTGGTAACCCACAGCTTAGCTAGCGACCATGAGGTCGCACTTCAAACCACAAGCGGCCGCCCTCATTTAGAGCGACCGCTTGTATCTAGCGATCGACTCTGAATGAGGGCCACAGTCCCAAGTGATTACAGTGTGCCTAAAACACATTTCAATGTACAGTGAAACATTCCCCAGTACAGTAGCTTTGAAACAAAGCAAGTTGTGTTTATTTTGAAAGTAAATTGTGTTGAACTATCTGCACACCAGTGTAAGAAATAGATGAAGCGGGATGCTGCCGCAAAACTGCCAAGCTTCTCCTGCTGCTGATACCTTTTATACTGTATGAAATAAAATTTTAAATGGGCCGTGGACACTGAGTGGAATGACCCCTCTCTGTGAAGCCAATTCCATTTGGGTCTGTCGGATCAGATTAAAGACCTCCTGGTTCAATATTCCCCCACAGGTACCTTGGATGAGTTAATGGATCTATCCATATGCATTGACCAATGTCTCCGGGAGCGCAGGCTGGAAAGGAGTCTGCCATCTCAAGCTTCCCATCTCCGCCTTGGGATCCTTCTATGGTACAAGAGGATTCGATGCAGTGGGGAGCTTTCCGTCTTCCTGTCAAGGAGAAACGGAGGAGGCATGCAATAGGGCTTTGGTTGTATTGTGGAGCAAAAGGACATATGGTTCCGCTCTGTCCTGTCAAATTGGGAAAAGGCATGGTCTAGATGGTAGTGGAGAGTTACATCTAGGCCTTGCATCTATCTCTCCTAGGAACTCTGTGCTATTCCCCACTTTGCTCAAGTCCTCTGTTGGTCAAGTTTCAGTCTCTGCTTTTATAGATAGTGGGGCCGCAGAGAATTTTATGGACCAGGCCTTCTTCGAGACCTTGGAACTTGCTCCTGAAACTCTAGATAACCCACTTGCCATAGTTGGTCTTGATGGCAGGAGCCTTTCTTCAGTCCCCATCATCTTCCAGACATCACCTATACAATGGACCGTGGGAGTGCTCCATCAAGAAGAACTGTAATTTCTTCTTCTCCAATGCCCAATGGCTCCTGTTGTTCTGGGTCTACCATGTTTAAAAAAACACAACCCAGTTATCCATTGGCAGACTGGGGAGATTCTACAGTGGGGTTCCTCCTGCTTCATGCACTGTCTCTCTCATCCTGTTCATCTGGCCGCAGTTGTTTCTACAGAAACCTCCATGATTCCTGCTCTGTATTGTGATCTGGCAGAGGTTTTTTCCAAGAAGAAAGTCGATGTTCTACCACCTCATCTATCCTATGATTGCGCCACGATCTGCTTCCTGATGCCAGACTCCCAAAGGGTAGGCTCTATGCCTTGTCGGTTCCCGAAAGTATATTGAGGACGCCCTGGAGAAAAGTTTCATACAACCATCCAAGTCCCCGGTAGGTGCCAGTTTTTTCTTTGTACAAAAGAAGGATGGATCCCTCCAGCCTTGCATAGACTTCCGTGGTCTAAACAAGATCACTGTAAAGAATGCCTACCCGCTGCCATTAATCTCTGTATTGTTTGACCAACTTCGGGATGCATCGATATTCTCTAAAATTGATTTACATGTAGTTTACAATCTCATCCGTATTTGTGAAGGTGATAAATGGAAGACGGCGTTCAACACTCACTCGGGGCATTTTGAGTATCTGGTTATGCCGTTCAGGTTGTCCAATGCCTCAGCTGTCTTCCAGGACTTCATTAATGACATCTTGAGAGATTTCCTTGGAGTCTTCACAGTTGTATATTTGGATAACATCCTCATTTTCTCTGAATCCATGGAACAACACCGGATCCATGTGAGACAAATACTGCGAAGACTTTTGGAGTATAATTTGTATGCCAAATTGGAGAAATGTGAGTTCGAAGTGGAGGAGATATCTTTTTTGGGCTACATAATCTCTTCTCTGGGATTCTCCATGGACCCAAATAAGGTGAAGGCAGTCTTAGATTGGAAGCAACAGCGATTTTTGGGGTTCTCCAATTATTATCGTCGATTAATTAAATCATTCTCCAATATTGTTTCTCCCATCATGGACGTAACCAAGAAAGGGGCAGATGTTTGTAATTGGCTTTCCAAAGCGGTACAGGCATTTAATCAGCTCAAGTAAGCCTTTTTGTGTTCTCCTGTTCTCCGTCATCCCAATCCGGACCTTCCTTTTATTGTGGAGGTGGACACTTCTGAGGTAGGAGTGGGAGCCATACTTTCTCAAAAGGACCCAAGGGACAATAAATTACACACGTGTGCCTTTTTCTCACGAAAATTCCAGTCAGCAGAGAGGAATTATGACGTGGGGAACCGAGAACTTTTAGCCATCAAATGAGCATTTGAGGATTGGCGCCAGTGGTTAGAGGGAGCTAACCATGTGGTGTCTGTGTCGACAGACCATAAGAATCTTGCATACATTGAGCCTGCCAAAAGACTGAATGCCAGACAAGCATGATGGGCTCTGTTCTTCACCAGATTCAACTTCAGCATCTCCTTCCGGCCTGGGTCTACGAACGTGAAGGCAGATACCCTCTCCCGAAGATTTTCTGAGGAACATTGTCTGGCTGGTCAAAAGGAGACCATCATTCCCTCTGCTCGGATTCTCTTTGCTATGACGAGAACTTTGGCAGATTCTCTCAAATGATGTCATTCAGAGGCTCCTCTGGAAATGCCCCGTGGCTTAGTTTTCATTCCAGAAAGATCCCTCAAAGCAGTCCTTAAATATTTTCACTCCTCGAAGGCTGGAGGTCCTCCAGGTGTTGCCAGGACTCTATAACTACTGTCACGCTCGGTTTGTTGTGTCCTTTATCTACTCCTCTCAAGCCATGGACACACATCGCAATGGACTTTGTGCTAGATCTCCTGCCATCTGCTCATTGCACAGTCATCTGGAGCATTGTCGACAGGTTCTCCAAAATGGTGCATTTTGTCTCTCTCTGCAAATTACCATCAGCCAAAGAACTGGCAGTTCTTTTTGTGCAACATGTCTTTAGAACACATGGGCTTCCTTTGGACATCGTTTCTGACTGAGGTATCCAGTTTGTGGCCAGATTCTGGAGGTGCTTCTGTGCAGATCTGGGCATCAAGGTCAGTCTGTCATCAGGATATCATCCGCAGTCCAATGGGCAGACGGAGCGGGCCAATCAGTCGCTGGAGCAGTATCTTCTTGTTTTATTGCTAAATGTCAGAATAGCTGGATGTCTCCCTTGCCATTTCCGGAATTCGCTTACAATAATTCTTGCCATTCAACATCTTCAACATTTCCATTTTTCTGCAATTTAAGAATTCATCCCAGGAGCAATTCTTTTGAGTCTGCACCAAGGTCAGGTCCTTCTTCCTCATCTTTTTCCAGATTACGATCCATCTGGAGGAAAGATTATCAGTCTCTTCTGCAAGCCTCTGGTCATTCCAAGACCTGGATAGACAGACACCATAGGCCTTGCAGTCTGAAGATGGGGGACTTAGAGCCTTATTCAGACCCACTCGCGAGCGTATCACGCTCGTAAGCGGGTCGATGGGGTACTGAGCATGCACGGCACATGCATGTGCATGTCTCGGAGCAAGAGAGAAATTCTCTCGCACCAGGACTCACTACAAAGGGGTGGCTGTCGATGATGATCGACAGCTCGCCCCATTTTGTAGATGGGGAGGGGGGGTGGCTACACAAATGGAGGCATTCCCGAAGGAACACCTGCTGTTTGTGGGAGGCACCACTGACATGACCAGTGATGTCAGTGGAGAGCTTCCTGCTCTGTTAGAGCAGGAAGCTCTCTGGGGCTTGCAACGGATGAGACCCTACCACAAGGGTCTCGTCGCAAACCCCGATGGTTGCGATGGTCGTGACCATCACCTGGCCGCTCGCAAAAGCTGATTCAGAGCGAGCGCTCTTAAAGAGTGTCTGGCTCTGAATCAGGCCCATAGTTTGGCTGTCCACCAAGAACATCAATCTACACCAAAGATCACAAAAATTGGGACCCAAATTCATCGGTCCATGCAGAATCATTGTCCAAGTAAATCCTGTGGCATTCCATTTAAAGTTACCCCAGTCTCTCAGGATCAATAATACATTCCACTGTTCTCTTTTTAAAACCATTTTTCTTTTCCACCAGATATTCCCTCAGATGTTCAATGAGACCACCACCAGTTCTTGTTCAGGGATGACAAGAGCTTGTCGTGGAAAAGATATTGGACTGTAGAATTTCCAAAGGTGGTCTCCAGTTCTTGTTCACTGGAAAGGATACGGTCCAGAGGAGTGCTCCTGGATTCCGGAAAAGTCATTACATGCTCCTATCCTGAGGAAAAGATTTTTTGAGGACTTTCCAGACAAACCAGGGTCTAGGGGTTCCTTAACCCCTCGTCAAGGGGGGGTACTGTTAGAATTCCAGCCTGAGGCACAGCATTAATTACTGCCTGCCTGTGTGTGCAGCATCAGGTGCACATTGATTCTTCCTTCTGAACACAGCCCAGGTGCTCAATAATCTGTCATTAAGGGAGACTTGCTTTGATTGGACTCTGTCTCTGTTAAATTCCAGCCTGCCCAGCACTCCATGCCGGTGATAGAAGTTTTTTCATACTTCCGGTTTCTTTCTCCTGCATGTCAGTCGAGTTCCTGAGTCAGTCTAGCTGTGTTTCGTGTGTGCTATTTATTCCATCCAGGTGGCTTCACCTGCATCCCATCCAAACGTGCTGCTTATGCCATCTGGGCAGCACGGAGCGCTTCCTACCCCAGAAGCATCTGTCATCATCTGGTAACTTGTGACAACCTAGTGGAACCAATCACAGTTTAGCGTTCCAGGTGAACAATCTAGCACACCATCGCCAGTGTTATCCTGGCAGCACTGGTAGCTACTCTACGTTCCAGGTGCACAAACTAGCACACCGTCGCCAGTGTCATCCCGGTGCTGCTGGTAGCACCTCTGCATTCCAGGTGCACAACCTAGCACACCATCGCCAGTGTCATCCCGGTGGCACTGGTAGCACCTCTGCGTTCCAGGTTTGCAACTTAGCACACCGTCACCAGTGTCATCCCAGCGGCACTGGTAGAAACTCTGCATTCCAGCTGTGCTATTAAGCACACCGTCACCAGTGTCAGCTCTGCAGCACTGGTAGCAGCTCCACATTCTTGTTTCATACCTCACCTGAGTCTCATCAGCCCAAAGGCTGCAACGGTCCTGGGGCCCCAGGTCACAATCAGCCCTCAAGGTTACTGCCACAGCCCAAAGGCTGCTTCACATCACCAGTCCCTTGGCCATGACTATAAAGGCCACCACCAGACCTCAAGGCTGCTCCAACAGCCCACAGGCTGCATCTCACCACCAGGCCACTGGCCACACAAGCCAAAGCTTGCCAGCTCCCAAGGCTGCCTCAAAGGCTCAAAAACCTGTACCACCTCCGTAAGCCTCGTGGCCACATTTAGTCCGTGCAAAATCCACCCTCAAGACTGGCACTATTTATGCACCTTGGCATCTGGCCACATCAATTCTACCAGGTTCTAGCTGCATCAATTCCTCAGGCTGTACCAGCCACATCAATTCTACCAGCTATGAGCTGCATCAGTTCCACAGACTGTACCAGCTGCATTATCCCACCAGTGACAATTGCCATATCTATACCACCAGTGCTATGTTAGCCATATCGTTTATCTCCGGCTACATTAGCGGCATCAATGCCACCAGTGCTACATTAGCTGCATCTATACCACCAGTGCTACATTAGCCGCATCTATACCACCAGTGCTACATTAGTCACGGAATCAGTATGAAATACCACCGGCCGCAGCGGTAGCCCAACAGATGCCGGCAGTGGCAGCCCAACAACGCTGGAAATCCCAATCATCCTCAAGTAAGTAATAACTAACCTAACCCCCCTAGCCCTCCGTAGGGGTGCCTAACCCTATCCTCCCCCCAGTGCCTAACCCTAATCCCCCCTGTAAGTGCCTAACCCTAACCCCCCCTTCCCCGCTGCCTAAACCTAAGTCGCCCCGGGGGTGCCTAACCCTAACCCTCCCTCCCCCTAGCCTAACCCTAACTCTTCTGGGGGGGTGCCTAACCCTAAGTCCCCCCCCGGGTGCGCTAAACCTAACCCTCCCCCTGCGGCTGTCCGCTCGCGGCATCCGGCATCCCTTCGATCAGGATGCTGGGCACCTGTCTTCCGATGACAGGAAAATGACAAGCATCTAGATATAGACGCCTGTCATTTCACCCACGCCGGGATAAAGCAGTCGGGAAACTGGCTGCCGGGATGACGTCAGCCGGTTTCCCGATTGCATCCCATTAGTCACATCTATACCACCAGTGCTGCACTAGCCACATCTCAGCTACTGGCTCTTGTTAGTGTCATATTTTATTCTGATATTCCTAGGAGATCTGTGGTAATAGAGTGAGATATCTCTATCAACTGATCATCTTGGTGAAACTGCAGGTGGGGCAGATTTAAAATGTGCAGAGAGATTTAGATTTGGGATGAGTGTTTCCAAACTGACATCTAAATTGTAGAGTAATAAAAAAGCTGTGCGGTATTTGTGGGCTACATGCAAAAGCAGACAGTATTTACCCCACATGTAAAAAAAATATGTATTTACACCCCTTGCAATGCAATATGGTTTGTTCAGGTTCACAGTTGAGAGAGATATCTCACTCTATTCCCAAGTCTGAATCAGGCCCCTAGTTCTAAGGGAACAATGGGTGGCTGTTAGTGGTGAAATGCATCATCCCTTGTGTTCTATGAGTTTACACAGGGTATCCTAGGAAACCATATAAAATATTTAAATCCTGAAAGGTCACTGTTTTGACATTCTGCAAAGTGTACCGGGACGCTATGTGTATCCACCTTGTTTCTTATGTTTCTTATATGCTCGGCAACTGTGCACTTTAGCGCCCTAGTGGTTCTTCCCATATACCAGCAGTTCTCAAACTGTGGGTCGTGACCCCAAAGTGGGTCACGCCCATCTCAGCTTGGGGTCGCGACTCACATGGGGTGAGGTTGATGACCCCTCTGTGGAGAGTGAAACCAGGTGAACTGTCTGTTATTTCAGCCTCCTCGGATCACTGGCTGAGAGATCCAAGGAGTCATCAGGCAGCCCCATCCCCACCCCTGTGCTCAGCGTCTCCTGTCCTCCTGCCCAACAGCAGAAACTGACACACAGGCAGCAAGCATCAGCAGCAGACAGACTCAGAGGAGCCAGCTTCCAGACTCTCTCTGCAGTCTGTGCAGATGTTGTTATTTAAGTGCAGCCTGGGGGACCGCTGCTGCCAGGGTGGGAGGACACAGAATGTGTGATGATTGCTGTGTAGGGAGAAGAAACTTAAGCAGGAGGAGGAATGAGGGAAGTGTTGAGCACAATCCCTATGGGGGAACAGGGGAGCACACAGGGCCTCATTCAGAGGCGGTCGTAGGATGCAAGCGGTCGTTCTGAAACAGGGTGGCCGCTTGCATCCTGAACGGCCGCCTCCATGACGGTCGTTAGGCTGTGGGTTAACACCCACAGCTCTAATGACCGACAAGGGTGATGGTCGTGATGGTCAAGACCATCGCGACCATCGGGGCTTACGACAAGACCCTAAGGTAGGGTCTCGTCAACCTTAAGCCCCAGGGAGCTTCCTGCTCTGATCGAGCAGGAAGCTCCCCACTGACATCACTGATGATGTCAGTGGGGCCGCCCCCAAACGGCAAGCGTTTCTACTGGAACGCCTCCATTTGGCCAGGCACGCCCCCGGCCTGCCCAGAAAACGGGGCGAGCTGTCACTCAACATTTACAGCTCGCCCCGTCTACGATGAGACCCCTAACGATGGATCACCCATCATTAGTCGGGTCTCGCACATGCGCACGACACAGCCGGCTCTGTTGTGCGCATGCGCTGTGGGGCAACATCGAGTCGGCCGTGAGCGCTGAGCGCTCACAACCGACTCTGAATGAGCTCCCCAGTGTTGGAACTGGATGGGGCCAACAGAAAAAAACAAATTTATTAAAAACCCATTGCCTCCCCTTGTCATCCACTGCCTCTCCCTTGAAACGCATTGCACCCTCTGTTTTTCTCATCTACTACCTCCCCCTGTCACCCACTGGTTCTCCCTGATACCCACTGTGTCCTATGTCACCCTTAGCCTCCCACTACCTCCCCAGTCACTCACTGTCTTCCCTGCCACCCTTTGCTGCTCCTTGCCACCCACTGCCGCTTCCTGTCATCCACTGCCATCCTCTGCTTCTCCCTGCCACCCACTGCCTCTGCATCATCCTCTGCCTCCCCCTGTCATCCACAGCTTCTCCCTATTACTCACTGCCTCCTATGTCACCTATTGCCTCCCCAGTCACTCTCTGCCTTTCCATGCCATGATCTGCCTCCCCCCTATCACCCTCTGTCTCTCCCTGTCATCCAGTCACCCCCTGCCACCCTCTTTCTCTCCCTGTCACCCTATGCCTACCCATGTGAGCCACTCATTCTCCCTGTTACCCACTGCCTCCTATTTCTCCCTTTGCTGCTCCTTGCCACCCACTGCCGCCTCCTGTCACTCACTGCCATCCTCTGCTTCTCCCTGCCACCGACACCCTCTGCCTCCCCGTCACCCACTGTTTCTCCCTATTACTCACTGCCTCCTATGTCACTTATTGCCTCCCCAGTCACTCTCTGCCTTTCCATGCCATGATCTGCCTCCCCCCTATCACCCTCTGTCTCTCCCTGTCATCCAGTCACCCCCTGCCACCTCTGTCTCTCCCTGTCACCCTCTGCCTACCCATGTGAGCCACTCATTCTCCCTGTTACCCACTGCCTCCTATGTCACCCTTTGCTGCTCCTTGCCACCCACTGCCGCCTCCTGTCACTCACTGCCATCCTCTGCTTCTCCCTGCCACCGACACCCTCTGCCTCCCCATCACCCACTGTTTCTCCCTATTACTCAGTGCCTCCTATGTCACCTATTGCCTCCCCAGTCACTCTCTGCCTTTCCATGCCATGATCTGCCTCCCCCCTATCACCCTCTGTCTCTCCCTGTCATCCAGTCACCCCCTGCCACCCTCTGTCTCTCCCTGTCACCCTCTGCCTACCCATGTGAGCCACTCATTCTCCCTGTTACCCACTACCTCCTATGTCACCCTTTGCCTCCCCAGTCACCCACTGTCTTTCCTGACACCCTTTGCTGCTCCTTGCCACCCACTGCTTCTCTCTTTCACCCACTTCCCCCCCTGTCACCCACTGCTTCTTGCTGCCACCCACTGCCTCTCCGTCACCCGACACCCTCTGCCTACCCCCTGTCACCCACTGCTTCTCCCTATTACCCACTGCCTCCTATGTCACCTTTTGCCTCCCCAGTCACCCTCTGCCTTTTCATGCCACCCTCTGCCACCATCACCAACTGTTTCTCCCTGTCACCCACAGCTTTTTCCTGTTATCCACTGCCTCCTACATCACCCATTGCCTCCCCAGTCACTCTCTGCCTCACCTTGCAGGGACAGGGGCTTCAAAAGGAGCTCGTCCCTGCAATGTCTAAATGAAATGATCGCATTAGCGCAGTGGCGTAAGTTCATACCAGATGCCAGTAGGCAAGTTATTATTTTTGTGCCCCCCTAAAACAAAAGGGAAAATAAATGTGGTGCACATCTATCTATCTATCTATAACTTATGCACAATGACACTAATATAGAATAGCCTTAAGAGGGGTGACTATATTTTGGGCAATAGAGGATGCACCTCCATTGTCTCCCATAGTTCTGCCCCTGCATTAGCAGATACCTCACTTCAGTTTCCATAGTGCTACTGTGCATGAGCAGTCTGCTGACCACGCATGTGTGGCAGTCATTCTGCAGTAACTTGCTGGGGTCATGTAATAATTTTTATTGTTAGACGGGGTCCCAGAGCAAAAAAGTTTGAGAACCCCTGCCATATACTGTAACCCATAGAGGAATTAAAGTATATACACTACCCCTTGTGAGTCACAGCTAATGGTTTCTTTTATATTATATTTGCTTTTGTTATTTTTCGATTTAGTCACAATTTTTTTGGTGCTCCTCTGTTTTGTATGTATATTGTTTTGACATCTCAAACCGTGGTATAAACCTGTTTTATTTTCTCCCAGCCATGTTGATTAGTGATTTGTTTCTTCTTTGGTAGTATAACACTCTTTACCAGCTTTGTTCTAATAGTCTTAGCTTTCCGGTATACAAATCTTATTTTATTGGGGAGAAGACCATTCAGTTTTTTGTCCTTTTAGTAGTATTGGCTAGGGTTTATTCGGAATTCTCTCAAGGTTCTTCGATTGATTACTTTATTGGGTAATGAAAGCTACTTCATTCCCCCTCATTTCTTTGTTTCTCTTATTTTCTTTTTTAGGAATGACTGGCATTTTCCTTTCCAATTTCTGTACCTCTGTAGAATCTACCTCCAGATCTTTTCTTTTGTATCAGTTTCCCAAAATTTGTTCTTAAGTTATCCTGCTTGTCTATCATAGTCTGCAGATTTTGGGCAATTTCTTTTAATTATTTTAAATTGCCTTTGTTTATTTTGAATGTTTCCTGAACAAAGCAACTAATATAAGAAACTGTTATTAATAATAATAATAATAATAATAATAATAATAATAATAATAATAACTAAATACAATCATTTAATGTCATTTAACAGAATTAAAAAGAAAAAACATTTTTTAAATTAAAAATAAAATCTTTTCAGGATATACTGTACATATTGGAGGCCTGTTAGAAAATTGAACACAACTTGTCCAAAAATGATCCTGTATTGTCTGCTGTTGAAAAAATTCACTCATATGTACATATGTATCCATTTTACAGTGAACATCAAAATAGTTTTGAAAGTCTAGCTGATCTTGAGAACACTCCCAGACCCTATCACCATAAAATTCAGAAAGATCCCCATGATTCTTATCTAGCTACATCTCAACGTTTTTTAGGGAGAGGTCTCCAAACCCAACAATATACCTCCCCACCCCAAACACTCAAGGGAATCAACAAGGTGTTTGACCCCCCAAAAAGGTGAAGAGAATATATAGAGCTAGGGGAAAATGAGGGAGAGGAAATAGAAACAATAAGAAATCCAAACAAAAATGTGAGATGGAGATAGATGAGTCTAGGGGTATCTTCAATCTCTCTGACAAAATTCTTTCTGATACTAATTTATCTCTTTTGAAAAAAGGTTTGAAGTTTGCTCCAGCTACCAAACCAAACTTATTTACATTATTTGTAGATTTTAATAAATTTGTTCGCACTTTGAGTCATAGACAATATTTTCCTCTCAAAAATATGAAAAAGAAAGATTATGAAGGTCAACCGATAGTATTGGATGATGATTTTGATTTGTTTAGAAACTTTGGAGACACTTGCTGATGAGTCAGTGGGTGTTAACTATTTGGACCTCCTCCATGATCAAGATTATTCAAATAATGTATCTATAGAAAAAATGTATGACATATCTCAGTCTAGTAATAATACATTTAAAAAAAATCTAATTTTTACCCATTACAACATCGAGGTCCATATATTGAGAGCTTTTACAGCACCACCATGGAGGATTTCAGAAAACTTTATCAGAAAACAGATAAGGCCCTTCAAAGACAATCTATCTAAATCTGAGAGATCTGCCTTGAAGAAATTGATGAAATATAATGACTTGATTATTAAACAGGCTGATAAGGGTGGAGGCCTAGTGATACTAAATACCAAGGATTATCTTGATGAGGCTCATAGACAATTGGATGACACCATATTTTATTCCAGGTTGTTGAAATATCCCACTATACAATTCAGACTTGAATTGGAACAGTTATTAGAGAATGCTCTTTCAGACGGTGCGATATCCAAGGAGGTTTATCATTTTCTTTTACCACAACACCTCATAACACCTATTTATTATTATTTACCTAAAATTCATAAAACACTTATTAATCCACCTGGTCGTCCTATAATTTCTGGGGTAGGGTCACTCACAAGTAATTTATCATTCTTTGTAGATACACACTTACAAGGTTACGTGACGTCTCTTCCATCAAATATTAAAGATAAATCACATTTTTTTAATCTAATCCAATCAATAGTCTGGAAAGATTCATATCAATTTCTAACTTGCGACATCGAGTCCTTGTACACCAACATACCCCACGAAAAAGTACTCCTCGCAGTTAATTATTATCTCAGCAATGATTCATCTGTTGAAGAGACGTCACGTAACCTGATTTTGAATAGTTTTCGATTTATATTGGAGCACAATTATTTTTCTTTTGATGCACAATTTTTTCTTCAAAAACAAGGCACTGCCATGGGAACCTGGTTCTCTATGGTAGGTACATCAATGATTTGTTTTTTATTTGGGATGGGGATGCACTTTCTATCAAAACTTTTGTTAGTCACCTCAATCACAATCAATTTGGGTTAAAATTCACTAGCACATCTATTAACTTCTTGGATATCGCACTAACTATTGATAAAGGTCAAATTCAAACAGCCACCTATGTTAAACTGGCTGATTGTGGTAACTATTTCAACTATAAGAGTAGTCATTATAAGCCCTGGAGGGACAATATCCCAAAGGGTCAGTTCCTACGTTTAAAAAGGAACTGTTCGACATGTGAGATCTTTCAAAGTCAAGCGCTAGAATTATATAATTCATTTCTACGTCAAGGTTATCTTTGTGTGTTGTTGGATAAAACTTTGGAGTCAGTAGAAAGAGAAGAGAGATCGTCTCTATTAAAGGGTAAAAATATAATGAATTCTGGTCACACATCACAGAGTAATATTGGAGAGACAAAACAAATACCTTTTGTCACTCAATATAATTCATCTGCTTATGCAATTGAAAGAATAATTTAAAAAAAATAATTACTTTTGAAATCAGATAGAATACTAAATCAAAATTACAATACTCTAGATAGGGTAGTATTCAGGAAAGCCCCTAATTTAAAACATAAACTGGCTCCAAGTTTTTTTTAATAAAGATACATTAGATGACCCAAAACTTTTGAAATCTTGGTTACCACCACAACCATCAGGTTTCTTTAGGTGTGGAATGAATAGATGTCTGACTTGTCAGTTTTCGGCAAGAAAAACTACAGAAATAATATCGTTTCACACCAAAGAGAGAGATTCCATAGATGGATTTCTGAATTGCAAGTCATCCTATGTCATTTCTGTCATTCAATGTGTCTGTGGCCTACAATATGAAGGCAGGACTACTAGACCGCTACATATTGGGTTCGCAGAACATAGATGTAATATTATCAACAGAATAAAAACTCATAGTTTACCTCGCCATGTATACACCTGTCATGATAAAAGACTCGATAGTATCACAATTAGAGCTATAGAACAGATTCAAAATACTAAAAGAGGTGGTGATCGGTTCCAGAAACTATGTAGTAGGGAAGCTTTCTGGATATTCCAATTAGACACTCTAGCTCCCTACGGTCTTAATGATATGGCTGAGCTTAATCACTGTTGATACTGGAGAGACATGGATAGGAATAGGGTCATTGGACTGGTACTTTGGGTCCCTATTGGCTTACCCTGTGGCCCACTCCCTGTCCATTTCCCTCCCGCTTTCCATCGGCCTATTCCATGACCCATCCATTTTTTCATGACCTGTTTTCTCCCGTTTTTTTTTCTGTACATCAATACCCTACTTTTGACTAACAATTAGTATATAAGATTTTATTTAAGTGTATTTTTCATTGATATCTGTCGAATTATCGACAACTAATATATTTGAATCTGTATCTTTAATCAAGATCAATGTTTGTCGAAGTACAAATAATGAGACTATATTATTAGAGGGTGTATAGTCCTAAGAGGACGTTTAGATCTATATAATTATTATGATTATTTGTATTGTATAGATTCTCCTAGTTTTAGTTTTTTATAAAAAGATATACATTTGTATAAATAGTATATAATTCACACAATCATTATTTAACATCCTGTTTATGAGATTTCCAAACATTAATAGAGCTATTTATTTATATGTACAATTGATTTATGATATATATTTTATATTTATTAGAATGTTATTATTTTGTTCAGAATTGTATTAGTATGATTATTATTTATGGCATATATTATATATTTTTTTACTTATAGTGTCTGTCTCTAGATATGTAGTACACACATATATGGTCTATAAATAATAGTTTGTGTCTTTAAAATCTTGATAGACTATTTAGACCCAAATTTTCTAATGGGGTTTCTAATTAGACATAAGTTAACATCAATTAAGATCTGACATCATGTGTATATAAATCAGAGACACAGTCCTATCCTCACTATACCTCTGATGAAACGGTCTTGTTGATGGGCTGAGAAACGCATCAGTTGATTTCCATACCAGGGAATGCAGTCTGAGCCAGGAAATAGGAGACGCCGGCTACACACAGCACACGAATGCACGCCAGCCTCATGGTAGCAGCTAGGAGGGCTGATAGACGTCCGGAGCCAGTTGCCAGGAGATGCCGGCTACACACAGCCCACGTGTACATGCTGGCCCCGCACTAGCGGCTCAGAGGACAGACAGATGCCCGGAACATGGCAGCATCACCCACCAAGTGGCAGGTCAGTTTCACTACAGACTCCACTTGGAGACGGGCTGGCATGGTAGAAGTGACATACTAAGTAGCAGCACTGATACTGGCCCTGTCGGGGAATATTGCAGCACAGCAGTACCATTCATCAGGATACTACCTGTCTATTACCCTCTCGCTTTTTGGTGGAGAACGCCTGGAGCGTTGCAGAACACTGTAAGGTATCAATTAATAAGGGATGCCGATTGTTGATTTATAACATGCATATATATTTTTTGGCTGACCGGGACGCCTGTGACAGTCTATAGACGGTTATGTTATTCCACTGAGGGATTGTGGATTATCAATTGCATTTGAGAAGTGCTTTACTAACAAGTTGAGTGATTAACTTCAGATCACCATCAGTTCCCTCTGTTTGTTCCTCTTGGATCTGCCATGCTCCATTATTAACACTTAACGTTAACTGCTATGCTTTGCTGCTACATCTGCTGACATTTAACCTCATCATTACCTACTATGGTAGTCTGCATATGATTCTAACCTGCCTTGCTTTGCTACTAATATTACTTATGCACTGGAACTCTGATACATTTGTATCTCATCATTCACCACTGTTTCCACTCATTGATTATTTGGTCCTATTAGCCTAATATCTGTGTGCACACAAGATTATTATTGTAGGCTTTATTTGGATTTAATTAATATTTATGAGATCCTATGTAATTATTACTTTTTGAGCTCATGTGCCTTTCCTGGTATTTATTATAATATATTTTACTATTTTTATATTGTACTTTAAACGGTTTTTTGCTATTGTTATTAAATTATTTACAAACTCTATGATACTGCTACAGCGCTTTCCTTAGCTACTTTTCATTTTACAGTGTACCTGCTCCCTATCTGCTCGTATGCTTGGATCAGTACACATCATTATCATCATCATGTTAAGTGTACACTAGGATGATCCCTATTCTAGACGTAAAAGAAGCACCTGTACATAGGCATCTACACTTCTCTACAACTCTGCATAGCCTGAACTTCATACTTGTTTATTCTCCCAGAACCTGCAGGAGGCTTTTGTCAGGTAATCAACTGCACCCCCAGAAAAGTAGACACTTCTCCCGCATCCTGCCCACCTCCTAGCGAAGTGGGGAGATTGGGGAGAATGTTCCTGGGGGTTGGTGGACTGTGAGTAGGGGCAGGAGCTGCCTCCTATTGAAAAATGCGTGATTTGCAGCATTTAACCATGAGGGGTGGGACCTAAAGATGTGGATAGTCTGGCCCACCCCCATTGCTGCCCACCTGCATCTCCTCTCCGAGCTTCTGCTGGATAGGAAAATAAAAAAGTAGGTACATATGCTGATATTCTGTCAACAACTCTCTCTGAACTTTGCCTACAGTTTGTTAAAATGCCACATTACAGCCCAGCTGCAAGTTGAGCCTCTGCACCACTGTTCCCAAGAATACAAGGTTCAAATAGACCCAAGATGTACTTTAAATATAGGTATAGGTAAATCTGCATCAGTTTTGTAGTGAGTAATTATAATATGAATCCACTTTTAAAAGGTCTCTATCAATATAAACAAGGTACTGTATACTGTATATTTGGTGTAGGAATACAATAATTAAACAAAGCACTCAAAGATCCCTAGTGTGTTGGCATCCCCGTCTCATCTTTGAACAATGTATGTGATCTATGATAACAGTGTCATTGGGAACAGTAGAACATGGCTATTTGATTAAGGTGATTTCGAAAGATGGTAATATTTCACTCATTTGCAAACTATCAATCAGTCCAGATTCTATGAAAAATCTAAAAATAATTTGTGTCCTCCAGAAAAAGGCCAATCATACTGCACGGAAAGTAAAATAGTAAATAAATGACCCTAAAGTAATGGCACATGCCTATAGCCTTATAAAAGGAACTACAGCCCAACACCAGGATTTATGTAAAGGAAAACAACTCTGAGTGGTACAATTTGTGTATTGAGAGTTGTGACTTGACATACAGTACATATTTTGGAGGCATAGACAGCTGCCTAGGACTCCACACCTTAGGCAGCCCCACTTACCATTGCAGTTCAATTGAATATACTTTGGACAGTCCTGGAATCCTAAAATATTTCTGTAGTTGACTTAATCCTGAACCTGCACATTATATTGAGGTTTGAGCACTCATACTTCATACTCCAGACAGGTGGTGTTGAATACTCCCTCTCCCCATCAGTCTCTTTATTTTTCTCTCTCTGTATTGGGCCCTAAATCTCTTAATTTTATGATACCTGATCTACAGTCTCTCCCTCTCTGTCCCTGTATCTACTTCTCTCATCCTTTCTACTGTATGTCTCTCCTCTCAACTCTCATTTTCTCATTGTCTCCCTCTCTGATTAATCCTATCTCTCTGTGTGTCTCTCTTTCTGAATTAGACCCTAACTTTACATATATTTCAATTTGAAGAACATATTTTGATTCTCTCTGGGCTTCACAAAACATTTTCTCCATTTCTTGTACTCTATTTTTTCATTCTCTTTCTTCAGTACATCTTAATCTTCCTCCACATCACACTTCTTCCTCCACTCATTATTTGCCATCACTGCCTGCTGTGCACACATCTGTGAAGAATTCATCTTGGCAGTGAGGATGAGCCAGCACCCACGTCTTTTTCTGACTATTTTTAATTTGGGATTGTAAAACAAAATGTGTATTTGTCAGCATTCTGGGTCTGGTGTAATGAATGTGCAGGAAAGATTAGCACAATTAATAACAGGGGGACAGAGGCTACTGTGAATACTCCATACTTAGGTTCCTGCAAGTAGTTTTCCAATGAAAGGGTCTGATTCAGCAGTGCACACTAGTGCACTGCTGAATGCAGATCCCCAATGGTCTGGAAACTGCGCAGGCACCTGACCTGTTTTCTGCATGTGCAGAATGGGTATGTGTTCCCGCATGCAGACTGGCAGCAAACTGTCATTGATTGACAGTCTGCTGCCATTTATCTTCAGGCAGGAGGCAGCAAAGGCCTCTTTTTCCCAAAATGGAGGCATGTTACCGCCATTAGGGAGGGGAAGAGTCCAGGATCTCCATCGGCTGATGGAGATTACCTGGCCTCTATCTCTCATCTGCGGTGGCTGGCTTACATGACCCCATGTGTCACTTAGCCGACCAATGTTTCTGCAGATTATTCGATGCAGCAGTGTACAACTGACTCTCGTACATGGCCGCAATTGCTGGGGAGGGTTCCAGAGGAACCATTTCCTGGCTAATTATGTGAAGTGTAGCCCATAGGCTGAAGATAGCGTTAGCTGCAGACACTGATATCAAGAATGCATCGCATTCCGGATGTTGGTAACTTTGCCAGCATTGCATCCCACATAGAACCCTATGGGGTATACGGTTGCCTGTGGGAATGGAGGGATTGCAAATATCTGCTGTAGTCCCGCAATCATATATCTTGGAAAAATTTAATATATTTGCAGTTAACCCCCAAAAACAGGTGTTTTCAGGGATATAGCCACAATTATGCAATGATAAATAGGCCCCTAACCCACTTAGCTATCTTACCAATTTAATATTTTAACTGGCTTCTGTCATTGTTTTATACCATTGTGCTAAAATATCCATTGTAATAAAAAACAAGCGGTCAACGTGTTTTCACTATCAAGTCCATTAAAATATTTGACTATTAATGCTATCAAACACACTATGCAATATAAAACTAAAGAGATTACCAAACCAGATGGTACAGTAAATTAGTAAAACATTGTTCGCCGTTGGTTTTGAACAAGCGAACACACATACCAAAAATGAAGTCATACACAGGGGTGTATATAGGCAGCTTGGGGTAAGGGGGCATGACCTAATCACAGGAGGTATGTCCATTCTGTTAAGCAGCAGCAAGCAGTCTCCCACTGCAACCCAGCACACAGAAGCATGCTAGGCTGCTAACAGGTAAGAGAGGGTGGATCGCCTGGTTAATTAGTAACCTGCCCCCCTCTCAGCATTTCTGCTCATATAACACTAACCCACTGTGCCATATTATCATTCACATGTACTAAAATACTTTTGTAATTGTTTTAAACCATTATGCTGGAAAATCCAATGTAGTTAAAGAAAGCTGTACATATGGTTTCACTATCAGTATATCTAACTGATACTGCTATCAAACATACTTTACAATTTAAAACTAAAGAATCTGCTTTTAAAATAGTTTTGTCATTGTTTTAAACCAATATTTTAAAATATTAATTGCACTAAAAACACAAGCTGTCTATGTGTTGCCATAAGGCCCGATTCAACAAGGTCGCTATTGCGATCAGAATAACGATTATGCACTCCGGGTAACTGTGAAGATATGCTAATGATTGCAATCGCAATGCCATATGTAGACTAACATAGTGACACCCACCTTACCTTACACACATCCATAATTCTTATCAAGACTGCAAAACCATCCGTAACGTTGAATACAATTGGAGCCTCACACACATTTGCACAAGGTCAAATGTCATAAATTGCTAACCTTCTGGTAGGCAGTGAGAGCTTAGGCTGCGTATGGTATCACAGTAAATAATTTATGCATGCCCCTGCAATGGCATTCAAACGCATTGGCACTAGGGGTGTGCACCGGCCACTTTTCGTGTTTTGGTTTTGGATCTGGATCTTTCTTCGTGTTTTGGATCTGGATTGGTTTTGCCAAAACCACCCTTCCGTGTTTTGGGTTCTGGGTTTTGTGTTTTGGATCTGTATTTTTTTGAAAAAAAGCATAAAAACAGCTAAAATCACAGAATTTGTAGGTTTTTCTGCTCCTATGCTATTATTAACCTCAATAACCTTAATTTCCACTCATTTCCAGTCTATTCTGAACACCTCACACCTCACAATAGTGTTTTTATGTCCAAAAGGTTGCACCGAGGTAGCTGGATGACTATGCTAAGCGACACGAGTGGGCGGCACAAACACGTGACCCATCTAGGCGTGATACTGCAGTGGCAGACAGGATGGCAGTTTGAAAAACTAGGCCCCAAACTGTACATAATGCAAAGAAAAAAAAGAGGTGCAAGATGGAATTGTCCTTGGGCCCTCCCACCCACCCTTATGTTGTATAAACAGGACATGCACACTTTAGCAAACCAATCATTTCAGTGCCAGGGTCTGCCACACGACTGTGGCTGAAATGATTGGTTCGTTTGGGCCCCCACAAAACAAGCTGGCAATTAATCTGTCCCTGCACAAACTGGCTCTACGGAGGCAAGATGTTGTCCTCATCCTCCTCATCCACCGATTCCTCACCCTCTTCAGTGTTGTGTACATCCTCATCCTCACAGAGTATTAATTCGTCCCCGCTGGAATCCACCACCACAGGTCCCTCTGTACGTTCTGGAGGCTTGTCTCCCTGAAAGAGTTGATAATTCATTTTTATGAACATCATCTTCTCCACATTTTGTGGAAGCAACCTCCTACGCCTTTCGCTGACAAGGTTCCCGGCTGCACTAAACACTCTTTCGGAGTACACACTGGAGGGGGGGAAACTCAGGTAAAATAGAGCCAGTTTGTACAGGGGCCTCCAAATTGCCTCTTTTTCCTGCCAGTACAGGTATGGACTGTCTGACATGCCTACTTGGATGCTGTCACCGATGTAATCCTCCACCATTCTGTCAATGGTGACAGTATCATATGCAGTGACACGAGACATGTCAGAAATTGTTGCCAGGTCCTTCAGTCCGGACCAGATGTCCAAACTTGGTCCTGCCTGCCCTGCACCACCACCAGCGGGTTGCTTAGGATACCTAAGTTTTTTCCTGGCAGCCCCAGTTGCGGGAGAAAATGAAGAAGGAGCTGTTGACGTGTCACGTTCCGCTTCAGCTGACAGTGTGTTCACCAGCAGGTCTTTGCACCTCTGCAGGCTTGTGTCGGCCGGAAAGAGAGACACCACATAGGCTTTAAACCTAGGATCGAGCACGGTGGCCAAAATGTAGTGGTCTGATTTCAACAGATTGACCACCCTGGAATCCTGGCAAAGTGAATAAAGGGCTTCATCCACAAGGACCACATGCTGAGCATCATCGCTCCGTCTTAGCTCCTCCTTCACTTTCTCCAGCTGCTTCTGCAAAAGCCTGATGAGGGGAATGACCAGACTCAAGCTGGCAGTGTCTGAACTGACTTCACGTGTGGCAAGTTCGAAGGGCTGGAGAACCTTGCACAACATGGAAATCATTCTCCACTGCACTTGAGTCAGGTGCATACCCCCTCCTTTGCCTATGTCATAGGTGGATGTATAGGCTTGAATGGCCTTTTGCTGCTCCCCCATCCTCTGAAGCATATAGAGGGTTGAGTTCCACTGCGTCACAACCTCTTGCTTCAGGTGATGGCGGGGCAGGTTCAAGAGTGTTTGCTGGTGCTCCAGTCTTCGGCGCGCAGTCGCTGAATGGCGAAAGTGGCCAGAAATTTTTTGGCCCACCCAAAGCTTCTCCTGCACGCCCCTGTCGCTTTTCAGAAAATTCTGCACCACCAAGTTTATTGTGTGAGCAAAAAATGGGATGTGCTGGAATTTGCCCAGTTGTAATGCCCGCACAATATTGGTGGCGTTGTCAGATATCACAAATCCCCATGAGAGTCTAAGTGGGGTAAGCCACTGGGCGATGATTTCCCTCAGTTTCTCTAAGAGGTTGTCGGCGGTGTGCCTCTTACTGAAACCGGAGTTACACAGCGTAGCCTGCCTTGGAATGAGCTGGCGTTTCTGAGATGCTGCGGGTGATACATCTACCCAGTGGGCTGTCACAGTCATATAGTCCTTAGTCTGCCCTGTTCCACATGTCTACATGTCCGTGGTTAAGTGGACATTGGGTACAGCGGCATTTTTCAGGACACTGAGGACACTTTTTCTGATGTTTCTGTACAGTCTCGGTATCGCCTGCCTAGTGAAGTGGAATCTAGACGGGATTTGGAACCGGGGACACACTACCTCCATCAATTGTCTAAATTTCACTGCACTAATGGCGGACACCGGACGCACGTCTAACACCAACATAGCAGTCAAGGCCTCAGTTATACGTTTTGCTTCAGGATGACTGCTGTCGTACTTCATCCTCCTCGCTAAGGACTGTTGGAGGGTCAATTGTTTAGTAAAAGTAGTGGTGTTCCTACTTCCTCTCTGGGATGATGAACGACTCCCAGCAGCAGCAACAGCAGCAGCGGCAGCAGGAGGCGTAGCAATGCAGGATCCTCCGGAGGAATCCCGGATAGGAGAGTCAGTCATGCCAGTGACATGGCCTGCAGGACTACTTCCGATCCTGACTAAGGAGGAAATTGACGAGGAGGGAGTTGACGGTGTGGTTTGCAGGCGCTTTGATACAACAGGACATCGGGATTTAGGTGTCCCTGGACTGCTTACAGTCTTAGCCAAAGTTTCTGAACTTGACAGTAACTTATTATGAACGCGCTGCAGGTGCCGTATAAGGGAGGATGTTCCTAGGTGGTTAACGTCCCTACCCCTACTTATTCCACCTTTACATAAGGTACATATGGCAAGACAGTTGTTGTCTGGATTTGGATAGAAATATTGCCAGACCAAAGAGGTGGAATGTTTGGTCTTCTGCCCAGGCATGACCGTGATGGGCTTTTTCATCCCACGGACAACAACTGTCTCCCCCGGAGCCTGATTTAAACAAACCACATCACCATCAGAATCCTCCTCGCCAACTTCCTCCTCAGCGCCAGCTACACCAGTATCCTCATCCTGTTGTACTTCAACAGTGACATCTTCAATTTGCATATCAGCAAGTGGACTGTGGGTGCTCCTTTCAGCACTTGCAGGGGGCGTGCAAATGGTGGAAAGAGCCACCTCTTCCCGTCCAGTGCTGGGAAGGTCAGGCATCGCAACCGCCACCACACTTGGACTCTCCTTGGGGATTTGTGATATCTTCTTAGAATGCACAGTTCTTCGCTGTGCTTTTGCCAGCTTAACTTGTTTGATTTTTTTAGTGGGAGGAGGGCTTCCATCGTCATGTGAAGCTGAACCACTAGTCATGAACATAGGGAAAGACCTTAGCCGTTCCTTGCCACTCCGTGTCATAAATGGCATATTGGCAAGTTTACGTTTCTCTTCAGATGATTTAAATGTTTTTTTTAAGGTCATTTTCCTGAACTTTGTCATTTGGGATTGTATGTGGCTTCTACTATGACATTGGGCATCGGCCTTGGC
Source organism: Taudactylus pleione (assembly GCA_031769625.1). Taxonomy (NCBI): domain Eukaryota; kingdom Metazoa; phylum Chordata; class Amphibia; order Anura; family Myobatrachidae; genus Taudactylus; species Taudactylus pleione. The sequence goes on along the minus strand of JAUIMM010000024.1, from coordinate 4,979,904 downwards.
AGACGACGTTGATGGCATGTTATCGTCTATGTCATGACTAGTGGCAGCAGCTTCAGCACTAAGAGGAAGTGGTTCTTGATCTTTCTCTATTTTATTTTTATCGGAGAAAGTTTGGTCCTCCATTTATGTTATATCGATTTGATATATACGTGCGGCTAAGGCGCACACAAACACAGAAAATATTTTTTTATTTTTGCAGGAGAGTAGTGCACTCTGTGGGTTACACCACCCTTTAAGAAATGAGCCAGACAGCTCTTTACTTATGGGACACAGGCGCACGCTTGGCGCTGCTCCTTTGTTGATGCACGTGCGGCTACTGCGCACACAATTCACAAACACAGAAAAAATATTTTTTTATTTGGTTTGTAGTGTACTTTGGGGGTTACAGCACACTTTAATTGTCAAGCCAGCTGGCCCTTTACTTATGACACAGGCGCACGCTTGGCACTACTTTGTTGATGCACGTGCGGCTACTGCGCACACAATTCACAAACACAGAAATAATATATTGTTATTTGGTTTGGAGTGTACTTTGGGGGTTACAGCACCCTTTAACGGTCAAGCCAGCTGGCCCTTTACTTATGACACAGGCGCACGCTTGGCACTACTTTGTTGATGCACGTGCGGCTACTGCGCACACAATTCTCAAACACAGAAAATATATATTTTATTGGTTTGGACTGGAGTGTACTTTGGGGGTTACAGCACCCTTTAACGGTCAAGCCAGCCGGCCCTTTACTTATGACACAGGCGCACGCTTGGCAATACTTTGTTGATGCATGTGCGGCTACTGCGCACACAATTCACAAACGCAGAAAAAATATTTTTTTTTTTGGTTTGGAGTGTACTTTGGGGGTTACAGCACCCTTTAATGGTCAAGCCAGCCAGCCCTTTACTTATGACACAGGCGCACGCTTGGCACTACTTTGTTGATGCACGTGCGGCTACTGCGCACACAATTCACAAACACAGAAAAAATATTTTGTTATTTGGTTTGGAGTGTACTTTGGGGGTTACAGCACCCTTTAACGGTCAAGCCAGCCGGCCCTTTACTTATGACACAGGCGCACGCTTGGCACTACTTTGTTGATGCACGTGCGGCTACTGCGCACACAATTCACAAACACAGAAAAAATATTTTGTTATTTGGTTTGGAGTGTACTTTGGGGGTTATAGCACCCTTTAACGGTCAAGCCAGCCGGCCCTTTACTTATGACACAGGTGCACGCTAGGCACTACTTTGTTGATGCACGTGCGGCTACTGCGCACACAATTCACAAACACAGAAAAAATATTTTGTTATTTGGTTTGGAGTGTACTTTGGGGGTTACAGCACCCTTTAACGGTCAAGCCAGCCGGCCCTTTATTTATGACACAGGCGCACGCTTGGCAATACTTTGTTGATGCACGTGCGGCTACTGCGCACACAATACACAAACACAGAAAAAATATTTTGTTATTTGGTTTGGAGTGTACTTTGGGGGTTACAGCACCCTTTAACGGTCAAGCCAGCCAGCCCTTTACTTATGACACAGGCGCACGCTTGGCACTACTTTGTTGATGCACGTGCGGCTACTAATTCACAAACACAGAAAATATTTTTTTTTTGGTTTGGACTGGAGTGTACTTTGGGGGTTACAGCACCCTTTAACGGTCAAGACAGCCGGCCCTTTACTTATGACACAGGTGCACGCTTGGCACTACTTTGTTGATGCACGTGCGGCTACTGCGCACACAATTCACAAACACAGAAAAAATATTTTGTTATTTGGTTTGGAGTGTACTTTGAGGGTTACAGCACCCTTTAATGGTCAAGCCAGCTGGCCCTTTACTTATGACACAGGCGCACGCTTGGCACTACTTTGTTGATGCACGTGCGGCTACTGCGCACACAATTCACAAACACAGAAAATAATTTTTTTTTTGGTTTGGACTATAGTGTACTTTGAGGGTTACAGCACCCTTTAACGGTCAAGCCAGCCGGCCCTTTACTTATGACACAGGCACACGCTTGGCACTACTTTGTTGATGCACGTGCGGCTACTACGCACACAATTCACAAACACAGAAAAAATATTTTGTTATTTGGTTTGGAGTGTACTTTGGGGGTTACAGCACCCTTTAACGGTCAAGCCAGCCAGCCCTTTACTTATGACACAGGCGCACGCTTGGCACTACTTTGTTGATGCACGTGCGGCTACTACGCACACAATTCACAAACACAGAAAAAATATTTTGTTATTTGGTTTGGAGTGTACTTTGGGGGTTACAGCACCCTTTAACGGTCAAGCCAGCCGGCCCTTTACTTATGACACAGGCGCACGCTTGGCACTACTTTGTTGATGCACATGCGGCTACTACGCACACAATTCACAAACACAGAAAAAATATTTTGTTATTTGGTTTGGAGTGTACTTTGGGGGTTACAGCACCCTTTAACGGTCAAGCCAGCCGGCCCTTTATTTATGACACAGGCGCACGCTTGGCACTACTTTGTTGATGCACGTGCGGCTACTGCGCACACAATTCACAAACACAGAAAATATTTTTTTTTTTGGTTTGGACTGGAGTGTACTTTGGGGGTTACAGCACCCTTTAACGTTCAAGCCAGCCGGCCCTTTACTTATGACACAGGCGCACGCTTGGCACTACTTTGTTGATGCATGTGCGGCTACTGCGCACACAATTCACAAACACAGAAAAAATATTATTTTTTTAGCACTTGGGGGGAGCACCCCTGATGGACAGAGCACCCCCTGGACAACACTACAGCACACCTTTAGGACTGGGACACTGCACAGGACTTTGAAGTGGACACAGCCCCTATGGAGAACTGACTGCACAACACAGTCCAGCCAGCCCCTATGGACTTTGAAGTAGTGGACACAGCCCCTATGGACAACAGCAGCACAGCGCAGCACAGCACTGCACAACACTACTCTGCACTACACTACACTACACAGCCCAGCCAGCCCTAACTCCCACCCTCCCTCTTCACTGTCCACAGCCGAGTGAGAAAATGGCGCCGACCCGGGTACCTTATATAGGATCCAAAACCCGCGAGACCCGGAAGGCGGGATTATGACATTTTGCCTCGATTTCAGATCCGAGTCAGGCGGGAAAAGTCGAGAATGACTCGGATCTGCCTCGGATCGGGGGGGCTCGGGAGGGTTCGGATTTCAGACATCCGAACCCGCTTACCCCTAATTGGCACGTCTGCATTTTGCCAACCACCCCCTTGTCATCTCCCCCAAATGGTACTTCCTGTCAATCACTCTGTGATTGCTCTGTGTAGTCACTGCAAATACAGTGGAGTCTTCACATGCACTGCGAAGCATACTTCATAAGCAGAACACAACAATTGGCCAATTGCATGAGTAATCGCAGTTGCAATCGGTAGTGAATCAGGCTCACAGTCCTTTGAAATACTTCACTGCCCCTGCTATCAAACATAGGGCCCCATTTACATACGAAGGGAAATACCAGCGGGAATTTTCGTTTAGCATCACTGTGATACAAACGAAAATTCCACTGGTATTTAGTAATACTTACCCCTCCGGTGAGGTCCCGCGAAGTCCAGCGGAATCCTCGTCCTCGATGAGGTCCTCTTCTGGGCTGCTGGCAGCCTAACGCTGCCAGCGACGGGGCTCCAGGGTCATGCGCATGCACGACGGTCCATCTGCGCATGTGCATAACAGGGAGACCCGGCAGTGCCTGGAAGTCTTCGTTGAAGCCAGAAAGGCACCGCCGGGTCTCCATTGCCAGCAATGGGGCCCGCATCACTCTCGTCATCTTTTAGATGGTGAGAGCGATGCTGTACAAACAGTGGTAATCTTAGATTACCGCTGTTTACTAAATACAGAAAGAAGGTATAACCCCTTTAATGAGCGCTAAAGGGGTTATAGTTCGTTTTTAAATGGTCCCATACTTTGCAATACAAAACTGAAGAGTCTACTTAACCAACATGCAAATTAGTAAAAATATGTCTGGAATTTGAATTGAAGCAGTAGCCACACAAACCTTACAGGTAGTACATATACACACTAGCACACTGAGCCTTCTAATTAGTTCCAAATTACAAATGACTTTTGTCATTGCTTTAAACCATTATGCTGAAATATCCATTGATTTTAAATAACTAAGTGGTGTCATTATCAAGGCCTTTGAAATACTTGGCTGTTTCAGCTATCTAACATACTATACAATAAAAATCTGTAGTTTAGTGTTTCCCAACCTCGGCCCCTAAGGTACACTAACAGTGCAGGTTTTAGTGATCTACAGCCATGGCCAAAAGTTTTGAGAATGACACAAGTATTGGTTTTCACAAAGTCTGCTACTTCAGTTTTTATGATGGCAATTTGCATATACTCCAGAATGTCATGAAGAGTGATCAGGTGAATTGTAATTAATTGCAAAGGCCCTCTTTGCCATGACAATGAACTTAGGGTCTTATTCAGAGCCGGACGCTCTTTGAGAGCGCTCGCTCTGAATCAGGACATCAATTTTTTTTTAAAGACGGCCTCCTAGCCACTCGCATAGCTGTGGGTGACCACCCACAGCTTATGCGAGCGGTCAGGTGATGGTCGCAATGGTCAAGACCATCGCAACCATCAGGCTTGCGTGAGACCCTTGTGGTAGGGTCTCCTGGCCACAAGCCCCAGTGGACTTCCTGCTCTAATAGAGCAGGAAGTCCACCTACTGACATCATGAGTGATGTCAGTAGGGCTGCCCACAAACGGCAGGTGTTCCTGTAGGAATGCCTCCATTTGCCCAGCCACCCCCCCTCTGCCCACCTCCAAAATGGGGCAAGCTGTCAATTACCATCGACAGCTGCCCCACTTTGGTGCGAAACCCGTAGTGACGGAGCGCCCATCGCTGGCCGGGTCTCGCGCATGCGCACATCGGAGCTGGCTCCGGTGTGCGCATGCGCAGTGGGAGACCATCGACCCACTTGCGAGAGCTGTGCGCTCATGAGTGGGTCTGAGGCAGGCCCTTAATCCCAAAAACAACATTTCCACTGCATTTCAGGCCTGCCACAAAAAGAACTAGCTGACATCACGTCAGTGATTCTCTCATTATCACAGGAGAGAGTGTTGATGAGGACAAGGCTGGAAGTCACTCTTTCATGCTGATTACGTTATAATAACAAACTGGAAGCTTTAAAAGGAGGGTGGAGCTTGTTCTTCCTCTGTTAACCATGGTTACCTAAGGACAAAAAATAGAATTGTATCCGCACAGACTAATATTCATTACAAGGTCAAATATGATATTTCCTTCCTATCCTATAATAGATGTATATCTCTTTATTATGGAAGGGGTGCACCCTGGAATAAAAATAGACAAAGAAAAACAAGAAAAAATGTATTCCTATTTGGGGCACTCATAAGATCATATGTTATATTAGTATAATTAATTAATTAATCTTCTGGTAGTATAAGAATAAAGACTACTGCTGATAAATTATCTTGTTAGTGATATAACATGTGAGATCTCTATCTAAAATCATATGTTATACTGGGTTTTTAATACATTTCATGAAAATCCACAGATACAGATATACAATAATTAATAAAATTGTTGAAATCTGACTGATCTTATAATATTCACAGATTTCAAAATGTTTGTGACTGGACTATCCTATCGTAGTCATTGGTAACATGGGTCCACGTTTAACAAATGGTCACAATACGACCATCACAGCCAGAGAAATATACAACACATATGTGTCCTCCGTGGAGACTCAGTTGTCAGTTGTCTCATTAAAGGGAATACTGTGGACAGTCCAGAGAATCTCTACTGGAGTTAATGTACCATAATTACTATATCCCCCCGAGATACATAAAATCTCCAACAGTGCACAAGTTAGAGTGATACTTATAATAATCTGCACAATTTTGTGCTTCAAAACGGGATTGTATATAGCCGCTTAAATAGTTTTAGTTGCACCTCTGTTAATTAATCTCATATTCACCATATGGTTAAATATATTCATGTGTCTAATTGTCATATAATAGTTATAAGTAGTATAATATTATTACTATTCATTCAGAGGTATTTCAATTTATTGGAGGAGAATCAATTGTAATTGCTTCCTGTTATACTGTAGCAAAAATAGCGCAGTATATCAATGTTACCACTATTCACATAAAGTGTCTCCTTATTCTTTGGCTATAGATATTAAACCCATTTAAATTCATGTGTCTCTTATGGGCATTTAATTAACCCTCTGTAGGGTCCACACAATTATACACAGTTAGACAAACCACGTGGAGTGATTAGCGTCTCTCCTTAGTTTCTGTATCTAAAATACGGACATTCACAATAACAATTCTAAGTATAAGGCCCTTGTGGCATATGGTTAAACATAATCCTACTGTTCATTCAGAGGTATTTTGGTATCCCTAGGTATAATGTAATACTTCTCACATAGGGTAATTCACATCTCTCCCTGGTGTTTCTGATTGGATTGTAAAAGCTGTTATTCACTAACCATATAGAGTTGCACTGTTTTCAATTTATTAGAGGAGATAGTAATTACTTCCTATTATACTGTAGCAAGAATAGCGCAGTATGTCAATGTTGCCACTATTAACATAAAGTCTCTCCTTATTCTTTTGGTATAGATGTTAAACCCATTTGAATTCATGTGTCTCTTGTGGGCATTTAATTAACCCTTTATAGGGTCCACATAATTATACACAGTAGGACAAGCCACGTGGAATGATTGGCGTCTCTCCACAGTTTCTGTATCTAAAATACAGACATTCACAATAACAATTCTAAATATAAAGCCCTTGTGGCATTTCAAAAATAACCTTATCGGACCCAGTATAGCCACTAAACATATGTTGTAGCTGATGTAACATCACATATATTGGTAAGATCTCATCATGTAAGTTTGAGCTGTTAAAATCAGACACACGCTGTCAGGCGCGTGCTGCTACCCTGACGTACGTTTCGCACTGAGCTTAATCATAGGAGCAACCCGACGGCTGGGGTGCTCGCTTCTTTATTCACATTTAGAACCAATCACATCTCCGGAATTTGATAGATGGAGATGTTAGCCTATCAGCGCTGTTGCTTATCTAACTCATAATAGATGTTTACTATTCAAAATGAAATAAAACAAAATAAATTGAATTAAACCCGGAATTCTTCTTTGATATCAATTAACTTATCAGTAGAGAGTCCTTTAATAATAGTTCATATTAATTAATGACCATTCACCATATCCTTCAGTTGTTTATCATATTCTGGTATTGTATATGTGCTTTTAGAGATATATCTAATAGACAACTGTCATTAAAATAAAAAATATAAAAAATACAAATAAAATTAAATTACATCTCAACCTTATATAATAATATAAATAAATATCAATGGTAATAAATAACAAATATAATTAGTTATATGTGAGATATTAATAATAATTCTTTTATTATATAAAAGAGAATGTAATATATAGATCAATTATTATACCCCTGTGTAATCTTAAGTAAAATTGAAAAATATTAATTAAGTGAAAACTAATTATTAATTAGTGTGAGAAATTACTATGAATTTATAAATATGTTTAACTAATCATGTGTTATAAGATTTATGAATACTGTACTATAATTAAAATATAGTGTCTAAAGAAGGTGCAATACTTAAAAGTGCAATCAATTAAATAATCCTAATAAAATATATAAAAATAAATTAAATAATCATATAATATAAATTCTATATTAAATTATACAAAATTAAATTATATTATAAATTCTCCTAAAAGTGCAATATACAAGTGTCATATCAAAATTTATTCCAAAAAAACATTATAATTGATATATTCATTTAATCCAGTTGGTTGTAAATCCCAAAAAGAAAAGTCCACTGGCTTTCTCGTTTTAATAATTCTTGTGTAAGGTCACCACCTCTTATACCTAGATGTATTTTTTCTATGCCAAAAACCTTTAATACTTTGGGACTACCTTGATGTTTATCACAAAAATGCCTGGCCACTGATGTGAGCTGTTTAAATTTTTCAAGATCCCTTTTGGAATTCCTAATGGATCCTACATGCTCCAACACCCTCTGTTTTAATGGTCTAGTAGTCATGCCAATATAATGCATATCACATGGACATGTGATACAGTAAATGACTCCAGATGTTCTGCAATTGATTAAATCTTGGATTTGGTGTATCTTGCCATACCTATCCTTAAATTCCTTAGTTTTTTGCATAAATTTACACGCTTTGCATCCTACACATTTGAAGGAACCCTTTGTTTCCAGGGTTTTTTTCCTCCTCTTAACAAAATGGCTATGTACCATCTTATCTTTGAGGTTTGCTGAACGTCTCCAACTTAAAGAAGCTTTTGGTCCTAATACTTTAGCTAGGTCCTGATCTAATGTGAGCACATGCCAGTGTTTGTTAATGATTTCCGTAATTTGTCACCATTCCATACAGAAATCTCAGACGAATCTAATTACTTCTGATTTAATCTTCTGTTCCTTTCTATATAGAAGGGAATTCCTATCTTTCATGGTGACTCCGTGACGTGCCTTCTTAATTTCCCTCCTGCTATAATCCCTCTGTATTAATCTTTGTGTGAGTTCCTGTGATCTACTTTGAAACTGTGCCTCACTGGAACAGTTCCTTTTGAGACGTAAAAATTCTCCCTTGGGTATACCCTTCAGTACCGGAGGGAAATGTGCACTATTTTTGTGTAGGACACTATTAGTCGTGGTTTCTTTTCTATAAAGATCCGTGTATATTTGGCCATCTTCCATCTTTTTAATTCTCAAATCCAAGAAGGTTACCTCATTTTCACTAATTTCATAAGTCAATTTTAGGTTTAAGTCATTGTTGTTCAGTAATTCAATAAATTCTATCAGTGTCTTCTTGGAGCCATCCCATAGTAACAAGAGGTCATCTATGTATCTCATCCATATGAGCACATATTTTGTATATTTCTCATTTTCCTCATTGAATACCATAGTTTCCTCCCACCATCCTAGGTATATATTGGCATACGTGGGGGCACACGCTGCACCCATCGCAGTCCCGCAAATCTGTAAATAGAATTTATCGTTAAATACGAAAAAATTCTTGGTCAGAACAAAAGTGAGCAAAATCGTCAAAAACTGGTTAAATTCTGTCATACTTTCTTTAGCAAGGAAGAACTTTATTGCCTCTATGCCTTTCTCATGTTTTATACTGGTATACAGTGATTCCACATCACATGTAACCAGTAGCACATGTATTTGATCCAGTCTTCGTAAGACATCCATAGTGTCCTGTATATAAGAGGGGAGACTGTGTACAAAACCTCTAAGAAGTCTATCTAGAAATTGGCTCGCTTTTTCTGTTAATACCTTAATTCCATATAGAATTGGACGTCCTGAGGGTTATTGTTCATTTTTGTGGATCTTGGGTAACATATAATAGGTTGCCACAACCGGATTTGTCACAGTTAGAAAATCTCGTTCTGTTTTAGTGATGATCCCATTTTCATATACTCTGTTTATAAGATTCTCATATTGTTTCTTAAATTCTTCCATGGGGCTCAGTAATAGATGTTTATAACATGTTACATCATTAAGTTGTTTCATGGCTTCCATTATATATTGTTCTCCCCCCCAGAGAACAACATTGCCTCCTTTGTCAGAAGGTTTGATTATTACTCCTTCCCAGGATTGAATCTCTTTTAGTGCCATAATTTCCTTTTTTTCAGATTTGTTATCCTTCTCTGAAATCTAGACTGATCGTCCCATAATTTGTCCAGATCACATGAGACTAAATTCATAAATGTCCCTACTTCTGGACAGATGTTGCCAGATGGGCAAAAATTACTCCTTTTTTTGCATATATATCTCGAAGTAGTTTCAGGTATGTCAGATTCTATGGCCAGTTCTTCTAAATCTGAGATAGCTTGAAGTTCATCACTTGCAAGTTCGATTTCAGGATCAATTGAGTTTTCTATGTTCGTTCTTTCTATTAGTGACGATTCAGCAAAATATTTCCTGAGAAGGAGCCTCCTCCCAAATAGGTGGAGATCCTTCTCCCATTTGAATCTGTTGAAATGTGTTTCTGGAGAGAAAGTCAGACCTCTACTCAGTACATCTATATGTCTATCACTTAAAACAATATCTGTCAGATTTATTACCCTTAGTTTATCATCTTGTTCTCTATCGGGCATTATCTCCTTTTCTGTTGTTTCTTGTGATATTTTGGAGTGTCCTCTGAATTCCATTTTCCTCCATTCCGGGTGTTTCTTCCCCCTCCTGGTTTTCCTTTTTGTGGTCTTTGGTCTAATCCTGATCCATGGGCTTGATCTAAAAAATCCCTTGAAGAATAGGTGGGTATATTATCTTTAAGTTGGAAGGTTCTGTTAGATTCTTCTGTTTCTGAAGATTCTAAGTCTGAGGAGGTGTAGTTATATGAGGGTCTCTTTTCTCCTGAGGAAAAATGTGTGTTCTTTCTGAATTTCCATCTAAATATCTGATTTAAGGCAAAGTCTTTTTTATCCCTGGCAAATTTGTTCTTTTTCCTCTCTATTATATCTGCTTCGAGATCAGCCAGTTCTTTCTTATATTTAGTAAAAGTATTCTGAAATTGGAGCTCTTGTTCATGTATTTTAAGTTTATTTGTGAGTTCTTCTATAATCCTTGATTGCTGTTCTAACATCAGATTATCATGTTTCACTAATACAAGCATAAGCTCTTGTGCACATTTCTTCAGAACTTCTTCCCATTCCTGTTTCAAATTTTCAGATGCTAATTCAAATGAAGGAAAAATCCTAGGTCTTAAACCCCGGGGTGATATTTTCTGTTTGATGTAATTTTCAAAAGTGGTCATCTCCCACCATATCCGGGTTTGTTTCAACAGATGATGTTTAAGTTGTAGAAGATCTTCCTTCCAATTATTTTAAATATTGCACCTTCTTTAGACACTATATTTTAATTATAGTACAGTATTCATAAATCTTATAACACATGATTAGTTAAACATATTTATAAATTCATAGTAATTTCTCACACTAATTAATAATTAGTTTTCACTTATTTAATATTTTTAAATTTTACTTAAGATTACACAGGGGTATAATAATTGATCTATATATTACATTCTCTTTTATATAATAAAAGAATTATTATTAATATCTCACATATAACTAATTATATTTGTTATTTATTACCATTGATATTTATTTATATTATTATATAAGGTTGAGATGTAATTTAATTTTATTTGTATTTTTTATATTTTTTATTTTAATGACAGTTGTCTATTAGATATATCTCTAAAAGCACATATTCAATACCAGAATATGATAAACAACTGAAGGATATGGTGAATGGTCATTAATTAATATGAACTATTATTAAAGGACTCTACTGATAAGTTAATTGATATCAAAGAAGAATTCCGGGTTTAATTCAATTTATTTTGTTTTATTTTATTTTGAATAGTAAACATCTATTATGAGTTAGATAAGCAACAGCGCTGATAGGCTAACATCTCCATCTATCAAATTCCGGAGATGTGATTTGTTCTAAATGTGAATAAAGAAGCGAGCACCCCAGCCGTCGGGTTGCTCCTATGATTAAGCTCAGTGCGAAACGTACGTCAGGGTAGCAGCACGCGCCTGACAGTGTGTGTCTGATTTTAACAGCTCAAACTTACATGATGTGATCTTACCAATATATGTGATGTTACATCAGGCTACAACATATGTTTAGTGGCTATACTGGGTCCTATAAGGTTATTTTTGAAATGCCACAAGGGCTTTATATTTAGAATTGTTATTGTGAATGTCCGTATTTTAGATACAGAAACTGTGGAGAGATGCCAATCATTCCACGTGGCTTGTCCTACTGTGTATAATTATGTGGACCCTATAGAGGGTTAATTAAATGCCCACAAGAGACACATGAATTCAAATGGGTTTAACATCTATACCAAAAGAATAAGGAGAGACTTTATGTTAATAGTGGCAACATTGACATACTGCGCTATTCTTGCTACAGTATAATAGGAAGTAATTACTATCTCCTCTAATAAATTGAAAACAGTGCAACTCTATATGGTTTGTGAATAACAGCTTTTACAATCCAATCAGAAACACCAGGGAGAGATGTGAATTACCCTATGTGAGAAGTATTACATTATACCTAGGGATACCAAAATACCTCTGAATGAACAGTAGGATTATATTTAACCATATGCCACAAGGGCCTTATACTTAGAATTGTTATTGTGAATGTCCGTATTTTAGATACAGAAACTAAGGAGAGACGCTAATCACTCCACGTGGTTTGTCTAACTGTGTATAATTGTGTGGACCCTACAGAGGGTTAATTAAATGCCCATAAGAGACACATGAATTTAAATGGGTTTAATATCTATACCCAAAGAATAAGGAGACACTTTATGTGAATAGTGGTAACATTGATATACTGCGCTATTTTTGCTACAGTATAACAGGAAGCAATTACAACTGATTCTCCTCCAATAAATTGAAATACCTCTGAATGAATAGTAATAATATTATACTACTTTTAACTATTATATGACAATTAGACACATGAATATATTTAACCATATGGTGAATATGAGATTAATTAACAGAGGTGCAGCTAAAACTATTTAAGCGGCTATATACAATCCCGTTTTGAAGCACAAAATTGTGCAGATTATTATAAGTATCACTCTAACTTGTGCACTGTTGGAGATTTTATGTATCTCGGGGGGATATAGTAATTATGGTACATTAACTCCAGTAGAGATTCTCTGGACTGTCCACAGTATTCCCTTTAATGAGACAACTGACAACTGAGTCTCCACGGAGGACACATATGTGTTGTATATTTTTCTGGCTGTGATGGTTGTATTGTGACCATTTGTTAAACGTGGACCCATGTTACCAATGACTACGATAGGATAGTCCAGTCACAAACATTTTGAAATCTGTGAATATTATAAGATCAGTCAGATTTCAACAATTTTATTAATTATTGTATATCTGTATCTGTGGATTTTCATGAAATGTATTAAAAACCCAGTATAACATATGATTTTAGATAGAGATCTCACATGTTATATCACTAACAAGATAAATTATCATCATTTGAGTTTTTCATCTTTTTCAAATTTTAATATTTCACTTGCTTTTTTAAAATAAATATGAAATAAAAGTTATATTTTATGTTACTTGAGCAGTAGTCTTTATTCTTATACTACCAGAAGATTAATTAATTAATTATACTAATATAACATATGATCTTATGAGTGCCCCAAATAGGAATACATTTTTTCTTGTTTTTCTTTGAACCATGGTTACCTGCAAGGAAACACGTGCAGTCATCATTGCTTTGCACAAAAAGCTCTTCACAGGCAAGGATATTGCTGCTAGTAAGATTGCACCTAAGTCAACCATTTATCGGATCATCAAGAACTTCAAGGAGAGAGGTTCAATAGTTGTGAAGAAGGCTTCAAAGTGCCCAAAAATGTCCAGCAAGTTCCAGGACCATCTCCTAAAGTTGACTCAGCTGTGGGATCGGGGCACCACAAGTGCACAGCTTGCTTAGGAATGGCAGCAGGCAGGTGTGAGTGCATCTTCATGCACAGTGAGGCGAAGACTTTTGGAGGATGGCCTGGTGTCAAGAAGGGCAGCAAAGAAGCCACTTCTTTCCAGGAAACACATCAGGGACAGACTTATATTCTGCAAAAGGTACAGGGATTGGACTTCTTAGGACTTGGGTAAAGTTATTTTCTCTGATGAATCCCTTTTCAGATTGTTTGGGGCATCTGGAAAAAACGCTTGTCCAGGAAAGGAAAGGTGAGTGCTACCATCAGTCCTGTGTCATGCCAACAGTAAAGCATCCTGAGACCATTCATGTGTGGGGTTGCTTCTCAGCCAAGGGAGTAGGCTCACTCACAATTTTGCCTAAGAACACAGCCATGAATAAAGAATGGTACCAAAACATCCTCCAAGAGCAACTACTCCCAACCAACCAAGAACAGTTTGTTGATGAACAATGCCTTTTCTAGCATGATGGAGCACTTTGCCATAAGACAAAAGTGATAACTAAGTGGCTCGGGTAACAAAACATCAAAATTTTGGGTCTATGGCCAGGAAACTCCCAAGACCTTAATCCCATTGAGAACTTATGATCAATCCTCAAGAGGTGGGTGGACAAACAAATAACCACAATTTATGACAAACTCCAAGCATTGATTAGGCAAGAATGGGCGGCCATCAATCAGTATGTGGCCCAGAAGTTGATTCACAGAATGCCAGGGTGAATTGCAGAGGTCTTGAATAAGAAGGGTCAACACTGCAAATATTGATTCTGTGCATAAATTTAATGTAATTGTCAATAAAAGCCTTTGACACTTATGAAATGCTTGTAATTTTACTCCAGTATACCATAGTAACATCTGACAAAAAAGTCTAACAACACTGAAGCAGCAAACATTGTGAAAACCAGTACTTGTGTCATTCTCAAAACTTTTGCCCATGGCTGTACATGCTTGAACACAGATGGTTTAAGCAAAATAAATATGATACTAATTAACAGCTGTGCTCAAGTATGGCTATCCTTAAAACCTAGACTGTTAGTGTGCCTTGAGGAGCATGGTTGGAAACCCCTGCTGTATAGTCTACTAAACCAGCAGGCAAATTCGTAAAAAATTGTCTATCATTGAATTTAAACCACTGGCTACACATTCCTAAAAGTTAGTACATACACTAACCCATCTGATTTACATGTTCCAAATTAATTCTGTCATTGTTTTAAACCATTATGCAGAATCATCCTTTGTTCTGAAAAAAACAAGCTGTCTATGAGGTTTCTCTATCAAATCTATTGGAATTCTTGACTGCTTCCACTATCATATATATTATGCAATACAAAACTGAAAAGTCTACAAGACTAGCAGTCAAATTGGTAATAAAAATGTCTGGCATTGGATTTGATTTACTAAACACACAAACCTAAAAGCAAATCATACACACTGACCCTCTCAACCACTCTGGGGTTTACTCATCATTACATATTTATCACTTGTGATAATTATGTTTTAAACTCGCTGCAAGTTTAAAAAAATGTTTGGAGGCATTAATCATGCCTCATTGCCTAAAGTATCACTTTTCCCTTTACATATTTGTCCTAGGAATTAATCATCTGTCAAACTTTGAAAATATACAACATGAGCTCAAGCCAATTGAGCCACTTGATTTAAAAATAATACATAGAAATTTGATCATAATTTTTAAATATTAATTTGCCATTTTAAATGTCCTAAAAAGGATCTATGAGGTTTCACTATCAAGTAATTTAAAACACTTAACTACTAGTGTTGTAAAGTGTATTATATGATTGAATAGAAAGAAGTAGTATGCTAAATAGTTATTTATTCTAGGAATCAAACCTGTGACTATCACACTTGGAAGCATGTAGGACATGAGCTCTAGCCGATTGATCCACCTAACCTACTTACGTAAAAGTGTTTATTTTATATAGTTTTTAACCATTATGCTGCAATATTCAATGCGCTAAAAAGGAAACATTATTTGGGGTTTCACTATCAAGTCCATTGAAACACTTGACAACCAGTGTTTTAAGGGGTATTTTCAAATACATAAGTTAATAGACAAACAGTGACATGCAAAATACTGCTTCATTGTAGGATTAAAACCTGAGACTGGCATACATTAAAGCATATAGAACAGGAGATCTAGCCCATTGAGATACCTGATCTACTCATGTTAAAGTATATTTTTTCATAGTTTTGAACCATTATGCTGCAATATTCAATGTACTAAAAAGGAAAAAATACATAGGGTTTCACTATCAAGTCCATTGAAGCAATTGACTATCACTGTTTTAAGGGGTATTTTGCATTACATAAGTTAATAGATAAAAAAAACAATATTCGAAATTCATTACTAAACAAGAATTCAAACCTGTGACTTTAATAATTGGAAGCATGTAGATTGTGAACTCTAGCCCATTAAGCCACCTGATCTTCTAATGGCAAAGACAGATGTTGTCATAAGTTTTGAACCATTATGCTCCAATATTCAAGGTACTAAAGAGGAAACAATCTATGGGGTTTTACCATCAAGTCCATTGAAACACTTAATGACCACTGGTTTAAGGATATTTTGCATTATATTAGTTAATACATTAAAAAACAATATTCAAAATGCATATCTAAAAGATTAATTGAACCTAGGACTAGCAAACTTGAAAAAATTTAGAATGTGGGCTCTATCCCATTGCACTACCTAATCTACTTTTGGTAAAGTTAATTTTATTTCATAGTTTTGACCTGTTATGCTGCAATATTCAAAGTACTAAAAAGGAAAAAAAACATGTTTTCACTACCAAATCTATTGAAATACTTGACTAACACTGTTTTAAGGGGCATTTTACATTTCATAAGTTAATTAAAAAAAAACAATCTTAAAAATCTATCTAAATGAGGAAATAAAATAGTGACTGACACATTTGGAATTAGTTAGAGCATGAAATTTTACCCATTGAGCCACCTGATCTTCTTACATTGTAGATATTTTTTTTCATAGAATGTGAACCATTATGATAAAATATTAATTGAACTAAAAAGGAAAAAGTCAATTGGGTTTCACTATCAAGTCCATTGAAACACTTGACTACCACTGTTTTAATGGTATTTTTGCATTATATAGATTAATAGATAAAAACATTTTTAAAAATCATATCTTAAAAAAACTAATTGAACTTAGGGATGTATCACTTGGAAGCATGTAGAACGTGGCCTCTATCACATTAAGCCATCTGATCCGCTTTTGTTAAAGTGACATTTTATCATCGTTTTAAACCATTATGCTGCAATTTTCAAAGTACAACATTTTTCAGAATACTAAAAGAACAATTATCAAGTCCATTGAAATACTTGACTACTACTGTATTAAGGATATTTTGCATTATATAAGGTAATAGATAACAAAACATTATATAATATTAAATATTCATACTTAAACCAGGAATCAAATCTGTGAGTGTCACACTTGGAAGGATGTAGAATGTTGGCTACAGCTCATTATGCCATCTGATCTACTTAAGTATGAGCAAATGTTTTCATAGATTTGAAGCAATATGCTGCAATTTTCAAAGCCCTAAAAAGAAAACAATATATGGGGTTTTGCTAGCAAGTCCATTAAAACACTTGATTACCACTGTTATAAGGGTATTTTGCATTACATAAGTTAATAGTACATTGAAAAACTTGCAAAATTAAGCATTGTCTCCATTATATAAGTTAATAGATTAAAAAAAACATTATTAAAAATTCATATTTGAAAGACTAATTGAACCTGTGACACTTGAAAGCATGTAGAACGTGTGCTCTACCTCATTAAACCACCTGATCTACTTTTTTAAAGTTAAATTTTTTCATAGTTTTAAACCGTTATGCTGCAATTTTCTAAAAAGGAAACAATCTAAAGGGTTTAGCTATCAAGTCCATTGACAATTTAGACTACTACTGTTGTAAGGTGTATTATTACTGTATAAGTAATTAGACAATAAGCAAAATAATATCGGTGCTAGGAATCAAACCTGTGACTATCACAGTCTAAAGTTGTACAAGATGAGCTCTGGTCCATTGAGTCACCAGATCTCCTTAGGTTGCATGTAAATGTTGTCATAATTTTGAACCATTATGCTATAATATTCAATATACTAAAAAGGAAAAATCTATGGGCTTTCATTATCAAGTACAATAAAACACTAGACAACTACTGTTGTAAGTGTATTACATATTACATAAGTGAATAGACAAAAGGTAAAAAATTATCAGTCCTAGTTATCAAAACTAGGACTGTAACAGTCTAAAGCTGAAAAACATGAGCTCTAAACCATTGAGCTCTCAGAACACTTAGTGTAGGGATTCATTTTGTCATTGTTTTAAACCATTATGCTACAACCTTCAATATACTAAAAAAAACAATATATGAGCTTTCACTATAAAAGTCCATTGAAACACAGGACTACCACTGTCCTAAGGAGAATTACACATTACAGTACATCATTTTTAACTTTTTCTCTATTCACTTATCAGTCCTAATAATGCAACCTATGGCCTTCACAGTCTAAAACTGTAGAACATTAGCTCTAGCTCTTCAAGCCACCAGATCTCCTTAGGTTACAGGTAAATGTTGTCATAATTTTTAACCATTATGCTATAATATTCAATAAACTATAAAGGAAACAATCTATGGGCTTTCATTATCAAATCCACTGAAACACTAAATTACTACTTTTGCAAGGTTTATTATACATAACATACAGTAAGTAAAGAAACAAAAAGCAAAAATAATATCAGTCCTAACAATCAAACATGTTACTATCAGTCTAAAACTAAAGTGGTTTAATAATGCGAATGACATTGTGTTGTCATAATGGCAGTGGCAATTTGACATAAAAATGGGAGTGAAAGTGTGATGTCATAATGGGAGTACTAAAGCTGTTAAATAATGAGTGACATTGTGATGTCATAATGGGAGTGTTGATGTGACGTAAAATGGGAGTGACACTGTGACATCAAAATGAGTGACAATGTGCTGTCATAATGGACGTACTAAAGTGGTTTAATAATGAGAATGACATTGTGATGTCATAATGGGAGTAGTGGTGTGACATCATAATGGGAGTGACAGTGTGACATCATAATGGGAGTGACAAGGTGATGTCATAATGGGAGAACTAATGTGTTTTATTAATGAGAGTAACATTGTGATGGCATAATGGGAGTGACGTGATGTCATAATGGGAGTATTAATGCTGTTTATTAATGATAGTAACATTGTGATGTCATAATGGGAGTGGCGATGTGCATAAAAATGGGAGTAACAATGTGATATATAATAGATTTCTGCACAGGCAGAAAAAAGAAATTCCTTAGTGGGGGCACTCTTTTGGTATGTTTAATTCACAAAAAAAATGATGTGATATGATTGTCTCTATTAAAATGTAACTTTTAATGTATACCCTTGTAAAATGATCAGTATCAGGTGTATTATAGAGATACACAATACCTCCTTTTATTAAAAGGAGAAAAATATGCAAAAACATTTTTTTTTTTCACGAAGGAAAAAGTAAATTAGTACTAAATATATACGTGTTGGAAAAACATGTGAACACAAATGAATAGTTAATCTTCAAAATTAAACATCTATCTCAATATCCAACTGTACCTTAGACCACACAGTATACGTATTAGTATCCGTACAGTATAAAGGTCATTACGTATGTGAAGAAACAATTCTAATACCAAATGACATATATATTGTCCACCAGCACAAAATAAATGACTTGGTACAAATAGATTTAATTCAATTAGTGTTAATAAAATTCAAGCGTTATCTATCAGTCTATATGTATCCTATACAAAATTGTCATTCATCAAAAGCCACATATATTTCAAATGTTAGTTGTTCGTAGGGCACTGGTACAATATCTGGGTCATGCTAGTCATAATACTCTAGTGTATCACATAATTTGAACATTAGCATTATCTCCCAATATATCCAAAGCCAGTAAAATCGTTTATAGAAAAATATTCATACTTCTATATCGGCAAAAATAGTTGCTTATTTCAGAAGAGAAAGAAACATTGTTATAACATTAATACATCACTCAAATGTAATATTGTTACACAATCTTTCAGCAGCAATTGAAATAGTGTTTATGCAATTAATTTAACCCTAAGCAGATTGTCATACATGCTTGTGTAGTTTCATTGACATAAAATTAAATAGACTGATAATAGTTCCTTTTAAACAGGCAGGTCAAAAAGTATAATTAAATGAACAATAAGTAAAGTAAGGAACATAAATGCCACGCACTTCTGCTTTCGCTCATCATACAATGTATAGGACAGGAGATGAGAGAGCAGGGAGACTGATGTCTCGTTAGAAGATAGAGTACAGTGGTGGTGTGTTAAAGATCAATATTGGGTGTTAGGTGAACCCTGATGTTAATGACATTGCAGGGATCAAATTCGCCCTTGGTGTTAGATGGTCTCTGTTGCACTTAATGCATTGCAGGGGCCAAATGCGCCAAAATCAGTCACACTACCAAAAGAAGGAAGTAATAGATGTTACCTTAAAAGTGAACTGCCTGCGAATACTATGTGCTCTGAGTGAACAGGATTAACTGCCCTCTGTTCCCCGATGCTTATCCCTTGTCATAGCGGTAATCCATCTCTAGCTGTAATCAGCCTGCCGGGCTGCTCCCACTAATATTGTCTTAGTGCAGTGATGCAGTTGAAGCGTGGAGCTGGGGAGAGACAATGTGGTATCATAATAGGAGTACTAATGCATTTTTTTTAATTAGTGACATTATCTCATAATGGAAATGGTGATGTGATGAAAAAATGGAGTGACAGAGTGACATCATAATGGGAGTGACAATGTGATGTCATAATGGGAGTGGCTTTGGGACATAAAAATTGGAGTGACAGTGTGATGTCATAATGTGAGTGACAAGGTGATGTCATATTGGTAGTAATAATGCTGTTTATTATTGATAGTGACATTGTGCTGTCATAATTGAAGTGGCAATGTGACGTAAAAATGGGAGTGAAAGTGTGATGTCATAATGGGAGTGAAAGTGTGATGTCATAATGGGAGTAAAAATGTGATGTTATAATGGGAGAATTAATGTTGTTTAATAATGATATTGACATTGTGATGTCATCATGGGAGTGGCTATGTGCGCAAAAATGGGGTTTAATGAGTGACATTGTGCTGTCATAATGGGAATGACAAAGTGATGTCTCATAATGAGATTGACATTGTGATGTCATAATGGGAAAGGCGATGTGACATAAAAATGGGAGTGACAGTATTAATGTTGTTTAATAATAAAATTGACATTATGATGTCATAATGGGAGTGGCTATGTGTGCAAAAATGGGAGTGACATTGTAATGTCATAACAGGAGTACTAAAGTTGTTTAATAATGAGAATAACATTGAGATGTCATAATGGGAGTGGCGATGTGACATAAAAATGGGAGAGACAGTGTGACGTCATAATTTGAGTGACAATGTGATGTCATAATGTGAGTACTAATGTGGTTTAGTAATGAGAGTGACATTGTGATGTCATAATGGGAGTGGCATTGTGATGTAAAATGGGAGTGAATTGTGACATCATAATGAGAGTGACAATGTGATGTCTAAATGGGGGTACTAATGCGGTTTAATAATAACAGTATCATTAAGATGTCATAATGAGAGTGGCGATGTGTGTAAAAATGGGAGTGACAGTGTGACATTATAATGGGAATGACAATGTGAAATCATAATGGGAGTATTAATGTTTAATAATGAGATTGACATTGGGAAGTCATAATGAGAGTGGTGATGTGATGGAAAAATGGGAGAGACAGATTAATGTCATAATGGGAGTGACTTTGTGATGTCATAATGAGAGAACTAGTGTTGTTTAATAATTAGAGTGAAATTGAGATTTCATAATGGAAGTGTCGATGTAAAAAATAACTAGATGTGCAGAAAAATGGGAGTGACAGTTTGACATCATAATTACGAGTGGCTTGATGTCATAATGGTAGTGGCGATGTAAAATACAAATGGTAGTGACCGTGTGACATCATAATGGAAGTGACAATGTGATGTCATAATGGGAGTACTAATGTGGTTTAATAATGAGAGTGACATTGTGATGTCATAATGGTAGTGGCAATGTAACAAAAAATTTGATGTCATAATGGGGATGAGAATTTGTTGTCATAATTTGTGTACTCATGTGGTTTAATAATGAGAGTGACATTGTGATGTCATAATGGGAGTGGTGACGTGCATAAAAGTGGGAGTGACAATGTGATTTCATAATAGGAGTACTAATGTGGTTGTAAAAATGATAATTACATTGTGAATGTCATAATGGGAGTGGCGATGTGACGTAAACATGGGAGAGACAGTTTAACATCATAATGGGAGTGACAACATGATGTTATAATGGGAAAACTATTGCAATTTAATAATGCAAGTGACATTGTGATGTCATAATTGAAGTGGTGATGTGTCGTAAAAATGGGAGTGACAGTGTGACTTCATAATGTGATTACCCATGTGGTTTAAAAATGTAAGTGCCAATGTGACATCATAATGGGAGTACTAATGTGGTTTAATAAGGAGAGTGACTGTGATGTCATAATGGGAGTAGCAAAGTGATGTAAAAATGAGTGTGAAACTGTGACTTCATAATTGGAGTGACAATGTGATGTCATAATGGGAGCACTAATGTGGTTTATTAATGAGAGTGACATTGGGATGTCATAAAAGGAGTAGCAATATGATGTGACAGTGACAGTTTAACGTCATAATGGGAGTGACTGTGTGATGTCATAATGGGAGTAATAATGTGGTTTAATAATGAGAGTGACATTGTGATGTCATATTTAGAGTGGTGATGTGCATAAAAACGGGAGATACAATGTGATGTCATAATGGGAATGGTGATATGACGTAAAAATAGAAGTGACAGTATAACATCATAATGGGAGTGACAATGTGATGGCATAATGGTAGTTGCTGTGTGACAGAAAAATGGGAGTGACATTGTGGTCATAATGGGAGTGAAAATGTTATGTCATAAACGGAGTAGTAATGCGGTTAAAAATAAAGATTGACATTGTGATGTAATAATGGAAGTACTAATGCAGTTTAATAATGAGAGTGACATTGTGACTTCATATTGGGAGTGGTGATGTGCCATAAAAATGGGAAAGACAGTGTGACATCATACTATGAGTGACAATGTGATGTCATAATGAGAGTGGCGATGTGATGCAAAAATTGGGGTGAGAGGTTAACATCATTATGGGAGTGACAATGTGATGTCGTCATAATGGGAGTACTAATGTGGTTTAATAATTAGAATGACATTGAGTTGTAATAATGGGAGTGGCGATGTGACGTAAAAATGGGAGTAACAGTGTGATGTCATAAGAAGAGTGACAATGTGATGTCATAAAAGGAGTGACGATGTGAGAAAAAATTGCAGTTACAGTGTGATGTCATAATGGGAGTGACAATGTGATGTCATAACGGGAGTACTAATGCAATTCAATAATGAGTGACATTGTGATGTCATAATGGGAGTGGTGATGTGTGCAAAATAGGGAGTGACAATGTGATATCATAATGGAAGTACTAATGCGGTGTAATAATGAGAGAGACATTGTGCTGTCATAATTGTAGTGGTGATATGATGTAAAAATGAGTGACAGTGTGATATCATAATGGGAGTGAAAAGGTTATGTCATAATAAAGTACTTAAGTGTTTTATTAATGAGAGTGACATTGTGTTGTCATAACAGGAGTGGCGATGAGTGTAAAAATCTGAGTGAAACTGTGATTTTTTAATGTAAGTACTAAAGTGGATTAATAATGAGAATGACATTGTGATGTCTTAATGGGAGTAGTGAAGTGACGTAAAAATGAGAGTGAAAGTGTGATGTCATAATAAGGGAGACATTGTTATGTCATAATGGGAGCACTAATGGGGTTTAATAATGAGAGTTACATTGTAATGCCATAATGGGAGTGGCGATGTGATGGAAAAATGGGTGTGACAGTTTAACGTCAAAATGGGAGTGACTTGACGATGTCATAATGGGAGTACTAATGTGGTTTAATAATGAGAGTGACATTGTGATGTCATAACTGGAGTGGTGATGTGTTTAAAAATGGGAGTTACAATGTGATGTCATAATGGGAGTGATGATGTGACAGAAAAATGGGAGTGACAGTGTGTTCATAATGGGAGTGAAAATGTGGTTTAATAAAAATAGTGACATTGTGATGTAATAATATAAGTACTAATGCGGTTTAATAATGAGGGTGACATTGTGAGTTCATATTGCGAGTGGTGATGTGATGTAAAAATGGGAGTGACATTGTAATGTCATAATAAGAGTGCAATGGATGTGGTAATGTGAGTGGCGATGTGACATAAAAATGGGAGTGACAGTGTGACGTCATTATGGGAGTACTAATGTGGTTTAATAATTAGAGTGACATTGTGATGTCATAATTGGAATGTCAATGTGGCTTAAAAATGGGAATGACATTTTGACGTCATAATGGGAGTACTAATGCATCATTGTTGTGTCATAATGGGAGTGGCAATGTCACGTAAAAATGGGAGTGTCAGTGTGACGTCATAAGAAGAGTGACAATGTGATGCAAAAATGGGAGTGATAGTGTGACGTCATAATGGGAGAGACAATGTGATGTCAAAATTGGAGCACTAATGTTGTTTAATAATGATAGTGACATTGTGATGTCATAATGGGAGTGGTGATGTGCGCAAAAATGAGGGTGACAATGTGATATCATAATGGGAGTACTAATGTGGCTTAATAATGAGAGTGACATTGTGCTGTCATAATGGGAGTGGTGATGTGATGTAAAAATGGGAGTGACAGTGTGACATCATCATTGGAGTGAAAAGGTAATATCATAATAGAGTACTAATGTATTTTAATAATGAGAGTTACATTGTGTTGTCATAATGGTAGTTGCAATGTGCATAAAAATTGGAGTGACACTGTGATGTCATAATGGGAGTGACAATTTATGATTGAAGTACTAAAGTGGATTAATAATGAGAATGACATTGTGATGTCTTAATGGGAGTAGCGAAGTGACATTAAAATGAGAGTGAAAATGTGACGTCATAATAGGGGTGACACTGTGATGTCATAATGGGAGTACTAATGTGGTTTAATAATGAGAGTGACATTGTGATGTCATAATTGGAGTGGTGATGTGCGTAAAAATGGGAGTTACGATATGATGTCATAATGGGAGTACTAAAGCAGTGTAATAATGAGATTAACAGTGTGATGTCATAATGTAAGTGACAATGTAATGTCATAATGGGAGTGGTGATGTAACGCAGTAATGGGAGTAAAGGTGTGACGTCATAATGGGAGTGACATTGTGATGTCATAATGGGAGTACTAATGTGGGTTTAATAATCAAAATCACATTTTGATGTCATAAAGGGACTGGCGATGTGACATAAAATTGGGAGTGACAGTGTGTGTTCATAATGGGAGTGACAATGTGATGTCATAATAGGAGTAATTATTTGATTTTAATAATGCGAATTAAAAATAATAAGAAATATTTTCTTATTATTATTTTTATGCCATTTCCTCTTTTCCTTATGCTACATTAGACTATAATATTACTACTAGAAATGTATGCACTGCTACTAAATGTATACCATAGCATGTTTATTCTAACCAGCACCACCAGAATGTACGTTTGACAACTGGAATTAACTGTTAGCAATCCTGCTGGGGGAGTAAAAGCTAAACAGCTGACTCTTTCTTCTGCTGTTTTGTTATGATTATACACGTGGGGACTGTCCTCCTTCCCCACCTAATTTTTACTTAGTCTATTGGGATAGGCTGTATTGAATGCCTGTCCACATACTCAGCTCTTCTGATTGGGCATATGCATACACTTATACCATGCACACCAAGAGACTCATTGAGTTGCATCCCTGTGATCAAGCCCACGGGGCGAAATGCGCATCGGTACGGATCCAAGATGCCCCGTAACTGCAAAGTGCGGGACACCACAACACCAGGTCTTACATTCGCATGTCATGTGGTTCTAGTGGTATTGTTTTCACACTAGAGATACATGACAGAGCTACATGTAATCTAGATTTACTGCTGGGTTTGATATCCTGCTTTCAGGACACTACATAGGCCGTACATTGCTACTGTTTCCTAACCATAGGTTACCTGATAACCCTTACATGTGATAGTCTCTATGTGTTTTATAATAGTAATTGATATTTATATGAGGAGCATTTGTCCCACAGTATTATTAACTCATCTTGGACAACTGTCAGTGAATATATGATCCCATTTATACTTATCTGCATTCCATGATTCATTTAATCTGCCCCCCTTCTACTGTTTTTTTTTTTTTTTTTGAAAACTGTTTATTGAACAGCAAAATTGAAAATTTACATAGTATATGAATATACATTTCAATCTGTCGGAATTTTGCATACACATATACAATCAATGTTAATTGAAGAGGCAAATAAGAGGCAGTAATTACTGTCCCCTTTTTTTTTTTTTTTTACAATAGAGTAGAAATAAAGATAAGAAAGCGTGGAGATAACCATAAAATAAAATAATATAATAAAATAAAATAATATAAAATAAAATAAAATAAAGTAGAATAAAACAATACGTGCACCACACAATGGAATCTCAGTCTATATAACAAGGCATGCATTTTTGTAAGAGTTATGTGTTACCAGCAGGGTTTCGCAAAGAATTCCCATGTCATACTCGGGTCAAAACTTATAATATTAGAAAGTATAAATACAAGTCTAAGCACTTAAACCCCTAAACCAGGCACCTATCCATATAGAAGATAGAAAAGAATAAGTGGTAAAAGTGTAATTAAACGTGTAATTAAACGATTAGCCTCTGTAAGAACCATTCCATATGTTCGAACACCTTCCAGATGTTGTCTTGTAAGTGATAAGGTAACTGAGCTATATATATTTCCCACTTTTTGGAGAAGGTCAAAATGTCCCTTTCTATATCATACGTGGCCATCCGCCTCTCATGATATAACACTTCTAGCATAGCAGTTCTCCATTCAGCTAACGTAGGTGCCGAACTGGAAATCCAATGTTTGAGGATTAAGTGTTTAGCTACTGTGACCACAACAGTCAACAGGGGTTTCCAAGGTTGTAAAGGATGAATTTTCTCCCAAGAGGAGAACTCCGCAAATAGAAATGGCGCAACTGTTTTGGGTAACCGTACTTGTAACATGGAATTTATGTGTTCCAATAATTTGTTCCAAAATTTAGTGACTTTACCACATTGCCACAAATTGTGGGATAGCGAGGCTTCAGACTGACCACACTTAATGCAATTGCCTAAATCGGAGGGAACAAAATACTTCCTTTGGATGGGAGTAATATAAGTACATTTTAAAGTACGGATGTGTACTTCCTGTAAACGGGCAGATTTAAGGGTTGGTAAAATCTTATCCAAACAATCAATAATTGGTTCAAAATCCGATAGATCAGTTAATTATGATTGCCATGCCTGGATGGTGGATGACCACGTATGAGGAGATGCTTCAACTAGATGAGAATAAAGGTGTCTAATACAATATTTAATTAGTTTACAGGAAGATAGCATTGATAGCAATACATCTGGGGGACTGGAGGTAGTCGGAGGAGGGTCCAAGGATTGAATGTAGTGGTGGATTTGCAAAAACATGAAAAAATGTGCGTGGGGGATATCATACCTTTCCCTCAAATATGAAAAAGAAAGGAGATGGCCACCTGGATCGAATACTTCTTTAATAGACATTATGCCTTTCTGATACCAAGTTCGAAAATTCGAGTTAGTGAGAGAGGGGGTGAAGGACGAGTTACCCCAGAAGGGTATATAGGGAGACGAGAAAGGACTCTTCTTTAAACTTTTATTTATATTAATCCATGCTCTATAGGTGTCCCAGAATAATATATTAGATGTAATCCCTGAGGGAATTTGTGCAATTAGGGTGTGAAGTAGAGCTGCTGGTGCATACGGATGGGAGAGGGCCTCTTCTAGGACAGGGTCAGTGAAGTTGCTAGTGTGTAGCAGCCAATCTGTTACATAACGAAAGAGGGCAGATCTGGCAAACCCCTCAATATGTGGCACACCAAGTCCACCCCTAGTTTTAGGTAAATAAGTACGAGAACGACTCATCCTGGGTTTACGATAATGCCAAACAATTTAGAAAAGACCTGCGTGCATAGTAAATCTTCAGCCTTCGTGATCATAATAGGTAGCATTTGTAGCAAATACTCCAACTTGGGAAATATTATATTTTTAACTACTACTACTCGTCCTAATAAGGATAGTTTAAGGTCTTTCCAGTGTAGTAATTGAGATCGGATTTTATGTATGACAGGTCAAAAATTATAACTATATGATGATGAAAGTATTGTTGGTATGAAGATACCCAAATATTTAAGTTTATGCGGTGCAACTGTAAATAGTGAAGTAACATGAGGATGAGAGTTTAAGAAGGAGGGTGCACTAATTGGGAGTAGTTCTGACTTGTCTATGTTAATACGGTAGCCTGCAAAGGAACAAAACATATCAACAATTTTTAGTATGGCTGGAATAGAATGTAATGGTCTTGAAATGAAAAGCAGCATATCGTCTGCAAATAAGGACAGCTTGCATTCCTGGTGTTTAACTCTTATACCTGTGAAGTTTTGGCTTTGTCGCAAGGCTATGGCCAATGGCTCCAGGGCAGCTGCAAATAAGAGAGGAGAGAGGGGACATTCCTGTCTCGTACCCCTTTGTATGAGAAAGGAGGGTGATAAGTATTTATTATTTAAAACTTGCGTTTTAGTGGAAGAGTATAAAGAAGAAATTAAGTGAATAAAAGAGGAGGGCATGCCAAACCGCTTAAGAGTCTCGAACAGATGATCCCATGTCACCAAGTCAAAAGCTTTTTCAGCGTCTAATGAGAGAAGAAACCCGGGATCATCCGTCGGAGAGTCACGAAGGAACTGCAAAACAGCAAGAACTTTCCTGATATTAATGGCTGAACTGCGGCCCCATATGAATCCGGTCTGGTCCGGGTGTATAATAGAGGGGAGTATAATTTTAACTCTTTCTGCCAATAATTTAGTAAATATTTTATAATCTACATTAAGTAGAGATATGGGCCTATAGGACGAGGGGAGAAGAAGGTCTCTACCAGGTTTTGGTAACACTTTCACTATAGCTGATTAAAATGTAGCGGGAGGGGTTCCCCAGCTAGTAAGGAGTTATAAAAATCAGTCAATGGTTGTACAATATGCGGACGAAGTATTTTGTAAAACTCCCCACTAAAACCATCTGGGCCCGGTGACTTCATGGGTTTAAGCGATTTTATAGCTCGATCAACCTCATCAGTAGTGAATTTATTAGTTAAGTTCTCCATTTGTGTTAGGGATAATTGCGGCAAAGAAACTCCACTCCAGAAAGATTGTTTCTGTAATTCAGATATAGGTTCCTGGGAGTACAGCTTCTGATAGTATTGATAAAAGATATCTGCTATTTTATCCCCCTTGAAATGTGTGTTTGAGTGTTCATCCTTACATGCTGCTATATTAGTATGACCCTTTTCTCCTTTTAACATATTCGATAACAAACGGCTAGGCTTGTTACCATATTGAAAAAAATGAGATTTACCAGACTGATGATATCGGTCGTCAATCTGAGTAAGAACTTGGTTAAAGTGTGGCCTGCAGTCATAGTAAGCTGTCTTATTAATCAAAGAGGGAGATGCTTTAAATGTTTGAAACGCTTCAGTTAAAGATGATTGAGCAGATTTGTACATGGCCTCTTGATCAGTTTTATATTTTTTCGTGAAAGATACAATATCACCACGTATAACTGCTTTAGCAGTTTGCCAAAATAGACTAGAATCATTTTTGTGGCCTTGGTTATTAACATAATACTCATTCCAAGCGGCCTCCAAACTAGCCTTAAATTTAAGTGAGGAAGCAAGTTTAGTCGGAAACCGCCATTGTGAGCACGGTCCCAGAAGAAACTTCCCCTGTAAATCTATCCATACTGGTGCGTGGTCTGAAATAGAAATAGGTTCGATGGCTGTACCTAAAACCATTGGGGATAAAGAATTAGAAAGGAAGAAATAGTCAAGCCTGGAAAATGTATTATGGGTTGCTGAGTAGCAGGAATATTCCAATTCATCCGGGTTCCTCACTCTCCAAATATCTGCTAAATTTAGTTGGGACGCCATATGCTGAATCCCAACTTTGGGCTGGTTAGGACGAGTGCGTGAA
This sequence comes from Taudactylus pleione, assembly GCA_031769625.1. Lineage (NCBI taxonomy): Eukaryota > Metazoa > Chordata > Amphibia > Anura > Myobatrachidae > Taudactylus > Taudactylus pleione. The sequence goes on along the minus strand of JAUIMM010000024.1, from coordinate 4,949,997 downwards.
GTAGATTTTCTATCCAAAATTGGAGAGACAACTAAATTGAAATCCCCACCTAATATAATTTGTGTATCAGCAAAAGGGTATAATATATTTATTAAATTCAAAATAAATTTTTTGTCATAGCTATTAGGACCATAAACATTACACAAGGTGTATCTTGTGCCATCTAAGGTGACATCTGCTATGATATATCGGCCATTTGGATCTATAACAGTTGAATGTATAGTATGAGTAATCCCTCTTCTAATTAATATAGCTACTCCACGTGCTTTGGTAGAGTATGAAGAAGAAGCTAATACTTTTTGATGTAACATGTTTAATTTGTCATGTTCAGAGGGGGAGAGGTGGGTTTCTTGGAGATATGTAATATCCGCTTTCTCTTCACCGGGGAGTGGATCCCCCTGACATTCCAAGTGCAGAATCTAAGATTGGAAGTCATAATTAAACATAAGCATGGAGTAATCTATATATCAATAAGTAAAATCGATTTATATACCATTTTCTATATGGTCCCTTACCAGACAAATTTAATTTCTGAGGATCACCAAAGAGGCAGCATAGACAACAGGGTAGCAAAAGAACTCAAAATATTTGGAAGACATTCCCCTCATGCCCCTCAAGCTCTAATAATGCGCCACTGCTGGAAAACACATTTGAAAATATCATATACAAAAACGAAAAAAACGAAAACAAAAATAACAACCAAATAAAATGAGAACATGGTAAAGAGAAGGTGAATTTACCATAACAGCACAGTCACAGCCAAACATATAAACTATCAAAAAGTTAGAATTGACTAGATCAAAATCAGTGTATAGGAACTAACTAGAGAAGTTCCAATCAGGATGACCAAAAAAATACTAGGAATTATCTAATAACAAGCTCCTTCAATAAAACAAGAGAGCCACATGTAACAGAGATAAATATAAACCTCATAGTATCTCTAAGCAAGAGAAAAATAACTTAACAAATATCAGCATTAAATGGTTGCTTAAGTGATATTGAGCTTAGGGTCAATATGAACCTTGAAGGGCCAAAGTCCTATCAGTCAGCTTGATCCATGATAGGCGAGCCGGTTTCTTGTTCCATTTCCCGTAGGTAGGCTTGAGCATCCGACACCTCCATAAAATCCTTTATGCCTTCGGGCGCAAAAAAACGAAGCCTGGCTGTTTACATAAGAGTAAATTTAATTCCCGCTTTGATCAGTTGGGAACATATAGGTGACATATTTCTACGAGCCCTTGAGACTTCGGCTGAGTAGTCCTGGAAAATCAGGAGGCGTTGGCCTTCATATTGCAAAGGACCCTTCTGTTTTGCCGACATCCAGATAAGTTCCTTATGTTTGAAGTTTAGACATTTAAAAATTACAGCTCTGGGTCTGGAGTTATTAGAGTCTCTGAAAGGTCTCAGACGGTGAGCCCTTTCAATCTCCAACGAGCACAATTCTGAGGACAGGCCGAACAAGCCAGGAAGGTCTGACATCAAAAATTTGGTAAGGTCTGGACCCTTTACAGACTCCTTCAGGCCTACGAGTCTAAGATTACTACGTCGAGATCTATTTTCTAGGTCGTCCACCTTAGCTAATAAATGTGTTTGATTAGACGTTAGGGATGAGACTTGTTGCTTCAGTTCAGAAATCTCATGGAAGTTAGTCCCATTTCTATTTTCATTCACAGATACTAGAAGTGTTATTGAGGATATTTGTGATTTTAGATCAGCTACAGCTCCCATGAACTTGTCCGCCTGTTTTTGAAGTAAAGGTACCACCGTTTCCTTTATAGCTCTGACAATCTCGTCATAGAATAGTGATGGTGTCGCGGAGGTAGAACTGGCATTACGGTTAGTGGTGTTAATTTAGGAAATAGATGCGTCGTCTACGGTATCCATGGTTTGGTCACCCTTTCTGCCACTGCCCCTAGCTCTTTGTGTTTTAGGAGTATTTGGAGCAACAAATTTATCCATAATGCAGTCAGTAAGTTAAGGGGAGAAAAAAAAAAATGACACTTGTTTGGTAGTCAATATCGTAGTAGGATGGTTGTGACAATGCTCGTCACGAAGGCTCACATAGCAATATACAGTAACTTTTCAATGAGGTGAGTTATACCACCATCTAGTGGTGAATAATAAAATGACATATGAAAAAGGAAAAAATAAAAATGAAAGAATATATAATTACAGCCAAATGTAGTATTATTCCTCATATAGTGGGGCCTGACCCGCAGAACCACACTCATCAACAAGGGACAACAAACTTGGCCTGTGGGGGCTGTGTGATGACAGTACCTTTGGCAGGGAGTGTGGGCAAGCACGCTGCAGGTGGTATGTGCAATTCAAGGCCACCAAGCAGCGTCTCAGGTTACAGTAGGAGCAATTTCTCCGTTGCTGTTAGGAATCGGTTTACTGTTAAACTGTGCGGCCGCAGGATCACGCACAGCCAGTCAGATCACAGGGTCACGCATCTCCGCATCTGCAAATTGAGGTCGCGGCTCCAGAGATATGAAAGGCCTCGACTACTTCCGCGACCCCGGAGCGCCGGAGATGGTGCAGAAGCCCGCGAGCACTGCACAGCCGAGAGTGTTCAGAGTGAACCGCAGCATTGGAAACCACCAATCCTGAAGACCCCGCAAGGTAAGATATGCCCAGGCAGTGTGAGGAAGACGCATAGTGGTCCGACAGTGCTCAGTGTCGCTGTGGGCCGAGCGCACCACTCAAGGCCGGGGATGCTAGTAGCCGAGTAGGCCGCGATGGTCCCGCCACCCCGACACTCCCGGGAAACCAGACATAGGGGTCCACCGAGCCACCTACTGTCTCTTATCATGGTACAACCCTCAGGGCCAGCATAAATCGGCGGGTATAAGCCTTTTTTGTGCTTTAATTGTAGGAGCTGCGTGATGGCACTTCTGCTCTGCTCTGCTTGCCCTCCAGGCCACGCCCCACCTTCTACTGTTTAGCATAATTTTATGATGCTTCCATGTACTTTGTCACTTTACATTGGATTTCTAATTGTCATCTCTCTCATTTGATATCATTGAACAGACTGTCTGTTATATGGTTTTACTCACTGAAATATGAACTAGATGTACTGTACCATTCAACAAAGTCCAGTACATAATATGCTGTATACTTTTACCCACTGGGAGATATACCATGTTTAATATACCAATGATTATTATACTCTGATTTTTTCATTTCTGAGTGTCTCTCATACCAACCTGAGGATTTTCTCATTGGCTGTCCAAGGCCTTTTGGCATGACAGCTGACTGTGGAAATTGGGGTTGAAGACAGGAACCTCTCACTATCTTTATTTCCCGGGGCTACTACACCAGGAGATCTCTCACTCTTCCTCTGTAATTATACATGAGACTGAGCAGCAGAGCCTGGTAGCAGAATCTTTAGTCTCTTCTATTCTGATAATTTTTGCTATTTTATGCTCCATTACATCTATACTTTCCCAGAGGCCCTCGTACCAGCCTGAACATCCACTCATTGGCTGCCCTATGCCTAAGGGTAAGACAGCCAACAACAGTAATAGGGGTTGATGACCAGGACCACTGTTGACTGTAACTCCTAGGAGTTACCACATCAGCAGATCTCTCATTCCATTTCCTCCACTTTTTAGTGTGAAAGGAGCAGCAGAGCCTGATATTGGGTCTCATACTCCTTACTATTCTATTCTTCATCACCCCCATTGGGCATTACTATGCTATACCGTTATATATTAATTTCACTGAATATATTCAACATCTTAGACCTGGTGTTTTTTACAATTGTTATACATGTTTCATGTTGTATTGTCCTTATTTAATTGTCTTCCTTATATTTTGCCTGTCTTTTCTGGGTAATTAGTTGCCCACATTTTCTTACTAACTTTTCTAACACCATTTAGGATAACTTTATCTTTACTTTATGTAAGTCCTTTTTATTTATATGTCATAGAAATAATAAAAGTTAAATTTTATTCATACTGAGGCTATTAGAGTGCACTCCCATAAGAGTTCTTAGGCTACAGTCTCTTCACGGAACTGATATCCTCCCTTTGCATATGTCATAATAGAGTGCTAATGTGTTTTATTAATGAGTGACATTGTGTTGTCATAATGGGAGTGGTGATGTGTGTAAAAATCGGATTGACATTGTGACATCATAATGGGAGTGACAATGTGATGTCATAATGGAAGTACTAAAGTGGATTAATAATGAGTGACATTGTAAAGTCTTAATGGGAGTAGCAAAGAGACATAAAAATGAGAGTGAAAGTGTGATGTCATAATAGCGGTGACCAGGGGTTAAAGTGGGAAGGAACGGGGTGGAACTTAGTTCCGTCACCTCTAATAGTAGGTGGAAGTAGTTCCACCGCCACCAAGTCCCTGCACAGAAGTCCCACAGACAGAGAGCCACTCACTATCTGCCTAGGGAGGCTCAATTTCTTCAGAGAAACAAGCATATAGGTAAGGAAAGAATCAAGCGATGGCAATACATAGGGTTTGCAAAAAAAATTGGTTATCCAAGCGACATAGACTAGTTTGTGGGGACCACTTAAATAAACTCAGAGGCACGGCAGAAAAATAACACTGAAATAGAATATTTTTTTTTCTTTTAAAGTGATCTAACATTGTAGTCTCAGCTGATGGCGAGTGTGCTAAAAAAGCATTTAAAATGTATTTCACAGGGGGGTGAGGAGTAGGAGGCGGGAGAGATGAGTTCCACCACCTCTCCAGGACCAGTTTAAGCCCTGACTGTGACAATGTGATGTCATAAAGGGAGCACTAATGTGGTTTAATAATGAGTCACATTGTGCTGTAATTATGGGAGTGGTGATGTGCATAAAAATCGTACTGACACTGTGACGTTATAATGGGAGTGACAATGTGATGTCATAATTGAAGTACTAAAGTGGATTAATAATGAGAATGACATTGTGATGTCTTAATGGGAGTAGCAAAGTGACATAAAAATGAGAGTGACAGTTTAACATCATAATTGGAGTAACTGTGTGATGTCATAAACTAATGTGGTTTTAATAATTGTGATGTCATAAATGGAATGGTGATGTGCGTAAAAATGGAAGTAACGATGTGATGTCATAATGGGAGTGGTGATGTAACATTAAAATATAACTGACAGTATGACATCATATTATGAGTGACAATGTGATGGCGTAATGGGGGTACTAATGTTGTTTAATAATGAGTGAAAATGTGACATCATAATGGTAGTGACAATGTGATGTTATAATGTAACTACTAAAGTGGTTTAATATTGAGAATGACATTGTGATGTCATAATGGGTGTCACATTGTGCGGTTTAATAATGAGTGATATTGTTATGTCATAATGGGAGTGGCATTGTGACGTAAAACTGGGAGTTTCAATGTTACATCATAACGGGAGTAAGAATGTGGTTTAAAAATAAGAGTGACATTGTGATGTTATAATGGAAGTGGCGATGTGACGTAAAAATGGGCATGAAAGTGTGACATCATAATGGGAGTGACAATGTGACATCATAATGGGAGTTGTAATGTGACAGAAAAATGGGAGTGACAGTGTAACGTCACATTGGGAGTGACAAGGTGATGTCAGAATGGGAGTAGTAATGCAGTTTAATAAAAATAATGACATTGTGATGTAATGGAGTACTAATGCGGTTTAATAATGAGTGACATTGTGATCAGTGGCAAACGCAGGATTTTGAAAGGGGGGTTTCCAATACTTGGGTACTAAACCAATGGCAAAGAATCTCAGTAGATACAGGCAGCGCTCCTCAGGTACTCAATAATCCAAGCTTGTTAATCCATTAATGTGCAACGTTTCAGATTAATTTATTACATATTTCATCAATGACGAAATATGTAATAATTGCATCTGAAATGTTGCACAGTAATGTATTAACAAGCTTGGATTATTGAGTACCCGAGGAGCGCTGCCTGTATCTGATTATATGTTCAAGACTGAGTGGTCTGCTTGGTTTTTATGATCTGCACCCCGGCCGTTGAGATTTTTTATTTGGAGTACCGGTCTACTTGACTATATTTATGTGGAGCTTTTCAGATTCTCCAAGAAATAAAAAGGCAGCACCGCAAACATACACACGCACACTGACACAGACACACACACACTGACAAAGCCAACACACACTGACACACACACACACTGAGAAAGCCGACACACACACTGACAAAGCCTAGACACACACACTGACAAACCCTAGACACACTGACACAGAGACACACACACTGAGAAAGGCTAGACACACACACACATTGACAGAGACACACACACTGCACTGGTAAAGCCCATACACACACACTGACAGACACACAAACTGCAGTGACAAAGCCTATACACACAGACACACACACACTCACTGATAAAAGCCTAGACACACACTGACAAAGACACACACACTTCACTGACAAAGTATATACACACACACTGACAAAGCCTATAAACACACACACAGACTAACACACGAACACACACACTGAAAAAGCTGACACACACTGAAATACACACTGACACAAACACACCTCTCACTTAATAACACAAATTCAGCAATATACTGTAAATATAGATCTGGCATTGCTAATTATAGATCACCTCTCCGCCCCCACCGGCTTCCCGCACGTGCAATGCATTAAACCCACCAGCGGTGCTGCTCTGGGAGAGAGTGCCGGCCACTGTGTGACTCACCCAGCAGGCTCTGATCTCTCAGCCTCCCACAATGACAAGGGTACCATGGGAACTGCCCGGGAGGAGCTGCGCGCTACCGCTGCAGCTCCCCCTACAGCCAGCTCAGCCAGCAACAGTTCAGGTTCTTTAAAAAAATAATAATTTTAAGCTGTGCTGCGATGGAGTGGCGTACAGGGGGGGTTTCTAGGTGCTCAGAAAGTCCCCCTGCGTGCGCGTATGGTGATGACATATTAGCAGTGATGATATGATGTAAAAATGGGAGAGGCAGTGTAATATCATAATAAGAGTGCAATGGATGTCATAATGCAAGTGGTAATGTGACGCGTGACGACATTATGGTAGTGACAATGTGATGTCATTATGGGAGTACTAATGTGGTTTAATAATGAGAGTGACATTTTGATGTCATAATGGGAATGTCAATGTGGCTTTAAAATGGGAATGACATTTTGATGTCATAATGGGAGTGACAATATGATGTCATAATGGGAGTACTAATGCAACATTGTTGTGTCATAATGTGAGTGGCAATGTCACGTAAAAATAGCAATGTTAGTGTGAAGTCTTTAGAAGAGTGACAATGTGATGTCATAATGGGAGTGGCGATGTGATGCAAAAAAAGGAGTGACAGTGTGATGTCATTATGGGAGTGACAATGTGCTGTCAAAATTGGAGCACTAATGTTGTTTAATAAAGATAGTGACATTGTGATGTCATAATGGCAGTGGTGATGCGACACAAAAATGGGAGTGATAGTGTGATGTCATAACGGGAGTGACAATGTGCCTAAAAGTGGGAGTGAAAATGTGATGTTATAATGTAATTATTAAAGTGGTTTAATAATGAGAATGACTTTGTAATGTCATAATGGGAGTGGCAATGTGACGAAAAAATGGAAGTGACATTGTGATGTCATAATGGGAGTGGCATTGTGACATAAAAATGGTAGTGTCAATGTTAATGTGGTAGTGTCAATGTTACATCATAAAGGGAGTACGAATGGGGTTTAAAAATAAGAGTGACATTGTGATGTCATAATGGCAGTGGCGATGTGACGTAAAAATGGGCATGTGACATCATAATGGGAGTGACAATGTGACATCATAATCGGAGTGGTAATATGAAAGAAAAATGGGAGTGACAGTGCAATGTCTTAATAGGAGTGACAATGTGACATCATAATGGGAGTGGTCATGTGACAGAAAAATGGGAGTGACAGTGTGACATCATATTGGGAGTGACAAGGTGATGTCAGAATGAGAGTAGTAATGCAGTTTAATAAAAAGAGTGACTTTGATGTAATAATGGGAGTACTAATGTGGTTTAATAATGAGAGAGACATTGTGATGTCATAACAGGAATGGTGATGTGACGTAAAAATAGAAGTAACAGTAAGACATCATAATGGGACTGACAATGTGATGTCATAATGGGATATCTAATGCGGTTTAATGCTGAGAGTGACATTGTGATGTCATAATGGGAGTGCAGATGTTACGCAAAAATGGAAGTGACAGTGTGATGACATAATGGGAGTGACAATATGATGTCATAATGGGAGTACTAATGCAGTTAAAAAAAGAGTGACATTGTTTTGTCATAATAGGATTGGTGATATGATGAAAAAATGGGAGTGACAGTGTGACATCATAGTGAGAGTGACAATGTGATGTCATAATAGGAGTACTAATGTGGTTTTAATAATGAGAGTGACATTGTGATGTCATAATGGGAGTAGTGATGTGACATAAAAATGGGAGTGACAATGTGATATCATAATGAGAGTACTAATTCGATTTAATAATGTGAGTAACAATGTGTTGTCATAATGGGAGTGGCAATGTAATGAAAAAATGGGATTTTAAGTGTGACGTCATAATGGGAGTGACAATGTGAAGTCATAATGGGAGTAATAATGTGGTTTTAATAATCAGAATGAAATTGTGATGTCAAAATGGGAGTGGCGATGTGACAGTTTGACATCATAATGGGAGTGACAATATGATATCATAATAGAAGCACTAATGTGATTTTAATAATGAGAAAGACATTGTGATGTCATAATGGGAGTGGCGATGTGAGGTAAAAATGGGAGTGACAGTATGATGTTTGAAGGGAATGACATTGTGTTGTCATAAAGGGGTTTGGTGATGTGATGAAAAAATGAATATCACAATGTGATGTCATAATACGAGTACTAATGTGGTTTTAATAATGAGAGTGACATTGTGATGTCATAATGGGAGTGGTGATGTTACACAAAAATAAAAGTGACAGTGTGATGTCATAATGGGAGTGACAATGTATTGTCATAATGGGAGTACTAAAGTGGTTTAATAATAAGAATGACATTGTGATCTCATAATGGGAGTGGCTATATGAAATAAAAATGGTTGGGGCAGTATGACATAATGGGAGTGATAATGTGATGTAATAATGGGAGTACTAAAGTGGTTTAATAATGAGAATAACATTGTGATGTCATAATGGGAGTGATGATGTGATGTAAAAATGGGAGTGACATTGTGATGTCATATTGGGAGTGCCGATGTGGCTTAGAAATGTAGGGGCAGTGTGACATCATAATGGTAGTGACAAAATGATGTCAAAATGGGAGTACTAAAGTAGTTTAATAATGAGAATGACATTGTGATGTCATAATGGGAGTGGCGATGTAATGTAAAAATGGGAATGACAGTGTGACATCATAATGGGAGTGACAAAATTATGTCATAATAGGAGTATTAAAGTAGTTTAATAATGAGAATGACATTGTGATGTCATAATGGGAGTTTGATTTGATGTAGAAATAGTCTCAACCGTGTGACATCATAATGGAAATGATAATGTGAAGTAATAATGAAAGCACTAAAGTGGTTTAATAATGAGAATGACATAGTGATGTGGCGATGTAGCAAAAAAATGGATGGGACATATTGACATCATTATGGGAGTGACAAAATGATGTCATAATGGAAGTACTAAAGTGGTTTCAAAATGAGAAGACATTGTGATGACATAGTGGGAGTAAAGATGTGGCTTAAAAATGGAGGGGACAGTATGACATCATAGTGGAAGTGACAAAATGATGTCAAATTGGGAGTAATAAGTAATAAAGGGAGTAGTGATGTGGCTTAAAAATGGACGGTGTGACATTATAATGGGAGTGACAATGTATTGTCATAATGGGAGTAATAAAGTGGTTTAATAATGAGAATGACATTGTGATGTAATAATGGGAGTGACAATGTGATGTAGTAATGGGTGTACTAAAGTTGTTTAATAATGAGCATGACATTGTGATTTCATAATGGGATTGATACATTTGATGAAAAATATAAATTAACAGTTTGATGTTATAATGGGACTGATAAAATTATGTCATAATGGGAGTGACAAAATGATGTCTTAATGGGTTACTAAAGTGGTTTAATTATGAGAATGACATTGTGATGTCATAATCGTAGTGGCAATGTGGCTTAAAATTGTATAAGACAGTGTAACATCATAAAGGTAGTGAAAAAATTATGTCATAATAGGAGTACTAAAGACTTTTAATAATGAGAATGACATTGTGATATCATAATGGGAATGGCGATATGGCTTAAAAATGGATGGAGCAATGTGACATCATAATAGGAGTGACAATGTTTTGTCATAATGGGAGTACTAAAGTGGTTTAATAAAGAGAATTACATTGTGATGTCATAATGGGAGTGGCGATGTTGCTTAAAAATGGGCGGGACAGTGTGACAACATATTGGGAGTGAGAAAATGATGTTATAATGGGAGTAATAGTCAATTAATAATAATGACATTGTGATGTCATAATGGGAGTGGTGATTTGGCATAAAAATGGATGGGACAGTATGACATCATAAACCCCACTTCTGCACTTTTTTTCGACACCTATTCAATGGTGAAAAGTTATCACCGTTTTTTATCAAAGACTTGTCAAAACTGCGATAAGTCTTTGAAATTGAATAGGGTGTAAAAGTAAAACAAGCGATATTAACGCAAAAACATTAAAAAGTGCGATATTAACGCAAAAAACGATGTTATCACACCCATATTGAAAACCCCTATATATGTGAGACATTGCTATTATATTTCTCCTGTGAATAAATTCTATTTACTTTTATTCCGTCTATCAAGATTTCATGAAAAGGTCATTCCTAATGCCACCCCAGTTTATTGTGCCTAGTAGGCCTGCCTCCTCCCAGGAGTCTCAAGTGTTGGCAGCCGAGACAGACAGTGTGACATCGTAATGGGTATGACAAAATGATGTCATAATGGGAGTACTAAAGTGGTTTAATAATGAGAGTTACATTGAGATGTCATAATTGCAGTGGCGATGTGGCTTAAAAATGCACGGTTCAGTGTGACAACATAATGGGAGTGACAAAATGATGTTATAATGGGAGGACTAAAGTGGTTTAATAATAAGAATGACATTGTGATGTAATAATTGCAGTGACAAAATGACATCATAACGGGAATACTAAAGTGGTTTAATAATGAGAATGACATTGTGATGTCATAATTGAAATGGCAATATGATGCTAAAATGGGCGTGACAGTGTGACATCGTAAAGGGAGTGACAAATAATGTCAGATTGGGAGTACTAAAGTGGTTTAATCAGAATGACATTGTGATATAATAATGGGAGTGACATCATAATGGGAGTGACAAAATGATGTCATAATGGGAGTACTAAAGTGGTTTAATAATTAGAATGACATTATGTCAATGTCATTTAAAAATGGGAGTGACCATGTGACGTCATAATGGGAGAGACAAAATGATGTCACTATGCGAGTAATAAAGTGGTTTATTAATAAGAATGACATTGTGATGACATAAAGGGAGTGAAGATGTGGCTTAAAAATGGACAGGACAGTGTGACATCATAATTGGAGTGACAAAATGATGTCATAATGGGAGTACTAAAGTGGTTTAATAATAAGAATGATATTGTAATGTCATAATTGGAGTGATGATTGATGTAAAAGGGAGTTACAGAGTGATGTCATAAGATTGACAAATGATGTCATAATGGGAGTACTAAAGTGGTTTAATAATAACATTGACATTGTGATGTCATAATGGGAGTGACAAAATGATGTCATAATGGGAGTGGAGACATGATGTAAAAATGGGCGGGACAGTGTGACATCATAATGGGAGTGTCAAAATGATGTCATAATGGGAGTACTAAAGTGGTTAATAATAAGGATGACATTGAGATGGCATAATGGGAGTAAATATGTGGCTTAAAAAAGGGTAGGACAGTGTGACATCGTCATAATGGTAGTGACAAAATGATGTCATAATGGGAGTACTAAAGTGGTTTAGTAAGAAGAATAACATTGTGATGTCATAATGGAAATGCCAATATGATGTAAAAATGGGAGTGATATGTGACGTTACAATGGGAGTGAAAAAATGATATAATGGGAGTACTAAAGTGGTTAAATAATGAGAGTGACATTGTGATGTCATAATGGGAGTGGTGATGTGTTCTTAATAATGGGCAGACAGTGTGACAGTGTGACATCATAATGGGAGTGTCAAAATGATGTCATAATGGGAGTACTAAAGTGGTTTAATAATGAGAGTGACATTGTGATGTCATTAATGGAGTTATGATGTGATGTAATAATGGGAGTTACAGAGTGACGTCATTATAAGAGTGACAAAAGGATATCATAATGGAAGTACTAAAGTGGTTTAATAATGAGAATGACATTGTGATGTCATAATGTAAATGGATATGTGGCTTAAAAATGGACGGGATAGTGTGATATCATAATGGGAGTGACAAAATTATGTCATAATGGTATTACTAAAGATGTTTAATAATGAGAATGACATTGTGATGTCATAAATGGAGTGGCAATGTGGCTAAAAATGGGCAGGACAGTTTGACATCATAGTGGGAGTGACAACATTTTGTCATAATGGGAGTAGTAATGTGGTATAATAATGAGAATTACATTGTGATGTCATAATAGGAGTGGTGATGTTGCTCAAAAATGGGATGGGACAGTGTGACATCATAATGGGAGTGATACAATTATGTCATATTGGGAGTATTAAAGTGTTTTAAATAGTGAGAATGACATTGTGATGTCATAATGGAAATGGCGATATGATGTAAAAATGGGAGTGACAGTGTGACGTCATAATAGGAGTAAACAATTGATATCAAAATGGGAGTACTAAAGTCTTTAATAATGAGAATGACATTGTGATGACATAATAGGAGTGGCGATATGATATAGAAATCAGAGTGACAGTGTGACATCATAAAGGGAGTGACAAAATTATGTCATAATGGGAGTACTAAAGTGGTTTAATAATCAGAATGACATTGTAATGTCATAATGGAAGTGATGAAGTGGCGTAAAAATGAGCGTGACAGTGTGACAACAAAATCGAAGTGACAGTGTGACATCGTAATAGGAGTGACAAAATGATGTCATATTGGGAGTACTAAAGTAGATTAATAGTAGGAATGACATTGTAATGTCATAATGGGAGTGGTGATGTGGTCTTAAAAATGGCCAGACAGTGTGACATCATAATGGGAGTGACAAAATGATGTCATAATGGGAGTACTAAAGTGGTTTAATAATCAGAATGACATTGTGATGTCATGATGGAAATGGCAATATGATGTTAAATGGGAGTGACAGTGTGATATTGTAATGAGAATGACAAAATGATGTCATAATGGGAGTACTAAAGTGGTTTAATAATGAAAATGACATTGTGATGTCATAATTGCTAGGACAAAATGATGTCATAATGGGAATACTAAAGTGGTGTAATAATGAGAATGACATTGTGTTAACATATTGGAAATGGCGATATGATGGTAAATGGGAGTGATAGTGTGACATCGTAATGGGAGTGACAAAATAATGTCATTATGGGAGTAATAAAGTAGTTTAATAATAATAATGACATTGTGATGTCATAAATGGAGTTACAAAATGATGTCATAATGGGAATACTAAAGTGGTTTAATAATGAGAACGACATTGTGATGTAATATTGGAAGTGGCGATGTGGCTTAAAAATAGCGAGACATTGTGACATCATATTGAGAGTAACATAATTATGTCATAATGGGAGTACTAAAGTGGTTTATTACTGAGAATGACATTGTGATGTCATAATGGGAGTGAAGGTTTGATGTAAAAATGGGAGTAACAGAGTGATGTCATAATTGGAGTGACAAAATAATGTCATAATTGGAGAACTAAAGTGGTTTAATAATAAGAACGACATTTTAATATCATTAATGGAGTGACGATGTAATGTAAAAATAGAAGTTACAGAGTCATGTCATAATAAGAGTGACAAAATGATGACATAGTGACAGTACCAAAGTGGTTTAATAATGAGAATGACATTGTGATGTCATAATGGAAATAGAAATATGATGTAAAAATGGGAGTGACAGTATGATGTCATAACGGGAGTAAAAAAATTATATAAAAATGGGAGTACTAAAGTGGGTTAATAATGAAAATGACATTGTGATGTCATAATATAAATGGTGATATGATGTAAAAATGATAGTGACAGTGTGACATCATAGTGGGAGTGACAAAATTATGTCATATTGGGAGTACTAAAGTCTTTAATAATGAGAATGACATTGTGATGTCATAATGGGAGTGGCGATATGATGTAAAAATGGGATTAATAGAGTGACATGATAATGGGAGTGACAAAATGATGTCATAATGGGAGTACTGAAGTGGTTTAAAAATGAGAGTGACATTGTGATGTCATAATGGGAGTGGTGATGTGGCTTAAAAACGTGAAGGACAGTGTGATATCATTTTGTCACTCCCAATAAGGTATCATAATGGAAGTACTAAAGTGGTTTAATTTTGAGAATGACATTGTGATGTCATAATGGGAGTGGCGACATGATGTAAAAATGGGAGTGACAGTGTGACATCATAATGGGAGTGTCAAAATGAGGTCATAATGGGAGTACTAAAGTGGTTTAATAATCAGAATGACATTGTGATGTCATGATGGAATTGGCAATATGATGTTAAATGGGAGTGACAGTGTGATATCGTAATGAGAGTGACAAAATTATGTCATAATGGTATTATTAAAGTTGTTTAATAATGAGCATGACATTGTGATGTCATAAATGGAGTGACGATGTTACTATCAAATGGGCAGGACAGTTTGACATCATAGTGGGAGTGACAAAATTATGTCATAATGGGATTAGTAAAGTGTTTAATAATGAGAATGACATTGTGATGTTATAAATGCAGTGGCGATGTGGCTTAAAAAAGGGCAGTACAGTGTGACATCATAATGGGAGAGACAACATTTTGTCATAATGGCAGTTGTAATGTGGTATAATAATGAGAATTACATTCTGATGTCATAAATGGAGTGGCGATTTGATGTAAAAATGGATGGGACAGTGTGACATAATGGGAGTGACAATATTTTGTCATAATGGGAGTACTGATTTGGTTTAATCATGAGAATGACATTGTGATGTCATAATAGGAGTGGTAATGTGACTCAATAATGGGATGGGACAATGTGACATCATAATGAGAGTGATATAATGATGTTATATGGGGAGTATTAAAGAGTTTTAATAATGAGAATGACATTGTGATGTCATAATGGAAATGGCGATATGATGTAAAAATGGGAGTGACAGTGTGACGTCATAATGGGATTAAAAAAATTACATCAAAATGGGAGTACTAAAGTGGTTTAATTATGAGAATTACATTCTAATGTCATAATAGGAGTGGCGATATGATGTAAAAATGGATGGGACAGTGTGCCATAATGGGAGAGATAAAATGATGTCATATTTGGAGTACTAAAGTGGTTTAATAATAAGAATGACATTGAGATGATATAATGGGAGTAAAGATGTCTTAAAAATGGCCAGACAGTGTGACATCATAATGGGAGTGACAAAATGCGAGTAATAAAGTGTTTTGTTAATAAGAATGACATAGTGATGACTTAAAAGGAGTGAAGATGTGACTTAAAAACGGGTGGGACAGTTTGACATCATAATGGGAGTGACAAAATGATGTCATAATAGGAGTACTATAATGGTTTAATAATGAGTATGACATTGTGATGTCATAATGGGAGTGACGATGTGGCTTTAAAATGGGCGGGACAGTGTGCCATCATAATGGCAGTGACAAAATGATGTCATGATAGGAGTACTATAATGGTTTAGAAATGTGAATGACATTGTGATATCTTAATGGGAGTGTTGATGTCATTTAAAAATTGGAGTGAAAGTGTGACGTAATAATGGGAATGACAAAATTACATCATAATGTGAGTACTAAAGTGGTTTAATAATAAGAATGACATTGTGATGTCATAATGGGAGTGGTGATGTGGTCTTAAAAATGGCCAGTGTGACATCATAATGGGAGTGACAAAATGATGTCTTAATGGGAGTACTAAAGTGGTTTAATAATCAGCATGACATTGTGATGTCATATTGGAAATGGCGATATGATGTTAAAATGGGAGTGACATTGTGATGTCATAATTGGAGTGACAAAATTATGTCATAATGGGAATACTATAGTGGTGTAATAATGAGAATTACATTGTGATGTCATATTGGAAGTGGCAATGTGACTTAAAAATAGCGAGAGATTGTGACATCATATTGAGAGTAACATAATTATATCATAATTGGAGTACTAAAGTGGTTTATTAATGAGAATGACATTGTGATGTCGAAATGGGAGTGATGGTGTGATGAAAAATGGGAGTAACAGTGATGTCATAATGGTAGTGACGATGTGATGTAAAAATGGTAGTAACAGAGTGATGTCATAATTGGAGTGACAAAATAATGTCATACTTGAAGTACTAAAGTGGTTTAATAATAACAAAGACATTTTAATGTAATTTATGGAGTGACGATGTGATGTAAAAATGGGAGTGACAAAATTATGTCATAATGGTAGTACTAAAGTGGTTTGAATAATGAGAATGACATTGTGATGTCATAATGGGAATGAAGATGTGGCTAAATATGGGTGGGACAGTGTGACATCAAAATGGGAGTGACATAATGATTTCATAATGGGAGGACTTAAGTGGTTTAATAATGAGAATGACATTGTGATCTCATAATGGGAGTGATAATGTGAAGTAAAAATAGGAGTGACATTGTGATGTCATATTGGGAGTGTTGATGTGGCTTAGAAATGTAGGGGGTAGTGTGACATCATAATGGTAGTGACCAAATTATGTCAAAATGGGAGTACTAAAGTAGTTTGACAATGAGAATGACATTGTGATGTCATAATACGAGTGGTGATGTTGCTTAAAAATGAGATGGGACAGTGTCACATCATAATGGGAGTGACAAAATGATGTCATATTGGGAGTATTAAAGTGTTTTAATAATGAGAATGACATTGTCATGTCATAATGGAAATAACAATATGATGTAAAAATAGGAGCAACAGTGTGACATCATAATGGGAGTAAAAAAATGATATCAAAATGGGAGTACTAAAGTGGTTTAATTATGAATATGACATTGTGATGTCATAATGTAAATGCTGATATGGTGTAAAAATGATAGTGGCAGTGTGACATCATAATGGGAGTGAAAAAATGATGTCATATTGGGAGTACTAAAGTCTTTAATAATGAGAATGCCATTGTGATGTCATAATGGGAGTGGTCAGTGGTGATGTGGTCTTAAGAATGGCGAGACAGTGTGACATCATAATGAGTACTAATTTGGTTTAATATACAGAATGACATTGTGATGTCATAATGGAAATGCAATATGATGTTATAATGGGAATGACAGAGTGACATGATAATGGGAGTGACAAAATGATGTCATAATGGGAGTACTGAAGTGGGTAAATAGTGAGAGTGACATTGTGATATCATAATGGGAATGATGATGTGGCTTAAAAATGTGAAGGACAGTGTGAAACATTAATGGGTGTGACAAAATGATATAATAATAAGTTCTAAAGTGGTTTAATTTTGAGAATGACATTGTGATGTCATAATGGGAGTGGCTACATGATGTAAAAATGGGAGTGACAGTGTGACATAATAATGGGAGTATCAAAATGATGTCATAATTGGAGTACTAAAGTGGTTTATTAATGTGAATGGCATTGTGATGACAAAATGGGAGTTAAGATGTGGCTTAAAAATGGGTTTAACAGAGTGACATCATAATGGGTGTGTCAAAATGATGTCATAATGGGACTAAAAAAGTGGTTTAATAATGAGAGTGACATTGTGATGTCATAATAAGAGTGACAAAATGATGTCATAATGGGAGTACTAAAGTTGTTTAATTATGAGAAAGACATTGTGATGTCCTAATGATTATGAAGATGTGGCTAAATATGGGTGGGACACTGTGACATCATAATGGGAGTGACAAAATTATGTCAATGGGAGTAAAAAGTGTTTAATAATGAGAATGACATTTTGATGTCATAAATGGAGTGGTGATGAGGCTTAAAAATGGGCAGGACAGTGTGTCATCATAATGAGATTGACACAATTTTGTCATAATGGGAGTAGTAATGTGGTATAATAATGATAATGACATTCTGATGTCATAATAAGAGTGGAGATATGATGTAAAAATGGATGGGACAGTGTGACATCATAATTGGAGTGACAAAATGATGTCACATTGGGAGTACTAAAGTCTTTAATAATGAGAATGACTTTGTGATGTCATAATAGGAGTGGCGAAATGATATAGAAATGGGAGTGACAGTATGACACCATAAAGGGAGTGACAAAATGATGTCATAATGGGAGTACTAAAGTGATTTAATAATAAGAATGACATTGAGATGATATAATGGGAGTAAAGATGTGGTCTTAAAAATGGGCAGACAGTGTGACATCATAATGGGAGTGACCAAATTAAGTCATAATTGGAGTACTAAAGTGGTTTAATAATCAGAATGCCATTGTGATGTAATAAAGGGAGTGGAGATGTGGCATAAAAATGGACGGTTCAGTGTGATGTTATAATTGGAGTGTTGATGTCATTTAAAAATTGGCGTTAAAGTGTGATGTAATAATGGGAGTGACAAAATATGTCATAATGCGAGTAATAAAGTGGTTTAATAATGACAATTCTGATGTCAAAGTGGAAATGGTGATATGATGTTAAAATAGGAGTGACAGTGTGACATCTTAATGGGAGTGACAAAATTATGTCATAATGGGAGTACTAAAGTGGATTAATAATAACAATGACATTGTGATGTCATAATGGGAGTGATGATGTGGTCTTAAAAATGGCGAGACAGTGTGACATCATAATGGGAGTACTAAAGTGGTTTAATATACAGAATGACATTGTGATGTCATATTGGAAATGCAATATGATGTTAAAATGGGAGTGACAGTGTGACATCGTAATGGGAGTGACAAAATTATCTCATAATGGGAGTACTAAAGTGGTTTAATAATGAGAATGACATTGTGATGTCATAATTGGAGTGACAAAATTAAGTCATAATGGGAATACTAAAGTGGTTTAATAATGAGAATGACATTGTGATGTCATAATGGAAATAGCAAAATGATGTAAAATAGGAGTGACAAAATGATGGCATATTGGGAGTACAAAAGTCTTTAATAATGAGATTGACATTGTGATGTCATAATTGGAGTGGTGATGTTGCTTAAAAATGACATGGGAGAGTGTGACATCATAATGGAAGTAAAAAAATGATATCAAAATGGGAGTACTAAAGTGTTTAATAATGAGAATGACATTCTGATGTCATAATGGGAGTGGCGTTGTGGCTTAAAAATAGACGTGACAGTGTGACATCATAATGGGAGTGACAAAATGATGTCATAATGGGAGTACTAATTTGGTATAACAGTGAAATTTACATTATGATGTCATAATTGGAGTGATGATGTGATGTAAAAATGGGAGTAACAGAGTGATGTCACAATGGGAGTTACAAAATGACGTCATATTGGGAGTACTAAAGTCTTTAATAATGAAAATGACATTGTGGTGTCATAATAGGAGTGGCAACATGATGTAGAAATGGGAGTGATAGTGTGACAGCATAAAGGGAGTGACAAAATGATGTCATAATGGGAGTACTAAAGTGGTTTAATAATAAGAATGACATTGAGATGATATAACGGGAGTAAAGATGTGGTTTAAAAGTGGGCAGGACAGTGTGACATCATAATGGTAGTGACAAAATGATGTCATAATGGTAGTACTAAAGTGGTTTAATAAAGAGAATAACATTGTGATGTCATAATGGGAGTGGCGATGTGGCTTAAAAATGGGCGGACAGTGTAACATCATAATGGGGGTGACAAAATGATGTCATAATGGGAGGACTAATGTTTTTTAATAATGACATTGTGAAGTCATAACTGAAGTAACGATGTGATGTAAATGTCATGACCCTGTCTAGTTGTCACCTTTTGCCTTGGGACTTACCCCTGTCAGCTTCCCCATGGATCTGTGTGTGTAATTTGCCTGGAGGATTTGCTCTGATTATTGCACCTGGCCTCTCCTTTGTCTGTGAGCACTGCTAGCCCTGCTTGGAATCGCAGGTGTGGTTCTGATTCTCAGAGCTGCAGTGATGAATACTCCCTCTGCATGTTGTGCCTTCCACCACTCAGAATGCTACTACCAGACCACCTGTCCGTATCCACCAATTGCTGCCAGACCCATGGTATATATATCCTCTCCTGATAGCATTCTGGGCCTGAACATCTCGTCTTCCCGTGGTGTATGGTTCATGCTGTTCCTGCATTCAAGTATATCCCTGAAACCTGCTACAGTAATCCCTGGCGCTATCCAGAAAACCTGTTTCAGCTGTACCTGGCAATCCAGTAAATCTGCTGGCAGCAACCCCCGGTGCTTCCAGAAAACCTGTTACAGCCAAACATGGCAATCCAGTAAGCCTGCTGACAGCAACCCCTGGTGCATTCCGAAAACCTGCTACAGTAATAACTGGCATCCAGACGTCCTGTTACAGCAATACCTGGCCTGTGCTCTGCTGCTAGTCCTACTCCTGGTTGGTCCCTGGCACTCTGTAAACCTGCATCGTGTCACCCTGCCTTGCTTCCTGCTGTGGATCAACTCCTGCCCCTTTTACCTACCTACTCCCTCCCTGAACCTAAAATTCCCAAACCTACCCATTCCTTCCAGAAACCTGTTATTCCCAATTATCCTATCCAGCCTGCACCTGAGTTCCAACCTTGTCACAGCATTTCCAGATTACCCTGTTTAGCCCTCATCTCAGCATTACCTGACTTCCCTTCAGCCATTGTCACATTCCAGTCCAGAGTCAAGTTCCAAGCTCATCAGTTCTATCCATGTTGTTCCAGTCCAGAGTCAAGTTCCAAGCTCATCAGTTCTATCCACGTTGTTCCAGTCCAGAGTCAAGTTCCAAGCTCATCAGTTCAGTTCACGTTGTTCCAGTCCAGAGTCAAGTTCCAAGCTCATCAGTTCAGTCCACATTGTTCCAGTCCAGAGTCAAGTTCCAAGCTCATCAGTTCAATTCAACAAGTCTTCCTGCCGGTCCCAGTCCGGTCCCTCCAGTTCCTGTCATTTATCATCAAAGGCAGTTTTCACTGCTAGATGTTACCCAAACCTTACCTGAACCCCTAACTACCTTCCATCGACTGCTGGAACAGCTTCAGGCTCTACTCAGCAAAATTTTTCAGATCATTCCTGAATTTCTTAGAGCTGCCTCTGTCTCGACTAAAACATCTGCCTTGGAATCCCTAAGAAACAAGGATTTTTCCGACCAAGTAATGTCAGACATCGTAGTTACCCATGCCCCAAGCTCTCTGTGGCCGAATGCCAGCGGCGCAAAGATTTACAGCTCTGCCTCTATTGTGGGAGTTCTGACCACTTCATTAAAGACTGTTTCCTTTGCAACTCCAGCAGTGGTTCCAAGTGTCAACGTCTCAGTGCCCGCTCCGGCTCCATCCTGGATTCTGCCCGTTCCGGTCCCAGCCCGGATTCTGCCCATTCTGGTCCCAGCCCAGATTCTGCCCGTTCCGGCTCCAGCCCGGATTCTGCCCGTTCCGGCTCCAGCCCGGATTCGTCCCGTTCCGGCTCCAGCCCGGCAGCCCGGATTCGTCCCATTCTGGTCCCAGCCCGGATTCGTCCCGTTCCGGTCCCAGCCCGGATTCGTCCTGTTCCGGTCCCAGCCCGGATTTGTCCCGTTCCGGCTCCAGCCCGGCAGCCCGGATTCGTCCCGTTCCTGTCCCAGCCCGGATTCTGCCCATTCCGGTCCCAGCCCGGATTCTGCCCGTTCCGGCTCCAGCCCGGATTCTGCCCATTCCGGCTCCAGCCCGGATTCTGCCCGTTCCGGCTCCAGCCCGGATTCTGCCCGTTCCGGCTCCAGCCCGGATTCTGCCGTTCCGGCTCCAGCCCGGATTCGTCCCGTTCCGGCTCCAGCCCGGCAGCCCGGATTCGTCCCGTTCCGGTCCCAGCCCGGATTCGTCCCATTCCGGTCCCAGCCCAGATTCGTCCCGTTCCGGTCCCAGCCCGGATTCGTCCCATTCCGGTCCCAGCCCGGATTCGTCCTGTTCCGGTCCCAGCCCGGATTTTGCCCGTTCCGGTCCCAGCCCGGATTTTGCCCGTTCCGGTCCCAGCCCGGATTTTGCCCCTTCCGGTCCCAGCCCGGATTTTGCCCCTTCCGGTCGCAACCCAGGATTTTGCCCGTTCCAGTCCCAGCCCGGATTTTGCCCATCCCAGCAGGGGACTCCAGTCAGCATCCCTAGGAGGGGTTTCAAGTCTCGTACCCCAGGAGGGGGTTTCAAGTCTCGTACCCCAGGAGGGGGTTTCAAGTCTCACGCCCCAGGAGGGGGTTTCAAGCCTCGCGCCCCAGGAGGGGGTCTCAAGCCTCGCGCCCCAGCGGCGCAAAGATTTACAGCTCTGCCTCTATTGTGGGAGTTCTGACCACTTCATTAAAGACTGTTTCCTTTGCAACTCCAGCAGTGGTTCCAAGTGTCAACGTCTCAGTGCCCGCTCCGGCTCCATCCTGGATTCTGCCCGTTCCGGTCCCAGCCCGGATTCTGCCCGTTCTGGTCCCAGCCCAGATTCTGCCCGTTCCGGCTCCAGCCCGGATTCTGCCCGTTCCGGCTCCAGCCCGGATTCGTCCCGTTCCGGCTCCAGCCCGGCAGCCCGGATTCGTCCCATTCTGGTCCCAGCCCGGATTCGTCCCGTTCCGGTCCCAGCCCGGATTCGTCCTGTTCTGGTCCCAGCCCGGATTTGTCCCGTTCCGGCTCCAGCCCGGCAGCCCGGATTCGTCCCGTTCCTGTCCCAGCCCGGATTCTGCCCGTTCCGGTCCCAGCCCGGATTCTGCCCGTTCCGGCTCCAGCCCGGATTCTGCCCATTCCGGCTCCAGCACGGATTCTGCCCGTTCCGGCTCCAGCCCGGATTCTGCCCGTTCCGGCTCCAGCCCGGATTCTGCCGTTCCGGCTCCAGCCCGGATTCGTCCCGTTCCGGCTCCAGCCCGGCAGCCCGGATTCGTCCCGTTCCGGTCCCAGCCCGGATTCGTCCCATTCCGGTCCCAGCCCAGATTCGTCCCGTTCCGGTCCCAGCCCGGATTCGTCCCATTCCGGTCCCAGCCCGGATTCGTCCTGTTCCGGTCCCAGCCCGGATTTTGCCCGTTCCGGTCCCAGCCCGGATTTTGCCCGTTCCGGTCCCAGCCCGGATTTTGCCCCTTCCGGTCGCAACCCAGGATTTTGCCCGTTCCGGTCCCAGCCCGGATTTTGCCCATCCCAGCAGGGGACTCCAGTCAGCATCCCTAGGAGGGGTTTCAAGTCTCGTACCCCAGGAGGGGGTTTCAAGTCTCGTACCCCAGGAGGGGGTTTCAAGTCTCACGCCCCAGGAGGGGGTTTCAAGCCTCGCGCCCCAGGAGGGGGTCTCAAGCCTCGCGCCCCAGGAGGGGGTCTCAAGTTCCTGTTATCAGGGAGAAGTGTCTTGTGCTACAAAATCTGCTTGTGGTTCCTGTTCACCGTCTCCTGCATATATTGTTCCAGAAGATGACAATCTCTGTAGTCTGTTCTCAGCTTTGATTGTTGATGCTACTGTCTCTAGCTCCCCAGGACTCCTTCCAATTCCATCAATTGGTCCGAATTCCGAACATCGGTCAGCTTCAGTTATTTCGACTCCTCATCAATCGGAGCATCCTCAAATTTCCTCCTGCCAGGCACCTGAAAGTGCTCCACAATCCTTGAACACACAGGATTTGTCAGATATTTCACCATGCATTTATTTTGATGGGGACTTAACTCAATACTATGCTTTATTGAAACAATTCTTTGGTATGATGAATTCTTCTCTGCCATGTGGAGTCAAGTCTACTAATATTGTAGAGTTTGTTATCTCATCTTTTCAAGGTAAAGTTTGGGACTGGGTTGCCCCTATTTACAACTCCAAAGATCCAATGCTTCAAAATATAAAGACTTTCAGTGAAGCAGTTGTCAAAGAATTTGGTCCTTACCCTGTAAACCAAAATTCTAGCGAAGTTCTCAGTTCCAAAATATTGTCCAAGCACTCTGTTTGTGCTACCAAGAATTTGTTCTCCACTCCCCTGAAATCTGAACAAGGTCAAGTTTTCAAGGGCCAGCGTGCCGAATTCCAGGCATCCAAAGAGAGCAGTACTTTTGAATCTGTAACCCAGAACATGACTTGTGCACACACCTCCTTGTCCCCTTTCTGCTACTGTTCCTCCCAAAATTCTGATCCTGTCCTTCCCAGCCACATATTTCCACAGGAGTTACCAAAGATTCCTGGTTCGTTGGTTGGCACAAAATGTTCTCGCAGCAAAAAGAAGAATCGGCGAAGGTCTTGAACTATCTCCTTTGTAGACTTTCCACTCCAAGTATCCCAAGAAATTGAGAATTGGGAAGATGTCTGAAGAAAGTTTTAGTTTTGGTGTCCGGAGTCCACCCATAAAGAGGGGGGTACTGTCACGACCCTGTCTAGTTGTCACCTTTTGCCTTGGGACTTACCCCTGTCAGCTTCCCCATGGATCTGTGTGTGTAATTTGTCTGGAGGATTTGCTCTGATTATTGCACCTGGCCTCTCCTCTGTCTGTGAGCACTGCTAGCCCTGCTTGGAATCGCAGGTGTGGTTCTGATTCTCAGAGCTGCAGTGATGAATACTCCCTCTGCATGTTGTGCCTTCCACCACTCAGAATGCTACTACCAGACCACCTGTCCGTATCCACCAATTGCTGCCAGACCCATGGTATATATATCCTCTCCTGATAGCATTCTGGGCCTGAACATCTCGTCTTCCCGTGGTGTATGGTTCATGCTGTTCCTGCATTCAAGTATATCCCTGAAACCTGCTACAGTAATCCCTGGCGCTATCCAGAAAACCTGTTTCAGCTGTACCTGGCAATCCAGTAAATCTGCTGGCAGCAACCCCCGGTGCTTCCAGAAAACCTGTTACAGCCAAACCTGGCAATCCAGTAAGCCTGCTGACAGCAACCCCAGGTGCATCCCGAAAACCTGCTACAGTAATACCTGGCATCCAGACGTCCTGTTACAGCAATACCTGGCCAGTGCTCTGCTGCTAGTCCTACTCCTGGTTGGTCCCTGGCACTCTGTAAACCTGCATCGTGTCACCCTGCCTTGCTTCCTGCTGTGGATCAACTCCTGCCCCTTCTACTCCCTCCCTGAACCTAAAATTCCCAAACCTACCCATTCCTTCCTGAAACCTGTTATTCCCAATTATCCTATCCAGCCTGCACCTGAGTTCCAACCTTGTCACAGCATTTCCAGATTACCCTGTTTAGCCCTCATCTCAGCATTACCTGACTTCCCTTCAGCCATTGTCACATTCCAGTCCAGAGTCAAGTTCCAAGCTCATCAGTTCTATCCACGTTGTTCCAGTCCAGAGTCAAGTTCCAAGCTCATCAGTTCAATTCAACAAGTCTTCCTGCCGGTCCCAGTCCGGTCCCTCCAGTTCCTGTCATTTATCATCAAAGGCAGTTTTCACTGCTACACAAGTCTTATAAATAGAGCTATCTACATTATCTGTGATTCCAGTCATGCCGGCCTCCGTTGAAACCCGATCACCACCTGAGACAGGTAACTCGCAGACACCAATTGTGACAGTAAAAATGGGAGTGACAAAATGTCATTAATGAGAATGACATTGTGATGTCATAATGGGAGTGTCGATGTCATTTAAAAATGGGAGTGACAGTGTGACATCATAATGGGAGTGACAAAATGATGTCATAATGGGAGTACTAATTTGGTATAACAGTGAAAATTACATTGTGATGTCATAATTGGAGTGATGATGTGATGTAAAAATGGGAGTAACAGAGTGATGTCACAATGGGAGTTACAAAATGATGTCATATTGGGAGTACTAAAGTCTTTAATAATGAGAATGACATTGTGGTGTCATAATAGGAGTGGCAATATGATGTAGAAATGGGAGTGACAGTGTGACAGAATAAAGGGAGTGACAATGATGTCATAATGGGAGTACTAAAGTGGTTTAATAATAAGAATGACATTGAGATGATATAACGAGAGTAAAGATGTGGTTAAAAATGGGCAGGACAGTGTGACATCATAATGGGGGTGACAAAATGATGTCATAATGGGAGTTTTAATGTGGTTTAATAATGACATTGTGATGTCATAACTGAAGTAATGATGTGATGTAAAAATGGGAGTGACAAAATGTCATAATGGGAATACTAAAGTGTTTATTAATGAGAATGACATTGTGATGTCATAATGGGAGTGTCGATGTCATTTAAAAATGGGAGTGACAGTGTGACATCATAATGGAAGTGACATAATGATGTCATAATGCGAGTAATAAAGTGGTTTGTTAATAAGAAGGACATTGTGATGACATTTTGGGAGGGAAGATGTTGCTCAAAATGGGCGGGACAGTGTGATAATGGGAGTGACAAAATGATATCATAAGAGGAGTACTGTAGTGGTTTAATAATGAGAATGACATTGTGATGTCATAATGGGAGTGTTGAGGTCATTTAAAAATTGTAGTGAAAGTGTGACATTTTAATGGGAATGACAAAATTGTCATAATGTGAGTACTAAAGTCGTTTAATAATGAGAATATCATTGTGATGTCATAATGGAAATTGTGATATGATGTTAAAATGGGAGTGACAGTGTGACATCGTAATGGGAGTGACAAAATGTTGTCATAATGGGAGTATTAAAGTGGTTTAATATTAAGAATGACATTGTGATGTCATAATGGGAGTGGTGATGTGGTCTTAAAAATGGCCAGACAGTGGGACATCGTAATGGGTGTGACAAAATGATGTCATAATTTGAGTACTAAAGTGGTTTAATAATCCGAATGACATTGTGATGTCATAATGGAAATGGTAATATGTGTCACGACCCTGTCTAGTTGTCACCTTTTTTGCCTTGAGACTTACCCCTGTCAGCTCCCCCATGGATCTGTGTGTGTAATTTGCCTGGAGGATTTGCTCTGATTATTGCACCTGGCCTCTCCTCTGTCTGTGTGCACTGCTAGCCCTGATTGGAATCGCAGGTGTGGTTCTGATTCTCAGAGCTGCAGAGATGAATACTCCCTCTACATGCTGTGCCTTCCACCACTCAGAATGCTACTACCAGACTACCTGTCTGTATCCACCAATTGCTGCCAGACCCATGATATATATATCCTCCCCTGATAGCATTCTGGGCCTGAACATCTCGTCTTCCCGTGGTGTATGGTTCATGCATTCAAGTCTGTCCCTGTAACCTGCAACCTGCTACAGCAATCCCTGGCGCTATCCAGAAAACCTGTTTCAGCTGTACCTGGCAATCCAGTAAATCTGCTGGCAGCAACCCCCGGTGCTTCCAGAAAACCTGTTACAGCCAAGCCTGGCAATCCAGTAAGCCTGCTGACAGCAACCTCTGGTGCATCCCGAAAACCTGCTACAGTAATACCTGGCATCCAGATGTCCTGTTACAGCAATACCTGGCCTGTGCTCTGCTGCTAGTCCTACTCCTGGTTGGTCCCTGTCACTCTGTAAACCTGCATCGTGTCACCCTGCCTTGCTTCCTGCTGTGGATCAACTCCTGCCCCTGTTACCTACCTATTCCCTCCCTGAGCCTGCAAATTCCCAAACCTACCCATTCCTTCCTGAAACCTGTTATTTCCAATTATCCTGTCCAGCTTGCAAATTCCCAAACCTACCCAATCCTTCCTGAAACCTGTTATTTCCAATTATCCTGTCCAGCCTGCACCTGAGTTCTAGCCTTTGTCATAGTAATTCCAGATTACCCTGTTTAGCCCTCGTCTCAGCATTACCTGACTTCCCTTTAGCCATTGTCACATTCCAGTCCTGAGTCAAGTTCCAAGCTCTTTAGTTCAGTCCAAGTTATTCCAGTCCAGAGTCAAATTCTTAGTTCATCAGTTCAATTCAACAAGTCTTCCTGCCGGTCCCAGTCCGGTCCCTCCAGTTCCTGTCATTTATCATCAAAGGCAGTTTTCACTGCTACCCAAGTCTTGTAAATAGAGCTATTTACATTATCTGTGATTCCAGTCATGCCGGCCTCCGTTGAAACCCGATCACCACCTGAGACAGGTAACTCGCAGACACCAATCATGACAGAATGTTCAGGCCCAACGATGGTGGCGGATCAAGCACCTATTAAGGGACTAGATGCTTTCCGTAACCTGGTCACCCGCTTGGATTCACAGGAGGCCGTACAGCATCAAGTGCTACAGCTTTTGAAAATCCTGAATAACCGGCTAGATGTTACCCAAACCTTACCTGAACCCCTAACTACCTTCCATCGACTGCTGGAACAGCTTCAGGCTCTACTCACCAAAATTTTTCAGATCATTCCTGAATTTCTTAGAGCTGCCTCTGTCTCGACTAAAACCTCTGCCTTGGAATCCCTAAGAAACAAGGATTCTTCTGAACCAAATACTGTCAGACATCATAGTTACCCACGCCCCAAGCTCTCTGTGGCCGAACGCCAGCGGCGCAAAGATTTACAGCTCTGTATCTATTGTGGGAGTTCTGACCACTTCATTAAAGACTGTTTCCTTTGCAACTCCAGCAGTGGTTCTAAGTGTCAACGTCTCAGTGCCCGTTCCGGTCCCAGCCCGGATTCTGCCCGTTCCGGTCCCAGCCCGGATTCTGCCCGTTCCGGTCCCAGCCCGGATTCTGCCCGTTCCGGTCCCTGCCCGGATTCTGCCCGTTCCGGTCCCTGCCCGGATTCTGCCTGTCCCAGCAGGGGACTCCAGTCAGCAGCCCCTGGAGGGGGTTTCAAGTCTCGTACCCCAGGAGGGGGTTTCAAGTCTCGTACCCCAGGAGGGGGTTTCAAGTCTCGCGCCCAAGCAGGGGGTTTCAAGTCTCGCGCCCCAGCAGGGGGTTTCAAGTCTCGCGCCCCAGCAGGGGGTTTCAAGTCTCGCGCCCCAGCAGGGGGTTTCAAGTCTCGCGCCCCAGCAGGGGGTTTCAAGTCTCGCGCCCCAGCAGGGGGTTTCAAGTCTCGCGCCCCAGCAGGGGGTTTCAAGTCTCGCGCCCCAGGAGGGGGTCTCAAGTCTCGCGCCCCAGGAGGGGGTCTCAAGTCTCGCGCCCCAGGAGGGGGTCTCAAGTCTCGTGCCCCAGGAGGGGGTCTCAAGTCTCGCGCCCCAGGAGGGGGTCTCAAGTCTCGCGCCCCAGGAGGGGGTCTCAAGTTCCTGTTATCAAGGAGAAGTGTCTTGTGCTACAAAATCTGATTATGGTTCCTGTTCACCGTCTCCTGTATATATTGTTCCAGAAGATGACAATCTCTGTAGTCTGTTCTCAGCTTTGATTGTTGATGCTACTGTCTCTAGCTCCCCAGGACTCCTTTCAGTTCCATCAATTGGTCCGAATTCCGAACATCGGTCAGCTTCAGTTATTTCGACTCCTCATCAATCAGAGCATCCTCAAATTTCCTCCTGCCAGGCACCTGAAAGTGCTCCACAATCCTTGAACACATAGGATTCGTCAGATACTTCACCATGCATTTATTTTGATGGGGACTTAACTCAATACTATGCTTTATTGAAACAATTCTTTGGTATGATGAATTCTTCTCTGCCATGTGGAGTCAAGTCTACTAATATTGTAGAGTTTGTTATCTCATCTTTTCAAGGTAAAGCTTGGGACTGGGTTGCCCCTATTTACAACTCCAAAGATCCAATGCTTCAAAATATAAAGACTTTCAGTGAAGCTGTTGTCAAAGAATTTGGTCCTTACCCTGTAAACAAAATTGTAGCGAAGTTCTCAGTTCCAAAATATTGTCCAAGCACTCTGTTTGTGCTACCAAGAATTCGTCCTCCACTCCTCTGAAATCTGAACAAGGTCAAGTTTTCAAGGGCCAGCGTGCCGAATTCCAGGCATCCCAAGAGAGCAGCACTTTTGAATCTGTAACCCAGAACATGACTTGTGCACACACCTCCTTGTCCCCTTTCTGCTACTGTTCCTCCCAAAATTCTGATCCTGTCCTTCCCAGCCACATATTTCCACAGGAGTTGCCAAAGATTCCTGGTTCGTTGGTTGGCACAAAACGTTCTCGCAGCAAAAAGAAGAATCGGCGAAGGTCTTGAACTATCTCCTTTCCACTCCAAGTATCCCAAGAAATTGGGAAGATGTCTGAAGGAAGTTTTTGTTTGTGTCCGGAGTCCACCCATAAAGAGGGGGGTACTGTCACGACCCTGTCTAGTTGTCACCTTTTTTGCCTTGAGACTTACCCCTGTCAGCTCCCCCATGGATCTGTGTGTGTAATTTGCCTGGAGGATTTGCTCTGATTATTGCACCTGGCCTCTCCTCTGTCTGTGTGCACTGCTAGCCCTGATTGGAATCGCAGGTGTGGTTCTGATTCTCAGAGCTGCAGAGATGAATACTCCCTCTGCATGCTGTGCCTTCCACCACTCAGAATGCTACTACCAGACCACCTGTCCGTATCAACCAATTGCTGCCAGACCCATGATATATATATCCTCTCCTGATAGCATTCTGGGCCTGAACATCTCGTCTTCCCGTGGTGTATGGTTCATGCATTCAAGTCTGTCCCTGCAACCTGCTACAGCAATCCCTGGCACTATCCAGAAAACCTGTTTCAGCTGTACCTGGCAATCCAGTAAATCTGCTGGCAGCAACCCCCGGTGCTTCCAGAAAACCTGTTACAGCCAAGCCTGGCAATCCAGTAAGCCTGCTGACAGCAACCTCTGGTGCATCCCAAAAACCTGCTACAGTAATACCTGGCATCCAGACGTCCTGTTACAGCAATACCTGGCCTGTGCTCTGCTGCTAGTCCTACTCCTGGTTGGTCTCTGTCACTCTGTAAACCTGCATCGTGTTACCCTGCCTTGCTTCCTGCTGTGGATCAACTCCTGCCCCTGTTACCTACCTATTCCCTCCCTGAGCCTGCAAATTCCCAAACCTACCCATTCCTTCCTGAAACCTGCTATTTCCAATTATCCTGTCCAGCTTGCAAATTCCCAAACCTACCCAATCCTTCCTGAAACCTGTTATTTCCAATTATCCTGTCCAGCCTGCACCTGAGTTCTAGCCTTTGTCATAGTAATTCCAGATTACCCTGTTTAGCCCTCGTCTCGGCATTACTTGACTTCCCTTTAGCCATTGTCACATTCCAGTCCTGAGTCAAGTTCCAAGCTCTTTAGTTCAGTCCACGTTATTCCAGTCCAGAGTCAAGTTCTTAGTTCATCAGTTCAATTCAACAAGTCTTCCTGCCGGTCCCAGTCCGGTCCCTCCAGTTCCTGTCATTTATCATCAAAGGCAGTTTTCACTGCTACCCAAGTCTTGTAAATAGAGCTATTTACATTATCTGTGATTCCAGTCATGCCGGCCTCCATTGAAACCCGATCACCACCTGAGACAGGTAACTCGCAGACACCAATCATGACAATATGATGTTAAAATGGGAGTGACAGTGTAACATCGTAATGGGAGTGACAAAATTGTCATAATGTGAGTACTAAAGTGGTTTAATAATGAGAATGAAATTGTATGTCATATTGGAAATTTCGATATGATGGTAAAATGGCAGTGACAGTGTGACATCGTGATGGTAGTGACAAAATGATGTCATAATGGGAGCAATAAAGTGGTTTAATAATGGGACTGGCGGTGTAGCTTCAAAATGGGCGGGACAATGTGACATCGTAATGGGAATGTCAAAATGATGTCATAATGGGAGTACTAAAGTGGTTTAATAATAAGTGACATTGTGATGTCATAAATGGAGTGACAGAATGATGTAATAATGGGAATACTAGAGTGGTTTAATAATAAGAATTAAATTGTAATGTCATAATGGAAGTGGTGATGTGGCTTAAAAATAGCGAGAGATTGTGACATCATATTGAAAGCAACATAATTATGTCGTAATAGGAGTACTAAAGTGGTTTAATAATGAGAATTGCATTGTGATGTCATAATGGGAGTGACTGTGTGATGTAAAAATGGGAGCAATAGAGTGATGTCATAATGGTAGTGTCAATGTGATGTAAAAATGGGAGTGACAGTGTGACATCATAATGGAGTGACAAAATGATATCATAATTCGAGTAATAAACTGGTTTGTTAATAAAAATTACATTGTGATGAGATAATGGGAGTGAAGATTTGGCTTAAAAATGGACGGGACAGTGTGACATAATGGGCGTGACAAAATTATGTCATAATAGGAGTACTATAGTGGTTTACTAATGAGAATGACATTGTGATGTCATAATGGAAATGGTGATATGATGTAAAAATGGAAGTGAATGTGTGACATCATAATGGGAGTGACAAAACTATGTCATAATGGGAGTACTAAAGTGGTTTAATAATGGGACTGGCGGTGTAGCTTTAAAATGGGCGGGACAATGTGACATCATAATGGGATTGTCAAAATGATGTCTTAATAGGAGTACTATAGTGGTTTACTAATGAGAATGACATTTTGATGTCATAATGGGAGTGGCGATATGATGTAAAAATGGCAGTGACAGTGTGACATCATAATGGGAGTGACAAAAGGATGTCATAATAGGAGTACTAAAGTCTTTAATAATTAGAATGATGTTGTGATGTTATAATAGGAGTGGAAATATGATATAAAAATGGGAGTTTGACTTCGTAATGGGAGTGACAAAATGATGTCATAATGGAAATACTAAAGTGGTTTAATAATGAGAATGACATTCTGATGTCATAATGGGAGTGACAGTGTGATGTAAAAATTAGGGGTGAGCGGGTTCGGATTTCTGAAATCCGAGCCCCCCCGATCCGAGTCCGATCCGAGTCAGGCTCGACTTTTCCCGCCTGACTCGGATCTGAAATCGAGGCAAAACGTCATCATCCCGCCTTCCGAGTCTCGCAGGTTTTGGATCCTATATAAGGTACCCGCGTCGGCGCCATTTTCTCACTCGGCTGTGGACAGTGAAGAGGGAGGGTGGGAGTTAGGGCTGTGTAGTGAAGTGTAGTGTAGTGTAGTGTAGTGCTGCTGTTGTCCACTACTTCAAAGTCCATAGGGGCTGGCTGTGTTGTGCTGTGCTGCTGTTGTTAATAGGGGCTGTGTCCACTACTTCAAAGTCCATAGGGGCTGGCTGGACTGTGTTGTGCAGTCAGTTCTCCATAGGGGCTGTGTCCACTCCAAAGTCCTGTGCAGTGTCCCAGTCCTAAAGGAGTGCTGTAGTGTTGTCCAGGGGGTGCTCTGTCCATCAGGGGTGCTCCCCCCAAGTGCTAAAAAAATAATATATTTTCTGTGTTTGTGAATTGTGTGCGCAGTAGCCGCACGTGCATCAACAAAGTAGTGCCAAGCGTGCGCCTGTGTCATAAGTAAAGGGCCGGCTGGCTTGACCGTTAAGGGTGCTGTAACCCCCGAAAGTACACTCCAGTCCAAACCAAAAAAAAAATTATTTTCTGTGTTTGTGAATTGTGTGCGCAGTAGCCGCACGTGCATCAACAAAGTAGTGCCAAGCGTGCGCCTGTGTCATAAGTAAAGGGCCGACTGGCTTGACCGTTAAGGGTGCTGTAACCCCCGAAAGTACACTCC
The DNA here is from genome assembly GCA_031769625.1 of Taudactylus pleione. Lineage (NCBI taxonomy): Eukaryota > Metazoa > Chordata > Amphibia > Anura > Myobatrachidae > Taudactylus > Taudactylus pleione. Next base: position 4,916,194 of record JAUIMM010000024.1, on the reverse strand, counting down.
AGTCCAAACCAAAAAAAAAATTATTTTCTGTGTTTGTGAATTGTGTGCGCAGTAGCCGCACGTGCATCAACAAAGTAGTGCCAAGCGTGCGCCTGTGTCATAAGTAAAGGGCCGGCTGGCTTGACCGTTAAAGGGTGCTGTAACCCCCGAAAGTACACTCCAGTCCAAACCCAAAAAAAAATTATTTTCTGTGTTTAGCCGCACGTATATATCAAATCGATATAACATAAATGGAGGACCAAACTTTCTCCGATAAAAATAAAATAGAGAAAGATCAAGAACCACTTCCTCCTAGTGCTGAAGCTGCTGCCACTAGTCATGACATAGACGATAACATGCCATCAACGTCGTCTGCCAAGGCCGATGCCCAATGTCATAGTAGAGGGCACATACAATCCCAAATGGCAAAGTTCAGGAAAATGACCTTGAAAAAGACATTTAAATCAGCTGAAGAGAAATGTAAACTTGCCAATATGCCATTTACGACACGGAGTGGCAAGGAACGGCTAAGGTCGATCCCTAGTATGTTCATGACTAGTGGTTCAGCTTCACATGACGATGGAAGCCCTCCTCCCACTAAAAAAATCAAAAGAGTTAAGCTGGCAAAAGCACAGCGAAGAACTGTGCTTTCTAAGAAGATATCACAAATCCCCAAGGAGAGTCCAAGTGTGGTGGTGGTTGCGATGCCTGACCTTCCCAGCACTGGACGGGAAGAGGTGGCTCTTTCCACCATTTGCACGCCCCCTGCAAGTGCTGAAAAGAGCACCCACAGTCCACTTGCTGATATGCAAATTGAAGATGTCACTGTTGAAGTACAACAGGATGAGGATACTGGTGTAGCTGGCGCTGAGGAGGAAGTTGGCGAGGAGGATTCTGATGGTGATGTGGTTTGTTTAAATCAGGCTCTGGGGGAGACAGTTGTTGTCCGTGGGATGAAAAAGCCCATCACGGTCATGCCTGGGCAGAAGACCAAACATTCCACCTCTTTGGTCTGGCAATATTTCTATCCAAATCCGGACAACAACTGTCTTGCCATATGTACCATATGTAAAGGTGAAATAAGTAGGGGTAGGGACGTCAACCACCTAGGAACATCCTCCCTTATACGGCACCTGCAGCGCGTTCATAAAAAGTTACTGTCAAGTTCAGAAACTTTGGCTAAGACCGTAAGCAGTCCAGGGACACCTAAATCCCGTTGTCCTGTTGTATCCAAGCGCCTGCAAACCACACCGTCAACTCCCTCCTCGTCAATTTCCTCCTTAGTTAGGATCGGAAGTAGTCCTGCAGGCCATGTCACTGGCATGACTGACTCTCCTATCCGGGATTCCTCCGGAGGATCCTGCATTGCTACGCCTACTGCTGCCGCTGCTGCTGTTGCTGCTGCTGGGAGTCGTTCATCATCCCAGAGAGGAAGTAGGAACACCACTACTTTTACTAAACAATTGACCCTCCAACAGTCCTTAGCGAGGAGGATGAAGTACGACAGCAGTCATCCTGAAGCAAAACGTATAACTGAGGCCTTGACTGCTATGTTGGTGTTAGACGTGCGTCCGGTATCCGCCATTAGTGCAGTGGGATTTAGACAATTGATGGAGGTAGTGTGTCCCCGGTTCCAAATCCCATCTAGATTCCACTTCACTAGGCAGGCGATACCGAGACTGTACAGAAACGTCAGAAAAAGTGTCCTCAGTGTCCTGAAAAATGCTGTTGTACACAATGTCCACTTAACCACGGACATGTGGACAAGTGGAACAGGGCAGACTAAGGACTATATGACTGTGACAGCCCACTGGGTAGATGTATCACCTTACGCAGCAACAGCAGCAGCGTCACCAGTAGCAGCATCTCAGAAATGCCAGCTCGTTACAAGGCAGGCTACGCTGTGTATCACCGGTTTCAGTAAGAGGCACACCGCCGACAACCTCTTAGAGAAACTGAGGGAAATCATCGCCCAGTGGCTTACCCCACTTAGACTCTCCTGGGGATTTGTGATATCTGACAACGCCACCAATATTGTGCGGGCATTACATCTGGGCAAATTCCAGCACGTCCCATGTTTTGCTCACACAATAAACTTGGTGGTGCAGAATTTTCTGAAAAGCGACAGGGGCGTGCAGGAGACGCTTTGGGTGGCCCAAAAAATTTCTGGCCACTTTCGCCATTCAGCGACTGCGTGCCGAAGACTGGAGCGCCAGCAAACACTCTTGAACCTGCCCCGCCATCACCTGAAGCAAGAGGTTGTGACGCGGTGGAACTCAACCCTCTATATGCTTCAGAGGATGGAGGAGCAGCAAAAGGCCATACAAGCCTATACATCCACCTATGACATAGGCAAAGGAGGGGGTATGCACCTGACTCAAGCGCAGTGGAGGATGATTTCCGTGTTGTGCAAGGTTCTCCAGCCCTTCGAACTTGCCACACGTGAAGTCAGTTCAGACACTGCCAGCTTGAGTCAGGTCATTCCCCTCATCAGGCTTTTGCAGAAGCAGCTGGAGAAAGTGAAGGAGGAGCTAAGACTGAGCGATTCCGCTCGGCATGTGTGACTTGTGGATGAAGCCCTTCATTCGCTTTGCCAGGATTCCAGGGTGGTCAATCTGTTGAAATCAGACCACTACGTTTTGGCCACCGTGCTCGATCCTAGGTTTAAAGCCTATGTGGTGTCTCTCTTTCTGGCCGACACAAGCCTGCAGAGGTGCAAAGACCTGCTGGTGAACACACTGTCAGCTGAAGCGGAACGTGACACGTCAACGGCTCCTTCTTCATTTTCTCCTGCAACTGGGGCTGCCAGGAAAAAACTTAGGTATCCTAAGCAACCCGCTGGCGGTGATGCAGGGCAGGCAGGACCAAGTTTGGACATCTGGTCCGGACTGAAGGACCTGGCAACAATTTCTGACATGTCTACTGTCACTGCATATGATACTGTCACCATTGACAGAATGGTGGAGGATTACATCGGTGACAGCATCCAAGTAGGCATGGCAGACAGTCCATACTTGTACTGGCAGGAAAAAGAGGCAATTTGGAGGCCCCTGTACAAACTGGCTCTATTTTACCTGAGTTGCCCCCCCTCCAGTGTGTACTCCGAAAGAGTGTTTAGTGCAGCCGGGAACCTTGTCAGCGAAAGGCGTAGGAGGTTGCTTCCACAGAATGTGGAGAAGATGATGTTCATCAAAATGAATTATCAGCTCTTCCAGGGAGACCAGCCTCCAGAACGTACAGAGGGACTTGTGGTGGTGGATTCAAGTGGGGACGAGTTAATACTTTGTGAGGATGAGGATGTACACACTGAAGAGGGTGAGGAATCGGTGGATGAGGAGGATGAGGATGACATCTTGCCTCCATAGAGCCAGTTTGTGCAGGGACACATTAATTGCCAGCTTGTTTTGTGGGGGCCCAAACGAACCAATCATTTCAGCCACAGTTGTGTGGCAGACCCTGGCGCTGAAATGATTGGTTTGTTAAAGTGTGCATGTCCTGTTTATACAACATAAGGGTGGGTGGGAGGGCCCAAGGACAATTCCATCTTGCACCTCTTTTTTTTCTTTGCATTATGTACAGTTTGGGGCCTAGTTTTTCAAACTGCCATCCTGTCTGCCACTGCAGTTTCACGCCTAGATGGGTCACGTGTTTGTGCCGCCCACTCGTGTCGCTTAGCATAGTCATCCAGCTACCTCGGTGCAACGTTTTGGACATAAAAACACTATTGTGAGGTGTGAGGTGTTCAGAATAGACTGGAAATGAGTGGAAATTAAGGTTATTGAGGTTAATAATAGCATAGGAGCAGAAAAACCTACAAATTCTGTGATTTTAGCTGTTTTTATGCTTTTTTAAAAAAAAATACAGATCCAAAACACAAAACCCAGAACCCAAAACACGGAAGGGTGGTTTTGGCAAAACCAATCCAGATCCAAAACACGAAGAAAGATCCAGATCCAAAACCAAAACACGAAAAGTGGCCGGTGCACACCCCTAGTAAAAATGCGAGTAACAGAGTGATGTCATAATGGGAGTGGCGACTTGGCTTAAAATTGGGCGGGCAGTGTGACATAATGATAGAGACAAAATGATGTCATAATGGAAGTACTAAAGTTGATAAATAATAGAAATGACATTGTGATGTCATAATTGAAGTGATGTTGTGATGCAAAAATGGGAGTAACAAAGTGATGCGTTGGCTTGGGGGTGATTTAGGGTAGGAGGCGCAGGGCCCATTTTTAAACCAGTACATTCTACATGGCACAGGTCAAGTCATATGTTAACCAGTGCGAGCTGCCTCACTTCGGGGATTTGCATTTGCCTGTAGAACACAACTCGAAAGCTGTCCTAAGCAGTGTCCCCCTCCCTCAGACTCCGCTGTCTGCCTGCCCACCCACCTATGTAATGGGTCACGCTGTACTCCGGAGCTGCTTCCTGGAGGTCCGCTGAACCACGCAAGGAGCAGAGGGGGAGGAGACTCAGGAGAAGGGTAGGTGCTGGAATGCTGCAGTGTGAATGGAAGTAGGAGGTGCAGGAAACGCCAGGTGCTACTTTCCACTGTCTGTTCTGTGTGAGGCTGAAGAAGAGATAAAAACTTGGGGAAAGGTCTTCAGGGAACTGAGCAAGTTATATTCAACCCACGCCTGCCGAGAGTACTGAAAAAACTGCCCCTGCTGAGCAAACAGTGTGGCTACCGGGAGGACCAGCTAGAAGACATCTTTCAGTTTCTTAAAGGTACCGTAAAAGTTATCTGTACAGCTATTCAGTGACTGTCATTATACGTACAATGTACATGACAGATATGCAGTCACCCGGGGAAGGTGCATGTTATGGAGAATACAGAACAAATTATAATAGTGCCCATTTGGTTATACTTTGTAAAGAGGCAAATTTTATAAACTGGGGAGGGCCATTTGTCAGTTTGCAGCACTGTATTTTGTGTTTATTTGGTGCTATACTGCCCCCTCGTGTACAAAATGTGCAACAGCTTGAGATCTTGTACAGTATACACTGTAGGTCATGGATGGACCTACAGCACTTTTCATGGATGGAGAGACAGCAACTGGGACCTGGGAGCAGCATAGATGAGGTAACCCCTATAGATTCTCCTTTAGCATATTGTGACCTTCCCAGTGAGTCCTTCCTCTCCAATGCTGTCCTCTGCTTCCCACCAACACTCCCATCCTGCCCCCTGCCTTCCACTGATACTCCCATCCTGCCTGCTGCCTTCCACTGATACTCCCAACCTGCCCCCTGCCCTCCACTGCTACTCCTATTCAGTCCCCTGCCTCCCACTACTACTCCTATCCTGCCCCCTGGCTTCCACTGATACTCCTATTATGTCCCCTGCCTTCCACTGCTACTCCCATCCTGCCTTCCACTGCTACTCCCATCCTGCCCCTGCCTCCTACTGCTACTCCTATTCTGACCCCTGCCTTCCACTGCTACTCCAATCATGACCCCTGCCTTCCACTGCTACTCCCATCCTGACCCCTGCCCTCCACTGCTATCCCTATTCTGTCCCCTGCCTTCCACTGCTACTCCCATGCTGCCCCCTTCTCTACACTACTGCTATTACTAATCTCATCCTCACCCTTTCCCCACACTACTACCACCAGCAGTATCATAATGTATGTGGCTTGCAAAGTTTTTCAATGAATGTAGCTCTTAACCATAATAAATATGTAATCTTTATAAGTCTTCATTGTTTTTTTTGTTTTTTGAGGGGGGCGCCAGAAATGTTTTGGCAGGGGGGAGCAAAATGTATAGTTATGCCACTGGTGATGACATAATAGGAGTGACAAAAATGTTGTCAAAATGCACTAAAGTGTTTAATAATGAGAATGACATTGTGATGTCATAATGGGAGTGTCGATGTGCTGTAAAAATGGGAGTGACAGTGTGACATCATAATGGGAGTGACAAAATGATGTCATAATTGGAGAATCTAAAGTGGTTTAGCAATGAGAGTGAAATTGCAAAGTCATAATGGGAGTGGTGACGTAATGTAAAAATGGGAGTAACAGAGTGATGTCCTAATGGAAGTGACAAAATGCAGTCATAATGGGGGTACTAAAATGGTTTAAAAATAAGAATGACATTGTAATGTAATAATTGGAGTGGCGATGTGATGTAAAAATGGGAATTACAGAGTGCTGTCATAATAAGAGTGACAAAATGATGTCATAATGGGAGTACTAAAGTTTTTAATAATGAGAATGAAATTTTGAAGTCATAATAGGAGTGGCAATATGATGTAAAAATGGGCGTGACAGTGTGACATCATAATGATAGGGACAAAATGGTGTCATAATGGGAGTACTAAAGTGGTTTAATAATGAGTGACATTGTGATGTCATAATAGGAGTAGCGATGTGGCATAAAATTGGAAGTAACAGTGATGTCATAATAGGAGTGACAAAATAATGTCATAATGCGAGTAATAAAGTGGTTTATGAATAAGAATGACATTATTTGACATAATGCGAGTGAAGATGTGGCTTAAAAATGGGAGGGACAGTGTGACATCATAATGGAAGTGACAATGTTATGTCATAATGGGAGTACTAAAGTGGTTTAATAATGACAATGACATTGTGATGTTATAATGGAAATGGTGATATGGTGTAAAAATGGAAGTGACAGTGTGACATCATAATCGGAGTGACAAATGATGTCATAGTGGGACAGTCCGCTGCATCCGAAATCGTCCAGTGTACGGGGCATTACTGTCATTTGGGACAGTTAATCTGTATAATAGTTTTGTAAGGCTGCAGTGGAAGCCTAAACTCCCTCTGCAACCAAGGAAAAGGAGGACAAGCTACCAGTGTAAGTATGAGACCGGGGGAGGGACAAAGCAAAAAACGAGTCATTAAAGTCACGACATAAAGGGAGGGGCTGGGCCCAGTGGGGGATGGAGACCTAGGTGACCTGGTACATGCCGTATGTGTTATACTAGTACATTTCTGTATTTCATCTGTTTTCATTACACCAACTGGACATCTGGTTTTTATATATATTATACATATTTCTCATAATTTAGGTAAATGTGGTTATTCCATACAATTTATGCATCATTTTTAATAGTGTATGTGCATGTGTTTTAAAACTTGTTTATATTGACAACCACATATTTATCTATTTATTTACTATATATACGTGCTATGATTCTTTTTCTGTGTTGTTTTACTGGCTAGGCAAAATACACAACTACTTTAATTTGGCACTAGTACAGTGTCACACTCCAGCCCTTAAACACTTTCTTACCTCTTTGTTGTCTGTCCAGACTAACACAGAGGTCCACTAGTGCTCCCGGCTGGTGCTGAGGTATGCCTGTGCTGCTCCTGCCCCGTCTGCTCAGTGTCCTGTCACTCAACATGGAGATGGCTCTCCAGAACCCCTTGCTCACAGTGTGTCTTCCCAGCATGATGGCACATATAAGCTGCATGCTAGAGTTCCCTCCTAAACCACAGTATGGGTGCAGCCATGTTGTGGTCCTGATGCTCTATCAATACTCAGAGCGCTACTCCCAGACCAGCTGATTGCAGCATCCACTCCCTGGGGATTCTCTGCATATAAATTCAATTTCCTGACTGGCCTTTGTTGACAGTACAATGTTGCTTCTGCTGAAGTTAAAGCTCTGTGCTGAGCTCCCAGGTATTCTGTATATGAATGGTCCCAGGGCCTGATTCAACAAGGATCGCAATTAAAAATCTGCACGCAGGCAGCTTTGCAATTGTGATCTCTGCAGATATGTTAATGCAGCAGGAGGCATCATGCCACCTGTGCATTACTTATCCGTGTTGCGTTGTCCAATGCAGCATTGGATAAACTGCGTAACAACGGCTAGCTAAGGTGACCCATGGGGTCACTCAACCTGCCACCATAGTTGAGGGGAAGAGGACAGGAAATCACTGTCAGCCAACAGAAATCCTAGCCTCTTTCCCCCTCCCCCAACGACGGCGGCACGCCTCTGTTCCAGGAAACTGAGGTCATCGCTGCCCCCTCCCCACCCACAAATGGCAGCAGACTATCAATCACTGACAGTCTGCTGACAGTCTGCGAGTGGGATCGCATACCAGTTCTGCACATGCAAAGAATGGGTCCCGTGCAGATTCCCGAACATCGGGAATCTGCGTTCAGCAGTGCACTGGCATCCACTGCTGAATCAGGCCCCCAGTCCATTATATCCAGTTCCAAGTCTGGATATCAAGTCTTCTATTCCATCTAACATTCCAGTCTGGTTTTACCACAGAGACTTGTTAATGTTAACCTATATCGATTCCAGCCATAACCTCCTACCATCGGTCCCATTCGATACTTCCATCATCAGTTCCAAACTGACCCTGTACTGCAATTCATCATCATTTGTTCCAAAATTTCCCAACACTGCAATTCATCACCATCGGTCCGAAACCGTTCCAATACTGTGTTTCAACATCATTGGATCCAAACTGACCCAGTACTGCTATTCGTCATCGGTCCCTAACCCATCCAGTACTGCAATTCATCATCATCTGTCCCAATCTGATCCAGTACTGCAATTCATCAACATCGGTTTCAAACCGATCAAGTTCTTCAATTCATCAATATTGGTCTACTGATCCATCTCTCAATCCAGCATCATTGGTCCCAATCCGATTCTGCCCTCTCTCCCATTCTGCCCTCTCTTCAGTATTATATGTCCAGTTCCCATTCTAATGGAATTTACTTACTGTCCTCGCCTTCGGGACCATCATCCTAAACAGTTCATAATACTTCTCTTTAGCCTCCAACACCTGTTTCGACCAACTCCAACCCTCAGGTGTTAGTTTGTACTAGCAAAAAAGATTCAGCTGAGAATCAGGCAAAAGTTTCTTGGTTTACCTGATCTTGTTGCTCTCCAAGAGGCAGCACAGGCTTGGGTAGTTCAGATTCTCCAAGAACTGACTAACCATCTGGATAACATCCAATCCGCCCTTAGAGGCTCAGAAACTGCCACTTCATCCATTCTGATTTCTCTGGTTTCTGTTCCCTCAGCAGCACCTCATCTGCACATTCCTACTCCTGCAAAATTTGATGGGAACCCCAAAAATTGCAGGGGTTTCCTAAATCACTGTGAAATACAATTTGAGCTCCAACACAGTAATTTTCCTACAGACCATACCAATGTGGCATATATCATCTCCCTATTAACTGGATCCGCCAAAAACTGGGCCTTACCCTTATGGAAAAGATCGTATCCCATCCTAACATCTTACAAGGAATTTGTCATTCCGCTGAATCTTCAATGAGCCTGGTAGGGTGTCATCTGCATCTTTAGACCTTCTACATCTTCACCAGGGTTCAAATTCTGTAGGCCAGTATCTGGTTCAGATTCAAATACTGGCATTAGAACTCTCTTGGAATGATGGAGCATTCTATGCAGTCTTCTGGAATGGCTTATCAAACAAAATTAAAGAAATTCTTGTTACTCATGATCTCCCAGACAAGTTAGAGGATTTGATGTCCCTGTAAGGTGGACTTACGTTTTAAAGAATGGGCTATTAAGAGAGGGAGATTCATTCATTCTAAGCCTAGGTAACAGTCTTGCCTCAGTCAGTTTCTCCACCCAACAGGAACCAATGCAAATCAACCATTCTTGCCTATCACAGGAAGAACGCCAAAGGTGACAGTCTGAGCATATATGTCTATACTGTTCTGATCCATCTCACCAGTTCAACAATTGTTCCAAGTGTCTGGGAAATTTGCACTCCTAACTTGGCAAGGAGAGGCTAAGTTATGAGTAGTTCATCCCTCTGCAAAGAAAACCAATTGCATTCTCTAAGTTTCTTTTCAAGTGGCCAAGCGCTTCAAGTAAGTCTCTGTGCTGTTGGATTCAGGCACAGCTGGCAACATAGACACATCCAAATTAGTCCAGCAGTGGGCATTACCAACCGAGAGTCTGCTTCATCCTATCTACCACAAAGTGGTTGATGGATGCCACATCCTAGGGGGTACAATTGCCCTTCAGTCTCGACCTCTGTAAGTCAAGATTGGTGCTCATACCCAGGGCCTTGCATTCAATAGTTCTGGGCTTGCTTTGGCTCCATGCACCTGAGTGTTATTACTAAGGTGATTGAGCAGCTACCAATATGCATTGCAAGTCTGAGAGGCATAGATGGGACCAGCATTTGGAGGGCATGCTGGTTCCTGTTGTGCAATTAGAACGACCTAGGGGTGACTCCAAGGTAAGCTGGCTCTCATTTTTAAATATGTTTGTGTATGTGCCATTATGATGTGGCCTTACATTGGGCAATTATGTGCCCTAAATTGTATGCTATTTTTGGGAATGAGTTTGTGGTACAGTGCTCCCTGGGTTAGTATGTCTGGACTGCTTTAGGGTGGCACACTAGAACACTATTTAGCAGTTTAGTAGAAAATAAGTATTAATAATACTTCTTTATTTAGCATTTTAATTACACACTTTACCTGTGTATCACCCCCTAACACATAACTTTGGATTTATTAATATTATTATTAACACTTACTAACACTTTTAGTCTTTCACTGGTGTTCTACCCTGGGGTGGTTGGCCTTTGCTGGCTTTTTGGGGTTCCGCATCCCAGACTTTGACTCAGAATTAGAAACCTACAGTATCAGAGATGCCGTGACGTGGCCTGGAGGCATACACATATGTTTGCAGATATATACAACTAAGATCTCTGAATTATCTACCACCAAGTAGTTTTTAAAATCTTTTTGCTGATATCATTTTGAGTGCTGGGGGATACCTTTTGTTGGTTCAGCATGCTCGGCAGTACCGTCACATCCGGATACCCCTCCTCCTCCTCCTCCTTATCAAGAATTCACTGATTTTTTCTGTAAAGCTTTTATGTTCTTCCTCCTCACCATGAATGGGATTGTCCAAATGAATTAATCCCTCGGAAATCTCCTCCCAGAGGGCGAATTTATCCACTATCACTCCCAGAAACAAAGGCCATGACTGACTATATCCTAGAGAATTTGGAAAAATGGTTCATCCACCCTTCCACCTCTCCCACTGGTTCAGGATTTTTTTGTCAAAAAAAAGGATGGAGGTTTGTGCCCCTGCATCGACTACAGGGGTCTGAATGGCATCACCATTAAAAACCATTATCCTCTCCCTCTGATTACAGAGCTCTTTGACAGAGTCACTGGAGCCACCATCTTCACCAAATTGGACTGGTGAGGAGCATATAATCTCATACGAATTCAGGAAGGAAACAAGTAGAAGACTGCATTTAATACTTGTGATGGTCACTAATGACTACCTCGTTATGCCCTTTGGTCTTAGCAATGCTCCCGTAGTTTTCCAGCAATATGTCAATGAGATCTCCAGTGATCTGTTGTACAAACATGTTCTCTATCTTGACGATATTCCAATATTCACCAATGATCTGGAGGAACATTGCTGGCAAGTAAAGAAGGTTTTGACATGTTTCTGTTCCAATCATCTATACTGCAAATTGGAGAAGAGTGTCTTTGAGGTCAAGTCTATTCCCTTACTGGGATGTATTATTTCAGGTTTTGGTCTCAAAATGGATCCAGAAAAACTCCACGCAATTCAGAAATGGCCACTTCCTAATACTCTCTGGTCTTTTCAGCGTTCCTTTGGGTTTGCGAACTACTATTGGAAATTCATAAAGAACTCTTCCACCATCATTGCACCTATTACCACTCTCACTCGGAAAAGTGCCAATCCATGCTGATGGTCAGGGGAAGCAAAGGAAGCCTTCTAAGAAATCAAACAGAAGTTAATTTCAGCTCCTGTTCTTCATCAACCTGATGCCACACAACCATTTGTCTTGGAAGTTGACGCTTCTTCCCTAGGAGTCAGAGCTGTGCTCTCTCAACGTGCTTCTGATGGTCTTCTCCACCCCGGTGGATTTTTCTCAAGAAGATTCACTCCGTCTGAGTGCATCTACTCTATTGGGGATCAAGAACTTATTGCTATTAAGTTAGCCTTGGAGGAGTGGTGCTATCTTTGGAAGGAGCTATGCATCACATTTCCATTCTCACAGACCACAAAAACATCATATCTTAAGACAGCCCATTGTCTGAATATGAGGCAAGCCAGAGGGGCTCTCTTCTTCTCATAATTGAACTTAAAATTATCTTTTCGTCCAGGGGTCCAGAACCGAAAGGCTGATGCCCTCTCTCGATCCCGCAAAAAAATTAGACTACATCTGCTGAGAAGCATCTCATCATTGATCCAGTGGCTTTCTCTGCAGTCAGAGTAGAAACCTCCCCACCTGTTGGGAAAACTCTTGTCAAGCCCACATTATGCAAGAAACTGCTACATTAGGCTCATGCTTCCCACTTCTTAATTCATGCAGGCATACAAAAGATCTTTGAGTTCATTACCATGTCATACTGGTGACCCTCTCTCAAAAAAGAAGTCCAAGATGTCATTGTCTTTACAGTCTCCAGCTGGGCAGTTACTTCCTCCCTCTGTTCCACATCAACCGTGGTCACATCTGTCGATGGACTTTATCGACCTACCAATTTCAAACAAATTCAGCACCATCTGGGTGGTAGTTGACTGGTTCTCCAAGATGGCTCACTTCATACCCCTCACTGGTCTTCCATCAGCACCCAAGTTGGCTCAATTATTCAAAAATAAATCTTCAGACTCCATGGACTACCACTGGAAATCATCTTTGACCGGAGATTGCAGTTTGTCCCCAAGTTTTGGCATTCCTTGTGTTCTTTACTTCAAGTCAAGCTTAATATCTCCACTGCCTACCACCCCCAGTCAAATGGCCAGACAAAGTCAAGCAAGATCTGGAGTATTTTCTTCATTTATAAGTATCCTCCTCTCAGGATAACTGGGCTGAACTGCTTCCTTGGGTGAAATTTTTGTCACAACAATCAGTACCATTCTTCATCTGGTTCCATGCCCTTTTATGCAACTTATGGCCTTCACCCTCAAGTTCCTGAGTTTCAGCCTCTTCCTGTCTCACAGGCTCCAGCTGCTGTCTGCACCTTGCAACACTTTTACAAGATTTGGAAAGAGATCTGCTTGTCCTTTGTGAAGGCTACTGAGGGGTACAATAAGTTCGCTGACAGGAGGAGGAGAGCAGTTCCTAGTCTCAAGTAAGGAGAGAGTTTGGCTCTCTACACAAAATATGCAATTAAGAATGCATCCATGAAATTTGCACCATGCTATATTGGGCCATTCGTAATTTGAGCGTGTTATCAATCCAGTTTCATTTAAACTCAAGCTACCTCCATTCCTGAGGATACCAAATTCCTTTCATATTTCTTTATTGAAACCACTCATGCTCAACCAGTTTCATTCCGCACTTCCAAAGTCCAGACTCATCATGGAGTCAAACGAAGTGGCAAAGATTCTGGACTCTAGTATCCGTTATGGACATCTCCAATACTTGATCGACTGCAAGGGTTACGTCCAGAAGAACATTCCTGGACTTTTGGCTATGATGTTCCTGCTCCTCAGTTGATCCAAGCATTTCATGCCAAGTTTCCACATAGGCCTAAGAGGTGTCCAGGCAAAACCTGTGAAAGGAGGGGGTTCTGTCACACTCTGGCTCTTAAAATCCACTTTCCTACCTCTTAGGTGTCTGTCCAGACTAGCACAGAGGTGCGCACACATTGCACAATGCTCCCGGGTGGTGCTGAGGTTTGTCTTTGCTGCTCCTGCCCCGTCCGCTCAGAGGGGGTCTTTCAGATCCGCTCGTGAGTGGCAGTATGCTCGCAAGCGGGTCGATTTTCCCCACTGCGCATGTGCACGATGGAGGGTGCTCCGTCGTGCGCATGTGCGAGACCCGGCGAGCGACTGGCTCACCATCGCTCCGGGTCTCGCACCAAAGGGAGCGTGCTGTCGATGTTGATTGACAGCATGCCCCCTTTGGTGGGTGTGCCGGGGGCGTGCCTGCCAGACGGAGGCATTCCCATGGGAACGTCTACCATCTGAAGCCGGCCCCACTGACATCACTAGTGATGTCAGTGGGAGTGATTTTGGCTCTGATAGAGCCAAAATGACTCCAGAGCTTGTGGCAGGGAGACCCTACCGCAGGGTCTCCGTCGCAAGTACGATGGTCACGATGGTCAAGACCATCACAACCATCATCATGGCCGCTCGCATATGCTGTGGGTGGTCACCCACAGCTATGCGAGCGGCCAGGAGGCCGCTCCATTTTCATGGAGGAGGGCACTGATTCAGAGCGAGCACTCTGGTCAGAGCGTCCGGCTCTGAATCAGGCCCAGTGTCCTTTCACTTAGCATGGAGATGGCTCTCCCCAGCCCCTTCATCATTATTGGTCCCAAACTGATCTAGTACTGCAATTCCTCATCATCTGCCTCAACCGATCAACTTCTTCAATTCATTTACATCGATCTCAAACCGATCCATCTCTTAATCCAGCATCATTGGTCCAAATCCGATTCTGCCCATTTCTTCAGTATTATATATCCAATTACCCTTCTAACCTGCTGCTCAATATAAACATCTACTTTTACTGTCCTCACCTTCGGGCCTAACATCCTCTTCAGTTCATATTACTCCTCTTCAGCCTCCCACGCCTGCTTTGATCAACTCCTAACCTCAGGTGTGACCAGCTTCTCTCTCGTCCTTGAGCTTAGGTGTTCAGTCACTGGGGGCAGAGGTGTAGTGGGCTGAGTATTCTCCCTGGGGTCTGCTAGGACTTCCGTGTGAGTGTCCTGGTTCCCACAGTGGTGGTCATGGCCACAGCCATGTTAGTCGATATCTCCTCTCTAGTCTCTCCCAGTGGTAGGCCTGTGGTCACTCAGCTGATCTTCTGATCCAATGACCAACTACCTAAGGGTATTTAGTCTGAGTCCAGGAACAGGAAGCTGCTGTTTAACTTTGCTTTAACAGTGTCTGTGATTACTTTCCAGGTTCCACGTTCTTTCCTACCAGTGTTATATACTAGTGTCTGGATTCCCTGTGACTTCTCCAGTGATTATTTCAGCACCTGTCTCTTTGCTGAAACTCCAGTTAACTTCAGCACTAATCAGCATCTTGTTCTCCTGTGCATATTTCAGCACCTGTCTCTGTGCTAAACTCAAGTAAAACAATATCAGCACTAATCAGCATCTGGCTTCTTTAGTGATTTCCTCAGTACTTGTCTGTGTACTGACTCCAAGGGGTAACTTTACTAAAGTGAGAGTTTTTAGAAGTGCGTTTCAGAAGTGAAGTTGCCCTTAGCAACCAATCAGATTCTAGATATTATCTTCTAGAAGGTGCTAGCTAAATGTTAAGTAGAATCTTGTTGGTTGCTATGGGCAACATCACTTCTAAAACTCATTTCTAAAATCTCTCACATTATCCAATTTACCCCAAGTGTCATTCTCCTATGTCTGTGCCTGCATCTGAATCACCAGCATGTGTACGCAGTACAGCATCAATGTACTGATTCAAAGTGTCATTCTCCTGTGTCTGTGCCTGTGTCTGGATCACCAGCATGTGCATTTAGTACAGCATCTGTGTACCAATTCCAAGTGTCATTCTTCTGTGCCTGTATCTCCAGACTGTGTACTCAGTACAGCATTAATGTACTGACTCCTAGTGCCACTGTTTGATACAGTCCCATGTCCAGATCATCAGATATACTCTCTAGTGCTAGCCATTGCTGGTATCTCCAGTGTTCTCATGTTTCAAGTTCCCTTCATTGTTGTCCAGTGTATGAGTGTTTTCTTTACATTCATTATCCGGCATATTCATTCCCGCTATTCTCCTGGTCTCCTGGTCTCCTCGTCACTCCCAGGCACCTGCCCAGAGGGCCATGACCTGCTCACTTGTTGTGGCAAAACCCAAATCATTATAGGAGGGGTCACTGGTGAACACCATTAAGTGGATTAGACTCTGCACCTCTGGTCAGGTTGAGCCAACACCTGGGTTTGACCAATATAGAGGACATTATTATTGACACCCCATCAGTTGCCTCCTAGCCACCCTAACCCTTCAGCTCCCAGTCCTCCAATTGAGGAATCCCTAGAAGTGGACCGTGACAGTTTGAACAGCCCAAAAACATGCAAGCAACCGGGTGCCAGGGTGAAGCAGTTTTTCAATACCTACTCCTCTGTATGGCTGCACAAGAAGCAGACCCGCAACTTATAGAACAATAATTGCAAGAAGTTTTCACTAAACTAAAAATCATTCATTCAGTTCTTGATACTTTGACTCCAGTTCCGTCTCAAGTTCTGCCAATAAAACCTCTTGTGTCTACTTCTCCAGAGCTTCCTTCTCGAGTATAATCGATTTTCTACCAAAGAATTTATTCCTGAGTGTATTAACCAACCTCTGTTTTTATCAACTTCTAGAACAGCTTCAAAGTTTTCTCCCTCAAGTTTTTCAAATATTTTCTAAGTTTTTTAGTGCTGCCCCTGAGTTAACCAAAACTTTTTTCATGCAAGATAAGGTGAGGCATCGCAGTTATCTATGCCCTAAGCTTACTGAGGCTGAACGTTTGCGGCACCAGGAGTTATAACTGCGAAAGTGCTGATCACTTTATTAGGGATTGTCATCTGCAGCTTCAGTTCCCTCAGCTCCGGGCCAGAAGGTAACGTCTACCACACAAAACAAGGTTCACATTTTTGATTGGGGCCTAGTTACAAAATGTTTTTACCCTCTACTAGGGAATTTAGGGAGAATATTCCAACCTCCTAAAGTTAGGGAGACATCATATTCTGTTTGTTCTGGTCTCAATCCGGATGATGGAGGTTCCAATCTCAGTCCAGGTTCTCCTCCTCTAAGACATTTCACTCTGCACCTCGGGATAGAGCATTTGATCCAGAAACTCCTGAAGAGGCTTCTGGACCTTTTCCTTTGGAGGGAAGACCTGCTTGTCATCTCCAAGAGACATGTTTGAGCCCTCAGCACCAGTTGGCATCCCCTGTGCCACTATTCTAACTACTGACAAGATTCAAGTTCAGGAAGGATTATCTGTACTTTCAAATTTTATTTCTTCTAATTTGGGTTTCGCACCCCAGGAGGGGGTTTCCAGATTCACACCCCAGGAGGGGGTTTCAAGTTTCATACCCCAGGAGGGGGTTTAAAGTTTCACACCCCAGGAGGGGTAGTCAAGTGTCATACCCCATGTGGGGTTTTCTGATATTATACCCCAGGAGGGGGTTTCAAGTTTTGCACCCCAAGAGGGGGTTTCAAGTTTCATGCCCCAAGGAGGGGGGTTACAAGTTTTGTGTGCCAGGAGGGGTCTTCAAGTGTGTTTCCCCAGAAAGGGATGTCAAGTTTCATGCCCCAGGAGGGGACTTCAGGTGTTATAACCCAGGAGGGGATTACAAATGCCATAACCCAGGAGGGGTTTCCAAGTGTCATGCTCCAGGAGGGCTCTTCAAGTTTCATGCACCAGGGGAGGTTTCAAGTTTCATGCCCCATGACAAAGTTTCCAGTGTTAAGCCTCGGGAGGAAGCTTCAAGCAACCTGTCCATCCCAGTTGGGAACTCTTCTTTTTCTACTGTTGAATGTGCTTCACAAGCTCCAATTTTTCGGAAGTCTACAGTAGGCCTAAAGCTCTTGATGTCAAGCAGACTCCGCAGGGAGTTGATAATTAAATGGGAGGTCTGATATTTGTAATCATTGGGATCTCGGCACTCATGGGAATAAAAGAAATCAAGTCATTAAAAGAGTGTGTTCAGGGCAAAGTTACTAAAAATTTTAGCAAGGAAACCAACTACCTCATCATGAGCCATGATGGTGATGAATCCAAATGGAAGAAGACCGAGAGTCTTGGGAGCAAAATTATTGATGTGGATGGTTTGTTTGAATTAATGTACTCCTCGCCCAGCAAGGAATCATTTTCCGAGCATATCTTCCTTGAGAACAACAGGATGCATAACACTAATTCGACCATGTCATTTGTTTCTACCCTTGCTGAAGCCCGTCGGGGTACGTATACAGACACCTTTGCTGTTAAAGACTCTATCTCAAGTTTACCATTCTCAGACATTAAACTCAGGTACATTGCTGTACTACCTTCTCATAACTATACGGAGTAAGATCAATCTGTCTGAAAGAGAAGAAAAACTCCAAGAACTATTAGAGACCAACAAGCTGATAACATCAGAATTAGTTATGCTTCCCTCTGCGCATCTCCAAAATCCTCTGAGTTTTAACTCTTCCGTTCTTCCCTTGTATATGGACTCTGAGTCTGATTCTGAATTTGATCCTATACATGAAGGATCCTGTACCTTCCTTTTCCTGAAGACCATTTGTTATTTGACCCTATTCTTCCTAGTCATGTGTCCCCAAAGAAATACCTTTTGAGAGCTACGAGTATCCGGAAGAAAAATTAATCTTGCCATACAACATATCAACTGAAGATTAGTAAATCTACAGTTCCATGTACCAAGTCTTTATGTACTTTGTTTCTAGAAGAAAATCCTCATACTGGTGCTACAATGATTTCCTAGGAGAAGAAATTTCCATTTGTAGTGAGGGTGAGTGGTTCACTTGTTCCAAAAAAATTTTTTAATTTCCTTGGATACAAAAGTTGGGAAGATATGTGAAAGGGTCATCCAAGACTTAAAAAGTTTTTCTTAAATGTGATTTCCTAAGTTTTTTTTCTGGATGGAATTTTTTTTATGCACTTCCTAGGTGTCCGGAATCTACTCTGAAGGGGGTGGTACTTTCAGGATGCGTCTGGGCTTGGCTGCTACTCACCACTGCACCGGCGTCCTTGAACTTAGGTGTTCAGTTGCCGGAGGCAGAGGTGATTGGGGGCTAAGGGCCTGATTCAGAGCCGCTCGTAAGCGGCCGCTCGTTAGTTCCAAGCGATGTTTGCCCAACTGCGCATGTGTACGGATCGTAATACGCATGCGCGAACCAGTCAGTGCGGCCAAAAATCGTTTGTTCGCTAAATAGCGAATGCCTGCTATTTTGAGTGACAGGAGGAGGCGTATGTGGGTGGTAACAGTGGAAGGTGCTTGAAAACGGGGAGTGGAGATCCGAACGCAGGCATGCTTAAAGGTCAAAATGGGCGTTTTATGGGTGTGCATAATTAATACAGCAGCGTCATTAACCATGTCACTGGGTTATTTTATAGCCAGAACTGCTCGCAAGATTGTGGTAGCAAAAACCAACCACAAGAATAGTGAGCAGTTCATACGTTGGTCGATGTACTTGATTAATCTAATAAATAATGGACATGACGTAGGATGCGAGTGGCCAGGGGGCGTATTTTTCCAAAAAACGACCGCAAGTTTTGTTCGCTCGTTCAGACCTAGAGGCGTGAACAGACCGCAAAGAGCGAATGGTTCATTTTGAATAGCCACCCCTATTTTCTGGACGAGCGAGCGCTAATTGCGTCCGGCTATGAATCAGGCCCTAAGTGTTCTCCACGGGGTCTGCTAGGGCTTCCATGCATTTGTCCTGGTTCCCGCAGTGGAGGTCATGTTAGTATGTATTACCTGACTAATCTCTCCCAATGGTAGTCTTCTGATCCAATGACCAACTACCTAAGGGTATTTAGTCTGACTCCAGAAACAGGAAGCTGCTGTTCAACTTCACTTTTCCAGTGACTGTGATTACTAGCTTTCCAGGTTCCATGTTATTTCCTACCAGTGTTATATACTAGTGTCTGGATTCCCTGTGACTTCTCCAGTGATTATTTCGGCACCTGTTTCTGTGCGGAAACTCCAATTAACAACTTCAGCACTAATCAGCATCTTGTTCCTCTGTGAATATTTCAGCACCTGTCTCTGTGCTAAACTCCAGTGAAACCATATCAGCACTAATCAACATCTGACTTCTCTAGTCATTTCCACAGTACTTGTCCGTGTACTGACTCCAAGTGTCATTCTCCTGTATCTGTGCCTGCATCTGAATCACCAGCATGTGTACTCAGTATAGCAATGGTATACTGATTACAAGTGTCATTCTCCTGTGCCTGCATCTGGATCACCAGCCTGTGTACTCAGTAAAGCATTTGTGTACTGACTCTTAGTGCCCCTCTTCTATACAGACATGTGTCCTGATTATCAGAGATACTCTTTAGTGCTAGCCATTGCTGGGATCTCCAGTGTTCTCATGTTTCAAGTTCCCTTCATTGTAGTCCACTGTACGAACTCACAGTACTCATTACATTCATTATCCTGCGTATTAATTCCCGCTATTCTCCTGGTCTCCTCGTCACTCCAAGGTACCTGACCAGAGGGCCGCAACTTGCTCACTTGGTGCTCCATTGTCTCCCGTGGCCACTCCCAGAATACCATGCGCAACTACATCACACCCGACACCAATGGCATTCTGGGAGATTGGGAGGGATTGAGAACAGCAGCACAGTTTGTGAATATGGCATTACCAGAGTTTGTACATTATGCGGCAAAGAGCCCATTCACGCTCTGCCACACAGCAGTACTCCTTATACACATTATGCCACACTGTAGTAGTGCCCCTTATAATAACACTATGCCACACAGAAATGTCCCTTACACATTATTTCACACACAGTAATGCCCCTTACACATTATGCCACACACAGTAATGCCCTTTGCACATTATACCACACTGTAATGCCCCCCCAGCTACTCACATCCCCATGTGTCCCTCCAGCAGCATGGCAGACACTATTGTGCAGTGTGATGAGAATAACTGACACTACTGTGGTGTAATGTGAAATAGTACTTTTGTGTGGCCATGCCCCTTTCCCATGAGGCCATGTAATTTTATTTAGGAGGATGCAAATTTATGGTTTTAGGGGGGGGGGACAAAACACTGACCCTGTCTATATGTAATATATGTGTGTATGTGGCATTTATCTCAGGAATAATCACCAGGAATGATGTCATGTGAATGTAAATAAATATATATATGTGTGTGTGTGTGTGTGTGTGTGTGTGTGTGTGTGTATATCAAAATGATTTCTAGGCAGTGTCCTGTACTGTGGATTATAGGAGGTTTAATGATGCCACTGTATTTTATGCCTATCCCATGCCCAGGATAGATGAACTACTAGATAAGCTTGCCCTGGCATGTTACATCACTATCATGGATTTCAGTAGGGGGTACTGGCAGATCCTGCTGTCACCCAAGACCCATGAGCAGTCTGCATTCATCACCCCATTTGGGCTGTTTGAATTTCTGGTCATGCCCTTTGGGATGAAGAATGCCCCTGCGTCCTTTCAGCACCTGGATAATGACCTGCTGGAAGGCAAGGAGGTATACACAGTTGCCTACCTGGATGACATCGCAGTGTTCAGCCAGAGCTGGGAGGAACACCTGATCCATCTAAATAGTGTGTTAGGCCGAATCACTGGGGCAGGCTTGACAATCAAACCCAAGAAGTGCTAGCTTGGCATGGGAGAGGTGCAATATCTAGGGCACCATGTAGGGTGAGGTACTCTCCGCCCAGAACCATACAAAGTGGAGACTATTGCTGCATGGCCTCCCCGTAAGACTAAAAAACAGGTAATGTTCTTTCTAGGAACTGCAGGGTACTACTGAAAATTTGTAACCCACTACAGCACCCTAGCAAAGCCCTTAACAGATTTGACAAAAAAGAAGTTGCCCCAGGTGGTCAATTGGACCGAGGACTGTGAGAGGGCCTTCCTAGCCCTAAAGTCTGCTTTATTTCAGTCCCTTGTGCTGCAGGACCCAGATTTCAAAAAGAGATTCGTTGTACAGACTGATGCCTCTAATTATGGTTTAGGTGCTGTGCTAAGTGAGGTCAATGAGCAGGGGGTAGAGCATCCTGTAATTTTCCTAAGTAAAAAACTGCTGTCCCGTGAAGTGGCCTATGCCACCATTGAAAAAGAGTGTTTGGCGATTGTATGGTCTCTCCAAAAACTTCAGCCATATCTTTATGGAAGAGACTTTACCATAATTACAGACCACAACCCACTCGTATGGCTTGATAGTCTCTGGGGATAATGGTAAACTTCTCAGATGGAGCCTTTCCCCGCAGCAATACACCTTCACCATCCAGCACAGAAAGGGTGCAGAGCACAGCAATGCTGACGGACTCTCCCGGCAAAGTGAGGAGGTTGTCAGTGGTGCACAGGTAAGGCTGTGACGTGTGTCGCAGTCCCTCCTGTGTCCATCTTCAGGGAGAGGTGTGGCATTTATCTCAGGAATAATCGCCAGGAATTATGTCATGTGAATGTAAATAAATAAATAAATAAATATATATATATATATATATATATATATATATATATATATATGTGTGTGTGTATCAAAATGGTTTCTAGGCAGTGTCCTGTATTTGACCTGTAGGAACACAGGGCTTGGAGGAGATTTGTCTCCCTGGAACCAGGCATCCAGATAACCATCTCTTATCTCTACAGGCCATAAAGTTTGGGAAGAGATACAGCCTTAATGCAGATGGTCAGACCTGGTTAAGCCAAGTCATGGGATATAAAATCCTTTAGGAGGGAGATGACAGGAATGTAGGGTATGTTACCTGCTTACTGGTTTTTAAAAAACTCCTCCACACTGTTTCAAGACCCCCCTACTTTCTATAGACAATATGGAAGAGTGTGACCGATTTCTTAATGCCCAGTTTACAGCAATAAAAGAGTGAAAAACCCAAAGGTGGGGGCTAGTGCAGCTTCTCCCTCAATGATAAGGGTTCTTGTGAGTCCCGAGATGACTGGCCTGGACCCGATGCTCCATGTGTCTCCTTCACACAGGGTCTAAAAAGTGTAAAGACTCTGGATTTTTATCATTTTAATTCCTTTTACTTTCTGAAACTTATTTGTGATTTATTTGTATTGTCCATATTTGTATTACCTTTATCTGTAATCAATAACCATGGAAATATTTTTCAGATTCAACATTCTTAATCCAGTGTATTCTCAGTGTTCTTGTCGATTTCATGAGCCAGTGATATCAAAGCTACATACCTATATGTAAGTGAGTGTGCATATTGAGATTTGAGGGGAGAATCTAACGACTCCTGTGAACTTTGTTGGTGGTGGCAGTACCATGTTAGATTAGCGACATGTGCTGAGGTAACCATAAATCACTGTTAGCGATTCTCAGATTGAGGTATCTGGAGAATCGGCTGGCTGATCATGACAGTGTATAATATATATATATACAGTATATATATATATATATATATATATATGTGTGTGTGTGTGTGTGTATGTATGTATGTGTATATGTATGTATATATATATATATATAACAATAAGCAGCACTCCCACCTTGAATAAATAATGCTCCAGTGCCCTCCTAGGTATCCACGCAAAGGATCCAACACATAAGAACAGAAAGACGAGATAATAAATGGTCTCGAAACGTTGAAGCATTATTCTGCTTGAGTCCGGTGACTGATTTCCGAGTGCCGCCTTTCTGTTCTTATGTGTATGTATGTATGTATATATATATATATATATATATATATATATATATATATATAATGTATATAGATATGTATGTATATTATAAGGGCACAATCGTGCCCTTATATTAAGGCTGCATGTAAAAAACTGCAATTCTTCCATAGAGAATTCCGGAGGGGGGGGGCATGGTGTTTAAGGGGAAACACCTCAAAAGCTATTTGAGGTACCGAGCTGAAATTTGGCAAGGGCGGGTAGAATTGTCGATCGGTGCTACTTTCCAAATTTCAGGGCATAAACATAAAAAGTGAGGACTTGGGCATAATCTAAAGTTCCAACTGTCACATTTTTCTGACATTCTCAATTAAGACCACTTTTCTGCTATAGTCTATGGGGGGTTTTGGGAAGGTATAACTCAGGGTAGGGGGAGAATTTAAACTTTGGGTTTGTTTTATTAGGTAGCTATTATGCCAGGGTAGGGTCTTTTGGGGTTCAGGTAAATTAGAAAGTTACAGTTTTCAAACTATTACCTCAAGAATCCGCCATTGTATAGATAGGACTTTTCAACTTGTTGCGCAGCCACAGTAGGAGCCTTCAGCAGGTGTAATCACTGTGGCTTCACTTGGGTGTACCTAGATGGCCATCATTTGTGGGTGGTAGCGGGGGACAGGTCCGAGGGGAAGGAAGCCAGCATTTGCTGCAGCCAGGATGCGGGAGGTAGGGATTAATGGGTGTTAGGTGTGGCTGGGAACTGGGGACGGTAGCGGGGCATTAGCTCCGGCAGTGCAGTGGCACTGCAGGCAGTAATGTAGCAGGCGTTAGGACCCTGGGGAAGTAGCAGCACACAGATGCCGGCTTGGATCTGGAATATCCGTAATACCTGCATCTGTGTTTAAAAAAGATAAACACAGAAGCAGGAATGGGTCAGTGAGACCTGTCTGCTTCTGTGTTTAATTAAATAAAAAACCTACTGTCTATTCTTTCCTCTTTCTTTTACTTAATATTTCCGTATGACCTTTAAACTTGTTATATGCTTAGGCATGAGTTTTCTTCCTATATAAAGATGTAACCTGTCAGTATACAGTTAGCCTAGAGCTTATATGACCAGCCTGCAGTCTATGGTCACAGCCTATTGCTCGATGTATGAGATCCCAGCTTCAAGGTGTTGGAGGGGGCATCTGGGAATGAAGCCATCTATATGTTAAGTAGATCTGAGAAGCAAGTTAAGTATTTTCCCTTTTACTTTGTAATAAATGTCTTTTTAATATATATTATTTGTGTGGCTTGATTAACTCTTTGTATCCAAGAGAACATTAGTGGTGTTAGAAATGGGATACAAAGGGTTATTAGCCATAAATCTGCTTAGAATGTGTAGTCGATGGTTTAAGCGTTGTGCAAACGCAGGGTTGTGTAAACCCGTGTAAAAATCCTCTTATTTTAATGAGGGAGGTGTGACCTGATCAGTCACAGAGAGTATAGTGTATGTCACAGTATATGTGCATGTTTTCTGTTTACTATTTTTTTGTGATACTGAAACAAACAAGGAAAGATGCATTTTAAGATTCTTAAGAAATATTGTTATATTGTGAAAGATAAATTGGAAACTCAGCTGGCTGATTTCCAGAAAAAGCATAATATTGTTTTTTTACTGCCTGTTGATAAGAGTAAAAGTAGTGAAATTTTACATAGACCCATATATGTTGTGAAGAAAAAAGGGAGTGTAAATGCAGTGACAAGAAAGCCTGTCTCACAGATAGAGACATGAAACTCAAATTCACATTGTCCCATGAATTCCCAAGGGAGAGGCAGTGAGGGTATTCATTACTTAGCAGCTACTGAGGGAGCGAAATCAGATGCAGCTGCCTTTGAGAAAAAAAGTTTCCAGATAGAAACTTTGAATGAATCTGTAGATTCTTGTGATATTGCAGAAGATCTAAAGAGTCACACAGTGTTAGAAAATAGTATAGTTCTGAATTGAATTAAAACAAATGTGTGCAAGATGTATCAGAAAATGGAGTTTCTGATAACATGACATGGTTTGTGGCATATCCTAAGTTGAAGGAAGGTACACCTGAATTGCCACATACTGTCCAGTTTGCTGTGTGTTTTGAATTAAACAAGAACCAGGAAATGTCTGAATGCCCATTAGAAAAGGTTGGGCTAAGTTATGATGGGGGAGTGGTTATGATGCCCATTGATGAATGGGAATTACCAAGAGCCAGGGGGTGGGAGATAGGCAGGATTGCAGTAAAAGTCCTTACCCCTGAGACAGGGAACTGCACCCATGATGATATTTCTTCCTAGAGAGTTACTGTGCAGTTTCACAATAAAGAAAATGCATGCTTTGCAAATGATGTTTATGGTTTATCATATATTAATGATAGAGTAGTGGTGGGAAACACTCTGATACTGATGATACATGGTGGGGGTGAGTGGGGTGCTGTCTGTAGGTGTAACCAGGGAGATATTTAAGTAAAAATACTTATCTTTTGGTGTATAAGATAGTGATTTTCCTTATATTGCTGACACTTTACTTGCTGCCTCTTACAGGTCATCCATCCAGGATTGTTCATAATATATAAAATAAGATGCAAGGAGAAAAAATGTGTAGTTTCCTTCAGTAAGAGCTGCTATGTATAATTAAAGTGAATCTGTTGGGGCTTTTAAACCCTGGAACATAGGTGTATAAAATATACACGTATTAAACACTAGAAGAGAACTGGGTATTTCAGGTAATTTCTATGTATAGGGGATGTAAATGGTACCACACCGAAAGCGTGGGATGTGAGTCAAATCTCATGTCAGTATCTGAGAGGGGAAAGACTAAAAATATTTCCACTATAACAAACAGGGAGAAACTTCCTTTTACAAAGAAAAAACATTGAGACCCCCATTTGGAACTAAAAATACCCACTTGAGATCACCAAGAAATAGGAGAGATGTAAACTCTGAAAGAAATGAATGGGATTACTGGAAAGAAAGAGAAGACAACAAACACCATATTAGAAGGGACATTTTTGGACCTAGGAGACAACAAAGATACAGTAGCAACGAACAAGATAGACATATAAATCATACAAAAAGGAGGACAAACTTCTCCCACAGTCCCTCTGTCCTAATCATGGATGATAAAAAGTAAAGAGAGGGAAACAAGGATAGTGCAACCCACATAAAAGAAACTCCAGAGCCCTCAGAATCTAGGAAACCCCCTTTTTTAGGAGAAAGGAGGGTGAGGAGGAACATCCGACACAAGAGAATTTGCAGCACGAGGGAAAGGCTTCGGAACAATATACTGTATACTGAAAGACAAAAGGAGAAAAAAGAAAAATAAAAAGATAAAAGGAAAAACCCAAAATGAAAATAAAAACAAAAGAGGCTGTAGGTCAGGTGTAAATAAAAGAGCACCTAGAAAGAAAAAATCTAAAACAAATACAACAAATAGCAAAGTTACAACCAATAACCATATTTTCAATTTGAGTAACCACGTTCTATCCAAGGAGGAAGAAAATGTCTTATGTAAGGGGCTTAAATATGCACCCATGGCCCACATGGACCACTTCGAGAAATTTGTAGATATAAAGTCATAAGAAAAATCACTCTGAGGAAATTCTTTGCCTTAAAAGATAAAGAACAAATATAACTTCCTAACATAAATGATAGAACTGAAACATCACAGGAAGAAATGAGCTTCAAAAATAGAAAGACAAAATCAACTTTCTATCCTACCTACGTAAAAGGGAACTTCATTGACACTTTTTCCAAAGTTATTGTAGAAGAACTAAAGGGTCTGAAGAAACCAAAATTGAAGTGCAATCTCACCAAAAAAGAAAGAGAGATGGTACAGGACCTAGGCAAGGATGAAAGTATTGTTATTAAACCATGCAACAAGGGAGGAGGTATAGCAATCCTAAATAAAGACGACTATACAAAAGAGATTCATAGACAACTATCCGATGCTATGACATATACAAAACTAAGAACAGATCCTACCAACTGCATAAAGGAGTTGTTTAAATTACTGCAAGAACATATGGAGAAAGGTGGGATATCCAAAGGAGAAAGAGATTACATAATCATGGAAAATCCTATTATTCCAACATTATATATACTACGCAAAGTGCATAAAAGTGCCACTTATCCACCAGGAAGATCGATTATTGCAGGAAAGCATAGTCTCACCTCAAATTTGTCATCATTCATAGATGGAGCTCTACAACCTATGGTAGTGAAAAGCCATTCCTATTTAAAAGACACAGGAGATGTCCTAACAAAAATTAAGGACTTCATATGGACCGAAGATATGAGATTACCATCTACAGATGTTACATCACTCTATACCTGCATCCTTCATTCAAAGGGCCTTGAAGCCATCTCCTGGGCTCTAGATAAAACAGATCTACCCCCTGAAAGGAATAGCTTTCTGTTACAAGCAATCCAGTTTATTTTAGAAAATAACTATTTCTTGTTTAACGGTGAGTTCTTCATACAGCGTACCAGTACCGCGATGGGCACCAAGTTTTCCCTTAGCTACGCCAATCTTTTCATGAGCTACAGGGAGGAGACTCGTGTGTATTGCAGCATAGCTTGGGGCACCAGCCTTGTCGAATGGTACTGGTACATAGATGATGTGCTATTGATATGGAAGGGAACAGGAGAGAGTTTGGAAGAATATTTTTCTGCACTGAATAACAATGATATGAACATCAACTTTACGCTGGCACATAGCAGTGAGCAAATTTATTTTCTCGATCTCATGATCTGTATAGAAGAAGTACAAATTCAAACAAAAACCTTCCGTAAACCCACCGATGTAAACACATTTATACCCATAAACAGCCAGCATCATACTCAATGGCTTAGGAGTGTCCCAAAGAGTCAATTCCTTGGGTAAGGTGAAATTCTAGCAAAAACAAAGACTGCATGGAACAGATGACCCAAATGAAAAAAGATTTAATGGAGAAAGGATACAACATAAAAGATCTAAACAAAACTATAGAAGAAACTACCTGCAGAGACAGAACCCAACTATTTATTCCCAAAGAAAGAATGGACAATAGGTCCAATAATGATAAGAACAAACAGAAATGGGCTTTGATCACTCAATATAACACCCAACATAAGCAAGTAGTTAAACTATTCTATAAACACTGGCACCTTCTAATGAGAGATCTAATCTTGAAGGAAATCATTCCAGAGAATCCATGCTTCATTTATAGAAAATAAAAAAAATTTAAGAACCACCATGGCATCTATGTAACCTTAATGAAAAACCTAATACAAATGTGCTAAATCACCCTGCATTATATGTTCATAAAACCGTCATCTAAAAAGCCAATGATGAAAAAAAATGCCTGAATCATTGGCTTTTTATATCACTGTTTTATGAACATATAATGCAGGATGATTTAGCACTTTTGTATTCGGTTTTTCATTAAGGTTACACAGATGCCATGAATTAATGTTTGCTATATTTATGTTGTTTCAACCTGTAACTTGGTCATTTTACAATTGTTCACCATGTCTGATGCTTTTTGAGATCACATGGTGGTGTTTCCCTGATACTGCTGACTGGTTTCCATGACAGCACTGACAGCCCGGATGACATCACTTCCGGTTTTGCAGTTATGCCGAAACTGGAAGTGAGGAATCACGATCACTGACAGGCTTGCATGGTCTGAGATGGAAGGATGGGGTAAGTTTTTGATAACATTTAGTTTATTTAAGCATGTATTGTTGCACAGTTTATGTTATGTTGTCCTGAGGAAGGGGTGTAAGACCCCGAAAAATTGACCTGCACTTGCACTAAATAAATCCCTCTGGTGAGGGTTTATGGATTTCAAGTCTCTGAGTGCCACCTGTTATTGTGGACTATCTGAAATAGGGGTATCTACCCCATAAGGAGAGCACCAGAGCCAGTTGGGCTGCATGCCCTATGCTATTGTTTTTTAACCACTGTGCAGTGGCACACTAGTGTGCCGTGAGCGGTTGTCAAGTGTGCAGCGGCAGTCAACTCAATGCACTTGTACTGTAATGTGTTTTATTCCTGAGGAAGCCAATGTACTGTGTTTTATTCCTGTGGAGGCCAATTTGTGTCTATATTTTTATGTGGGAGCCAATGTCTGTTTCTTCATTGGTCACGCACACCGCATAGCCGGATAGTGTGCCTTGGCAATTTTAAAATCTTGTGTAGTGTGCCTTCGAGTTGAAAATCACTGCCCGATACTAAATGTTTTTTGTATGTATGTATGTATATATATATATATATATATATATATATATATATATAGTATATATTAATAAGTGCAAACATTTTCCACTTTACTTGAACATAGAGAATACACTATGGGAATAATCCAACTCAGTCTCTGATTTAGCTGCACTTAAATGTACTCCTCAGGCAGAAGTTACAGTGCAAGGGGAAAGTATTATATGGGCTGAGCACTTATTGACTATTCTGATGATAGAGCCCACTGTTAGCTGTATCTGCTGCCAAGAGTGTAAAATAGGTAAAACCCCTAGATACGTTAGTCACTGCACACAGACTTTTAGCTCAGTGACTGATTACGATGTCTGACAGATCTTCCTTGAGCTGCAGCTTATCTCACGGTGTGGGTGTACTCTCAGCTGTCTTCACTCTGGGCCTGATTCAGATCCGCTCACGAGCGGGTCGATGTTAGGCCACTGCGCATGCGCACGCCGGAGCCGGCTCCGAAGTGCGCATGCGCGAGACCCGGCTAGCGATGGGCGCTCCGTCACTCTTGGTCTCGCACCAAAAGGGAGCGGCTGACTATTTTGATGGACAGCTAGCACTGTTTTGGAAGCGTGGCATGGGGGTGGCTTCACAAATGGAGGCGTTCCCATGCGAATGCCTGCCATTTGTGGGTGGCCCCACTGACATCACCAGTGATGTCAGTGGGAGAGCTTCCGGCTCTATTAGAGCCAGAAGCTCTCTGGGGCTTGCGGCCACGAGACCCTACCACAAGGGTCTCGTCACAAGCCCGATGGTCGCGATGGTCTTGATCATCGCAACCATCATCCTGGCTGCTCGCAATAGCTGTGGGTGGTCACCCACAGCTATGCAAGCGGCCAGTAGGCCGCTCCAAAAAAAAAAAAAACACCCTGATTCAGAGCGAGCGCTCTTTCAGAGCATCTGGCTCTGGATCAGGGCCTCTGTCCTAAGCTCCTGCTGTATTTCTGCTTCCTCAGCTCTCTTCACTGCTGTGCTGTCACAGAGTCACAGATTCTAGGGAAGCTTAATCTACTTCCAGTTTTGTAATAAAGCCCTCTGCTCTGCCTGACGCTGCAGCTGCTGGGGCGGTAGGCTGGGGAGTGAGGAGACACATTCTAAATCACTGACAGGGAAGTGAGCAGCACCTTCCAGTGGCCCTTAGGCAGCTGCCTAAATATGCCTAATGGTAGCGCCGGCCCTGGTTATATCACAGCCAACTGCTGGGCTTGTCAAGTTTTAGCCATTGTTGCCAACATTACCAGGACTGGTTTATAGTGCTGCCTGCTCTGATACAGAACTTTTATGGACTGTTGCTGCAGTAATGCAGCCATCTTTGCAGACTGACAGGCAGACAAGTGAAAAAAAGGATCTATCCCAGCTGCAAATAGGTAGGAGACCAGTTCAGGTGGCTGAGTCATATGCCAAATCAAAAGAACACCAGCTGTAACTTGTGTGGTTCACAGATGCATCAGCCACACTGACAACACAAGGACACTGCTGGACAGCAGCAACATTCCAGCCAGTTTCACAAAGTCATATAGTTCTCTGCACAGACAGCTGGGCTATGTTGCAAGGCTTAACCACTTGGATGCCGACATGGAAGCAGAACAACTGGCAAACTCACAGCAAAGTAATCTGAAGTGGCACTGCCATGTGTGTTCATAGGCCTGTGTCCGTGGGCCATGTCAATGCTCACACTGAACTAGATGGCAATTAAGTTACAGATGTACTGGTTCAAGGCAGAACAGTGGCGCTTACCCCTTGAGAGCAAACAGAACTGTACAATCTGGGAGCATGGGCTCATGTGCAGTGTGGCCACATAGGAGCAGAAAGCATGTATACCTGGGCCCAGAGAAAATAAATTCCCATGACACAGTTGCTGGCAAGAAACATCGTGGAGAAATGCAAAACAGATCAGCTGTGGAATTACAAGCAAAAGCAAACTGAAGACATGGGCTCTATATACAGAGAAGAATGAGCAGGACAGGTGTGGCAAATATTATTGGCCCTGTGCCCACTGGATGTGGGGGAGTCAAATTCTGCTGCACTGCGATGGACACCTACTACCTTTTGGTGATTGTTGCTTGCCCTCTGTACATGCTAATACACATGCCCATAGCCTGAAATTCATCACAGACGTGCACTGATTGTGCAAAGACTTGTGAAGCTATGAAGAAGGTGATGTCACATTCTAGCAAGCCTAATTTCAAACCATGGACAGAGATAATGCAGAAAACATTCATGTATGACAAAGACAATTTAGAAACTTTAAACCAACACAGCACAGATTACACTGGAGGGTCATTTGTATTTCTTACTATCCACAAAACAGTGAATGTGTGACTGTTTTGTTTAAGGGAACTGTAAATTTCTATGTTACATATAGCTTAAATATTACAATAGGATGTATTTATGGTTATTACAATATAGCAGCTAATTAAAGGAAATGTTTATTTCTGTTTAGTAAGATTTAGTAAGGGTTAAGGTGTAGATTTTGCTGTTAAGCAAATATACTGAGACATTTAAATAGAAAATTATATATCTATAGGACTAATGTACTATAGTGTATTAGATATTGAGACTCATCATGTTTCTTCCTTCTATCAGGATGTGTTATCAAGAAAGATGATGTCCCTCATGTTTATTCCGGGATTTTGATACTAGAACTTTCACTATATATCAGAGACTATATTACAGTGCCAATGACAACAGTGAAAAACTGTTAAATTGTATGGATTCACCCAAAGTGCAAGGGTGGGGAGATATTGACTTTACATCACTGGAATATGGTGTGATCTCACACAGGACAATGGCAGATACCATCATGGACTCAATATGTCCAAGTGTCAGAGGATTGTGTTTGTACATGTTTACCTGATAATATGTATTACCTTAGTGGTAGAAAGGTAATCAATGAATGCCCTTTACATTTATAAAACCAAGGGTGGAGTGTGATAGGAGTACAAAATGGCTGCTGAAAGCCATATTGCTGTGTGATTTTATAAATGTATAATGAATCAGATAATGGTCAAGACAGTAGAAGGGATATTTATGTTGAAATGTATATGTATATACATGGCACAAGGTGTTCTCAACAGAAAGAACCCAAGGACAGGACAAAGTTCACTGTTTAATCCTAAATCAATAGTGGTCTCATTGTTACCAGACATTACCAAATCCTTAATAATATATGTACTGCTGCGCTACTGAAACAAAAGACCTATACGATTAGCAGCTCACTTTGTAAATGGAAACAATGTTTAAGATGAAAAAAGGAGAGCTTGTGATAATGGATTAAAATGAAACTTATGTGTAGCGCAATTCCTGTAAAAGAAAAAAGGTTAAAAGGTGATGTTTATAGGCTCTTTTTGGCACAGTTAAAGTCACATTTTTTCACACACACACACACACATATATATATATATGTATGTGTGTGTGTGTGTGTGTGTATATATATATATATATATATATATATATATATATATATTTACTTTCTGTCTTCCTCTATTTATATATTATTTTTATATCAATGAATCATTTGTATCAATATTTCATGGTTATATCTAGATATTATTAATACCATGATCATTCTTCCTTACTATATTTTTTTATTTTTGTAATTTCTTATAGAGATTTTGTCTCCTTCAAGCAGGGTATACAATATATAGATTTTATTCTACTCATTCACAGAAAACCTAGCCCATTATTATCATCATTACCCCATGTTTGTTTTAGTAAGATTTTTGATATACTCATTTTGGATTATGAATAATTCATGTTGCACCACTGCCTGGCCCCTCGAATTGGAGTTTAAATATATCTCATTTTTGGGACCATCCATTGCAGTGGCACTTATGCTTCATATCCAATTAACACCCTTCATCATTTATGAACATGGTATATAAGCTCTCAGAGAGCAATTTTTATGAGAGGTTCAGCGGAGGTTTTAGCTTATAAATTTTTCTTTACATTATATGTCATTCTTAATTTATCTGTTCAGTTGTTTTTAACCATGTACATCCTGTGGTGGATGTCCTTGCATTCTGGTCATTGGTGCAATGTGACACCAGTTTGACGTAGAATATAGGTCTCTCTCCACCATAGAATGTATGCTATCTGTGTTTTTATTTCTCTTAAATAAAAATAAAATATTTTTTTGGTACTGTTATTTAAATCTTAATTTATTGGGGGGCGTGGCTTGGCAGCCATCTGAGATAGCTGGGCTTTCCTGCAGCTCCCGAGTGGCATTCCGCCGTCCGGCTACTGGTGCCACTTTAGGGGGCCATAAATGGTACACCACCACCCATAACAACTCCCTCAGTCCATCCTGAATGTCTGGTGCCGTGGTCGCGGAATCGGGGAGTATCTGGACGCTCCCGCGGATTGCAGCCTGGTCCTCCTATTGAAGCTGGGGCCTCAGTTTAAGATCCGAGGTCCGGAGGTGTTGCCGCGGCTTGACATCGGCACTTGCCCACCTATCTACGGGAGCACGGACCCCCCTGCCTGCTCTGCTATCATCCTCCCTGGGCTGCCCTGCCGGAGGAGGAGAGGAAGTTGCCGCGTGCTGTCTGGCTGTCAGTGCTGCTGGGACTCACCGCCCGGAGGTGTGTGGTAAGAGAAATATACCCACACACTCTCATAACCTGCCTGACTGGGGATGCCATTCTGCCCTTTCTGACCCAGCTCACTCTTCCTGCCATCACACTCTGCACCACAGCCCACTAGCTGCCTGGGCTGCATAGTACTCAAGGAGCATAGCTTACCAGCCCCCATACCAACAGGGAGCCATTTTCTTCCACCTTTAACCAAGCTTCTGATGGTGCAAGCCGGATTCTGAATTATAGTCCCATCTTTATACAACTGCATTATTCTGCAATCATCTATGACACTCCTTATTGGGGCTCTTTACTTACTATAATCTAGTGAGTATTAATTGATTATAATCTACTGGAGAATTTCATTTTCATCTCCTGCAATGTGGAATTGCAGCGCCATCTAGTGCCGCTTTCATATATTGCCTTATAAATGGATACACCATTAGCCGACTTTCTTTTTATCTAGTCATGATGCTCCAGATGTTTTTTCTTCTATAAATCATGCTGTGACCTGCGCTTGCCACAGAGAATTCATCGCTCTGTATGGCTTCCATTCGCTAATATTCCCATTCCTCATCTCTGGAAATCTCGGCATACTTGTTGATTGATTATTCCGTTTTGTCATTCCAATATGTCACAGAAAAATCACAAACTCTGCCGCTCCCAAGCCTAGCATACTCAGAGTATGGGAAAAATCTGGTTCTCTAACTCGCCAAACTCCAATTGCAGACATTGTTTCCGACGTAGAGGAAGATACCTCTGCGGATGCCGCTCTGACAACCAAAGACATTATAGCTATTGTTACTAAGACTATCCAGTCATTGGCAGATCTTGGCTCCCGCACAGACGCCCTGGAACAGAAGATGGACGAAGTCTGTCAGTACCAAAGCGTAGTGGAGCAAGAACTTACTGATCTTCACTCGGAATTTGATACGTATAAAGATCTTTTGGAGGACTTAGAGAATCAGAACCGACAGAACAATGTCTGAATGTCTGAATCCGCAACATTCCCGAAGACATATCGGCTGATACCCTTCCTGGGTCCTTGGAGGGACTTTTTTTTCACTTGCTACCTGATATACCCAAAGATATGCTCCACTTGGATAGAGCGCATAGGGCATTGCGACCGAAACCCCCTCTGAACCAACCTCCGAGGGATGTTATCTTAAGATTCCACTATTATAAAACAAAAGACCGGATCATGCATTCTGTCCGTGGCTTAGCTACAATCTCCTATTCGGAATATCAACTTCAAATATTCCAAGACCTAGCTCCGTCTACTCTTAAGAAACGCCGGGACCTTGTCAATATAACCAAAACATTGCGAAATCATTCTATTAGATATAAATGGGGTTTTCCCTTTCAACTCCAAATCACAAGGAATGGGGGCACATATATTGTTAAAACCCCTACACAAGGCTATGAGCTTCTAAAAACTTTTGGTCTTATTGATGATCTTCCTGAACCCATCCGTAAACAAATTGCCTCACCACAGCAAAGCCCTTCAGTACCATCCCCCGAATGGTCACAGGCCTAATTGATGTTGTTCATTTCAAATTGCCATCATGCCAATGTCCTATTTTAGTGCTTTCTAAATGCTTTCTTCTCCTTAGGTGAAGTCACTGTTTGTTAATTTGGTAACATCCCGGGTTATTCATTCTTCTCAAAATATAATGTCTGTATGTTTATTGTTATTAATAAGATGTCATAGTTCATCTGTTATGTTAGCTATATATTTAAGTGGTTCAGGTTCCCAAGTAGAACCATCCTTTCCTGGGCTGGAACGTTAATGAGTACCCTTTTTTACATATTCACAGTGATCTTACATTTATTACTATGTTTTTATTGTTATTTTTCGCTCACGATGTCTACAGTATTTTCCTTTTGTCTGTTACCTCTATCATATTCTCTGGACAAGTGGTCACAGCTTCTATACTGCCCTA
This sequence comes from Taudactylus pleione, assembly GCA_031769625.1. Classification (NCBI taxonomy): domain Eukaryota; kingdom Metazoa; phylum Chordata; class Amphibia; order Anura; family Myobatrachidae; genus Taudactylus; species Taudactylus pleione. Next base: position 4,880,165 of record JAUIMM010000024.1, on the reverse strand, counting down.
GTATACATGTACTATTTATCTTTAGTTCTTCTACTCCTTATTTTCTTTCTCTGTTATGCCCCCCGCCAAAGGGAAGGTATTTGTAATGCCTTCTCTTTCCAATTTAGGCCTGTCCTCTGTGTTGGTCAAGGTCCTCTTTTCTACTACCTTGGTAGTTCCTAATCTCTTTCCTTTCTCCCCTAATTTGTCCTTTTTTTTTTCCCTGGATCTCTAACCAGTCAATATGTCCAATCCATAAATTACGCAATTATCTAGATACTTATCCACCATGAAGTTAAAGGTTCTTACGTTAAATGTCAATGGGTTAAACTCCCCACTAAAAGGGCCATGGCCATCCAGTTTTTCCATCGTCGTAGACCAGATGTTGTTTTCTTGCAGGAGACGCATCTTAAAGCCCCTCATCCATCTCTAGCAAGCAAAATATACTCACAGGTTTACTATTCAAATATGTCAGCTAAGCGTAGAGTAAGGGCAATTATGCTGCATAGGGACTTATCACTATAGATAGTGTTATCTGATGACCAGGGTCGGTATATCATCATATCAGGGACGTATAGTAACTCACCGATTATTTTAGCTTCGGTATATGCCCGGCCATGCAGCAGGTATCCCTATTTACTACCCTCTTCAATCATATTTCCCAACTCCCACAGGGCCTCATTATTATTGGGGGGGATCTGAACACCATTTCAAATCACAATCTAGACAGATCTCATCCCGTCTCAATCTGCTCCACCCAATCTAATCTCACCAAACAACTTCATTCTCACATGTCACTCAATGATCTTTATGACGCATGGAGAACTCTTTATCCTTCAGCTAGAGGTTATACACATTATTCCCCACCACATAATATTCATACACGAATCGATTACTTTTTAGTTGACCGCGCATCCACTCAAAGGCTCTTGGGGGCACAAACCTTACCTATCCCATGGTCAGATCATTTAGCTATCGAGATGGAGCTTTTGGTTACAAGCCCAACACCCTCGACCCGTTGTTGGCGCTTAAATGAGTCTTTGTTAATGAAACAGGCTCGTATAGCACAAATTACATCTGCTTTAAAAGATTTTTACGCCACTAATTCCACTCCGGAATACTTTGGGAAGCTCATAAGTCCACACTGCGAGGTCTTTTCATCAGCCTATCCTCTGCTCAGAGAAAGACGGAACTCACGCTCATAAATGAACTGGACTCTTTATTATCCTCCCTCACGCAGCTCCATCAACATTTTCCAAAAAAACGCACGTATCTAAAAATTTTATCAGTAAAGGGTCAGCTCTCTCAGATTCTTTCTAAAAAAAGCGCCGAATGCCCTATTGTGGACATGCCAGAGATTTTATGAGAAATTTAACAAGGCAGACACACTATTGGCACGCCAACTAAGAGCCAAGCGCACTTGTAACAGGATTATCTCCTTAAGAGATTCAAATGGCTCTCTAATTCATGATCCCAAGGCTATGGCTAATCTATTTTGGGAATACTATTCATCTTTATATAACCTCCCACCTGTAGACATAAATACCCCCCACACTCTTGATAGAATACGCCAATATTTGGAGTCCTGTCAATTACCTAAACTCTCTGAATCACATATTACCTCCCTTAATGCCCCTATCACTGAAGAGGAAATTATAGCAGCCATAAAGAATCTACGTAGGTCAGCTGCCCCTGGTCCTGATGGATTTTCCGCTCTATATTATAGAAAATTCACTACACCCCTACTTCCTATGCTTAAGCTACTCTTTAATTCTTTGTTGGAGGGTAAATCGCTTGATGCGGCCACCACCAGGGCCAATATAGTTGTCATTCCTAAGCCTGATCGGGACCCCCTGGAGTTGAAAAACTATAGACCAATCTCCCTTCTGAATGTAGATTTGAAGTTACTGGCTAAGATCCTAGCTAATCGGTTAGCCCCAATTTTACCCCATCTGGTTCACTCAGACCAGGTGGGCTTTATCTCCAATAGATAGGCCTCGGACAATACGAGACGCCTGATCGATCGAATACAAATTGCTCAGGGCAGATCAGACCCGACCCTGGTGGTGGCTCTCGATGCTGAGAAAGCCTTCGAGCGGGTAGCTTGGTCCTTTATTCAGCAAACTTTGCTTAACATGGGGTTCTTGGGTGCGTTCTATAATGGATTATTTTCATTATATCATAATCCATCAGCTTCCGTTTTAGTTAATGGTCTATCTTCCAACCCTTTTTCCATCTATTACGGCACCCGTCAGGGTTGCCCCCTATCCCCTCTTATATTTGCGTTGGTGATGGAACCCCTAGCCTCAAAGATTAGATTGAGTTCGAATATCTCTGGTATTCGAGTTGGTAATACTGACCACAAGATCGCTTTATACGCTGATGATGTGATTCTAACTCTAACTGACCCCCATTCATCCCTCCCAAATCTTTTTTTCGAGATAGATAGGTATAGTGTATTCTCTAATTTTAAGATTAATACAGATAAGACGGAGATTTTAGACTTACAGACCCCCCTGCTGACCTTCGCATTCTACAATCCACATTCCCCATCTGCTGGCAAACTGATAAGATAAAATATTTAGGGGTTTATTTAACTAAGACGTATTCCTCCTTATATGCAGCCAATTTTCCTAGACTATTTGTCTCCATTAAGTCCGACCTTCATACGTGGAATAGGTCTCTAATCTCTTGGATAGGCCATTAAAATGAACATACTACCTTGACTGCTATATATGTGGCAGACTCTCCCGATACATATCCCAATCACAATCCTGAAAAATATTCAAGTAGAGATCTCACATTATATATGGGCTTGGAGACGACCCAGAGTAAAGATGCACTTATTACAAAAACCTCGTAGCGATGGAGGGCTGGGTATTCCTGATCTAATTAAATATTATCGGGCAACCCAGTTAGTCCCGTGTGTTCTCTGGCACGCCCCGCCTGACCAGAGAGTTTGGACATCCATCAAAGCCGGAGCATTATCTGTTTATTCCCCCTATTCTTTCCTTTGGTGCCCTGCCCTTTCACGATCACCTAAGCTAACCATACTTTCCACTGTTCGCTTTACGATTTCGATTTGGAACCAATGCTCCCATCTCTATAATATTCACTCATTTCACCCCCTACTGGTTCCTCTATGGAACAATCCTGAATTTGTCCCAGGTACGCAACATAAATCTTTTCGCCAATGGACTAAATCTGATATCTTATTTTATTTGATCTAGCTCCCTTACAGGCTCTCCCAGAATTTGCTGAATTGCAAGCTCAATTCTCCCTACCCAATAACGTATATTTCCAGTTCCTTCAATTACGCCATTTTTTTCACTCCCAGACGCAAACCTCTACAACACCTGATAAAACTACACTTGAATCACTCTGTTTACATCCTCACTCAACTAAGGGTCTTATTTCCACAATTTACCAATCATTAATTCAACATAACCAACCCGTAAAAGAAGCCCATGAGGAGGCCTGGGAGAGAGAGGTGGGAGAGACATTAACCCCTGAGGAATGGTCAGATATAAGGAATGAGATCGCAAAGAGCTCTATTTCAGTCCGCATACAGGAAAACTCCTAAAAAGTTTACTATAGGTGGTACCTGGTCCCCACTCGACTTCATTCTATATACCCCTCTTCCTCTAATTTGTGTTGGAGGCTTTGTGGCCGGGTGGGATCCATGCTGCATGTCTGGTGGTCCTGTCCTAGTATTGAAAAGTATTGGTTGGAAATACATAAATTGATTAAGGATTTAGTTGATATTCATGTCCCAAATACTCCTTTATACACCCTTCTCTCTCGGCCTATTCCGAATACCACACGAGCCGAACTGAAATTAATCAAACATATATTGAATGCAGCTAAATGTACGATTGCCTCCCTCTGGAAGTCTTCCACCCCCCCTTCTATTTTAGCAACTATTAACGCCATATGGCTTACATATAAAATGGAACGAGTTACAGCTGTCCTGCATGACACTCCAGATCATTTTATTAAAACATGGTCCCCGTGGAATGCTCATTTTTCAGCTGAACCACCCCTGACAACGATTTAGTTTTTTGGGGGTTTTTTGGACATAATTTGTTTCAGTGATTTTGCTCTATAATTGACTGGTACCCCCCCCTCCCTTCTCTTTTTCCCACTTTTCACTATTCTATATAACCTACTCTTTTTCTTTTTTGTATTCAATGTTTACATATATGTCTCTGTATCTATATACAATATATTCCTTTTTTGTGATATATCTTGTGATATATGTTTACTGATTCTAATGTTATTGTAGCTCACAGAGTTTTTTCTGTGATTGTTATTTTACTTTCTGTGTCAATTATGGTAATGTTATTATTTTAAATGGAATATGAAAAATGATTCAATAAATCTTAATTTATTTTTGGCATTACTATCTGTACATAGTACATTTTCTGCTTATATACTTTCATTCACTTATATTTTTATTTACTTTTATTATAATTTCTACGTGTTTTTTTTTTTTTTATATATATATATTTATTTATTTGATTTTTATTTTCATTCCTATCCAATTGTGTTTGTATTCAAGTATACACATCATTTTATTGATTTGAGTCTATAGATACAATTTGTATGTTTCCATATATAAGAAAAAAGGTTTTTTCTATATTCGACAAGATATGGACACTTTATACTGAAATGGCTGTTACACAGTGTTGCTACTAATTTAATTAGTAACAGATGTAATGTCCACCTGCAACAATTTAGCATGTCCACCTGGAGAGATATATACGGATGTCCTGCTATGGGAGTTATACCTCTGAGGAAACAGCCAGATAACCAGTGCCGAGAAACGCGTTAGGTGCTCCCATCTATACACATTTTTCGGCTCTTAGGTCTCACTGACCACTGCTAAGAAGCTTATCACCAAGAAGCGGTCATTTTACCAGCCAGCGGCTATTCTCTACATATGCCCCGTTTAAGTCTGACTGATTCCAGCTCCACATGCTGCGGCTTACTAAGAGGTGACTCCTGATAGTCAGCAACAGCTAAGCGAGACGTCGCTAGCTGTAAGAGCGGCATACCAACCAGCCGCTCTGTATCAGAGCTGCCCCGCTTACCAACACTACGAGACTCTGTTATCAGTTGCTCTCCTTGCCAGGACTCACGAGCAGAAACCTCATCCAGATCCTTTGCCACCGATTACCCACATTGCAAACTGCATTGAACGGGTAAGCCACTGGAAAGATCCAGCACGTTTATTTGGCTTCATTTTTTACTTTAATATCTGGCTATTGGATTCTGGATTACTACTAATAATACTCTTTTTCTTCAATATCTTGACTGCACACAGCCCCCCCTTTTTTGTCCATTTCAAGGACTTACTGACTTATTTGTTGTTTGTTTTTTTATCATCAGGATACCCTTTTCCAATTAGGACATATATGCACATTTATTCTCATTTTTGGTACATGTCACATTTGTTTTTAATGGAATTTCATGTTTATTTTTTATTTTACTGTTCATGAACAGATATCTTTCTGATTTATATTTATGTATCTGCATTATAAAATGTTTAATTATTAATCCGCTTTATTTCATCAGAATGTATTCATTTACATATTGTTAGTGCTCCCACACCTGTGTTTTTTTCTTTTAAGTGAGTTGCTTGTGGGTTCCAAAGTTTCCAGTAGCAAAGTATTTGACCGGATAGCTGCAGGTAGAACTAACTAGCTAGCCCTGTTACTGCCTACCTTCCGTATGTGGTCTTCTCTGCAGCTGGCTGGTTCCCTCTGATGTTTTGCTGGTGTACGCAATAATTTTCCGCTGGTGTGCAATGTGAAGCGCTTCTCCAGAATCGGAAGTATGAGCTTTTTTGATGTCCGCATCCAACACGTTTCTGGCACCTCTACCCTTTATCAAGGATGACTTTTAAATGGCATAAACTCTCTATTTATAGAGAAAACTTTATTGAAAAAAGCGAAAGTCTGGTATTGACTTCCTTTTAAAAAAGCGGCTACCATGTGTTTAATATCATAGTGGTCGCCTTATTTAAAACAATAAGAAAAATTGATGGAATAAAATAAGAACTGGAATCGTGCTGTAAACTAAAAAAATAAGATGTATAGTATTGATGTTATTCTATTAATGTATAAATGTTATGATAATATCTGACATCATGGATAATGTTATAAAAAGCATTGATTTCTATATCTATGTTGAGGCCATGTGGTTGTAAAGTTTGCATGGCAAAAATCCATTCTGTTTCTTTTTTTATTAGTGATTTGGAATGGTCTCCTTCTCTCCAATTTTTTGAGATTTTTTGAATCCCTAAGAAATTCAATTCTGAGGGATTTTTATTATGTTGTTCACAAAAGTATTTTGAAACACTGTGAGATAATAGTCCTTTTTCAATGTTAAATGTATGTTCCGCGTTTCTGGTTTTTAGTTTCCTCTTTGTCTGTCCTATGTACTATTGATACCCCTAAATCTATATACCCAAAATGTCGCTGTTTAGCGCTACAAGTCACATAAGAAATAATTGCTTTCCAATCCAATTGTGGTTCCAAAGCACAAAAAGTTATATTCAATGAAAAGTATAACACGCTGTGATCTATACAATTAGTGCAAAAAGCAAGTAAATACAAAAGGTACAAGCCGATACATATGCGTGCGCACTGGTCCCAGTATACAGTCATCTCTCCAGAAGCCTGTGGTCATCCAAGAAGAATGGCTGTATACTATAACCAGCACCCAGGCTATATACCTTATAGAACAAAGAGACTAGTTAACAGTTTTCCATTGGGTCTTGCTCCGGGACATTCTGGTATGATGCAGGTAATTGGACAGTTCATACATTGTCACTAGGGGTATGTCCCAGTTCCTCAGATGTTGCTTTGTGTGGTTTTCCCACCGAAGAACTGGTTTAAACTAATAAAAGACACTACATACAGAGATGCATTCTAACCATTAATTACCTATAATTCATATCTTGCAGACGCATGATGCGATCTCCTTGCCGATAGAACCGGAGACCAGCAAATAAACAGTGATTTAGAATGGTACCAAACATGACTTGTCTCCTAGTCTCTATACCTTGAACATCATATTCTTTACATTTTACAACATAAGTATTATCTAATAAAACCTCTAATATTAAGCTTAATGCTTGGGAACCTTTTTATAAGTGATTACATGTGTGAAAGTGAGAATATTGCGTAAAGTCGCTAGTATGCATTGTGCATTTGGTGTTTACTGCTTATCTGTGCTTTGATGAACAGCAAAACTGTGCGTTGTGCGTCTTGTATATTTAATATGTATTATTTAATGTGCATATAGGTTATGGTAGGACTTTCAACAATATGCGGTAGCAACGAAGTCGCACGACACCAATAATCGCACACAATGGTTTTGTGCTGATGACACAAGATGGCGTTGTCAGGGGCGACACAAAATGGGCGTCACCAGATATTAATTTAAGATTTGGTCTCAGCCAATCATCCGGCTTCGACAGTACTGAAGACCACAGCTACATTCCAATAGATATATAACTCCCTCTGTGTCGCAGGTTGTTTTTTCTTTAATTTTGAATTCTTTCTTTGTTACATTGGATTTAAATGTTGTAATTGGTTGAGTTGACACTTTTTTTGTCGTTCTGCATGCAAGACAGTTGAGGCAATAGAAGGGTCCCATTTTTTCTTTGTTTGTTTTGTGTCAGTTGTTGGTATGAAACTTTGTACCAGTTCTTGTCTTAAGTTTTTTGCTCTTTTGTATATGATGAGTGGTTTGTCCTGAATAAAAGGTTTCAGTTGATCATCCAGATGTAAAATGTGCCAATTTTTTTGAGAATAGTTTCAAAGAAATGATGTTGACTGTTATATCTGGTAATGAATGCTGTAAGGTATTCTTTTTCTGTTGATTTTTGTTTGTACTGTATCATTTCTTTCCTGTCCATCCTGGCTATTTTTGTTATTTCTGTTTCCAGTTCTGATTCCTCATAGCCACTTTGTATGAATTTCTTTTTCATGTCTTCACTTGTTGCTGGAATGTATCTTGTTGTGTGCAATTATGTTTTAGTCCTCTAATTTGACTTCCTGGGATGTTCTTTAACCGGTTTCTATGGTGATTGCTGCTTTTTTGAAGCATGTTGTTACCACTAACTTCTTTAATGTGATTTCTGGTATGAATTTTGTTGTTGTCTATAAAGACTTCTAGATCCAGATATATCACCATTTCCTTGCTCGATGTTGAGGTAAACTCTAATCCAAAACTATTTTTTTTCATATGTTCTAAGAATATTGCTAGTGTACCCTCTGATCCATGCCATATGAAGAATAGGTCATCTATATACCTTTTCCAACAAATTATGTTTTCAGCATGTGGGTTGTTATGCCATATGTTTTCTTCCTCCCACCTAGCCACTAATAGATTTGCGTAGCTAGTTGTGAAGAGACTACCCACCGCAGTCCCCTTGACTTGGTTGTAAAAAGATTCCTTGTTCCAAAAATAGTTGCGATGTAAGGTATATTCGATGCAATTCATAATGAAATTAATCTTTGCATTTGGTAATGTTTGATGGGACAAAAAATATCTTGTTGCTTCACAACCTATATCATGTGATATGCAGGTATATAGTGAACGCACATCACTTGTACATAGTATAAAGTCCTCTTTCCATGTGATATTATCCAAGTTTTGCAGGATGTGTAGAGTATCCTTTAAGTAACTTTTTTGTTGTACAACTAGGTTTTGTAGGTAAAAGTCTACATATTTGGGTAAATTGGAGCTGAGGGAGTCTGAGCCGGCTTTAAGACAATGGTTTCGTCTTTCTTTATTTCTATCAATGTTTGTTTTTGTTTTTGGTTACATTATAGTTCTTTCTTTCTTTTCCAGTGATGAGTTGAATGTCTTTCTCTACCAACTTTAGAAATGTCTCTTTGTGTGGACCTTTCACATAAGATGGGAAGAATGTTGATGTGGGTTTAAAACTGCTGTGTATATGAATTCTCAATTTGGACATTGGTACTTTCTTTGCTTGAAAAAAAAAATTATACATAATTTTCTTACAAATTTATGTGTATCATTAAAAAGATCAAATTGTTGTGCATTGGAGTGTAGAGAAAATGTTAAGCCTGTCTATAGTAGTGTGATCTGGTGATTGGTAAGTAGCTTGTCACTCAGGTTGAAGATTCCTTCTTGTGTAGGTTGATCATTTAATGTTTTTCTCTTTCTGTTTTTACCACCTATGACACCCCTTCTCCTGGCGAGAAGGTGATTCTTTGCTTTTCAGTTGGGTTTGGGGCATCTTTTTTTGTTCTGGGGTTTTTTTCTTTTCTCAGGAGATATTCTAAAAAATCTTCATCATCTTCTTGGTCACTTTCTTCATCCATGATGTATGCTCGTTTTCTGTTTATTTCTGATAACTGTGTTTTTTCAGACAGTTCTTTTGCTTCTATGTTCTTCATTAAGGTGTGGAATTCTGTTTGTTCCTCATTTATGGCTGTGACTCTTCCCAAATGAAATTCTCACTAGTGTATGCGGGGTGTTGTTCTCAATACCAGACTTCCGCTTTTTTTCAATAAAGTTTTCTCTATAAATAGAGAATTTATGCCATTTAAAAGTCATCCTTGATAAAGGGCAGAAGTGCCAGAAATGCGTTGGATGCAGACATCACAAAAGATCATACTTCCAATTCTGGACAAGCGCTTCACATTGCACACACCAGTGAAAAATCATTGAAAGCACCAGCGAAACATCAGAGGGAACTAGCCAGCCCGGGAGAAGACCACATACGGAAGGTAGGCAGTAACAGGGCTAGCTAGTTAATTCTACCTGCAGCTATCTGGTCAAATACTTTGCTACTGGCAACTTTGGAACCCACAAGCAATGCACTTAAAAGACGTTAATTGTGCCAAAAAAAGCTTATAAACATCACCTTTTAACCTTTTTCTTTTACAGGAATTGTGCTACACATAAGTTTCATTTTAATCCATTATCACAAGCGCTCCTTTTTTCATCTTAAACATTACTAATCCTTAGTCAACATGGTCTAACCTTCCATTAATCTAAGCATACACCATAAACATAGTACATAATTGAGGTAACAGTGCCCCCTACTGTCTATTCTTTCCTCTTTCTATTACTTAATATTTCCAAATGACCTTTAAACTTGTTAAATGCTTAGGCATGAGTTTTCTTCCTATATAAAGATGTAACCTGTCAGTATACAGTTATCTGAGAGCTTATATGATCAGCCTGCAGCCTATGGTCACAGCCTATTGCTCGATGTACGAGATCCCAGCTTCAAGGTGTTGGAGGGGGCTCCTGGGAATGAAGCCATCTATGTTTTAAGTAGATCTGACAAGCACGTTAAGTATTTTCCCTTTGACTTTGTAATAAATGTATTTTTAATATATATTAGTTGTGTGGCTTGATTAACTCTTTGTATCCAAGGATCGTATTCGCGTTCCACCGAGAACATACAGTTATATTTAAATATATATTTATTAAAATATTATTTTTAAATTTTCATATTCTTAAAAACCCTTTTTTATTTAGTTAATGATACACATGCCATCAAAATCTTTTCAGAAAGGAAATTTTACATTTGTCCCACTTGCCAATTTGGTAATAGTAATCAATTTGTAAAGAATGTCCTCACTGTTCATAATTTATTATTAAATGATTTTATATTTAGAATTTTTTTACAAAGTTAAATTATGATGAATCAGCAACAAGAGACTTTTGTTCTTCAGGGTAAGTAAATAATCTTTCTCTCTCTCTCTCTCTCTCTCTCTCTCTCTCTCTCTCTCTCTCTCTAAATATATATATCTCACAATAGTAGCCCGGCATTCTGCAGACCACAATGGGTCGCCAGGTGCCTTCAGTATGGAGATCACTCCAGTCATACATACAAAAAAATACAAAAGCAGCACTCTGGAGACTCCCAAACAGGTGAACAATGTGGTGTCTTTAATCAACGTTTTGGGGTTCTGGGACCCCTTCTTCAGGAACACACATAATATCAAATACATACAAATCGTGATTTAACTACCTCACTCAAGTGCCCATCATGTTGTCACCCCCTGCATGCCACCGGCGCTTCTGACTGCACACTTCCGGCATCGGCATCCGAGACACGGAAGTGATGTCATCCAGCACCCGGCTGGTTGCCTGGGGGACTCTACAAACAAAAGTGCAAATGCATATATATATATATATAAACTGCTGTGCACTACCTGCAACTGTTTAGTTGCTGGGGAATATGTTTTGCATCCTTACACTGGTAGAAAATTTAAAATTCAATGGAATTTAACGTGCAACTCCAAGTTTGTCATCTACGTTCTGTCTTGCCCATGTGGTTTGCACTACGTGTGCAAGACAGAATGTCAGTTTAAGGAGAGGATGGCCCAGCATAGGTCCGCGATCAGGGCGGCCTTACTGAGTGGCCAGAGTGAGCAGCCAGTGGTATGCCATTTTGCCAAATTTAAGCATGGCATGGCGATTTTAAGGTACCGTATTGTAGACCACGTGCCAGTTTACATCAGGTGAGGCAACAGATCCAAGAAATTACTGCAGAGGGAATCCAAGTGGATCCATCGGTTGGATACTGTTGCACCCCAAGGTCTTAATGAGTCTCTAGGCCTCTATAATTTCCTGTGAGATTTTCCCTGTGTTATACCTGGATGGGTAAATGTTTAATTGTTTATTGCTAGATACATTTAGATTTTTATAGTATCAACAGTAAGCTTTGATGTGTTAAAATAAGAGTGGATAATAACTAGATACTATCTGTAATAATTATGTGGTGATATCATAGGTCATGTGCATTGCAATATTTTATGTTGAAGTATTGATAGGTTCAATAATGTAATTTGTTTAGATGGTAGTTATTATGGTAGGCCATAAGTGAAGTATTCTATATAAGTGATAAGAGTGAGTTCTTCCTTTTTTTATTAATATAAATTGATGGTTTTTACACTAATATGAATTTGTTTATACATATGTTTTATTACACTTGGTTTTTTATATATACAGAAATATGTTGCACATATATTTCCTGAGATGTGTACTCAGGTTTTATTGGTAGTCTGTAGTTTTCACTCTTGACCACAAGATGGAGATATTAACTTTTGTATATTTATATTTTTAAACACTGTATTTTCAATGTCATTTGCTTGGTATCAGCACAGTAATTTATCGTCACTGTTTTCTATTGTTCTTGTTTGTTGTTTTAATATGCATTTGCACTTTTGTTTGTAGAGTCCCCCAGGCAACCAGCCGGGTGCTGGGTGACGTCACTTCCATATCTCGGATGCCGCGGCCGGAAGTGTGCAATCAGAAGCGCCGGTGGAATGCAGGGGGTGACAACATGATGGGCACTTGAGTAAGGTATTTAAATCACGATTTGTATGTATTTTATACTATGTGTGTTCCTGAAGGGGTCCCAGAACCCCAAAACATTGATTAAAGACACCACTGTGTTCACCTGTTTGGGAGTCTACAGAGTGCTGCTTTTGCACTTTTATATATATATATATATATATATATTTAGAGAGAGTATGTGAGTGTAATTTATTTTTTTAATAACTAAAGAATAGATATTAAATTAAACCCTTTCCATTTAATTTTAGGAAGCATAGGGATTTTTTTTATGCATTAAATTCCCAATTTAGCCAAGAGGTATAATCTAATTGATACACAAAATCAATCACAGCAAACATCCACAACAGCGCAAGTGCCAATGAAAGCTCCCACACCTTTTGATAAATTTACACAATTTACTCTTAAGATAGCAGACAGATCAGGGTCGAAACGAGTACTTGCTCCTGCTGCCCCTTTATGTGCTGTGAACATGGGGTTGAGAGCACAAAGGAAAAGAGCCCTGCTTGAAAATAGATAGGGTTGGTTCCCTTGTGCTCTCAACTACCTCATCACCGCATACAGGGGGGCAGCAGAAGCAAGTAGCAATTTCCATCGTCTACTATCTTTTCTTCCATTTGGGAATTTATGATATTATTATTTTCTGAAGACGTCTTCATTTGTTAACCAATTTATGAATAGTGAACATAAACTTAGACGCCCAGCACTAACAATTGAATTCCCCTCTAACTAATGGGCATCTATTGGAGCAATTAATTTGTTGCTCCATTCAGATGCCCATTATTATTTTACACACCCAAAAGGATGGGGTTTAGCTGCGTAAAGTGGCTAACCCCATCTAAAATCCTGCTTCGGGTGTCTAAAGTTCTAGTTTGGGTGCCCAAACTAAGGACATTTCTCCTCTGGGGACTATGAGAAATAATAGGACTGCCGTGGCTAATGGGCATCTGATCAGAGCAACATTTGCATTGCTTCAAAAGACGCCCATTAGTTAGATGCCCAGGGCTAATAATTGAATTCCCCCTATGAGTCTATATTTTCAAGATAAAAACTCGTTTGCCTAAACACTTCAGAATGTTTAAGATACTATGTTGTATGAAGACAAATATTCATTGTATGCATTTTTCTCTATCTTGTGGTGAAGTGAATTACACTGTTGCCATAATTGATACTAGTTATTTTGTTATATGTGTGATATGTGTGATATGTGAAGTTTGCAGTCAAATGTCTAGTTAGCTTTCTGCAACAGTTCTATAGTGTGTGCTTGTGGATAGATAAAAATACGAGGGCTGATTGAAAAGTAATGAGACTGCCTGTTTTTCTGTCCCATAGGTAGACATAGCAACGCTATGCTGGTTATTGTGAAGCTCATACATCAATGTGTCTGAACCTGCGGTTGGACTGCCGTAGTAGTATTTGTTTGGTCACAGCGAGTGGAAGATCTTTGTACGTTTCATCATGGCGGATGAGGAAGACGTGTCTGTGAGATTATGTCAGAGATGTTTGATTTAATTTTGTGTTAAACTTGTAAAAAGCGGAAACTACATTCATGAAATGTTACGGCAATCATACGGTGGAGAAACAATTAGCCATGCTGCCGTATTTCGGTGGTGGAAGCACTTCAAAGAGGGTAATATGCAAGTGACTGATGAAGTGCATTCTGGGAGACCATCCACCGCGGTTACAGATGTCAACATTGCGAAGCTGCAGAGATGTAGCAAAATGACAAGTTAACTTTACGCAAACTTTTGGCTTCACTTGGCATCAACGCTATGCTGGTTATTGTGAAGCTCATACGTATCTGAAACTGTGGTTGGACTGCCGTAGTAGTATTTGTTTGGTCACAGCGAGTGGAAGATCTTTGTACGTTTCGTCATGGCGGATGAGGAAAACGTGTCTGTGAGATTATGTCAGAGATGTTTGATTTAATTTTGTGTTCAACTTGTAAAAAGCGGAAACTACATTCATGAAATGTTACGGCAATCATACGGTGGAGAAACAATTAGCCATGCTGCCGTATTTCGGTGGTGGAAGCACTTCAAAGAGGGTAATATGCAAGTGACTGATGAAGTGCATTCTGGGAGACCATCCACTGCGGTTACAGATGTCAACATTGCGAAGCTGCAGAGATGTAGCAAAATGACAGGTTAACTTTACGCAAACTTTTGGCTTCACTTGGCATCTCATTCTAATGGGTTCAGCATATTGTGACAAAGGAACTGAAAATGCATTGTGTGTGTGCCATGTGGGTACCCAGAAATCTCTCAGAAGAGCAGACATGATGACGAGTTGAATCATGCAAGATCACTGAGCCCGATTCAGACCTGCTTGCTAGCCAGCCAATTTTTGCAATCTGCACATGCATACGCATCGCAGTGCGTGTACACGAACTAGTCGATGCGATCGGGAAGCATTTGCTCGCTGCGAGTAGGCAGCTCACTAGACTGAGCATCATAGTACACATAACTTGGTTGTTTTAGACACTGAAGCACAGGCTGGTGGGCATCTGCATACACACATAGTGGGCGTGCTAATGCCTTGCCGTGCGATCGCCTGCCTTTGCCAGATTTGCCTACCCTTGGTGTGTGAGATTGCATCTAGCGAGTGGGTCTGAATTGAGCCCCCTGTTCGAATGTCAAAGATGCCTAAATTCTTGACATCGATTGTGACAAATCGTAGGATTGTCATTATGATCAGGAATCCAAACAGCAGTCCAGTGTATGAAAACATGCAAATTCGCCTCCGCCCAAAAGATTCTGTGTGATTCCTTTGGCATGTAAAGTCATGCTTCTGCCATTCTTTTATGCACTTGGTATGATCTTACAGCACTGGGTTCCCCGTAGACAGCCATTTAATTGTGACTCCTATGCAAACATCCTGAAAACCTTTTTGCTTGGAGCAATGAGGAAGAAAAGACCACATTTGCTAAAGAAAGTGTTTTTTGCTCCAAGACAATCCCTGATCCCTTGTTTCTGCTTTTTCATTGGCAGCACTGACTGAAATGAATGGGACAGCACTGGAACATCCTCTATATAGCCCAGACTTATCACCCTGTGATTTCCCAAACCTGAAAAAACAACTGCGTGGAATGAAGTTCACAACAGATGATGAAGTGAAAAATGCCACAGCTGCAGCACTATAGTGATGTCACAACGTCTTTGAATCATTGTTGAAATGCTGCAAAAAATTTATTGAAAAATAGAAATGTCCAGATCCTGTGGAGTCACCTGATTCTGAATAAAAAAAATCAATTTCATTATTTTTCAATCAGCCCTCGTAGAATAGACAAGGGCATCTCCTTGTGCAATAACCAGTGATGATCACCAATAGTGCTGAATATTGTAAAAAAATTAACCCATACCAGAAATCTATAAAATGAGGCTTAAAATGATACCACAAGTGGTCCCAGCGGCAAGAATATCTGCTTTTTTATACTTAGCTCCACGATTTGCTGTGCACCAGGAAATCATTCTGTCAGAAATACGTTCAGTTGTTGCATTAATACTTATTTCTTAGGGGTTTGCACAATGTATTATTTTGTTATTGTCTCAATAAGAGCTCATTTTCTAGGGGAACATATTATTATTATTACTATTAATAGTAGTAGAATGTTATCTATATACTGTAGCACTTTTCTCACAATAGGACTCAAAGTGCTTTACATTTGTATTCAAAGCACAAAATAAGCTTAACAGAAAAGAGAAACATTAGTGAAGGTACATGAGTCTGAGTCTGTTTTTGTAAGATTCTAGAGTGAAGGCCTCTCGAATTGTGCAGGGAAGCGAGTTCCATAGAGTAGGAGCCGCAAAGCTAAAAGCTCGACCTCCAGATGACTTCAGGGAGATTCTAGGTACTAGATACATTCTAAATGCACCAGATACCTACACAAATGTTCATGTACCGCCAAGCGACAGTGGAGGAAATCTCGCTCTAAGACAGACTTCCTCCATTTTAAATTTATCCTCTCATCCTACAGTGCTGCCCGTTGCCTCTCTGAACAATTATATTTCAAGAACCTCATCTCTTCCCAGTCCTCAAACACCCGGCGTCTCATCGCCACTTTCAGCTCCCTCCTCTGCCAACCCCCTCCTCATATCCCATCGGAACTCTCTGTCCTTGGCTTTCCCATCTACTTCACATATAAAATGTACTCCATACATCAGGATATCATATCACACCAGACCCTCAGCACTCCACCCCCTCCTTTCCCTGACCACCCGTCCCCATTCATCTTACTAACTCTGACATTTTTCTACCCTGTATCTGGAGGGGGTCATGACCCTCATCTAGCCCTCCCCCCTTCCACCTTGACCCTATCACTTCCCACCTCCTCTGCCACCTCTCTCCTTCTGCCTGTTCCCATCCTGCCCACCCCCTCAATCTCTCCCTCTCATCAGGTACTGTCCCTTTGCTAATACTCTCTCCAACTACCAACCCATCTCTCTCTTCCCTTTTGCCTCCAAACTCCTTGAGTGTATTGTTTGCAACTTCCTTCCTTTCCTCCCATTCCATTTCAGTCTGGCTTCCATTCTCTCCACTCCACTGAAACTACCCTCACAAAAGTCAGCAATGACCTCCTTGCTGCCAAATCCAAGGGCCACTACTCTCTGGTCATTCTCATTGACCTCTCTGCTGCTTTTGACACTGTGGACCACCATCTCCTACTGCAAATCCTTAACTCCCTAGGTCTATGTGATACTACCCTCTCCTGGCTGTCCTCCTACCTGTTGTGACCATTCCTTCTCTTTCTCCTCTCATAACTCCTCTCCCCTCCCCGCACTTCCAATAAAGGTATGTGTTCTCCAAGTTTCTGTTTTTGGACCTCTCCTCTTCTTCCTCTATACATCTTATTTAGGTGAAATCATCAGCTCTTTTGGCCTCCAATATCATCTCTATGCTGAGGATACGAAAATCTACCTTTCCTCTCCCCCTCTCCTCAATGTATCTCCAACTGTCTCTCTACTATCTCTTGTCTAAGTCTGAGCTGATTATCTTCCCACCCTCCCACATTACCTCACTTCCCACAATTATATTATCTACTGACGGCACAACCATCTCTTCAAGCCCCCAAGTGCACTGTCTTTTAGTTATCCTTGACTCAATTCTCTCCTTCAAACCACACATTCAATGCCCCTCATAGTCCTTTCGTTTCCATCTAAAAAATATTTTTAGGATCAGACTCTTTCTCGCCCTGGATGCTATGAAGACTCACTGGTCATACCCAGATTGGACTACTGTGAGGCTGCATGTTCCCCCACCATTAATTAGCTTGTTGAGTAAACTGCTTAAGCACTCCCTCCCCCTGTACCAGCTGACCTAGCCTCTCCTGCAACAGGGACTCATTTGAAAGCCTGCACACACAGGATTAGCATGTCACTAAAAACCTGCATCTTAAGCATGTCATCTGAAGCATGGAGTTAGAACCGGAGTTTAAACTGGATTTGGACTTTTGACTACTTTCTAACCAAAAAATAAAACCATTTCTCAAACACAGCAGCACAGGAATGCTGCCGCTCCACCTTAATTTCAACGCCCTTGAGACTGGATTCAGGGGCTGTTGCTAGGAGCAGGCTGAGTCATGTGGCTTTTTGCAGATCACAATATTTAATTTCTGATTAACTTTAACATGGTTTTTAACTTACAATGCTGTCACCATTTTTTTTATGCGGCCATTTATACCTTTGTATTCAACCTCTTCATTTCTGTTTTTTCTTTTCTCTCAACCTGGACAGTATACTTCCACTGATTGCACACCCTGCCAGATGTAACCTACGCTGTATGCCCCAGATGGCTGCCTCGTGGTTCTTTCTTGGGCAGGAAGAACAAACATGTGGATCTATTAATTCAGTGCATTTCATCCTACAAATATTTCAGTCACCCGTATATGTCATGCCCAAACTGCATCACTGTTTGCTGTATTTGCTATTCCGTTTTGTACCATGAACTTCCACCCCACTGTATGCTAGGCCGGTGTGCTATACCTCCACTGAAGTGCATCCTCACGTGGATCTATTCATACAGATTATATCATACTGCCACTCACATGTCAGTTTTTCCATATATGCCTTGGGTTCTTGAATGGCTTATCTCCCACAAGTTATTTTCCCAAAATGTCTGCACCAATTTTGCAATATGCTTTTAATTATCTCTGTGTGATTCTCTATTTTTTTTTGCAATACCAAATCCTTGTACAATGTACCATGTTTTCTGATATATGTTGAGTCCTATGGGAGAAAAGCGTTATATAAATAAAATTATTATAAAATTATTATTATTATTATTACTGTAACCTATCCTCAATGCTGCTGCTTGGCTCATCTTCCTCTCTAAAAGTTCTACAACTGTCTCATCTCTCCTAGAAGCCCTATATTGGCTCCCCTACCCCTTTAGAACCCAATTCAAGTTTATTACACTCACTTACAAAGCCCTCATCCAATCCTCTTCTATTTACATCTCAGAACTCCTCTCCCTTTACACTCCTGCCTGACCACTTCACTCGCCAAATGCATGCCGCATCTCTCACATCCAAAATATTTTGGCATGCTGCTCCCTACCTCTGGAACTCTTTCCCTCTCCCTATCAGACTCTCCACCTCTCTACAAATCTTCAAACGGCTCTCAAGACCCCAAGCATAAGTCCAGTTGGTTGACTATGCTGCAGTTTTGTTCATAGATGGTAAGCTCTTATCATAAGGACCTCTGCTTTATCAGGATTCACTCACAGCCAACTGGCACTCATCCACACCTAAAGCTCAGCTAGACAGCCATTTAGGGTTGTTAGTGGGTTCTCAATACACAGAGCAAAGGGCATGTACAGTTGTGTATCATCTGCATAGAAGTAGTAGACAAGACCATGATGTCTGATTATTTTACCAAGTGTTAGCATGTATACTGCAATAAGCATGGGAACTCTGCATGACAGTGGCACTGGTGATAAGGAGTATACTCCAGAAGAAGATCTCTGTGACCTGCTGGTGAGAAAGTGATTTGAACCAGCTAAGGACTATGCCATCCAGCCCAAAGAGATGTTTCAGGCACTCAATCGGAATCCCATTGTCCATAGAATCAAATGCTGCAGATATCCAGAAGGATTAAGAAGCATATTCAATTAGAAAAGTTGGAAAGGTTTTGCCTGTCATATTTTTTGCAGACTTCATGTGTTTTGGAGGCAAAAACTTTTTGTGCATGGCCCCACTTTTCACCCTATTCAAGTCAATAGGACGCAAAATGGGACCCGGCGAAATGCAAACAGGTGAAAAGTGCTGTCAGATTTGAGGAAATCAGCCTGACACCCCCCAAAAGATGCACTAACATTGGGGAGTAATATAATTGCCCCCGATTAGCCCTACTGAAGCTATTTGGGGTACTTAAATGCTCTCAATAGCTGCTAAATAGCGTCTTTGCACAAATGGTGAAGAATAGCATTTAGCAGTTTTTTTTGGAGAAAATAACTAGTCCCAGCAAATTTAGGGTACATGAAAATGGGTGCAAGCATGGTTAAAAATCGCAAAAGTGATGTTTTAAAAACATGAAAAACACACCTTCAGCAAACACCTACAATAAAAAAAATACCTCCCCCATACTTGCAGACCCCCCTCAAAAGCTTATTTTGTTAGTTTTTACCCCAACTTTGTACTTTTTGACCCCATTTTCAAAGTAACTTTTTGGGCTGTCCTTCAATGACGCAGTTAAACTTTGGGGGCCTGCCTGGCAAAATTACACCATCAGCTGAACTTTTTCACCGAAAATGGCTTATCGCTACTTATTGAATATGCCCCAGTTTGAACAGTCACCTCTGTCTCTTGGCATCAGAAGATCATTAAGCACACATACCAGGGCTGTTTCCATGCTCTGTCTTCTCCTGAATACTAAATGGAATGGATTACAAATATCATGGGTTGACAGGTATGGTTTCAAGTTGTGACCACTTTCTCAATTATCTTTCCTAGAAAAGAAAGGTTTGATACCAGTCTGTAGTAGGTCATGCAGATCTAAATTAGATCTAACTTAGGTTTTTTTAAGGAGAGTTCTAACAATTGCTTCCTTTAGTGGTGCAGGAAAAATGATTTTAATATTACTATTGACATTCCCACAGAATCCTCTGCCGCTAAACTCCTTACTCTCACCTCTTCAGTTGGTCTCGCCCAATGGACCTCATCACCCTCCCATGTGAGTGGGCACTCACTTGACCTGGTCTTTACTCACCATTGTGATATTTCTGATTACTCCAATTCCCCGTTCCCCCTCTCTGACCATCACTTTCACTACAATCAGTTCTCAATGCTGCTGCTCGGCTCATCTTCCTCTCCAGAAGTTCTACATCTGCTTCCCCTCTCCTTCAAGCCCTACACTGCCTCCCCTTCCCCTTCAGATGCCAATTCAAGGTTCTTACACTCGACTACAAAGCCCTCACCAAATCCTCTCCAACATACATTTCTGACCTTCACTCCCTTCACACTCCCACCCGCCCACTTCGCTCAACAAATGCATGCCACCACTCTTCCCAACTGATTACTTCCTCCCATTCCCGCATCCAAGATTTTGCCCGTGCTGCTCCCTACCTTTGGAACGCTCTCCCTATCAGACTCTCCGCCTCTCTACAAATCTTCAGAATGTAAGCTCTTACGAGCAAGGACCTCTATCCTCATGTGCTTCTCTTTACATTTTCTTCTACTCCTTACTCCCCATAACTCAATGCTACTTATTGTGAGTGCTTTAAACGCTATTGCAGCAATGTATATAAATTGTGTCCTTGTCCTGCACTGTAAGTTACTTGTTTTTTTTTCACTTACTAGTTTTATGTACTATTTAAGGCACTGCGGAACACTTGTGGTGCCATATAAATAAAGGATAATAATAACATACATTGAGTCAAAGCTGATCCATGAAGACAGGTGGCTTACACTGGCAGGCTTGGAAACAACATTCCTTTGATGGCATTGTGGGGATTCCAACCCGGATGGAGGATACCTTATCTGCATAGAAGTTTGCAAACTTGTTACAACTTGAATAGGAGAGGGTTTTATTATGCTGCAGGCATGCTGGTTTGCAAAGCATCTCCACTGTATGGAAAAAAGGAACTGGCCTATTGTTTGCTGCTCTGATCTCATTTGACATGTACTATGTATGGGTCCAGGTGATTGAGGATTGATATTCTTCAATATGCTTAGTTAGCTTTATCCTCTACCAGGTTATTCTTCCTCCATTGTCCTTTAAAGCTTTTCTTGAGCTCACTAACATTGTTGTCAAACCAAGGTGCTTAGTGGTGTGGTATGCGGGGTGTTATATGCACAGTGGCGATTATATCGATTGCAACCGTCACAGCCCTTTTATAGCAATGGATTAGGGAATAAGGATTCTCACAGGCACCCAATACTGCAGAGAGATCCAGATTTTATGCAAGAGCCTCGGGAGTCTAAGGCTGGGTACACACCTAAAGATTTTCTGTCCAATCATCCAAATAGTTGATTGGTTGGAATGAAAATTTGGTAACGTATGGGAGCAAATGATCAGCAATTTGCTCCAAAATGCCAGAAAACAGATGAAAATGGTCATCAGACAAGTTTGTTAAATGTTTGATCTAAACATTTTGTTGAAACAACAGTTTTGCCGGCATTTGGGAGCAAATTGCTGATTGTCATTTGCTTTCATACCTTACCAGATTTTCATTCCAACCAATCAACTAGTTGGATGGTTGGACAGAAAATCTTTAGGTGTGTACCCAGCCATATCCCTCCAATGAACGATACCTGGTCAATTCCATGAGCAAAGTTCTATTTTGAGGGGTTGCAACTGAGAACCAAATTGAGGAGTGGTGGTCTGACCATGTGACTGGGTTTATGTTTAGGTCAGAGGCCTCTAATCCAATTTGGAAAACAAGATTAAAGGTGGGTACAAACTATAGCGATATATCTGCAGATCAAGTGATCTGCAGATGATGGTCGTTCATACACACTGAACGACCATCATCTGCATGCTGCAGCGAGTTGCTGCCAGACTGGGGGCAGGTAGGGGATGTGGCCTAATTGCAAAAGGCGTGGTCATGCCCCCTTCGGGAAAAAAATAATTTGCAGCGCCGCACGCTGGGGAGGGGGGCACTGTGTTCCCCTCAGCCCAGCACACAGCCAATGGGGGGCACAATCAGTGTGATTGCTCTCCCCCTTGGGCATAGGAGACTGCTCCGGCTGCTGCTTTAGCAGCCTCGGACAGTCTCCCAGTGTAGCCCAGCACACAACAGCATGTGCTGGGCTGCTGTGACGTAAAAGGAAGGGGGAGCAATGCTGGACCTGGGTAATTAGTACTCACTCCACCTCTTGGTACCCCTGTGTACGGGCGAATGGCTGCTCTTTCTTGCACAGGGCACCAAAATGACTAGTTACGGCTCTGGACCAGAGTATCATTTATCTTGGTTATTGCTCTATCCAATTGCTTCTCTCTTATCCAAAAGGAATATTTTATATAAGGAGTATTTAAACATTTTCTTTAGTGTTGCTGATTTAGAGTCACACAAATTATTCCAGTGCAAAGCAGGCTTGCGGACAGGTGTTAGAAACCATTCCTATTGTGTAGATGTGAAAATTCTTTGCATAAAGTAAAGATAACATGAAACCCAGTAATTAGCTGGGATCCTGTGTTTTAAAATGAATAGACCAAAATTCAGAGGCTGGGGTTGATGTATAGTAGTTTATTAAGGCAATAAATCAGAGTGATTTGCTGTTCAGAGAAGAGGTGAATGATGTCTAATGCTGGGTACACATTAGGCTGACCCGCCGACCTATCTGTAAGTGCATATACACTTACCAATCGTTCGCCTGATGTGTTGGGACTAACGTCACAACTGGACAGGCATTTAAATTTGTCCACACAGTTGAGCTGTCACTCACCGCCGGGTCCCTGCAGCATGTGTACTAATGATCAGCAGGTCACCCATACACACCAGCAGATGCATCAATATATCTGTAGATATATCGGCCATCTGCTGCGTTGCACAGCTGATGTGATATATCTAAGAACTAAGTCGTTCACAGACATATCTGACTGTACGGATGATTTTTCTCCCAATGTGTACCCAGTTTAGGGGAGGGGTTGGATGGAGCAAAAGATATCCACAGTACATTGCTCTGGGATATCTAATACTGAGTTAATGCCAATCTAAAAGAGTCCTAGTGGAATTAAGGTTTGAGATTATAGAGAAATTTTGAAATATACGTAATTCCTAGTATTTATACTTTCAATCATGAACAAATTGCACCTCTTTACTAGGTGTATTTACACTTTTGTCTATACTAATAGATTTACTTAGGGGGCTGTTCCCTGACGTTCAAATGCACTGGCACGCCTGTGTTTCGCCGACCACCCCACCATCACCACCCCCAAACGGTACTTCCTGTCAATTACACTGCAATGGGTCTGCGTAGTCACTATGATCGCAGACCCGATCGCAGTGGAGTCTTCATGCACTGCGATGCATACGGAGAATGGCAACTGCATAATTGCAGTTGCCATATTTGCTGAATCAGGCCCATTGTTCCCAGTACACCCAAATATCACAATATATGTTTATATGTATTACATTTTTGGTATTCAGTTATTAATAAAAGTTATATTAAATATAATCTTCATACATATATTTAATAAACTATATCCCAAAAAGCAGTCTTCTTCTCTTTACGATTTTGTGTAAATACTACTGACTCCAGGGAGAACCATCAACACAAGTAGAATTTGGATTCGCCTTGAAGATATATACTCCTGCCAATTTGTCTTCATAATTAACTTATCTTAACATACAGACAGGTGCATAAATATTGGGACATTGACAGCATTTTCATATTTTGGCCTCTATTCACCACCACAATGGCTTTGAAATGAAACAAATGATGTGCTTTAACTGCAGACTTTCAGATTTAATTTGAGGGTAATTACATCCAAATCAGGTGAATGGTGTAGGAATTACAACGGTTTCTATATGTGCCTCCCACTTTTTAAGGGGCCAAAAGTAATGGGATAAATTAAACAATCCTAAATCTAACTTTCACTTTTTAATACTTTGTTGCAAATCCTTTGCAGGCATTTACAGCCTGAAGTCTGGAATGCATAGACATCACCAGACGCTGTGTTTCATCCCTGGTGATGCTCTGCCAGGCCTCTACTGTAAATGTCTTCAGTTCCTGCTTGTTCTTGGGGCATTTTCCCTTCAGTTTCTCTTCATCAAGTGAAATGCATGCTCAATCGGAAACAGGTCAGGGGATTGACTTGGCCATTGCATAACATTCCACTTTTTAGCCTTAAAAAACTCTTTGGTTGCTTTTGCAGTATGTTTCGGGTCATTGTCCATCTGCACCGTGAAGCTCCGTCCAATGAGTTCTGAAGCATTTGACTGAATATGAGCATATAATATTGCCCGAAACACTTCAGAATTCATTCTGCTGCTTTTGTCAGTAGTTACATCATCAATAAATACAAGGGAACCAGTTCTATTGGCAGCCATACATGCCCACGCCATGACACTACTACCACCATGCTTCACTGATGAGGTGGTATGTTTTGGATCATGAGCAGTTCCTTTCCTTCTCCATACTCTTCTCATCACTCTGGTACAAGTTGATCTTTGTCTCATCTGTCCATAGGATGTTATTCCAGAACTGTTATGGCTTGTTTAGATGTTGTTTGGCAAACTCTAATCTGGTCTTCCTGTTTTTGAAGCTCACCAATGGTTTACATCTTGCGGTGAACCCTCTATATTCACTCTTGTGAAGTCTTCTCTTGATTGTTGACTTTGACACAACCTCCTGGAGAGTGTTCTTGATTTGTCCAACTGTTTTGAAGGGGTTTTTCTTCACCAGGGAAATAATTCTTCTGTCATCCACCACAGTTGTTTTCCGGGGTCTTCCGGGTCTTTTGGTGTTGCTGAGCTCTCCGATGCGTTCTTTCTTTTTAAGAATGTTCCAAACAGTTGATTTGGCCACACCTAATGTTTTTGCTATCTCTCTGATGGGTTTGTTTTGATTTTGCAGCCTAATGATGGCTTGCTTCACTGATAGTGACAGCTCTTTGGATCTCCTATTGAGAGTCGACAGCAACTGATTCCAAATGCAAATGTCACACCTAGAATCAACTCCAGACCTTTTACCTGCTTAATTGATAATTAAATAATGAGGGAATAGCCCACACCTGTCCATGAAATAGCGTTTGAGTTGAAAGTCCCATTACTTTTGGCCCCTTAAAAAGTGGGAGGCACATATAGAAACTGTTGTAATTCCTACACCGTTCACCTGATTTGGATGTAATTACCCTCAAATTAAATCTGAAAGTCTACAGTTAAAGCACATCTTGTTTGTTTCAGTTAAAAGCCTTTGTGGTGGTGAATATAGTCCAAAATATGAAAATTCTGTCAATGTCCCAATATTTATGCACCTGACTGTACGTTATGACAAGTGCAGTATCTCGCTTTTCCTGTATCTGACATTTTGGACTAGTAAGTATTTTGAAATTCAGGCTAAAATGTTATCTACTGGTGAAGTAGCATATGTGGACTGTAATACAAACTGGGCTGGACTGGGGTGTGAAGGGCCTACCTGTGGAATGGAGTTCAAAGGGTCCATGTTTAAGGGATTCGGTCAGCCACCAAAGGGGATGTGGCCAGGATGCTTGGCTAATTATTAGGCAAATCTTTGTGTAGCTTCTATAGAAGGAAACTAAGCACACATTTTTATCAGTGATCCTACTCCATCAGGTAAATTACCCTTTAATAGAGTAACAAAGTATAATTTGAGTGCACAGTCTGGAACTTGACTCCTAGGGGTAAATTTACTAAACTGAGAGTTTGCAAACTCTGGAGAGTTTGGGCATTTTTTCCCACTCTCAAATTTACTAATGTCAAACTCAGGAGAGAGATCTCCTTTGCTATTGGAAAATATTGGAGAGTTAGCAAACTCTCTTCAATTCACCATTGGCAAAACTTGAGAACCTTTTCACTGGTGAAGATAGGATTCTGGAATTTACCAAGCAGAGTTTTGAAACTCTGAGATGGGTAAACTCTCCTGTAAAAACTCATGAAAAAAATACACCTGCCTGTGATCTGAGAGTTTGGCAGAAAAATACCCCAATCACAGTGATCCATGTATGTTTCTGCCTGTAAATATAGAAAAGAAATTTAAATATCAGGAAAAAAATGACATAGGGCCCCCCCCCCCCACTATAGAGCTTAACCAGCCCCAGGCTTGCCAGCTTGTCCTGCTTTCTAAGGTTACAGGGAACAAAATGTGTAGGGTCCCCCCTATATTTAAAACCAACACCAGACCCAAAATGGCCGGGCTGTAATGTCACAGCCCAGAGACCCATTCACCGGGGCTCTGGATCCAAAGCATTAGCAGCCCAAGCCGGGGATCTCAGGGGATGTGATGACCCCCCCAAAAAAGGGGTCCCCCCTCTCCCTTAACCCCAGGCTTGGTCTGAAGCCTGGGGCTCTTCCCCGCACCCCTGGAACATTGGGTACGGGGGTAATAAAGTGGGGAAATATAATTAAACTAATGTATTTTACAGTGGAACTACAAGTGCCAGCAGACGGGCGGTGCCTGTACCCCCACTGTAAAATAAATAGTTAAAGACAAAACACACACACCGTGATTATTAAAACTTTATTACACACGCAAAACCCTGCAAAAAAAATGTCATACTCACCTATATCCTGGCGCTGGTCTCCGCAGTAATCCATGGACTGTAAAACAAAAAAACAAACTTACTGCACCACGCACCGGGTATCAGTATCCTCCCCTGAGATCCCCAGCTTGGACTGACCGGCTTTGGCTGATAATGCTTTGGATCCGGAGCCCCGGTGAAAGGGTCTCCGGGCTGTGGTATTACAGCCCGGCTGTTTTGGGTCCGGTGCTGGTTTAAATATAGGGGGGACGCTATGCAATTTCCTCCCTCCTATATTTAAAATCAGGACTGTCCCTGCAGCCTGGTGTTGGTTTCTAAATTACGGGAGAACCCTACACATTTTGTTTCCCATAAGCTTGAAAACCAGGACAGGCTGGTTAAGCTTTAGGAGGGGGGCCCTATGTAATTTTTTTGTAACCAGTTTTTTTACAGGTACAACACAAGCAGCTTACACATATCTCACTAATATGTGCAGGTTGCTTGCTCGGGAGAGTTTTGCAGAGAGAAGACACTGCAATCTCAAGTGAATCATCTCCTGCAAAGCTTGCTACTCGGGGAAGAAATCTCCTGCAAAACCTGCTACTCGGCAGAGAAATCTCATTCTGCTTCACCATCGGCCATCTCACTCTCAGTTAAACTCCTTTCTTTGTAAATTTGAGAGTCTCAGGAGCTTCAAATCACCCGAGTTTAAGTGAAGCTAATCGAGTTGAAAGAAAAGCAAACTCTCCCAGACTCGATTCTTAGTAAATTTAACCCCTAGAGGAGGATGTTGGCCCTCAGGCAATGGGGCCCACCGAGGATTTCTCCTGTGGTCCAGTTTCTAAGTAGGGATGCCCAATATACCTTTTTCAGTTAGGTTTCAAATAAGCAAGTTAAAACACTAGGGGGTAAATTTACTAAAGGTCAATTTGATGGACTATTTGAAGTGCATTTTAGCTCACCTCAAACCGACTCAAATCGAATAATGAAAAACCCTTTTTTTACCACATTTACTAATGGTCAATTTGTTTTGATTCGGTTTTGAACAGTGATTTGCTGTTCAATTTGACATGCTCATGTACAAATCGAATGGCAAATCCCACCTCAAACCGAACTGCAAATCCCCAACAGCATAGAACTACTTCATGCTTTCACTTTCAGCATGAGCAGTTCATTCACACACAGATACATGCAGACATCAGTGAGATGCCTGCATGTATCTGACTGTAAATTGACGTAAGGCCCCCCCAAAACACAACCAGCCCGGACTTTTGAAAGCCAGTCCTGCTTGTCTAAGTACAGGGTAAAAATTGCATAGGGTTCCCCTGTACTTAGTACAACCAGCACTGGGCTATGGGAACCAGTCCTGGTTCTGAAATTACAGGAAAAAATTTGCGTAGGGTCTTCCTGTAATTCACAAAACCAGCCCTGGACCCTTTCTAGTGGGGGACTGATGCCACAGCCAGGGGAGCCCTATCACAGGGCCCCCAGTAACAGGTTAGCCCTGACCACTAGCCAGCCCTTGCCAGGGATCCCTGGGGAGTTGGGGACCCCTCCAATAAAGGGCTCCCCCTCTCCAGGGCACCACCTTGCCCAAGCTGATAGCCCAGGGCTATCCCCGCCACCCCTGGGCGGTGGCTGGCGGGTTGATTGTGTAAATGTAGTGTAAAAATAGAATATGTTAAACATTGTCTTTACAGTAGAACTGCAGGTCCCAGCATGCCTCCCCCGCATGCTGGTACTTGGAGAACCACAAGTACCAGCATGTGGGTCATTAAGGGTCCACTGGGACCTGTAGTTCACCTGTAAACAAATGTTGAACAAAACACTTGCACAACATACACAGTAAAGTTTAATCCATACATACACATTTATACATACTCACCTACAATACCTGGAGTCCCCTTGTCCAGTAGGCATCCATGGACTTCTTTAAAAAAAATGAAAAACGTGACCCTCGCACTAAGTAATAACCATCCTAATCAGGATATTTATTATTTCCTGACTGAAGCAGCTTCCTCCTTTGAAGGTCCATGTCTGAGCATTCATTGGCTGAGAGAGGTCAGCCAATAATAATGGTCATAAGTATGGGCCTGCCCACCGTGTCCAGGTGACCTCTATCAGGCAGGTCCCTAACACTCCTATGGAACAAATATAGGGCATGGGACCCCCCAGGCCAACCCAGCAGAACCGCCCCATGGCATCACACTAGTGTGAGATTTAAAGTGAAAGTTAAAGAATAATAAAGAAAGCATATGTGTTAGGTCCTACATAAGTAGGTTATAATAAAAAGTGTATAAAGTACTACATATATAAAAAACAAACTAAAGAAGTGAAAAAGTGTACATTATGATGCCATGAAGCAGTCCAGTCAAATATTTGAACATTAAATAGCTATAACCTTCAATTCACTTCCAATTTTCAGAAAGATTAAATAGAATTTTTGGATCTGACAACTGCTAAGAACTATCAATCTACGAATAATATGGTTGAGACTTCAACTTTCTTTAAGAAGGTCGATAGCAACAGCTATTTAGACTTTAATAGCTGTCACCATAAGAAATGGAAAATAAATCTTCTGTTCTCTCAACTGAAGAAGAAATTGTACCAGTATTAAAAAATACAATGAACAATCAGAGATCTATAGAGAGAGATTCAGAGAAAAGGGGTACCCTATTTCTCTGATTCAATCAGCAATAAAGCTCGAGAATTAGGCAGAAAAGAACTCTGTTATGTTCTGGGTTGTTTGTGGACCCGGGGTGGTAGCAGGAGCGATCACAGAAGCAGATTTGAAAATGAAACTAGGATTTTTAATAAGTGTTTGAGTAGACATAAAATGTGGCAGTAAATAAAAGTCCAGGAATATATAAATGTGCACAAGAGTTCTGTGGTGGGAGTAAAAGGGTTAATGTCCAAGTAGAAACAATTAGAGCTGTCCAGGTGTGCAGGTAGTGAACTGAAAATAAAAAAGCCAGGTATGCAGGTAGTGAACTGAAGTGCAGGATGTCAGCAGGCTCAGGCACTCAGGTATGGGCAAGGGTGATGGAGGAAGCGGGGTAGTCCAGTGGGAGCTAGGAGCTGACAGGCAGACTGGCAGACAGCGAATTCACAGGAACAGGATAAGCACAGAGAACTCCCTCTCAGTTAGGCTGAGATACACATTGCACTGGCAAAGAAGGAAGGCACTGACCCTTCCTAAATACCCCATGCCGTGCTGTTACTGGCCGGAGGGAACATGTGACTCACCAGGATTGGCCAGCCGCATCACATGGCCAGAAGGCAAGATGGCGGCGCCCATGCCAAACGGAATGGAGACGCCACCAGGCCTTACCAGCGCAGAGTGACAACAGGCCCGCACAACAACGCGAGCAGCCAAAGCCCCCCACCAGACACCAGCTCTGCCACCAGACAGCCCGCGCCACAATGACCTCAAAGGTAACACTCGCTTAGCGCCATGCTGAAATACCCTGGCCGTGACAGTACCCCCCCCTTTTGGGGTGGCCTCAGGACACTCACCAGGCTTCTCCGGATGGGCAGAATGGAATCTCCTGATGAGCGCGGGAGCGTGGACATCACGACCATCGGTCCAGCAACGTTCCTCTGGACCGTAACATTTCCAGTCCAGCAAATACTGTTGATGACCTCTGCGTAGACGAGAGTCCAAGATCTGGGCGACCTCAAACTCAACTCCTCTCTCCGTCTGGACTCGAGGAGAAGCAGGTAGAGCACTATGGAATTTATTCAGGACCAGGGGCTTCAATAAGGAAATATGGAAGGAATTAGGGATTTTTAGGTATGGGGGTAACTGTAGACGATAGGCCACTGGATTAATGACTTCTGTTATGGAGAAGGGACCAATGAAGCGTGGTGCAAATTTCATAGAAGGAACCCTCAGACGAAGATTCCGGGTGGATAACCAGACCTGGCTTTCAACTTGAATGCGTGGAACTATTCTACGCTTTCTATCGGCCTGGGTCTTATAGCGAGAGGATGCCTTCAACAAATCAGACCGTACTTGAGTCCAGATGGCAGCAAAATTCCGCACTGTGTCCTCCACGGCCGGAACATCGAAAACAGGCAGGCTTCGGAATTCGGGAACACGAGGATGAAGGCCATATACAACCTGAAATGGCGTTTGGTTAGTTGACGTGTGGTAGGAAGCATTATGTGCAAACTCAGCCCACGGCAGCAAGGCAGCCCAATTGTCCTGGGAAGATGACATAAAAATTCTTAAGAAAGTCTCTAGATCTTGATTAACTCTCTCGGTGGAGCCATTGCTTTGTGGTGTGCAGTAAACTGCACACCACGGTCAGAGACAATTTCAGCAGGAAGGCCATGTAGACGAAATATGTGTTGGACAAACAACTGTGCCAGGTCAGGGGCAGAAGGTATATAGTGGACCATCTTAGAAAATCGGTCTATTACAACCCAGATAGTGTTGAAACCTTGAGAGATTGGCAGGTCTGTGACGAAATCCATGGAGAGATGCGTCCATGGACGTGATGGAGTAGGTAATGGAAGCAATTCCCCAGCTGGAGCTTGTTGTGATGATTTATGCTGGGCACAGGAGGAGCAGGAAGAGATGAACTCCATTATATCTGCCTTCATAGAAGGCCACCAATAGTGTCTTTTCAGGAACTCCAAGGTCTTCCGAGTGCCTGAGTGCCCTGCGAAGCGAGAGGAATGTGCCCAAGTGAGAAGCTGCTTCCTTAATTCCGGGGCCACAAATGATTTTCCCGTAGGAGGCTGAAGTTGTAATGCGGCGAAAACTCTTGATTCCAAGACAGGGGTATTGCTTTGATTTTCAGATTGATCATCACAGAGGAGAGATCTCGATAGGGCATCAGCCTTCTGATTAAGTGCTCCAGACCGGAAGGTCAGGGTTAACTGAAACCTGGCAAAGAATATTGCCCAGCGGGCCAAACGAGGACTCACACATTGGAGGTTTTTGAGAAATAGGAGATTTCTATGGTCTGTAAATACAGTAAATGGAAACTTGGCGCCTTCTAGCAAATATCTCCATTCCTTCAACGCCAACTTTACAGCTAGTAGTTCTTGCTCTCCTATGGCGTAGTTCCTTTCGGCAGATGAGAATTTTTTAGAAAAGGACCCACACGGATGGACTCGGTTGTCCTCATAACGTTGAGACAAGACTGCTCCCACAGCTTCAGATGATGCGTCTACTTCCAACAAGAAAGGCCTGTCCAGATCTGGTTGTCGAAGAACTGGTGCTGAGATAAAGGCCTGTTTTAGAAGATGAAAGGCAGACTCTGCCTCAGGTGACCATTGGGCAGGATTAGCACCTTTGCGGGTCAAGGCTGTAATGGGAGCCAGCAGTGTAGAAAATCCCTTAATGAAGCATCTATAATAATTGGCGAAGCCCAACAATCTCTGGATGGCCTTCAGTGTCTGAGGTCGGGTCCAATCCAGAATTGTTTGTACCTTCTTGGGGTCCATTTCTAAACTGGAGCCAGATATTACATAGCCGAGAAAGGGTACACTGGGCACTCCAAAGACGCACTTCTCCAGTTTGCAGTAAAGGTGGTTTTCTCTCAAACGGGTCAGAACTTCTTTAACATGTTCTTGATGTTTAGCCACAGAGGGAGAAAAAATCAGTATGTCATCCAGATAGACAACAACCGAAACATATAACAGATCCCGGAAAATCTCATTAATGAAACTTTGAAAGACAGCAGGGGCATTACACAATCCAAAAGGCATTACTAAATACTCGAAATGTCCATCTCTGGTATTAAAAGCGGTCTTCCATTCATCGCCAGCTCGGATACGAATGAGGTTGTAAGCCCCTCTCAGATCTAATTTAGAAAAAATGACAGAGCTCTTGACCCTATCAAACAACTCAGTAATCAGAGGAAGAGGGTATCGATTCTTTACAGTAATGTCATTAAGGCCTCGATAATCGATACATGGTCTTAGACCACCGTCCGTCTTGCCAACGAAGAAAAACCCAGCTCCGGCAGGTGAAGTAGAGGGGCAAATGAACCCCTTTGCCAGGTTGTCCCGGATGTACTCGGTCATGGCTTGAGTCTCAGGCAAGGACAGCGGATAGGTACGACCACGAGGTGGTATCTTATCAGGTATCAATTCAATTGGACAGTCCCATTCCCTATGAGGGGGTAAGATATTTGCTTGTTGTTCAGAAAAAACGTCGGCGAACATCTGATATTCCTTGGGAATGGCAGAGGAAACTAATGGAACTGTCTGTCTCACAGGTCAAATTTTTGGAAGACAGGATTTCTGACAGTCCATACCCCATGACAGAATCTGCATAGAACTCCAATCAATCCTGGGATTATGTTGACGTAACCAGGGTAGACCAAGAACAATTTCTTGAGAGGCCTCTGATATCACCAGGAATTTTAAGGACTCAGAATGAAGTGCCCCAATTTGGACCAATACTGGTTGAGTCTCTTTGGTGACTATCCCGTTAGTTAGAGGGCGTCCATCTATAGAGGTCAGAGAGATGGCATGGTTGAGAGACAAACAAGGAATCTGAAATTTATCTATGAAACTAGACGTTATGAAATTTCCGGCTGCTCCCGAGTCGAGTAGAGCAGTAGCAAAGACAGGTTTGGGTTTAAGATCCAAGGCTAGGGTAATCGTGAAATATTTCATTTTTGGAGACGGGTTCATAACTCCTAACTTGATGTCTCCAGGGTCAGTTAGGATTTGGCATTTTCCAGTTTACGGGGGCAGGAGATCAGCAGGTGACCGGACTCTCCGCAGTACAGACAGAGGTTCTTTTGCATTCTTCTCTGACGTTCTTCTTTGGAGAGGTGTGTATGATTCACCTGCATAGGCTCCTCTTCAGTAGGAGAAAGAATGGGACGGGTAGGAATGGAGGGGATAAATGACCTTTGCCGGTCAGTTCTGTTTTTTTCAGCCTGACGTTCCCTGAAGCGTAGGTCAACTTTGATACACAATGAAATCATGTCGTTCAGATTAGTAGGAAGCTCTCAAGTGACTAGATCATCCTTTAGTCGGTCTGACAACCCGTGCCAGAAGGTTGAGGTGAGGGCTTCCTCATTCCATTTGAGCTCTGATGCTAAAATTTGAAATTCCACAGCATATTGACTGACAGGACGGACCCCTTGTCTCAGTGTCATGATGTTTGATGATGCTGATACAGTACGCCCAGGTTCATCGAAAATCCTCCTGAAGGATGACACAAAGCCTGCATAATTATCCAGCAGCGGATCTGAGCACTCCCAGAGTGGGGAAGCCCATTCCAAGGCCTGGCCAGATAACAGAGAGACAATATAAGCCACTTTAGTTCTTGCAGTTAGAAAGTTGTCAGGCTGCAGGGTAAAATGTATGTCACACTGATTTAGGAATCCTCGGCAGAGTTTAGGATTGCCGTCAAATTTATTTGGTAAAGGAAGATGTAAGCGGGGAGATGATCTGCCTCCTGTATTCCCAGATGCTGATGCGGATGTAGATGCTGGTACTTCAGGGGTAGAAAAGGAAGTTTGCAAACTATCCTGTCGCTTGGACATCTCTTGCAGAAATTGAGCCATCTGATGCTGCATGTTTTCCAGATTTTCTAAACGACCAGAAATGCATCGGAACAAATCCACTCCTGACTCCTGATCCGTGGCCGGCTCCATGGGGCCAGTGCAAACTGTTATGTTCTGGGTTGTTTGTGGACCCGGGGTGGTAGCAGGAGTGATCACAGAAGCAGATTTGAAAATAAAACTAGGATTTTTAATAAGTGCTTGAGTAGACATAAAATGTGGCAGTAAATAAAAGTCCAGGAATATATAAATGTGCACAAGAGTTCTGTGGTGGGAGTAAAAGGGTTAATGTCCAAGTAGAAACAATTAGAGCTGTCCAGGTGTGCAGGTAGTGAACTGAAAATAATCAAGCCAGGTATGCAGGTAGTGAACTGAAGCGCAGGATGTCAGCAGGCTCAGGCACTCAGGTATGGGCAAGGGTGATGGAGGAAGCGGGGTAGTCCAGTGGGAGCTAGGAGCTGACAGGCAGACTGGCAGACAGCGAATTCACAGGAACAGGATAAGCACAGAGAACTCCCTCTCAGCTAGGCTGAGATACACGTTGCACTGGCAAAGAAGGAAGGCACTGACCCTTCCTAAATACCCCATGCCGTTCTGTTACTGGCCGGAGGGAACATGTGACTCACCAGGATTGGCCAGCCGCATCACAAGGCCAGAAGGCAAGATGGCGGCACCCATGCCAAATGGAATGGAGACGCCGCTAGGCCTTACCAGCGCAGAGTGACAACAGGCCCGCACAACAACGCGCACAGCCAAAGCCCCCCGCCAGACACCAGCTCCGCCACCAGACAGCCCGCGCCACAATGACCTCACAGGTTACACTCGCCTAGCGCCATACTGAAATACCCTGGCCGTGACAAACTGTTGAATTATCAGAAATCAGATAGAATGAAAGAAGATGTAAGTAAAAAACTTTTGTCCATTTGTGACTCAATATAATAGTGCTATCAACAATGTACAGGATATACTTAGGAAGTATTGGCACATTATCTGTATGGATCCTGTTTTAAGTTCCCACATTAATAAAGCCCCTGATGCTGTGTTTAAGAGCCAGAAGCCTTAAATCCTTTTTATCAATAAGTCTAATGCCCAAGGTGTCCAATGGGGGTGAAAGGTCTATGAATAATTTAGAAGGCTTTTATACATGTGGTCATTGCAAAGTCTGCCCGCATGGTTTAAAAGGGAAACTTTTTTTGTAACCAACAGGAACCCCTAAAGGAATATAAAGTGAACAGTATGATTAATTGTAACACCACCTTTGTTATTTATTAGTTTCCTCCAACCCCGGGACCACAATAGGTTGATTAATATGAAAAGAGGAAACCACCTTAGGTAATAAGGCAGGGCGAGTACACAGGACTGCCTGATCCGCATAAAAATCATATAGGGAGAGCGGCATTACAGCGCTCCAAGACTCTCCTAGCAGATGGCAAGGCCAGCAACAAAACCATCTTACAAGACAAATATTTCAGATCAACAGTCTCCAAAGGTTCAAATACGGAAGACTGAAGGAAGGAGAGGACTAAGTTAAGATCTCAAGGGGCTGTCGGAGGAACAGGGTGGCTGAATGGGAAGGACTCCCGGTAAGGGTTGTTCAGGGTTGTAATGCAGTCCTACATTTACCTCAGTATTCATACATTGTTATTTCTAACCATCACCAAAATTTAACCATCACCAAAATTTTATTCTTTCGGTTTACCTTATCTTTACATTTTCCATATTTAAACACAGTAGGAACACACCTGACACATACGCCAATTACTAAGATGACAACCAATATGAGGATCAGTAGTTTACCTATACTAGCAACCATTTCCTGGACCAACTCCCCTAGACCGGAGAACCATTTCACTGGGTTCAAGCATGAAACCTATACCTTCTCCTCTACTTCAGCCATTGAAGCATTATGGTTCTTCCGAAATTCCCATTTCAGCTGCAGAATTTCGTCCATCTTCCGGTCTATCACCACCTTGGGGTCACTAGTGTTATTTGTAATGTATGTGCAATACTTTACACCAAACTGGGTGGCCAAAGTTACGCAGTACCCTCCAGTGACAGCTGTTAAATAATATAACACTAGTCTATGTTGCACCAGTTCTTTCTTGTAAGCTTGCAACTCCCTACCTATATACCTAAACGTGTCATCATACATCTCAGTGATATTATCTATTAATTAAGCAAGGTCTTGGATATATCTAAAATTTAGTGTACCCCGAGCGATCCTGGTGGGATGGAATGCTACCAAAACTTGAAAGCCAGTTGTTTCACTAATTAACTGTGTGGCTTTATGTACATCACCAGGTATCATATTTCTTTTGTCTCTATGTTCATACTGTGTGTGAAGATATGGTGATGGTGTGTTTTTATGAATACCAAGCATTTCACCATGTGTAAGGGTCATAACCTCTGGGACTACTCTTCCCAGATAACACAAACCTTCGGAACTCGGAGAGAGCCACTTATACGCTTTTTTACCACATATAAAATATACATCATTGGGGAGAACATAAGGAATAGTAAACACCAGTAACCCACACATTTCCCTAGCAAGTGATCCTACTTCAGGTTCTCCCATTTGACTCATACAGGTTTCTCTTGTAATATCTTGGCACAATATCCTTCTGGTACCCTACCAATCATTTCTTTGATGTTACTTAGTGTATATTTATACCGGAAGTGTCTTAAACCCAACCGAATTGTGCATAACAGTTCAAAATTTATAGGCTCATTATCAGCTCTTAGTGAGGTCATCGTCTGGTTATTCCCCATCACCTCCCAACTTCCTGGGTCATTGGAGTTGGTGATGTTCAAACATAAAAGTGATTTATCTACTTGGTACTGGTGGAGTTTAAAATGAGGTGGTTTGGACATAACAAATTTTCCATCCAGTGCATGCCCTCTTTGCGATTCAAAAACCTCAGAGACATTCAATGGGATTGAACTAACTAACCCTACATTATTCTAACATTAACCCTACATTATGCTGTCCTTGAAGCACGTGAGAGCACACCCAACAGTCAGTTTGGTTTAAAACTTTGCCCACCATGGTATGATAATCCTCTAAAGGATACCCACCCCAATACTGTTTATACTTAGGTTGGCATTGTTGGATGCATCTCTCATCGACTACGGACCCACAGAACTCACACATACAATAATCCTCAGATGATAGACCTTCACACTGTCTCAGAGTGTCCAGAATACCAGATCTCTTTTTTTTTTTTTGTCAAATCTATTTTATTGAAGTATTTTCATTACATACAAAAACATACACATACACATATAATGTACGACATATCTAGTGTATATAATATGATATAATGAAACCTTTACAGGCAACTTAACATGTTTAATCTCCTTAGAACCTGGAGACAACAAAATCAGTGAAAAGAATATGTACGCCTGAGTAAGATAAAGGGACATACATGAGACAGAACAAAAACGTGACACAAGAGGAAGGTGGGAGGGACATGGGAATATTCATCAGACAAATACTTGGGGAGATATTGACAAACAAATATGTTTAATATTTTTCGGGAACATGTTTATTCTTTTAACTGTGAATACTATTGTATTGAGGAATAGAGTATAAATTATAAAGTATAAATTATAGATTCACCCCTATAAACACATGGCAGTATCTAATAGATAAATAAACACCTTAGAACATCAATTCTGCAATTATTATGACCATATTCAGTTATTTGATATCAATAAACTTCTATGCAAAAACCAGTCTGTGGAATTAAATATTTTAAAGATATGCTCTTGCGTCTGTTGAGTCAGAGTGTCGATGTATAAGCCCCATTTCTTATAAAATTTGATTACTCCATTTTCAATATCTGGGATGGCGGATCCCCTGTCAAAATATAGTAATTGAAGAATCTTCTGTTTCACTTCGTTCAGGGTGGGGGAAGAGGTGGATATCCAGTGGATGAGTATTATTTTCTTTGCTACAGTTACAAAGATTGTTAGAAGTGGAATCAGAGTTTTCTTTCTAGGTCCTAAGTCCCAATTCTTAAAATTGGCGCAGAGGCATGCTAACCAATCTAAATGTAGGTGCAAAGAAAAGCAGGAATTTAAACTAGTAATCACTTTAATCCAGAATTTTCGAATTTTATAGCAGTCCCAGAAGCAGTGAAGAAACCGTGCATTATTCATGCGGCATTTTACACATTGTCCTGTTTCCAGAGGGACCATGTGCTTTCGCTGAGCGGGAACTATATAAGCTTTGAATATAACCCTTATATGTACTTCTTGAAGGTAAGAAGATTGTAATATTCGCAGTGTTATCGTAATGTAGAAATAAATCTTCAGATATAAGTGCGGATGGGGTTTCCTGACTCCAAGAAAGTGTCATCTGGTCCCATTGGGTTATATATGATAAATTTACTAAAGTGGAGTATAACATTTTCGTCTTATAGGGGATTAATAAGATATGTTTTAGTAAGGAGGATATAGGATCTAGTCGCGTGAAAGAAGATATTGTTTTAGGAAGCGTTTGAATGTAATGTCTCAATTCCAGGTACATAAAGAATTCTTGGGTAGGAATATGGTATGTAGATTGCAAATTAGCAAATGTCATCACATTGCCACCTGGGTCAAAAACTTTGGCTATGCTTTTTAAACCTTTCAAGTGCCAATTTCGAAATTTAGCATTCTGGAGAGACGGAGGGAAGTTCGGGTTTCCCCAAATCGGTATGTAAGGTGAGCTGAAAGGATTTCTGTTTTTTATTTATGGATAACCATGCAGAGTATGTGTCTCGAAACATTAGATGATTTAGGATATGGGGCGGGATATCTTCGCGTGGAGTATGGAGAAGAGCACCAGGCGAAAAAGGTGAAAATAATGCAGAGTCTAATAGAAAGTCAGTATATGAGTTCTGCTCCAATATCCAGTTACTTATATATCTAAAAGAGGTGGATAGTGAGTATGCTGCAAAATCTGGTATTCCTAAACCACCCCTTGATCTGGTCAAAGTCAACTTAGACATAGCTATCCGAGGACGTTTTCCTTGCCACAAGAATCGGGAAATCATCCCTTGAAGTCATTTCAAGTCTACTTTGGAGAGGGTGATGGGAATCATCTGCATTAGGTAAAATATTTTAGGAAAGATTATACTTTTCACCACTGCTACTCAAGGGGAGACATTTCCAGCTCTCTAATAGAAGCGATATTTTAGAAAGCATTGATGTATAATTTACGAAATATAACTGAGATAAATCAAAAGGAATATATATCCCTAAATATTTAATCTTTGCGGTGTTAAACCCAAATTGGTTTATGACGGGAATATGTTTCAAATGTGTAATTTGGGATATGGATCTCGTTAGTGGTAAGATTTCTGACTTGTCTACATTTATCTTGTATCCGGATAGAAAGCTAAATGAATGTATTAAGTCAATAATGACTGGTATCGTGTTAATTGGGTTTGAGACAAATAGTAACATGTCGTCTGCGAATAGTGCAACTTTAAGTATTTTTTTACCTATCTCTAGGCCTTTAATGAAATCATGAGATCGTATAGCAATCGCGAGAGGTTCTATTGCTATGGCGAAAAGAAGTGGTGACAGTGGACATCCTTGTCTAGTTCCTTTTTGGATAGGAAATGGTAATGATTTATATCCGTTGCATATTATATGAGACTGTGCTCCAGTATACAGAACTTTGATATCAATAAAATGTTGTGGGATACCAAATTTATAGAGCGAATTAAACAAATGGGGCCAGAGTACAAGGTCAAATGCCTTTTCGGCATCAAGTGATATAATGAGGTTTAGGTCTGAAGTTTGGGAGGTTTTCAAATGTTGCATACTTCCCAATACACGTCTTATATTTACAACTGAATGGCGACCAAATATGAACCCTGTTTGATCACTATGTATTATACTGGGTAAATGAGGCCTAAGTCTCTCTGATAGAATTTTTGTTAGTATTTTATAGTCTAAATTCAAAAGAGATATAGGCCTATATGAGCTAGGTAAGGAAAGATCTCGACCAGATTTGGGTAATACTTTTATGGTAGCCATATTAAAGTAAAGTGGGAGGGTTTTCTTTGTTATAATAGAGTTATATACATCAACTAGAGTTTCCCCTATTTTAGGTAAGAGAAGTTTGAAAAAATCACCACTGAAGCCGTCCGGTCCAGGAGATTTGTTAGTTTTAAGACCTTTTATGACAGTGTTAACTTCCGTTAGGGTAATTGGCATGTTCAGAGATTGAGCCGTTTCAAGGGGGATTTGAGGATAGACCATATTTTCCCAAATATTAGGGTCAAGTGTAGAGGATATGTCACTATTCTCTGGGTCTAAAGAGGGAGTAGTATGTGAGTAGAGAGTTGCATAGAAGTTTTGCATCATATTAGTAATCTGAGAGTTGGATGAGGTTTAAGAACCATCTGACATTTTTAGAGGTTTAACTAGCATAGGAGGTTGTGTACCTTTTAATAAATTGGTCAAAAGTCGGCCCGTTTTATTACCAAATTTATGATATTTATGATTCACAAAGAATAGAAATCTATTTCCCATTGTTTGCAAAAATTCATCGAACTTATTTTTTTCAATTTGATATGTGTGTTTATTTGTCTGAGTAGAAGATATTTTAAACTTTTGGAACGCATCCGAAAGGGATGATTGCATTTTAATATATGCAGAAGTGTACAGAAGAGATGTAAGAGATTATAGCTCCTCTAATTACTGATTTTGCAGCTTGCCAAAAAAGAGGTGGATCCGAGGTGGCGTATGTAAGATTGTTAAGCTTGAATTCTTCCCAAACCGTTTCCAATCTGGATTTAAATTTAGTGGAGTGAGCTAAATGTGAGGGAAATTTCCATGTGGGAGCAGATCCTTTCTCTACCGCGATATTGACTGCTGACCAAACCAAGGCGTGATCTGACACAGCAATTGGTTCAATTTCTATAATTGACACTCTAGGAAAAAGGGACTCAGATAAGAATATGTAGTCTATCCGGGAAAAGGTATTATAAGTCGCAGAGTGGCATGTGAACTCCTTATCTATGGGGTGTAGTGCTCTCCACACATCCACTAGAAGTAGCTTGAAAGCAAATGAGGTAACTCCTAATTTCGGTAAATTATTTACCTTTGACCTATTTGGAGATTTGTCTAGTATGTTAGAGGATACTAAATTGAAATCACCACATACTATGAGGGGTGAGTCCATATAGGGAATTAGTTTAGCCAAGAGTATTTGAAAAAAAATTTGGGAATAGACATTAGGGGCATACACATTACACATATGAAACATTTTGATAGGACACAAAAGCTATGACATATCTCCCGTCAGGATCAGCTTCTACAGCCGATACTGTCAAGTGAAGAGATTTTTTGGCCAGGATAACCACTCCTCGTGCTTTGGAATTATATGAGGCTGCTGCAACCAATGACCAACCCAGTAGTTGGAGTTTACTTGTTTCCGCAGGGACCAGATGAGATTCTTGAATAAATGCGATGTCTATGTTGTGTTTAGATAAATATATAAGAAGTTTCCTTCTTTTACATGGAGAATTGATACCACCTATGTTGAGGGTTCCTATAGTCAATTGAGACATATTTCAAATATAATGTTATATAAATGAGGAAGCATATTCCCTATATCAACAAATCTGAAGTATAAACGAGGAGAGGGGGAGGGAAGAGACAGAAGGAAATCAGCTACACAATGTTGGAGGGACATACACATATAACAACAAAAACAAAAAACTATGGCCAATGGTTTTGGCCAGAGCAGAGAAATTATATGGAACTTCCGGGAGAATACAATACGCATAGATAACAGCTGCATCAGAATAAGAAATATTTTCCGGTTAATGCTCCCATTTTTGACAGGATATTAAACTAAACAGGTTATCACCACATTCACATTAATAATAAAGTATTTTTAATTTTTTTTTTTTTTTGACTTGTTGATCTAAGATCTCAGTAGGTAATGTCAGAACACAATAGGTATACATAAAGATCTTGTTACAGAACAGCTCAATTAGTCGAACCATCTATTTTTGATCATTAGACAACACACATATATTAACCAGCGTGACCAATCCAGCATAAGAAAGATACTGGCCACTATTGACCCTGAATCTTTTCCAGAAATCAAGACCCGTAAACGGGATGCAAGAAGAATCACAAAATATAGCAAAACGTGAGGACCTTTAAGAACCTCAAACTCTCATGATGGTAAGGTAGCAGGATCCGATATATCAGAAGCACGACCATGGTCTTCCTCTTGGAGAAAGGCATGAGCATCTTCTGGATTGGAAAAATCTAGGTAAGTATCACCACAAAAAATACGGAGCCTAGCTGGGTAAATTAAAGCAAATTTCTTCCTTCTTTGACCAATCGGGAACATATAGGTGAGAATGCTTTTCTAGCCCTTGTCAGTTCAACAGAAAAATCCTGGAAAATGAACAGTTTCTTCCCTTCCCAAACAATAGATTTGTTTTCGGGAGGCCTGCCAAATCGCCAGCTTATGTATGTAGTTTAGGCATCTAAATAAAGTCACTCGTGGGCGACCTTCTGCTGACTTTGGAGTGGGACCAATACGATGGACTCGTTCAATAATTAAATCCCGGCATTCTTCTTCAATGCCTAATAGCTTTGGAAGTGTAGTACGCACAAATTGGTGGAGTGAAGGGCCTTTAACGGTCTCCGGTAAACCAACCAGCCGCGTATTGTTGCGCCGTGACCTATTTTCAAGGTCATCGACAATATTCCACAGTTGGTGATTATCTTTTTTTAGTTGTATTATGGTGTATTGCGCGTCAGCCATATCATGACAAACTGCTCCAATACGGTTTTCAGTGTCTGCAACACGATGTGTAAGAGTATGGATCTGCGCTGTAATGTCTGCTACCGCCTGATTTAATAGAGGGGTCATTGTGGTATTTATTGCTGTCACTATTTCTTCATATGAGATAGGTGTGTCAGGATTGCGACATACCTGTGGTAGATCACTGCCAGCGGAGCTCCCTGCAGCCTTTTTTGAAGCCGGGGAAGATGTTCGGGTGTCGGCGTCCGGTGCCATATTGTTATCAGCACGTCGCTCCTGTTGCTGCGGCAGCGGTGTTCTCGTGGCGGGCTGAATAGCCAGAAATTTGTCCATTTTATAGGGCTGAAGCCCAATTGTGTGTGATCTGAGGCGAGTCCTGTGTATTGGAGTCCGGGAGCGGACTTGTATAATGAAAATGTTGCCGGCGATGTGAAGGAGCAGGACGGAGCGCGTCTTCACTCCATGAAGCCGGAACCGGAAGTTCCAGAATACCAGATCACTTAACAATTACTGTATTGGGTTTGGTCAGATACTCCCCCGATTGGTTTAGCACTCCTTCTCCCAACTCCATTCCATTGATATCACCATCAGCTCCCCTCTCCGTCATCTGTCCTCCGTCACAAAAACCAGAGATCCCGAAACAACCAAATATAATGAGAAATCTGGGAGAAAACACAAAGATAACCACAGCAGACCAATCCATTGCTGATAACAATGATCTACAAATTTCTTTAGCTTAGGTATCTCACTGTAACCTTTAACCTTCCTGGAACAGACTCGCTATTGACAGGTCTACATTATCTGGCTCGGTTCCGCCTTGTCTCTCCACCGGTTGGTTGACCTTCTTACAGTGAGTGGAATGGACCCAGGTATCTCTTTCTGCCACTTTCAATGAAGTTGTACTCGTCAGCAACACCTGATACAGACCTTCCCACCGATCTGTCAAACAACCTGAATGCAAGAAATTTCTGATTATAACAAATTCTCCAGGTTCACCATCATGACAGTTTGTTTCAGGCATATCATGTGACAACAATTTCAGTTTCTGCTGTTGCTGTTTAAACTGTTTACTTATTGTTATAAGATACCTTACAGTTACCTCGTTGTTACTTTTCAAATCTTCCTGTGGACTTATAATCAAATGAGGTTTTCTACCAAACAGTATTTCAAAGGGGGACAGATTGAGAGGGGGTCTAGGAGTTGTCCTGATGCTGTGGAGGACAAGTGGTAGTGCTTCTGGCCACCCCAGTCCAGTTTCTACCATGATCTTACTTAATTTATTTTTAATAGTACCGTTCATCCTCTCCACCTTGGCACTGGCTTGCAGTCGGTAAGGGGTGTGGAGTCTACTATTATTACCCATCAGCTTACACATGTTTTGGAAGACATTACCTGTGAAATGAGTACCCCTATCA
Source organism: Taudactylus pleione (assembly GCA_031769625.1). Taxonomy (NCBI): domain Eukaryota; kingdom Metazoa; phylum Chordata; class Amphibia; order Anura; family Myobatrachidae; genus Taudactylus; species Taudactylus pleione. The sequence goes on along the minus strand of JAUIMM010000024.1, from coordinate 4,835,458 downwards.
CTTTCAATAATTCTAGGGATACCGTATCTGCATACAAACTCCTGAACAATTTTCTTAGCAGTAAACGCAGCAGTATTAGTGGCAGCTGGGTATGCCTCAACCCAATTAGAAAACACATCAATGCACACTAATACATACTTGAGATTCCTGCAGGGTGGTAATTGGATGAAATCAATTTGTATTACCTGAAAAGGTCCATCTGTCGGAGGAATGTGGGATGGTTCGGTAGGGATTGTTTTCCCAATGTTTTTCCTCAAGCAGGTCAAACAGGACATTGCTCTCTTTTCCGCTCGGGAAGAAAAACCCGGTGCTCACCAGTATGCTCTCACCAATTTGCACATATCATGCTTTCCCAAGTGAGTCAGACCGTGCGCTGCCTCAGCCAGGCTTGGGTAGTATGCCTTGGGGGCCACTGGCTTACCTTGTCCATCTCTCCAGAGGACTCCTGCCCACATCCCTTAGACCTCCAGACTGCCTTTTCCTGAATGGAACACAAATTTTGCATCTCAATCAATTTCTGCATATCAATCATTTGAAACGTCATTTGGTTAATTGGCACATTCACTTTTAACCCTGCTGCCCATTTGGCATCTTCATCTGCCCTGTTGTTGCCCAGTGACACTGGATCATCCTCACATGTATGGGCTTTGCACTTAATTACCGCCATTGTCTTAGGCACATGGATCGCTGTCAGTAGTCCTTTTATGTCTGGAATGTGCGACTGGTGTGCCTGCTGCTGTCACAAAATTTCTCAGACGCCATAGAGCACCGAAATCTTGTACCACCCCGAAGGCGTACCTAGAGTCAGTGTAGATATTAGCAGACTTACCTTCTGCTAATTCACAAGCTCTTTTTAGTGCCACCAGCTCCGCCACTTGGGCCGAGTGAGCTGGACAAAGAGGTTCGGCCTCTATGATGTATTTGTCATTTACCACAGCATAACCTGTACATAACTCTCCAGTGTCAGTTTGTCTATGACAACTCCCATCCGTATAAAATGTCACATCTACATTTTCTAAAGGTGTATCCTGTATGTCAGGTCTTGCAGTAAAGGTCTGATTCAGATATTCCATACAATCATGTGCATCAATATACCTGCAGAACTCACCTTCCGCCAGCAACTCACCTCTCTACACCCTTTGTGCATCCTGTTGCACATATGGTAAATACGTTGCTGGATTTAACGTACTGCACCGTTTGATGGTGATGTTTGCAGGTGCTATTGGGGCTAGTTCCCATTTTGTGAACCTAGCTGAGGAGACATGTCTAGCTTGGGCAGAATTCAGCAAAGCAGATACAGCATGGGGAGTATAGAAAATCATATCATGGCCTAATACTACATCCTCACTCTTACTGACCAATAGAGCAGTTGCTGCTACACTTCTTAAACACATTCGGAGTGATCTTGCCACAGTGTCCAATTGTGCACTGTAGTATGCTACGGGCCTACTGGCATCACCATGTTTTTGTGTGAGGACAACTGTTGCACAACCATTAGCTTCCGTACAGTACAAATCAAAAGGTTTTTCATAATCAGGTATTCCCAATGCAGGTGCTCTTGTCAGACTATCCTTAAGATTAAGGAAAGCCTGCTCTGATTCCTCTGTGTGTATGACACGATCAGGCTTTGGGCCTGATTCAGAGCCGTTCGTTCCGAGCGATGTTCGCACATCTGCGCATGCGTATGGGTTGTAATGCGCATGCACCAACCAGTCAGTGCGGTCGGAAATTGTGTGCTTGCAAAATAGCGAATGCCTGCTAATTTGAGTGACAGAATGAGGCGTCTGTGGGTGGTAACAGGGGAAGGTGCTTGAAAACAGGGAGTGGAGATCCGAACGCAGGCGTGCCAAACGGTCAAAACAGCCGTTTTAAGGGTGTGCATAATTAACAAAGCAGCGTCATCGACCACGTCACTTGGTTGTCTTTTAGTCTGAACTGCTCGCATGATTACGGTAGGAAAATGCTACCACAAGAATAGCGAGCAGTTCATACGCTGTTCGATGTACTCGATTAATCTAATAAATAGCGGAGATGACGTATGATGCGAGCGGCCAGGGGGCGTTTTTTCAAAATAGCGAGCGCATGTTTCGTTCGCTCGTTCAGACATAGAGGCGTCAACAGACCGCAAATAGCGAGCGCTTAATTTAAATATCCGGCCCCTTTTTCAGAACGACCGTCCGCAAATAGCGTCCGGCTCTGAATCAGGCCCTTTGAGCGAGAGACTAAGTCCTGTAATGGCAAGACCAAAATAGAAAAACCTGGGATCCACCTTCTGCAGTATCTACACATTCCCAAGAAGGTACGGATTTGCTGTTGGTTCTGCAGCAGTGTCATGGTCTGTATGGCTTGGATTCTGTCATTGGTCAGATGTCGTAACCCCTGGGTTAGGCAATGTCCCAAGTATTTAACCCTGGATTGGCATGGCTGTAGTTTGTCCTTGGCAACCTTGTGTCCTGTTTGCAAGAGATGAAGCAATAAAAGTTTAGTATCATTTAAACATGACATAAACAGAACATAACAATAAATCGTCCACATATTGTATTAGAACAGATCCATTGGCAGGTTGAAAAGATTGTAAACAGTCGTGTAAGGCCTGGGAGAAGATACTGGGGCTGTCTATGAAGCCCTGGGGCAATCGTGTATTGTACACCCATATATGTAAAAGCGAATAGTTACTGACAGTCAGGATGAAGAGGTACAGAGAAGAAAGCATAACAGAGGTCAATGCAGTGAAATGGGTTGCATTTGGTGGGATCTGCATGAGAATGACAGCTGGATTCCGCACTACGGGGAATTGGCTCTCTACTACCTTATTAACCCATCTAAGGTCTTCCAGCCTATAACCCCTCCCACCACTCACAGGAAAGATGGGACTGTTGGCTAACTTGCTGTACGGACTAAAATTCCCTGTTGTAATAACCGCTCAATTATGGGATAAACCCCTATCTCTACCTCCTGTTTTAACGGGTACTGGGGAATTTTTGGAGCTTGCCGACCGCTTTTTAGATTTACCATTATGGGAGCTACATTTGCCATCAATCCAGTGTCCTGTCCATCTTTGGTCCAAAGTAAACCTGGTATTTGGGATAACATTTGATCTACCTGAGATGGATTTTTACCTGAACCAGTAGAGTGATACATTAACCTTTGGGGAAATATATCATCAGGGGTACAATATATGACACATCCCATTTTACATAACAAATCCCTTCCCAGTAGGTTGGTAGGGGCTGCTGCTACCAGGAGAAAAGAATGCCTGGTATGCAATGGCCCGATAGTAACCTCTGCAGATTTGGTTAAAGGATAATGTTTCACTTTACCCGTTACACCCATTTCTGGTACTGTTTCGCTGGTCACCTGTAAATTAGTTGGAAATGTTATCATTGATCTGGTCGCCCCTGTCTCTACAAGAAAAGAATGTTTAGTACCAGCTATATTAATTAACATTACAGGTTCTTCTCTAACATCCCCAGTTAACCTGACTGACTGTAGACTACAGGTATGACTTGACCCCTATCGTTACTCTCACTCTCCAATACAGCATTTAAGGCCACAATTGGAGCAGGTGACTGTGGAGAATTCCCTGCATTCTGCATATATCCCTTATAGAGATATCTAGGTACTCCCTGGTTAGGGGGTCCTAGCCTCTTCACCTTACAGTTCCTACTTACATGTCCCACTTGGTTGCAGTTAAAACACCTTCATGAGTGGGGTGGGGGAAAAGGTTGTTGTGTAGGTTGGGCGGTAGAGAAAGATTGTGAATGTGGGTATGAATTCTGAGGGAATTATGGTGGCTGAGGGTAGTATGGGTTTTGTGGTTGTGTCGGATAAGTGGGGTAGGGCTGTGTTTGTGTCTGTGCAGGATTGGTGAGCGCGTGCAGCTGTGCAGGTGCATGTGTGTCTGGTGACTGTGATGGTATATTCATTCCTTCTAGAGCTTGAATGCTAACAGCCATTAGCTTCTCGCTCTGGGTCTCTCTCTTCTTGAGGATGTTTTTATCGTGCTCAATAGCAGACTCCCTGAGTGTGTCTACAGTAACTCCCCTCCAGCAAAGTAGAGATGTCTGGACTCAGATTGTCTTTAAGACCATCCATAAGTATCATGATGACCATTTCCTTATGGTGAGTGCTATCTTTAATATCTTCTATCCCAGTGTACTGGGTGATAGTCTGCAGAGCTCAGGTACAGTAATCTTCTGCAGATTCACTCTTTTTGTTTTATGGTGAAAAATTTACTCCAGTTAACTACTACCGGAAAATATACACCCAATTGAGTTATTATGTGGGTAATGTTACCTTGGTTATCCTTGTCTGTTAAGGGACCATCTCCCTCCAATACGCAATCCGTGATAAACTTTTTCACATCTGTATTGTGCGGAAGACACGCCCTTAACACCACTCGCCAATCTTTATTGGTTGGCTCATGAGCATTACCCAAATCTTTGGCATTTTGCTAATTCCTTCTTAGGGTCAGGGAAGTCAGTCATTATGGAATTTATTTCCACTCTTGTCCAAGGACAATGCATCACTACATCTCTTGCGGGCACCACACCATTTGCATCCATATTCCCATTGGGAACAGTTATTGTCTGGACGGGATGGAGACCGGCCGCACTGCTACCTTTGGATTTGTTACCTGGCTGGAGATTCAGTCTATTGCTGCTACGTACAGGATTAACAACTTCCGTTACAGGTACGGCGGATGTTAACACTTCCTGTACTACCACTGATGAGGATGGGGCCACCTCCTGTGCTCGTTGTAATGGAACATCTAACATTTGTATGGCATAGGAAATGGCAGACAACAACAGGTTCTTCATCCGCATCATATACATTTTCCTTGTGATTACTCAAGAGAGGGGACAGGTTACATGTTAAATTTTTATGGCTTTTTACATCAACTGTACCTTCACCCCCATCCGCATAGGGCGGTGGTGGTGCGTGTGAACACCTGACATTACCTTCCGCAAAGCTACCTTGCTGTGCGTGCACGCTATTTCACAGCGCACACGCACCGCAGTTTAGCGCTGCATGCGCACTCCCCTGCATCGTGCACGCGATGCTGGTTTGCGTCGCATGCACACCCCTGAGCCACGTATCTCCTTCGTGCTGCCATAGCTTTAAACAATCATTATACTTTATCTTTCGGGGATTGCACCAGACAGATGCTATCTCGGACATTGTTCAATACCTCCTTATCAAAGCTGCCAAAGCTGCTGGAAAAGGTTTCACACTCTTCCTCATCATTTTAAACCATACATCACAGTACCTAGTTGCATAAGCACCGTACCTAGTATGCATAATATGCCGTGCCGACCCGATTGGCGCTTCCAAAAGCAGCACATCATCTAACATCTCTACTGTTTGCTTTGCTCCCATCTTGGGAAAATAACACTAAACTTTTCAATAGAGATTTAAATCGGTGAAAGAATGTCAAGGCTACTTTCACTTACCTGTGGACAATATTAACAGGATGCGCCCACACACCTATGGAATAACCAGGCTGCTTCCACGCACCTAAGCACTTTTGAGTACTTTGCACTGCTAGAATTTAAGCATTCCAATAACGCTTACCCTTTTCAGTGATTTCGTCCACCACTGCTCTGTTCACAATCACAATATGCCACAAATGTGCGGTTCAATCACAATGCCCAATAACCCTAACTGATCACTGGATGCTGCAGTCACACTGAGAGCCGATACCTACAACAAAACAACTACATCTGTTGCATATAGACTTCGGTATCTACTACCGAGCCACTAGGCCGACACCAGGCGTCTAGCCCCTAAGAGTCTTATGATACTCCTAGCTAGGGAACATGTTACCCCTACCAACACATGTTCACTGTTACACACCTTTTTCCTGCGCAGAAAAATACACATTTTCCCAGACTATGGCAGCACCGACTAAGGTACTTACAACAATGTTATCACGCTATCAATATCACAATGCAATCTCAATGGCTTTGTTTAAACACACGGCAGCAATACAGGAAATACGTATACGCTATTGTGCGACTAGTCGCATACACAATAATGCAAACGCTACACAAAATGTATTATTACCCTTACGCTATTGTGCGACTTCCCCTTTTAACATGAAATTTTATCAACGAAGCAAAACAAACTTTTTCCTCCCTTGTCCCTGGATTCTAATCAACGCTCCTTGAACTCACACAATAATGGATAGCGGTCTCTCAGCAACAAAGTGGTAGCAGGCATTCGAAGGTACAATGCATTCTTTCCTGTATATGGCGCCTCCACCCTTTTGCTGAGAGATCGATAACTGTGTTAACGTGTGAATGGTATTGATTCCTACCTATCTATACACTCTAAATGCCACTTAATAGTGTTATGAGTCGCACAAGAAATAATTGCTCTTCAGACTTTGATTGTGGTTCCAAAGCACAAAAAGATATTATTCACCAAAAAGCAGATAGTTACACACTGTGATTTAAATACAATTAGCGCAAACAAATTATACAATCACAAGGTATAGTAGATACATACGCAAGCGCACCGGTCCCAGTTAGTCATCAATCCAGAGGTCTGTGGTCATCCAAGAGAATGACTACTAACTGGGACCGGGACACAGGCTAACACATCATGATAACAACAATGTAGACAGACAAACATAATTCCATTGGTTCTTGCTCTTGGTCTTTGTAGTACGCTGTAGTTCATAGGGCAGTTCACTAGGGGTATGTCCCAATTCTCCAGATTACATTGTCATTCTTTAATTGATTTAAATTAGATAGAGACACTACATTACAGTGTACACATTCTAACCAATAATTTCCTATATTCCATAACCATCGAACGCAAGATGCAACTCCCTCACTTATAGGTTCAGACATCTGGAAATAGTGTGTCAGTTTAGTACCAAACATGCCATATTTATCATGTTGTATACCATAAATATTAAATACATGCATTTTATAATTAATAACTTTAATATAAACCATAATGTGTAGGAACCTTTTGAGTGCGTGTATAGTTGATTATATGTAAGTATGCGTTATGTGTCTTCATGCAGTGGAAAAAGGTGCGCTGTGTTTCTATTTATTATTGCAACTGTGTTGATGCATTGTGGATACCCATGTGATCATTTAAGTGTATATATATATATATATATATATACATATACACATACATACATACACACATATATATATATATACACATATACACACTCACATATATATATATATATATATTAGGGGTGAGCGGGTTCGGATTTCTGAAATCCGAACCCCCCCGAGCCCCCCCGATCCGAGTCCAATCCGAGTCAGGCTCGACTTTTCCCGCCTGACTCGGATCTGAAATCGAGGCAAAACGTCATCATCCCGCCTTCCGAGTCTCGCGGGTTTTGGATCCTATATAAGGTACCCGCGTCGGCGCCATTTTCTCACTCGGCTGTGGACAGTGAAGAGGGAGGGTGGGAGTTAGGGCTGTGTAGTGTAGTGTAGTGTAGTGCTGCTGTTGTCCACTACTTCAAAGTCCATAGGGGCTGGCTGTGTTGTGCTGTGCTGCTGTTGTTAATAGGGGTTGTGTCCACTACTTCAGAGTCCATAGGGGCTGGCTGGACTGTGTTGTGCAGTCAGTTCTCCATAGGGGCTGTGTCCACTCCAAAGTCCTGTGCAGTGTCCCAGTCCTAAAGGGGTGCTGTAGTGTTGTGAATTGTGTGCGCAGTAGCCGCACGTGCATCAACTAAGTAGTGCCAAGCGTGCGCCTGTGTCATAAGTAAAGGGCCGGCTGGCTATATATATATATATCCTCAAACTGGTCATTATTTATTTTACTTCTGTCTGGACTAAAGGAATGACAGACAATGGGGTTTTGTCCTGTTCATGGATGAAGCAAGCCTTGGCAAACAATCTGATAATTTTAACAAAAGGCTCCCCTAATACAATTTAAATACATCAGCATTGGATATCTGTTAACAATAGCTACACATCTGGCAATTGTTTATTAATCTACATTTAGGACACTTAAATTGTGCATATCAGTGTCTGGGTTATGTCTGGGTTTGCCACAGACATACTGTGTATATACAGTCAGGTGCATAAATGTTGGGACATTGACAGAATGTACATATTTTGGCCTCTATTCACCACCACAATGGCTTTGAAATGAAACAAACAAATGTGCTTTAACTGCAGACTTTCAGATTTAATTTGAGGGTAATTACATCCAAATCAGATGAACGGTGTAGGAATTACAACAGTTTCTATATGTGCCTCCCACTTTTTAAGGGGCCAAAAGTAATGGGACAAACTAAACAATCCTAAATCTAATTTTCACTTTTTAATACTTTGTTGCAAATCCTTTGTGTCAGGACCTGGGGGGTTTTGGACCCGGGATGGAATCAGGAGTTGAAGCAGGAACGGTCTTGTTAAACTGAAAGGCAGCTGGTTTAATGGGGGTATTCAGACTCATGGAATTAAACAAATATATAAATACTGTAACGAAAGTCCATGGGTGAACTGAGGATAAGTGTCTAGCAGAAAATAATAGTCCAATTGCTGTGGAATTGCAAAACAAGTGTCAGATAAAAAACAAATCCAATAGAAGCAGAGAAGCAGGTGTCTGGTAATGAATGAGTCCAGTTGATGTGAGGCAGGGAAACAGGTGCTTGGTAATGAACTGACAGGGAAGAAAATCCAATAGAGGTATACTGAGGATCAGAGATCTTTAAACTGCAGTGGGATCTGAGTGCAAGCGGCTGGTGGGCAACCAGTGGAGGGTGAGACGTGGGATATAGTTGGTGCGGGAATCCTGGGAACTGCCTGGAATGCTGACAGAAAGCAAACGAGACACTGCTGAGACTGCAATATACCAAGGATAGGGAGCACAGGTAACTCTTACACAGCAAGGCTGTGAACGTGTTGCACTGGCAACTAGAGGGTGTGCTGAAAACACTTAAGTACCAAAGGAAGGTGAATGATAGGGTGTAGAGAGTCACATGCAAGGCTCCAACCTGATTGGCCCATTCAGGTCACATGCCCAAAACTAAGATGGCGGCACCCAGCACCCTGCAGCATGGAGAAGCTGCCAGTCTTATCTGTACCAGCATGGCCTGTTCCCCCGGGACCTCCTCGCGCACCTCGTGCCAACCTCCAGGAACCAGCACCCCCACCGGTAGGACCGCGCCAGAGCGCACGCACAGGCAGAGACCGCGAGCCAGCAGGTAAGGACGCTCTGGTCGTGACAGTACCCCCTCCTCTATGGGTGGCCTCTGGACACTTCCCAGGCTTCTCTGGGTTGGAGGTATGGAACTTGCGGATGAGACTAGGAGCATGGACATCCTCAGCTTTGATCCAACATTGCTCCTCAGGGCTGTAACCCTTCCAGTCCAGCAAATATTGTAAGTGTCCATATCGCATACGAGAGTCTAGGATTTGTTTCACCTCGAACTCCACCCCCTTCTCAGTAAAAACTTTAGAAGGTGACGGCATGACTTTGAGAGATTTGTTAAGAATAAGGGGTTTCAATAACGAAATATGGAAGGAATTAGAAATCCTGAGGTAGGAAGGAAGCTGCAGTTTGTAAGCCACTGGGTTGATGACCTCGATGATGGAGAACGGGCCAATAAATTGAGTGCGAGTTTCATATATGGAACTCTTGAGGTGTAGGTTGAGAGTAGACAGCCAGACCTGATCCCCTACTTGCATTCTGGGAACAGTTCTGCACTTTTTATCTGCACCACTTTTGTATCGCTGAGAGGTCTTGAGGAGGGTAGCATGAACTTGTGACCATATCTGGGCAAACCTCTGCAGGGTAGAGTCAACAGCGGGAACATCATAGACTGGCAGGTCTTTAAATTCAGGAACCCTTGGATGGAGACCATAGACAATATAAAATGGTGACTGACCAGAAGACGAGTGATATGAGGAGTTATATGCAAACTCAGCCCACGGAAGAGACTCTGACCAATTATCCTGGGAGGACGACATGTAAATTCTCAGAAAAGTCTCTAGGTCTTGATTTACCCTTTCTGTAGATCCATTGCTTTGAGGGTGGTAGGCTGTGGAGAAGTTTAATTTGACTTGTAAGACGGAACAGAGAGCTCTCCAAAACTTTGCCACAAACTGAACCCCACGATCTGACACTATCTCAGTGGGGAGTCTGTGCAGGCGGCATATGTGAAGAACAAATACATGAGCCAACTCAGAAGCGGAAGGTAGTTTTTCTAAGTGGAATGTAATGGACCATCTTGGAAAATCGGTCGACTATCACCCAGATGGTGGTATATCCATCGGAAACCAGCAAATCTGTCATGAAATCCATGGACAGGTGTGTCCATGGACAGGTTGGAATGGGAAGAGGCATCAGGTCTCCAGCAGGAGCTTGTCTAGGGGTCTTGTGTTGGGCACACTGGGTGCAAGAAGCAATGAAATCCGCCACCTCTGTTTTCATAGCGGGCCACCAATAAGAGCGCTGCAGAAATTCCAATGTCTTGTGGTTACCTGTATGGCCTGAGAAGCGAGATGCATGAGCCCAGGAGAGTAATTGTTTCCATAATTCCGGAGCCACGAAGGTTTTGCCAGGGGGAGGTTGGACTTGAATACTGGCAAAGACTCTGGAGTCGAGGACTGGTGTTTCTCGGAGGACTTCTTTATTGTTGTCAGGGGCGAAGGAGCGTGATAGGGCATCAGCCTTTTGGTTGAGGGATCCTGAACGAAAAGTCAGTGTGACGCTGAAGCGGGCAAAGAATATGGCCCAGCGAGCCAACCTAGGACTGATACATTGTATATTCTTTAGAAACAGCAGGTTTCTATGGTCTGTATATACTGTGAAAGGATACTTGACACCTTCGAGGAGATAACGCCACTCTTCTAGGGCTAACTTGACCACCAGCAATTCCTGTTCCCCAATGGCATAATTCTTTTCCGCTGGAGAAAACTTTTTTAAAAAGTAGCCACATGGGTGGATCCTGTTGTCTTCAAATCTCTGTGACAGGACAGCTCCCACTGCCTCCGAAGAGGCATCCACCTCCAGAAGAAAAGGTCTGTTGGTGTCTGGCTGCCTTAGCATCAGAGCTGAGATGAACACCTGTTTTAACAGTTGGAAGGCTGTTTCTGCCTCAGGAGGCCACTTGGAGGGACTGGCTCCTTTATGGGTCAAAGCTGTGATAGGAGCCACCAGAGTAGAGAACCCCTTAATGAATCGTCTATAGTAAATAGCAAAGCCGAGAAGTCTTTGGACTGCCTTTAAGGAAGTGGGGCGTGACCAATCCAGGATTGCTTGAACCTTTTTTGGATCCATCTCCAATCCAGAGCCCGAGATGATATACCCCAAGAATGCAATGGAAGGGACTTCATACATTTTTCAAGCTTGCAGTATAGATGGTTCTCCCTCAGCCGTGACAGGACTTCTTTGATGTGGGCTTGATGTTCTTGGAGAGTAGATGAGAAAATTAAAATATTGTCAAAGTATACCACCACAGAAGTATAAAGCAGATCTCTGAATATCTCATTCACAAGGTTATGGAAAACTGCGGGGGCGTTACAGAGTCCGAATGGCATCACCAGGTATTCGAAGTGCCCATCTCGGGTATTGAAGGCAGTTTTCCATTCATCACTAGATCGGATCCTGATGAAATTGTATGCCCCGCGTAAATCAAGCATTGAGAAAACAGATGCACCCTTGACTCGGTCGAACAATTCCGTGATGAGTGGTAGGGGGTATCGATTCTTTATAGTGATATCGTTCAACCCTCTATAATCAATCCAAGGTCGGAGACCCCCATCCTTCTTGGACACAAAGTAAAATCCGGCACCAGCCGGAGACGTGGATGGACGGATGAATCCCTTACTCAGGTTCTCCTGGATATGGCTTTGGTTTCAGGTAATGATAGGGGGTAGGTGCGACCTCGAGGAGATTTGCCCCGGCATCAAATCGATTGGACAGTCCCAGTCTCAGTGTGGAGGTAAGATATTAGCTTTGTTTTCAGAAAACACATCCGAGAAGGATCTATATGCCTTAGGGATTTGCAGGTTTTCTGATGCCTGAATTTTCCTTATAGGTTTAATAATCGGCAGACAAGACTTCTGGCAAGCATCGTCCCAGGACTGTACTTGCATGGAGTGCCAATCGATTTTGGGATTGTGTTTACGCAGCCAAGGTATCCTAATATCACATCATGCGATGCTTTGGGTATAACCAAAAAACTGATGAGCTCAGAATGAAGGGCTCCTATGCGAACTGTTAGGGGTTGGGTCCATTCAGAAATTGTACCATTGACAATGGGATGGCCATCGACAGCCGACAGGGTAATAGCATGGTTGAGGGGAATACAAGGCACTAGAAGCTTTCTAGCTAGTTTGAGAATAATAAAATTCTCTGCCACACCAGAATCAGGAGGGAAGAGCCGAACACAGGGCCTTGCTTCAAGTCTAGGGCTATGGGTAGAACAGACTCAATATTTCCTGGGGACGGAAGTACTACTCCCAACCGAGTGTCCCCGGAACCGGTTAGGAGAGGGAGTTTGTTTGTTCCAGGAGTAGGTCGGAACTGGAGGCGATCAGGCCTATTCTTCTCGGCCTGTCATTCCCTGAAGCAGAGGTCCACCTTGTTGCACAGAGAAATTAGGTCAGTGAGGTCAGTAGGGAGGTCCTGGGTGACTAGATCATCCTTCAAACGATGAGAGAGGCCAATCCAGAAAGCCGATGATAGGGCTTCCTAGTTCCATTTAAAGTCTGACACTAAGGTCTGAAATTGGAACTAAAACTGACTGACTGGACGAATCCCTTGTCTGAGGTGCATAATTTTGGATGATGCTGAAGTCGACCTCCCAGGTTCATCAAAAATCCTCCTAAATGCTGCCAAAAAGTGAGAATAATCATCCAGTAGAGGATCTGATCTCTCCCAGAGCGGGGAAACCAAGTCCAATGCCGCTCCAGATAGCAGGGACACAATATAGGCCACTTTAGTCTTCGGGGTAGGGAAGTTAGAGGGTTGAAGGGTTTACACATTGCACTGGTTGAGAAACCCCCGACACACCTTGGGATTGCCATCAAACTTATTGCGTGTAGGTAGGTGCAGACGGGGTGGAGCACAGGGAGTAGGGACCATCGGTGTGGACTGGGTGGCAACTGCTGGGGGACCAGTTGTGACCAGAGAGGCATGCAAGGTGTCTTGCCGGAGAACCAACTCCTGGAGAAATTGTGCCATTTGCTGTTGCATAGCCTCCAGGCCTTCTAGCCGATTGGCAATACCGTGTAACAAATCCGTTCCGGACTACCGTCCATTGGCCGAATCCATTAGGCCAGTGCAAACTGTCAGGGCCTGGGGGGTTTTTGGACCCGGGATGGAATCAGGAGTCGAGGCAGGAACGGTCTTGTTAAACTGAAAGGCAGTTGGTTTAATGGGGGTATTCAGATTCATGGAATTAAACAAATATATAAAAACTGTAACGAAAATCCATGGGTGAACTGAGGATAAGTTTCTGGCAGAAAATAATAGTCCAATTGCTGTGGAATTGCAAAATAAGTGTCTGATAAAAAACAAATCCAATAGAAGCAGGTGTCTGGTAATGAATGAGTCCAGTTGATGTGAGGCAGGGAAACAGGTGCTTGGTAATGAACTGACAGGGAAGAAAATCCAATAGAGGTATACTAAGGATCAGAGGTCTGTAAACTGCAGTGGGATCTGAGTGCAAGCGGCTGGTGGGCAACCAGTGGAGGGTGAGACGTGGGATATAGTTGGTGCAGGAATCCTGGGAACTGCCTGGAATGCTGACAGGAAGCAAACGAGACACTGCTGAGACTGCAATATACCAAGGATAGGGAGCACAGGTAACTCTCACACAGCAAGGCTGAGAACATGTTGCACTGGTAACTAGAGAGTGTGCTGAACACCCTTAAGTACCAAAGGAAGGTGCAAGATAGGGTGATGAGAGTCACATGCAAGGCTCCAACCTGATAGGCCCATTCAGGTCACATGCCCAAAACTAAGATGGCGGCACCCAGCAGTCTGCAGCATGGAGAAGCTGCCAGTCTTAACTGTACCAGCATGGCCTGTTCCCCCGGGACCTCCTTGCGCACCTCATGCCAACCTCCAGGAACCAGCACCCCCACCGGTAGGACCGCGCCAGAGCGCACGCACAGGCAGAGACCGCGAGCCAGCAGATAAGGACGCTCTAGTCGTGACACTTTGCAGGCAATAACAGCCTGAAGTCTGGAATGCATAGACATCACCAGACGCTGGGTTTCATCCCTGGTGATGCTCTGCCAGGCCTTTACTGCAAATGTCTTCAGTTCCTGCTTGTTCTTGGGGCATTTTCCCTTCAGTTTTGTCTTCATCAAGTGAAATGCATGCTCAATCGGATTCAGGTCCAGGGATTAACTTGGCCATTGCATAACATTCCACTTTTTAGCCTTAAAAAACTCTTTGGTTGCTTTTGCAGTATGCTTCAGGTCATTGTCCATCTGCACTGTGAAGTTCCGTCCAATGAGTTCTGAAGCATTTGACTGAATATGAGCATATAATATTGCCGAAACACTTCAGAATTCATTCTGCTGCTTTTGTCAGCAGTTACATCATCAATAAATACAAGGGAACCAGTTCCATTGGCAGCCATACATGCCCACGCCATGACACTACCACCACCATGCTTCACTGATGAGGTGGTATGTTTTGGATCATGAGCAGTTCCTTTCCTTCTCCATACTCTTCTCTTCCCATCACTCTGGTACAAGTTGATCTTTGTCTCATCTGTCCATAGGATGTTGTTCCAGAACTGTAATGGCTTTTTTAGATGTTGTTTGGCAAACTCTAATCTGGTCTTCCTGTTTTTGAGGCTCACCAATGGTTTACATCTTGTGGTGAACCCTGTATATTCACTCTTGTGAAGTCTTCTCTTGATTGTTGACTTTGACACATATACACCTACCTTCTGGAGAGTGTTCTTGATTTGGCCAACTGTTGTGAAGGGGTTTTTCTTCACCAGGGAAATAATTCTTCTGTCATCCACCACAGTTGTTTTCTGTGGTCTTCCGGGTTTTTTGGTGTTGCTGAGCTCTCCGGTGCGTTCTTTCTTTTTAAGAATGTTCCAAACAGTTGATTTGGCCACGCCTAATGTTTTTGCTATCTCTCTGATGGGTTTGTTTTGATTTTTCAGCCTAATGATGGCTTGCTTCACTGATAGTGACAGCTCTTTGGATCTCATATTGAGAGTCGACAGCAACTGATTTCAAATGCAAATGTCACACCTAGAATCAACTCCAGACCTTTTACCTGCTTAATTGATAATGAAATAACAAGGGAATAGCCCACACCTGTCCATGAAATAGCTTTTGAGTTGATAGTCCCATTACTTTTGGCCCCTTAAAAAGTGGGAGGCACATATAGAAACCGTTGTAATTCCTATATCGTTCACCTGATTTGGATGTAATTACCCTCAAATTAAATCTGAAAGTCTGCAGTTAAAGCACATCTTGTTTGTTTCATTTCAAAGCCATTGCGGGGTTGAATAGAGGCCAAAATATGAAAATTCTGTCAATGTCCCAATATTTATGCACCTGACTGTGGGGGTCATTCAGACCTGCTCGTGAGCGGCAGTACCCTCGCAAGCGGGTCGATGTTCCCCACTGCGCATGCGCACGACGGAGGGAGCTCCGTCGTGCGCATGCGCGAGACCCGGCGAGCGACGGGCTCACCATCGCTACGGGTCTCGCACCAAAGGGGGCGTGGTCGATGTTGATTGACAGCACACCCCCTTTGGTGGGCGTGCCGGGGGCGTGCCTGCCAGACGGAGGCGTTCCCATGGGAACGCCTACCGTCTGAAGCCAGCCCCACTACCATCACTAGTGATGTCACTGGGAGTGATTTTGGCTCTGATAGAGCCAAAATCACTCCAGGGCTTGTGGCAGGGAGACCCTACCGCAGGGTCTCCGTCGCAAGTCCAATGGTCGCGATGGTCAAGACCATCGCGACCATCTTTTTGGCCGCTCGCATATGCTGTGGGTGGTCACCCACAGCTATGCGAGCGACCAGGAGGCCGCTCCATTTTCATGGAGGAGGGACCTGATTCAGAGCGAGCACTCTGGTCAGAGTGTTCGGCTCTGAATCAGGCCCTGTATTTAAAGTAAACACACAGTATATTTGTGTATTCTTGATTATTTGTCACAGACGTGTCTACAAGACAAGTCTGTCATCACTGAATATATGAAGTCTTTAAATATATATATATTTATATGTGTATCCGTGCGTATGGGGTATGATAGGGTTTTAAACAGTATGCAGTGGTAATGCAATCGCACAATGCTAATAACAGCTCATTAGCATCACACACCATGGTTTCATGCTGACGACGCAAGATGGCGTCGTCAGAGGCAACCTAAAATGGCGTCGCTCGATATTAATTTTAAGATCTGGTCTCAGCCAATCATCCGGCTTCGACACCCTGTGTAGGCAAGACAGGAATAGTGCTGCTGTATCGTGGAGCTGTCAGAAGGAGCTGCTATTTTTAGAATGTCTTGTAGCTGTGCTGTAATGGCGACCAGTGACTGAGAGAACGCGGGAGCAGAACGTGCACTTTCCTGTCAGGGAGAAGCTCCACCCCCTAAGAAAATGGCCGCCCCTACTGAGCTGTCCGGCTACAGAGGCAGCTCCTACCATCGCGGCTTCTAAAAAAAATAAAACAGCGCTTCCCCTGCTAGCGGGGAAGGCTGGAAGCACTTAATTATAATGGCCACCTAATACTGTGGGGGAACCGGACTCAGCCGCATGCAGATGCGACTTCTTATAGCGCGTCTTGTATAACCAGTGCTTCCCCTGCTAGCGGGGAAGGCTAGACTACTTACCCCGCCATTGCGCTGTAGACCATGGGGGACCCAGACCCAGCCGCGTGCAGCCGTGATGGGTCCTCTGCTCACTGCTGTCATTCTCTGTGTGAGTTATGGTCAGGGACCCGGCACACACCTCAAGAAGCGGAAACGAGTCCCTCTGGTGGCTCCAGTGCTGCAGGAAGACAGGGGCGAACTGTCTGCCTGTGAAGGATGTAGAGAAAAAAAAAGATATTTTAAATAAATTATACTCAGAGAGTGACCAGGGACCGGCTCCCTCGAGGCACTTTTTCTAAAACTGAAGAGGTGGGGGGCATAGAGGGGAAGGAGCCAGTCACACTTCTAAATTCTTATAGTGCTGGCTCCACTCTGTACCCGCCTATACCCCACAGTCTTGACTCCAGTTTCCCCTGTGGATGAAGAAGATATTATAAGATACTGAAACTTGTTATATTTGTGGAGTGTGGAAGGACAACAAAGCATTCCAGAGAAAACCCCAAGCAAGCACAGGGAGTATACAACTCCACCTAGATAGGACTGTGGTATTAAACACATGACCTGAGCTTTGTGAGAGAGGAATGTTAACCATTACACTAACCATACTGCCCTATTGATACGTACTTTTACAATTTTACATGAGAGGGAGTAAAACAGACAGGCCATAGTAGATAGCCAATTGCCTGAGAGGCCATACAGGTATTGAGCCATAGTACACTAGGCTAAATTGTTAAGATCAAGTTAAAACTGGCCCCTCTGTACTCCAACACATAACCCTGTTAGCAGCGATGGACATTGGGCCTGGTTCAGTACAGATCACAACTGTGAATGCAATAGCGGTTACGCATGCAGTTTAACTGCAAAAATATGCTAATCCTCTGCGATCACTATGCAGTTGCAGCACAACTTAATACGCCCTTACACACATCCGTAATACTTAGCAAGACTGCAAAACCATCTGTGACATCAAGTATAATCGCAGCCTTACACACATTTGCACAAGCTCTGACCTTACTCAGGAATTGCTAACCTCGTCACACACAGTGGCAAGGCTGTTTCACCGACCACCCTGTCACCATCCCCAAACGGTACTTCCTGTCATGCGCCCAGCATCTATTCACCGGCGGTGACTGAGTCACCGCACATTTCCCCACCGACGGGACACTGCTACCCGTGGTTGAAGACGGCACCTGCAGGCTGTCTTAGAGGGGCGCTGCGTGGTGAGGACAGGGTGCTTTTTGCCCTCCAGAAGGACGGCAGGGTGCAGCACCCCGCTAAAACAGCCTAGCGGGAAAGCTACATAGGCCGTTATACTAGGCAACAGAACTGCAAAAGGAACCTGCACAAGCACCCACTCACGTCAGAACGTGCAATGCTGAGTAATATGGTAGCATCTGGATACAGAATGCACACCTGATGGAGGGGGGGGAATCACCACCTCGTGGAGCTGATCGCAAGCCCAGCCACAGCGGTGTAAACCCTCGGGCGTAGCTGTCTGAGCGGGAGAGCGAAGATTAACCAAGCCGCCATTAGCTCCGCCGCCAGCTCTATGCCCACTATGCAGTTTAATGCGGGACATTAATGGCAGCTACTAGCACTGTGCAGCCTAAAGGTAAACTGGCTATAGCGCGTATTGTTGCTCGTCTCCGAGTAGTGGGGCACTGGAGTTTAAAGCTTGTGCCCTGTGCGCAGATATAACAGTGTACTGTAGCGCAGAATTGCTGCGCATCCTACACACCACCGTTGTTAAGCATGTTGAGCTGCCTGCCTAAGACCTGGCATAAACCGCAACCTTAATATAC
Source organism: Taudactylus pleione (assembly GCA_031769625.1). Lineage (NCBI taxonomy): Eukaryota > Metazoa > Chordata > Amphibia > Anura > Myobatrachidae > Taudactylus > Taudactylus pleione. The sequence goes on along the minus strand of JAUIMM010000024.1, from coordinate 4,816,869 downwards.
CCACTACCTTAGTATTCAAGAAAGATAGGTTCTATTCACCGCAGCATGCAGCATCCGGTGCGCGGTAGGGTCATTGGACCCGGACACTAGCCACAGGCAGCTGTGACTGGTCCCCAGGATCTGGTGATCCTGTGGTCGGGGACCCTGGACACAAGCCGCAGGCAGCTGTTGTGGGTCCCTCCGGTAGCTCCAACGATGCAGACTGGGCAGCCAGCAATCTGCCTGTGAAGAACTTCATAGAAGTGAAAAAAAATTATAAATAAGTAAATAAGGGAAAAGGGCTGGAGACAGCCCAAGTGCACCCGGCTCACTCGAGGCACGTATCTAAACTGGGCTCGGAGGGGTATAGATGGGGAGGAGCCAGCTACACTTCTTAAAGATTTAAAGTGCCAGGCTCGACTCACACACCCGTCTATACCCCAGTGTAAAAGCTCCAGTATCCCCTAGTGGATAAGGGGAGAAAAGTTAACTAATATTAGATAACAGTATAGAAGTATATTAGTGGTCAAGAGCAAAGCAATTAGGCATGGTCGTAATTTTCTGACCACACCAGGCAGTTCTTTATCTGCTCTGGTCATAAAATTTCGACCAGTCAGATAAACATGAGGGCGGCTGCAGGAAGAGAATCTTCCTGCAGCTGCTACTCTCAGAGGGACCGTCCAGTCCCTCTGCTTGCCAGCACCCCCTCCCCGTGTCTGCTGTGCTGCCGATCACTGCTGATCAGTCAGCAAAGCAGGACCCCCCACCCTGCGACTGCAAAGATTAGCAGCCGCTGGTAAAAAGTAAATGAACCTTCCCCTCACGCCCCTGACATACCTGGTGCCTGGATCCGGTCTCAAATTGAACGTCGCAATGTTTCCGATGTTCCGATGGTGGTTCCAATGTTTGTAAAACCGATTTATTTTTTGTTTACAAATCTTAAAAAAAAATTTTTTTTTTTTTTTATGAAACCATTTTGGATAACTTAAAATGGATGTTCCTCACCTAATTCACTCATAAGAAAACCTGACAATTTTGGAGCGTTTTTCAGAAACAAAATCATCAGTTAAGTGGTTAAAGGTTGCAAGTCTAAAAACACCTTTCCCATCATAACAACTCCCTCAAATAGCTGTACCACATCAAATATCCCATTATTCTACAGAATATCACCAAAAAACTGACATGTCATTATTGGCCAGATTAAGCTAATTAAAAACTTCTAAGTGACATACGCAAAACCTGGTTATTGGCATACTGGGAAGTACTGTCCACTCAACAATATTGAGTAACTTGAAATTAATATGAGCTGTCAATTTATAACTTTGACAAAAAAATTCTGAACGATCTTTTGACATGTTATGTTTTAAAATGAAAATAATTTTACTTACATATTTGACGTTACAAAAGGAAAAGAAATGGATTTTGGCACTTACCGATAAATCCCTTCCTCCAATTCCATAGGGGACACTGGAGGCTTCATGACAGTGGGGTATATAGACGGTGCTAAGTGGGAGCTGGCACTTTAAATTTTAGAAATGTGACTAGCTCCACCCCCTCTATACCCCCTTACAAGCCCAGTATTAGGAAACTGTGCCCGAGGAGAGCTGGAAGAAACAAACGAGGAGGAGGTGAAGCAAGTACACATAACAACAACACGGAACGTGTAGAAAGTTTGAAGTAACAGTACACCAAGAAAAACATCAAACAGTCATAACTTAATGGAATCGGAGAAAGGGATTTATCGGTAAGTACCAAAATCCTGTTTTCTCCTTCACCCACTAGGGGACACTGGAGGCTTCATGACAGTGGGGACGTCCCAGAGCTCCCATTATGGGCGGGAGAGCGCTGAGAACCTTGCAAAAGGCGCTGCAGAGGCCGCAAATGTGTCAAAAGTGTAAAAACAGAGAAAGCTAAGCCGGCCCGACCAAGTGGCCACCCGGCAAAGCAACTCCATGGGAACCCTGCAAGCAACCGCCCATGAGGAACCCACTGAGCGAGTGGAACGCACAGTAATAGAAAAAGGAGGATCCTTGGAGGAGGCCACATATGCCTAACTGATGGTAAGATGAATCCAGTGGGCAAGCGTTTGTTTGGAGGCTGGCCAACCAGGACGAGCAGCGTCATATAAGACAAACAAAGCATCTGTTTTACATATAGCTGCAATCCGTTTCACATAGATCTGAAGAGCTCTAACGACGTCCAAGGATCTTGAAGTTGGTGAATCCTGTGGAAGAACCGGTACCACAATATGTTGATTGATGTGGAGAGCTGAAACCACTTTGAGAAGGAATTCCATTCTCGTACAGAGTTCCGCCCCAAGCTACGACACCTGTCTGGCTGCGGCCAGCGGGAGTAGAAGTACCACCTTCCATGAAAGGTATTTAAACTCCACAGTCTCCAAAGGTTCAAATAGAGGATATTGTAAAGAAAGGACCAGATCCAGATCCCATGGGGCCGTCGGAGGCACAAAGGGTGGTTGTAACCGGATAACTCCTTGCAGAAAGGTATGCACATCCAGAATTAAGGCCAGCTTCTTCTGAAAAAATACAGACAGTGTAGAAATTTGAACTTTCTGGGGACCCAGGCATAGTCCAGCCGAGAAGCCTGCTTGCAGAAAAAGCAGGAGTCTGGCTAGATTAAAAACTGTAGGAGGCGACTCTCGCCTTTCACTGTCACAAGCTGCCGCACTGCCATTGCTGTGCGGGGTGAATGCCGGGCAAGTGTTCACTGAAATCTCCTCCTTCCTCCTGTTTGGATCTTTGCTTAGCAGCATATTGTTTGCAATTCCAGTCTTTGTTGCTGCTGAGCCTCTGCACTAATTACTGCTTTTCTGTGTGCAGTGTCAGGTTTCACTAATTGATTCTCCTGTGTGTTCACAGCCCAGGTGCAAACTGGTCAGTCATCAAGGGAGGCACGGGCCGCACTCGGAGTCCTGAGTACGCAATCCTGTGTACAACCGCTTGTATCATCCCGGCGGCATTTACTGCACCTGGGCGTCCTAAGTACGCAAATCTGTGTACAATCGTTTGTCATCCCGGCGCTATTTAGAGCACCTGGGCGTTTTGGAGTACGCAATCCTGCGTACTAACCGCTGCTGGCACACCGCACATCTTCTTGCCAAGTTTCCCTGCCCTCAAGGCAGCATCCAGCCCAGAGGCTGCTTCCGGCCCAAAGGCCGCATCACAACAAATAGGCCCACAGGCCTCATTCAGCCCAGAGGCTGCTACCGGCCCAAAGGCCGTACCGCAACTAATTGGCTATAAGCCACATTTGGAGCTAGCTTCCTTAACCATCAAGGCAACCACCCGGCCGCATCTTACCAAGGCATTCCAGCCCTCAAGGCTGTGCAAGACTGTCTCTTCTGCTGACTACAGGGTCGTAACATTCACACCATGAAACGTAAGCCTTCCAAATACGGTGGTAATGTATCGAAGTAACTTCTTTCCAGGCTGGAAGCATAGTAGGGATTACCCTGGGATTCCTCTTCATCGTAATATGGCCCTTTCAACAGCCACGCCGTCAAACATAGCCGCCTTAAGTCTGGATAGACTATAGGACCCTGTTGTAAGAGATATTCTCTCAGAGGTAGGGGCCACGATCAGCAGAAGGCGGAGGTTGGAATACCAAGCTCTGCAAGGCCAATCCGAAGCCACTAAGAGAACCTTGGACCTCTTCCTCTTGATGCGTTGTAGAATCCGAGGGAGAAGAGTAAAAGGAGGGAACAGATAGACAAAACGGAACCGCCATGGTGTTGACAGTGCGTCTACTGCCACTGCAGGTCTCTCGTCCGAGAGCAGTACATAGGCAGTTGATGATTTTGTCTGGATGCCATGAGGTTGCTTGTGGAAGACCCCACCATTGGACAAGCTGTCGAAACACCTGAGGATGGAGCACCCATTCCCCTGGGTGCACGTCCTGCCGGCTGAGGTAGTCTGCCTCCCAATTGTCGATGCCTGGAATGAAATTTGCCACCACAAACTTTTCTGCCCAGTAGGATGCAGCTTACTTCCTTCATTGCCGCCCGACTTCGGGTGCCACCCTGTCGGTTTATGTACACCATAGCCGTGGCGTTGAACGACTGGACTCTAACTGCTTGGCCCCGCAACAGGTGATGTGCTGGTTGAAGAGTGTAGAACACTGCCCGTAATTCCAGGATGTTTATTGGCAGATTCTCTGTGAGGTCCAGCGGCCTTGGAAGTGGTGTTCTCGAATCACTGCCCCCCACCCTCTCAGACTTGCGTCTGGTGAGGAGAGTCCAATCCCACACTCTGAATCTCTTGCCCTCCAAAAGGTGCGACGAGTTCAGCCACCAGAGAAGGGATATCCGAGTTCTGGGACTTAAACTCACATGTTGGTGTAGGAAAAGATGGGATCCTGACTACTGGGAGAGGTCGAGCTGAAACATTCTGAAGTGGAAATGTAAGTAAGGAATGGCCAAGAAAGCCCATCATGCACTAGGTTTGGTAGTGGACTTACTCTCCTGTTGAGCAGATGTTGCTGCAAATCTGCTACGACCTCTGGAACCACGGGAAGTAGTAGGTCCTCCTCTGGAGCGTCCACAGAAACAACCCGGGAAGTGAAAGGACCGAAACGAGGGCCCCGAGTAGGGCCTTCTAGGAGGTGGAGCAGCCGTTGGAAGATAAGTCTATTTACCCCCAGTAGCCTGAGAAATCCACTTATCAAGTTTCGCTCCAAATAAGACACTTCCCTTGATGGGAAGAGCTTCCACAGCTTTCTTGGTTTCCGCGTCCGTCTGCCATTTGTGAAGCCAAAACGCCCTGTGCTGAAACCGCCAAAGCTGAAGTTCTGGAGGCGAGATTACAAACATCCTTGGATGCCTCTCCAAGGTAGGCTGCAGCTTCCCCTTTGTGTTCTGCTAGAGGAATAAGTTCCTCCACCGGGAGCTGGTCTCTTATCCCATCAGCTAACTATTTTGCCCAAACCTCAATAGCTTTGTTAGTCCAGCAGCTTACAATCGCAGGACGCAAAGTCACCCCGGCAGCTGTATAAATGGACTTGAGAGTATTCTGCAGTTCTCTGTCCGATGTCTCTTTCAAAGACATGGCTCCAGGGACCGGTAGAAATCTTTTTTGATAGACGAGAGACCAAAGGATCTACTGTAGGAGGAGTCTCACAAGATTTTGTGCTATCTGCAGGAAAAGGATAGGAAGATAACCGCCGGGACATCTGAAATTTTTTTATCCGGATGTTCCCAAGCTGAAACCAGAAGAGAATGTAGTTCTGAAATTGTAAAAGAAACCTGCCTTTGCTCCTCTTGGAGCTCCTCAGGCAACTCCTGAGTATATTGCCCTCCTCTAGAGCCGGCATTTCCTCTTCCTTTGAGTCAACCGACTGGAGAACTGAGGGTAACGGTCTCTTTTTTGAGACCTGCGGTGAGGGTCCCGATGACGTGGCATGGGACGACGCCATGGCTTTTGTGATCCCTTCCATAGATGCGCACCCATGCCAGTTCTTCTATAGTAGCTGATCTAGAAATGTCTCTCTTTACGAGAAGCCTCCAGCTCAGCAGAGAGATGTGACATAACGGATGCAAACTGTTCCGCCCAAGACGGCGGTTCTGTCGTCCATGGAGACTCTTGCTGTGGATTACACTTGTCACATAATGTGGGGCTAGATGACTACCCCTGTATATAATTTTCTACACTTTACGCAGGTAAATAACTTCTGAGAAGTCTTAGAGCCCCTTCCAGCCATGGTACATACAAAACCCACACAAACAACAGTAAAGTTTAGTGGAGAGAGGTAAAGACTGAGATATGCAGAGGTAGGAGAGAAGGGCAGAAAAGGAGTATCACACTTGCCCCAAAAGTGCTTCCAGCAGTGCTAAAAACTGCTAGGCAAGTAACTAAGTGAGAATAAAGTAATTACTGTCTGCCTACATGCTCTCCTAACCAGCCTAGATCCCACTGCGCACTTACAGGACAGGTCTGGCTCTCAGCACAGGATCAGCACCATACAGAGTCCTCTGTGTAATGGTTTCCAGCACACTTCAGAGAAGCACTGGAGCTGCTGGGGGGAAGGAGCAGGACTCTGGAGTTAGGCTCCGTCCCCCCGCTATGGCGCTCACTTCAATGTAGAAAGCGCGCTGTGTGAGGGAGACCCCACACAGAGGCTAATGTATGCCGTATGGCACCGTTAATCGGAGCCAATGCTTTTTATAAAAAGACCGCCTGTGATGTTTAACCTGGGTACCTCGCCAATCGAGGTAGCCAGTGCATACTTGTAGACTGCCTGGCTGACAGCGGCGGTTTAGATTAACTGGGGACCTCTCTGTGCGCTGCGTGCAGCAGCATGCAGTACCCCCAGACAGTGGTATCTTTTGTAGTCAGAGACACCAGGCGAACTGCAAGCAGTTGCGAGTGGGTCTCTCTCGGCAGCCTCCAACGGAGCAGACAGGCAGGGGCAGATGCTGCCTGTCATTCTTCATAGCTTCTCAGCTTCAGCGCAGCAGCGCTTTTATAAAACTCTAAAAACCTGTAGGAGAATGTGGTAACACTACCAGCTCCTCTCGGGCGCAGTCTAAGACTAGGCTTGTAGGGGGGTATAGAGGTGGAGGAGCTAGTCACACTTTAAACTTTAAAATTTTAAGTGCCAGCTCCCACTTAGGACCATCTATTCCCCACTGTCATGAATCCTCCAGTGTAACCTAGTGGATGAAGGAGAAACATAATACTTCTGTCGCAGGAGAAAGCTCAAGATCTAAATAACCATCTAGATCTATTTCTATTTCCAAATATTTTGCAACACATTTATTGTGCATAATACTGCATGCAAGTGTAAGGCCACAAACTTTGGAGGCAGAATACAGCAGCACACCACCGGACCTAACAGCTTATCCGGCTTTTTAACAGACCAAAGGTACTTCTTATTACCGCTCTGGTCCTTATGTGTGTCGCTTGATATCTTCTTTCTGGATTGCTGTTTGGATTCTTGGGGGTAAATTTACTAAAGTGAGAATTTTTAGAAGTGAGTTTTATGGAGCATACACACGGTCAGATTTGTCAGATCTGTCAGATGAACGATTTGAATGATTTTACCAAAGATTTGAACGATTTGAACGGTTTTTGACTGCATTAAAATTAATGGAATCGTCCAAGTCTGACTGCAAACACATCAGATGTCAGATATCGTTATCTGACCATCGGGAACGTGCATCGTTCAAATCGTTCATCTGACAGATCTGTCAGATTTTCCTTCAGATATGAACGATTTTTTAAATCGCTATTGTTCAGATCTGAAGAAAAATCTGACCATGTGTATGCACCATAAGAAGTGATGTTGTCCATAGCAACCAATCAGATTCTACTTAACATTTAACTAGCACCTTCTAGAAGATAATAGCTAGAATCTGATTGGTTGCTATGGGCAACATCACTTCTAAAACTCACTTCTAAATACTCTCACTTTAGTAAATTTACTCCTTGGAGTCAGCAACCTGGGCCGGCTCCCGTATCCTGCATCACATGCATGAAAAGGAAAACATGTCACAAATTAGTTTGCATCAAAAGAAAATGCTATTAAATAATATGAGATATGGTAAGAAGAACATACCTTTGTTATCTCTATGTCTACAAAGTCCATAGTGTTCCACAGGATACCTTGGGGTATAGATGATGACGTCAGGCATCGGACACCATAGAGTTAAGTTTTCAGCCTCCCAGGATGCACTAGGGTCCCCCTCCTATACCCCGCCCCCGAGCCAAGGCATCTCAGTTACGTACCAAGCCATAGGCCGGAGGGGGAGAAGGAAGAGAGAAAAAAGATCTGGACACACACAAGAATCACATTCTCACCAGAGGGAGACGGAAAAACAGGTGACCAGAGTAAAGCCCATCTGCAGCACAGGTGCAACAGGGCGGGAGTCCTGTGGAACCATATGGACTTCGTAGAAATAGAGAAAACAAAGGTAAGTTCTTACCATATCTCATATTTTCTACATCAGGGTCCATAGGGTATCCACAGGATACCTTGGGGATGTCCCAAAGCAGTATCCTTCAAGGGTGGGGACGCTCCTGTGCTGAAAGGAGAATCCGCCGCCCGAAGGAAGCATCCTGAAAGGCAAAGGTGTCAAACGCATAATACCTCACGAAGGTGTGGACAGAGGACCACGTGGCAGCCTTGCAGATCTGGACTGCAGAGGCACCACATCGAGCTGCCCATGAAGGGCCCACAGACCTAGTGGAATGAGCCCTCACAGAGGATGGAACCGGAAGGCCCTCATGAAGATAAGCTTCTGAAATGGCCATACGAATCCAGCCTGCCAAAGTCTGCTTTGAAGCAGGCCAACCCTTTTTACGGAAGCCATAAAGGACAAACAAGGCGTCCGACTTCCTAAACGAAGAAGTGCGGTCAACATAAATCCTTAAGGCCCGCACAACGTCCAAAGTGGCCTCACCCACGGAAAGGTCGGGCGAGGTAAAAGCCGGCACAACGATTTCCTCGTTGATGTGGAAACTCGAAACAACTTTGGGAAGGAAACCAGGACGAGTGCTCAGCACCGCCCTGTTCCTATGAAAAATCAGGAAAGGGGGTATACAGGAAAGAGCCCCTAAGTCCGAAACACGTCTGGCCGAAGCAATGGCCAGAAGGAAAATTGTTTTAGCTGTCAGCCATTTAAGGTCCACTGAGCCCAGTGGTTCAAACGGCGGTCCCTGGAGAGCCCTCAGGACCACAGATAAATCCCAAGGCGCCACCGGTGGAACAAAAGGTGGCTGAATTCGAAGAACACCTTGCATAAAGGTGCGCACATCAGGGATTGCAGCAATCCTACGATGGAACCAGACTGACAGGGCAGACACCTGCACCTTCAGAGAAGCAAGGCGAAGCCCATGGTCTAGTCCCGCCTGTAGGTAAGTTAACACTCTAGACAGACGGAACTCCCGAGGGGCGTAACCTCTCGGTCGACACCACTGGAAGAATGTATGCCACACACGATGGTATATCCTTGCAGAAGATGGTTTCCGAGCTCTTAGCATAGTTTGCACTACAGAGCTGGAAAACCCCCTAGACCTTAACATGGCCGTCTCAACAGCCACGCCGTCAAAGACAGCCGAGTCAGGTCCAGGTGAAGACAAGGACCCTGTGACAGCAGGTCCGGTCGTAGCGGCAACCGCAGAGGAATGTCCACGGACAGACTCTGAAGGTCTGAGAACCAGTGCCGCCTGGGCCACGCGGGAGCTATCAACAGGAGCGTCCCTCCTTCCTGTTTGAATTTCCGGATTACCCGTGGAAGAAGGGAAAACGGAGGAAAGAGATAAGCAAACTGGAACGTCCACTCGACGGACAGAGCATCCACCAGAGACGCCTTTTCATCTCTTGTTCGAGACCCGTACACCGGCAACTTGTTGTTGTGCCGTGACGCCATGAGGTCTATCTCTGGAAGACCCCACCTGTCCACCAGAAGTTGAAAGACGTCCTGGTGCAGAGACCACTCCCCCGGATGAACGTGCTGGCGACTGAGAAAGTCCGCCTCCCAGTTGAGGACTCCCGGGATGAATACTGCTGATATGGCCGGAAGATTGCGCTCTGCCCAGACCAGGATGCGGGACACCTCTACGAGTGCCGCCCGACTTCGGGTTCCTCCTTGCCGATTTATGTAGGCCACGGTGGTGGCGTTGTCCGACTGGACCTGCACGGGGTGACCTTAGAGAACCCGATGTGCCAGCTGGAGAGCCTTGAACACCATGCGGAGTTCCAAGATGTTTATTGGAAGCTCCTGTTCTGCCTGAGTCCACCTGCCCTGGATCAAGTGTGGACCCTTGACCGCTCCCCAGCCCCGAAGACTGGCGTCCGTTGTTAACAGGACCCAGTTCGCCACCCAAAACGGACGACCCTGGTTGAGATGGGTCGTCTGCAACCACCAGGCTAGGGACAGGCGAACCTCCGGAGTGAGCACCATCGTCTGGGACTTTAGACTCTGAGGCAGTCCATTCCATTTGGACAGGATCAATTGCTGCAAAGGTCTGGAGTGAAACTGGGCATATTCCACCATGTCGAATACTGACACCATGGAGCCCAGTAACCTCATCGCCGAGTGTCTCTGCACTCGGCGACTCTGCAGACAACTGCGCACCTTCAACTGTAAGGCAGAGATCTTTTCCCCCGTTACAAAGATCCTCTGCTGACTGGAGTCCAATAAGGCTCCGAGGTGCAGAATCCTCTGAGACGGGATCAGGGTGGTCTTTTGCCAGTTTATTAACCAGCCGTGACGTTGCAGAACTGCAATCGTCAGGTCCAAGTGGCATAGAAGGAACTCTGGAGATCCTGCTACCAACAGAAGATCGTATAGGTACGGCAACAAGCGGACTCCCTGCAGCCACAGATAAGCCGCCATGACCTTGGTGAACACTCGTGGTGCTGTCGCCAGGCCAAAAGGTAACGCCCAAAACTGGAAGTGATCGTTGCTGATTGCAAACCTGAGGAACTGTTGATGGCGTAAAAGAATAGGGACATGCAGGTATGCGTCCTGTATGTCCAATGACACCATGTAATCCCCAGGTTCCAGTGCCAGAATGATGGACCGTAGGGTGTCCATCCAAAAACGCGGCACCCGCAAGGACATGTTGAGGGCCTTGGGGTTGAGAATCGGACATTACGACCCATTGGGTTTCTGCACCAAAAATAGATTGGAATAGAAACCCTGGGCCCCCTGGGAGAATGGAACAGGCACTATAACTCCAGCCTGGAGCATAGTGTGCAAAACCTTCCGCAGTTCCACGGCTTTGTTCCGGTCTAATGGAAGGCCTGTGGTGAAGAATCGGGATGGGGGCCTGTGCCGAAAGGAGAGGGCATACCCGTGAGAAACCACCTCGTGAACCCAATTGTCTGTCGTGGTTATTGACCAACACTGGGTGAACTGCAGCAGGCAGCCTCCCACTTTGGGATCCCCCAAAGGGAGGCCTGTACCGTCAGGCCGCAGGCTTGTCATCTGACTTAGGGGCCGGATGTCTGGTACTCCAGGCCTGTTTCCGGGGCTTGGACGATTTTTTGGGGCCAGCCTGTCGGGGAAAAGACTGTGCTTTAGACCTACCCTGGGCCCTGTAAGGCCGACGTACCCGAACTGAAAGGGACTGCAGCAGACGGGAGACATGTAGATTTGGCTGCCGCCAGCGTGGCTACAATTTTGTCAAGATCCAGATCAAATAGGACTTCTCCATTAAAAGGCAAAGCTTCCAAGCCCTTTTTGGAATCAGCGTCCGCCTTCCAAGATCGCAACCATAAGGTGCGACGAGCAGCTACAGCTGGCGAAGAAATCCGAGAAGTTAGGGTACTGATATCCAAGGCCGCTTCACTGATGTTAGTGGCCGAATCCCGGAGATTGCCTACCAACTCGGCCTGTTCAGCTGAACAGTCGGAATCCAAAGACGCCTCCAAACTATCAGCCCAGCGCTCCATAGCTCTGGCTACCCAACATACGGCCATAGCCGGTCTGGATACCCCCCCCCGCGAGGGAATAAATGGACTATAGGCAGATCTCCACCTTACGGTCCGTAGCATCCTTCAAGGAGGACATGGGCAATGTGGCACTTTGGATGTCACATGAGAATCCACCTGTGGAGGGGATTCCCACTTAGAAAACAGGATTTTGGTACTTACCGATAAATCCCTTTCTCCGATTCCATAGGGGACACTGGGGAGCATAGACAGTGGGGTATAGACGGTGCTGAGAGGGAGCTGGCACTTTAATTCTTTAAGAAGTGTGACTAGCTCCTCCCCCTCTATACCCCCCTCCAAGACTCAGTATTAGAAAACTGTGCCCGAGGGGAGCTGACAAAAAACAAAGGGAAGAAGAGGAGGCGAAGCAAGCACACAAAACATAGGAAAAGGTTGAAAAAAAAAAACCATAACACAACCAGAGACAACAAATCATTGTCCAACAGACATAACATAAAAAGACCCCAACCCTGGCAGGAAGGAACAGCGCAGGGTGGGCGTCCAGTGTCCCCTATGGAATCGGAGAAAGAGATTTATCGGTAAGTACCAAAATCCTGTTTTCTCCTTCATCCACTAGGGGACACTGGAGAGCATAGACAGTGGGGACGTCCCAGAGCTCCCATTACAGGCGGGAAAGCGCTGAGAACCCTGCAAAACAGAACGGCCAAAATGCTCTGCAGAGGCCGCAAACATTGCCAGTCTAGAAAAAAAATTAAATAAAAGGAATGTCGGCCAGGCGCATATCCGCTCGGCAAAGTAATTACATGGAAAAACCACGCGAGCAGACGCCCACGAGGAACCCACAGAGCGAATAGAAGAAAACAAAGGCCCCTAGGTGAAGTCATATACACCTGACAGACAGTCAGACGAATCCAGAGGGCCAGTGACTCTGTGGAAGCTGGCCAACCAGGACGAACAGCATCATATACAACAAAGAAAGCTTGCTTTGTATATCGCTGCAGTCCCTACCATATAAAAACGAAGAGCCCTAACAAAATTTAAGGATCCTGACTAAGTAAAATGTCGTGTAAGAAACGGTACCGCAATAGCTTTGTTGATGTGGAAAGCCAGAAAACCCCTTATTGAAAGAAAATCCAGTTTAGTACAGAGATCCACTATGTCCTCATGAAATATCAAGTATGGAGGACGACAGGATAGAGCACTCAGATCATACACTCTCCTGGCTGATGCCAGTGTGAGAAAAAGTGTTACCTTCCATGAAGGTATTTGAACTCCAACTAAAAAATGTCGAATAGAGGAGACTGTAATAAAGAAAATACGAGATCCAAATGCCATGAGCCGCTAGAGGAAGAAAAGGGTGGATGCAACTGAATCACACCCTGTAGAAAGTCTGAACCTCCGGTATGCAAGATGCTGAAAAATAAACCTTCAGCAAAACCAACCGCATACTGGCTGAGAAACTTGTTTGCAGAAAAAAATTATAAATAAACAAACAGAACTGTGGCTAGGTTGATTTCCGTAGGAGGGGCCCCTCCACATTCACACCGCTCAACATAAGTTTTACCATATTGGTGGTAATGCTTAGAATAACCTTCCCTCCTAGCTCTAATCATAGCAGGGCTTACCCTGGATGAGATTCCTGTACTTCTGAAAATGGCCCTTATAAGAGCCATGCTATCAAACATAGCTGTTTTGGATAGACTAAAGGAACCTGTAGTACGAGAAATTCTCTCAGAGGTATAGGCCACGGAACCTCGATCTGCGGAAGCTGGAGGTTGAAATACCAAGATCCGCTAGGTAAATCCGGAGATACCAAGGCCTTCACCTTTCTGATGGTGCACCGGTCCTGGAAGTAATGCAATACCAGGTCAATGCGTGGAGTGGACAGAGCAAGCTCTTCTTCCATCTCCCTGTTCTAAAAATCCATTTAATATATGGCCCCCAAATAGGGGGCGTATCAGATATTAAACTGATAAGAACAGATACTACACTTGATCTTAGCCAAAAGGCCGAGAAGCGATTCCAAGGAAGAAGAGGAATGGAGAGAACAGATAGGCAACTTGAACTGCCACGCTGTTGACAATGCCTCCACAGTCACTGCCTCCGGGTCTCTTGTCTTCGAGAAGTAGAAAGTCAGTTCATGAATTTGACTTGATATCATGAGGTCGACCTGAGGAAGACCCCACCCTAGGTGAAAAGAGCCCTGGATGCACGTTCTACAGGCTGAGGAAGTCTGTTCTTCAATTTGCTAGACCTGGAATGAAAATTTACTAGATTGCCATTGCAAACTTTTCCACCCAAGTTAGAATACGGCCAACTTCCTTTAAAATCACCGGACCTATGCACTGTGATTACTGTACGCCACTGTCATGAAGTTGTACCCCGACTCCACAACAGCAGATCTGCTGTCTAAATAGTGTAAGAAACCGCCGGCTATTCAAATATGTTTTAACAGCAGACTCGTTCCAGTGATACACAGTTGCACTGGAAGTGCTGTTCCTGAAACACCCCTTCACATCCTCTCAGACTTGCATCTGTGGTGAAAAGAGTCCCATTCCCCACTCTGAATGTGTTTAGCTCCAATACCTCCAATAGGAATATCAAGTTCAATCCCCAGAGAAGGGTATCTGAGTTCTGGGACTTAACTTTACCTATAGGAGAAGGAAAAGATGGGATTCTGCTCAATGAGAGAGGAGGAGTAGTTGAAAAATCTGGCCTCTAATGTCTTGATCCTCTACTCCAGGAGTCGAGTGCAATCATGCACCAATATCAGACAGACAATGTCGAAGAACCGTTCTCATCATGTCCGGAATGGAAGATGCTCTTTCCTGATGAAGGAACTCTCTCTGACATAAGGTGTCCATGATGCGTTGTTGCAGATGAGGCTAGGGAAATACAGCGATCATCCCTGAATATGAGATGGCTCTGAGTTACTGAGACATTTTTCAGTAATTGGACCCTGTAATGAGCCTTCAGCAGAAGATCGTCTAGGTAAGAGATAATCGTGAACTCCTGTATCTGAAGGAGAACAGTCATGACAGCCCTTACCTCTGTGGAAATGAGTTCCAGAAAACGAATCTCAGAACCGCCTGGTGAGGTGGCCATAAAGGCATGTGAAGAAGTCGTTGTTGATATCCAGAGATCAACATTCGCCGTTCTCTAGTCCCACATCAACTAAAGGGACTCTATGTAGAACTGGAAAATCCTTAGGAATAGAGTGATATTCTACCAGTTCAGGGAAGGTCTGACCGAGCCCTAAGGCCTCGGAATCACGCAAAGATTGGAGTAAAAACTAGTCCGGTCTGATGACTGGAACCTGGTTATCACACCTGTGGATAAAAGTTAGTGTATAGTATGCTGTAAAAATAATACTCCTATTGTTGGAGACTTGGTAAAAGAGCAATGTAGAGGGTGAGACTAAAAAGTCAAGCTTGTATCCTCAAGTGATGAAATCCCAGACCTAATTGTCCGTACAAGACTCCGTCCATACAACTCTGAAGTCCTAAAGAGTCGCTCCCACTGTGGGGACCCCCAGGTAAGAGTAAAACTCATCCTGAACTAAACTTAGTAATGGACTTAACCTCATGTAGAGTAGATGTTATAGAGACTCTACAGCGACCTCCGGAACCAGAGGCAGTTGATGGTCCCCTGAACAACTGGGAACACGAAAGGGCCGAAACAAGGGTCCTGTATAAGGACTTCTAGGGAGAGGAATCGCAGACAGGATACGAGAGGAATTACTCCCTGTAGATTACCCTGACAGGGCACAGTTCAAACTCCTCTCCAATGTCTTTAAAAGACATGACCAATGATCTACTGCAGTGGGATTCTCACATGCTGTACTGCTTTGCATGAATGAGAGAAAGAGATATATATAAAACCGCCGGGACATCTGAAATTTGTTTATCCGGATGTTCCCTAGCTGAAAGAAGCTAATCCAGCTGTATTGAAACTGGAAATGCCATAGCAAGTCTGTTACCTCCTTTTAAAAAGAAAACTGTGGGACAGGACTAGTGTCCCCCTTTTGTACCTGTCGGACTTAAGTATACAGAAGCTGGCATTCCCAAGCGGTCTCCAAGTACTAACCAGGCCTGACCCTGCTTAGCATCCAAGATCAGACGAGATCGGGCTTGTGGCTGTAGAAAATAATTCTCTTTTTCTAAAATATTTTCAGAATCCAATAGTGGAATTCGGTTTCCCGTCCTATATAACAGGCAATGTAATTACCTGCCTACCAGGGATGTCTCTAGACTCACTGCAAGGAAAAAACATCCATGCATGGAAAAGTTTTTACCGAATCTGACACCGATCAGTACGGGACTGAGCCTTGCGAGTATAAAGGTAAAAACTCCTGTCTATATCCGTCAGTAGAGATATATATTCCACTGACAGAATAAGCTCCTTAACGGAGTGTCATATGCGCTACACAATAGGGAGTTAGTGTTGCACAATATTTGCAGGTATGTAGAGCTCAATTATTATTGTTATAAAGATTAGGTACAGGTTATCTTGAGCGCTATTCAGAGCCGCTCGTAAGCGGCCGCTCGTTCGTTCTGATCGATGTTCGCACATCTGCGCATGCGTACGGTTTTTAATACGCATGCGCGAACCAGTCAGTGCGGCCGAAAATTGTTTGTTCGCTATATAGCGAAGGCCTGCTATTTTGAGTGACAGAAGGAGGCGTATGTGGGTGGTAACAGGGAAAGGTGCTTGAAAACGGGGGTGTGGAAAACGAACGCAGGCGTGCTTAAAGGTCAAAACGGGCGTTTTAAGGGAGTGCATAATTAATACAGCAGCGTCATTGACCACGTCACTTGGGTTTTTTTTACTCAGAACTGCTCGCAAAATAGCGGTTGAAAAAACCAGCCACAAGAATAGCGAGCAATTCATACGCTGTTCGATGTACTCGATTTATCTAATAAATAGCGGACATGACGTATGGTGCGAGCGGCAAGGGGGCGTATTTTTCAAAAATACAACCGCAAGTTTTGCTCACTCGTTCAGACTTAGAGGCGTGAACACACCGCAAAAAGCAAACGGTTCATTTTAATAGCCACCCCTTGTTTTAGAACGAACGACCGCAAATAGCGAGCGGCTCTGAATGAGGGCCAATGTCGGGATGAAGAGACGCCTTAGCCTCATGATACATACAGACCACACACACATTAAAATGAAATGAAAAAGGTCAACAGCAGAAAACTGGTATACAAAGAGACAGATGCCCCAATAACGCTGTTAGCAGTGCCAGAAACGCTAGGCATAGAAAACAGGTATCACAGATACTGAATGCTCTCCTAACCAGCCTAAAACTACATTTCCATTTAGGCTACCAGTTTCACTACAGCAGCATTTATAGATATATATGCATATAAAGACATTAGGCAGTTGTAATGGCCGCCAGCATCTTCCAGGGAAGTGCTGGGGCTACTGAGAGGAAAAGCCAGGTCTCCGGAGCCAAGCTCCGCCCCCCCGCTATGGCGCTTAAATATACTATAAGCGCGCTATTTAGAGATGCCACTCAATAAGTGACAATCATCCTCTGATATTAATGAGCTTGTATGAGGCTCTTGCAGCGGGGAATCCGCTGCTTACATTAACGCTGTCGTATTCAGCCACAGCCTGCCATACTGCTGCTCTGTTATAGCAGCCTTGTCTTATACCAATAGCCTGGCTACCCCGCTACCCGAGGAGCCAGGATACCTTCAGCTGCTGTCTGCTGCTCAGTTAGTCTGAGCAGCCCTGTGCTGTAATGGCCGCCTGTCTTACACCCATAACCTGGCTACCCCGCTACACGGGGAGCCAGGATACTCACAGCCGCTGCCTGCTGCCCCTTTAGTCGGAGCAGCCTTATATCAATAACCTGTCTACCCCGCTACACGGGGAGCCAGGATACCTACAGCCGCTGCCTACTGCTCCTTTAGTCGGAGCAGTCATATCAATAACCTGGCTACACCGCTACACGGGGAGCCAGGATACTTACAGCCGCTGTCTGCTGTGTTTAGCGCAGAGGGTGGCAGGGCCAGATTTTACACCGCCTTTTATACTACTAACCTGACTACCCTGCGAGCCAGGGTATACTCACGGGTAGCTGCGGTACTGCCGGCGGCGGTAGTGACTGATGGGGGCCGGTATGCGCGCTGCACGCAGCGGCATGTGAAACCCCCTAAAGGAGACGGTGGTCTCAGCAGTCGGGGACCCCAGGCCAAGTGCGTGCACTTGCGAGCGGGTCCCCCGGCAGCTCCATCGTCGCAGACAGGCAGTGCAGCATCTGCCTGTCTGTCCTCAATTAATTCTATCTTCAGCACAAAAGTGCTATCTAACTATATTACAAACCCCTGAGGAGGAGTGTGAAACACATCAGCTCCCCTCGGGCACAAACTAATACTGAGGCTTGGAGGGGGATATAGAGAGGGAGGAGCTAGTCAACTTCTTAAAGAATTAAAGTGCCAGCTCCCTCTCAGCACCGTCTATACCCCACTGTCTATGCTCTCCAGTGTCCCCTAGTGGATGAAGGAGAAAAATAATTGTCTGCAAACGGGTAAGCCACCGCTAAGCGTCTTTGAAGCTGATACCGATTACCAGGGTGTTTCCACGCCTCCTCTAAATGGTCTACTAACTGACCCGAAAGAGGAAACACTGGCGTCACCCTTAATATCCTTAAAAAAGGCATATTTGGACTTGGACACCGGAGGATCATCATCCTCAATAACTAAAGCTGTGCGGACTGCCCAAATACGGCCAGTAATATAAACCTTGGACTTAGCGTCCGACTCTTTAGTACGGAGAGACTCTTGGTCAGATAGATCCAGAATCTCCCCATCATCGGACGTCACATCGTCATCCTCATAAGGAGCTTACAGAGACGCCACCGGCCGCTTATGTGGCCGCAACACAGACTCCCCTTGTAACACGTCCGACAAATGCTGTACAGAACTTGTCAGTGAATTAACCCACGCAGGCTCCTGAGAGACCTGGGGAGGGGAAATAGGGAGACTGTGGGGTACCATCAGTTGTCTCGGGAAACCCTGCATGGGTGACGACACCACTGACTGCTGGGACAATCCCATCTGTGAAAAAGCAGGTTGCGGAGCTAACTGGCCCACTAGGGTTGTAAGCGCTTTGACGAAACAAGCCCAGGGCGGTTCCTGTACCGGAGCCGTGACAGTAATTGGCCGCGCCAATAAATAACACTGCCGACATAGCCCCTCCGCGTTACCCTCCCCCTCCGCTATTGGTACTTTGCACGTAGTACACAGAAGCTGGAGAGGAAATTCACTCTCAGACATGATGGTATGTGACCCCTCTCACTGATACTCGTTAGTATAGTGGGAGAACCACCCTGCAATCACCGCACCGCAAGGGCTTTAGCAGAAGAGCAGGGACAGTGAAATGGCTGACAGTAGAAAGTGAAAGTACAGGCAGCAGACGCTAGCAGAAGTCACATACAATGCAAAGAAATTAATCCCTGCACTATCAGCGCTGATCCTCAACTACGCAGACACAGAGCCTGGTAGGACACAGCTCTGCAAACACAGACCTGTTTCAACGGAGGAGAGGTATGCCGGGGGACCCAGACTGCGATGCCACCGATCAGCAGCTTCCACCATGCTTCTGCAAAGATGGCCACAGGGCCAATCGGCAGGTGCAGAGAGGGCTGTGTCGAGCGGGGGAGGCGCCGGCTGTGTACAGGGAAGGCGCGCTCCCCTGGCATGCAATTAACCCCTGGGACGCCGCAGCGCTACCGCTCAGCTGCGGTCCGCTGCCCCAGGGGGGTAGTGGAAGCGCAGGTTGGTTACCTGGCTGGGGACTCTGGACCATGTGTTCAGCAGGGACCCACCACGGGACCCCACTGCTTACCTGCTGTCCCCTTGAATCCGGCCATGGTCCAAAACATCTGGGGTCACCGCTAGCTGTGACCCCAGATGCTTACCAGCATCCCCGGATCAGTACCGGCGTTCTGGTACCGGCGGGGGTGTAGGGAAGACAGTATGGACGTCAGTAGTGACTGTCCATGCTGTACTTCCAGATGGGCAGCCACAGCTGCCGCGAAGAAAACTTCAGGGGCTATCCTTAGCCCCCCCTAACAGGTGCTCCGACTCCGAGCCGGGCACCAACGAAACTGGGATGCCTTGGCTCGGGGGCGGGGTATAGGAGGGGAACCCTAGTGCATCCTAGGAGGCTGAAAACTTAACTTTATGGTGCCCGATGCCTGACGTCATCACCTATACCCCAAGGTATCCTGTGGATACCCTATGGACCCTGATGTAGAAAAATATGAAATTAGAAATATAAACGTTTAACTAGCAACCATCCATGTGGGAAAAAACACCTTTATCAAACTTCCTGGATATTGCTGACTGCTGCAATATAAAAGTCATGAGCAGACCCTAGATTTGACATTTATGATTTTGTGCTTTGAATCACAGACCATTTGAACATTGAATGCAGGTGTTTTCTATTTGCACAGCCACAGGGAAGCGGCTGTGCAAATACCATACAACTCATATGCAAATAAGCAGGAGGCGTCAGGTGTAAATAGACACTGTCTGACTGCATTGCAGATCTGAGTACTGCGTCCCAAGGCGCAGCATCGGATCTTTTTGCGATACCATCGGCAAACCGAGTAACCCTGAGGTTACTGAGATTGCCCCACGCAGCTCCGGTGTGAAATTAGTAAGTTTAAATCGGAAGACGCAGACCCTCGCCTCAGCACTTTCAGAAATGGGGGGTCTGGGAACGTAGGCTAACCCCGCCCACTTTCTGCCGTCAAAAGGGTGCAGCCTGTCAATCAGGCTGCAGCTTGTGGAAACTGCAAGAGATCTCGCAGAGGGAGACCTGCTCATGTGCAATACAAATCCTGAACATGCAAAGGCCGCTC
Source organism: Taudactylus pleione (assembly GCA_031769625.1). Lineage (NCBI taxonomy): Eukaryota > Metazoa > Chordata > Amphibia > Anura > Myobatrachidae > Taudactylus > Taudactylus pleione. The sequence goes on along the minus strand of JAUIMM010000024.1, from coordinate 4,796,597 downwards.
ACAATCGGAGTAGTAAGCAAACCATCGGGTTTGCGTACTAATCTAAGTCAGGCCCCATATCAGGAAATGACTCCATTGTATTACAAACAGTATAGATTATAAAAATACGTAAGGGGTGTTGGGCATTTATGTGGTCTCTAACTATGGGCCTGATTCATCACGAATCTCAACAGCGTACCCAGATCAGCTGCGCTCAGTGTCCCACGGGTGGTAAAAATAGCGGTGCAGCAATCACCGCTGTTGAATAGTTGCTGTGGGTATGCATATAGCATCTATTCGCAGAGAGGAGAGAGCTTGGGGGCAACACGGCATGTCCGTACGTGCAGGGCACGCCCCGAAGAGTGATGGAAAGGGGGGCGCATCTAAAAGCCACGCCCCTTTCCTTGCGGCCATGCCCCCTTTTCGGGTGCGCGCTAGAGTGCCCTTTCTAGGTCCGGCGCCCTGCCCGGCACCAGTCCTAGTGTGAACATGAAGCATGTGATTCTGGAAGTTTCGGAAGTGTAAAGGGGGGGATCGGGGATAAACTGGCTGGACCTGGCAAGTAACCTGCAGGTAGGTAGGTGGCTGCGAATAGGGAGGAGCCAGCGGGTTGATGGAATAGAATTAGAGTATGTGGCTGCTCTGAGGTGATCATAATCAGTGGTAAAATGCCATGATTGGGCTGTAGGAGTAGGCGCTGGAGGTTATAATGGCTGTGGATGGGTAGTGTTCATGGGGAGGAAGCAGGGAGGGGAGGTCAGTGTGTGGAAAGGATAATGGTGGCAGCAGAGGGAAAGCGAGGTCACGGTTGGTGTGAGGGCTGTGTATGATATATGTGTATTCCATTAGATCTGTCTGGAATACTAATACAGTAGGTATGGATTTATCTGCACATAGGCAATGTGACAATGAAGAATGCAATGTAGTCTGAAGGGCCATTGATGTGGGGTGGTCAAATGGCAAAGTTTTTTTATTACATTTAAAATAATACACTTTAGCGTCCCCTATTCATAAGGCACCACACAGTGCTAGGATAACCTGGGGTCATCCCAGCATCTCTGGGAGTGCTGTGCACGCCCCCAGAATGATGGAAAGGGGGACATGTTGTGAGGCCATGTCCCTTTTCTTGAGCATGCAGGTGTACCCTCCTAGTTGATCAGCACCCTGCCCGACAAAAATCCTAGAGTGAACACTAAGGGGTAAATTTACTAAAGTGAGAGTTTTTAGAAGTGGAGATGTTGCCCATAGCAACCAATCGGATTCTATTTAACATTTAACTAGCACCTTCCACTTCTAAAAACTCTCACTTTAGTAAATTTACGCCTAAGACTGCTACAGCTTATAAATCTCTATTTTGAACAATATACACAGCCTGCACCCTTACAGGGGTGTGAACAATATTTGTCGAAATAGCCTTGTATTTCATAACCAATACATTATCTTGCACTCTTGGCCATGTTAATATGGGCAGTCATTCCTGCAGGTAGACTGCAACACTTTGCCATGCACTAAATTTAATGTCGCAAGTTAATTTTCGCTGTGTAATACGTTATTTTTCTTGGCTTTTTTAGTCGCAAGTCTTTGAATTGAATTGCCCCTATAGTTTATTGCTAGCGTCATGATAGTAATATATTTTCAATATAAACAGCATTGTAACGTGGGGGATGTGGCAAAAATTACGCAATTCAGCATGAATCACGTCATTGGCCACCTGAGCTGCACTGTGGCATGCTTGTATGCCTTTCCGGGGCGACAGGGAGTCTCCCAGCGCTTACGCGAGGGTAGGCAAATATGATTCAGTAGAGGAAAGTCACAGCAACCATCACTGTGCAAGAGCACACAGCTGCTTATTGTCCTTCTCACCATACCTCTCAATTTTTCTCTGGTGAATAGTGAGACTGTTGGGCGCCCCGAAAGTGTGCGGCTAAATTTAGGGGGTGTATCATTGCAGGAAATGTCTACGAGCCATGCCGTTCTAGTCATGTTGGGAGCATGCCCAGCTCTAGATGCCGCAGGCATGGGCATGTATTCACTGCTTGCCCTGCTTAGCACAGCAACGATTGAAGCGGCCTCCCAACCTCCCCCTACCACGGGACACTCCAGTCTGCGGCTGGGACAATACCCAAAAGCGTAACTGTCCCGCCAAAATCAGAACAGTTGGGATGTATGCCTCACCTTCTAATAGGTCTGTGGAGTAGGGATGGACATCAAACATCGATGGTTACTAACCATTGAGGTTTTTGTTCTGATGGTAGTGTTTTTACCATTCGATGCTGTCCTTACGATGTTTACCACCATCAAATTATAATAATTTGATGGTGTTCCGATGGTGTCTTGTTTACTAGCTATGCCTCCCCTGGCTCCTTCCTGGCTGCTGTGTCTGCATCAAAGAATATTCATGCTGGGTTCAATGGAGGCTGTCTCTTACTGCCTCAGAGATGTAACCCTCAGTCCCTCCCTCCCCTCTCTAGGCTGCTGCTAGGCAACAGGGCATATTGCTAGCTCTGATTGGCTCACGGTCTCAGAGCCCTCACCCTGCAGTAGCAGTCACTCACACAGCAGCATAGACACACACACTCTCACACGAGTCCTGGTTCTGCTGCACTGTCAGCTATGACACAGCAGTGGCAGTCTCTCTGTCCTCCAAATCCTTGTTGCCCAGCTCAGCTTAATGTAATGTAACATACAGACTCGACTGACTCATTTCAGCAGGAAGCAATCTCCCCCATCACCTGTGTCGGGCATGCTGGACTGGAGCCGGACTGTCACTGTTAAAATATGTTACTATGTATATACAGTCTAGTAGTGTACTGCAGGGGCATATTTAGAGGAGGGTGCCCGTGTTCACTCACTGTCCAGAGCCCCCTATCTGGCGGCCACGGCGCACTGACAACTAGGGTGGTGCGATCTGTGCCATGGCACAGGGCAGGAGGGGGCGCTCTTTGGAATTGTCAATTTTCCTGTTATCATTCTCACTTGTAGCTTCCTCTTTTATCCTCAGCATCTCCTGGCCTCCCTTATCTTTTCCCTGGCCCCTCCCTATGAGGCCGTATCCCTTTTTCAGGTGCACTATCTTATGTCCCTATTTATAAAATGGGGGGGGGCGCCAATGCTCTCTCTCTGGCACAGGGCACCAAAAAGTGTAGCTATGACTCTGCATTTTGTGTAGCACCTCTCCAGCCGACTTTGGGCTTCGGAGACGGGGCAATTCAATTTGGAGCGAAAAGCCAGTTTTTGCGATAATTTCGCACCGATGACGTCATTTTCGCTGGTTTTGGTTTTACACCGTATTCAATTTCAAAGACTTTTCGCAGGTTCGAAAAAAAAACGGGGGTAACTTTTCACCACTGAATACGTGGTGAAAAAAAGTGCAGAATTGGGGTTTAGGGTGTAGGCTTAAAAAAAAATAGCCTGCATCCCTGGGAATGTCATTTTAAAATAAACTATGAAAAACAGTAAAAAAAAAAAAATAGGGACACCCCAAAAAAATTATTGAAAATTTGGGGTAAAAAAAAAAAAAATTGTTTAAAAATAGGGAAATTGGTTCAGAGCTATTCTGCAAGTATGCGGCAGGTGCATATTTGCAGAATTTTTAAATAAAGACTTTAGGGACTTAAAAATATGCTAGTACCCATTTTCATGTACCCCAAATTTGATTGAACCACTTAAAAAAACAAAACAAAAAAACCTAAGTGCTCTTCTGCATCACTTCTTCAATGTTGGGAAAAAACACCTGCTGACGCTATTTAAATCCCCGACTTTTATTTGCAGGCTAAAACGGGGGTACCCATAGTGATCCATGTTTTTACAGTTTTAGGGGGGTCCTACAATTTATTCCAGGTAAATTTCGTGTTTTTTCGCCGATCCTACTTCGCCGGTTCCCGTTTTCGTAGCTTTCAAATTGAATACGGGGATAAAGCGGGCGCGCGCCCGATACTTTATCCCAGGAAAATCTCCGATGTGAAGCGAAAAGTCCAGCACGGACTTTTCGCTCCCATATTGAATACCCCTCATAATGTGCAGAACAGGTCTGCAATCTTGCACGGCGACTGGCAGCAGACGGTCAGTGATTGACAGTCTGCTGCCGTTTGTGGGCGGCGATGCCCTCCTTTTCCTGAAACGGTGGCGTGTCGCCTCCATTGGGGGGGAGGTAAGAAGCCAGGATCTCCGTCAGCTGATGGAGATTTTCTGGCTGCTTCCTCTCATCTGCAGCAGCCGACTGCCTGAACCCATGGGTCACCTTAGCAGGACCAACGTTCCGCAGAGTATCCGATGCTGCGTTGGACAACGCAGCTCGGATACGTAATGTAGCAGGAGGGGGTGATGCCTCCTGCTGCATTACCATATCTGCACAGACAGAATTGCAAAGCTGCTTGCAAATAACTTTGCAATTCCGTCGTAGCTGAATAAGGCCCTAAATTCCCTACGTTGATGTGATGAGCACTTAAGGAACTGTGCATTCCTTCACACAGGCATCGCAAGTTATCCTTCATACACAATAGATGGGAAACTTGTTATGTCGGCACTAGCGTAGCCGATTTGCGCGCAGCATTGCACGGTGGCATGTTGTGCAAATTGTATTCCCCCTGTATTTGCAAATGTCCCTGTAAAAAGAAGCTCTTGCAATGGTAGTGTCTAGATTCCCTTCGCGGAGAGGACCCTGACATTATCAGCTACTGTCCAATGTCATTCCTATTGTGATGTCCTTACCTGCAGGGTTACCAAATACCTTTCCTTACCTGCACACCCTGGAATTTCCCCAGCAGCGAAGCCCCACTGTAGACCAGAAAGATGTGTAAAGCTTCCTGTATTCACATTCATTATAACACATTTCAGGTTTTGGACAACTGGCCGATACATATAATGTACCACAACTATTTTTAATCCAACTGTTGTGGCATCGCTCCAGCGCCCTCATGGCGGCATTTCGGTGACGATTCATCCTTTTTATTATCATCTTGCTAACGAAACGCCGCCACCAGGACGCAAGAACGTTACAGCCTCCGTGAGAGACAGTGAGTCAGTTACCGGAGACGTGTAACGAACACAATGGCCAATTCTATTTCTTCATCACAGGCTCACACACAATCTATGGCCCACAGAAAACATGCGGTTTGCGCCAACACAGCCCGGCACAATCCCATACACAACATGTGCTGTGCCAGCACCAGGCGCTCAACCAATCGGAGCTCGGTTTACTAAGGAGTCCGACCAGCCCCGCCCCGCTCCCCTGCGCTGTCTCTCGCGAGAGCCAGGCAGCACATAAAGGCCGGTCACACGCGCGGCAGCTTCCTGCACTCAGACACCGTCCATTATCAGAAGCATCCGACAGCAGGAGCGGGAGGAAAGATGGAAGACAGCATGGACATGGAGCACATGACTCCCCTACGCCCGCAGAACTTCCTCTTCGGTATGAGCGTCTGCTATCCGGTATCTTCTTTGTCTCCCACCAGGCCTCTCATGGCCGCCCCGCTGCCGGCCATAACGCGCAGCCTCATATAGCTGTACTAGACAATGCTGGTATCGGAACTCGGGTTGTTCCAGTTACAGGTCGCAAGGCTGAGCTATTACTGGCCTCGCTGTAAGCGATTGCACGGTATAAGAGCCTGCTGTGCAGGCATGTGTCCGCTGCGACGGTTGCGGGTTCTAAAGCCACGTGTAGGGCGAGTGCAGGCTTATGGCGGCCTGGTAACGGACATGCGGGTATAGTATGCGTGTTATATCAAGTGTGGTACCGAATACGGGTATGGCATATTAATGTGCCATGGTATTATGGGATCAGTCTGTGCCGCATAGTGTAACAGCTTTTAATTTTCCTTAATATGAGCATTTGATTTCTGATATTTTGGGGTATTTATGCTACATCTTAAAAGGAAAATGTAATATGTAACTGGGAATGATGTTTCTTTGTATATAGTGATGTGTAATGCTGGTCACCCTGTGCTTCAGATTGTGGTCCTATTAAAGGTTAAATATTAGATTTTGTTTTATTTGTAGGTTGTGAACTGAAGGCAGACAAAAAGGAGTATGCTTTTAAATTGGAGGATGATGAAAATGAGCACCAGTTATCTTTGAGAACGGTAAGTCATAAAGAACACGCAAGCTTGGCTTCCTGGATGGTTTTTCAAAGCAAACTGTTAAGTACTAAACTTGCATAGCTTATTGACACCAGAGTCTTTCTTTCTAGCACTCATCTCAATAGGATTGAAGGTTTTGAATTGGAGATTAAACCAAGAGGTGTTTCTCTGTATATTTCCCTGTTATGTGTTGGTGTTTACTCTTTAATGGTGCCTACACACCATTTTTTTTACAATCTGGCCAATTCCAAAGCATTGGCATGACAGATCGTGTAAAAAAAAAAATGCCCAAATCATGAGTCCCCACTCACGATCGCGATGCACGTCCCAGCTGTTCGCACATCGCATTCAGACCTGGTGTGCTGTAGGGCAGATCTGACAATCTAGGAACGCGATGCACTATAAAAAGTCTGGATGCAGGTGAGATCGTATGAAGATTGGACACCAAATCGTGTGCAGAGCTGCCAGGGAGAGTTTCAAGGGAAATCGTACACCGGCTGATCGTGAGCACATCGCTATGTGTAGGCACCTTTAGATTCAGAATGTTAGCGGTGTTTTTTTTTTTTTCCCTGCCCTATGGGATTGATGGGGAAGAAGTCTTGGCTTGATGCAAGGCAGATTTAGCATCTCATCTGGTTCATACTCCCTATATCTTTGTAGTGTGTGAGATTTAGTGCATTGGTTCAGCTTACTCAGATAAAGACCACAAGCAACAAGAATGTGGAATACCAGTCATGGTGTTGTGCCTATAGTTACAGCATAATGTTTTAATTTTTTTTTTATTTTTAAACAATTTGGTTTAAACCAGCCAACCCTGCATTGTACCCATTTACATTCATGTTTATTCTTGAAGTGCCTTTCATTCCATAGCATAACATGTGCTTTCAGCAATTTGTAATCCTCGCAATGCTCATTAAGCTTTACCTTTTTGTTATCCAATTTCATATATTAAATAAATATTGACATGCAGAATTCCTTTAGAATAGACTTTGCTCTTTGGGGTATGACCATTTTTCCAGATTCTGTCACTCGTTTAGTGTTCACTCTAGCTCCGGTGGCAGGCAGGGCGCCAGAGCCTAGAGAAGGCACTTCCGCGCTCACCCAATAAGGGGTCGTGATCATTGAAAAGGGGGCGTGCCAATAAGACTGCGTCACCTTTTCGTCCCTCTTGGGGGCGTGCCCGGCACTTACTGTAACTCTGGGTAGCCCCCAAGCGCTGCTGACATGGAGAATGGATGCGGGGCGCATGCGCCCAGCGTCTATTCACCGGCAGTCACCGGGTCACTGCACATTTCCCCACCCGCAGGACACTTCCCCGTGGGTGAAGACACCAGCAGGCTGGGGGCCGGCAGGGCACCAGCAGGCTGGGGGCCGGCAGGGCACCAGCAGGCTGGGGGCCGGCAGGGCACCAGCAGGCTGGGGGCCGGCAGGGCACCAGCAGGCTGGGGGCCGGCAGGGCACCAGCAGGCTGGGGGCCGGCAGGGCACCAGCAGGCTGGGGGCCGGCAGGGCACCAGCAGGCTGGGGGCCGGCAGGGCACCAGCAGGCTGGGGGCCGGCAGGGCACCAGCAGGCTGGGGGCCGGCAGGGCACCAGCAGGCTGGGGGCCGGCAGGGCACCAGCAGGCTGGGGGCCGGCAGGGCACCAGCAGGCTGGGGGCCGGCTGGGCACCAGCAGGCTGGGGGCCGGCTGCTTTTTGCCCCCCTCCTGGAGGGCCGGCTGCTTTTTGCTCTCCAACAGCCTAGCGGGAATGCAACTTGTATGCATTTCTCAAATACCTCTGCTCTATTTTTACTCTGTATATTACTGGGTCTGAACAAGGTGTCTATATATAGGGCAAAATTCTATTCAACGCGAAGTGAATAGCGCTAGCCCCTCTGGGGATGCGAGCAGAAATCTGACTAGTCCAGGCACGATGCTGTTTTCTACGCTTAGTGCCAGAAAAACAGCGTTGCGCTGGGAAGTTTATCCGGAGAATGCCTGTTCTCGTGCCTAAACACAGTTTAAGACGTGAGAATGAGCCTTTCCCGATCTAACCTCTTGCAGAATTGAATCGCTTCGGGAGCTCATTCCCAGCGCTATTCACTTTGTGTTTAATTGAATCGTGCCCATAGTGCGATCACTGAGGTGATTCCTTGCAAGATGTATTTAGATTCAGCCTACAAAATATATTTAGGGGGCAATTCAATTAGTGGCTCTCTTGATGTGCCATTCTGGAACAGCACATTGCCAGCACTATTATTCTTTCAACCCAGGTGTGCAGGAAAAGTAGGGGTTTTGAGCCTACTGTAATCAGATGTGAGTGTTGATGCTAACTGAATCTGCCTCTTAGCTTTAGTTTCTTGGTCAGCTAATGCATGGGTGGGCAGAGAGCATTCTCTATACTGCCCGCAAAGCATTTGGGTCCAGCCCCTTTGTTGCAGCGCCTGCACTGGTGGTTACTAAAGTTCCTGGCTGCCTTTGGACGGAAGGAGTAGAGTGATATTCATGTTGAGAGTGAAAGAGCTGGTGAGGAAAGGAAGTCTAAAATGGAGTTGGAGAGTCCATGTAATCTGTAAAAGGGTTGGGAGTCTCTGTAGATTTTAATCACTAGCTAAATTTTGGTATACCTCCGTCCCTATAGACCACCGGTTCTCAAACTCTGTCCTCAGGGACCCCAAACAGTGCATGTTTTGCAGGTCTCACAGAATCAAAAGTGAAATTAGCTCCACCTGTGGCTCTTTAAAAATGTGTTAGTGAGTAATGAATGCACCTGTGCAGCTGATGGGTCACCTGGAAAACGCGACCTGTGTGGGATCCTGAGGACAGAGTTTGAGAACCACTGCTATAGACATCTATGGGGTTGATAAGTGGTGAAGTAGCAAAATAAGACTCTTCCCTGGCACTAAATATAGCAAGGGGTTTTGAAACAACTAGTTGTAAAGTTTTATGGAAAATAAAATACAATTTACATTTTATTATATATAAATTATTGTGCACCTTAACAGGTTGAAGAAAATGCCCACCACTGAGCTAATGACTATGTATGCCAGATTTCTAGATCAGCTGGCCCCAATTTCATATTGAGTATTCAGTTTGGAACAGAAGCTGCTAGGTGGACATGTTCTATTAACGTCGGCAGAGGTATGAATTAGCCGTAAATAGCTCAGGTCTCTGTTAGCTCTTTTGTAGTTTTGAATGGTTGCTGTAGATTTTACATACAATATATCTTTGTGCCTTTTAAAGTAAATAGCCAGTATCTATGCTTTGGTATATGAAAATAGGATGCACTCCAAAAGACAACTGGTAAATGTGTAATTGTATTGTCTAAAATTTAAACTCCTCTTCCAGGTTAGTTTAGGTGCTGCTGCTAAAGATGAACTACACATTGTTGAAGCTGAAGGCATGAGCTATGAAGGAAAAACAATAAAGATTGTGCTGGCATCCTTGAAACCATCTGTACAACCGACAGTAGGTATCAAATATTCCTTTGACAAAAGCAAAAAGGAAGCCAAATATAGCTATCACTGTCAGAACATGAGAATGAGATTAAGTTTGGCTTTTTTTTTTTTTTTTTTTATTGAAAATCAAAGTTGTAATAGTGCATGCTAGTCAAATTTATATAAGCATATAGTATTCAAAGGGTATAAACGCTTGCTGAGTGGCCCTGTTTATAAAATAAATTTATTAAGTATATCTATTGCCGGGCACCTTTTTGTACATACACATTGGGCATGACTAAATGTTCTATTTCATATGAATTTGTCTGCTCCTAGGTATCTCTTGGTGGATTTGAAATAGCACCTCCAGTAGTTTTCAGGCTCAAGTCTGGTACTGGTCCTGTATATGTCAGTGGACAGCATCTTGTTGGTAAGTAATGTTCAGGTATAGTAAGCCCTCATACAAAGCTGTAGGTTGTGTACTTGTGTTACCAAATATTCAACAACAAATTATTTGCCATTTGTTACATTGCTTTTATTTTCTATTCTGATCATAATTTTTACGTTTATATTAGCGTTAGAAGATTTGGGGTCATCAGATGAGGAGGATGAAGAGGAAGAAGAAAATACAGAAAGCACAAGGAATACAAAAAGGCCTGCAGCTTCAACATCGAAGGTTCCTCAGGTATGGAAATGGAGTTTAGGTATTCTTCTCTTTTGAAGACCTGTCATAACTTTTTTTTTTTTTTTTTTGTAAACAGAAAAAGCCAAAATTAGAAGATGAGGATGAGGAGGAAGATGAAGATGACGACGATGAAGAGGACGAGGACTTTGAGTAAGATTTGTGGTCATCTGATCATTATGACATTAATTTCAAACTTATCTAGTGTGTACCTCATGGTGGTGTGGTTATGTTTACATGAAGGAGTTTTCTTTATGAACGTACAGCAGAGCATTAAATTATCCTTGGATTTTTGGTAACATTGATTGCAGTCATTTTCTTTGGTAAAAGATGTGTATAGCGTTCCTGCTAGGCTTTTACCCGGGCACCGCACTCTGCCAAATATCTGGCGTTCCCCTCTAAAACATGGCAGGTGCCGTCCCCACCCACATGCGCACAGCATCTATTTTCTCATTGCCACACCCCCTTTTCAGGTGCGAGCTATGGTGACCTTTCAATGTCGTCCACCTCACCTAGATTTATAGCTATAGAAGTAACAATTGAACAATATAACTTTACTGTTCCAGCTTTACTTTGCTGCAAACATGTGTTTAAAAGACTTTGTAGGTTCTAGTGAATTGTACAATTGACTATTGGTGAAGGCAGATCAGTGGAGTGTACTAGGAATGACCATCAAGGAGTGGGTGACATTGCCACCATGGCAGGGCTTGACACATTTTTCTGAAATCTAGGGGCCAGGATGAAAGTGTAGGAGCCAGACCACTGTCGTCGTCATCCCCCCCCCCCCCCCTCAAAAAAAAAAGTTACAGGAGTGAGGAGCACAGCTCTGTTATGCAACTGTTATACACGCTATACTAGTCCACAGAATTGTCAGTTGAATGGATACAGTAAGAGACCCCTTCACTGCTCTGCACAGCTCCCCTGCTCCATCCCCCACCCTCCAGTAATAACTGACCACATTTCACATAAAATAATGGTGCTAGAAAGTACAACAAAACCCCCCTCCCCTCGTGGTCGCACCACTATCCCTCTGAAGCCGCTCCGCAATCGCTGGCCATGCATAGACCCTACTACCGGAGAGCTCTATGCAGGCGGAGATACCAGACAGTCGACAGCCAGGATGTACAGAGGATCAGCGTAGACTGGGACAGACAACAGGGATCGGAGCAGGCCAGGATGTAGAGGAGTCGTCTGTGCAGGCTGGGACGGACAGAGGCGCAGCAGTCACCGCAGGCGACACTCAGCACATGCACGCCTGTGCATGATATGAACACCGCAATACTATAGGCACGAATCTCCTCCGGAGCTGATGAGGATCTGCTTCTTCACTCACTGCAAATCTAGTAGCCTGGTAGCCATGGACACCTGGCCCCCGGGATTTGTAGAGCCCTGCCACCATGGTAATGTCTAGATGCCCTTCATGGAGAGGACCCTGATGTCGGCAACTGTCCAACGTCATTCCCTACTTCCATGTGGGCATAGAAGGGTAATATAATCTTGTAGCGATCCCGAGGTGTGGCGAGCCTGCAAAGGGACAAGTTTATTCTGTTGGTGGACTTTATGGGCAGAGAACCGCCTTTCCGCCATCACTACATGTCACTTCCAGGTCCCTAGTGTGAAGGCGAAATTGGCTCAACCGTGCCACCATTGCAAAGAAGTTAGTTGCTGATTAACAATTGATGGTCACTGCAATAGAAAGCAAAATTGTGCACGAGCGGAGAGCTGTGCTGCAAAAACTGCAGCTGAAAGCCCTTAAAGAACAATCAAATGTCCATTGGAAGCAAGCATGCTATGGTGGCAACTATTGCAAACGCACTATCAAATGGAAAAAAAACATGGCAACAATTTCCGATCTACCTCCCTAGAGTGTACATTGTTCTAGTGTTCTGGACAGTTACAAACCTGCCCTGTCTAGTGTTGTGTTCTAGCCAACTGTTTGCTTATCCAGAAATACTCTTCCCTCTGTTTGCTAAAGCTTATTTGCTTGTTGCCTTCCACTAGGACAGTAATTAAAACTAAGTGTATGGATATTGGCTAAACTTGCATGCAACAATGTAAACTGTTTTTTTATAGAGTTAGCCACATTAATGCAATAGTCAAGTCGTCTTAAAGTCCTACTTTCCTTGCCTCTGCTAATTTGCCAAGTTAAGTTTTGCTTATAGTTTAAGCCAGAACATTAATTCTTAGAAGCCATTTTTGAAAAGTCTAATTGATTTTATTTCTTTTAAGTGAGGATGATGACGATGAAGATGAGGAGGAAGAAGAAACGCCAGTAAAAAAGGTAGTTTGTGTATTTTTTAAAAATAAAATTTTTCTCGTTGCTATTTAAAGTGCACCTTGGAAAACATGGAAATACACAAGGGACATTACTTTGTAAAATACACTACTTATTTGGACTAATGTCCTTTACAATTAATATATATCAGCAGTGATATCACTTGTACCTCTTGTCTAATCTTGAAATCTTGATTAACTTCACTGGTTTTGTTTTCCATCTTTACAAGCAACTTAACTAGTCTACAACCTTCGTATTAAGGGATACTGTATTATAGAATAAGCTGCAATTTTTTTTACCATAGGGCATTCTATGAATTATATAAAGGGTTCTTTCCATTAAATACACTCCATATGGCATTTTACTTTAGAGCATAGATTTTAGTGAGGATGATAATGTAAAGTAACAAAATGCATACCCTTAGTTATGATGGCTCAATGTGCATATAGTTTTCAGTTTGCATAAATGTAGATTTCTATTTGAGAAATAATTGTAGTCACTCAACTTCTTCTCCATAGACTCCTCAAGTTACAAAACCAAAATCTGCTCAAAAGTCCAACCATAATGGAAAAGCTTCAGAACCATCCACACCAGCTAAACCTCTGAAAGTAAGTAATGCCTGCAATTGGAGTTGACCTGTTAACAGATTTGTGTTCTACATTAGATTTGCAGACAATATAGTTTGCTGGCCTAATTACATTTTATATAATTGAGACATGAAACTACATTATAATGTGGAAGTAACTTTAAAGATTAATCTGCTGTCAATTGTACCTTAACCCCTTCGCTGCTGAGGGTTTTCTCACCCTTGTGCTGAAGTAGTTTTTTCACATTTGCGTTCCTCACATTCTAACATAAATATATCAATATTTAATGTGGCACCCACACAAATTATACCATGGTCTTAAAACTATTTTCAGAAAATACCATTTACTTCTAACTTATTCGAAAACATCAACGTTTCTAGAACGGGAACCATAAGAAAACGAGGTTTCTTTTTTTCCATACAACTAAAATATTTTGGTTATGTTGCCAATAGTCCACCTTTCCAAAATGATAAACAGGATTCTAGAGTCAATCCAATTAGGTGCGATTTCCTCGCACCCGCGAGTAAGTGTGGCTGTTTGCTGTATCACCAGACAATAGCCGCTAAGGGGTCACAGTTTGATAGAGGACTAACCTTTCAAATGACAGACCCCTCATTTTACATATGTAATTATGGAATTGAGTGAACGTAATACACTCAAAGCGGAAGACAAGTCCCACTTATCCGCATGTATCTTGAAACTGCAGATGACATGTTGGACACTGCAAAGGGCAGGCTGCAGTTATGGGCTATTTCTTGCATAGCTAACCACAACTTTATTTCCGTGTGACTGTTTATGAATGTTTTCTAAAACTATTTGATTGTTTCATGGTTGCAAGAATATGCACTCACTTTAAGGAGGCATCTTCCCCAGAAGTTTTTCTTTTGTACAGATCCTCCATTGGATGCAGTCAAAGGCTTGGCCCTTCAGGAGGCAATTCACTCTCTGCTGCAGACAGGGGTGATAATCCTGGTTCCTGTGTTACAACAAGGAAGGGGTGGTTGTTCCAATCTATTTAGTACAGAAACGAATGGGGCTTATCGTTTAAAAACCCTTAACAGGTTTATCCATGTTCCCAAGTTTCGTATGGAAACTCTCCGGTCAATTATTTTGCCAATGGAGCCTGGGATTTTTATGGTTTCCCTGGACAGTCAAGATTCGTATCTACATGTCCCTATTATGCCATTCCACCAAAGATATCTCTACAGTTTGCTGTCTTTCAGCAACATTACCAATTTCAGGCACTGCCTTTTGGTCTGTCTACAGCCCCTTGGGTCTTTACCAAAATTTTGGCGGTCATGACTACTTACCCTGACGCCTTAGGTATCAGAGTAATACCATATCTGGACAACCGTCTGATATTGGCAGACTCCAGTTGTTTTACAACACCATCTTCAATTGACAGTAGCCTGCCTACAAAAGCACAACTGGATCAATTGGAAGAAAACCTTTCTCCAACACAGCAGATGGTACATCTGGGAGCATTGCTGGATTCTCAGGCACAAAGGGTTTCTGCCAGAGGACAATATTGCAGCACTGTCATTGCGGTCAAGCAATAGGCATCCATACTATCAGCAATGCAGGTCCTGGGATCAATGGTATCCACTTTCGGCATGGTGGGGTGCACAAGTTCCAATCCAGGCCTCTGCAAAGATTAATTCTCTCCCGGTGTAACAGACAGTATCTAATACGGACCTAGAGGTTTCTCTCCCTCCTGTGGTGGCTGAAAGGACCATCTGGGGAAAAAAGCGCCCATTCTGCATTCCAAATTGGGTGCTTCTCACCATCAGCTCCTGGTAAAGAAGTGGTGTCTACCAGAAATAGATTTCATGATGTCACAACCACAAGGTCACAGGTATGGGTCCAGAGACCCATCAGCAACCTTTGAAGCTGTACTGGCAGGAAGATGGGACTTCAAGCTGGCGTATCTTTCCTCTAATTTCCCTCCTCCCCATGAGTTCTCAGAAAATTCAAGCAGGAAGGTGGAACAGTAATGTTGGCTCTAGCTTGGCCCAGATGTCATTGGTTCAGACATACAGAATCTGTCCATAGACAGTCTGTATCCTCTGCCTCTGTCAGGATCTGCTAATGCAGGGTCCCTGTTGACATCCAGACTTGGCTCGTCTGGCTTTGACTGTGTGGCTCTTGAATCTTCTTGAGTCTGAAAATCCTTTGGTCAGTGGTGTTCCCGCAGGAAATATGACCCTAAAGTGTTTAGGGTTCACCAGGTTCTGGCTTTTCTCCAGGCTAGATTAGACCTTTTACTCGCCGTCTGGCTACGTTGAGAGTACTTGTTTCTGCACTGTCAATCTGGTTCCAAAGAAAGATTGCTGCTTTGCCAGATGATATAATTTTTTTTTTTTTTTTTCCGGTGAGTTCTGAGTTCAGCCTCCTTTGTTCCACCGGTAGCACCGTGGGAGCGGTCTTTGGTTCTTAAGGGGCTACAGGTTTCCCCTTTTTTGAACCTCTGGACTCGACTTGAAATGGTTGACAGCGAAGATTTTTATTTTTTTCTGCTCCTAACTATCTCTTCTGCACGCAGTTTCTCTGATTTGGCAGTGCTCTCGTCGCCCCATTTTTGATTTTTCACCAGGATAGAGCTGTTCTTCGTATAAGGGAGGGTTAACTTTCTAAAGGTAGTGTCCCATTTTCATGTGAATGAAGAAATTGTAGTTCCAGCTTTTCAGGCTCCAGATCTTTCTATAGGTGAAGCCTCTCTGGATGTAGTTTGTGCCCCGTATCTATGTGGAGCGTACAAACTGTTAGAAAATGAGATGCTATTTGTATTATATGGTTTTTCACAGACTAGGATTGCCAGCAGACCCTGGCTCGGTGGTTACGTATGACTCTCTCAGCTGTGCATGCAGACTCGTTTTCCTGTCACGGTGACAGCACATTCTACTCTCTGTAGGGCCATCGTGGGCATTCAGTTGTGGTGCCTCTGAACAATTGTGCAAGGCAGCCACGTGGTCTCCTGTCCACTCTTCGGTTTTATGCCTTTGATATTTTAGCCCCTCAGGATGTTTCCTTTGGGCAACTAGTTCTCCTTCTTTCTGCTCAGTAGCGTCTCCCACCCTAGGGGGAACTGCTTTAGGTTATCCCCGTGGTATTGCTGTGGATTCCTCTGGACCCTAAAGAAGAAAATTAGTTATGGTAGACTTACCTCCTACCATAACTCTAATTTTTTAGACGTCTTGAGTGCATCCCATGATGACCTACATCCTTTTCATGTGTACTTCTATGCATAATTGGGCCCACTGATAGCAGTGTAGACTTTAGGGTCAGACCTACAAATTCTCTTTTCCAGTATAATTCTCCCTCTTCTGCATACTATAATCCTCTGATAACAGGTTGCAAATATGCACTTGGATACTGTATGTATTGTAAACTAGTGCCTCCCCTCACTCCAGTCACTGCCCTGTGCAGGTTTGCATGTAGTTTATCCTGGTACATGTGGGCCCAAAGCAACCCCCACCCCCCCTTGACAGACGTGCTCTTGTCACACCTGGCTCTTGCATTGATTTTGATTTCAATAAATTCTTGCTTTACAATATTATGCAGTCTTCATGAAAATCTGTTCAGTAGTTCATGCACCAACCTGAAGCACAATGTTCTTATAATAGTATAGATGCATCATGTCTTTGTATAAATTTTATTTCAGACACCAGAACAAAAAGGGAAAAAAGAGGCCAAGCAACTGACTCCTAAGTCTCCAAAGGCCCCCTTTACACTTGATGAAATTAAAGCAAAAATGCAAGCAACATTAGAAAAGGTAAGTGTATTACTGATCACTGGAGTACAGACAGTGTAGATCCAATAAAGGGGTTGAATGATTTGTAAGTAGACATTGAAATT
Organism: Taudactylus pleione; assembly: GCA_031769625.1. NCBI lineage: Eukaryota > Metazoa > Chordata > Amphibia > Anura > Myobatrachidae > Taudactylus > Taudactylus pleione. The sequence continues at coordinate 4,779,725 of JAUIMM010000024.1, read as the reverse complement.
AAACTTACATTAGGCATGGAAGTAATAGATGACTGTGTTTGCTCTCTCCAGGGTAGTGTCCTTCCTAAAGTTGAAGCAAAGTTCACAAACTACGTGAAGAATTGTTTCAGAACAGACAACAAAAAGGTGAGTAACGGAGGCTTCAGTTACATAGAGGGCCATTTATCAAAAATAATATTGCGTCCACATTGCATTGGAGATGTGATCACCCAAAATCAAATTGCAGGATGGGATTTTATTGCTGGCATGTATTAACCGGCACCCGCAGGGACACTGGCTGCCACGCATTCACAGTGCTGCTGGCTAAATCTTTGATGTGTAGCCCATGGTCTTTAGAAGGAGTTAGCCCTAGGGGGGTTGAAATACATTGTCAGCAGGGTACTTGCTGCAAGCCCTCGATTGCCTGTGGGATTGGAGGGATTGTAGCAGGTATTGGAGAAACGAGTCTTTTCTGGGAATATGCTGGAAATATTCATTGATGGGCCAGTGTCTCCTATTATATTATGTTACTTCTACATAGACTTAATATGGGAGTGCACAGGGCTCGGTAAACTTCAATGTGTAAAAATTATTAATCCCAGCTGGCAGTGACCACAGAACAAAATAGTGCCTATACAATGTTTTCTGCATTGTCCACTTTAGACAATGCTGTGTCTGTAATAGGTTATAGGGTCATTCCTTTTTTTCCTATTTCTCACATTAAACCTGTTTTTAAATATTGCAGGTTATTGATGACCTCTGGAATTGGAGAAAGGCTCTGAAAGACTTGAAATAACTTGGCTTTTCCCATTTGGTTGTCAGTTGGTTTATTTTCACATTTTATATATTTTTTTTTTTTTTAACAAAGTTGGAGAGAACGATTTGGTCCTATGTAAATTTCTAACAATTTGTCAAGTAAATGCTGGATTTCCACCAGTTTTGTACATTTCAATGTTCTATTATGGCATAATAAAGATGACCAGACAAAGGAAGTAGGTCCTAATGAATACAATAAATCTGTATTTTAATTGTACTTATGTTGTGAGTGATGGGGATGGATTTAAAACTTCAGATATTTTAGGTTTTGGTCCCTTGGATACAAACCAGATTTAAAAAGCTGCTGAACTAATCACAAATCTTACAATAGTGAAACTTGACTTTATTTGATTCAGAGATACTTCAAGGTATATAGAAAGCTAAAATCTGGTCTGTTGCAACTAGTTTCTCAACTTTTCAAAAAGAGGAAGAACCTGTATTTAAAAAATGGTTAAGATCAAGTGTAGTGCAGTCTGTATGTGCTAAAAGTCATCTGAGCTCATATTTATTCTAGGGATGTGCAGGCTCCGATAGGTTCGAGTTTGCACGTTGAGTTCGGATTTTTCCCTCCAAAAAAACGGAACTCAGAAAGAGGCTAAACGTCATCTTACATGGACGAACATCATTCCTGGATTTTCTGAGTTCCGTTTATTTGGAGGGAAAAATCCGAACTCAACGTGCAAACTCGAACCTATCCGAGCCTGCACATCCCTAATTTATTCAGGTCAAAGGACCAATTTCAAATATTGGGTTCATTGTTTTAGGGCTCTATTGTCATTTATGGCTGTGAAATGTATGTGCAACTACATGTGCTGAAGTACCTGTGTGATTAGTACACTTTGTCATTTTAAGCGCCCCACGACACTTGGGTTTAGTCTGCGGGGATGGGGGGGGGGGAATTAGGTTTAGGCACTAGGGCGAGGTGTAGGGTTAGCAAATACTTTTTTAGCTGTCGGGAACTTCTCTGCTGCCGGTCTTCCGGCGTCTGCATTTGAACATGGGTCCGGCGGTATTCCATACAGATCCCTGTAACCAGTGCCTCCACTCCAGCATGTTGCAGTGTGTAAATAACTCTGTACATCTCATTCCTTCTGCACCATTTGTAGGTCGCAAAAATTGTAGTGGCAAAATTTCTGAAAAGTCGAATGCTGAAGAGCTAAGATACTAATAATGATAAAATCTATTTCTCAGCTTTTCCAGTGTGACTTCCCTTCACTGTGGACTATTATATGTGGAAACATCCCCTCCATCAAGGCTTAATGGCACCTCTGCCCTGACATGAAAACCTGGACTGTTAGAGGGTGCCTTGAGGACTGAGTTTGGGAACCACTTTAACTTTTAAACCGACAGTGTCCATACCCCTGGCAACTTTTATTCTTTCAGGTCACCAATGTGTAACAATAATCTAGTGATGAAGTTAGGGCTATACAGGCCAGACACCCTTAAATGCCTATTAGGCCTCCTCACATAATCAGGCCTCCCCATATTTAACATGTTTCTACTTCAAGGTCCATAGGGGGTCCACAGGGTTGACCTTGGGGTATAGCCGGATCTGGATCCACGGGCACCATGCAGTTAAAGCTTTAGCTGCTCCCAGGATGCACTTGGGTCTGTCGTCCTCTATACTCCACCCCTGAGCCACAGACACCTCAGTTTTAGTTGGTGCCCGCCTGGAGTCTGGTCACCCTAGTGCAGTGGGGCTGCACAAGCAGCCCCTAAGCTTATTTTTTAATTTTAAGATTTTATTTATTTTTACTCTTCAGAGCGGCAGCATCAGACTGTTCATCTGGACATCCACGCTGCCGCTCCAACAACCCCGTTGGCGCTGCGACACCAATACTGATCGTGGGACTCCGGGACCTCCCTCAGATGCTGCCGGGCTTTACGGGGATCAGGTAAGCCGCGAGCAGCAGCGCTATCAGCGTTGTTCGCGGGGATAAATGCAGTTTGTAGCCGCCGGTCTCTGGGGACAGACCGGCGCCAGGCATACCCTGCGCGTCTGCTGGACCACCAGGGAGTAAGTGCTGGAAGGGATCCAGCGTCCCTGCGGTTAATCACTAGCCAGGGGAGGCAGCCTTCCCTGGTTTAGCGGCTCCTCCCCTCAGCGCACCTTCTCATGCGTGCTGGCGTCGCTGAGCTGCTTCTCCTGCGGCCACTCCTCAGAGCTCTCCAGCGGCCATCTTCTACTGGCATAAGCAGATCTCCCAGGCGCTGCGTGGACTGGTCCCCCTGCGTACCTCTCCCCTGAAAAAGGACTGTTTGCAGCGCTATAGCCCTCCCAGACACTGAATCTGGGGAGGTTGATTGTAGCTAAAGGTGCAGTGAGTATTAAAATCCTCCTGCATTGTATGTGACTATTGCTAGTGCTGCTGTCTGACTGTTTTTCTACTTACTGTCAGCTTATTACCTATCCCTTTCCTTCTACGGCCCGGCAGGTGTGGGGAAAGGGCGTTTTCTGGGACCTCACTCATTTAAAGCAAGCATTTGTGAGGTCAGTCACATACAGTTGTGTGCTACAGAGTACCATATGGTGTGCTGTTTGTGTGCATAATTGGGAGTGTGCAGGTGTTAACACCATACTACTTATTGTGATACGTATTCATTAAGTATTTACTGTATCATGTCTGATGAGGAAACTGAGCACTCCGTGGGTCCTGCGTTGCTTTCCTGCAGACGCTGTTCTGCGGGGGCCGATAGGGAGGATTTATCACAGGATGGTCTGTGCGGGTGGTGCCTTTCCCCTCAAAACCACCTATATCACAGGATCCTCCATAGGTGGTTTTCCCAGGTGCTGGCGTAGATTGCGGACCGTTTAGCGGTCCCTTCCAGGACGTTGTCCCAGCCGAACATTCCCCGGGTATTCTGCGGTTATTGCAGTCTCCCTGGGGCTCTCAAACTGTGGGTCCTTATGCGGGGTTGCCTGTGTATGTTCAGTCTCCCCCTGTGACGCAGCAGTCGGTGGTGTCTTTTCCGGGGTTTCCTCAGACGGCTCCTCCACCATGGGTGGATGTACTCTCCAGCTCTGTACAGAGTCTGGCTGCCTCATCTTCGGCTTTTCAGTCAATGTTGCAAAGTGACTTGCCCCCCAGAGCGTCCCAACGTCACGTCGTGAGTTCTTTGACTGCGCAGCTGTCGGACTCTGTGTCCTCAGATGACAGAAGTCCATGAGGACACTGACTTGGATACCATGGCCCAGGAAACTGAGACTAAGTCCTCCATAAATGTGCCGGCATTGGTTTGGACGGTGCAGGCTATCCTTCATATAGTGGATAATGCATCGGCCCCTAGGTCTTAGTACCCTAACTTTAAAAAAGCTAAGGTGACTGAGTCTTTCCCTTGTCTGACCAGTTGACTGATCATATGGTAGGGGCCTGGCAATTGCCCAGTAAGATTCCAGCCACAAAAGAGGTTGGCATCTAATTATCATTGCAGGAAATGGGAAATCCCACCAGCGCTGGATTCCCATGTCACCCGCTTGATTAAGAGCGCTACGCTACCGTTAGTCTATCTCCTCTTTTAAGGCTCCCACGGACAGGAAGGTAGAGATCTGTTTAAAGTCAATTTACTCCCTCTCAGGGTCGGTAGCTCGCCCGTCCATGGCCATCTCATGGGTGGCTAAGGCCATCGAGAGCTGGGCTAACGCTTTGGAGGATACTTTTCCTGAGGATGCTCCGGATATCCAGAGAGCATTGATTGGGCAGATGAGGGATGCTGCTTCTTATATCGGGGAAGCGTCGTTGGATGCTAGTCTGCTGACCTCTAGGGTTTCGGCTGCAGCGGTGTCTGCTCGTCTGTCCTTGTGGCTGAGCTCTTGGTGTGCAAATGCGCACTCTAAAAAGGGTCTGGTGGCCTTGCCTTTTAATGGAGAGATGCTATTTGGTCCAGACTTGGACAAAATAGTAGATACCTTGGCTAAATCAAAGTCTGCCTTCCTCCCTTCAGCTTAAGTTAAGGAGCTCTGCTTTTCGGGTTCAGGGTAAGGCCAAGGGTCATTCCTTCCCGAGACATTCGGCGACCAAGGCCGCTCCCAAGCCCAAGAAGCAGGCATGGAATGCTAGGCGCCCTTCTTCCAAGCAGGAGGATAAACCTGCTGTCTGATGGGACGGGCCTCCCTCTGGGGGACCTCCGAGTGGGAGGCCGACTTGTTCAATTCGCCCAGTGCTGGCACAATACCACCATGGACGCCTGGGTTCGAGAAGTAGTCTCCCAGGGGTACGCCCTGTATTTTTGGCTCAGACCGCCCCACCAGTTTTTTTTGCACGAGTCCTTCTCTGGACAAGACCAAAGCTTCACAGATTCAGGTAGCTATAGAGTCCTTGCTACAAGCAGGGGTCATTGTTCCCGTTCCACAGTCTCAACATGGAACGGGGTACTATTCTACTCTGTTTCTGATGCAGAAGCCCAATGGTTCTCATCGCCCTATCCTCAATTTTAAGTCCCTGAACAAATACTTCAGAGTCCCCAAATTCAGGATGGAAACGTTATGGTCTCCCCGGATATCCAGGACTCCTATCTCCATGTACCCATAGCACATGCACACCAGAGGTATCTGAGGTTTGCTATTCTGCAACATCACTACCAGTTTCGGGCGTTGCCTTTTGGCCTTTCCACGGCTCCGAGGGTGTTCACCAAGGTGATGGCAATTATGGCTGCCCACCTTCGAAACCAGGGTATATGGTTAGTCGTATCTGGACGATTTTCTTCTGCTGGCAAGCTCCCCGGAGGTACTGCTTCGACATCTCCACCTGACCATAGCTTGTCTTCAAGCACTCGGGTGGTTGATAAATTGGAAGAAGTCATCTCTGATCCCATCACAACGGATGGTCGATTTGGGAGCCCTTCTGGATTCTCATCAACAGCAGATCTTCCTGTTGGCGAAAAAAGGTTTCCTCTCTACAACTGGAGGATACACTTGCAGGGTGTCTGTCCACTCTGCAATGAGAGTCCTAGGGTCCATGGTGTCGGCGTTCAACATGGTGGAAGTTGCCCAGTTCCATTCCAGACCCCTGCAGGGGCAGATTCTATCCGAATGGAACGGGTTACCTCACCGGATCCGATCCCAGACCCTGGTGTTGTCTCCCGAAGTGCGCCTGTCTCTAGCTTGGTGGCTTCAGACAGCTCATCTCATCGAGGGTCGCCCCTTTTGGATCCCGGACTGGGTTCTGCTCACAACAGATGCCAGTCTCCGGGGTTGGGGAGGCAGTGACCGGCTCGTTGTTTCTTCAGGGCCGTTGGTCTGTGGAGGAAGCAACTCTTCTCATAAACGTTCTGGAGCTGCGGGCCGTGTACAAGGCTCTGCTGTCATCAGGCACCGCTCTTCAAGGAAGGGCGGTTCAGGTGCAATCCGACAACGCCACCACGGTGGCGTACATCAATCACCAGGGAGGAACTCGCAGTCGAGCGGCAAGGTTGGAGGTGTCTCGGATCCTGGCTTGGGCAGAGTGCCACCTTCCGGCAATCTCGGCAGTCCTCAATTGGGAGGCGGACTTCCTTAGCCGTCACGACGTGCATCCAGGGGAATTGTCGCTTCACCCAGATGTGTTTCAGCTTCTCGTGGACAAATGGGGACTGCCGGAGTTGGAACTGATGGCCTCCCGTCACAACTACAAGTTGCCTGTGTACGACTCAAGGACAAGGGACGCAGGCGCAAGTCTGGTGGATGCGCTGTCAGTGAAATGGACATTTCACCTAGTTACCTGTTTCCTCCGATCTCTGCTGCCTCGGGTACTAAGAAAAATCAAACAGGACGGAGGCACGTTTCTGCTGGTTTGTACCAGACGTCCTTGGTACTCCGATCTCAGGAGCTTGTCCATCGACGTTCCGTTCCTTCTGCCTCAGCTCCATCGCTATGTATAATCGCCTAGTGGATGGGTGGCATTATGCTTTGCTTTATTATAAAGCATATCCTGATTTAGTACAGGAACACAGCGCCCTCTGGGCCGCAGGTGAAGGCTGTTTGGGCCACCTGTTGACCATCGCTGCTTTAGGTTGACTACCTTTCGCGTCAGTCGTCTTTCTGTTTGACCAATGCAGTTGTCAGCCTGAATCTGCTAAGGAATGAAAATTAGTTTAAATGATGAGGGCAAAAAAATAAAAATAGTGTACCTTACACTGACACAAAACTCAGTAAGAAGTGAAAAGGTGATCTTGTTAATTTGGCATCTAATATTCCTGCTTGGGAATCTAGACTAAGGGATAGTGAAGCTTTGAAATTAGTATGCACACCCCCTGGGTAATTCCTCTGTGCAATGGGGATGGTATCCAAGAGACAGTTCAGATGATAAAAAAAATACAAAATATTGTACTGTGATTCTGAGCAGCACGCGAGTCTGGATGCAGCTAGAGCAGTGGTATCAAACATGCGACCCTCCATCTGCAGTGGAACTACATATCCCGGCATGCACTGCCACAGTTTTGCTATTAGGGCATGCTAAAACTGGCAGGGCATGCTGAGATATGTAGTCCCACAGCAGCTGGATGGCCATGACTTTGACACCCCTGATCTAGAGATTATTGGCATAATGCATGTGTTATGTGCTGCCTGTGCCTCTTTGAGAATTTATGAGTGTTTCAAAGTAGTTTCTCTACAATGGCTTACATTTCTGGGTGACAACCATGCAAACGCACGCAGGAGAATGGTTTTGTAGGGGTGTCGTGGCCTTCTAGCCAGAGTTACTTCCTATCCCTGTGTATGCAAAGTGGATGTGAAATTCAGTTGCACATCCTGCACCTACGGTAGCAAGCATTTGCAGGGAGCATCTAGAATTGTGTTTGCATTATGTGCAACTCAGGTCCTGTATGGTGAAAAAAAATTGGTTATCAAAAGTTCAATTACCTTAAATATGTGTGCTTAATGCCTTTTAAACAGTGTTTCTTCAGGGTCCTTAGGGAGCCACAGGGATACCATGGGGTAATGTGGTTGGAGAGATCCATGCACCAAACAGTTAAAGCTTTCAGCTCCCAGGATGCACTGGGTCCTCCACATATACCCCACCCCTAGCCACAGGTCTTCAGTTGTTTGTTTGGTGCGGCAGGATCAAGCTGCACCTTTTGTAACTGGACTGCTCATGCAGTCCATTGCTTTTATTGTATGCTTTATATGTTATGTTTGAGGGAGCAGTACTCAGCGTCTGTATTAAGATGCAGATAATGCGACTCACCTCCGCCTGGCCAAAATACCAGTAATTGTGTTGGTGATTTCAAGGGGTCTCTGCTTGCTTACTAGCAGCAACACTGGAACCTGGACTGCAACTGGATGCATGGAGATGACCGGTAAGGCGATTCCTCACTTATGGGGAATCACGGGTGGCAGTCCTTGCTTCTGGTATCGGCGACGCACCGCTGCAGTCAGGGCCCTCACTACACCAGCTGGGGCCTTATCTGATGCTGGGGATCGGCAGCAGACACTATCTGCTGCCACGAGGCCAGCGTACTCGGTTGGTTAACGCAGCTTAGGGGAGGTAGGTGCTACCCTGGCAGCTCCTCCCCCAGACCCATACGCAGCCTCCAATGAGGTATTGCGCATCTGGGTTGTTCCGCCTACCCTCTGTGTATATGAGACTCTGCCTACAATCGGTACGCTACTGTTTGTCTCAGGAGGGTTTGGGTTAGTCTCCATGTATACCTATCCTGTGGTTATGTACACAGTGCTCTATATCCTACCATGCCTTGTGTTTGAGTAGTTGATTTAGAGTATATTGTGATTATATTGCAATTATTTACATATGCATAGTATGTGACTGCTAGCTGCTGTATTGATACTGTCCTGACTATCAATTATAACTATCAATGTTTTCTCTCCATCCCTCGGGTGGGGGTTTTGCTTCGGCTACTTCACATTTAAATTGTATTTGTGAAGGCTGTCACATTGCATTTGTATTGTTTTACTTTAAAAAAAAAAAAAAATAAAGGTCAAAAGAGATGAAGGTAAACAGGATGCAGAGGCTCCTAGGGGGTGGTTCAAATGTTTTTTAGGTCATGATAGTTAATGAGCGCCCAGTTTGCTATTCAATTGTTCTGGGCGCTCATTAATTATCACCCTCTTCGCCACCTATGAGACGAGGTATAGCTGTGTAAAACGGCTAAACCCATCTAAAATTCTGGTTAGGGCGCGCTAACTGCGGTTAGCACGCCCTAACCAGGGGGTTTCAAATACATTTCTGCTCGCACCCTCCTGAGTGCATGCAGAAATGCTAGTGCCGGCGGCTATCGCACCCTGACAGAGCAACAATTGAATTGCTCTGTGGGTCGTCTTAAAAAATAAAAAAGCTGCCGGCAGAACATTTGAATTGCCCTCCTAGGCCGATTTCATGAAAATCCTATATGCCAGGAAGTTGTTAAGGTTATAAAAAGCCACATCAGTCCAATATACATAATAGCTTCATTTAACCCTCAATTACCAGAATGTGTAGGGGTTAAATTGTACCTCACATTTTTTTTGTTAAGACACAGCTGTCCATCCCCCCTCTCTCCTAATTAACTGGAGACGCTCAGCTGAAATTGATCATGGAAGTGGTTGCTGAGGTGAGATTTGGGTTCTCTGAGTATACCTTTCTCCTGGGACCAAGGTACAGTATTTAGCACTGGAATCCTACCAACTTTTTTACATGTATAGCTGATTCAGTTCCCATCAAACTCATGTGTTTAGGTAGTTGATGTTAGTGCCCTTTGCAGATATGTTATGTGCATTTTTTTGTGACTTTCTGTGTTAAAAAGAAAAAAAAAAAAAAATTTTGTTTTCCCTCGTCTAAAGACATGGATAATAGAAAACAACACTATAGTCCATTTGCTGGTTTCATGTAAATCATGTGCAGTAGGCCTTTTAGGATTTCATACAGGATCGACTGTGTATTGTTGGTTATACACCACAACAGTCCACCATGCCAGCACCTGGTCAGGGGTCACTTTGTATGTCGTCCTGGTCTCAGGTGATGTTGCAGTTAGTGGACCACTTAGCCTGCACACTGCCTCCCACTTTGAATTACCCACAAGTGATTACAACCTATTATGTTTCCTCTTCCCATGCATCCTTCCTGGATGGAGGGTTATGCCCACTCAGCTCAGAATCTGGTTTTTAGTATATACCTATCGGCAGATGTTACACACCCTGCTTTCAGATTCTGATAAATAATCTGAGGAGGCAGAGGATATTATCCTTTATTTCTACTTCAGGGTCCATAGGGTATCCACAGGATACCTTGGGGTATAGGTGTGACGTCAGTCGCTGGGCACCATAGAGTTAAGCTTTTCAGCCTCCCAGGATGCACTAGGGTCCCCCTCCTATACCCCGCCCCCGAGCCAAGGCACCCCAGTTTAGTTTGGTGTCCGGCCGGAGTTGGGTGCACCTGTCGGAGTGGGGGCTAGAAGAGCCCCTGAAGCTTTCTTCAGTGCAGCTGTGGCTGCACATCTGGATGTACAGCATGGACAGTCAGTCCTGACGTCCATGCTGTCTTCCCTACACCCCTGCCGGTACCGATCCGGGGATGCTGGGGAGCATCTGGGGTCACAGCTAGTGGTGACCCCAGATGTTCCGGACCATGGCCGGATCCAAGGGGGACAAAGGTAAGCAGGGGGCTCCCTGGGGACTGGCTGCAGCGTGGAGCCAGGCGACAGCGGACCACAGCAGAGCGGTAGCGCTGCGGCGTCCCAGGGGTTAAATGCATGCCAGGGGAGCGCGCCTTCCCTGTCTCACAGCCGGCGCCTCCCCCGCTGCACACAGCCCTCTCTGCATGCTGCTGACTGGTCCTGTGGCAGCGCTCCTCCCCCAGACCAGCCTCCTCTCTGCTCCTCGGCGGCCATCTTCTCCAGAACGCATGGTGAACGCTGCTGGAAGCGCTGGACGGAAGCATCGTGGTCTGGGTCCCCCTGCATACCTCTCCTCTGCTGTGGTCAGGTCTGTGTATGCAGCGCTGTGTCCTACCAGGCCCTGTGTCTGCGTAGTTGAGTGATCAGCGCTGTTAGTGCAGGAATTGATTTTCTTTGCATTGTATGTGACTGCTAGCGCTGCTGCCTGTATCTTTTCTCTAAACTGTCAGCTTTATTACTGTCCCTGTTCTTTCTGCTAAGCCTTTGCGGTGCGGTGCTGCAGGGTGGTCTCTCGCCTATTTAAGTTATAATTGGTGAGAGAGGTCACATACGTGGTGCCATCCTGTCCGAAAGTGATTTTCCCCTCCGGCTACAGTGTACTACGTGTAAAGTACCATTAGCGGAGGGGGAGAGTAGCGCGGAGGGCCTTTGCCGGCAGTGTTTGTCCATGGCGCGGCCTCTTACGGTTACAGCACCGGTACAGGAGCCGCCCTGGGCTTGTTTCGCTCAGGCGCTTACAACCTTAGTGGGCCAGTTAGCTCTGCAGCCCGCGTTTACGCAGATGGGTTTGTCCCAGCAATCAGTGGTATCGTCACCCATGCAGGGTTCCCCAAGACAATTGGTGGTACCCCGCAGTCTCCCTATTTCCCCTCTCCCGGTTTCTCAGGAGCCGGCGTGGGTTAACTCCCTGACGAGTTCTGTACAGCACTTGTCGGATGTGTTGCAGGGGAAGGTTGTGATGCGGCCACATAAACGGCCGGTGGCGTCAGCTCCTTATGAGGATGACGAAGGGACGTCTGATGATGGGGAGAGTCTGGATCCTTACAATCAGGAACCTCTCCATACTAAGGACGCAGACGCTAGGTCCAAGGTGTATATTCCTGGACTTATTCGGGCAGTCCGCACAGCCTTGGTGATTGAGGACGAAGTTCCCCCAGCGGCTAAATCCAAGTATGCCTTTTTTAAGGATGTGAAGGGTGACGCCACAGTCTTTCCTCTTTCGGGTCAGTTGGTGGACCATTTAGAGGAGGCGTGGAAACAGCCTGGCAAGCGATACCAGCCGCAGAGGCGCCTGGCGGTGGCTTATCCGTTCGCGGATAATTATTTTGCTAAGTGGGAATCCCCTCCACAGGTGGATTCTCATGTGACACGTCTTGTCCGTAGTGCCACATTACCAATGCCATCCATGTCCTCCCTTAAGGATGCTACGGACCGCAAGGTGGAGATCTGCCTGAAGTCCGCTTATTCCCTTGCGGGTGGGGGCAGCGCGGCCGGCTATCGCCATTTGCTGGGTTGCCAGAGCTATGGAGCGCTGGGCAGATTCGTTGGAGGCGTCCTTCGATTCCGGCTGAACAGGCGGAGTTGATTGGTAATCTCCGTGATTCGGCCACTTATATCAACGAGGCGGCCTTAGACATTAGTACCCTGGTGTCTCGAATTTCTTCAGCAGCGGTGGCTGCTCGTCACACCTTGTAGTTGCGATCCTGGAAGGCGGACGCTGATTCCAAAAAGGGTTTGGAGGCATTGCCCTTTAACGGAGAAGTTCTCTTCGGTCCAGATCTGGACAAGATTGTAGCCACACTGGCGGCAGCCAAATCGGAATGTCTCCCGTCGGCCGCTGTTCCTTCTGGTTCAGGACCATCGTCCTTTCGGTCTTATGAGGGCCCAGGGCAGGCCCAAACCACAGTCTTTCCCCCGACAGGCTGGTCCCAAGAAATCGGCCAAGCCCCGGAAGCAGGCATGGAGTACCAGACGTCCGGCCCCTAAGCCAGATGACAAGCCTGCGGCCTGACGGTCCGGGCCTCCCTTTGGGGGATCCCAAAGTGGGAGGCCGCCTGCTGCAGTTCGCCCGGTGTTGGTCGGTCACCACGACAGACACTTGGGTTCTCGAGGTGGTCTCCCATGGGTACGACCTCTCTTTCCGGCACAGACCCCCGGCTCGATTTTTCACCACGGGTCTACCATCAGACCGGAACAAGGCCACGGAGCTGCGGAGGCTGGAGTTATAGTGCCTTTTCCATTCTCCCAGAGGGGCCAGGGTTTCTATTCCAATCTATTTTTGGTGCAGAAACCCAATGGGTCGTATCGTCCGATTCTCAACCTCAAAGCTCTCAACAAGTCTTTGCGGGTGCCGAAGTTTCGGATGGAGACCATACGGTCCATCATTCTGGCGCTGGAACCTGGGGACTACATGGTGTCATTGGACATACAGGACGCTTACCTGCATGTCCCTATTCTTTTGCGCCATCAACAGTTCCTCAGGTTTGCAATCCGCAGCGACCACTTTCAGTTCCAGGCGTTACCTTTTGGCCTGGCGACAGCACCGCGTGTGTTCACCAAGGTGATGGCGGCTTCTCTGCGGCTGCAGGGAGTCCGCATGTTGCCTTACTTGGACGACCTTTTATTAGTGGCAGGATCTCCGGAGCTCCTTCTGCACCACTTGGACCTGACCATTGCGCTACTGCAACGGCACGGCTGGTTAATAAACTGGCAGAAGTCCACTCTAATCCCGCCTCGGCGGATTCTGCACCTCGGAGCCTTATTGGACTCGGGACAGCAAAGAATCTTTGTGACGGTGGAAAAGATCTCTGCTTTACAGTCGAGGGTGCGCAGTTGTCTGCACAGCCGCCAGGTGTCTCTACACTCGGCGATGAGGTTACTGGGCTCCATGGTGTCGGTGTTCGACATGGTGGAATATGCCCAGTTTTCACTCCAGACCTCTGCAGCACCTGATCCTGTCCAAGTGGAACGGGCTGCCTCAGTCTTTAAAATCTCAGACGATAGTGCTCACCCCGGAGGTTCGCCTGTCCCTTGCCTGGTGGTTGCAGACAACCCATCTCAACAAGGGTCGTCCGTTCTGGGTACCGAATTGGGTCCTGTTGACAACGGACGCCAGTCTTCGGGGCTGGGGAGCAGTTTCGGGTCCACACTTGTTCCAGGGCAGGTGGACTCCGACAGAAGCGGAGCGTCCAATAAATATCTTGGAACTCCGTGCGGTCTTCAATGCCCTCCAGCAGGCACATCGGGTTCTCCAGGGTCGCCCCAGTGCAGGTCCAGTCGGACAACGCTACCACCGTGGCCTACATAAACCGGCAAGGAGGAACCCGAAGTCGGGCGGCTCTCGTAGAGGTGTCTCGGATCCTGGTATGGGCGAAGCGCAATCTTCCGGCCATATCAGCTGTCTTCATCCCGGGAGTGCTAAATTGGGAGGCGGACTTTCTAAGTCGCCAGGACGTTCATCCGGGGGAATGGTCCCTGCACCCGGACGTTTTTCAACTGCTGGTGGACAAGTGGGGTCTTCCAGAGATCGACCTCATGGCGTCCCGGCACAACAACAAGTTGCCGGTGTACGGGTCTCGCACAAGAGACGAAAAGGCGTCTCTGGTGGATGCTCTGTCCGTCCGGTGGACGTTCCGGTTCGCTTACCTGTTTCCTCTGGTTTCCCTTCTTCCACTGGTAATCCGGAAATTCAAACAGGAAGGAGGGATGCTCCTGTTGATAGCTCCCGCGTGGCCCAGACGGCACTGGTTCTCAGACCTTCAGGGTCTGTCCGTGGACAGTCCTCTGCGGTTGCCGCTACGACCGGACCTTCTGTCGCAGGGTCCTTGTCTTCACCTGGACCTGACACGGCTGTCCTTGACGGCGTGGCTGTTGAGACAGCCATGTTGAGGTCCAGGGGTTTTTCCAGCTCTGTAGTGCGTACCATGTTACGAGCTCGGAAACCGTCTTCCGCGAGGATATACCATCGCATGTGGCATACGTTCTTCCAGTGGTGTCGACCGAGAGGTTATGCACAGTGGGAGTTTCGTCTGTCTCGGATACTCGCCTTCCTACAAGCGGGACTAGATCATGGGCTTCGCCTTGCTTCTTTGAAGGTACAGGTTTCGGCCCTGTCTGTCTGGTTTCACCGTAGGATTCCTACAATCCCGGATGTGCGCACCTTTATGCAAGGTGTTCTCCACATTCAGCCACCCTTTGTTCCACCTGTGGCGCCTTGGGATTTGGCTGTGGTCCTGAGGGCTCTCCAGGGACCGCCGTTTGAACCACTGGGCTCAGTGGATCTTAAATGGCTAACAGCTAAGACTGTTTTGCTTCTGGCCATAGCTTCGGCCAGACGTGTTTCTGATTTAGGGGCTCTTTCTTGTAGACCCCCTTTCTTGATTTTTCATGGGAACAGGGCAGTGCTCCGCACTCGGCCTGAATTTTTTCCCAAAGTTGTTTCCCAGTTTCATGTTAACGAGGAAATAGTTGTTCCGGCCTTTAACTCACCTGGCCTTTCAGTGAATGAGGCCACTTTGGATGTTGTGCGGGCCTTAAGGATTTATGTTGACCGCACTTCTTCGTTTAGGAAGTCGGACGCCTTGTTTGTCCTTTATGGCTTCTGTAAAAAGGGTTGGCCTGCTTCAAAGCAAACTTTGGCAGCCTGGATCCGTATGGCTACTTCTGAAGCTTATCTTCATGAAGGTCTGCCGGTTCCTCCTTCTTTGAAGGCTTATTCCACTAGGTCTGTGGGTCCTTCGTGGGCAGCTCGACGTGGTGCCTCTGCAGTCCAGATCTGCAAGGCTGCTACGTGGTCCTCTGTCTATACCTTCGTGAGGTATTACAGGTTTGACACCTTCGCCTCTCAGGATGCTTCCTTTGGGCGGCGGATTCTCCTTCCAGCACAGGAGCATCCCCACCCTTAAAGGATACTGCTTTGGGACATCCCCAAGGTATCCTGTGAATACCCTATGGACCCTGAAGTAGAAAATATGAGATATGGTAGGAACTTACCCTTGTTATCTCTATTTCTACGAAGTCCATAGGGTTCCACAGGACTCCCGCCCTGTCGCACCTGTGCTGCAGATGGGCTTTGTTCTGGTCACCGGTTTTTCCGTCTCCCTCTGGTGAGAGTGTGATTCTTGTGTGTATCCAGATCTTCTTTCTCTCTCTTCCTTCTCCTCCTCCGGCCTATGGCTTGGTAACTAACTGAGGTGCCTTGGCTCGGGGGCGGGGTATAGGAGGGGGACCCTAGTGCATCCTGGGAGGCTGAAAGCTTAACTCTATGGTGCCCGATGACTGACGTCACACCTATACCCCAAGGTATCCTGTGGAACCCTATGGACTTCGTAGAAATAGAGATAACAAAGGTAAGTTCTTACCATATCTCATATTTTTAACCACGGATGCCAGTCTTCGAGGATGGGGCATGGTGACAGGTCATCACACCTTTCAGGGAAGATGGACAGCCCAGGAAAGTCACCTGCCCATAAAAGTTTGGTAGCTCTGTGCAGTGTACAAGGCGGTCATTTTGGTACAGGACTTTCTTCAGGGCGGGCCTGTCCAGATTCAGGCTGACAACGTGACCACAGTGGCCTACCTAAGTCATCAGGGAGGTACAAGTAGTCGAGCAGCCAAGACGAAAGTGGCAAATATTCTGGTTTGGGCAGAAAGTCATCTTCCAGCAATCTCGGAAATATTAATCACCGGAGTCCTAAACGGGGAGGACATACACGCCGGTGAATGGGGTCTTCACCCAGATGTCTTTCAGTTCCTAGTGGATAAATGGGGACTACCAGAAGTAGACCTGATGGCTTCATGTTACAATCACAAGGTCCTCAGGTATGGATCCAGAACCAGAGACCCCTCAGCCACCTTCGTGAATGCTCTGGCAGTAAGATGGGACTCCCAAGGGTCCTCAGGAAATTCAAGCAAGAGGATGGCACAGTAATACTGATAGCTCCTGCTTGGCCTGATGCTATTGGTTCACCGACCTTCAGAGTCTCCTTAGACACTCTGTGGCCTCTTCCTCTAAGGCTGTACTCACAGGGTCCCTGCCTACATCCGGACCTTCCTGGTCTATCTTTGATAGTGTGGCTCTTGAGTCTTCCATCTCAAGAGTCAAAGGTGTTACTAGCTCTGTAATTCAGACAATACTTAAGGCACAAAAGCCTTCCTTTGCCTGCATCTATTAGAGTTTAGCACTTATTTTCAAGGGTGTTTCCTTAGAAAATATGAACCTTCAGTGTTTAGGGTCTCACGAGTGCTTGCTTTTCTCCAGGCTCGATTACACCTTGGTCTCCGTCTGGCTACATTCAGAGTACAGGTTTCTGCACACTAAGGGCCTTATTCAGACCCGGTCGCAAGCGCTGAGTGCTTGCAACTGGGTCGATGGTGGCCCAGAGCGCATGCGCACAACGGAGCCGGCTCCGTCGTGCGCATGCGCGAGACCCGGATAGCGACGGGCAATCCGTCTCTCCGGGTCTCGCACCAAAGGGGACGTGCTGTCGATGTTGAGTGACAGCACGCCCCCTTTGGTGGGCGTGCTGGGGGGTGGCTGCCCAGACGGAGGCGTTCCCATGAGAACGCCTACCGTTTGGGGGCGGCCCCACTGATATCACTAGTGATGTCAGTGGCAGAGCTTTCGGCTCTATTTGAGCCAAAAGCTCTCACGCTTGCGGCAACGAGACCCTACCTCAAGGGTCTTGTTGCAAGCCCGATGGTCGCGATGGTCTTGACCATCGCGACCAGCATCCTGGCCGCTCGCATTAGCTGTGGGTGGCAACCCACAGCAATGCGAGCGACCAGGAGTCCGCTCCATAATAAAAAAAAAGACGCCCTGATTCAGAGCGAGTGCTCTGTCAGAGCATCCGGCTCTGAATCAGGGCCTCAGTCTGGTTCCAAAGAGAGATTGCTTCTTTGCCAGATACTAGATTTTTTTTTTTATGGGAGTTCTGTAAGTTCAGCCTCCTTTTGTCCTACTGATTGCACCGTGGGATCTGTCTTTTTGGTTCTTAAAGGGCTACAGGTTTCCCCATTTGAACGTCTGGACTCTGTAGACTTGAAATGGTTGACAGAGAAGACACTTTTTTTTTCCTCGCTATGTCTTCTGCACGCAGTCTCTGATTTGGCAGCACTATCTTATCGCTCCCCATTTTTGATTTTTCACCAGGATAGAGCTGTTCTTCGTACAAGGGAGGGTTACCTTCCTAAGGTAGTGTCCCGTTTTCATGTGAATGAAGAAATTGTAGTTCCAACTTTTCAGGCTCCAGACCTTTCTGTAGGTGAAGCCTCCCTGGATGTAGTTCTTTGCTCTCCATATCTATGTGGAGCGTACAAACTTGTATTATATGGTTTTCACAAACGAGGATGGCCAGCTAACAAGCAGACACAGGCTTGATGGTTATGTATGACTATCAGGTGTACACCCAGGCTGATCTCCCTGTCCCCAGCATGGTGACATCACATTCTACTCGGTCTGTAGGGCCATCATGGGCATTCAGTCGTGCTGCCTCTGCTGAACAATTGTGCAAGACAGCCACGTGCTTTTATGTCCGTACCTTTGTTAGGTTTTATGCCTTTGATACTTTTGCCTTTTAGAATGCTTTCTTTGGGCGACAAGTTCTCCTTTCTGCTCAGGAGCGTCCCCCACCCTAGGGGACTTGGTAATAGGGATCCACAGGGATACAAAGGGGATATTATGGTTGGAAGACCAGGTACCAAACCGTTAAAAAGCTTCAGCTCCCAGGATGCCTCGGGTCCTCCTCCATATATACCCCACCCCTAGCCATAGGTCTTCAGTTGTTTTTGGTGCGGCAGGATTCAGACGCACCTTTGTAATAGGACTGCTCGTGTAGTCCATGGCTTTTCTTTTATGTTTTATTTCTTATGTTCGAGTCAGCAGTACTCAGCATCTGTATTAAGATGCATATAATGCGACTCACCTCCGCCAGGCCAAAATATCAGTAATTGTGCTGATGATTTCAAGGGGTCTCTGCTTAGCTTGCTAGCAGCAACGCTGGGACCTGGACTGCAACTGGACCCATGGAGATGACAGGCAAGACGCATGTACTGTGACTCCATCTACCTCCGCTGGGCTGCAACATCAGTAACTGAGCTGGTCGATTTTGGCAGGTTGCGACTGAGCTTAGCTAGCAGCAATGCTGTGACCAGGACTGCACTGGGTGCTCGGAGATGTCAGGTAAGGCAACTCCTCGCTTACGAGGAATCGCGCGTGGTAGTCCTTTTTGTGTCGGAGACGTACCAGAAGCCGCTACTGTCAGGGCCCGGGATTGTCCGTGACCTCACTACACCAGCCGGGGCCTTAGCGCCTGCTGCCAATCTCCGGCATCAGACGATATCTGCTGCCACGAGGCCAGTGCACCCGGCTGCTTAACACAGCTTAGGGGAGGGAGAAGCTCCTCCTCCCCCGACCCAGATGCAGTCCCTACTTAAAGGGGTTTGCGTGTCTGGGTTGCTCTGCCTACTCTCCACGTTTATATGAGACGCTCACGTCCATGCTCTGTGTGCCCTGTAGCTGTTGGTCTCAGGAAGGCCTGGGCCAAGTCTCCCTGTATACCTCTCCCTTGGTTAAGGTATATGGTGCTCTATGTCCTACCATTCCTTTTTTTGTTACTGTAGTTGATTTGGAGCCGATTGTAATTATATTACATATGCATTGTATGTGCTAGCTGCTGATTGACACTTTTTTTCTCCATCTTCTTGGGGTAGACGTTTTCTTTCTGAGTACTTCACCTTCATTGAGATTTTGTGAAGTCTGTCACATAACATTGCAGTTATTGCCTTTATTTTGAAAGATAAAGGGAAACAGGAGGACGAGCCACCTCTGTTTCTTTCATGTAAATCATGTACAGCTTATGTGTCCTCTCAGGGCTTAAAGGATGGTTTGTGTGTTGTCTGTTATAGAGAGCCACCTCACTGTCTGTTTTACCTGTCCCTGGACAAGAGCCATCTTGGGTCTCTTTGTCTCAGGTTATGATGTAGGTTGTGGATCGTTTGGCTACTCCTACGAAGCCTCCTTGGATGGGGTGGCCACATGCTATGTTTACTTCTATGCACCCTTCATGAAAGGATGCTTATGGCACTTTCTAGTCAGAGTATGGCATCATCTAATGTTGATAACAGACTGGTAGTGACTAAAGCGCCTAAGCGCAAGTTATCTGTATATCAGTCTGCCCAACATATGGATTCAGATGCATCATCAGGGGAATCTGATGATGCTTAAACTAGGGATAGGGGGCTGGGGAAATACTTCTGCACTAGGTTTAAGAAAAATATGTATACTTATGTAATGGCCCCAATTAGACAATTAGTGGTACATATGAAATCATTCTATGGGGGTGCAGCCAAGGTCAATAAATAAGAGTTTACAAAAAAGAACGAGAAGAGTATTGTCTCTTTGTTGGTGCACATACAGGATAATTGTATATAAAATATAACTTTTATTAAATAGATTATTTTTAATAAAAAGGGTTTTCTGTCTTATTAGTGAAATATTCAAAGAAAAAATATAATAAAAACATTGAAACAAATGTGTGTCAGCAATTATTATTCAATTATTAATAATTCGTCTCTGTGTCCCTTTAGGTTATGTTTCTGAGTAAAGATTCTATTAAATGTTGTTTCCAGTGTCATTAATCATATGTGAATTATATATATTCATATAGTTAGCAATGATGTTGAAAACAATTAGCCCTGCATTTACTACCCACAATTGGAGTTAGATGAAACTAAATCACAATATAAATTACAGTAGTGATGTTATGCTGCCATCTATTGATTATGGTATGCCATTACACAATTAGTTGTTAAATGTAGAAACCAGGTTGATCTAATAGATGCTACATTTAGCACAATGTCCTTTAAGCGGGCCACATATTTGTATTCTTTTAAATATTGTCACATGTATCCAATTCCTGATACAAATCTTAGTGTCCCCTATTGGGTTGAGAAATAAACAATTGGCTACAGCAATCACATAAATTAACAGGTTTGATAGTCTCTAAAGAGTATTATATTGAGAGGTGTTGATAACATATCAATCAAAAACATTAACATTTGTACTAAATGATGTGCACCGCATATTAAACTTCAATTTATATGGTAAGTATGTTATACCTCTATTGTGCTGTCTCCCATGAGGGTTATCAAGGTTCTATTTGTATTATATTAACTCCTCTTATGGGGCTACAAAATACCTTCATAAGTTATATTGCTAATTCAACTGATATATAAACTGTCAGTGATTCAAAGGAAATTATAATGACTAGTATATAGCACAACCAGCTTGATTAATAAGGATTGTATCTTACAGCTCCCCCTATTGGGTTCTATTGAATTGCATCACATTTAGCTGGTTGAAATTACTTATTATAGCTCCCCCTATTGGATTACATCACACTTTGGTGATCGAGGTTTTGTGATATTTAAACTGATTAATACACAGAAACCTTAGTGCCCAGCTGATATAAGTGCTTAACCCAGATATAAGGGTTCACCTGTATAGGGTTATTCATACATTAAGGTACTGTATTTAGTTTGTGCTCAGAATGTGGCACCCCTTGTTGGTTTTAATTAAACAACATAATACAGTGCCATTGTTGTAGCTCCCTCTATAGGGCTGCAAAATTGTTTTAACACACTGTTATTCACTCAGACTAACATTACTGAGTGTCTAAAGTGGGTTCCTCATATACAGCTGCAAGGTTTAATCATAAGTAGTGGTATTGGGGTAAATTATATATTTCTACTTCAGGGTCCATAGAGTATCCACAGGATACCTTGGGGGTATAGGCGATGCGGCAGCACCACGGGCACCACAGAGTTAAAACTTCAGCCTCCCAGGATGCACTGGGGTCCCTCCTCTATCCCCCGCCCCCCAGCCAAGGCCATCAGTTTTTTCAGTGCCCGGCCAGGAGTCGGAGCACATGTAGCAGAGTGTGGCTGTTACAGCCCCTGAAGACTTACAAAAGCAGCTGTGGCTGCACATCTTGAGCAATACAGCATGGACAGTCTGTACAGATGTCCATGCTGTCGCTCCTTTACCCCGCCGGTACCAGAACGCCGGTACCGATCCGGGGATGCTGGTGGGGGTCTGGGGTCACG
Organism: Taudactylus pleione; assembly: GCA_031769625.1. Classification (NCBI taxonomy): domain Eukaryota; kingdom Metazoa; phylum Chordata; class Amphibia; order Anura; family Myobatrachidae; genus Taudactylus; species Taudactylus pleione. The sequence continues at coordinate 4,758,242 of JAUIMM010000024.1, read as the reverse complement.
GCTAGCGGTGTCCCTGGACTGTGGCCGGATCTAAGGGGACCAGGTAAGCGGCGGGTCCCGCGGAGGGTACCTGCCGGAAGACACAGTCCTCAGTCCCCAGGCAGGGGGCTCCCTGGGGACTGGCTTGCGAGTGGAGCCAGGTATTAACCTGCGCTTCCACAAGCCCCAGGGACAGCGGGCCGCGACTGAGCGGAAAACGTCCTGCGCCCCTGGGGTTAAATGCATGCCAGGGGAGCGCGCCTTCCCTGTTTACAGCCGGCGCCTCCCCCGCTGCACAGTGCCTCTCCACAGCGGTCTGGTGGGCTGTGTTCAGCGTTCCTCCCCTGGTGCCCGCCTCCTCTCTGCTCCTCGGTGGCCATTTTATTAGTAATGTGCAAGCGCTGCAGGACGCTGTTGCTGGTGGCTGTGTGGTCCGGGTCCCCCTGCATACCTCTCCTTCAAGCAACGATAAGGTCAGTGTAGGCTGCGCTGTTTCCTACCAGGCTCTGTGTCTGTGTAGTTTATCTCAGCGCTGATCGTGCAGGATGTTATTTCTGCATTGTATGTGACTTAATGCTAGCGCTGTCTGCCTGTACTTTCACTTCTGACTGTCAGCCATATTTTCTATCCCTGTTTTTCCTCTGCTAAAGCCCTTCCGGTGCGGTACTGCAGGGTCGTCATTGCCTCACTATAAATGTATTTATTTGTGAGGAAAGTCACATACACTCCGTTACACTCATCATGTCTGAGAGTGAATGTGATTTTCCCCTACTGCTAAAAGTGTACCTATTGTAATGTACTAATGGCGGAGGGTAATGTAACACTGGGAGTTTATGCAGGGCGTGTTTTCTAATATCACGCCCAGTTACTGTGTCTGCTCCTGTACAGGAACACCCTGGCCTTGTTGGGCTTGGGTCAGCTGGCCACACACCCTGCGTTGCCCCATAGGTGTTATCACGGCAGTCGGTTGGGTCCTCACCAATATAGGGGTTCCCCAGGAAACTGAGTGGTCCCCAGTGTCTCCTGCTCTCGCCCACCTAGGTCTCGCATGAGCCTACGTGTGTGGGTTCACGGTCATTTCGGTACAGCACCTATCGGTCGTGTTACAGGATGGGAGTCATCTTTGCAGTCTGCTAAGTGGTCTGTAGTGTCTCAGAATGTTCTGCATGATGATGATGTCATGACAATTGATGACTGAAATTTTTTGACCTTTCAGACCAGAAGTCTAAGTCAAAAACATATACCAAGCCTTATACGGGCAGTCCGTGCGGTCTTGGTTATTGAAGGTGGCGACCCCCCCCGTGGCCAAAACTAAAACCCCATGGTGATTAATTATTTTTCCCAAGTGGGAGACTCCTCCGCAGGTGGATTCTTATGTCACACGCCTAGTGTGGAGTACTACGTTACCAGGCCCTCCATGCCTCCTTCAAGCATGCCACGGATCATTAGGTGGAAATAACGTCCAGTTATTCCCTTGCTGGAGGGACGTCCAGACTGGCTATGGCCGTGTGCTAGGTGACCACAGCCATGGAGCGCTGGGCTGATAATTTGTAATTGTCTCTGGACTCTGACTCGTCGCCTGAACTGGCGAAGTTGGTAGGCAATCCCAGAGACTCAGCCACGTATATTAAGGAGAATCTCCTCGCCAGCCGTGGCAGTTCGGTGCACCCTAGGGTTGCGCTCTTGGAAAGCGGATGCAGATTCCAAAGAGGGCCGGTCCTTTTTGGCTCTGATTTGGACAACATTGTGGCGACTCTGGCAGCAGCTAAGTCTGCGTGTCTGCCATCGGCTCCGATCCCATCAGGTTCTGGTGCTTCGTCCTTTCGGGCCTCGGGGGCCCAGGGTAAGTCCAAAGTGCAGTCCTTTCCTCGGCAGTCAACAACCAGAAAATCTGCCAAGCCAAACAAGCAGGCTTAGAGCACAAGACGTCCTACTCCCAGGTCGGACGATAAACCTTCAGCCTAAGGCCTCCCCTTGGGGGACCCCAAAGGGGGAGCCCGGCTTCTTCAGTTCACCCAGTGCTGGTATCTGACTACCATGGACACTTGGGTCAGAGAAGTGGTCTCTCTGGGGTACACCCTCTCGTTTCAGCGAAGGCCTCCCAGACGGGTTTTCACTACAGGTCTTCCATCCGTCAAGGCCATGGAACTCCAGAAAAGCTGCACTCTATGCTCCGGGCTGGAGTTATAGTGCCTGTTCCGTTATCCCAACAGGGAACGGGATATTACTCGATTCTCTTTCTGGTACACAAACCCAATGGGTTTTACCGGCCAAAACCTCAGGTATCTAAACAAGTCTTTGAGGTTCTTCGTTTCAGGATACAGACCCTCCGTTCCATTATATTGGCAATGGGACCTAGGGATTTCATGGTGTCTCTGGACAATTATGAAGCCTACCTTCATATACCTATTATCTTGGCGCAACAGCAATTCCTCAGGTTTGCGATGCTAAGCCACCATTTTCTGTTTCAGGCACTGCCCTTTACTCGAGTATTTACCAAGCTCATGGCGGTTATGGCAGCCCACTTTCAAATGCAGGGGGTCCGCCTGTTGTCCTATCTGGACTATCTCCTGTTGTTAGCAGGGTCTCCAGAAATCCTTCAGCGCCATCTGCACCTAACAATATCTGTGCTGCGCAATTATGGCTAGCTGATAATCTGAGAGAAGTCCTCCCTGGGTCCCTCACTGAGGATGCTCCATTTCGGAGCCCTGTTAGTCTTTCAACACCAGGGGATCTTTGTGACAAAGAAAAATTGGCCTCATTCAGAGGCGGTCGGAGGATGCAAGCGGTCGCTCAGAAAGTGGGCGGCCTCTTGCATTCTGACCGCCCACCTCTGTTGTGGTCGTTAGGCTGTGGGTTAACACCCACAGCTCTAATGACCGCTCGGATGATGGTCGCGATGGTCATAGACCATCGCGACCATCGGGGCTTACGACGAGACCCTAGGGTAGGGTCTCACTTGTCGTAAGCCCCAGAGAGCTTCTGGTCTGTCAGAGCCGGAAGCTCTCCACTGACATCACTAGTGATGTCAGTGGGGCCTCCCCCAAACGGCAGGCGTTCCCATGGGAATGCCTCTGTTTGGGCTGCCACCCCCCCGGCCCGCCTTCCAAACTGGGCGAGCTGTCAATCAACATCAACAGCTCGCCCCCTCGTGCGCATGCGCACTGGCAAAACATCGAGGCGGTCGTAGACCGTATGGCCGCCTCTGAATAAGGTCCTCTATCTCTGCATTACAGAAGTTGCCTTCGCAGCCGACAAGTGCTGTGCACTCAGCAATGCGGTTACTGGGCTCCTTGGTGTCGATGTTCGACATGGTGGTATAGGCCCAGTTTCCACTCCAGACCTCTGCAGCAGCTAATCCTCAACAGATAGAATGGGTTGCCCAATTGGTTAAAAACACAGACGATTGTGCTTTCCCCAGAGGTTCGTCTGTCTCTAGCCTGCTGGCTACTAACTGCTCACCCAAACTGGGTGCCCCCCTTGTCAATTGCGGACTGGGTCCTTCTAATGACGGGCGCGTCTCCAGGGCTGGGAAGCAGTGATGGGTCCACACTTCATTCAGGGATGGTGGACGCCAACAGAATCTGCATTTCCAATACATCTCTTGGAACTTCGGCCAGTATTCAAAGTTCTCCAGCAGGTAACACATGTCCTCTGCAGATGGTCCGTGCAGGTACAGTCAGACAACGCCATCACGGTGGCTTACATAGACCACCCAGGAGGAAAACGAAGTCGGGCAGTTCTGACAGAAGTGTCCCGCATTCTAGCTTGGGCAGAGGCCAACCTCCCTGCCATAATTCGGCAATGTTCATGCCAGGAGGCTTCAACTGGGATGCAGACTTTCTCAGCCGTCAAGACGTGCATCCAGGGGAATGGTCTCTTCTCCAGGAAGTATTTCCCCAACTGGTGAACAAATGAGGCTTTTTCAGAAATAGTCCTCATGTCCTCCCCACACAACGACAAGCTGTGATTGAACTGTGTACAGTTCAATCACAAAAGACGGAGGGGCTCTTCTGGTGGACGCTCTGTTGGTCAGGTGGACCTTCAGGTATGCGTATCTGTTCCCTCCGTTTTTCCATTCTTCCTAGAATTATTCGCAAATTCAAGCAAGAAGGCGACACGCTTCTGCTCATAGATCCAGCGTGGGCCAGGCGGCACTGGTTCTCAGATCTTTGGGGTCTCTCAGTCGACACCCCAATATTGTTGCCTCTGCATCCGGACCTGTTGTCTCAGGGTCTTTCCCAGCACCCGGACCTAGGTTGTCCGGCTTTGACCACATGGCTGTTAAGTCAGCCCTCTTAAGGCCCAGGGTTTTTTTCCAGCTTTGTTAACATCATGCTCATAACTCGGAAACCTTCTTCTGCAGGGATTTACCACCGGGTGGCATACTTTCTTTGAATGGTTCTGATCCTCAGGTCCTTAGGATATCCAGGGCTTTGGCTTTCCTACAAACGGGCTTAGATCACGGTCTTCGCCTTGCTTCACTGAAGGTGCAACTTTCTGCCCGGTCAGTCTAGTTTTCAGTGTAGGATCGCTACACTTCCTAATGTCCACACCTTTATGCAGGGTGTACTTCGTATTCAGCCTCCCTTCGTCCTGCCAGTGGCTCCTTGGGATTTGGCTGTGGTCCTGAGGGCTCTCCAAGGACCGCCATTGAAATCTCTGGGCTCAGGGGCTTTCAAATGGCTTACAGCTATGACTGGTGGGGGTCATTCAGACCTGCTCGTGAGTGGCAGTACGCTCACAAGCGGGTCGATGTTCCCCCACTGCACATGCGCATGACGGAGGGAGCTCCGTCGTGCGCATGCGCAAGACCCAGCGAACGACGGGCTCTCCATCGCTCCGGGTCTCGCACCAAAGGGGGTGTGCTGTCAATGTTGATTGACAGCAAGCCCCCTTTGGAGGGTGTGCCGGGGGCGTGCCTGTCAGACGGAGGCGTTCCCATGGGAATGCCTACTGTCTTAAGCCGGCCCCACTGACATCACTAGTGATAGATAGAGCCACTCTGATAGAGCCAAAATCACTCCAGGGCTTGCGGCAGCGAGACCCTACCACAGGATCTCCATCGCAAGCCCGATGGTCAAGACCATCGCGACCATCATCATGGACGCTCGCATATGCTGTGGGTGGTCACCCACAGCTATGCGAGCATCCAAGAGGCCGCTCCATTTTCAGGGAGGGGGGCCATGATTCAGAGTGAGCGCTCTGGTCAGAGCATTCAGCTCTGAATCAGGCCCTGTGTTTCTTCTGTCCATTACTTCGGACAGAAGGGTGAGATTTGGGGGTTCTCTCAAGTCCTCTTCTGATTTTTCATAAAGACAGGGCGGGGCTTCACCCTGGCCCTGGTTTTCTACCTAGGTTGGTATCTAGTTTCCACATTTAATTAGGAAATCCTAGTACCGGCTTTTAATTCCCCAGTTCTCTCTGCGGGTGAGGCCTCTTTGGATGTGGTATGTGCTCTAAGGATTTCTGTTGATCGTACCAGTTCCTTTAGGAAATCGGACTCCCTTTTTGTCCTCTCTAGTTTCCATAAGGAAGGTTGACCTGCCGCTAAACTTTTGACAGGATTGATATAACCTCTCTTAATCCTCACTCTACTCGGTCTGTGGGTCCTTCTTGGGCAGTTCGCCGTGGTGCCTCAGCTGTTCAGCCTTGCAAGGCAGCCACGTGGTCTTCTGTCCATACCTTAGTCAGGTGTTATGCATTTCATGCCTTCGCCTCTCAGGATGCTTCCTTCAGGCGGCAGATTCTCCTTCCAGCACAGGAGCGTCCCCTCCCTTAAAAGGATACTGCTTTGGGACATCCCCAAGGTATCCTGTGGATACCCTATGGACCCTGAAGTGGAAAATATGAGATATGGTAAGAACTTACTCTTGTTATCTCTATTTCTACGAAGTCCATAGGGTTCCACAGGACTCCCGCCCTGTCGCACCTGTACTGCAGATAGGCTTTAATCTGGTCACCGGTTTTTCCATCTCCTATTAGTGAGAATGTGATTCTTCTGTGTTCCAGACTTTCTTCTCTCTCTCTTTGTTCTCCTCCTCCGGCCTATGGCTTCTTACAAAACTGATGGCCTTGACTGGGGGACGGGGTATTGAGGAGGGACCCCAGTGCATCCTGGGAGGCTGCAGTTTTAACTCTGTGGTGCCCGTGCTGCTGCCGCATCGCCTATACCCCCAAGGTATCCTGTGGAACCCTATGGACTTCGTAGAAATAGAGATAACAAGGGTAAGTTCTTACCATATCTCATGTTATTCCCACTATTTACTCAGAGTAACACTGTAGCATAGTATAAATATTAGAAAAGCATGTTAATGCAGGCCATTTTCTTCACTGTGTTAATCCCATTTTCTTATGCACACAGTGGAGGCAATGCTTTCAAGTGCTACTGACACAACATAGGACAATATCAGCGGCAGGAGCCGCAAACGCCGACGTACATTTCACACAAAGTTATGTTTTATCAAGGCAACCCGATTGCCTTATCCAGTGAGGCTTTATTCCAGCCAGGAGTATTAAGGTCACATGGTCCGCTGGACCAATCAGCAGCCAGCTTAGTATTAGCCTCAACATATGTGCTGCTTGTATATCAAAGCAATGTAGTTTTTATCCCCGTTCTCCATTATAAACGGGACTGACCAATCCTGGACAAGAATCCAGAACACACCCATCAGATGTACACAGCTCCTCGATCTCAGTATTCTTAACACCCATATTGTAAATAGACTTATCAGCCACATCACATAATTCATTATTAGATTCATTAAAACCTTAGGAAAATAAAACAAGTAAGTGTATAGAGTATGCAGATTATTAATATCCAGAGCAATATTACCTAGCAATTAGATTACAATATATAAGCTATAAATTGTAGGATATTTTAATGATTGCAAGTCATATTCAGTGTCATATCCCTTAACAGGTATATAACAGTCTGTATATCTATTATTCATAATACAAAGTATTAAATATATGTACTTGATAAATATCTTTTGTTTGTGTTTATTACTGAATTATAATCTGGTGAAAATAATAATTAGTGAGTGTGGAGTGAATGTAGGTGACTGTGAAAAAAGTTCAGTAGTGTGTGAAAGGAATAATGTTATCATTAAATATATTGGAAGATAAGGCAAGTGATTAAAAGAGATTTTAGTATTTACATGTGTTGGTGATGAAAAAAAGTCTGTGTAAGTTCACATCTTGGTGATAAGTATTATAATAGTGAATACGAATAGATCATGTGCATGTATTGTCCTGTGTAGTGAATGAAAAAGTAAAGTGAGCAAATATATGAAAATAAAAGTGTGCAATGAAGTGATAAAGTAAATTGTGAAAAAAGAGACAAATTATCATTATATGATCCTGATAATAATTCTCATCAATAATGAAAAATCATATTAGCTAATGGTATATAAATTCAAAAATTGATCCTAATGATTATTAGTCCATCCTAAATTATAGAACTGCAGTTTTATTAAGTGCACTCATGATGTTAACGAAATTTCCTATTGTGACATCAAAATATATGTATAACCTTATTACAATAAATGTTATATAAAATGATCATGGAGCGTGATCCTTCTGAGGACGTAGTAAAAAATATATAAAAATATAGAATGCGTTCAAAAAGGACTTATTTTATAAAAAAGGAGAGTAACTGATACTCTCATTTAATCCAAAAGGATGCAGACTGTTCATCAGGAAGATCATTCTTGTTTTGAATTTGAGTAATTCCCTGTCAATGTCTCCACCTCTGATATTTAGTTGTATTTGTTTCATACCAAATGCTTTAAGATCTTTAGGATTACCATCATGACATTGTAAAAAGTGATTCGCTACTGATGTTAAAGGTTTGAATCTGGCCTTATCTCGTTTAGCGTTTCTTATGTTGCCTATATGCTCAAGCAATCTCACTTTTAATGGTCTCTTGGTTTTACCAATATAATGTGGCCCACATGGGCACTCTAATTGGTAGACCACACCAGTTGTGTTACACTTAATATAACTGTCAATAATCCATTTTTTGTTATAATGATCTTCAAAATATTTTCTGGAGATCATAAATTGGCAAGCTCTACATTGCTTACAACTGTAGGGGTAACATGATTTTTTCAAAGAGGATAGATGACTTTGTACCAAATGATCTTTCAAATTTGGCGAGCATTTCCAACTTATTTGTACATTTGTAAGAAGAATACTCCTCAAATCATGATCCATCTGTAAGACTGACCAGTGCTTTTGAAAGATGGCATTGATCTCCCGCCATTCATTATTAAAAGTCCCAATAAATCTTACCGGTTCATCCTTAGCTGTTTTGGTTTTGGGAATTAATAAAGAGTCTCTTGTGTACTTTTTGACATTGTGTTTGGCATTCTTAATGATCCTGTTACTATACCTCCTCTGTTTGAGTCTTGTACACAATTGCTGTTCTCTTTCCTGATAAATCATATCATCTGAACAATTATGTTTTGTGTGCAATAGTTATCCTTTGGGAATTGCTTTAATGGTAGAGGGTAGGTGCGCACTGTTGGAATGTAATATACTATTGATGGCCATTTTTTTACAAAAATCCACTTCTATCTTGATCTTTAAGACCAGGATATTCACAGTTTCTGGGCTAATCTCTACTGAAAGTTTTAGATTTAGATTGCTGTTATTCAAAATCATTATAAACTCTTCAAGGAGATCCTTGGTACCTTCCCAAAGTATTAATATGTCATCTATGTACCTTAGCTACAAAAGGATGCAGTCAGTATATTTTTCATATTCCTCTTTAAAAACATGTTCTTTCTCCCACCACCCCAGGTAGAGGTTGGCATAAGTGGGGGCACAAGCTGTCCCCATTGCCATCCCTCTAACCTGGAAGTAGAATGTCTCATCACATGTAAAATAGTTTGTGGTTAATATAAATTCTAATAGTGAGAGCTAAAAGGAGTTTGTTTCATAGTATCTACCCATAGCCAGGAAATATTTGACTGCCTGGATTCCTCTAATGTGATTGATACTAGTATAAAGACTCTACATCGTATGTTGCCAATAAAGTCCCAGGATCAACCACTAGATCTTGTAACTTGTTGAGAACATCCATTGTATCCCTTACATATGAAGGTAATGTAAGTACAAAGTGACGTAAAAATTGATCCACATATATACTTGCCTTTTCTGTTAAGCTACCCACACCGGAGACTATGGGTCTTCCTGGTGGGGTAGTGTCATTTTTGTGAATTTTAGGAAGCAGATATAATGTGGGAACTTTGAGATTATCTGTTTTAAGAAAATCTAGATCTTTTTTTATTGATCACACCATCTGTGTGTGCTTTAGAAATCAGGTAGGTGTACATTACTTGAAATTCCACAGTGGGTTTGAATGTTAATACTTTATAGCACTGTCGGTCTCCAAGTTGTTTTTGTAATTCTTCAAGATACATTGTACGGGGCCAAAGAACAATGTTGCCCCCTTTATCAGAGGGTTTAATGATTGTATCTTTCCACTGTAATATTTGTTGTAAAGCAAGTCTTTCATTGTCAGGCAGATTATCTCCTTGAGGTTTAGATGGTTTGGTAAAGAGAGTATCTAAGTCTCTGGACACTAAGTCCTGAAAGACCTTAACTGGTGGACATATTTTATAGTCCGGGAAGAAAGATGATTTCGGTTTAATTTTGGAGGCATCAAATGGTATTAGTTTTTGTCGGTCAGTGTCTTCATTCTCCATCTCCAAATCTTCCAACATTTGTAGGATTTGATTATCCTCCATTGATAAAGTAGATTTGGGTGCATGATTTAGAGTTTGTGAGAGATTATTTTGTTGCATACAGAATTTTTTTTTTAAAAAGAATCTTTCTCGTAAAGAGATGAAGATCTTTTAGGCACTCAAACCTATTTGCTTTTTGTGTGGGGGAAAAAGATAATCCCTTGCTCAGTAAGGTACTTTGATCGTTAGTAAGGGTTTTGTTGGTAAGATTAATAATCCTAAATTGATTATTGTTTATTTCCTGTATTTGTGAAATTCTCTGGGATCTTCCCTCCATCCACGTGTCTCTCTTTTTCTTCTTACTCCTCCTCCCCTTGCCCCTTCTTATCTTTGGTTTTCCATCCCTAAACCTGTTCTGATGTCTTTCAGACTGCCATCTAAAAAACCTGGCCTATTCCAGTCTCTCCCAAACAGATTTGAGGGTCCTTTCCCCTCTGAGGATTCTGCTTCTGAGGTTGTGTATTGTGTTGGATTGGGTTTCTTTTGACATTGTGCATAATTTCTCCATCTATATACCTTATCTTCTGCAAAATCTTGCTTATCTCTATGGAATTTACGATGTTTCCTGTCAATAATACCCTGCTCAAAGTCATCTCTCTCTTTCTTGTATTTATTGTATAAAAATTTAAATTTGTCTAAAGACTCATATTTCTTTAATTTATCACTTAGAATGGAGATGTCGTTGGCATATTGATTTAGTAGAATCTCATCATGTTTAATTCATATTTTAATTAGATCTTTAGTGCATTGTGTCAATGTTCTCTCCCATTCTTTTCTAAGATCTTCATTGGCCAGCTCAAAATTACAGAAGATTTTGGGTCTAAGCCCTCTTGGTGTAATGTCATTCTTGACATAGTTGTTAAATGTTGTTCTATTCCACCAAGTTTTGCTTTGTTTAATGAGAGTTTGTTTAAGTTGGTATAAATTTTCCAACCAATTACCACTAGCTGAGTCATGTGTTTACTTCATTATCAAAAATTTGATCTTGATTCAACATGAGTTTTTCACGTCTGTCATCCAGATCTTTGCTTAGATTAAATGCGGCCATATTGGATAGAGATGGTAAATCGAGCAATTAATATTATGTTCAATTGTTAAATAAAGTTGAAGTATTCCTGTGCTAGATGATGAGAAAAACTGGTAAGACCAGTACTAAATAGATTATTAAACTAGGGATAGGGGGCTGGGGAAATACTTCTTCACTAGGTTTAGGTTTAAGAAAAATATGTATACTTATGTAATGGCCCCAATTAGACAATTAGTGGTACATATGAAATCATTCTATGGGGGTGCTGCCAAGGACAATAAATAAGAGTTTACAAAAAAAGGACAAGAAGAGTATTGTCTCTTTGTTGGTGCACATAAATGATAATTGTATATAAAATATAACTTTTATTAAATAGATTATAAAAAAAAGGGTTTTCCGCCTTATTAGTGAAATATTCCAAGAAAAAAATATAATAAAAACATTGAAACAAAATGTGTGTCATCAATTATTAATAATTAATTTGTCTCTGTGTCCCTTCAGGTTATGTTTCTGAGTAAAGATTCTATTAAATGTTGTCTCCAGTGTCATTAATCATAACATGTGAATTATATATATTCATATGGGCAGCACAGACGGTGTAATGGTTAGCGTTATTGCCTCACAGCAATGAGGTCATGGGTTCAATTCCCAGCATGGCCCTAACTGTGTGGAGTTTGTATATTCTCCTTGTACTTGCGTGGGTTTCCTCCGGGTACTCTGGTTTCCTCCCACACTCCAAAAATATACTGGTAGGTTAATTGGCTCCCAACACAAATTAACCTGTGTGTATGTATGTGCGCATGTGGTAGGGAATATAGATTGTAAGCTCCACTGGGGCAGGGACTGATGTGAATGCTCTAATATTCTCTCTGTAAAGTGCTGCGGAATATGTGTGTGCTATATAAATAACTGGTAATAATATAGTTAGCAATGATGTTGAAAACAATTAGCCCTGCATTTACTACCCACAATTGGAGTTAGATGAAACTAAACCACAATATAAATTACATTAGTGATGTTATGCTGCCATCTATTGATTATGGTATGCCATTACACCATTAGTTGTTAAATGTAGAAAAGAAACCAGGTTGATCTAATAGATGCTACATTTAGCACAATGGAGCTCATTCAGAGTTGGTCGTGAGCGCTGAGCACTCACAACCGACTTGATGTTGCCCCACAGTGCATGCGCACGACGGAGCCGACTCCGTCTTGCGCATGCGCAAGACCTGGCTAACGACGGGCGCTCCATCATTAGGGATCTCGTAGCAGACGGGGCGAGCTGTCAATGTTGAGTGACAGCTCGCCCCGTTTGCTGGCCGGCCAGGGGCATGCCTGGCCAAACGGAGGCATTCCAGTCTAAACGCTTGCCGTTTGGGGGGCGGCCCCACTGACATCATTGCTGATGTCAGTGGGGAACTTCCTGCTCAAACAGAGCAAGAAGCTACCTGGGGCTTACGAGTGCCCAGACCCTACCCTAGGCTCTGGTCGTAAGCCCTGATGCTCTTGACCATCGCGACCATCACCCATGTCGGTCGTTAGAGCGGTGGGTGTTAACCCACAGCTTAACGATCGAAAAGGAGGTGGCCGTTCAGGATGCAAGTGGCCGCCCTGATTCAAAGCGACCATTTGCATCTAATGGCCACCTCTGAATGAGGCCCAATGTCCTTTAAGCGGGCCACATATTTGTATTCATGAAATATTGTCACATGTATCCAATTCCTGATACAAATCTTAGTGTCCCCTATTGGGTTAAGAAATAAACAATCAGCTACAGCAATCAAATAAATGAACAGGTTTGATAGTCTCTAAAGAGTATTATATTGAGAGGTTTTGATAACATATCAATCAAAAAACATTAACATTTGTACTAAATGATGTGCACCGCATATTAAACTTCAATTTATACTGATTAATACATAGAAACCTTATTGCCCAGCTGATATAAGTGCTTAACCCAGATATAAGGGTTCACCTGTATAGCTATAGGGTTTATTCATACATTAAGGTACTGTATTTAGTTTGTGCTCAGAATGTGGCACCCCCTGTTGGTTTTAATTAAACCTAACATAATACAGTGCCATTGTTGTAGCTCCCTCTATAGGGCTGCAAAATTGGTTTAATAAACTTATTCACTCAGACTAACATTATTATTATTATTATTATTATTATCCTTTATTTATATGGCGCCACAAGAATTCCACAGTGCCTTACATAGTACATTAAACTAATAAGTGAACAAAAAAAAAACTAAACTTACAGTACAGTGAAGGACAATTATATACATTGCTGCAATAGTGATTAAAACACTCACAATAAGCAGCATGGAGTTGGCAGAGACGTGTTTAGGTACCCTTATGAGGAGTAAGGAGTAGAAGAAAGTGTAAGGAGAAGCACATGAGGGAAGAGGTCCCTGCTCGTGAGAGCTTACATTCTAAAGGGGAGGGGCAGACAGGTGTGACACAGAAGGGGAAGATAAGGAAGAGAGAGTTTAATGTGGGTTAGGAGAGCTGGAAAGCCTTGATGAAGTAGTAGGTCTTGAGAGCCTATTTGAAGATATGCAGTGAGGTGGAGAGTCTGATAGGGAGAGGGAGAGAGTTCCAAAGGTAGGGAGCAGCATGGGCAAAATCTTGGAGGCGGGAGTGGGAGGAAGTAATCAGTTGGCAAGAGAGGTGGCATGCATTTGTTGAGCGAAGTGGATGGGCGGGAGTGTGAAGGGAGAGAAGGTCAGAAATGTATGTGGGGGAGAATCTAGTGCGGGCTTTGTAGGCAAGTGTAAGAACCTTGAATTGGCATCTGAAGGGGAAGGGGAGCAGATGTAGAACATCTGGAGAGGAAGATGAGCTGAGCAGCAGCATCGAGGACCGATTGTAGCGGAGAGAGGTGGGAGACTGGGAGGCCAGCTAGGAGAAGTTTACAGTAGTCGAATTTGGAGATGACCAGTGAGTGGATGAGGGTTTTAGTGGCATCCTGGGTGAGGAAGGGTCTAATCCTGGAAATATTTTTTAGGTGGAAGCGGCAGGAATGTGAGAGGTGCAGAATGTGTGGTTTAAAGGAGAGGGAGGAGTGTAGAATAACTCCTAGACAGCGCACTTTGGGGATAGAGGAGATAGTTATCAATAGATAAAGAAATTGTGGGAAGTGAGGTAATGGAAGAGGGTGGGACGATGATTACCTCAGTCTTAGACATGTTAAGTTTAAGAAAGTGTTGGGACATCCATGAAGAGATAGCAGAGAGACAGTTGGAGATATGGGTAAGGAGCAACGTGGAGAGGTCAGGGGTGGAAAGGTAAATTTGAGTATCATCAGCATAGAGATGATATTGGAGGTCAAAAGAGTTAATGAGTTCACCTATATATATATATATAGGGACGTATATAGGGAGAAAAGGAGAGGTCCAAGAACAGAACCTTGGGGAACTCCTACTGTGGAAGTGGGGGGGAAGAGGAGTCTTGAGAGGAGACAGAGAAGGAACGATCAGAAAGGTAGGAGGATAGCCAGGAGAGGGCAATGCCATGGAAACCAAGAGAGTGAAGGATTTGCAGGAGGATAGGGTGGTCTACAGTGTCAAAAGCAGCAGAGAGTAGTGGCCCTTGGATTTGGCAGCAAGGAGGTCATTGCTGACTTTTGTGAAGGCAGTTTCAGTGGAGTGGAAAGAACGGAAGCCAGATTGAAATGAGTCAAGGAGGGAGTGGGAAGAAAGAAAGGTGGTAAAGCGGTTGTAAACAATACGCACAAGGAGTCTGGAAGCAAAAGGGATGAGAGAGATGGGTCAGTAGTTAGAGAGTATGTTAGGATCCAGGGTAGGTTTTTTAAGAATGGGGGCGACAAGGGCATGTTTGAATGCAGAAGGGACAGTGCTAGATGATAGGGAGAGATTGAGGAGGTTGGCAAGATGGGAACAGGTAGAGGGAGATAGGTAACAGAGGAAATGGGAAGGGATAGGGTCAAGAGGGGAGGTGGAAGGAGGGGAGGACCAGATTAGGGCCATGACTTCCTCTCCATAAACAGGGTAGAAGGATGTTAGAGTTGGTTAGACAGATGGGGAGGGGTGGTCAGGGAAAGGAGGGGCAGGAGTGCTGAGGGTCTGATGGGATAAGATGTCCTCACGTATGGAGTCAATTTTAGATGTAAAGTAGGTGACAAAGTCAAAGGCAGAGAGCGAGGGGGGGAGGCAAGGAGGAGAAGGGCAGAGGAGGGAGTTGAAAGTGGCAAAGAGATGCCGGGGGTTTGCAGACTGGGAGATGAGGTTCTTGAAATATGATTGTTTGGAGAGGGACAGGGCAGCACTGTAGGATGAGAGAATACATTTGAAATGGAGGAAGTCAGCCATAGAGCGCGATTTACTCCACTGGCGCTCAGCAATTCTTGAACACTTCTGCAGGTATCTGGTGCATTTGGAATGCCAGGGTTGTGGTGTGGAGGGTGAGTAGTTATTGCTGGAGCAACAGAGTCAAGAGCAGAAGTAAGGGAGGCATTGTACAGGGAAGTGGCTTGTTCAGGACAGGAGAGAGAAGGGATAGGTGAAAGAAGTGAGTCCAGCAGAGAGGAAAAAGCAACAGTGCCAATAGCCTCAATGTTACGCTTAGTAATGGTAGTCTTAGGAGGTAAAGGAGGGAAAGGAGAGGGATAAGTTAAAAGAGCGAAGGTGATGGTCAGAGAGGGGGAATTGGAGTAATCAGAGATATCACAAAGGTGAGTAAAGACAAGGTTAAGTGAGTGCCCACTCACATGGGAGGGTGATGAGGTCCATTGGGCGAGACAAAAGGAAGAGGTGAGGGTAAGGAGTTTAGCGGCAGAGGATTCTGTGGGAATGTCAATAGGAATATTAAAATCACCTGGAATAATGGAGGGAAGATCTGATGAGAGAAAGTGAGGGAACCAGGAAGCAAAGTTATCAAGGAATTTGGAGGGAGAGCCAGGGGGACGGTAAATGACAGCTACTCTGAGGTTTACTAATTGGAAGAGGTGAATAGCATGAACCTCAAATGTGGGGAATGTAAGGGATGGTTCAGAAGGTACTAGCTGGTAGGAGTAATTGGTGGATAGAAGGACCCCAACACCACCCCCATGACGACCCTCAGGCTGGGGGGTGTAGGAGAAGGTGAGGCCCCCAGAGGAGAGAGCAGCAGGAGAAGTGGTGTCAGAGGGTGAAATCCAGGTTTCAGTAATGGCTAGGAGATGGAGGGAGTTGGAGATGAATAGGTCATGGGTGGGGACCAGTTTATTACAGACTGACCTGGCATTCCAGAGGGCACAGGATAGATAGTGATTGTGGGGAAGATGTGAATAAGATTTTCCGGGTTGCTGTAACGTGGAGGTGAGATTAATTTGGGGGACCGATATGAATAGAGTTTAGTGATGGTGCGGGCACCTGAGCTAGAAAGGGAACCTGTAGAAGGTGGGCAGGGAGGGAGATGTGGATGGCAGTGGGGTGAAGTGACAGGGAGACGAGAGTAGGAGGAGGTATTAGTGGTGGGGTAGTAGGACAAAAGGGTGGTAGAAAAGGATGAAAGTTGAGTAATGGGAGAGGAGGAGAGAGGAGGCAGACAGAGGAAGAGAAGGGGAGGAGGAGGGAGAAAGGATAAAGGTGGAAGTAGGGGGCTGAACAGAGGATTAGGTAGAGACTGAGTGAAAGAGGGAGTTGAAGAAAACCTAGTCATGGTGTTAAACAAACTAGAGGGTTGAAAATTGGAAATATAAATTAAATATGAATGCAAGAGATTTGTAGAAATACAAGTGAAAGAACAGTGTTGGTAAATATGTATGCAGATTACCAAGTTTGTAATTGAGTGGCTTAAAAGTGGGGATCTAATGTGTGCAGAATTTAAATAATAATGTAGACTGTAAGCAGATAAAGGAAGTGAGGCTAGGCAAGAGAGCTAAAATAAAAGACAGTATTTCCAAGTGGAAAGAGGCAAACAGACATGGGCACAAGTAAGCATTGAGATGTATGTAAACCTCAGAAGGCCAGCATTATTAGTAGCAGCAGAAGTGTTGATTTCTTGACGTAAAGAGAAAAAAAAGAAAAAAATACAACCAAGCCACAGCATGGAGAGTGCATGCTGCCACGGAATTAACGGAGTCCAGGATCTGTTACAGAGTGCTACAGCCCATTCAAGGTACTATCAGGCTATCACCTTAACCTATAACATGGGGAGGTATGAGCCAGGACTAAGCACGGACTAAGCAGGGCAGTCAGAATTTGGTATCTTAATACACGGGAAATTTGTACAAGAAGGACATACACTGCCTGTTACCTGTAGCAAGCTACTGCTATTCCAGATTACCTATTATTGGAAAATACGGGTGGTTGCATGATCAGGATTAAGAGGAGGAATAATTTGGACTATTAAATCTATCCAGAAAATACACTAAACGAGACATTGTCTTTGGAACCTTGTGTATCTGGTTAATTCTTTCATATATGATAGGAGAACATCAATTACTATTTTTGGGATTGTTTCATTGTTCCAACATAATAGCAGACTATTGCTAATTGAGACATAGCTTCATAGTGTTTAAATAACTTGTGATTGTTTGCCACAGTATTACTGATTTTTATTCTAATGCTATTTTTAGTACATTGTATTTATATGTGTGTTGCATTGGCCAATGATGTATTTTGTCTGTAGATTGTATAATATCAATATTTTTATTAATTAAAATACATTTATATATATTTTTCTGACATAGCTGATCCATTAGCATATTGATTTACAGGTGTCCCACAGCGCTGTTATTTTTTTCTCTTTTTGTTCTATTCTAATGGTTAGCAACCATAACAGCAGCGTGGCACACCGGTTTTGATTATTATCACAAATATTTGTTCCTTTTTGCAGCGCCATTGGCTTCAATCTGTTTCACGTGATTTCTTGAAGTGACTGCGCAGGGAGTCCAGGTGTAACAGTCCTGAATATGTAAACAGCAGTGGTTTGTTGATTGATGGAAATTATCCTCCTTCTGTTTATCTTCGGTTTAACATAGGTCTAACGCTACAGTTTTGCACATAAAAAACCCTGAACTTTAAAAACTGCACCCTCCAGCCAAGGCTTCCAGCCGATATAATAATACTTATACAGAGATGTAGGCAAGTGTGGGCACTCACCCCCATGGCGACCCCCAGGCCGGGAGGTGTGGGAGAAGGTGAGGACCCCAGAGGAGAGAGCAGCAGGAGAATTGGTGTCAGAGGGTGAAATACAGGTTTCAGTAATGGCTAGGAGATGTAGGTAGTTGTAGATGAATAGGTCGTGGGTGGGGACCAGTTTATTACAGACTGACCTGGCATGCCAGAGTGCACAGGATAGAGAGATAGTGATTGTGGGGAAGATAATCAACTTATATAATAATAATTCAGGTTATTCATAGTCATACACATTTTGGTTGCATCTCACTTTAAACTGAATGAGCATTACTAGGTGGAAATCGAGCATTTGCCTGTAGGATCTGTGTTCTGTGGGTATATTGTGTCCATGTAGAGGGAATTGTGGGCTAGTCTGCTTTCACAGCTGAGGGCTGGGGGCAGAGCCATCGCTTAGATGCAATCAACTGTGAATACAGGCAGATGTCTACATGAATTTCCAATTGCTGGAAGTGACTCTGAATCAGGATCAATATGAGCATACAAGACATAAATAAACAATGGCTTATCTGTTCTTGTTAATGTCTCAGTAATATTTGTTGTAAAGCAAGTCTTTCATTGTCAGACAGATTATCTCCTTGAGGTTTAGATGGTTATTAGATGGCTATTGTAATAAGGTTATACATATATTTTGATGTCACAATAGGGAATTTCATTAACATCATGAGTGCACTTAATAAAACTGCATTTCTATCATTTAGGATTGACTAATAATCATTAGGATCAATTTTTTAATTTATATACCATTAGCTAATATGATTTTTCACTATTGATGATGAGAATTATTATCAGGATCATATAATGATAATTTGTCTCTATTTTTTATCTCTATCACGATTTATTTTATCACTTCATTGCACACTTTTATTTTCATATATTTGCTCACTTTACTTTTTCATTCACTACACAGGACAATACATGCACATGATCTATTCGTATTCACTATTATAATACTTATCACCAAGATGTGAACTTACACAGACTTTTGTTCATCACCAACACATGTAAATACTATAATCTTTTTTAATCACTTGCCTTATCTTCCAATATATTTAATGATAACATTATTCCTTTCACACACTACTGAACTTTTTTCACAATCACCTACTTTCACTCCACACTCACTAATTATTATTTTCACCAGATTATAATAATTCAGTAATAAAAACAAACAAAAGATTTTTATCATGTACATATATTTAATATTTGATACTTTTCATTATGAATAATAGATATACAGACTGTTATATACCTGTTAAGGGATATGACACTGAATATGACTTGCAATCTGTCAGAGTTCAGCCGGGGATTGGCCATCCCTTACCGTCCCGCCGGCTTCCTCTGACTTCCCGGGCAGTAGGGCGGCTGGCGCGGTGACGTGGGAGGTGCTGAGCATTCTCCCTGATGCTGGTGTGTCGGGCGGCCTGGTGCGCGGGGATCGGAGTCTCCGTCATGGGCGCCGTCATGACACTTCCTTCTCTGACTAGCCTTCCTTCCCTGATAGTCTGGCCGGTCAGCTGACGCTGTGGACCAACCAGTGGGTTTCCAGGGGTATACATCAGGTATGTATAAGGTAGTTGCCTGAACAACCATTGTCGCTGCTAGTGTTACTAGTGGTCTCTCGTTCCAGGTTCCAGGTCTCTCGTTCCAGGTCCAGTGATCTATCCCTGTGTGCAGCTATATCGTCTATCTCACCAGTGCTTTACCAGCTCAGCCTGTGTGCAGCTATATCGTTCATCTCACCAGTGCTTTACCACCTCAGCCTGTGTGCAGCTATATCATCCATCTTACCAGTGCTTTACCACCTCAGCCTGTGTGCAGCTATATCGTCCATCTTACCAGTGCTTTACCACCTCAGCCTGTGTGCAGCTATATCGTCCATCTTACCAGTGCTTTACTACCTCAGCCTGTGTGCAGTTATATCGTTCATCTAATCAGTGTGTTACCACCTCGCCTGTGTGCAGCTATATCATTCATCTCATCAGTGTGTTACCACCCTCATCTGTGTACAGCTATATCATTCATCTCATCAGTGTGTTACCACCTCGCCTGTGTGCAGTATACCTCCATTCCACCAGTGTGTTACCACCCCCGCCTGTGTGCAGTATTCTATCCATTTCACCAGTGCTTTACCATCACAGCCTGAGTATAGTTATACATACCCACCTCTCCAGTGTCATCATCTCTGGCTGGCCCCAGCACCACTACCCACCTTGTTACTGGACTCTGTGGTCCCTACCTACGTGCTACAGTATTGCACCGTGGTGCACTCCTTCTGACCGGCAACCCAGTAGAGTGTGTCCGTAGTGCACACTTCCTTGTACCTCAAGTACAGTATCCCGAACTAGGGGTTCCACCCCTGTCCTTACATGCCTCTTACTGGCACCGACCCTTTGGGCCACGAGTGTTCGTCTCTCCTTTTTCCCACAGGCTTTGGTCACCTAGTCAAAGGACCGCGACCTGCTTACGAGGTGCAGCTCAAGCCCATATCCCGATTGGGGTCACTGGCGAACACCATCTCGTGGGTTAGATTCCGCACCTTTGACTAGGTCTCGCCAACGACCAAGACCTGTGGATGCGGAGGTCGTACATTCAGGCCCCTCGCCTCCGTTTCCTCCAGCAGCCTCAGGCCTCAGCTTTCAGAAACCCGCCTCCCAGCGTGACACAATTATTAAAATATCCTACAATTTATAGCTTATATATTGCAATCTAATTGCTAGGTAATATTGCTCTGGATATTAATAATCTGCATAATCTATACACTTACTTGTTTTAATTTCCTAAGGTTTTAATGAATCTAATAATGAATTTTGTGATGTGGCTGATAAGTCTATTTACAATATGGGTGTTAAGAATACTGAGATCGTGGAGCTGTGTACATCTGATGGGTGTGTTCTGGATTCTTGTCCAGGATTGGTCAGTCCCGTTTATAATGGAGAATGGGGATAAAAACTACATTGCTTTGATATACAAGTGACCTCCTGATAGGCTCAGCAGCACACATGTTGAGGCTAATACTAAGCCGGCTGCTGATTGATCCAGCGGACCATGTGACCTTAATACTGTGTTCCGATTGGCTCCTGACTGGAATAAAGCCTCACTGGATAAGGCAATCGGGTTGCCTTGATAAAAAATAACTTTGTGTGAAACGTATGTCGGCGTTTGCGGCTCCTGCCGCTGATATTGTCCTATGTTGTGTCAGTAGCACTTGAAAGCATTGCCTCCACTGTGTGCATAAGAAAATGGGATTAACACAGTGAAGAAAATGGCATGCATTAACATGCTTTTCTAATATTTATACTATGCTACAGTGTTACTCTGAGTAAATAGTGGGAATATATATCATTTACCCCAATACCACTACTTATGATTAAACTTTGCAGCTGTGTATGAGGAACCCACTTTAGACACTCAGTAATGTTAGTCTGAGTGAATAACAGTTTATTAAACCAATTTTGCAGCCCTATAGAGGGAGCTACAACAATAGCACTGTATTATGTTAGGTTTAATTAAAACCAACAGGGGGTGCCACATTCTGAGCACAAACTAAATACAGTACCTTAATGTATGAATAACCCTATAGCTATACAGGTGAACCCATATATCTGGGTTAAGCACTTATATCAGCTGGGCACTAAGGTTTCTGTGTATTAAACAATTTAAATATCACAAAACCTCGATCAGTAAAGTACGATGCAATCCAATAGGGGGAGCTGTAATAAATCAATTATATCAGCAAAGTGTTATGTAATCCAATAGGGGGAGCTATAATAAGTAATTTCAACCAGCCAAGTGTGATGCAATTCAATAGAACCCAATAGGGGGAGCTGTAAGATACAACCCTTATTAGTCAAGCTGGTTGTGCTATATACTAGTCATTATAATTTCCTTTGAATCACTGACAGTTTATATATTAGTTTAATTAGCATTATAATTTATGAAGGGATTTTGTAGTCCCATAAGAGGAGTTAATATAATACAAATTGAACCTTGATAACCCTCATGGGAGACACCACAATAGAGGTATAACATACTTACCATATAAACTGAAGTTTAATATGCGGTGCACATCATTTAGTACAAATGTTAATGTTTTTTTATTGATATATTGAGAGGTGTTGATAACATAATACTCTTTAGAGACTATCAAACCTGTTAATTTATGTGATTGCAGTAGCTGATTGTTTATTTCTTAACCCAATAGGGGACACTAAGATTTGTATCAGGAATTGGATACATGTGACAATATTTCATGAATACAAATATGTGGCCCGCTTAAAGGACATTGTGCGAAATGTAGCATCTATTTGATCAACCTGGTTTCTATATTTAACAACTAATTGTGTAATGGCATACCATAATCAATAGATGGCAGCATAACATCACTAATGTAATTTATATTGTGATTTAGTTTAATCTAACTCCAATTGTGGGTAGTAAATGCAGGGCTAATTGTTTTCAACATCATTGCTAACTATATGAATATATATAATTCACATGTTATGATTAATGACACTGGAGACAACATTTAATAGAATCTTGACTCAGAAACATAACCTAAAGGGACACAGAGACATGAATTATTAAGAATTGAATAATAATTGATGAAACACATTTGTTTCAATGTTTTTATTATATTTTGTTCTTGGAATATTTCACTAATAAGGCGGAAAAACCTTTTTTTCATAATCTATTTAATAAAAGTTATATTTTATATACAATTAGCCTGTATGTGCGCCAACAAAGAGACAATACTCTTCTCGTCCTTTTTTTGTAAAATCTGATGATGCACAGGTTTCTTCTCCAGGATCTAGTTCTGGGGAGGAGGATCTGTTTACTTTGGATGTTCCTTCTTTGGTGAGTCCTAGATATTCAGGATGATAAACCAGCTCATAGTAAGAAGGCTCCAATGTTTATTCACCACCGGAAGGTGGTCAAAATGGAGTTTCCTATGTCAGAACAGTTCACTGAGCTTATAAAGGAGGCATGGGGTAACCCTGATAAATGATTTTATGTGAATAAGAGACTAACATCATTGTATCTGTTCCCACCTTCTGTATGTACTAAGTGGGAGGTACCTCCTAGTGTGGATGCTCATGTAACGCATATAGGGGCCTATTCATTAAACGTAAAAATTCTCTGGAGATAATTAGCTTTAGAACTCTCATGGAGTTCTAGCTAATTATAGGTGGAATTCATCATTCCACCTCTCCATAAGTATCTGATCCGAAAAGCTGTCATTTTTGCGATGACAGCTTTTCGGGAAATAGATACTTTTCCCTGCCTACACTACCTTATCGCATCTGGAAACAGTGCTGCGCATGCGCTGTTACATCTGTAAAACCAGCGCATGCGCAGCACTGCCTACAGATGCGTTAAGTTAAGTACCCCCCCGATCCACCCCACCCCCTCCCCCCTCCGCTCACCTTCCCCCCCCTACTTACCTGTCCGTGCAGCAGCCTCCGGCTCCGTCCTGCTGGTCTGTCATGTGGTTTCCCAGCAGACCACATGACAGATTAGAAAAAAACTTTTTTTTTTTTTTTTTTTTTTTTTTTTGTCTAAACTGTCTTGTGCTCTGCTGGGGAGCACACATGTCCGACCAGCCTCCGGAGCTTGAGGACGGAGCAGAGCGCCAGAGGGACTCGTCGGGGGACCTGCACACGCGGATACAGGTAAGTTTCACAGTGGCGAATAGTAACTGCATCAAATTCCGAAAATTGATAATTTTTGGTATTTGATGAATACCATAATTTCCACATCCCCATACTAATGTATAGGGAGTGTGGAAATTAATGCAGGGGAACTTAGCAAGGAGATATCTGTGATATCTCCTGTGCTAAGTGGCTACATGAATACCAAAATAACGTTATTTAAGGAAAATGTCCTTAAAAACGTTATTTTAGTGTTGATGAATAGGCCCCTTAATCAGAAATGCTACATTGCCTATTCCATCAGCGTCTTTGAAGGATTCCACAGATAAAAAGATTGAAGGCTGTTTTAGGCAATATTCTCGTAATCTGGAGCTGTTATTCATCCAGCTATGGCTAGAGCCTGGGTTCCCAAAGCTGTTAAATAGAATGGAAAGGGGCATTGGAAGATTCTCTACCAAATGCTACCAGAGAACAGATGATAAATATCTCACACATACGGGAAGTGGCTTCCTATCTGGGAGGAGCTGCAGTGGATTTTGGTATTTTAGTTTATGCTGGGCATCAGCAGCATCCATAGTGGCACGCAGGGTTAAGATCTTTGATCCTGTATCAGCTTTCCAAGAGGGCGCTGGAAGTCTTACCTTCTATGGAAAGATAATTTTTGGAGTAGAGTTGGATAATATAATTACTACTCTGGCGTCTTCAAAGTCAGCACGTCTGCCATCTAGGTCAAATACTAAATCTCAACAAGCTCTCGGCATGATGGAGCGGGCCTCCTCCTGGAGAATCCCAGAGTGGGAGGCCGACTTCTTCAGTTTGCGGATTATTGGCGTCAAACAACTACAAATGCCTGGGTCTGAGAAATGGTCTCTCATGGGTATACCTTCACTTTCAGGAGACATCCCCACCAGATGTTTTGTTTTTTTGCAGAGATCCTTGATCAGATGTGGACAAGGCCTTGGTTTTTGAGGAAGCAATTCACTCCTTGCTCCTTGTCTCAACAAGGAAAAAGTTATTACTCCAATCTATTTCTGGTTCAGAAACCAAATGGGGCCTGTTGCCCTCAACAAGTGTATCCATGTTCCCATATTCAGTCGTGGTGCCTCTGCTGAACAATTGTGCAAGACTGCCACGTGGTCTTCTGTCCACCCTTTTCTTAGGTTCTATGCATTTGATACTTTGCCTCTCAGGATGCTCCCTTTGGGGTGACGAGTTCTTCTTTCTGCTCAGGAGTGTCCCCCACCCTAGGGGAACTGCTTTAGGACATCCCCATGGTATACCTGTGGATCCCTATTGACCCCGAAGAAGAAAATCTTAGTTATGGTAGACTTACCTGTACCTAGATAACTCCTTTTCTTCGAGGTCCATAGGGTCCACAGGGCATCCACCCTGACACACCTGGCTTCATTGGGTTATTTTCTTTAACACAAGATAAGGGAATCTGTGACCAAGAGTGTTTCTGGTGTATGATTGTTCTTCCTTCTCCTTTTTCCTTCTGCCTCGAGGCTTGTTAACTAAACTGAAGTCCTATGGCTAGGGGCGGGGTATATATGGAGGAGGACCAGAGGCATCCTGGGAGCTGAAGCTTTTAAGTGTTTGGTGCCTGGTCTTCCAACCATATCCCTGTGGACCCTATGGACCTTGAAGAAAAGGTAAAGGCCCCCATACATCAGCAATTGATTGCAGCATTCGTGCAATTTGCAATCGATTGAAAAAGGGAAAGATTTTTATACACAATCGATTGCAAATTGCACAATTGCTGCAATCAATTGCTGATGTATAGGGGCCTTAAGTCTACCATAACTCTGATTTTTTTTTTCCCAAAGGCGACTGGCTTTACTTCCTGCTGTTTAGACTCTTCTGCAGAGAGATCTTCATCTCCAGCCTCCTTTTCTTTCACTGCTCCATGGGATTTGAATCTAGTCTTGCATTACTTAGTCTGAGGTATTCTAGCCCTTAGATGGGGGGGATCTCAAGCATTTCACTTGGAAAACTGTTTATCTCTTGGTAACTGCTTTAACCAAGAGGGTTTCTGAACTGGGTGCTTTGTTTTGTCATTCCCCATACCTGGTATTTCATGATGACCGGGCAGAGCTCCGGACAAAGCCTTCTTTGCAGCCAAAGGTTGTGTTCAAGTTTCACATCAATCAGCCAGCCCAGTGTGGTACAGGCCCTTCCTGATTAGGATGCCTCAGTCCAGACTTTGCCTTCCGGAAGGTGGATCATTTATTTGTCCTGCATGTTGTCCTTAATCAGGGCTGGCCAGCCTCTAAACATCCCATTTCTCCTTCATCTACTAGGGGACACTTGAGGCCAAAGACAGTGCGGTATATCCGATGCTAAGTGGGAGCTGGCACTTAGTTCGTGCCTGATGGGAGCTGGATGTGTATGTACACTCCTCAGGGTTTTTTTTATTAGCTGGAGCGCTACTGCACTGAAGCAAAGAAGTTTTCAATGAGGTACAGACAGGCAGCAGCTGCAAAGATGGAGCTGCCGGAGGGACCCGCTCGCAAGTGCACGCACTTCGCCTGGGGTCCCCGACTGCTGAGACCACCATCTCCATAACAAGGGCGTTCCACATGCCGCTACTTGCAGCGCACAAAGCGGCCCCCATCAGTCAGACCGCAGCTCCGTGAGTATGCCCAAGCTCCCCAAATAGCTGGGAAGCCAGGATAACTTCTAACCAGGTAGTACATACAGCAGCAGGCTGCTCTGATTAGCGGGGCAGCCAAGAGGCACTCAGCTACGGCTCATCACATTAAGCACAGCTCTATAAAAAAATTAAGTGTCAGAAAGCGCGCTTAGAGTTAAAGATAAGCGCCATAGCAGAGGGCAGAGCCTAGCTCCGGAGACCTGCGCCTTCCTCCCAGTGACCCCATCGCTTCTCTGGATGTGTTCTGGCGGCCATTACATTGAAGGGGCACTATTTACTGTATAAGGAAAACGCTGCTGAAAAAAAAACTGATAGCCTAGCCTGAACTGTGAGTAATCAGGGGTTTAGGCTGGTCAGGAGAGCATTAAGACAGTTTATTACTACTAGGGGTGAGCGGGTTCGGATTTGTGAAATCTGAACCCCCCCGAGCCCCCCTATCCGAGGCAGATCCGAGTCAGGCTCAACT
Source organism: Taudactylus pleione (assembly GCA_031769625.1). Lineage (NCBI taxonomy): Eukaryota > Metazoa > Chordata > Amphibia > Anura > Myobatrachidae > Taudactylus > Taudactylus pleione. Next base: position 4,731,573 of record JAUIMM010000024.1, on the reverse strand, counting down.
TTTCCCGCCTGACTCGGATCTGAAATCAAGGCAAAACGTCATCATCTCGCCTTCCGGGTCTCGCGGGTTTTGGATTCTATATAAGGTACCTGCGTCGGCGCCATTTTCGCACTCGGCTGTGGACAGTGAAGAGGGAGGGTGGGAGTTAGGGCTGGCTGTGTAGTGTAGTGTAGTGCAGTGTAGTGTTGTGCTGTGCTGCGCTGCGCTGTGCTGCTGTTATCCATAGGGGCTGTGTCCACTCCTCCAAAGTCCATAGGGGCTGGCTGGAATGTGTTGTGCAGTCAGTTGTCCATAGGGGCTGTGTTCACTCCAAAGTCCTGTGCAGTGTCCCAGTCCTAAAGGGGTGCTGTAGTGGTGTCCAGGGGGTGCTCTGTCCATCAGGGGTGCTCACCCCAAGTGCAAAAAAAATAAATATTTTTTCTGTGTTTGTGAATTGTGTGCGCAGTAGCCGCACGTGCATCAACAAAGTAGCACCAAGCGTGCGCCTGTGTCATAAGTAAAGGGCCAGCTGGCTTGACCGTTAAAGGGTGCTGTAACCCCCAAAGTGTACATCAAACCAAATAAAAAAAAATTCTGTGTTTGTGAATTGTGTGCACTGTGGCTGCACGTGCATCAACAAAGGAGCAGCGCCAAGAGTGCGCCTGTGTCCCATAAGTAAGCAGCAGCGACAAGCATGCGTCTGTCTGTTAAAGGGTGGTGTAACCGCCAAAGTGCACTCCAAAAAAAAATAAATTTCTTCTGTGTTTGTGAATTGTCTGCACTGTACGTGCATCCTCAAAGCAGCAGCGCCAAGCATGCGTCTGTCTGTTAAAGGGTGGTGTAACCCTCAAAGTGCACTCCAACAAAAATAAAACATTTTCTTCTGTGTTTGTGAATTGTCTGCACTGTACGTGCATCTTCAAAGCAGCAGCGCCAAGCCTGCGTCTGTCTGTTAAAGGGTGGTGTAACCCTCAAAGTGCACTCCAACAAAAATAAAACATTTTCTTCTGTGTTTGTGAATTGTCTGCACTGTACGTGCATCTTCAAAGCAGCAGTGCCAAGCGTGCGTCTGTCTGTTAAAGGGTGGTGTAACCCTCAAAGTGCGCTCCACAAAGAATAAAAAATTCTTATTTTTTTTTCTGTCTTTGTGAATTGTGCGCCTGTGTCCCATAAGTAAAGAGCCGGCTGGCTCATTTCTTAAGGGTGGTGTAACCCACAAAGTGCACTAGTCTCCAACAAAAATAAAAAATAATTTCCTGTGTTTGTGTGCACCTTAGCCGCACATATATATCAATATAACATAAATGGAGGACCAAACTTTCTCCGATAAAAATAAAATAGGAAAGATTTCTGGACTGCACAACCTGACTATATATATAATGGGAGGTGCTACCTGATGAGACTAATTGCAGGCACAGAAACAGACAAATCTCAGGTGCACAACTCCAAATTATTAATAATATATATAAATGCAATAAAATTTTGCAATCAATAGAGGTTTTTAGCATAATAATGGCCAAGGTTATGGGCCAACCCACCACATCCAGGTAACCTCTTTCGGGTAGGTCCCTAACATACTAGGGTTCAAATCCAGAGCGCATGACCCCCCAAAACTGGCCCAGCCAAGCCGCCCCAGGGCACCACCATAGTAAGAAAAGTGCAGTGTAAAGAGATAGTTAGGAGCAGCTGCAGCTGCATATAAAGAATGAAAATAAAAAAGTGAAGTATACATATATATTAAGCACACACAGTGAAGGGTTAAAATGTGTTATAAAGGAACATGTGTTATAATGCGGTGCCCTGAGACAGATTAACCAACGCAATCCAGGGGGACCCACACCCCAAAAATGAACCAAAGTTGCACTACAGTATATAACTTGTAGGACTTACCTAGAATTGTGCCTAATACAGTGTACATATATATTACCATACTCCATGCTTTGAAACCAATAAGGAAGGGTGCTAGTCCAGAATGAGGGCATCTCCTTTCCCTCAGAAGTGCAATAAAGCACATTAAATGGAGTATATGGGAAAGATTTCTGGACTGCACAACCTGACTATATATATAATGGGAGGTGCTACCTGATGAGACTAATTGCAGGCACAGAAACAAACAAATCTCAGGTGCACAACTTCAAATTATTAATAATATATATAAATGCAATAAAATGTTGCAATCAATAGAGGTTTTTAGCATAATCATGGCCAAGGTTATGGGCCTACCCACCACATCCAGGTAACCTCTTTTGGGTAGGTCCCTAACATACTAGAGTTCAAATCCAGAGTCCCCCTGGATTGCGTTGGTTAATCTGTCTCAGGGCACCGCATTATAACACATGTTCTATATAACACATTTTAACCCTTAACTGTGTGTGTTTAATATATATGTACTTCACTTTTTTATTTTCATTCTTTATATGCAGCTGCAGCTGCTCCTAACTATCTCTTTACACTGCACTTTTCTTACTATGGTGGTGCCCTGGGGCGGCTTGGCTGGGCCAGTTTTGGGGGGTCATGCGCTCTGGATTTTAACCCTAGTATGTTAGGGACCTACCCGAAAGAGGTTACCTGGATGTGGTGGGTAGGCCCGTAACCTTGGTCATGATTATGCTAAAATCCTCTATTGATTGCAAAATTCTATTGCATTTATATACAGTCAGGTCCATAAATATTGGGACATTGACAGAATTTTCAGATTTTGGCCTCTATTCACCACCACAATGGTTTTGAAATGAAACAAACAAGATGTGCTTTAGCTGCATACTTTCAGATTTAATTTGAGGGTAATTACATACAAATTGGGTGAACGACGTAGGAATTACAACAGTTTCAATATGTGCCTCCCACTTTTTAAGGGGCCAAAAGTAATGGGACTATCAACTCAAAAGCTATTTCATGGACAGGTGTGGGCTATTCCCTCATTATATCATTATCAATTAAGCAGGTAAAAGGTCTGAAGTTGATTCTAGGTGTGACATTTGCATTTGGAATCAGTTGCTGTCAACTCTCAATATGAGATCCAAAGAGCTGTCACTATCAGTGAAGCAAGCCATGATTAGGCTGAAAAATCTAAACAAACCCATCAGAGAGATAGCAAAAACATTAGGTGTGGCCAAATCAACTGTTTGGAACATTCTTAAAAAGAAAGAACGCACCGGAGAGCTCAGCAACACCAACAGACACGGAAGACCACGGAAAACAACTGTGGTGGATGACAAAAGAATTATTTCCCTGGTGAAGAAAAACCCCTTCACAACAGTTGGCCAAATCAAGAACACTCTCCAGGAGGTAGATGTATATGTGTCAAAGTCAACAATCAAGAGAAGACTTCACAAGAGTGAATATAGAGGGTTCACCACAAGATGCAAACCATTGGTGAGCCACAAAAACAGGAAGACCAGATTAGAGTTTGCCAAACAACATCTAAAAAAGCCATTACAGTTCTGGAACAACATCCTATTGACAGATGAGACAAAGATCAACTTGTACCAGAGTGATGGGAAGAGAAGAGAAGGAAAGGAACTGCTCATGATCCAAAACATACCACCTCATAAGTGAAGCATGGTGGTGGTAGTGTCATGGCGTGGGCATGTATGGCTGCCAATGGAACTGGTTCCCTTGTATTTATTGATGATGTGACTGCTGACAAAAGCAGCAGAATGAATCCTGAAGTGTTTCGGGCAATATTATATGCTCAGATTCAGTCAAATGCTTCAGAACTCATTGGACAACGCTTCACAGTGCAGATGGACAATGACCCGAAGCATACTGCAAAAGCAACCAAAGAGTTTTTTAAGGCTAAAAAGTGGAATGTTATGCAATGGCCAAGTCAATCCCCTGACCTGAATCCGATTGAGCATGAATTTCACTTGATGAAGACAAAACTGAAGGGAAAATGCACCAAGAACAAGCAGGAACTGAAGACATTTGCAGTAGAGGCCTGGCAGAGCATCACCCAGGATGAAACTCAGCGTCTGGTGATGTCTATGCATTCCAGACTTCAGGCTGTAATTGCCTGCAAAGGATTTGCAACAAAGTATTAAAAAGTGAAAGTTAGATTTAGGATTGTTTAGTTTGTCCCATTACTTTTGGCCCCTTAAAAAGTGGGAGGCATATATAGAAACCGTTGTAATTCCTACACCGTTCACCTGATTTGGATGTAATTACCCTAAATTAAAATCTGAAAGTCTGCAGTTAAATCACATCTTGTTTGTTTCATTTCAAAGCCATTGTGGTGGTGAATAGAGGACAAAATATGAAAATTCTGTCAATGTCCCAATATTTATGGACCTGACTGTATATTATTAATAATTTGGAGTTGTGCACCTGAGATTTGTCTGTTTCTGTGCCTGCAATTAGTCTCATCAGGTAGCACCTCCTATTATATATATAGTCAGGTTGGGCAGTCCAGAAATCTTTTCCATATACTCCATTTAATGTGCTTTATTGCACTTCTGAGGGAAAGGAGATGCCCTCATTCTGGACTAGCACCCTTCCTTATTGGTTTTAAAGCATGGAGTATGGTAATGTATATGCACACTGTATTAGGCACAATTCTAGGTAAGTCCTACAAGTTATATACTGTAGTGCAACTTTGGTTCATTTTTGGGGTTTCGGTCCCCCTGGATTGCGTTGGTTAATCTGTCTCAGGGCACCGCATTATAACACATGTTCCTTTATAACACATTTTAACCCTTCACTGTGTGTGTTTAATATATATGTAGTTCACTTTTTTATTTTCATTCTTTATATGCAGCTGCAGATGCTCCTAATTATCTCTTTACACTGCACTTTTCTTACTATGGTGGTGCCCTGGGGCGGCTAGACTGGGCCAGTTTTGGGGAGTCCTGTGCTCTGGATTTGAACCCTAGTATGTTAGGGACCTACCCGAAAGAGGTTACCTGGATGTGGTGGGTAGGCCCATAACCTTGGCCATGATTATGCTAAAAACCTCTATTGATTGCAAAATTTTATTGCATTTATATATATTATTAATAATTTGGAGTTGTGCACCTGAGATTTGTCTGTTTCTGTGCCAAAAATAAAATAGGGAATGATCAAGAACCACTTCCTCCTAGTGCTGAAGCTGCTGCCACTAGTCATGACATAGACAATAACATGCCATCAACGTCGTCTGCCAAGGCCGATGCCCAATGTCATAGTAGAGGGCACATACAATCCCAAATGACAAAGTTCAGGAAAATGACCTTAAAAAAAACATTTAAATCATCTGAAGAGAAACGTAAACTTGTCAATATGCCATTTACGACACGGAGTGGCAAGGAACGGCTAAGGTCTTTCCCTATGTTCATGACTAGTGGTTCAGCTTCACATGACGACGGAAGCCCTCCTCCCGCTAAAAAAAATCAAATGAGTTAAGCTGGCAAAAGCACAGCGAAGAGCTGTGCGTTCTAAGAAGATATCACAAATCCCCAAGGAGAGTCCAAGTGTGGTGGCAGTTGCGATGCCTGACCTTCCCAGCACTGGATGGGAAGAGGTGGCTCTTTCCACCATTTGCACGCCCCTTGCAAGTGCTGAAAGGAGCACCCACAGTCCACTTGCTGATATGCAAATTGAAGATGTCACTGTTGAAGTACAACAGGATGAGGATACTGGTGTAGCTGGCGCTGAGGAGGAAGTTGGCGAGGAGGATTCTGATGGTGATGTGGTTTGTTTAAATCCACAGGCTCCGGGGGAGACAGTTGTTGTCCATGGGATGAAAAAGCCCATCACGGTCATGCCTGGGCAGAAGACCAAACATTCCACCTCTTTGGTCTGGCAATATTTCTATCCAAATCCGGACAACAACTGTCTTGCCATATGTACCATATGTAAAGGTGAAATAAGTAGGGGTAGGGACGTTAACCACCTAGGAAAATCCTCCCTTATATGGCACCTGCAGTGCTTTCATAAAAAGTTACTGTCAAGTTCAGAAACTTTGGCTAAGACCGTAAGCAGTCCAGGGACACCTAAATCCCATTGTCCTGTTGTATCCAAGTGCCTGCAAACCACACCGTCAACTCCCTCCTCGTCAATTTCCTCCTTAGTCAGGATCGGAAGTAGTCCTGCAGGCCATGTCACTGGCATGACTGACTCTCCTATCCAGGATTCCTCCGGAGGATCCTGCATTGCTACACCTACTGCTGCCGCTGCTGCTGTTGCTGCTGCTGGGAGTCGTTCATCATCCCAGAGAGGAAGTAGGAACACCACTACTTTTACTAAACAATTGACTCTCCAACAGTCCTTAGCGAGGAGGATGAAGTACGACAGCAGTCATCCTGAAGCAAAACGTATAACTGAGGCCTTGACTGCTACTTTGGTGTAAGACGTGCGTCTGGTATCCGCCATTAGTGCATTGGGATTTAGACAATTGATGGAGGTAGTGTGTCCCCGGTACCAAATCCCGTCTAGATTCTACTTCACTAGGCAGGAGATACCAAGAATGTACAGAGATGTCAGAAAAAGTGTCCTCAGTGTCCTAAAAAATGCGGTTGGACCCAATGTCCACTTAACCACGGACATGTGGACAAGTGGAACAGGGCAGACTAAGGACTATATGACTGTGACAGCCCACTGGGTAGATGTATCACCTTACGCAGCAACAACAGCAGTGTCACCAGTAGCAGCATCTCAGAAATGCCAGCTCGTTCCAAGGCAGGCTATGCTGTGAATCACCGGTTTCAGTAAGAGGCACACTGCCGAAAACCTCTTAGAGAAACTGAGGGAAATCATCGCCCAGTGGCTTACCCGACTTAGACTCTCCTTGGGATTTGTGATATCTGACAACGCCACCAATATTGTGCGGGCATTACATCTGGGCAAATTCCAGCATGTCCCATGTTTTGCTCACACAATAAACTTGGTGGTGCAGAATTTTCTGAAAAGTGACAGGGGCGCGCAGGAGACGCTTTGGGTGGCCCGAAAAATTTCTGCCCACTTTCGCCATTCAGCGACTGCGTGCCGAAGACTGGAGCGCCAGCAAACACTCTTGAACCTGCCCCGCCATCACCTGAAGCAAGAGGTTGTGACGCGGTGGAACTCAACCCTGTATATGCTTCAGGGGATGGAGGAGCAGCAAAAAAACCATTCAAGCCTATACATCCACCTATGACATAGGCAAAGGAGGGGGTATGCACCTGACTCAAGCGCAGTGGAGAATGATTTCCGTGTTGTGCAAGGTTCTCCAGCCCTTCGAGCTTGCCACACGTGAAGTCAGTTCAGACACTGCCAGCTTGAGTCAGGTCATTCCCCTCATCAGGCTTTTGCAGAAGCAGCTAGAGAAAGTGAAGGAGGAGCTAAGATGGAGCGATTCCGCTCGGCATGTGGGACTTGTGGATGAAGCCCTTCATTCACTTTGCAGGATTCCAGGGTGGTCATTCTGTTGAAATCAGACCACTATATTTTGGCCACCGTGCTCGATCCTAGGTTTAAAGCCTATGTGGTATCTCTCTTTCCGGCCAACACAAGCCTGCAGATGTGCAAAGACCTGCTGGTGAAAACAATGTCAGCTGAAGCGGAACGTGACATGTCAACAGCTCCTTCTTCATTTTCTCCCGCAACTGGGGCTGCCAGGAAAAAACTTAGGTATCCTAAGCAACCCACTGGCGGTGATGCAGGGCAGGCAGGACCAAGTTTGGACATCTGGTCCGGACTGAAGGACCTGTTAACAATTTCTGACATGTCTACTGTCACTGCATATGATACTGTCACCATTGACAGAATGGTGGAGGATTACATCAGTGACAGCATCCAAGTAGGCATGTCAGACAGTCCGTACCTGTACTGGCAGGAAAAAGAGGCAATTTGGAGGCCCCTGTACAAACTGGCTCTATTTTACCTGAGTTTCCCCCCCCTCCAGTGTGTACTCCGAAAGAGTGTTTAGTGCAGCCGGGAACCTTGTCAGCGAAAGGCGTAGGAGATTGCTTCCACAAAATGTGGAGAAGATGATGTTCATAAAAATGAATTATCAACTCTTCCAGGGAGACCAGCCTCCAAAACTACAGAGGGACCTGTGGTGGTGGATTCCAGCGGGGACAAATTAATACTCTGTGAGGATGTACACAACACTGAAGAGGGTGAGGAATCGGTGGATGAGGAGGATGAGGACGACATCTTGCCTCCGTAGAGCCAGTTTGTGCAGGGACAGATTAATTTCCAGCTTGTTTTGTGGGGGCCCAAATGAACCAACCAGTTCAGCCACAGTCGTGTGGCAGACCCTGGCGCTGAAATGATTGGTTTGCTAAAGTGTGCATGTCCTGTTTATACAACATAAGGGTGGGTGGGAGGGCCCAAGGACAATTCCATCTTGCACCTCTTTTTTTTCTTTGCATTATGTACTGTTTGGGGCCTAGTTTTTCAAACTGCCATCCTGTCTGCCACTGCAGTGTCACTCCTAGATGGGCCACGTGTTTGTGCCGCCCACTCGTGTCGCTTAGCATAGTCATCCAGCTACCTCGGTGCAAAAAAAATACAGATCCAAAACACAAAACCCAGAACACAAACACGGAAGGGTGGTTTTGGCAAAACCAATCCAGATCCAAAACACGAAGATCCAGATCCAAAACCAAAACACAAGACACGAAAAGTGGCCGGTGCACACCCCTAATTACTACTTTAGTATAAGTGGTTGCTTCCTTCTATGCCTAGCATTTTCTCGCACTGCTAGGAGTGCTATTAGGGTAAGTGTGGCTATCTCCTGCTTCTCTGTATCCCAGTTTCTTCTTTGACCTTTTTCACTACACTTTACTGTGGTTTGTGTGGGGTCTGTATGTATCATGAAGCTATATTAAACAAAAAGAGGCTAGGGGTTGTTAGAGATGGGCACGCATGCACAAAATCAGTACATTAAAGTTTGACTTTTATTAGCTATTATACTAAAAATTCCATTCACTGGGAATGGTACAGTGAAAAATAGAGGTAAAAAAATAATTAAATTGACAAACATACATATAGATTAGTGTATAAAGATAGAAAAATGTGAGCAAATATCAAGGCTTGATAAAGCTGTTTACACAGTGAAATGTGCATGTTGGCGTTTCAAGTGGGTCCACCACATAGTCCCATGAAAATGTATATATCATGCTTGTAATAGATCAGAAGTGGTAACACTATAAATATATGGTGTGGTCAGGGGCGGATTGGGACGGAAAACCAGCCCGGGAAATTTATGGAAGCAGCCCTAATGGGGGTGTGGCTGTTGAGGGTCAAGTAATTGAAGGGTGAGGGGTGGGCTGGGCCGCCAGCCACCATGGGGACTGGCCCAGCGGGAACTGGCCCGGCGTCCCGGTGGCCCAATCCGCCCCTGGGTGTGGTAATAATGCTCTTTGATTAGGGATGATGTTAACAGTGCAGTAACATTATTAATTGGCAGCACAGCTTAGTGATTTGTGAGCTGCATATGAATTGATCAGTCAGAATAAAACTGACACTATATAGCAGTATTAGTGTGACGCTATTTTATGCTCCCAAACCAATGTGTATTATATTAAGTAAATAGATTGTGACACATGCAGGGCCACCATTAATTAAATGGAGGTGGAAGCCAGGGTTCGCTCGGGCCGCTCCTCCACCAACATAAAGGCCCCTTTGTTAAATGGAGTCATCGCACATGACGTCACGCTGCACCGGACGGAGAGGTCAGAGGAGCCGCAGATCGCAAAGAGCAGCGTCTGCCGGGGAAGAAGGAGAGAAGCAGCCAGGTAAACTCGGAACTAAGGTAAGTGTGAAAAAGCGGGCAGGGCAGAGATGACTGGATTTAATACCGGGGGGAGGGGGATTTGTGAACTTGGGAAGTAAACTGTTGTTGATATAGTGTGCCACGTCCCCCGTTACTGCTGACTGGAAGCAGACAGGTGAGAGGCACTGCAGGCCCCTTACATAGCGGCACACAAGGAAAATAGCATACTTGCCAGTACTCCAAGATAGCAGTTTGATATTGGGAACTCCATGCTATTGAAAAGATCCAGCCGGTGAGCTTAAAAAGTTAATATCTTAACCACCCAAGTGCTATTGAAAGATCAATATGGAGAGAGACATTGTATACTTATCAAATTGCAATAACCAGCTAGTGAGCAAACAAGTATCAACCTTGTATGTACTTTACACTATCCAGATTATACTGGTTAGATGTTGAGATATCCAAGATATTTAGACAATACAGCATTTGTAATTAAGCATTGTAGAGAACTTCAACTGTTATATGTGTTAACTAGAACATTGTGAATAAATTTATATATTTTTAAAGGAAACCTTTTGTATCAATCCAGCATATTAATACATATTACATGTTTATTTATACATTTTGATGTTTGCGCAGTTCACTAGAGGGTCTTTTTTCTTGGGGAAGTAAATTGCACAGAATAGCTAGCAGAGACTGTATTCAATATGAGGGGGGTGTAGGGGGGCAGGGCCAGACACAGGAATTCTGGGGGATGTAGGGGGGGCAGGGCCAGACGCAGGAATTCTGGGGGATGTAGGGGGGGCAGGGCCAGACGCAGGAATTCTAGAGGGGGGATTCCCAGGGGCAAATGCAGGAAAGTGAGGGATAGGGACACAATGCAGGCACATGGTGGTAGAGGGCAGAGAGTGAGGGAAGCATATGGGGAGAGGGCAGAGAGTGATGCATATGGGGAGAGGGCAGAGAGTGAGGGATGCATATGGGGAGAGGGCAGAGAGTGAGGGATGCATATGGGGAGAGGGCAGAAAGTGAGGATGCATATGGGGAGAGGGCAGAGAGTGAGGGATGCATATGGGGAGAGGGCAGAGAGTGAGGGATGCATTTGGGGAGAGGGCAGAGAGTCAAGGATGCATATGGGGAGAGGGCAGAGAGTGAGTGATGCATATGGGGAGAGGGCAGAGAGTGAGTGATGCATTTGGGGAGAGGACAGAGAGTGAGTGATGCATATGGGGAGAGGGCAGAGAGTGAGGGATGCATTTGGGGAGAGGGCAGAAAGTGAGGGATGCATATGGGGAGAGGGCAGAGAGTGAGGGATGCATATGGGGAGAGGGCAGAGAGTGGGGGATGCATATGGGGAGAGGGCAGAGAGTGAGGGATGCATATGGGAAGAGGACAGAGAGTGATGCATATGGGGAGAGGACAGAGTCAGTGATGCATAAGGGGAGAGGGCAGAGAGTGAGGGATGCATATGGGAAGAGGACAGAGTGATGCATATGGGGAGAGGGCAGAGTCAGTGATGCATATGGGGAGAGGGCAGAGTCAGTGATGCATATGGGGAGAGGGCAGAGAGTGAGGGATGCATATGGGGAGAGGGCAGAGTCAGTGATGCATATGGGGAGAGGGCAGAGAGTGAGGGATGCATATGGGGAGAGGGCAGAGAGTGATGCATATGGGGAGAGGACAGAGAGTGAGTGATACATATGGGGAAGAGGACAGAGAGCGATACATATGGGGAGAGGGCAGAGAGTGAGGGATGCATATGGGGAGAGGGCAGATAGTAATGCATATGGGGAGAGGACAGAGAGTGAGGGATGCATATGGGGAGAGGACAGAGAGTGATACATATGGGTAGAGGACAGAGAGTGAGGGATGCATATGGGGAGAGGACAGAGAGTGAGGGATGCATATGGGGTGAGGACATAGAGTGATGCATATTGGGAGAGGACAGAGTCAGGGATGCATATGGGGAGAGGGCAGAGTCAGTGATGCATATGGGGAGAGGGCAGCGAGAGAGGGATGCATATGGGGAGAGGACAGAGAGTGAGGGATGCATATGGGGAGAGGGCAGAGAGTCAGTGATGCATATGGGGAGAGGGCAGAGAGTGAGGTATGCGTATGGGGAGAGGACAGAGAGTGAGGGATGCATATGTGAGGGATGCATATGGGGAGAGGGCAGAGAGTGGGGGATGCATATGGGGAGAGGGCAAAGAGTCAGTGATGCATATGGGGAGAGGGCAGAGAGTGAGGGATGCGTATGGGGAGAGGACAGAGAGTGAGGGCTGCATATGGGGAGAGGGCAGAGAGTGAGGGATGCATATGGGGAGAGGGCAGAGAGTGAGTGTTGCATATGGGGAGAGGGCAGAGTGTGAGGGATGCATATGGGGAGATGGCAGAGAGTGAGGGATGCATATGGGGAGAGGGCAGAGAGTGAGGGATGCATATGGGGAGAGGGCAGAGAGTCAGGGATGCATATTGGGGGAGGGCAGAGAGTCAGGGATGCATATGGGGGGAGGGCAGAGGGTGAGGGATGCATATGGGGAGAGGGCAGAGAGTGAGGGATGCATATGGGGAGAGGGCAGAGAGTCAGGGATGCATATGGGGAGAGGGCAGAGAGTGAGGGATGCATATGGGGAGAGGGCAGAGAGTGAGTGATGCCTATGGGGAGAGGGCAGAGAGTCAGTGATGCATATGAGAAAGAGGGCAGAGAGTGAAGAATGCATATGGGGAGAGGGCAGAGAGTCAGTGATGCATATGAGAAAAAGGGCAGAGAGTGAAGGATTCATATGGGGGAAGAGGGCAGAGAGTGAGGGATGCATATGGTGGAAGAGGGCAGAGAGTGAGGGATGCATATGGGGAGAGGGCAGAGAGTCAGGGATGCATATTGGGGGAGGGCAGAGAGTCAGGGATGCATATGGGGGGAGGGCAGAGGGTGAGGGATGCATATGGGGAGAGGGCAGAGAGTGAGGGATGCATATGGGGAGAGGGCAGAGAGTCAGGGATGCATATGGGGAGAGGGCAGAGAGTGAGGGATGCCTATGGGGAGAGGGCAGAGAGTGAGTGATGCCTATGGGGAGAGGGCAGAGAGTCAGTGATGCATATGAGAAAGAGGGCAGAGAGTGAAGAATGCATATGGGGAGAGGGCAGAGAGTCAGTGATGCATATGAGAAAGAGGGCAGAGAGTGAAGGATTCATATGGGGAAGAGGGCAGAGAGTGAGGGATGCATATGGTGGAAGAGGGCAGAGAGTGAGGGATGCATATGGGGGAAGAGGGTAGAGAGTGAGGGATGCGAGGGATGCATAAGGAGTAGTGGGGACTGCAGCAATCAACATGGGGAAAAGTTGCAATAGCTCTTTGGCTGGGAGGACACCACGCATCAACCGCCTACCTTGTACTAGGCATCATTTCCCGCATAAATGGAGACATTTCTCTGTAAGTAAAACAGGAGAGACTCGATGGAGTCCAAGTAATCCTCCACATGGGTCACCATGTGGGTCTGGCCTCCGTTGCTCGGGTTCAGCATCTTGTGCTACTCCAGCCTCCAGTACAGCCCCCAGCAGGCTCATGCCAGCTCCAGTGTCTGTCCCTCCAGGGGACTCCCACCTATGGCCAGAGGGAGAGATGAATGTGGTCATCCCGACCCCTGGCTGGGCATGCAAGATAGACCTGGGGATATGGCACAAATGCGATCCACTCTGGGGGGCTGTTGGATGGGTAGGAGACAGGCGGCGTCTACCAACCAGTGGATGCCAAAGCCGGGCAGCAGAGAGAACGGCTGGGAGTGGGGAAAGTCTGGAAATGTGAGCAGCTGATTGAATGGCTGTCTTCTGGGCAACAGCTTGGAAAGGAGGCTGTCAGTGTGGGATTTTTTGTGATAGTGGGTGGCCCATGGGTTGTGCAGAGATGAAGACAAGGCTGTCTCTGTCTCTGAGAAAAAGTGTAGGCCCATCAGGGGGCTTTCTGGGTGCGTTACTGGGGATGGCCCTGCCTATTTTGTCAGTCCCGGGCCCCCAATTCCTGATGGCAGCCCTGGACACATGAGACAGCAAAATATGGGACTTATAGAAGTGTGATTTACCACACAGATTGATTATTATCATTTTGAGCCTTGCTGAAAGCTGCAGTGAGGCACATGATACCATTTATTCTGTGATTATTGGATTCCTTTTTAGGAGTGCTCATAAATACTAAGTAACAATATAATAATACAATCTACCAGAATAACATATAGATAATTATTATCAATCTGTGATTATCTGAGCTGTGGTAATAATGTTACCTGATTGGGGAGGATGTTAACATTGCAACAACACTATTCATTGACCGCACAACTTAATGTGACTTTATCATGCTTGTACTAGTTCAGAAGTGATAACACTATAAATATATATTGTGGTAATAATGCTACTTGAATAGGGATGATGTTAACATTGCAGTAACATTATTCATTGGCAGCACAGCTAAAGTGATTTGTGAGCTGTATATGAATTGATCAGTCAGAATGAAACTAATATTATACAGCAGTATTAGTGTGACGCTATTCTATGCTCACAAACCAATGTGTATTATATTAAGGGAATAAATTGTGCCACATGAGACAGCAAAAGATAATAAGTATTGTGATGTGATTGTCTGACCTTTTAAAGGATTGAACCAGCAATTATGCCTTATATTAAAGGAGGACATTATTGTTGAAGTATTCAAACGCCACTCAAGTACATGTGATATTATTACCACCAATATTAGTGTATTCCTTTACTAATTTAGCTCTATGACCAACAAGGAGCATTTATATGTAGGTTATTAGATATATTGAATTTACATATTACATATAATTTTGCTCCGGTTCAACATAGTACATTGCTTTAATAATACTGGGAAGTTGAAATGGTGGACCCTGCTTTTTTATACACTATTTGTTCACATTTTTCTATCTTTATACACTAATCTATATGTATGTTTATCAATTTAATTAATTCATTTTTTACCTCTATTTTTCACTGTACCATTCCCAGTGAATGGAATTTTTAGCAGAATAGCTAATAAAAGTCAAACTTTAATGTATTGATTTTGTGCATGTGCACCCATCTCTAACAACTCCTAGCCTCCTTTGTTTAATATAGTCTAACTTGGTTGGATTAGGGCTGCACCCCCATAAATTGACCATTACTGGTTGCTAATTACTATGGAGCCTTCTACATGACCATAACTCGTCATATATTGGAGTATGCAGATATGGGGCCAAATGTAATAGGGTGAGAGTTTAGAAAAGTGAGAGTTTCTGACACTTTTTAAACTTTGCCAATGTAATAGAGTCCAAAAACAAAGTAACAGAGCGAACTTGCATGTTTTTTTTAGACTTAGAAAACTCTCACGATTTAAAATCTCATTCAGATGTTTTCCCATTTTGAAGATAAAACTCAACCAATGTGAGAGTTTACTGCTAAACTCTCACATTTCCTAATCTCTCACCCTATAACATTTGGCCCATACTCTCTTTCTCTAGAACTGATTGTGTATCATGAGGCTCTAAGGCAGGGGTTCACAGCCACGGTCCTCAAGGCACACTAACAGTCCAGGTTTTAGGGATAGCCATACTTGAGCACAAGTGACTTAATCAGTTCCACAGTTATTTTGATTTAACCATCTGTGCACAATCATGGACATAACTAACACCAGGACTGTTAGTGTGCCTTGAGGACCGAGGTTGGGAATCACTGCTCTAAGGCATCTACAATTATTTACCTGCAAATATTGTGCAGATTAGTTTACACAGTGACAATCATCTGACTCCCTATTGTGTAAAGGTGTTGGCATTGTGGCACAACACATTAAGTGCATAGCACACTGTGCTGGCTGACCTATGATCAAATCCCATTACATTGGCATTGCTGAGTCGCAACGCTGGGGTTTGATAGCCCACTACCGCTCTGGCTGTATGCAGTTTGTGTGTTAACCCTGTAAAAAGGCTTGCATCTTGAACAATAAACTTCAGGGATGTCAGATTTGCCATCTTGGATGGCGCAGGTTACACTAACAAAGCAAATAAGCTTTGGGCAATTGGCTGATGGAATAAAAAATAAGCTTCTGTTAGGGAGCCTATTCTGTCAGCATAAGATACAATGATGTTTGCCTTATTACCTACAGGAGGTGATTTTGGCGTGTAAATCGCTGTGGCTTATGCAATGGCTTCTCTCTGCTGAGCTGGAGACTTCTCGGAAATAGAGGAGCTTCCAAGGTCAGGGGTTCTAGAAGTATGGGTGCCTTGGAGTCTTGAAACCATTGCTCTTTCCTGTACTACTAATCAGTGTCAGATGGGATATATTTATTTTCTGCATTCCGCTTGGTATTGCAGATACGGGAGGAGGATACTAGTCCTGCTCCGCAGTATTTGTTTCTAAAGAATTAAAAGACAAGCTATTGCATTTCCAGTTCCAATAAAGCTGGATTATGTTCTGTTGTCAGCTTGGAAACATCCGGATAAACAAATTTCAGATGTCCCAGCGGTTATTATGTTTTTTTTCTCTTTTTCATGCATAGCAGTTAATCTTGTGAGTATCCCACTACAGTATATACATTGGTTTGGCGGCTGTTTAAGAAGTCGACACTGCCGGTTCCGGGGGACATGTCTATTAAAGACATTGGACAGTAGTTTGAAGTATACTCTCAAGTCCATTTGTACAGCTGCAGGTGTGATACTATGTCCTGTCATTGTAATCTTCGTGAAGGCAGAATGCAGTATAGAATAAAGCTGTGAAAACACTTCCAATCGTGGTTAGTGTTTTTCTTGCAGTGGATCTAGATAAATGGATTTCTCAAGCTACTTGCGGGTAAATCCTCTTATATTCCATTTGTGGCTCCTCCCCCTATAAGTTCTTATTCAGGACCCTCGTTTCGGTCCTTCAGTGCTCCAGGTTGTTCGCGGGACCATCAACTTCACGTGGTTCCAGAGGTCGGGGCAGTGTCGCTACTACATCTACTCAGAGGCGTAGCGTGTTGCCGGGGCTCCCGGAGCACTTGCATGCTTTGGCTCCCCTCATCCCAAGTGTTTCAGGGAGGAGGTGTGTCCAGCACATGGGGTTAAATTAAAGGGATGTATAACACTAAACATTAGGAGACGTATTGAAATGTTATATGCCAACCCACTAAAGTAATTACATTACTAAAATAAAAATATCAATAAAATAATGGGGGTTTCTCTGCAAAGGGGAACCTCTAATCGGTCTCCCCCCCTAAATGATTTTTAGCAGGTCCCCATTAACTATAATACTCATTACACCCAACTTACTCACTGACTCCATCAGAGCCAGATTTAGACCTCAAGGGACCCTAGGCAGGATACCAGTTTGGGGCCCCCCTCCCTCAAACTACCCTCATATTCTCTCCATCACAGCACCTCTCAACCCCCCTCATTACAGTCACCTCCATCAAAGCTCCTCATATCCCCTCTTCACAGCGGACCTTCATCCTAGCTCACTCATTCCCTCCCCCACATGGAGCCCCTCACAGCCTAGCACCCCTCATCACAGCCCCTTACAGCATGGTTGATGCTAGATCCTATGTGGCTAAAGGACCTCTGTGACGTATCAAGCACATGACCACTGCAGGAGGCTAGACCACTCCTGTGTTACCATCCACTAGGGCATAGAGGGGGAATAAATATTTGTGGTGAGCGTAGCAAGCCACCGTGCCCGAAGCATGGCAAGGGTAGCGAGCCCACAAGGGGACACTTTTGGCCCCCCGTTCTCATACTTGCCCCTCCCCCTTTCAGCACCGGTCACGTGGATGTGACATCACAGGTCCCCTGCAGCCCCTATTCTATTCATAACCCTCACAGCACCGCTCACCACAGCCCCAGTCATCACAGCCCCCCTCACTCCCCTTATCACAACCCCCATATCCCTCTCATCACAGCCACTCCATCACAACCCTCCATCACACCTCAGTCCTGCTCATTGCAGCCCCCTCCATCACAGCCACTCCTCATAACCCCCTCCATCACAGCCCTCCATCACAGCTCCTCATATCCCCTCTTCACAGCCCCTCCACCACAGCCACTCCCCATAGCTCTCTCCATCACAGTCCCTCCCCATAGCCCCCTACATCACAGCCCCTCCTCATAGCCCCCTCCATCACAGCCTCTCCTCATAGCCCCCTCCATCACAGCCCCTCCTCATAGCCCTCTCCATCACAGCCTCTCCTCATAGCCCCCTCCATCACAGCCTCTCCGCATAGCCCCCTCCATCACAGCCTCTCCTCATAGCCCCCTCCATCACAGCCACCCACTTAGACTTACCTGGTCCTGGTGGCTCCAACAGCGGCAGCAGAAGACTGGCGGTGGGGGACAGGTCTTGCAGCGAGGTCGGTGCCAGGAACCATCCTGAGCACTTTGGCGTGCCTGCGCAGGCAGCTGTATCACAGTGATACAGTCTGCCCAGAGGCTCTCTGGGAGTGGCGGCAGGACCACGTGACATCATATGGTACTCGCGCAGCGCTCCTCTGGGAGCGCTGTAATCAAGTAATCTTTTCGGGTAAAGGGGCTCTTAGGCGAGTGCCTAAGAGCCTAGCGGGAAATCCGGCCCTGCCCTCCATCACTGATAGCGCCATATCTCCCATTCACTCTTATATACACATGTTTACACCCCTCACTGACCACAATATATGTCTGTGCCCCGTACTCACACTCCCTAACTGATTGTAGCAGGCTCCATACCCTATAAAACTCCTCAGCCACTGTGTCCCCCCCCTCACTGATTGTAGCAGGCCCCCCAACAAAAATCGTTTCCGACGCCCCTGTTAAAGTGTCCTGTGCACAACAATTATACTGTTAGTGTCTATCAGTCTAAATAGCAAACACGGCACATGCACAACGCAGCAGAAGATGGAAGCGTGTGCATCTGTGGAGCTGGCTCCCGGTAGGCACACTACACAACATATTAAAGTTGCCAAGGCACACTATCTGGCGGTGTGCCTCCGTGACCTATGAAAATACATACACATTTGCTCCCAGAGAAAAAAACACACATACATTGGCCCACAGAGAACAAAAAACACACACATAGTGGCCCCCAGAGAAAAAACAAACAAACATGTACATTGGCCCCCAGAGAAAAACACACACACATACATTTGCCCCCAGAGAAAATCACACACACACACATACATTGGCCCCCAGACAAAAAAAAACACACACATAGTGGCCCCCAGAGAAAAAAATCACACACATACATTGGCCTCCAGAGAGAAAAACCACACACATACATTGGTCCCCACAGTAAACAAAACACACACATACATTGGCCCCCACACACGGGTGTTTTTTGAGAGGAGGGGGCCCATGTACAGTTTCCAACACGGGCCCCCTCTCTGTCCGGTGACCGGCAGCGCACTGAGCTGTGCTCGGCCAGTGCCGAGTTATAGACTCTGGGCACTAGAGTGCACCCAGAGTCTATAGAGTATGCGCAGGTTACAGGGAAAATGGTCATGGTGGCCATTTTCCCTGTACTGTGCATGTGCAAACAACGGGGAAATGGCTGCGGCTGTCATTTTCTAGTCGTTTTTAAGGCGCCGGACCCCCGCACTGATGTAAGACTCTGGAGAGGAAAGTAATACTATAGGTGCAGGGTGTGCGGGAAGGCTGTCCCTGTCCTGTATCTCTGGCAGTGTGCTGGCAGGCGCCTGGCTTCCGTGTAGGAAGGCTGACTGTGGCTGGCTGGCGGGCCTGATCTATGATGTCACGCCCCACATCTGAAAAGGTCACGGCCGAGGCGTGTCTGAGCCTATCGTCCCAAAAGAGCTCAGTGCTGATGGGCCATTGTACAACTGCGTGACACTCACAGCGAGGTTGAAGAGCGCTGTATTAGACAGCTCAGTGCGCAGTGCCTTTGTACATTTTCGGTGCTCCACTGGAACCGCCCTCCCCATGCCCCTGCTTCTACTCAACATGGGATTAAGGGCTCGATTCAGACCTGCTCGCAAGATGCATATGCAAATTTGACTATGTGACAGCAAGGCAGGCGATCGCATGGTATGTCTTGGCATGCGATTGCTCTGTGTATGCAGACGCCCACCAGCCTGTCTTAAGACGCCCACTTGCGCACATCATCTCCAGGATGTGTATGCAACCATCGGTACCATCGGAAGCGAACGCAGCACTTGTGGTTGACCAATCCCTACCGCAAGCACTTCGGTGTCAAATTCAGCCAGGTGACGTGTACTATGATGCTGCTTCTTAATTTTGCATGGATCAGAAATGGCATTGAGACGCTCAGGCGATTTCACACCTCCACTCCCCCCGTTTTCATAGACCAACCCCTGTCACCACCCACAAACGGCTTCTCCTGTCACTCACTCAGCTGGGCAGTCTATGCGCAGCGAGCGTATACTTCCCATTCGCTCGGACTGGTTTACGCATGTGCACTGCGATGCGTACGCATGCGCACAATGCAAACATCGGCAGTCTGCATGCGAATGCTTCTTAGCGAGTGGGTCTGAATCGGGCCCTAAGTCCACTATTAAGCCTAGTGCATGATGGGCTTTCCTCTCACCTGCGGGTCCCCAGAGTGGGCGTGAGTCTTCAGGACTTCAGAGTAGTATGGACGGAATCTTATACAGACATTTGGGTCTGGGATCTCATCACTCGGGGATACAAGCTTGACTTTTTAGTCTCCTCCTCTACCTTGGTTTTTTACACAGGTTTGCCAGTTTCCAACAAGAGGAGTATCATTTTACAGCAAACTATATATTAGCTTCTATCCACTAGAGTGGTGGTTCAGGTTCCCAGACATCAGACTGGACAAAGTGTTTTAGTCCAATCTTTTTGTGGTTCCGAAGCCTTATAGCTAGGTCAGACTTACTCTGAGCTTGTAGAATCTCAATCTATTCCTAAGGATTTTCAAGTGTATGATAGAGTCCCTTCAGTCTGGGATTGCGGGATTAGAGGACGGTGATTCACGATATCTCTGGATATCAAGGAAGACTTCTTCACATCCCTATCTGGCCACCTCACCAGGCGTTTCTGAGATTCGTATTTAGGATCTCTCATTTCCTGTCTCAGGGCTTACCCTTCAGTTTATCATCAGTCCTCAGGTTATTCACAAAGCTCATGGCTCTGATGACGACTCTCCTTTGGAAACATGGGATCACTATTATTCCTTACCTGGCCGATCTTCGGCTGAAGGCCCATTCCAGGGACCAATTACTGCAGAACGTCACAGTGACTCACAGCTGTCTCATTTGTCATGGGTGAATTCTGAATCTTCTCAAGTCTGATCTGCAACTGACAGTTTCTGGATATGCTCATGGATACCTTATGTCAGAAAGTGTTTCTTCATCAGGAAAAAGCAACTGCCATTCAGGAAATGGTGAGGACGGTCCTTCGACATCATCTGGTATTGGTGCATGCTTGCATTCTACTCCTGGGGAAGATCGTCAAGGCATTAGAGGCCTTTTCCTTACGGATTAATTCTCTCCAGGATTTTTCAGCTAGTCCTGATCTCTGGATCCAATCTTTTCCTTCACATACGGGTAAAGTTAAGTCCCAAAACTCGGATACGCCTTCTCTGGTGGTTGAACTCGATACTCCTACTGGAGGGATGGGAGAGAGTGTGGGATGGGACTCTTTTCACCACAGAAGCGAGTCTGACGCGGTGATTTAGGAACAGCACTTCCACGGCTGCTGGTTATCACATCAAGAGAGTCTGCTGATAAACATATTGGAATTGCAGGCAGACAGCAGATCACCTGTGGAAGAGCTGAGCAGTCAGGGTCCAGTCAGACAATGCCACGACAGTGGCGTACATTGACCATGGCGGCTTCAGGCGTCAGGTGGCTTTAACAGAAGTAAGCCAGATTCTAACCTGGGTGGAAAAGTTTGCAATAGCAATCTCAGCAATCTTCATTCCAGGTGTAGCAAATTGGAAAGCAGAATACCTCAGCGACAGGACGTGCATACAGGGGAATGAGCACTACACCTGCAGGTTTTTCACCAATGGTGGGTCTTCCCCACGTCGACATCATGGCATCCAGACAAAATCAGCAACTGCCTTTCTATGGCTTTAGGATGGCAGACCCGGAGGCAGTGGCAGTGGACACATTGTCAACATCGAGGCAGTTCAAATTTGTTTATCTGTTTCTTCCGTTTCCTCTTCTCCCTCGGATTCTACATCAAAAGGGAGAAGGCCAAGGTTCTATTGGTAGCTCTGGATTGGTCTTGCAGAGGTTGGTATTCCATCCTTCAACTTCTGCTGATCGACGATCCGTGGCCTCTACTTCTGAGAGAAGATCTCTTACTACAGAGTCCTTTAGTCTATGCAGACTTAAAGCAGCTACGTTTGAAGGCGTGGCTGTTAAAAGGGCTATTTTGAAACATAAAAAGATCTCATCCAGGGTAATCCCTACTATGCTTGGAGCTAGGAAGGAAGGTACTTCTAAAGGAATCGGTATGAATTACCGCTGGACCCCTGGTCGGCGGTTCAAATCCCGACAGCGGCTGGCCGACAGAGGAGGAAATCCCAATCATCCCCAGGTAAGTATAAACTAACCTATTTTTCCCCCTAACCCTCCTTTAGGGTGCCTAACCCTAATTCCCCCTCTAAGTGCCTAAACCTAAGTCCCCCGGGGAGGGTGCCTAACCCTAAACTCTCCCAGAGGGTGCCTAACCCTAACCCTCCCTCCCCCTAGCCTAACCCTAACCTCCCAGGGGGTGCCTAACCCTAAGTCCCCCCCGGGAGCCCTGAACCTAACCCTCTCCCCTGCGGCTGTCCGCTGCGGTGCCCGGTATCTGCTCGATCGGGATGCCGGGCTCAGTCTCCCAGCGTCGGTAAAATGACAGGCATCTAGATTTGGATGCCTGTCATTCGTCTGGATTAAATTGTCTGGAAGCCGGCGGACGGCATTCCGTCCGCCGGCTTCCTAAACGTATACCACTTCTAAACATTACCACCATAATTGGAAGACTTATGTTCTGGGTGTGAATGTAGAGGGGCTCCTCCTACAGATTTCAACCTAGCCAGATCTCTACTTTTTCTGCAAGCAGGTTTCTCAGCCAGTCTGCGGTTGGATTTGCTGAAGGTTCAGATTTCAGCACTTTTTTCCAGAAGAAGTTGGTCTTGCATACCGGAGGTACAGACTTTTCTACAAGGTGTGATTCGGTTACAACCACCCTTTGTTCCTCCTACGGTTACATGGGATTTGAATCTCATACTTTCTTTCTTACAGTCTCCTCTGTTCGAAGTTTTGCAGTCGGTGGAGTTAAAATACCTTTCAACCTCAGCAGGAGAGTGTTGGAACTAGGAGCTCTATTCTGTCGTCCTCCTTAATTGGTATTTCACGAGGATAAAGTGGATCTCAGTACAGGAATGGGCTTTCTTCCAAAGGTGTTTTTCACATAAACCAACCTAGTGTTGTACCAGTTCTTCCACAACACTCATCTGCTCGCAGGGTTTCCAGAGTGTTACTTTGCCGAGTGGCTATTTGGACTGGCTGGCATTCCTTTATTCTTTTTTATAGATTTGACATGTTTGCGGCCTCTGCGGTGCAGTATGGCCGTGCTGTTTTGCAGGATTCTCAGCACTTTCCCACCTCTAATGGGAGCTTCAGGATGTCCCCACTGTCTTTGGCCTCCAGTGTCCCCTAGTGGATGAAGGAGAAAACAGGATTTTGGTACTTACCGATAAAACCCTTTCTCTGATTACATAGGGGACACTGGATGCCCACCCTGCACTGGTCCTTCCTGCCAGGGTTAAGGTCATGTTATGTTTTAACTGTTCAAGAACTTTTTGATGTCTCTAGTTGTGCTACTGTTTTTTCAACCTTTTCATTTGTTCTGTGTACTTGCTTCGACTCCTTCTCTTCTGTTTGTCTTTTTCTCAGCTCTCCTCAGACACAATTTCCTAAGACTGGGCTTGTAGGGTGGTATAGAGCTAGTCACACTTCTTAAAATTGAAGGTGCCAGTTCCCACTTAGCACCGTCTATACCCCACTGTCTTTGGCCTATGGAATCGGAGAAAGGGATTTATCGGTAAGTACTAAAATCTTGTTTTCCCATTGGCATAGAGAGGTTATTTGCTAAGCATATCTGGTGGAGGGTCAGTCTGTGCCTTCTGGTGTCTCCACTTGGTCTGTGGGCACCTCTCGGGCTGCCCGGCATAGTGCTTCTGCACAGCAGCTCTTTTGTGCTATCACCTGGTCTTCTGTGAATATGTTTGTGCATTTTTATAATTTTTACACATTTGCATCTTTAGAGGCCAGTTTTGGACTCAGGCGTGCTGCCACAGGGTACTCCCAACGGTGAAGGCTCCTTTGGACATCATCAGCATAAAATAAGTAGGAGAAAACAGAATTTCTGTACTTACCAGTAAAATACCTTTCTTCAAGTCCACGGGGGACACTGCCAGTCCTGTGCTGCTGTGTGTTTATTTTTGTGTTTGGCTGTTTCTGTTGCCGTGACTGGTTTTGTGTTCTTTGTGGGGGAGGTTGTTCCTTTTCTGTTCCTTTCTCCTTATGTCTACCCTGGACTTGGTTAACTAAACCTGAGGTCTGGTAAGGTATAGAAGGGGAGGAGCCAAGGCCAACAATCTTCAAGATTTATAATGAGTACCAGTCATTATAATTATATATACTCATTATACTCCAGCATAAGCCAGTGTTCCCCATGGACTCTGAGAAAGGGATTCCTTTTTCATCCACCTGGGAGATGCCATTACTTCTGGGTTATGCATAGTGAGGTGTGGAGTCGGACACTAGCTAATTGAAAACTGGGGCCCATCCCCTATATAACCTCTCCCCTTCCACCATAAGCTCAGTCATGTTTTTAGTGCCTTGGAGTAAGGCACTGGCTAGGTCCAAGTTTTATTTCTTTATTTTGATGTTTGTTTTGGGTGCTTAGTTCCTGGCAACATGCGACAAACACTAGCAGAGTAAGAGTTCTATAGATTAGAGGTCCGTGTAAACATGTATCCCACTCTAAAGTTGGTCCCTGGGAGAGTCACCAAACTACACAGTGCCTGGATCTCTGTCCATGCCAGACACATCTTAGGGGGCCGCTGGCAAAGAGAAAGTAAGCTTCTTACAGAATGTGTAAAATCTTATTTGCCATTATGTACTGCTTTCCTGGCACACTGCTTTGGAGCAGATTGGCTGGGCTTGTTATTACTCACATGCACTGTAGAGACGGCATGTCTCACACTTCCCCGGGGCACCACTTTCAGTCCCCAACGGTGATTACAGAGCAGCAATATGCTGCTGGCTTTTGAGGAGAGAGAAGCTTCTTGCATTCCAGCATGAGGTGCCACTGCACATGTAGTCATGCAGCAGGTGATATTACTCTGGGCCGCGGGTAGTCTCCGAAGAACACCGGAGGCTATGATTACACAGGTATTTTATGTTCAGCAGCTCACGTGGCTGCAAAGCCATGCAGTACATTGGATGAGAGCAGCTAAAGCTATGTGGAAAAGCTCACAGCAGATCCTGGGGGATGAAGGCTAACAAGATAAGCAGTTAATTAGGATTATTACTTATATGTATCAACCTGGTTTTCTGGGCTTATAGATATATAAGCATCTTTTAATGCACTTTTCCAGGAATTTAGGCAGTATATAAGATTTGTTTTACCTCTTGTGTTTGCAAAGATTTTGGAATTTTAGGAGCCAGGGTTTTTTATTTTTTTGCATTTAACAGATGGGTGAATAGAGTCTTAATTAGCCTATCATTTTTCTATTCAATCAGTGCAACACTTTTTCCATAGGAGTTTAGGTAGCTATCTGTATTGGTTAGACTTGTCTTTCTTTTAGTATGGATAAGCCAGACAAGGGTTCCAAAAAACATAGATCAGTCACTGTTTATACATGTATAAAATGTGAGAAAAAAATTGCCAAAACATACAGACCCAGGGTCGCTCTGTGCTGGTTGTTCACAGGGGGTTTCATTATCAGGAAGTTCGGCTTCTGGTGCCTGTTTGGGCCAGATCTATGGCTGATGCCGTAGGTGAATTACGTCACTTTCAGGAAAATTATATGATACCCTGTGCTCAATCTCCTCATTTGTCTGATCTCTCGGTAAAGCCAAGAATATGGGATGATGTCTCGCTCAGATGGCGACGTCCCTAAATTAAATTAGAATGTCTGCAGGGGCCACAGCCGTTAAAAGACATTCAGGCGATTCCTCAGTGAATTTTCCTGGAGAAGAGGTTTTAGCTACCTCTTCCCAAGAAGGGGAATTGGATTATATCTGGGAATACACCTGAAACAGGGAGGGTGACTCCCATTCTGATTCAGGAGTTTTTAAAACTTTGCAGCTACAGGAAACAGATATGCCAGAGACTACTTCAGATTCTTTCTTTAAACATAAGGAGAAACATGTACCTCTGTTCCTAGAATTTTCACATTTTGAGGAAATATTCAAAGAAGCCTGGTTAAACCCTGATTCCAAATTTCATATTTAAAAAAATATAAATGTCTTTATCCTTTTTCGGAAGAGGATCCCAAGCCTTGGGAAATTCCACCCATAGTGGATGCTCCTATTGCTAAGTTGGTCAGGAATGCTGTTATTCCCAAAACAAGGATCCTTTGGATAGAAAGAATAACCCTGTACTTAATTTTTTATTCACTTCTTCAGGAGTCAAGCTGCGTCCAATTCTGACCAGCACCTGGTTGATAAAGCCTATCCATCTCTGGTTGAACCAGATGATTACTGGTTTTCAATCAGGGGATGTGTCTGAAGCTAAATCTTTAGCTGATCAGATTTTGGAAGCTCTAACCTATATTGGTGATGCTTTAATAGATACTATTCAAGTACAGTCATATTTCAGCTTTGGCCATTTCTGCCAGGCCTTTGCTATTGCTTAAAAAATGGAAGGCTCACAAAGAATGCAAGCATGCTTAGAGTAGGGGTGGGCAATAAGTGGCCCCCTAGCTGTTATAGAACTACATTTCCCAGCATACCCTGCTACATTCTTGCTATTTGTCTATGCTAAAGCTGTTGCAAGGCATGCTGGAATGTGTAGTTCAACAATAGCTGGAGGGCCGCTTATTGCCCATCCCTGGTTTAGAGGTATTGCCCTTTGAAGGAGTTTGAAAGGGTTTCTTCCTTTCGGACTGAAGGCAGAGGAAGCTTTCGGGCCTTCTGAGGTATGCCTAGGGGTCTTATTCTCAACCTCGGGGTTAAATGCTTATCTCCACTTGGAAAGATTCACGATGGAGTCAATAAGGTCAGTCATTTGTTCCATGGAAGAAGAGTTATCAAGGATGCCTACCTCAATATTTCTATATGGAGGGGTCATCAGCAGCTTCTGCGGTTTGCAGTGGGGCAATGGTATTTTCAGTTTCAGGCTCTGCCATTTGGTTGGCCACTGCTCCCAGAGCCTTTACAAAGGCTATGGCACACATGATCTCCCTACTCGGGAGAGGGGGGGGATACATGTGTTGGCTTATCTGGACGATTTGTTGCTAAGGGCAATCTCAATAGCCCTATTGCAACAACATCTTCAGATTACCTCAGACATGCTCCAGAGATTCCGCTGGATCAACAATTTCCCCAAATCAAATTTATTTCCATCTCAGAGGATGGTATTTTTGGGTCTTCTCTTCAACACCCAGTGTCACAGAGTGTTTCTTCCTCAGGCAAAGATTCAGGATTTGCAATCCAGAATAAGGACCATTCTGCAGATGTCTCATATCTCAGTTCTCAGGGCGATGCAGATACTGGGGGAAATGGTGGTTTCATTTGAAGCCGTTCCTTTCACCAGATTTCATGCAAAACCAATTGCTTCATCGATGGGTGAAGCCAGACCCTCAATTAAACAGGCAGATGTTCAGATGATCTCTGCAGATCCGGCAGTCTCTCCAGTGGTGGTTACAGGATGCAAATCTGAACAAGGGTTGCCAATTGTAAATATTAAATTGGACCATTGTCACCACAGGTGCCAGCCTAACAGGCTGGGGGGCGGTGGTTCTAGACAGATACTTATAGGGTCTTTGGTCTGTCCAGGAAATCTCTTTCTGTCAATATACTGGAATTAAGGGCAATTCAATATGCATTGAGTCAGGCTCAATGCCATCTAAGGAATTTACCAGTGCGAATCCGATTAGACAATGCCACAATAGTTGCTTACATAAACAAGCAAGGTGGCACATGCAGTTGCCAAGCAATGAGGGAGGTTTCTCACATCCTTCATTGGGCAGAAAATTGGGTTCCAGCTATTTCAGGAGTGGACAACTGGGAGGCGGACTTCTTAAATTGCCACAGTGTGTATCCAGGGGAATGGAAATTGCACCAGAAGGTGTTTGCAGAAATAGTTGCCACATGGGGATCTCCAGACATACATCTAATGGCTTCTCGTCTCAACAAAAAGCTTCAAAAGGTACGGATCTTGGTCCCGAGATACTCAGGCATCTCTGATGGGTGCCATGACAGCACCTTGGATATTCCAGCTGGGATACATCTTTCCTCCTCTGGTAATGTTACCAAAGGTAATACAGCAGATTTGACTTTGTTGTGGCCATGCTCCTTCCTGTGAGGGGGTGGGGCTTAGCGAACAGCAAACTTGGGTGTACGCTCCTGCTGGATTAACAACAATGGAGCTAGAGCTCCACTGCACCAGACCCCTGCAATGTAGCCCCCCCACCATCCACAGCCACGCCCATGGCCAATGAGCCCGCTCGCAGGTGCCCAAGGCTCCTACCATTTACACACAACAGTAATCCATCAGCAAATGAGCTGACAGTTTGAGACTGCAGTTGACACTAAATTTAAGAAAAAAGTGGAGCAGCAGAGGCTATGCTGCCTACCGAGCAGAGGAATAGCACATGGTAAGTGTAATATCTGCTGCTATATAGATATAGATGTATGTATATATATATATATATATATATATATATATAGTAACAGGACCGGATTAGGGGTCCCTCTCCTGGGGCAGATGGACTCCCTCTTCACACACACAGCAGCCAGAAAACAGTACACCAGTCTGGGGTCTCGTGCTAACTGGTCGGCGCCAGTCTTTATTGTGCAATGTAAAAAGAAAAAATAAAAGTAAACGCTAGCCTGTCTGGGCGCTAACTAAACAAGAGGCTCCCTTCTCTACAGAAATAGTGGGACCTACTGCCTCCATCATCAACACAAGCGCATGCACAAAACCTTACAGATAGTTTTCACCAGGTGTCTCTGAGCCAGCCAGTCTGCTTGCTCTCCCAGGTATGAGACACTAGCTTACAAACACACACAGCCTATATCAGCCAGCTCCAGGTGCAGACCCTAATGAGCAGGCTAACAGGCCTAAAAACCAAAACCTGGAGTGGGTTGTGGATGGAGCCCACCCTCTGATGACGAGATAATAAAGATCTCGAAACTGTGAATTTTACTTACCGGCTGTGTTCTGGCGTATTACTACGAGTGCCGCCTTCCGTTTAGTTTACGTTGGATCCCAGTTGTAGGACACCTAGGAGGGCACCAGACAGTGTTGAGTGATTTTTGATGGGAGTGCTACCCTTTGGACATTTCCCCTATATTCCCCCCCCCCACCCCCACCCCCACAAACCATAAGAAAAAGGCGGCACTCCAGGACTGGTAAGGCAAATAAATAGCCAGTGCTTTACTGCAACGTTTCAGGGTCAAACACCCGTCATCAGGACACACAGCAAATAGTGACGCACAACATATATTTACAGTTGCGTTCATCCCGCAGTGTGCAGCCCATTCCCCTGGCGTCAGGCACTCCACTTCCGGTTTCGGTAATGACATCACACTGGATGTCAGGACCGACACAGCCACTAGGAGGAAAATAGTGTATACAAACAAATGTTACAGAATGTCTGCTGTATATAGAAAAAAAACGTGTGAGTAAACGAAAATCACATAACAATACAAATACACAGAAAAACATACTAAAACATATGAATCAACTAATCAAGCGAAATGTTCTCATAGTCTATACACTATTTTAAGAGGTAATACAGAATACAGTATTTGATGTAGAAAGTAAGAGACAAGTGCACAAAACTCTCATAATAGCCCAAAAACAAAAACATTAGTGACATCTAGTGGTGAAAAAGAAATATGACTAGCTAAACCAATATATTAATACAACATAAACACTTTTGTATGTGTGATAAAAAATGCTATCGTGAAAAAAGCATATTGTATTAAAAAACAGAAATGTGAATAAAACAATAAATCCATATAAAAAATTCATGTATACAAAAATATAGTGTGCCTAAAGAAATTGCATAAAAACATGGCTGTTTAAGCCAATTGTTGTTCAATATATCTAAAAATAATCTGAAAAAATATGATAGGTGGCTCAATACGTCCCAGCTAATATAACCATAGAAGCTTAGGCATTATCAAAACCAATTTAAATTAAGAGCCTCCTTAAGTCCATACAGACTCACCGTATTCAAAGTAAATATCCATTGAATTTAAATTTGAAGCAATATCTAAGACCTATCGCCACCTCTGATAGTCATAGGTACATGCTCTTTTATTTCATAGCGTAACGTCGCCATACTGTGGTTAGCCACAGCCTGTTCGCCACTTCCTTGTAAGAGAGCTGCTCCAATGGCCGCTCTGTGCTGGGCCATCCTTTCCTAAAATTGCCTCTCTGTCTTGCCCACGTAGCACAAGCCACATGGGCAAGACAGGAGGTAAACCACATATCTAGAGGTACATGTCAAAGAATATTTAATAAGGAAACCGGAAGTGGAGTGCCAGACACTGCGGGAACAGGCTGCACGCTGCGGTACGAGCATACCTGTTTGTGAGTATAAATATATGTTGTGTGTCACTATTTGCTGTGTGTCCTGATGATGGGGGTTTGACCCATGAAACGTTGCAGTAAAGCACCAGCTATTACTTTGCCTTAATAGTCCTGGAGTGCCGCCTTTTTCTTATGGTTTTTATATATTACCAATGGAAGAGAAATTCTCTTATTCTGATACACTGTATTATTGGCCACATTTTTTTTGCCTTGGTCACACTCTTTTCACTCCCACTGATTTTCATCCTAGTAAGTTATTGGGTCTCCTTTTTCAGATAATATTAACTAATGTGTACATGTTTGTCTCTTTAAGTGTGGACACACACCGATGTCTGCACATATACAGATGTATGCATGTGTCGACATACAGTCAGAGCATCACCAGGGATGAAACCCAGCGTCTGGTGATGTCTAGGCGTTCCAGACTTCAGGCTGTAATTGCCTGCAAAGGATTTACAACAAAGTATTAAAAAGTGAAAGTTAGATTTAGGACTGTTTAGTTTGTCCCATTACTTTTGGCCCCTTAAAAAGTGGGAGGCACATATAGAAACCGTTGTAATTCCTACACCGTTCACCTGATTTGGATGTAATTACCCTCAAATTAAATCTGAAAGTCTGCAGTTAAAGCACATCTTGTTTGTTTGATTTCAAAGCCATTGTGGTGGTGAATAGAGGCCAAAATATGAAAATTCTGTCAATGTCCCAATATTTATGCACCTGACTGTATGTGTGTATATACGGATTTAATACTACACAGATGATATATTTATTATGATAGAATATATGTTTATGTTACCACTCATTAGACACAATGCACTTTTATATTTATATACATTTATCCATATTTTTATTTATTTCATTGAATATTTACATTTACCATTTTATCTATATTTATTCTAATGTATTAGAATTTTGATAGTGGGTATCCATATAAAACAGGAGGTTTTGTTATTTATAATTTGATATCTGTATATACAGATCATATTTTATCTTATGTGGATTTTTATTATTATTTACTATTTTTCATTTAATATATTTTTATTAGTAGTATATATCATTGCCTATTTTCTTTAGATTCACTATAAGAATAATATTTTATCTGTATCCTAAAAAGAGTTGGTTGGATTTGGATACTTATACAAATGTGTCAACAGGATGTCATTACCAATTAAATTTGTAACAAATGAGATGCACATCTACAACAGATCACTATAATTATGTGGAGATATAAGGCTGATTCATTTGAATGGGAACTTTCTACCTCTGAGGAAATGGACACTTAAACAGGGCCGAGAAACGCGTTAGGTGTTCCCACTTCGACTGCACGTGTTTACAGGATTTTGCTGATTCTAGCTACACTGTTACTACTGTATGTTACTATCAACATTGAGAAGCATCTTTCCCTAAGTGTTCAGCTTTAACCAGCGAGATGTCGTTTGAGTCAGAGCGGCTCACGTTCTATCCAGCCGCTCTACACACACAGCCACACCGCATAAGGAAACTTTACTTTTCCACTCATTCCCGGCCAGGACCCTTTATTGCAAGAACAGCCGATCTCCCCACTCCGCACAGCACCCGCACTACATGGCTCATCAAGCGGGTAAGACATCGGAGTTTACAGCAGTGTGCTGGCTTAATCCATTTTCTCATTCAATACTGGAACTATTTGACACTTGCATCTCCACAGTTTATATTCATCTGTTCATTGGTAATGAGAGACTTATCTGCACAGGACTATATCATCTGCTGAATATCTCAGAATAATCTGAGACTAACCTATATATATTACATTATTCCCAATCAACAGGTGCACTAATTATCCACAATCTTTTGACACTATTGTTGCAGACCGCATTCCACAACTGTTGCCATCACCACCTATTTTCTATTGATGCTGGTTTTTAAATGTTATGTTTGTATTCTTATATCCATTCATTAGATTTATGTTTACTTCCTCTGTGCTGGTTCTAGATACATTTGCCTTTATTTGAGTCAACATCACCATTTTATTCCTATTATGTCAATTGCATTATTAAATGATAGTTAATTTTTTATTCATCATTGATTATTTGTGTCAATTTCATATATCAATAGCGCTCCCACATTCCACATTTCTCAGTCTCCTTAGTCTTTTTTCTTTGGGGCTTGCCTACCCCCTTAGTGGTGAGCTGCATATTGATTTGGAATTCCCAGTTCTCTCTGGAGCACCTGAGATTTTGTTTGTTTTTATAGATAAATTTAAGCTGCATACACACGGTATGATCTGCACAACCAATGATATCGTTGAAAGATTTCCCTTTAACTTTCTGTAGTGCAGGACAAAAGATATTGGGTGTACACACTGATAGATATCTATGATAGATATATTCCAGTGAAGTCATTCTGACACATCTCTGATCATGCAAATCTTGATGAAATCATACAAGTTGGCCTGCATGTACGGACAACCATAGATATCATTATCGTCCATGTGGGAACGCGCATCGTTGGTCATTCACTGCATAAAAATTAACGATATAAATGATTTATCATTGAACGATATTGCTATCGTTCATGGATATCATACTGTGTACTGTACTATCAAAGGACTGTTTAATAGTCAATATTTTTTTTTAAATTACTACTAGTAGTTGTCTTCTTGGTCCCTTTCTGGGATGAAGATCCACCCCCAGCAGCAGCAACAGGCGTAGCAATCAAGGATCCTTCTAAGGAATCACCGATAGAAGAGAAGTCAGTCATGCTTATGAAATTGGATGCAGGACTACTTCTGATCACGAATGAGGATATTGATGATGATGCAGGTGTTGGCGGTGGAGATTACAGGCGCTTGGATCCAGAGAGAAGGGAACAGCTAGGCGACACTGGACTGAATGCTGTTCTGTTTTTTGTCCCCAGTTTTAGAATTTGAAATACCTTTTCCAATTTGATAAATGTGCTGCAAGTGACGTAACGATACAGAATTGAACCTCTATATACTCCTGCCTATACCTTCTAATATCCTGCCTATAAACCTCCAAGGATGACGCTATTTTGTGTACGCAGTTATACAGTAAATAAAGACTCCAGACCTTGCACCTGTGGTTCCAAAGCACAAAGTGATATTTCAAGTAAAAAGTACAGTCAGTTACACGCTATGATCTAAGTACAATTTAGCGCAAAGAATTATACAGACCCAAGTACAGTTATACATACGCAGCGCTCTGGACCAGATGTAGGCATCAGCAAGAAACCCCCGTCAATCAGCATTCAGCAAGAAGACCCAGACTGGGGTCACAACACACACGTTTATACTCTCACAGAAACAGACAACACAATAGAGGCTTGTCGCCGATGCCATTGGTTCCCAAGGAGGATGCATCTGTTGCAGAGCATTTAACAGGTTGATTCAAATAGACACAGTCCAGCCTCTAACAATTGGTTGTCTCTGGTTTCCTGCCTCATGCACATCCTAACAGTTGGTCATATAATGTACATTTCGGTGCTTTAAGTCTCTGCAGTCCATAAGTTGAGAATGCATGTTGCGATCTTCACACCGACAATACCGTAATGCTGTTGAAAGAGTGCAGATGAGTATAATATCAAACATGACTTACTTATGTATTAAACCTGAGCTACTAAATAACCTTTATTTCATAGCAATTATAATAAATGAACAAACTTGAATCTTATACTTTAAAACTTATAGAGCCTTGTATGTAAATATGTAATGTATAAGTATGTGGGGTTTGATAGGAAGACGCTAGTTAACTTGGGGCAGATGCGTGCGCATGAGGCTAATAAACAGCATTTTCATACAAGATCTTATGCATTCGCTAAAGTGCGACTAGTTAACAGCGCAATTGTGCGTATTTATGTGTGTATGAGAAATGGTGTAAGATGCAATCGCATGATGCTAATAGTAACATCGCCATATGTAGTTAAGTGTGAGTTTGGCTAAAATGGCGCTGGGCGGCCATTCGCAAAATGGCGTTTTGCAATCTGATTTACAAGATGGCGTCTTGCGGCCAGTCGCAAGATGGCGTCATTACGATCTAATTTTAAGGTGATCTGGTCTCAGCCAACTATCCAGCTTCGACAGACGTAACAGGGAGGAGGTTCCAAGATGGTCCTTACCTCTACTCACTGTTACTTGGCAATGGTTACAAATGGCTTGGCAAAGGTTGTCCGAATTTGGGTGGAAATAATTGCACACAATGGAAGTGGATTTTTTGGTCCTTTGCCCAGGCAAGGCAACAATGGGATTCTTTCCACCATGGGCAACAACTGTTGCCCGATTTACAGTTTTTACACAAACATCCTCAGCAGCAACATCCTCATCATCCTTGTTGGTATCGCCAACTACATAAATATCCTCCTCATCCATTTCCACAGAAGCATCCTCGATTTCTATGTCAGCATGTTGACTTGTGCTGCTCATCCCCACGTTTGCAGAGGGCACACAAATGGTGGAAGAAGGATCCTCTTCAAGTACAGTATTAGAAAGGTCAGGCTCACACATGGCAACCGCAGATTTTTTTCGGAGCACACAGTTGGTTCCGGTGTCTTACTCGTCTTAACAATTTAAATTTTTTTTTGTACAGTACCTCTCCTACAAGCAGAGGGGCCACCAGTCATAAATAATAAAGGCCAAGACCTTATTCTTTCCTTGCCACTTCATGTAGTGAATGGCATATTGCCAATTTTTTGTTTCTCTAAAGCTGATTTTAGATTTTTCTTTCTTTAACAGGGTAACAGTTGATTTTTTTTAGCCTGAATTTTTGGCCTGACTTAAGCCCTGGTACATCGGCCTTCATAGATGACGTTGACGGCCTTGAATCGTCATCATGACTGCTGACGGCAGCTACAAGACTGGTATTTGGATCCTGCTCTCCTGTCATGTGACTGTCCTCCATATTCACTGTGGTCTTACAGCAGTGTCACCAAGCAATTATAGCGCAGATAAGTTGCGGCTAACGCACACAACCAACCACACACACGAAAAATTGTTTTTATTTTCACACTGGTGGTGAAGAGCACCCCTGAAAGAGGTAGCAGCCCCTTGCCAGACAGCAGCACAGCACCCCTGCGCACCTACGTTGCTGACAAGGGTGGCTAACACGCACAGAAAAAATTGTTTTTTTTTCACACTGGAGGTGAAGAGCACCCCTTATGGACAGAGCACCCACTGGACAGCACAGAACATCCAGCCCTTATGGACAACAGCGAGCCAGCCTCTATGGATGGACAGGACAACCTCAGTCACAAGACTCACAACAGCAGCCAGCCAGCCTTTAAGCAACACAATTGTAGCCAGCCCCTATGCAGTATGCACAGCACAGTACAGCTCCCTCGTCACTCTCCACAGCCAGAATGAAAAATGGTGGAGATCGCGGGACATTTATAGAATCCAAAACCGTGAGAATCCGACAGCGGGATGATGATGTTTTGCCTCATTTTCAGATAAGAGTCAGGCGGGAAAACCCAAGCTGACTAGGATCCCCAAAGTTCGGGAGGGTTCGGTTCTCAGGGAACCGAACCCGCTCATCCTAGTTAAAACAAAGAACAAACATACATTAGATGTGCAGATGGTTGTTTGCTGTCCCTTTGATATACAGATGTGTCCCATGTATCTTATATGCATAATTAAAACACATTGAAGTGGCAAAAATACATTGCTAGCTTACACTGACAATAAAGACTATGGAATCCCAGCAGTAACTACCTTAGTCCATAATTTTAAGGTATTTGTCATAAAGAGTTCTGCTAAATATGGTGGAACAACCACATTGGGTAACGAAACCTTTCTATTATGACAGCAGTCTGAAAAATGGTTGTTAATCTCCTCTACCAAGAAGTGTAGGGCACCAGAGTTTACACATTGCACATCCCCTATAGGACCCAGAGAGTAATATTGTGGCAAATATGTAATGTCCAATGCAAGCGGCATATATGTTCATCTCATTATACATTGTTTAAGCTCTTTAAATTGTGTGCTCTGGGCGGCCTGTAAGGTTCCACCACCTAGACATCCACGATGTCAGCCTCTAGGCACGTTCAGGGGCGCCGAGGGGGGGAGGCGGGTACTAATTCCCCATGCTTACTGGCGCTGCCCCACTTCCCTTTTACATCAAAGCAGCTCTCTGCACACATTACACATTCTTCTCCGGCTGGCTTCATTCTTCTGCAGGTGAGCGTAGGAGCTGGTCCATCCGTCGGAGGCTGCAGAGGCCGGGCTCAGATAGCAGTAGACGTCCAGAGGTGAGTTTTCCTTTTTCACACACCGCAGGGTTTTAAAAAAATTGGATACTGCGGGTGTCGGGAGTGCGCATACCTGCAGTGATTTTTGCAGCCAGTTGGATTTGCCCCATAGTCTCTAACTAAATCCTCTTTGCAGGTTCAATGGGAATTAGACCATGGGGCACATGTACTAAGCCTTGGCGGGAGATAAAATACCAAACAATCAGCTCCTGTCATTTTTCAAACACTATAAACTAAGCCTTGGAGAGATATAAAGTGGAAGGAGATAAAGTACCAACCATGTCATGTTACAGGCAGTTTGAAAAATGACGGGAGCTGAT
Source organism: Taudactylus pleione (assembly GCA_031769625.1). Taxonomy (NCBI): domain Eukaryota; kingdom Metazoa; phylum Chordata; class Amphibia; order Anura; family Myobatrachidae; genus Taudactylus; species Taudactylus pleione. The sequence continues at coordinate 4,694,611 of JAUIMM010000024.1, read as the reverse complement.
TGGTTGTTATCTCCATCGCAGTGGCATAACTAGGGCAGGGACGCCGAGGCTCGTGCTCTGAACGCTGTGGGACCGTCGGCGCGTGGGGCTCCGCCGGTCAAAGGTCCACCCTAGTCACTCAGTGTAGTGCAGACTGCAGTCAGTGTGGTCTGCACTACACAGTTCCACACGCAACACCGCCAGCGCTGGGTAATACACTCGTACTACCCAGCGTCGATGTGTGTGTTTCAGCAGCCAATGAGATTCAGATTGGGGACATTGCAAGAGGAGCACTACTACTTAGTGCATATGTAATGGAAATGAATGTTCCCAGAGTGACTAGAAAGTGGTGTCATGTTGCCATGCCCCATTTTCAGTGGCCATGCCCATTTTTTTTATCACACCCACATAGGGGGGGCTCCATTTTTAATTTTCATATACCCTAGTTACGCCACTGCTCCATACACTTGCTCTCCAAGGCTTAGTACATAGACACCACAGCCTGAAATATGGCAGTTAGGAGTTGAATGGCTGGTACTTTATCTCGCTCAACTTTACCTCTCTCCTACTTGTACTTGATCAATATAGGGGAGTTTTTGGGCACCAATAATGAATGGGTGTCCAAAGGAGCTATTCAGTTGCTGTGGGTGATCATTAATTATAGTACTTGTTACTCCCCAAAAGCACCAGGTTTAGCCACGTAAAGTAGCTAAACCAGTCTAAAGTCCTGATTAGGGTGCCCAAACTACCGACTTTTCACACATTTCTGCTCGCCACCTCAGGAGGGTGTGAGTAGAAATGTTGGCGCTTGCCGTACTTGATCAGAGTAACAACTGAATTGCTCCATCAGACACCCATAAAAACAATTCACTTTCCCCCTATGAGTGGGCTTAATTCATCACTCATAGGAATTCAATCTCATGGTCAGTAACCACTAGTTACAGATTCTCCAATTGTGGGTGGGTAATTTGCTGCCGCCACCAGGCACCTACACAGACACTTGGAACCTTACACAATACAGCAGGCTGTGATCTCACCCATATACTGCACATTTAAGACTAGTACATAAATCTGGAAACAGTCTCCCAAAATTAAATATAATACGGCAAGAGTAATCTGTTAATTGTGTTTATTATTTGAATTAGCCATACAGAATCATACTCTATATTTGATTTAAATAGCAACATAATTACCATATAACTTAAATATACAAGAAATTCTACATTTTATACAGGAGACAAAACCCCGGTGTTCATTTCCGAGAAAGTGCTATACATTTACATTAGTTTTTGCTGATTTCAAGATACCGTCATTAACATATGAGTGAGAATTTCCTGAGACCAATATGTCCCGAAACAGCAAAGCTTTATTAAATATACTATTTATAAACATTCTATAATACAAGTGTGCAGTCCATTCATTTAAACATACTTTTCTACAATTTTACAGCTGCGCACAGCACATTAAATATAACATGTTAAACCATTAAAACATTTAAAATAAATTTCAAAACAATGTTTCTCTAGACTTAGTGCTGCAAATTAACTCCCTTGGAGTCACAACCACAACTTTGATGGCGCTGCAGCACAAAACTTTATGCAGTGGTGGGCATCTAAGCTTGGGTCCCTGGCCACACTTATTTATTAATGGGATCCTTTTTCTCTATTTCGAAAAGTATGCTATTGTTACATAAAATGGAGCATAATATTGTAATAATCTCCATCCTATACATTATTCCTCCGTTTTTACACACATTGACACCCCTCACATACACACAGGGGACGTGCGTGCGTGCGCGCACACTCACACTGCTGGAGAAGACCGAGGCAGAAGACTCCAGTCAAGGAAACAGAGGACAGCAATGCAGGAGGTAATTATGGACTAATTAAGCTAAACTGGAAACTTCCAATTGTGAATTAGACGTTAGAAGGATAAGAATCCCCCCCCCCCCCCTCCCAATTTACACTTTTTCTTTTTTAATTCACAGATATCATCTGAATTGTCTCTTGGATATTCAACCTATTGTACAGAGGAACCACACTGAGCATCAAGATTTTGGAAGTACCAATAGACACAACTATGGACATGATTTGATGCAGATTTCATTCACAAATTAATGTGTATCACACTTAAATATCTGAGCTTGTGTTAGTTTAATAACCGTGGTGTAAATTGTACTATGACTTGGTCGCTAGGAAAAGCCAAATTGAAAATTAGCAAACCCAATTCGCTAGTAATAAACAGAATTAGCAATGGCATTGAATGTAACCTTAGGTAATAGCTGCCAGGAATGTTGGGTGGTCCAGTTTACATCGTGTCATAAATTTGTCCTGAAGGCCGCCAGTTGAAAAAGGGCTGATCTACATTATATTTTATCTTCTCTCATCCTTTCACAACAGACAAGAACATACCTTGATTGAACATTATAGCAACATTTGGGGGCTTCTTTTATCTTTAGGCTGCAACCTACGGGACCCTTACAAACTAACTAGCAGTACAAGCTTATTTATTTGGTGATGGTCTTGTATGTTATAAAGGACTGCATTCTACATGAGCCAGCCTGGTGTAGACAACATATCAATGACATTAATGGCATGCAAATTCTTATAGTGCCGTAGACTTTATGGTAGATGTTATGTTGTAACAAAATAGTTGAATGCAGAAATGTGAAGTCACTGCAGCTCCAAATCATGAGTGCAAAAATAATAAAACCTAAATTTATTTGCAGAGCCACATTTCATGGTTTATGCCTTTGCGCACTCAAACGAAAGCCTCTTACCTAAATATTAAAGATATGGTAAGAACTTACCTTTGTTATCTCTCTTTCTACAAAGTCCATAAGGTCCACATGGTGACCTTTGGGGTATAGGTGATGCTGAATCATCTGGGCACCTTACGCAGTAAATTTTTCTCCCATGATGCACTTGGGTCTCCCTCTATACCCTGGCCCCGGGCCAAAGGCACCTCAGTTTCGTAGCAAGCCAAAGGAGAATATAAGAGAGAAGAAAGTCTGGAACACTCAAGAATCACATTCTCACACAGGAGGAGACAGAAAACCAGTGACCAGAGCGAAGCCCAACTGAAGCACAGGTGCGTCAGGGTGGGTGCCCGGTGGACCCTATGGACTTCGTAGAAAGAGAGATGACAAAGGTAAGTTCTTACCATCTCATATTTTCTACTTCAGGGTCCATAGGGATCCACAGGGTGACCTTGGGGATGTCCCAAAGCAGTACCTTCAAGGGTGGGGACGCTCCTGTGCAGAGAATCCGCCGCCCGAAGGAAGCATCCTGAGAGGCAAAGATATCAAATGCATAATACCTTAGAAAGGTCTGGACAGAAGACCATGTGGCCACCTTACAAAGCTGATCAGCCGAGGCGCCACGGCGAGCTGCCCACGAAGGACCCACAGACCGAGTAGAATGAGCAGTAACAGAGGGCGGCACTGGAAGGCCCTCGTGAATGTAAGCCTTAGAGATAGCCATGCGAAGCCATCTAGCCAAAGTTTGTTTATTGGCCGGCCATCCCTTCTTGTGAAAGCCGCAGAGGACAAACAAGGAGTCTGACTTCCGAAGGGAACTGGCACAGTTCACATCAATCCTGAGTGCACGTACCACATCCAAGGAGGCCTCACCTGCTGATATGTCTGGAGAATTAAAGGTCGGTACAATAATTTCGTAATTTATGTGGAAACTAGAAACCACCCTAGGAAGGAAGCCAGGGCGAGTCCAAAGCACCGCCCTGTCCTGGTGAAAGACAAGAAATGCGGAACGCAAAGAGAGCGCCCCCAAGTCTGACACTCTTCTGGCGGAAGCAAAAGCTAAAAGAAAAACAAACAAACAGTCTTAGCTGTAAGCCATTTGAGATCCACTGAGTCCAGGGGTTTAAATGGAAGGCCCTATGGATAACAGTCAAATCCCAAGGTGCCACATTAGGTACAAAGGGCGGGTTAAATGTGAAGGACACCCTGTAGGGAAACAGATTCAGTATGATTTACCGCTGGTGGATGAAAATTCTGATCGTCCCAAAGTAAGTATTCACTAACCTATTCTACCCTCTAACCCTCCCTTAGGGGGTGCCTAACCCTAATCCCCCCCCTTCCCCACCGCTTAACCCGAAGTCCACCGGGGGGTGTCTAACCCTAACCTCCCCCCCAGGGGTGCCTAACCCTAATCCCCCCTTCCCCTAGCCTAAACCTAACCTCCCAGGGGGGTGCCTAACCCTAAGTCCCCCCGGGAAACCTAAACCTAACCCTCCCGTTGCTCTTCGCGCCCGGCTTACCTTCGATCAGTAAGCTGAGTGCCGGTCTCCCGGCATAGGGAAAATGACAGGCGTCGGATTCCCTTGCTAGGAAGTCGGGAAGCCGGCGGACGGGACTCCATCCATCGGCTTCCCGATGGCAGAGACCAAGATCCAAACCCGCCTGCAGGAAAGCCAAAACTCTGGATATCAGAAATACCTGGGGGGTCGTAACCTTTGGGATGACACCATTGAAAGTAGGTGTGCCACACCTGGTGGTAAATCCTAGCAGAGGCTGGTTTACGTGCTCTGAGCATGGTGTTATCCAGAGCCAGAAAAAACCTTGGACCTCAGGAGGGATGTCTCAAGAGCCACGCCGTCAAAGACAGATGACCCAGGTCCGGGTAAAGGCAAGGACTTTGAGACAACAGGTCCGGACGTTGAGGCAACAGCACTGGAGTGTCTATGGAGAGACTATGAAATCTGAGTACCAGTGACGTCTGAGCCACCAGCCTGCTTCAAAAAAGTGCCTGCTTCTTCAAACAAGTTCAAACAAGTGCCTGCTTCTTGTTTGAACTTCCGACATACTGTACTTGAGGAAAAAGGGAGATTGGAGGAAACAGGTATGAAAACTGGAAGGTCCACTTGACTGACAGAGCGTCTACCAAGAGAGCCTTGGCGTCTCTGGTCCTGGACCAGTACACTGGCAGTTTATGATTGTGTCGGGAGGCCATGAGGTCTACATCCGGAAGGCCCCACCTGTCCACTAGCAGCTGAAACATGTCTTGTTGAAGAGACCATTCCCCGGGATGCATGTCGTGATGGCTGAGGAAGTCCGTTTCCCAATTGAGAATTCATGGAATGAACACTGCTGATATGGCTGGAAGATGACCTTCCGCCCATGTCAGAATGCGTGACACCTCTGTCATTGCCGCCTGACTTAGAGTTCCTCCTTGATGGTTGATGTAAGCCACGGTCGTGGCGTTGTCTGACTGAACTTGTACGTGCTTTCCGTGAAGTACGAGTCTGGCTTGATGCAGGGCCCTGAAGACCGCCCGAAGTTCCAATATGTTGATTGGCAGGGCAGACTCCTCTGCTGTCCACCGTCCCTGAAAGGTGTGTGGACTTGTCACTGCGCCCCAACCCCGGAGACTGGCATCCGTTGTCAGGAGGACCCAGTCGGGAAGCCAAAAGGGGCGCGCCCTGGTGAGGTGGCTCATCTGCAGCCACCAAGCAAGAGACGTGTGCCTTTATCCGATGGGGTAATCTGTCCCACCTGGAGAGGATGTTTTTATAGAGGCCAGGAACGAAATTGGGCATATTTCACCATGTCAAAAGTCGACACCATGGAGCCCAGCAACTGAAACGCTGAGTGAATGGACATTCGGCGACTGTGGAGGCATCTGCGTCAGATAAATCCTCTGCTGTTGTGAATCCAACAGAGCTCCCAGATGGAGCATCCTTTGAGAAGGGATCAGGGAGGACTTCTTCCAATTGATCAACCACCCATGCATCTGTAACACAGATATTGTCAGCTGTAGGTGGTGTTGAAGTACCTCTGGAGACTCTGCCAACAGTAAAAGGTCATCCAGGTATGGTAACAGGCGAACCCCCTGCAGCGGCAGATGGGCTGCCATTGCCGCCATAATTTTGGTAGAGGCCAAACGGCAGAGCCCGAAACTGGAAATGTTTTTGCAGTACAGCAAACCTGATAAAACGCTGGTGAGCTGAAGCAATTGGAATATGCAGGTATGCATCCTGAATATCCAGCGACACCATAAACTCCCCAGGTTCCATAGCCAGTATAAATCGAGCATAGGGTTTCCAACCTGAACCGAGGTACCCTGAGGAATTTGTTCAGGGACTTGAGATTATAGGCCGATAGGATCAGTTTGGTTTCTGAACCAGAAAGAGATTGGAATAATAACCTGTTCCGCTTTGGGGCAACGGGACCAGTACAATGACCCCTGCCTGAAGCAAGGATTGTACGGCCTTCTGGATTAGTAAGGCCTTGTCCTTGTTTGACAGAAAGCTTGTGCAGAAAAACGGATGGGGAGGGTCTTCTGCGGGAGAGGGCGTATCCGTGCGAGAACACTTCTCTTACCCATATGTCCATGGTAGTCTGACACCAGTATTGGGCGAACTGAAAAAGGTGACCTCCCAACCCTGGGATCCCTGACCCTTCAGGCTGAGGGTTTGTCATCAGGCTTGGCAGCCGGACATCTCGCACTCCAAGCTTGCTTCTTGGGTTTGCCAGTCTTCTTGGGGACTGACTGCGTAGGGAAGGACTGAGCTTTAACCTTACCTGGGGCCTTTTAGATCCGAAAGGACGAGGTCCGAGACCCAGAGGGAGCAGGGGCAGAAGGTAGACAAGCCGACTTAGCCGCTGTCAACGTATCCACAATTTTATCCAAATCAGGGGCAAACAAAACTTTACCATTATAAGGTAAACACTCTAAGTCATTCTTGGAGTCTGCATCTGCCCTCCAAGAGCATAACCACAGAGAGCATTGAGCCGCAATATCTACAGTGGAAATCCTAGCATTCAATAGGCTATCCAAGGTAGCCTCATTAACATAGGTAGCTGAATCTCGGAGGTTGCACACTAGATTCAACTGCTCTCTGGTAGCATCCGAGGCCAAGGAACCTTCAAGGGTGTTTTTGCCCAACATTCCATAGCTCTAGGTACCCAGCAGATAGCCATGGCCGGTCTGCATGCAGCACCTGAAAGGGAGTAAATGGATTTCAGGCAAACCTCTACCTTCCTATCCGTAGTATCCTTTAAGAACGACATGGAAGGCATAGGTAGGGTCACGCTGTTAACCGAGCTCGTCACATGAGAATCCACCGCTAGTGAAGTTTCCCATTTTGTAAAATAGTCCTCAGCAAAAGGATAAGCATAAGCCAGGCGCCTTTGCGACTGGTAACGCTTTCCAGGTGATTTCTATGACACCTTCAGGTGATCAACCAGCTGAGCAGATAAAGGAAATATGGCAGCGGTCACCTTTACATCCTTGAAATAGGCATATTTGGACTTAGGTGCTGGAGGTTCGTCCTCCTATGACCAAGGCTGCATGGACAGCTTGTATCAGACCTTGGATATAAATCTTAGACTTAGGCTCCACCCCTGGTGCAGAGGGCTCGGAATCAGAGTCATCCGGGAGCACCCCATAATCAGATGACATGTCCTCGTTATCATATTGAGTAGACTAAGATGATAGCAAAATTCTTTAAGCCGGTCTAATCTGGGGTGCATCCCCCTGCCGCACATCCATAAGATCCTGCACCTTATTGGAAAGAGTATTAACCCAGGAAGGATTAGATTGATCCGACTGCACCCATGCAGGTTGTAACAGGCTCTGAGAGGGCATAACCTGCTGCTGCGGGAACCTCAGCGGGGGAAACACAGGAGGGGCTGCTAAGCGTCCCGCAATGGCAGTTGATGCTTGTGCAAAGCACGCCCAAGGGGGCTGTTGCACGGTGGCTGAGACAGTAGAGGGACCTGGAGAGGCACTTCAGACCTAACCCCTCCAGTACCATGTCTCCCACACCTAACACTGTTGCACATTTTAGCATGACAGGAGCCAAACTGGGCATATCATCCTCACTCCCAGACATGGTTTAAAGGATATTAAGTACCCTATATGTGACCCACCACACAGCACATATAAACTGTGAGGAGAAATCTGCACCCTGACCACACTTGTAAAGGCTCAGTGAGAAAAAAAAACACAGGAACAGAGTGAAAAGAGAAACTCAGACAGCGCTAGCATGAAGTCCCATACAATGCAGAGATTAATACACCTGCTCAAATGGCACTACTAGTCAACTACACAGACTCAGTGTCTGGTAAGCTATAGTGCTACATACACGGACCACGTTGGAGGAGAGGTACTTAGGGGGACCCGGGCTCCACACTGCCTGTGAGATCTGTGACTCAGCCAGGAGAAAATGTCTGCCAGATCCAGAGGAGCTGTCCCTAGTAGCCAGACCGCAGTGAAAAGGCGCACTTGTGCAGTGGGAAGGAGCCGGCTATTGGACAGGGCTCCCCTCCCCTGGCTGGCATTTTAACCCCCAGGACACTGGACTCGCACCCTTACTATCCAACCGTGGTGGTCCAGTGGTAGCGCAGGACTCAGTGCCTGGCTCCACCGCCATCATCCCCAGGGGGCACTCCCCAGCCCTGAAGGCAAAAGACTGCAATTTCAGCGGGACACCGCTTATAGTGACCCACTCTTGAAGAAATCTGTAAAAGAAAAAATCTTCAGGGGTTATTACACAGCCCCCCGCGTGTTAGTGACCCGACTCCGGCCGGGCACCCAACGAAACTGAGGTGCCTCTGGCCCGGGTATAAAGGGAGACCCAAGTACATCCTGGGAGAAAAATTGACTGCATAAGGTGCTCGGATGACTCAGCATCACCTATACCCCCAAGGTCACCCTGTGGACACTGAAGTAAAAATTAACTATATAATAGTCAATGTATAATGCAAGATACGTATTTAAAAACTACAATTCGCTAAATGGGAGAACATGCTTCATGAATCTATGAATGCCTGAATACATATATTAAACCAGTAGTTCCCAAACGCAGTCTCAAGGCTCCCCAACAGTTCAGGTTTTAGAGATATCCATCGTTGAGCACAGGTGACTTAATTAGTACCTCCATCAATTTGATTTAACCACCTGAGCTCAACCAAGGATTCTCTAAAATGTGAACTGTTGGGGAGCCTTGAGGACCGCATTTGGGAACCACTGCTCAAAACAACAAAAATTTGCTTGGTTCTGTACATCATTCAATAGTATTTTGAACTGTTAATGATTTAGTAGTAAAATTGTAGAGGCCACTAGATGAAGGTGTTATGTTAGGTTTAGAAATAAATTAGATATGTCCAGTTCATGTCAAATTTATCTTTTACTGTTAATATCACTTATCTACAAAATATATCAGTAAATAGACTACCAACATTTTAAATATCATTGCTACTATGATCCCTAGGTCATAACACCTTCCATTAAAAAAAAAATAAAAAAATAAGTTTTCAGAAAATTATTACATAAACACCTTCGTCCACTGGCATCTTCAATTATTTTCATTCATCCAAAAAGATTCAAATAATGTTCATTTAAAATGTCAGAATTACATTTAATATGGGTTGTCCCATTTTGCAGGTAAAAGGTGTTCAATAAAAATTCCATTAATATTTTACATGTGTTCCTCATAGGGACCTTTAATCACTGGCTAAGCCATGTCAAATTCATGTCAATGCACCAAGGATGGCTGTAAATTCATCTGTTATAACATACCTTACTTAAAATGGTCATTAAAAGACTATCAAAAAGGCTTAATATAATTTTACAAAGTTGCAGGCTCTTAACACGTAACCTCGACTCCTAAAATAAAAAAAAATTAAAAAAAAACTTTTGTAAGATGACTTGTGTTTAGAATTTCATTAGAATTCATAACCTATGGGAATTAAATACTTTCCAGATTTTGGACTATACAAACCACATCTCTCTCATATTAACTTTTTTAAAGACCAGATTAAAAAAAAAAAAAACGAAACAAGTTACTACCTTCAGAGGTAATTTTTTTATTAAGCACATTCCACAGTACAAAGCTTTCATAAACAATATGTACAGTTTCAATAAACTATTCATACATAGATGCGGAAATAGCTGATAAACACAGAACTTAGAAGTATTCCAGTGCTTACAGTCTTAATGTACATATGCCCAGTAATTGTTAGCAAAAGAATATTTAGAGCGCAGCCAGAATGTTAATATATTTTGGAGATTCTAGGGCATCAAATTTCACCTGTGGGTTTCACAAAAAAGAATTACAAAAATTAAACAACATTTTTCCAGGGGACAAGTGTATCTCAGTCAAGCACTATATACAGATTTACTGCATAATTGTTTTTTGTTTTTTTAAAACACGCAGTAATGTAAAGTAAACAAAACAAACAACGTTACAGACTACTCTGAGTTTTACGCTAATGCAAAGTTATGACAGGATTACATTTCCATCCATTGTCTAAGGTTCATCTCACCTTACCGGTGTGAAATGTATCACTAAATGGCACAGCAAGAAAAACACACACGTAATAATTCATTATCCACTAATAAGATACATTTTGTGAAGATATGTTAGTCTCTTTAAAAACAAGTTCATTCTTCTGTGTTGGGTTTAGAAGGAAAAAAAAAAGGGAATCTGCTCTGAAGAGGCCAGATAAACCAGTGTGTGTATTAAAAATCTAGGAATTGTATTATATGAAAATATATAATACAAAACATACATAATCTGATGATTTATTATAAATTATATTGTTATAAGCCATTGCCAAAAGTTATACTGTGCATTTCAGACATTCAATTCAGAAATCAATAGGGAAACGAGCTCAACTGTGTGTGTAATAAATTATATTATTACAGACCCTCTTGAATAGTAAAACAGTAACAGTATAGAGCTCATTATGCCAAACATAATGGCACCTCAGGTTTTTTGCGGTGTGCTTCATATGAATGACAGGTAACCTACCGCTATGCTAATGTGACCATTCACTTAACTTTCAGACTTCAAACACTGAACAAAGCATATTACATATTTGTGCTTATATACATTGTGTGAGCCACAGGAACCATATTGTACAAACATTGTTCCATTACAATTACATATCTAGTGTGATATCAGACTGCTAAAGTTATGTGGTTTAAATAGTATATGAGATTTACATATTTAATGACATAATATCCTATTCACATGTTTATGTAAAATTTACATTTTTATAATCAAATAAAGAACTTCAAGATACAAAGATACCAGGAGAGAGTTGGCTTGTATGCAAGGTATCACTGCAAATGAGTACGCTCCAAGTGACTAGCAAGCAAATCTGAGCCCCACGTGTATTTCACAACGCAACTGCTACATAAAAAATGGTCTATGGTGAAAACCTTTGGCACAAATTAGGACTATAAATGAACAAATTTAAAAGGGATGCAAATTACTTAATAAAATCTGTACTACTCATCGCTAACATGGAACACTGCAAATGTCATTTTCTTTGAAGTGCACCTGTCACCTCACATCTTTCATTGTAACGTTAGAGAATACAAAATCGCCAAAGTGTGGTGCTTCTCCTCTATAGTTTTAAGTGTCTAAGTTTCAATAGACTTCAGTTTTTGCCAATGAAAATTTTATTCAACATGCTTTTCCTCAAAAATAAAAAAAAAATAAAAAATGGAGGATGGAAACTGATCAATGTCAAATTCCTCCTGTAGCCTCATCAGCATGGTCAGCATTACTTTAACAATGCATCTTGATGTACCTTACAGTTATCAGCAGGTCACTACATACAATGTGAGAGGGACGCCTTCAGTAAATGTTAGGCGTGACAAAATATTACAAAACCAAAAGTTTATTAGATCATAAATATAGGATATAGTTAAAAGTTTTTCGTTATTAATTCAACAGGGACACTTCTTCCATTTTTAGTTTAGATTGTAGTATTGTATGTTCTTTCATTTACCAGTAGAATATAATAAGCAGAGTTTGGCTTAGTTTTTTTTTTTTTTTTTTTAACCAGTGTTGAATTGCTAATGACTAATTATACAATTTAGTTTCCTTCTACATCAACTAGCATTACGGGAAACAAGGGCTAGAAAAAGATATCTGTTCAAGAGTGAAAATATTCCAAAATAGCAATAATTGGCAAATACATTTTTAATATCTTAATACATACATGCTAAACAAAAACAGTTTTTGTTTAAAGGTGAACAAACAGAGCAAAGACATAGAACAATTTGGATATGTTTGGCACCCAATCACTACTGGAAAACATTCTTTATGAAAGTCACTAAGTGCAAAACAAATGAGGTCACACCCTTTTACATTTACTGCCTTGGTAAATGTCCAGTTCTCATAAAAATTTACATTTTCAGCTTTGGATTTCTCAATTCAGTTACCATACAGGACTTCAATATGAGCCTTTTGAAGTGGGGTGTAAATCCTGTAGTTAGAAGAACGAGGGTCAATATAGGTTATTGGTTGATGAAATGCTTGTTTTGCTTCTACGTGGCACCAGTAACAATTTCCAATAATTACTATACATGAGCTTCTTGCAGTATCCACATATCCAGTACAGTAGTTCAGCATAGCTAATCCCTACAAAAATACAATTTAAAAACACAAATAATCATTAATGGATGTGGTAAAGTTATTGCTGTAAGCTATGGTAGCATACCAAATTTTCAAGTAAGTGGAACAAGTTTAAAACAAAAGTAAAATGCATACAATAAAATTGTATGGAATGGAAGACTCCTTGGACAACAACATAGTAGTGCTTCAGCAAATGTAATAGTCAATGTAAACCCATAGGTTAATGCACCATACACTGCGACAACAGTAAAGTGCAAGGCTGCAGTACCTGGTGTGGTATAATAAATATATATATACCACAAAAAACGTATTCTCTATTGTTTCTGCATCTTTTACCATTTTAAATCAATCACATTTTTTCACATCTTTTAGTTGTAATATTTCGCTATTTGAGTGTAATGCTCATCTAACTAATTTAATTCTTAAACTATGAATATTATGCTTTATTATTAATGACCGATCTGTGCTCTGTTTAGCTACCCTTTGTGTTAAAAAACAAATGTCTACCAGATCAGGCACTTAAATGACGATCAGCCTCTCCTCCCCATCAAGTCAAATTGACGCGTTTCTATAATCTACCTTTTTCATCTTTTAAGTGTCACAACTAGAGACAAAACGCGTCAATTTGACTTGGTGAGGAGACACTGATCCTTATTGGAATGCCTGACCCGGTGGACATTTTATTTTTTTAAAGAGCATATATTAAATAGGGTCCAAAACGGAGGAACCAGCTGAATTATCATACTTCCATGTACTCTAACCCCTGAAGAATGGCTCACTCTCTAAGTAGACCGGGAGAACTCCCCAAAAATCAGGACTCTCACGGAAATACAGCAACAGCTGGTAAGAATGGCCCAATTTGGTGCAGATTACAGCTGTTCTAGAAAGTGTCGGGTCATTGCTGGCACTATGGGGCGGATTCTGAGTTGGGAACAAAATAAATAAAAAAATAAGAAGCAAGTAACTTTGTATCTCGAACAAACTATGCTGAATGTAACTGGAGCAAATCCTTTTTTTTTTTTTTGCAAAAATGGCCTGCTTTTGCATATAGCCCACATATGCTGGACAACATTTTTTACATTGCATTTTAAATTTGAATTTGGTTACACCCCTATCATCATGTGTAATATACATTCAGTGGATATTGTTATCCAGACAAGTGCAAGAAATGTAGCCACACACAGAGGGCCAGATTGTGTAGATCTGTTCAGGTTCTTGGGCTGACTGGAGTACAATGGAAACAGGCTGAATGCTTTCTACAACCACTTTCAGGGGAAGCAACTGTCTGACCGTGAAGCAATAACATTATTTTGGTAATTATCAGTCACTACAAAATTGGTTGGCCAAGTGTGTGATTAGCGTGCTAGTGATATAATTGAGGCACAGAATGATGGTTAGAGTAATAAAAATTTAAAATGGTACATACTATTTGCATTGTAGGGAAACACTATTAAGGTAACATTTCAGCTCAAAATTGAGAAAAATAACATTTTAAACTTACCTGGTAAAGACAGAAAAGTGCATGATGCTATCTGGAGATGTAAGTGTATGTCCTAGACGGAGAACGTGTATCATTTGGAGCATTTGAAGGAACGTTTAGAAAATCCCAGATCAAAATGGTATCATCATGGGAGCTGCTAATGATTTGGAATTCATCAAACTGAAGGCGAAATACACGTCCTGAATGTTCCTAAAAATTATTAAATGCTTGTTATAGAGATCACGTAAGATATTACTTAGAACTGAGGATAGAACCCAAATATGGTAAATATTCATATAAACGTAAACTGCATAATTTTTACCATTACAATTTAGACCTGATTTTGAAAATATGCTGTTTTCTCCATCCATGCTAGCTGGATAAAACTTACTGGTATGGTAGAAATCTTAGTCAAGATGTTTGACACGCTAATGTCATTTAATAAATCCATGATGACAGAGAAAAGAGTTTGTAAGGGCAATCAAGCTATTGTACTTTAAACATGTTCATTGGTCTTATCACTGTATGTAAAAGAAGTATATAATTCACCTGTTTCAGAGAAGAGAGACCTCATGGCAAAGGTATCAATGAAAAAGTACTTGAACTGAGCTAGGAAAATTCTACATCGTGTTTGCAAGCCAAAGAGGATAACAATTAGACAAGCAAATTAAAAAAAAAAAGTATAATAAAACCACCTCAGGGACACAAGGCAAAAGATCAAGAATCAAGACAAAAACATGAAAATACAAATCACTGCCCAAATATTAATACATAAAAAAAACATGGCTGAAAGGACAAAATTATTTAAAAATATTATATTTTAATGTGTATTTGCAGTGCCAACAATTAATGTTTAAAAACTCTTGGAAACGTATTTCCCACACTGGATTAAACAACCTATGGTTTCAGGCGTATATAATCCTCCCTTTATCCAAAAGCTTCTAAGTACAAAATTAATTGACTGAAAACGATGCTTAGTAAATCTTATTTAAAAAAAAAGTGGGATTCAGAAGTATGAATGAAAATAAAGAAATGCGAATTAAAAAACAAACCTATTTTCCATCTACTCAAAAGATATTTGTGCAAAATAAAGATGTAATCAGTCTCCTACATATTGCATTATTTTTATAGAATAAGTTTGTGAACCTATAATATTTTAATAACATATAGGATATCTGAGTATCAAAGTGGATAAAGTCTCAATTCATTTATAAGGGGTTCTAGTTATGTTTGGTAAACCTGGTTATCTCCTACCCAGTAGTTTTAGTTTATACCTAGGTCTGACTCATATTTTAACATTTGCAGCAATGAGTTTAAAAAAATGTGATAAAATTAACAATGTTATTTGTTGCAAAAAGTAGTACACAGTATCTTATGTGTTTTTATTCAAAGAGATCCCCTTTGTTTATTTGTGACATAATTTCCATCAGTTGAAAACACAGGTAACAAAGATATGTACATCTTGTTAAAATTTTCTTAATATCCATAAAAATTCCATTGTACAAAATTCCATTGAAAAATATTAAGCAAATTAGCAGTATCCAATTTCTTAACACTTTCAATTCTTTTATTTCATTTCAGGTGTTTTTTTCTATTTCTAATTAAATATTTCCATTTATCTCTGAGGTTAGTCTTATTCATTCCATCATAACTATAAAATAAAGAGTGGGCAATAAGCGGCCCCCCCAGCTGTTCTAGAACTACACATTCCAGCATGACCTGCAACATTTTTGCTATTTGGCCATGTTAAAACTGTTGCAAGGCATGCTTGGATTTGTAGTTCGACAGTTGGAGGGCCGCTTATTTCTGCCTTCTTGCCATTTGCTGCAGGTCAGGATTTCTGCCGGTCAGGCAGAAATCCTGACCTGCAGCAAATGGCAAGGAAACATCATAAGGAAATTAACCCCAAGGATACTCCAGGAGGATATCCGAAAAGAAACCATTATATGCAGGTTACAGCATTTACACCATGTGAGTAGGTATGAAGATTTTGAGAACTCCAGATACAAAAGGATGACCAGCAGGATTTCTAATTTCTGATAAGGATTAAGTACTATCCCAATACTTTGTGTTTTGCAACATTTTATATCCAGCGCCACTGGATGACACAATAATTTTGCTTGGTTGGAATTGTATATCTATCCTGAGCTTATAGTATGTAAAAATGATGTTAGTGACCCATCAGGAATGTTTGTTCTATTGTAGTATTTGCATATTTATCCCTATTGTATATCAAATCCCTTATGTATCTGATCAAACTAGCTAAATTATCTCTCTTGATATTAGGCAGGTTTAAACCTCCTTCAGATACTTTTTGATGGAGCCTGATCAAAGCTATCCGAGATTGTTTTTTAAATTTTCTAAAATCCTTACTCAACACTTTCTTTATTTCTTTTGGAGATTAACTATGGTAAGACCCGAATTGGATATAATATTTTTGAAAATATCATCTTAATCAAATGTATTCTTACCGTATAAGTAAGGGGTAGTTTTTGCAATCTCTGTAGATCACTTATACTTGATTTACTTTTCCCATATTGAGATTCTAAAGATTATAAATGTCTAAGTATTTGTATCCCTAGGTATTTCATTGATGTAGACATCCAATTCAATGTTGGACCTCTCGACAACCTTGGTTTACTTACTCTGTGTATTTGTAGTGCATTTGATTTGTCCCAATTAACAGAAAAATCAGAAATTTTCCCAAATTGTGATATAATCCCAAATACGAATGGTCTCAGGATGCTTTACTGTTGGTATGAGGCAAAAGTGCTAAGTGGCTCTGGGAACAAAACATCGGAATTTTGGGTCCATTACCAGGAAACTCTCCAAACCTTAATCCAATTGAGAACTTGTGGTCATTCCTCAAGAGGCGGGTGAACAAACAAAAACCCACAAAATATGACAAACTCCAAGCATTGATTAGGCAAGAATGGGCGGCCATCAGTCAGTATGAGGCTCAGAAATTGATTGACAGCATGCTGAATTGCAGAGGTCTTGATTGACAGCATGCCAGGGCGAATTGCAGAGGTCTTGAAAAAGAAGGGTCAACACTGCAAATATTGACTCTGTATAAACTTAATGTACTTGTCAATAAAAGCCTTTGACACTTATGAAATGCTTGTAATTTTACTTCAGTATACCATAGTAATATTTAGCAAAAAGGTCTAAAAACACTGAAGCAACAAACTGTGAAAACCAATACTTGTGTCAATCTCAATCTTTTGGCCAAGGCTGTATATCGGTTCCTGTGTTGTATAGGGTTTCTGGAGATGTGGTTACATTTTTAGATAAGGGTAGTTCACTCAGTCGAGGGTTTGTCGCTTTATTCTTCCCATTTTAGTATTTACTGAATCATCTAAATATCTTTTCAGAGCAATGTATTGCTCTGCAACAGAGATATTTTAAATGTCTTGCTTGGTAAGATTTTAAATTTTATTGAATTTCTGCTCGTCTTCTTGTGACTGCTATACATAAAATTCTTCACATCAGGCACTTACAGATAGAGATAGCAATTTAGGAGGTGTTTGACTTCTAGGTATTTAAGGGGATTTAGCCCAGTTTCCCACAGCCTCAATAAACAGTGATGTCCGTACTAATTTGCAGATTAGTATATTACCCAGGCAGCAATACTTCATTAGGTTTCAATTGATATTCCAAGTTCTATCAAATCCAGATGGACAGCCTTTATGTATACACTGAGCAGCAAGCAATTGTCATATGTAGGTCAGCACACCCACAGCTCTTTAAGCCACCTGTGGTTTTCCCACAGTTATATATTAAATAGGGATCTGACACAGCAAGCCTACAGTTTCAGTGCTTTGCTTTAGTGGGTACCCATGTACTCACACCAAAAGTTCCAACTTATATGAAACATGTTATCCAGAATCTATTTTATATATTACTTAGTAATATATGTGTGTTGTTTGACTGAGTATCAAATGAGTATAATAAATAGCCAACAGCACCCAAAGTATATACAGCAGATTTTCTACCTTTTCAAAGGGAAGCTCACTTTCACTTATTCAACATATGGATATCTTATTTCATCCTCACATTAAAAAAAAACACTTTACATGTATCTGAAGAGGCGGATTTTCATCACACTTGCCTATATTTCCTTATAGGTAGCAAGTCAGACACCTATAAGGTTTTAAGGTCCCAGTCAGTGTTCAATCAAAATTAAATCATCCAACATATGCATATGTTTGTCAGCTTAACAGTGTAGATGTCAATTAAATAAGATTATACATCCTGCAGCATCCAAGATAAATACTATAGGCTTCTCTATTTGAGGGGAGAGCTCACTTTCACTATTAAACAGTATATTGAAAATATTCCTTCCAACAGTTCCCACTAAGTGTGTTCTGAGTATCAGATGGTTAGAATATATAGAGCCAGTAGCATCCAATGTAAATACAGTAGATTTTCTACTGTTTCAAAAGGAAGCTCACTTTCACTTATTCAACCTAGGGATCTCTCATTTCATCTTCCATTGTTGTTAAGTACACTGTACAGGTCTTTGAAGAAACAAACTTTTATGACACTTGCCTATACCTATAGGCAACACACCAACAAGGTTATAGGATCCTAATCAGTGTTCATTCACTGTTGAATCAACCAGCAGATTTATAACAATCAGCAGAGCAGCGTAAAATAAATAAATATTATATATATATATATATATATATATATATATATATACATATACACACATCCTACAGCATCTGAAATAAATCCAATGGGTTTCTCTACTTGTTTGGGGAGAGAGCTCGCTTTCACTGTTAAACAATATGTATTATACTCTTCAACAGTTCCAAATGGGTGTGTAATTACTGGCTCAGCTTTGTCCCCGCTGGGTTCATTCACCCCCTGTGGATACTATGTGCTTTAGTTTGTTTTAAAATTTCAGGCATCTGCTGCATTCTGCTTCCTCAAATTTATCTGCTTTTTTTTAATCGGGCTCCCACTCAGGGGCATATTTATAATGGGTGCAGGGTGTGCGGTGCACACAGGCCCCCTGCACCGCATACATTGCATCCATATTATACGGACGTCGCAGCCATTTTCCCCTCGCTGTCTCGTGTACAGGAGATTTGGGAGCCTTCCTAAAATGCGCCCTCCTCAAGATGTCCACTCCCCAGAAGCCGTCCACCTCTCGTCATTACATCAGGATTCCACAGAAGTTCAGTATATTTAATTCCAAGATCCAAAGCGTAAATCCAGTTTGTTGGCAAGGAATGTAGTCAGCATCCCGGCGTGGGGACGCCGACGATCTAAATACCAGCGCCAGAATCCCGTTGGGATCCCGGCTCCAGTATCCCGACCGCCGGCATCTGGAGGTAAGTATCGGGGGTTACGGGAGAGTTAGGTTTAGGGTTAGGCACTAGAGGGAGGGTTAGGTTTGGGCTGTGGGGAGGGGGAGGCTAGGTTTAGGTACTAGGGGGTGGGGCATTTAGGCACCGGGGAGGGAGGATCAGAATAGGGGTATGGGTTAGCGGTACTATACTTACGTACAGTTGTCGAGATTTTCACCGTCTGAATGCCGCTGTTTGTATTCTGACTAGCGGCATCCCGACAGACGGGAAATCATACCCAACCCTGTTGGCAAAGCTGTAGTCTTGTCCTTTGCCAGTGAGCAGTCATTAGGACCTCTGTTTAATCAGGATTCAGTTACACCCATCTGCATTCATTCATTCCTGGTGCTCAGCTAAAAAGCAATTCAAGATTAGTAATGTTGAGTATCATCTGTAAAGTGGGGAAGACCAGACCTTGACATCCGATCATTTCACCCAGTATTAGCGTCTATACTGCAAATAGAATGGGAGATGGTATTGAACCCTGTGGAATACTGCCTGGCAGTGGAACTGGTGACAAACTCCAATAGACACTCTTGGTAAATTGCCGGTGAAAAAATTATTTGTACCACTTAAGGACTGTGCCATCTAGAAAATAGAAATTTTTCAGGTACACAAGTATATCCCATAGTCTACAGTATTGAATGCTGCATAGATCCAGAAGGGTCAATATTGATCACCTCTATTTTTAAGATAATGTCCAACAATTGTTTTCTTTAGAGGTTCATGAAAACTGTACTATTATGGCAGATACTGGGCCACATACATAAAAACAGCCCATCAGAAGCTTGGTTGAGGCACAGTCCAAAATTGCAGTTGGTGGAGTGCAAACAATTTCAATAAGGTCTTCTACAACCAGGGGGTCAAAATTAGTCAAATAAACTAGATGGCTTACATTCGTAGGCTTATACCATTTCACTCATTTGACTGCACCATTGTCATTAGAGCCCAGATCAGCAAAGATTGCAGACTCATTACAACTCGACTAGGAGAGGGTTGTATTAGCTCCAGACATGCTAATTTGCAAAGCTTCTGTGCTGAACGGAAAAGCAGAGCTGGCCTGTTTCCTGCCATGATCTCACTTGACAGGAACTCTGACTTCTTCAGCTCCCCAACACTGCTGTGAAACCAAGTAGCTTGGCAGTGTGGTATATGAGCAGCAATAGTATCCATTGCAGTTATCACATCCCTATTAGTAATGGAAAAAAAAACAAGGATCCTCAGAGGCACCCAACACAAGAGATATGTACTTGCACCCAGAGCTTGGGGAGTATCACCCCACATTGGACTTATCTGTAGCAATAGGAATAACGTGAGTCAATGCATTGAAATCCCCAGGGAGAGCCATCTTTGATGCTCCTGACTAAACCAACAACGTCATTTGCAATTTATTGTAGAAATACAGTGCCTTGCAAAAGTATTCACCCCCCTTGGCTTTTTATTTTTTTAATTACATTACAACCTGTATTTTTTTTTTATGTGATTGATCTGCACAAAATAGTCTTAATTTGGTGAAGTGAAATGAGAAAAATATATATAAAAAGAATCTTTATAAATAAACTTCTGAAAATTGGCATATACATATGTATTCACACCCTTTGCTATGAAGCCCCTCAAAAGTTCTGGTGCAACCAATTACCTTCAGAAGTCACATAATTAGTGAAATGAAGTTCACCTGTGTGAAATCTAAGTGTTACATGATCTGTCAGTATAAACACACCTTTTCTGAAAGACCCCAGAGGCTGCAACTCCACTAAGCAAGAGGCATTACACCATGAAGACCAAGGAGCTCTCCAAACAAGTCAGGGATAAAGTTGTTGAGAAGTACAATTCTGGGTTGGGTTATAAAAAAAATATCCAAATCTTTGATGATCCCCCGGAGCACCATCAAATCCGTCATCATCAAATGGAAAGAACATGGTACCACAACAAATCTGCCAAGAAAGGGCCGCCCACCAAAACTCACAGACCAGGCATTAATCAGAGAGGCAGCACAGAGACCAAAGGTAACCCTGAAGGAGCTGCAGAGTTCCACAGCAGAGACTGGTGTATCTGTGCACGTGATCACAATAAGCCGTACACTCCATAGAGCCGGGCTTTATGGAAGAGTGGCCAGAAAAAAGCCATTACTTAGTGATAAAAATAAGAAGACACGATTTGAGTTTGCCAAAAGGCATGTGGGCGACTCCCCAAATGTATGGAGGAAGGTGCCCTGGTCAGATGAGACTAAAATCAAACTTTTCGGCCACCAAGGAAAACGCTATGTCTGGCGCAAACTCAACACATCCCATCACCCCAAGAACACCATGTCCACAGTGAAACATGGTGGTGGCAGCATCATGCTGTGGGGATGTTTTTCAGCAGCAGGGACTGGGAAACTGATTTGAGTCGAGGGAAAGATGGATGGTGCTAAATACAGGGAAATTCTTGAGCAAAACCTGTTTCAGTCTTGCCTGTGATTTGAGACTGGGATGGAGGTTCACCTTCCAGCAGGACAATGAACCGAAGCATACTGCTAAAGCAACACTCGAGTGGTTTAAAGGGAAACATTTAAATGTGTTGGAATGGCCTAGTCAAAGTCCACATCTCAATCCAATTGAGAATCTGTGGTCAGACTTGAAGATTGCTGTTCACAAGCGGAAACCAACCAACATGAAGACGCTGGATCAGTTTTGCCTTGAGGAATGGGCAAAAATCCAAGGGGCAAGATGTGGCAAGCTCAGAGACTTATCCAAACGACTTGCAGCTGTAATTGCCGCAAAAAGGTGGTTCGACAAAGTACTGACTTTAGGCGGGTGATTAGTTATGCATGCTGAAGTTTTCTGTTATGTTGTCCTAAATGATGTTTGATTCACAATATAAAAAAACACACAACTTCACAGTTGTAGGCATGTTCTCTGAATGAAATGATGCACACCTTCAAACAATCCATTTTAATTCCAGGTTGTGAGGCAACGTAACATAAAAAATGCAAAGGGGGGGGGGGGGGGTGAATACTTTTGCAAGGCACTGTATCTCATCTTCAGGGATGGGTAGCAATTGAGAAGGACACAACCTAGTGCCTTGGCCAGCAATGAACTCAAATAAACGTGTGCGTGGATCCTAAATGTAAGTGTTTTTTTATGAGCAGAGGGCCATGCCAGCTCCCCTGCAATTCTGTCTTGAGCAATGGAAAATAATGGGACTGTGGCCCCCAAAGTACGGACTGCATTTCGTCCAGTCGATGCCTTGTAATACATGCTAGATTTGATGATTCAATAAAGGTCAGCAATTGTAGTACAGGTTGAGTCTCCCATATCCAAATATTCCGAAATCCGGAATATTTTCAGCATGACTGAGATAGTGAAACCTTTGCTTTTTGATGGTTCAATGTACACAAACTTTGCTTAAGGCACAAAATTATTAAAAATAAAGTATAAAATGACCTATAGGCTTTGTGTATAATGTGTATATGAAACAAATGTCATGTATTTACACAAACTTTGTTTGAATCACAAAATTATTGAAAATATTGTACAAGATTACTTTCAGGCTGTGGGTATAAGGTGTATATGAATCATAAATGCATTCTGTGTTTAGATTTGGGCCCTATTCCTAAGATATTTCAATATGGTATACAAATATTCCAAAATACCCTTGGTCCCAAGCATTTTGGATATGGGAGACTCAACCTGTAGCAGCCTTGTTTCCTCTAGATCTGGCATTACAGAGAACAGACATGATAAGGTACACCTAAGGTAGTTTTCTGCATTTCAAACAGAGAATCCACAGTTCTGTTCTAAGCACTAGACCATCTGTTAGACATCAGTTATGTTTGTCTTCTCTTTGATAGTGGGGGTGAGCAGGAGGGCATGTAAGACATGGGATCAAGTCTTGGGCAAGAAAAACCCTCCACGTTTTACTTGGTTTTTAAGAACTCTTCGCATATTATTTTCCAGCCTCCAATATAATCATTTGCAAAAAGCAATAAATCAAACACCAAGTCAGTGAAAACATTTGTTATATTTAAAAAAAAAAAATTTAAATACATTAACCAAATCATATACATACACATTGTAAATACATACACATACATACATATATACAGTACATACATATAACATATATAATCACTCACTTCAACTAGTCCAACATTCAGGTTGCATCCTTAGTGATGCCCAGTCTTCACAAGGCCCACTATGTATAGAATTTGAAAAAGAGCACTCACAGCATCCATAAGACAGAGAGAGTTGATTAATTACTAGATACCACTAGTGTTCAAGAATATCGGTTACCCAACGATTCAATCCACAATAGAACCTTCATCAAAGTATACAGCATCATAGATTAGATCCTCACAGTGCACAGAAAGACAGGCAAATAACATTTAAAATAAAATGTGGCTCTTATACCGGCCCCGACAGCCCACCATAGGTGTATCTACTTAAATCGGTGTCCGAATGGCAACGTCATGTTCAGGCACGTCAAAAGCAATATTCAGCAAAGCAGCCAATGATGGCTGGGCTGTGAAGTGGTGTCAGATGCTGACCATGGCGTCATGATGCACTATGTGATGCCATGAGTTCCAAGTGGGAAAGCAAGCCGAAACCCAGCTGCCCAGCATAAGCAACAGAGCCAAAATACTAAATAATAAAGTATAGGGGCATATTCAATAAGGTGCGAAAAGTCCCGTACTTTTCGCATACTGGACTTTTCGCCGTCATCGATGGTTTTCCATGCGGAAAAGTAATGCGCGCGTCCCCACTTATCCCCGTATTCAATTAGAAATTGGTGAAAACGGCACCCGGCAAAACGCAAACAGGTGAAAAGTGCTGTCATTTTTCGGGAAATCAGCCTGACACTCCCCAAAAGATGCACTGACATTGGGGATCACTATAGATACCCCCGAATAAGCCTGCTGAAGGTATTTAGGGTACTTGTATGCTCTCAATAGCTGCTAATTAGCGTCTTTGCAGAAGTGGTGAAGAATAGCATTTAGCAGGTTTTTTTTGCCAGAATATAGTAGTCCCAGCAAATTTGGGGTACACAAAAAATGGGTGCTAGCATATTTTAAAGTTGCTAAAGTGAAGTTTAAAAAAAAAAAAAACTTAAAGATCCACCTGCCCAAACGACCTGCAAACTTAAAAACATCTGGGGCATACTTGGGGACCCCCCTGGAGTCTATTTCGCAAGTTTTTAAATTTGTATACAGCACAATATTATAAAGCACTAAAAAAAGATTATTGGTATTAAGTTTATCTATTGACTTCACAATTTAGCAACAATGACATCCTTGTAAGGTGCATGCCGTGATAGTTCCACATGGACACTGGTCAGGTAACATTACATTCAAGAACACTGTAATTAAACAAAAAATTATACCTTTATAGATGCAGTGAGTACCCTCTTTGAAAAAAAAAAAATGTACACATCTTTGCTGCAGTCGCGCTAAAGAGAAGCCCCTCTCGGCACGTCACGTCACGTCCTGTGTGACTCTGCCAGCTCCAGACATCTTTTTTTTTCGAAAATGCATCAAAATCACAATTCTATGCGACTAGGACACCAGCAGACTGTGCTGATTAACTTGATATGTGACATCTTATACAGACGCATTTTCAGCAAAAGAAAGTCGCCCGGCTCTAGAAGAATAGTAGGGGACTCCAACGGACAATACCTAGGGCAGAATCCTGACGATTAAAATCCTGATGAAATTTACATAGTATTGTAACCCACACCTCCCGCAGCCTAACCCTAACCGTCCCCTACTGTAGCCAAAACCCACCCCTCCCCATAGTGCCTAACCATAATACTTGCCATTGGGATTCGACGGTATTGTAACAGTTGGGATTCTGCTGTATTGTAAATGTCTAAAGGGTCACCGCCAGGAATCTGACTACATCCCTCATTAGGTATGTGCAAACAAACCAGCATATACATAATTCTCATAAGACATTTGTATTTTGTAGGGGTGTGCAATAAGTTTACGGATGAGCAGTGCATAGGTAGAGTAGACACAATCTGACTGTCTGGTTAAACTGTAATCTCTGACTAAAGTTATTGTAAAATTTCAGGGCACAGAACAGTGTAAAAGCAGCAATGCACACCAAAAAAGTCTGCTTGTTCACTTTCTTCACAAACTTGATATGGAGCTCAACAGAGGCCACTGGAGAGCCATGATCTTCTACCACTAGAAGAGTGGTGTGCGATAGCAGGAGAGTGTTGACCAACTGCAAGCTGCTTTTGGGGAGGAAGCACCATCCCGAACCACAATGTTTGAGTAGTTTGCAGAATTCCAGTGCCGGAGACAGTCCCTGGAAGACACGAGTGCTGCAGACCTCTGTCCACCATCACAGAGGATAACGTTGCTGCCATGTGGGCCATAGTTGAGGTGGAAGCCAGGGTGACTGTGGCCCAGTTAGAGAAGGAGATGTGCAACTTATTGGGATCCATCTGCTCGGTACTCCACGAAAAGCTTGTCCTGAGCAAGGTTTCTGCACAGTGGGTGCCCCATCAGCTTACTTGTGAGCAGGAGGTAGCTTGGGTGACTTGGTGCTGCAACATGCTGGCCAGGTTTGATAACTGTCGCTCCAACTCTGTCTGGTAGATCATCAGTGGCGATGAATCTTGGATCTACAGTTTCGATCCTGAGACCAAACAGTCAGCCCAGTGAACCCCAGTTGGAAGTGCGCCACCAGAGACGTTCAGAAGTGAGCACAGTGTGGCCAAGCAGATGGTGGCTATTTTTGTGGCCAAGGCTGGTCATGCAGCTACCGTACCACTCCGACCGCAGCACACCGCCACTGATACGCCAACCAATGCCTGCAGCAAGTGCTGGAAGCAATTTCCAGGTTCCGTCCAATAACTCGCGTTTGTGGTGTCCTTCTCAGGCAACGCACCTGCCCATAAGTCCAGGACAGTGGTGGATTTTCTGGCCCGTGAACACACTTGGTCATCCGCCATACAGTACAGACCTGGCCCCCTGTGAATTCTTCATGTTCCCACATATCAAGCTCAAGATGCATGGGATTCGTTTTGAGTCACCAGAAGCTGCAATGGAGACATTCATCTAGCATGTAGAAGACATACCTGCTTTGGACTGGTCCAGCTGCTTCACCATGTGGTTTGATGGGCTTCTCTGGCGAATACTTTGAAAAAACTTAATGTTCATTTGGTTTGGTAATATAATATTTTTTGTGCATCTGGAAACAATCTTTGGATCATTTGCTCCTTGATCAAAAGTTATTTTTTTATTAAGGCACAGAAATCTATTACACAGAATGTTTGAAATTGAGCATTTTCCATAAGAGGATTTTTTTGTGTCATTTGCAATACCAATGAAGTTCTACAGACCACATTTGCTTTCTCTTTCCCAACACTATCCTAGCATACCCTTCCTCACTACAACTCATAGTAACTCTAGGAAAGAACACAGTCTACAGTGTAGGAAACAGTGTAGTACCTGTAGGAAAGAACACAGTCTACACTCAGGTCTACTGAGTATCTAGAACCCACCCTTGATCCAGCAATTTTTTTTTCTTCACAGATAGCCGTATCTCTGCACAAACCGCGACCACAGACCTGCAGCTACACAGAGCTCTGATCAACAGATTACACATCACTTTGCGGAGACCACAAACCATAAAATGAACCCACTATTATGGTTTTGAATAATGGGAGGAAGCCTTAGCACGCAGGAAACCAATACAAGCAAGGGAAAAACAGACCAACTGCTATGTGGCCCATACAGCTAAATGACTATTCCTGTTTTGCCAATGCCGATCTGCGGACTCCAATGATCGATGATTTCTTAGGGGATCGGGCAAATTTATTATGTTAAAAATCCCCAGCTTGCCGATTCTGATCATTTTTGAGTTGGCGAATCAAGATTGTCCAATATGCGCCCTATAAATTATTTGCTCTTCTTATTAAGTCCCTATTATGAATTTAAGTTTTACATACATTATAGATTTTATAAATAGCACTGACATTATATTTTATTTTTTCAGTACTACTTTAACTAATCAACAGCTGTTTTTCTGGACAGGATATTACACTACCATTATGAAAGTATTACACACAAATAATTTGATAGTCTTGTTTTACAAATATTTAGTTTAACAGTCTTTAGGGTTTAAAACATATGAATATTAAAGTTTCTAAATCCGAACTTAGTCCTTAGGATATCTGACAGGTCAGGTTTTCCAGACCACCTAGCTGGTGCACAGGTGTAGTCATTCCTATCAAACACAATTTAAAGATTCACAGGTGGGCTGGGAAAAATGAACTGCTATGGGTCTGGAGGACAGAGTTTGAGAAACAGTGTTCTAAATCAGAGCTTCTCAAACCAGGTCCTCATGGAACCCTAACAGTGCATGTCTTCCAGACGATCCAGCTGGAGCACAGGTGTGTTAACGAATAGATCTGTGGATACCTTGAAAATACGCACTGTTAGGGTTCCATGAGCACTGAATTTGAAAAACTGTTCTAATGATCCCAGTGAAGAATTAAAATTTCAGAATTATACATACCACCAAAGTACGCAAACACAAAGTGCTTGCTGGAGCACGGGGATCCAAAGCAGCCTGCAGATCCCAAACTTTTATTTTCCTGAAAAAGAGATGATGACTTAATAAAAAAGTTCCAATAACTCGCATCAAAAGCAAAAACAAATATGTATACCTGGGGGAAGTGCTAGTTTGAGATGCATATAACAATTTTATTAAACACTGAAATGACTATATAGGTGTTAATGGTTTAATTTTATCTGGACTGGACTGAAAATCATTTGATCCCAACCCATTCTCCATCCCGCACTTATAGATCGCCACATCTTATTTTCAGCACTTTGTACCTACTTATCTTGTTTTAAAGATTAAAAAAAAAAAAAAAAACATAATAAAAGGGAAGAACATACTGACAGAAACAAAAGGGCTGTAAATCATCCCCTTCAAAATAATGAATACTTTGGGGAAGGACCATTCCCTTCCCCCAATGGAAAATCCCAGAGCTCCTCCGTTACGGAAAGAGGTAAGCAATGCTGAAGGTGAATATCCACAGCTAAGAGTGATACCCTGCTCACTACAGCTAAATGTGGGGAACAGAAGATATAATTAGGAATGGAAGAAAACTATTCTTTTTTTTTCATCTACGGAAACCCCCTTTTAAGTACTTTATTAACACCAACCATAAATAGCATGAGTACATACCCATCATATGCACCGCTGACAATCCTCTTGTTGTCGAATCTTATACAACGGACAAGCTCTTCATGACCTTCTAAAACCCGTAAACATGCTCCACATTCTATATCCCATAATCTATTTGGTTAAACAGAGATACTAAATTAAAGATGTTGGTTTTTAAATTTAATGATATTTAATCATTTCAGGAAATATGACATTTTATAAATACATATAAATTGAAACGAGTAAGTTTGAATTCAGTTGTTACAATTTAATATTAAAGCTAAAAATTATGAAAAGATGTATTTTAAAAACATACCTTATGGTATTATCTGAAGAGCCACTCACAACTAACCGATCTCTATACTGTAGGCAAGCAATGCCACGTTTGTGCCCATTTAGTGTGCGAACAAATTCACAAGTACTGGTGCTCCAAACCTAAAGACAATAAAATATAAAAGAAAAAACCTCATAAAAATGAAGGACACATTCTTTCTACAGGTTTGCTTTCAAAACTATGCTTTACATATTTACAAATACACATTACCACAGAAATAACAAGAAAAAAAAAACATAAAACCAAGCCAATTTATGGTCATGCCCTATAATAAATATTCAATTTCCTGTGGACTCCAGCGTTCACTGCAAAGAAACTATACGTGTGAGGCTGTAAAGTGAAGCAGATTTAAAGAGAGTCTACAAATGACTATAATTTAGAAATACTAAGAGCATACATAGGAAATCCAGACAAAACCCTCTAGAATCATCTGCCAATTTTACTTCAAAAGATTGGTGGGGAAGGGATCTTCACATTAAACATGGCAATCAATATAATAATCCCGCAAAGAAGTCATGCCAACTATTTCATTTACTTTTGATGCTATTGGTGGTACGAAAGGCATTCAAACTATTTTTAAATCTTATTACATAAAGTCCCATTGCACTCACACTTCATACTCATCTAGTCCTTGGCGGTGATCACAAATTCAGGGTTTTGGAAAAAAAAAAACGCAGTCACCCGATCCATACTGGACACACTGTACACTACAGTATGTACAGCGCTGCCATGGGACGCAGGCAGATTACCGGCGGCCGGGATGCTGGCCGTCGGAACCCAGACAATGGCAGGCCGACCGACGTCCTAAAGATAGGCGTCAGGGGGGTGGGTGGGGGGGGGGTTAGTGCTGGGCTCCACAGGGGGGAAGTTACAGTCAAGCCCCCCCCCCCGCCCCGGGAGGGATAGGTTTAGGGTGCGGGAAGGGAGTGTTAGGCACCATCAGGGGGAGGTTAGGGGAGGATCGGGGTGGGTTAGAGTACTTACTAGACACAGTCAGTATGTAGACCGTTCAGGCTTCCGGCATTGGTATTTCATCTGGCGGCTAATGAGCTGCCGGCATTACATACAGACAGGGCCGGATTAACAATGGGGCGGGTGGAGCTTCAGCTCCAGGCCGCCCATCAAAATAGGCCCTTCATCAGCATGTGCTGTGCTGCTGTAGACAGGAAAAATTTTTTTTCCTGCTTCAGCAGTCTGACAGTGGCAACCTGAGGCCCCACCCCCCCGTCGACCGCGGGCCGAGACCCCCCCACCCCCTTCACGCCCGCGGGGGATCAAAGACAGGCATCTGTTTTTTTACGCTGGCACTATGGAGGCACAGCTTCTCCAGCCCTCCCTTCACCACTTATGCACAGTGAGTGTCCCCGTGTCTGCTCCTCCTCCGTGACGTGTGACGTCACAACGCATAGGCACACTCCGCGCTGTGAAGAAGCAGGCAGCCCGTGTCAACCTGTCAGCATGAGCAGAAGATCCTGAGCTCCATGAAGACCAGGTGAGTGTCTGATCCACCAGAGAGGCAGGCTCAGTACTCCTGGCTGCTGCTGATCAGCACAGTGTTGCTGGCTGATCACATGTGTAGCACTATGCAGGCACTGAAAAGATTTTGATAAGTAAATATGCATGTGTGTATATATATATATATATATATATATTATATAATATTTATATATATATTTGTGAATATAAGTAGTGTATATATATATGTATATATGCATGTATATGTGAATATATGTAATGTGTATATATACTTATGTATGTATATGTGAATATATGTAGTATATAATATATATATATATATATATATATAATGTATATGTGAATATATGTAGTATATATATATATATATATAATGTATATGTGAATATATGTAGTGTGTATGTATCTGTATATGTGAATATATATTTATTATCTAGGAAAAAAACATGCGCACAGTTGTGGAATGTAAAAGATTTTTAAACAAATAATCTGTCAAGTACTCATGGGGGCAGAGGGGGAGAGCGGGTATTAAATACACGGGCCCGGGCTTGCTAGAGGGGCACGATGCCACCCCCCTTTTCCTATCTCACTGCAGCCCAGCACACCCTGTGTGCTGGGCTGCATCGGGAGACCGCCTCCGTGGCTGCTAAGCAGCCACAGTAGTCTCCTATGCTTGTGGGTGGGAGAGCAATCGCACTGATCGCGCCCCCCCTGGCTTTGCGCAAGGCAGAGGGGCTCACAGCCCCTCTACCCAGCACTTTTAGAGTAGCAGCTACTGTGTCTTTATGCTAATGCCGCAGCTGATGGGTGTCCTATTGAGATGGCCACCGGCTGTGGTGCGAATCACAAAGAAGCACTATTGATGGATCATTCAGCCACTGAACCTGCCTATGGCTGGCACAGAATGTCTGTCGGTCCATGGTTGCTGGTGTCAGTGGAACTGCATGTTTTGACGCAGTCCATGACAGCGACACACCTGCTCTCTTAAGCCACTTCCCTAGTCACCGCTCTGAAACGACCATCGAAATTCCCTGGGTATCCATGGTCGAAGGTCGACGGGTAACTATGTCACACCCAATAGCACAGACCACACCCCCACTGGTCACGCCCCCTCATCAGTAGTCACACCCCTGCTGTGCTGGTTACACCTCATGCGGCAGCACAAAATAGGCCCTAAATAAATTTCAGCTCCAGGCCCATGTGGACCTTAATCTGGTACTGCATACAGATTCCCTACCAGAGATGACAGTTCCCACATGGGTAACTGCCATATAGCGCCGACGAGCTAATGCTGGGTACACATTAGTCGATGTGTACCCAGCACGATATCGTAGGCGGAGGGCCCGGCATCGACAAGTACATACAATTGGCGATGACGGGAGCAACGGTGCGACAGCGGGGGCCATGCTGCATTCGGTAGAGCGCATAGTCAGCGACATATCGGGTACACTGCCCGATGTGGATGATATATATTGTCTTGTGTGTACCCGGCAAAAGAGTCGGAACGCTCTCAGCCAGCCAATCAGTGATCGGTTTCTACTTGGGAACGCAAACGCAGTACAAAGTTGCAGCTACCAGCAAACTGTACAGCGTATTGTATAAAAGAAAAAAAAAAGAAGATGCAACCTAGCGTTCCCGCTAGACTGTGGGCAGGGCAGAGCGCTGAGGATACTGAAAAGGGGCCGTGACACGCCTCCAATTTGACACATTTGGGGGCATGGCCAGCACTTACTGAGGTGCTGGGCTTCCCCCAAGCTATCAACTTACAGTGAATAGATGCCGTGCACATGGCATCTATTCACCCAGCGGTGATTGTTCACCACAACTTTTCCCCACCTGCGGGACACTGCAGCCGGCGGGTAGGGAAACCTCAGGGCAGGCTGTTTAAACAGGGAACCACTAAAAAGAGCAGGGTGCATTTTGCCCTTATAAAATTGGGCGCAGCGCCCCGCTAAAACTAAGTACTGTATAGTATATAAGAATTCCGTACGCATTACAAATTATATTGTATGTTCACATTGTGACTGTATACAGTGTCCGTATGTGATTGGCCATTTGTCTTTGCTTGCTTTAGTGTAGTGCTGTCTCCATCAGCTGCTACTGTATACAGTTACAGGACTGTAATTTTCATCAGTGGAGCACTGGTTACCCAGCAGTTAAGCTGTGTATCGCACGGTATGGACTCTCTCGCGTCTTCATGTGCCGAAAACACAGGATATTCATGTTGTGACTAAGGGCCTGATTCATCACGGATCGCTATTGCGATCGCAGTTGCGATTATGCATGCAGTCACACTGCAAAATTCTGCTATTGTCTGCAATCGCTATGCCAAACGCTGCCTAACATAAGGATGCCCACTTCCCCATACACACATCCGCAATATCTTGCAAGTCTGCGAAAATATCAGTGTGACCGGATGAAATCAACTTG
This sequence comes from Taudactylus pleione, assembly GCA_031769625.1. Lineage (NCBI taxonomy): Eukaryota > Metazoa > Chordata > Amphibia > Anura > Myobatrachidae > Taudactylus > Taudactylus pleione. The sequence goes on along the minus strand of JAUIMM010000024.1, from coordinate 4,661,998 downwards.
ACACCCGATCAGATTGGGTTTCGATCCCGCCTGGATCTTGGAGTATCAGGGATTTCCGCTTACCGTCAGTAACTGCCAGTCACTGACTCCGCTCACTGCGCAGTGGGCGTGTAACGATGCTGCCACAACCAAACTCTGCCATCGGCATTTGGAACCACTTCTTACGTACAACCAGACTCCTACCGCCGGCACCTGGAACAGATTCTGCTGCGTCAACAAACTGTAGCCGCACCTCCTGATTGGTGTCGGCTGATTCATCCTGATCCCTCGCTCAGCGCTGAGCTTTACTGAACCAGCCGAGCTCCCAATCCCGCTCAGCAGCGCTCAGCCAACTCTCCCTGTTCCCCCAGCATGTGGCCACGCTGCCTTGCAGTGCCACGCTGGGGTGCCAGGAGCTAGATTCCCGGGGTCCCCAGCAAGGAGCACTCGGCAACTGCTTAACACTGGTCCCTCCCCGATGCAGTGCACCTGGGGTTAAGCGCCCACAGCAGCCGGAACTGGTTTGGGCTGCGTGGCGCCTGGCCCTCCACACTGCACTGAGGTACTGTGCCACTTGTAGCCCTGTAGTGGCTTCCTGCCACCCTGGACTGCTGGGAGCTATGATCCCAGTCCTTGGCATTCCGACATGCCCGGGACCAAGTTTCGATTGCAGTGGCTCTGCTCTCCCAGTCCTCCATTGCCGCAGCCTCCGGAGATGGTCTGGGGCAGCGGCGCTTCCATGCAGTCCCCCGGGGGTTGACACTCAGCGCTGCCGTGGTCGCCTTAGGTCTGGGGGGGCGGCACATAACAGTAAAAAATATATTTTAAATGCTATTACACTTAAATGGGTGCCTAGCATCTACAACAATTCAAAGATGGCGCTGCTGCAAGGGATTAACGCCTTCAGTGCAGCGGTCACCATTAACCGCAAGGAGGAGGGGGGGAGAGAGGGGGTGCTGGCTGCGGGAATGGGACCAGGCCACAATCGGTAACACTGAGTACTATTGGAGCCTCACACACACTTGCACAAGGTCTGACCTTGCTGAAATTGCTAACCTCAGCGCATGCAGTGAAAGCCCAAGCTGCGCATGACATCACAGTGACTAATTTATGCACGTACCTGTAACGGCGTTCAAACACACTGAAACGCCCAACCCCCCCCCCCCGTCGCCACCTATTAATCAATTTGCGATGGGTTTGTGTGATTTCTGTGAATGCAGTGGTGCTTTTGCGCACTGCGTTGCATACGTATGCGCAGAGCGCGTGTTTTTGTGCAATATTTTACCTTCAAATGCATCTTATTCGCACAGCAATGCAAATAGGACACAACAAGCAGCTTCTGCTAATTAACATGATAACAAGTAAAGGCTTCCATTCATAATCCGACGGATTGCCGAATCCTTTAATGGGATCAGAAACACTGATCTGCCGGTCGTAAACGCTGACCAGCAGACATCGATTTCTGCGATCCGTCGAAGGATCGGTTAAATTCCACTGATTTGCAAATCACTGGCATATTTTGATCATGATCGATAAATCAGTTAAATATAACATGTTGGATTTCATGATCTAGAGATGCCAATTTGTAGGATTGCTGCAATCAGTCGCTAGTGTATGGGGCCCTTAACACAGGCTATTTAATGACGGACTTTCATCATTTACCATTGTAATTCTTATCCGAGGAAACTATATTCCTATTTATAGTGAATGCTGTGAAAAGTATGTCTAAATATGTACATCTTTAACATCATGTTAAATATAATGGTTGGCATTACTGTGCTGGAATAATTAATGTTTAACGCTGCAGAACCGAAAGGGGTTTAGTCCCAGCATTGTGTACAATTGCATAAACATTTTTTAATTGTACTGAATGTGCACTTTTAGAGAGAAGGCCTTTTCTTTTAAAATGTCTGGGTACTGAGTGGCAAAGTATCCTGGTAAGGGAAGCATTTTTAATAGCCACAACTAATAACATTAAAAATGTTAAATCTTGAAATAGCCCATTTGCTGCGGGCGGGGCCAGTGGTGCTTTTGTCTTTTGGTATTCATGTATTTGTCTACAGAGATCTTCCATAAGAAAGGAGGCAGCTATGTCTTAAGTCAAATAGCTATTTAAATCCAAATATTCCAAATTAACTTAAATGACAGATTGCGGGCAAATTAATTTACCTCCAAATAGATAATTTAGTTACGTGTGGTATCTTAGCCATATGCATTACAGGGGGTCATCTCTGTTATCTGTATTCAAAGAAAAAATACAATCTGTCAATTGAATTTATGGCCTGGGACCCGAGCCATAAAGCGAGGATGGAGACCACTGCATAACAATTTTGTGCCGTAACTCCATCCAGATGGAAAAGTCAGTGCTATACGTCTAATGTGGACTGCATATGTAATGATGTAGTGCAGGGGTTCTCAACTCCAGTCCTAGAGTACCACCACCAACAGGTAATGTTTTGTGGATTTCTTTAATTATGCACAGATGCGTTAATCTATTTTGCTGGGTCAATAATTATTCCACCTGCTTCCACAGACAGAAATCCTCTAAACATGACCTGTTGGGAAAACGTGAGGGCTGAGGTACACAATATGCAAATGTAATACTTGTTGCAGCTAGATGTGGCACCTGAGCAGTGTCTGCTAACTGCAGCACATAAGGACTTTAATTATGTTGCTGGGACTAGAGAAACATTGTTTAAAAACAATTAAATTCTATTTAGTATGTGGCACTATAGAACTGGAATAGTTGCTGTCCAGCACTGCAGCAGCAAATTTGCTGTGCAAATACAAATAGATAATAACATGGTAAATATTGAGGATGAAGTTAATTGACAGATTCAGGTCAACTGAATTTGGGTCTAATTTTGGAAGTCATCGTTTCCTGGGGAAAGACAATAGTTTACAGAGGTTGGGGTCTGGTTATCCCTTGTCAAACTTGTGTGTATTGAAATTTAATAAATAGGGCTATAATCAAACATTAAGGTGTCTATTATCTAAACTTCTAAAAACAACTGTATGCTGTGAGAATCTTAGCACCTTCAGCTAGACATTAACAGTCTTTTAATAAAACATTTTATTGGAGCAAGTAAACATTCTTCCTGCTTCCAGGAAGCCTACATCTGCTTGTATCCTTTGACCACCAGAATAGTTACTCAGTTCTCTGGCTGTCCTGCAGTCAAGGACTGTCTCATAGCTCTGTCCTCAGCAAGCAGCCAATGGGGAATTAGCTATCATTACCCAGGTGCCAATGTAGGAGCCTGGTGGTGGTAGTAACTTAACATCTTACAGCACAGCAGGAGTCAGTAACAGGTGGATACTGATGGTGTACAATTATTTAAAAGAAAGTTCAACACACCTTTATCGTCCGATCACCAGAAGCAGAAACAATATATTTGTCATCAAAGTCCACTACGTTAACAGCTGCTCGGTGACCAACTAGAACACGACGCAGTGTTATGTCTGTTGGAGACGCCATATCCCAAACAGCAATTGACCGATCCTTCGAACAGGTTACCATTAAGCCATTGCAGAACCGAAGATGAAGAACTGCTTCATTATGATGAATTAGAGTATTCAGCACCTCTCCACTGTTCACATCCCAAACTCTAGAATATAAAATCAATCCTTGTTAATATCTGAAAAAAAAATTGGATTTTTTAATTCATATAAATACCTCTACAAATAAACTAATAAAATACATAAATTATTGGCTTATAAATGGGTCAAAGTGAAGGGTCTTCTCTTTTGCAAGTACCTATACTGCAGTCAGTCTCTTCTTCTCCCCATTGCAGTTATTCTTTGATATTTTTCTAACTATACTATAAAACAGGCCTGTGGCTCTCCAGATGTTGTGAAAACTACACATCACAGCACAACCAACAAGCTGCTAAAACTATAATCCACATCAACACCCGGAAATCCCCAGGTTGCCAATGCCTACTATAAAAGATTATCTGCATATGGTGGTAAAAACTAGCATTATGCAACTCGTAGACTGTTAGAGAGGAGTACTCTGCACAGACTCTGCCCGTATTAGGACTGGTAATTTGGGGGAACATTTAGGAATTTCTAAACCTGAAAAAAAAAAAAGCCCCAATAGCATAATTGTGAAACAATACCTTACAGTGGAGTCTGACGAACCAGTTACTATGACTCGCTCATCATACTGTAAACAAAGGACTGATCCAGTATGTCCGGTTAGTATTTTCAGACACTCCAAAGAAGTTTTGTCCCAAATCTGTATAAAACATGATCCTCTTATTTGGAAGAGAACACTCATTTATTGCAGCAACAGATTATAAAACAATGTTTGACACGGTGCTTTAGGTACTGGCACAATGATATCAGGTATTGATTGCACCAAGGGCAAGATTTACTAACCAACGGTTTGTCAAAGCAGTTGATTCAAAACGACAGCAGAAATTTAATGCTAAACAAGCCAGGTTAGAACCCATTCCTGTTGCCATTTTAAATCCATCGGTTAAATTTTAGGATTATCAGAGGCTTTGACAAACCATTATTTAATAAATATAATAAATAAGCAGCAGCAGACTGAGTAAATATTGCAAACTTGTTTCTGGAATCAACACTGATCACAATAAAAAGGGATACCTCCTCAATAGTAATAAAACACATTTTTCAATCCAAATAAGTTCTAACGTTATTTTAATTTGCAAGAGTAGGCATTTTATCTCCTACCATAATATCAAGCCAATACAAAAATCCCACAAATCAAAAACTATTCCCAGAGAGAAATAAAAAGTTAGGTGGGCACAAATGCCAGTATTATGATGTTTCTGTCAGAAGGGCCTCAGTTTCCAAAGAACGCTCCCAGCAGTCCAAACACATGAACGTTACAGAATTTACTAAAGTATGAAATGATTACTAAGTAGCCACCTTACAGATTTATGTCAGAAGCATTACTGCTAATGGTCTAATAGAGAACGTGTATGTCCCGAAAATACAAGAGGCACAAATCCTCATAAAGGTAGAATAAAACAAAAAACTACTAAATGGGAAAGGATGGAGAAGTATATGAAGAAAAGCAGATATTCTCAGAACTGACAGAAAGGACTGTTACAATATATTAAAACAATTTCAGTTTCTGTAACTGTCTAGTTTAAAGCTGCTTAATTTATAGATATCAATAAAATAATTAAAAAGTAGATTATTATTAATGAACATCCGAACAAGAACTGGTCATGAAGCAGATACAGACATGATTATGGTTCCCAGGTTAAAAAAAAAAAGAAGAAGAAATATAAAGTGCCATGGCCTCTATTCTACAATTGTCTGGAAATCTAATGGAGGGGCACAACAGCAGGTCACCACACGAAACTCAATCTGCTGTAGTTTATCGGTACAGAAACAAAAATGGTCTTGGGCATTTTCCTAGATTTGTTTAATGCACAGTGACAGTTTATATTAACTCTCTGGGTCCCATGGCTAAATGGTAAGTTGTATGCCCACTTATAAACCAACCCTCTCTTTGGGCCGGATTTAGAGGTGAGTGCTAATGCAGCTGTGACTACGTCAGTTTGTGAATTTATGTAAATGCCGCATCCAATGGGATTCGTACAGAAACGCCACCGGCTGTGGCTGTAACCTGTCGCTTTGTGTAATAAGTCGCACCCCCGGACATTAGAGCAACCCTATGGTTGCTGAAAATGTTGTCTGAACATGGCCGCTGGTGCCAGTGCAACTGTGTAAAAATGATGGCCGTGACATGCCTGCGTCTAGCTAGCCACCCATTATCCCTTTTCCCAGGAACGCCCACCAACATTCCTTCTCTCTGCATCCAAATCTGTTCTGCACACGCTGACTGTAATCATCGGGGTGCATGCACAGTGCACTCATGCAGACGCAATAAAAAAAACATTGCCCTATGAGCGATGATTCCACCTCTGAGTCAGGCCCTCTGTTACTGAGGTCTCCTGCTTTAACAAACCCAAATAATTAGGCACCCAGCAAAGCATCTTTAGGAATTATCCTAAGCATAATTGGGTGCTAAAGGCTTAATTAACTTATAAACTATAGCTGTGTGGTAGCCAGTCTCCAACATGCTTTGTATCTTCCATTTAATTTCACATTTCCAATATTTCTGTAGTTACCATGTTTGTACAAAATAGTTTCGGTATTACATATTTTATATTACTACCAGTTATTTATATGGCGCACACATATTGTGCAGCGCTTTACAGAGAATATCTGGCCGTTTGCAAGCTCCACTGGGGCAGGGACAGATGTAATCTATATTCCCTACATGCTCACAACACACACACATGTGTTAACTAACCTACCAGTGTATTTTTGGAGTGTGGGAAGAAATCGGAGTACCCAGGGGAAACCCACATAAGCACAGGGAGAATATACAAACTCCACACAGTTAGGACCGTAGCGGTAATCAAACTCAAGACCTCAGTGCTTAGAGTCAGTAATGCTAACCATAGCACCATCTGTGCTGCCATCTGTACATATTTTAATACTCATGCATGCACGTTATGAGATGTTATTTTAGGGCTCAATCCCACTGTACAAATTTATACAGAATCTTATAACATTGAAAGAGAGACGAAAGTGTATAGAGTCTTTAAAATACATCAATTTCTAATGTACTGACTGATTTAGCTCCTAATAACTCCTGAGCCTCACAACATAAATGCTTCTGGTAGTGGCTTTATAAATGGACGCTTATACTCCTAAACTTTTAGTCTTAAAAACACATTTAAATGACACAGAAATGTACACGTTTTCTTGAAATAATTTACTTTCAAAGTTCATTAAAGCTAATGGAGAGTTCTTACTTTGATGGAGTTATCCCGCAGGCCACTAATTATCTTCTCATCGTCGTATTGAAGACAGTAAACTCCTTTGCTATTCTCAGAACGGCACTGAATTCTCTGCAAATTATGCCTTCCACATCTCCAGTTTGATTCTATGGTCTAAAACAAATAAAATAACATTATCCTTATATACTTGAAAACATTTCTGAGAGAGAAAAAAAAAAAAAGTCTGCAGAAAGTGTTCAATTCTTGGTAACACAATAAAAGCACTACTAGCAGCCAAAGGGTTTCTCATTTGAAGTTAAACAGCTTACTATGTAAACGAAGGTTGAAATACCATCATATTACATTAACATTCGATAGATCTAAAGGTATGTATTAAGAAAAAAAGATTTTATGTAAAAGGTTAAATTAATAAACAATGATTAGGCATCTGCTGCAGCTTCGCATCAACCATTCAATTTGTGTTATCAAAACTCTGAATTAAATGCTGAACTCATTTCTCTAGTTGATGAGCACTGGAGAATGGAAGGTTATTAGTGTTGGATTTTTCAGAGCCAAGAAAACTGTTCTGTCACTTGGGGGTAAACTTGGGTTTACAACAGTACATTTAACTAGAGTCAGCTAAATGCTTCTAAAATTGTTAAAGTTATACTGACTTATTAAATGACATTTTAGTGGGGGCGTGACTTGGCAGAGTATGGAGTAGGCAGCAGCTTGCTTAGCTCCCACTGAAACGGACTTTTATTCTGACTCCCTGGTGTCTAGGGCTGAATTCTGCACTCCTTGTGCATTAACCCTCTCTGCTGCTCCGGTCGAGGTTTGGACCCCCTCTCTGCCCGCTGGCCTTGCTTATCTGCTCCGTGTGGTGAGAGCGGCAGTCTGATGTGGGTCCACAGTCCCAGTCGCATCTCCTCCTGCCTTGCCGCCGGCACCTCAAAGTGCCTGACTTGTCGCAGTCCCCGCTGACCGGCATACCAAGCCAGTGCTCCGAAGGTCCTGGGTGTGGGGTGCAGCACTCCCTGCTGGATCTCCCACACCACTGCCGCGAACTTGTGAGGCTCCCTGCTGTGTCTATGTCAGTGCATGCATTCCTCCTGTCACCGGAGCTCCTGTGGTGTCTGTGATCACAATCTACTGCCCATACAGCCCTGTAGGCTGCTCCCAGAGTATTGTGGGTCATGAGTCTGGGAGGCTGAGTTGGCTCTCCCCGGATTATTTAAGTTACAGAGCCCTGACACCGCCATTTTACCTGGTTACAGCACGGTCTCAGCTTCAGGGTGTCCTTTTGCCCTCCATATCTCCCCAGCTGGAAGTTGCAGCCAGTGTGTGATCCTGTGCAGGTCCTGCTCTGCTGTGGTGTGCTGGAATTGGAGTGCTCATTTTGGATTAATTAGTTATACAGTGATCCCCACTTGTTCCTTATCTTGGTTTGGTAAGCTGAACTGTACAAGTGTGGGGAAATCTGGTCATGCAGCTAGTGCTGCGGCGAAATTGGAGAGAGATTTTCTCGCTCCTCTGAAGCTCCCCCTCCAAAAGAACCCACCTGGTTCTAACCCTCCTTCACCCCCCGCAGTTATCAGATGCACCCAAAGGTGAATTCCCTCAATCCACACAAAAAATCTTACAGGCTCTCTCTGCACCTGAGCAGCATCTCACAGATAAAATTGGGCAATTGCAGATGGATATCTTTCTGCTTCGTCATGATTTACAGAGAGTCCGAGAAAGTATGTGCGAGGCTGAGCATCGTATATCTGATTGGAGGATATCACTTCTCTTATGAAAGATACTGTTGCGGATCATCTTAGATGGCGACTGTTCAGGCCAAATTATCTGATATGGAGGGTCGGCTAAGGCGTAATCATATCAGTTTTGTAGGTCTTGAATGTGCTGAAGGTTCCGTTCCTGAAAAATTTCTGGAGGATTGGTTAATGGTTATTTACTTGTGAGGTTGTTAGCCCCCAATTTGCTGTGGAACGTGCACATCGTCTCCCTTCACAACCTCCTGCACCTGGTGCTCCATCTCAGACTTATTGCTCGTCTTTTGCATTTTAAGGGCCGGGGTACAGTACTCTGGTTGGCTCGCACTTATGTCCGGTCCAATATGAAAATCAGTCTGTTTATCCGGACTTTGTGCTGGAGGCCCAGAAAAGCTGCTCTCAATTTATGCAGGTCAAAGGAAAGCTTCGGGACAGCCAAAAAGATGCGGATGACTGGCAACCTCGAGCCCCTTGCTGTAAGGCCTATGATCAGTTGTCCACTATATATGATTCCAGTTTGTTTAATTTAGGGTTTATATTACCATTAAGCACCTTTTCCAATTCATTTTAAGGATATGTTGATTTATTGGTATTTTGGATGCTGATATTCCACCAGGGAGTGTACTAATACTATGGGAGTACTATGCTAGAAATAACTTTAGTGTTTCCTTTTACTCTCTAAACTCCCAATTGCTTGTAGGTTTTTTTGTTTTGATTTAGCTTCTAGTTTCTAAGTTTCATTTCTAGGGTAGATGGTTATACAGGGTGCAGTTTTTTGTCTTATTTTCTTATAGTCATTTTTGTTGTGACTATGTGTTGGTTTCTATTGGTTATGCTAATTACCATAGTCTAATGTTTCATATTACTATACTGGTATTGATTTACATTGCTGCGGTACAGCCCAATACGTGTATTCCGGAACGGCTCTTTTCTTGTTTCCTTTTCAACTCTTACCCCTTTACATCCTGCGCTACCTTTCTTTTCTAATCTATGTCTGGGGTGATTTAAGGGATCCGGCTGCTCTGTTGGAATGTCTGCGGTTTGAATGATGACATCAAACCCTCTCTCGTATTGGCCCAAATTAAAAACTATTGTGCTGATATTATATGCTTATTGGAAACTCATTTGGTTGGTAGTAAGGTGATGGCCCTTAAAAAGCCCTGGGTTGGTTGGATGCATCACTCAACTTTCTCTCACAACGCTAGGGGTTTTTCTATTTTAGTTAAGTTGTCTCTTAACTAAATCTTGAACAGAGTCAAGTTGATTCTCAGGGTAGATATGTTTTCTTAAGAGCTTATGTTGACAATACTTTGATCCATATACTTACCATTTATATCCCACCACCATATAACAATGAGATCCTCCGTAGAGCTGCATCTTTTGGTGCTCAATCCTCAACTACTCCTGTTATCTGCATTGGAGATTTCTATTATGTTATGGACTCCGCTTGGGACCGTTGGAGAGAATTCACTGCCCCAGTTTCTTCCTCACCTAACCCTTTGGCTAAACTGATTTCTGAACTTAAATTTGTTGGATAATTGGAGGCTCCGTCATCACTCGGATACTCAGTATTCCTGTCATTCCACAACCTTCCACACTTTTTCCCCATATAGATTTCATTTTAATCTCCCCAAGCCTCTCTCCTGGGGTATTGGAAGTCGAATATCTGTCCAGGGGTATTTCCGACCATTCCCCCATGATTTTATCTTTTACCACCACCAGTATGCAAGGTGCCAGTTTCTGGAAACGTAATCCTTTCTGGTTAACACTATTTGGTGCGGGTTCAGAGTTAATTGCAGCATGGGAAGGATTCAAATCTAATAATGCCTCTTGCTTTAACCCTGGTATTCAATGCAATGCTCTTAAAGCTTTTATTAGGGCTCCTTTATTAAAAGAGTATATTAAATCAAGACATTTAACAGTGTCTGAAGTGTGTTGTCAATTGGAGGCTCGTTATAATTTGTCTAAATCACTCTCGGATTGTATTCTATGGTTGGAAGCCCAAAAGGAGTGGTTGGATTACCTTTTCAACTAATCTAAGCGTAGATTATTATTCTCTAAATATGTGCAATATTCTTAGGCGGAGGTGGCTAGTAGCTACTTGGCTTTTTTTTTTAGCTAAAGACAATGCTGGCGGCAAGTCTGTCCCAGTTATTCTTAACACTCAAGGTATCCCCCTGTTACTCTAGGCCTGATATTGCTGAGGTTTTTTTCCACTTTTACTACTCTTTATATACCTCTAGGGTATAAGTTTCTTTATTCCGCATTTATTAGAGGTTTTTAATTATCTATATGAATGGGGCTCCATTCCCTCCTCAATGTCTGAAGTGATTACCAAAGTCAGATGCTCATTGAGAGAAGATTGCAGACTAAAGTGAAGCTTGAATACTTAAGTGTATTGCGAGTTTGAATCAGAAGCAGGCAAGTTAGAATGCAGAAAAAGGTGAGTTATTCTACACAAACAGTAACACATTTCCAATACCACTTACATCTGAGACAATGCTTGGCCTAGTGCAGTGCAGGGGATGTAATGCATTTGTTTTGCAAGAAGAATTTTGGAGACTCAGCTGCTGCCCAGTCTGTAAGCATTTTTCTCTGCTGCAGGAGGAGATCGCAAAACTGCATGCTGAGATATTTAGGATGTCTGTGTCCTTGATGCCACCACTGCCTCTGAGAGAAGGAAGACATACTGCCTGGACTACTGTAGGCTCTGAAAGGCAGAGATTTCCAGAAGGACACAGACACCTCTCCCACAAGCTGTGACACTGCAAAACTCATATGCTGCTCTTGCAGGGCTGGAAGGTACAGCTAATATAGGCAATACAGAACAGGAAGATATGGGGACTTCCACTGACTATAGAAAAAGGAATAGGAACAGGAAATTTACATCTTAAAACAGGACTACACTTCTCTTGGGAGATTCCATTATTCGAGAAGTACATCTGGGAGACATGGTGAAGTAGAGAGACAAGGTGTTTACCTGGAGCCACAGCTCCAAGGGATAAAGAGCGCATGCTGAGAATTGTGAAGGCAGCAAGAAAAGATGGAGAGGTGGATGTCATTGTCCACCTAGGGACAAATGACCTGGCCAATGCTGAAGTCATGGCAGTAAAAGATGAATTCAGGAAGTTAGGGACTGCTCTAAAGCAGGTGGCAACCACTGTAACTTTTTCAGAAGTATTGCCAGTACACAGAGGGGAAGACAGAAATCATTGCATCAGAAACTTCATTGTTTGGTTACATAAGTGGTGTTATGAGGAGGGATTTGGATTGACAGTCCATAGCCATGCCATCTGGCAAGATAGAAGCTTATACAAATATGATGGCCTGCACCCATCTTCAAAAGGAACTAGAATACTGAGTGAACAGTTTGAAAGTTTCACCAAGAACTGTTTAAACTAGAAGAGGAGGACAGTGAACCAAACAAGAAAAAAGAAATCTACTCCCCCAACCAAAAGGTATTATTTCTGCTGGCAAATGGAACAGGAAGCATATCCACAGCAACAGAAGATAATTCAAAACAAAACCAAACAAACAGTCAGAGAGATGAACATACCTAGGAACAGGAGAAATAAGCAAACAAATAAAACTCTAAGAACAATGCGAGCAAATGCTAGGAGCTTTACCAGCTGCTATCATACTCATTGTATCATTGTTTTTGGATTTTTTGATTGTGAATGTGTGCAGTGTTTCAATAAAAATAATTTTGAAAAAAAATAAAAAAATCCCCAAACTAATTGCAATAATGACAAGGGATGATCTAGATATTGTGGCTATTTCGGAGTCATGGCGCAATGAAAATCATGACTGGGACATAGCTATATCCCGGGAGATACTTTATTTAGGAAGGACAGAATGGGAATAATAGGAGGAGGAGTATTAATGTATGTCAAGGAAAGCATAAATACTATGTTAATACACAGTATTGAAGAAAAAACCGAGTCCCTTTGGGTGACTATAGAAACAGGGGAGAAAGTGATTCTTCATATTGGGGTGATTTACAGACCACCAGGTCAGGAAGAGGAACTGGACAATAAACTATTGCAGGACATCACTAAAATGGCATTAAAAGGAGAGGTTATAATTCTGGGAGATTTTAATCTACCCGATATAAACTGGGAGGTGTCTGTGGCAAGTTCCACTAGAAGTAGGGACATCCTGAATTCATTGCACGGAGCCTCCCTCCAGCAATTGGTGAGGGAGCCCACTCGGAAAGACGCAATATTAGACTTAATACTTACAAATGGAGACAGAATATCTGATGTAAAAGTGGGTGAAAACCTGGGATCCAGTGATCATCAAGCAGTATGGTACAGAATAAAGACAGATATTGACTCACCCCATACAAAAAAAAAAAAGGTGTTAGATTTTGTGAAGGCTGATTTTGCAGGGATGGGAAGATGTGTAAGCGAATCTTTGGCAGAGTGGAGGAACTTGAAAGGAGTGCAGGAGAGGTGGGAAAATGTAAAAAGTGCAATATTAAAGGCAACAGACCTTTGTATCAAAAGGGTTAGGAAAACCACAAGGAAAAGGAGCCAGTGATTGGAAAAGAGGTAGCAAGTATTGTGAAAGCAAAAAAGATGGCCTATGGTAGAGGCTAAGACAGTAGAGCAATTTAAACACGCATGGGATAGACATAAGGATATCCTTCAGAAGAAGTAAGGATCAATAAGGGTTGAGGTAACAATATGTTTAAAAATGGGGCAGACTAGATGGGCCAAGTGGTTCTTCTCTGTCGTCAAATTCTATGTTTCTATGTATAACCCTTTACAATATTGTTAATGTAGAAAAGAAATATAGATATTCCTGGCTGTGGTCAACATGGTGTGCGAATGTATAAGCAGGGAACAGTAAGTGACCGAACAGCTATAGCCACTTGCAGGAGATAAAAAGTGTCTCTGAATAGAACCCCTGTTGAGAAACAGTGCTGGAGTCTGAGTAGCTGCCCTCTGAGAATATAAATTGGAGAGGGAGCTCAGGAAAGTTGTGCACATTGTGTGATATATCAATTGTCTGTCAGGGTAGAGCAGTGGACTGTGGTGCTTGAAGGATCCCGACCGTGCACGGCAAGACCCCCTATGGAGTAAACTACGTGCGTTTCAACAGAGCTTGATCTCTTATGGTCTTATGGTCTCTTAACATGGTTTATTGTCAATTGCTCTATAATCCTTCCACTAAAGTAAGCACTTGAGTTAGAGTGGGGAAATGTGGAAATAGTGGCGGCAGGTGTAGGGTCTTCCAATCACCTTTTTGTTCCATTTTACTTTACTTTTTTTCTCGAATTTGGCCAACCATTTGCAAATCTGTTAATATCCAAATAAGTTGTTCTGTGTGTAGGTAGTGATCGATACAAATACAAGTTTATTACTAATGCTGGGTACACACTAGACGATAGGTTGTCCGATCTGGCGGATCAGACCGACATATCAGGCACATCGTCTAATGTGTACATGCTCCTGCAAATCGTCAGCAACATCCTCCGTCAGCCTTACATGCAGGACCGTCGGGGGATGTAGTTAGTGAGGGCCATGCTGTCCGCATCCGCAAATGTGTATGCACTTGCCGATACAGACTCCCCCGTCGGGTTCTGTTGCTGCCGAGGTTGAGCTGGGTACACATCGTTTGGTGTGTACCTAGCCTTAAGGAAAATATTTGCAAGAAAATAAAAATACATCATTCACTCTTTACTCTTCCACAAGTGAGAATGTTTACTCATCTAGACTCACGGTCATGAGGTTAGTGTATTGTCTGGAGATAATGTTTTCAATCTGCTGCATTCTGAAATACCTCTTAGTGTGTAATCAGCACATGAGTGACACTTTAAAATTGGACCTGGTCTATGCGGTGAGGTCAATGGCAGGGGAGGCACACATGGAGATGGATCTGAGTGCTAGGAGCCTGTCTCACCCTCTACTCTCCCCTCACTACACTAAGCTTCTGTGTCCACTGATTCTCCTACCTGCATCATGCCCCCCATACTCAGAGACATGCCTCTATTATCTCTTTTTCTGTGTAGCTTACTGCCCGTGGTGTGGCCCCGCCCCCAGCTCTGCAAGCAGTGTCTGACTATAGAAGCAAGGCTGAGCTGCTGCCTCATCTCGTCTCCCTACAGTCCCAGGGAGCTCCACAAACCTGGTTAGTGTTAACTATAAAAATTATTACCATAAACAAAGAAGATGCTTGGGAGTTATAAATATCTAATTTGTATTATTCTAATCATTTTTATATTAACTCTCAGGAGTATGAGCCTCGTCTGCCTGTACGTCCCTGCTCAACTAAAGGTACCAAAGAAATAACATGAGCTAGATAAAATTCTTCCTGCAGCTGTTCAAAGGACTTTAAGGGGTCTATTTACTAAGCAGTGTTAGGAGACAGAGTGAAAAGTGATAAGGTGCCAGCCAATCCGCTCCTGTCATCTCACAGGCTGTGTTTGAAAAATGACAGTTGGGAGCTGATTGGCTGGCACCTTATCACTATTCACTCTGTCTCCTAACACTGCTTAGTAAATAGACCCCTGTATCTTCACTTTATGTTCAAACGCTACAATGATATTATTGCTCTATTAGGAGAGCTCTTTCTTTGTAGACGAAATACTGATGAAAAAAAGCAGGTTGAATAAAAAACATATGTTCATTTAATGTAAACTAAACCTGGAGGTAGATTTACTAACCCAAAGTTGTCAAAGCCATTGATGATCAGGCATCTTTGACAATCCGCGGGACACCATGGGCCTGACTGAGTTTTAAATCAAAATATAGGAGCAAAAGAAAGAGCAGTATGCTATTCGAGCAAATTTGCAATACAAAGGGTGCAAATCATAATTTTTTCTTGCAAGTACTTAAAATACTGACTGCTTTTAAATGTAGAGAACAAATACTGGTCAGCTGTGTTTTTACACTGAAATAAAATTAAGATGAGACCCAGCACTTCCTATCTCTAACTCTACACAATTTATTGTTGCAGAGCACTTTAGTTGCTCCTAATTCTGAATCAGCCCTGTGTGTATCTTTTATGCCTCCAATCATGTAAAAGAAGAAAATAACATGGAGCAGCTAGTAAAAGTTTTGAGCAACATTCAGTACACTTTTGAAACAATACTATAAATCTAATTAAAAAGGACAGCAAATCAGTATGAAAAATACATTAAGTACCTCAATATCTTCAATAATTTTGGGATACAGTGATCTGTAAAATGAGTTTGGTGGGCCATCAGTTGGTCTGTTTTTAAAGAGATATTGATCCCTGAAAGAAAACAAAAAACACATGTTAAATAATCTGAGCTAATCCAGGACCAATTATTTAAAAAAGAAGTATAGTAAAAACCGACACTTACCACCCTCTTCTCTCAGACAACCCCTTCCACAATGGATCAGTACGCACCATTCTCTCTATTAATTTCTTCCACAGCATGCCCTCTGAAATCACTCTCTGCCATTCTTTGCATACAAGCTCCGCTGCACACAGTGATCGAGCATCCAAGTAAGATAATATGTTTTCTGCAATATGCTCCAATCCCTGTTCTACAATAGAGGATAATCAACAAAATTAACAGATACAAAATTGGGTATCAATAAGAAAAAATGTGCAAAAACAAAATCACTTATTTCATTTATAGTTTCAGAGAAAAACAGTAAATTTGAAAAAGTTATTAGTATAACCGTACGACTTGTGGCTATTAAAGAACGAGTGTGTTTGTAAAAATTTAAACCATATTGTGCGAGTTAAAAGGGAATGGGAAAACACTGACCTTGGGCTATCCCATAACAGTTTAGCAAGTTTCACCCCTCTCGCACAAATCGTTTGCTGTCACAGTGTTCAAAGGAGTTGTATTTTTCCCATGCATCGTAAAAATGCTTAGTTCAAAAGTAGAGCAATATATTAACTTAACATTTTAGTTACATTGAACAAAACTCCCACCTAATCTTACCGTATGCTAACCGAGGCTTATGGTGCAGATTGTATGTCACATGCACATCTATTTGAGAGGCACAAAAGATTTCAGGGGTATTCAATATGAAACGTTAACTTCACTGTCGAAATTAACGTTTCATATTGGAGTTTTTACCTGCGTTAAAGTATCGGGCGCGCTCCCGCTTATCCTCGTATTCAATATAAAATTAACGAAAACGGGAAACTCCGAAGTTGGATTTGCGTAAAGTTACGAATTTTTCCTTAAAAAAATTGTAAGACCCCCTTAAAGATGTAAAAACATGGGGGATCACTATGGGTACCCCCGTTTTAACCTTTAAATTAAAGTCGGGGATTTAAATAGCGGCAGCAGGTGTTTTTTTCCCGACATTGAAGAAGTGTTTCAGAAGAGCACTTAGGTTATTTTTTTCATTTTTTAAGTGGTCCCATCAAATTTGGGGTACATGAAAATGGGTACTAGCATATTTAAGTCCCTAAAGTAAGTTTTTAAAAATTCTGCATTTGTGCACCTGCCGCTATAATTCTATTCTTCAAAACACTTGCCGCATACTTGCAGAATAGCCCTGAACCTATTTCCCTATTGTTAAACAATTTTTTCCCACTTTTTTTTTTCACCCCAATTTTTAAATTCATTTTTTGGGGTGTCCCTATTTTTTTTTTTAACTTTTTTTGACAGTTCTTTTTTAAATGTCATTCCCAGGGGTGCAGGCTATTTTTTTTTTAAGCCTGCACCCCTAAACCCCAATTCTGCACTTTTTCTCGACCCCTATTCAATGGTGAAAAGTTATCCCCGTTTTTTATCAAAGACTTTTCAAAACTGCGATAAGTCTTTGAAATTGAATACGGTGTAAAAGTAAAACTTGCGATAATGACGTCATACCTCCGATATTAACGCAAAAACTATGTTTTCGCTCCCATATTGAATACCCCTGTTAGTGACGGTCGTGAAAATATCAAAGATGAAGGGGGTGGGCGTTTGCCTGGAAGCCCCCCTCCCCAGCCCACAATAGAAAGAAATATAATAGAATTTTACCAGTGCAGCGTGTTCTTTTCAGTATCACAAATGAAATCATCAGCACCACCTGTGGATCTTTTACATGTGTCAGCCAGTAAAAAATACACCTGTGCACCAAACTAGGGGGTCTGGAAAACATGCACTGTTAGGGGTGCATTGCTATACAGTGTTCACGCCAGGGCAAGAAAGGGGCAGGGCGTCTGGTGTGAAACCGGGCACTATCGCGTGCGCTTGAAAAAGGGGCATGTCCTAAAGACGTGCCCCCTTTTCTCACTGTAGGGGGCGTGGCCATCATTCATGGAGAAGCTGGGCAGCCCCAAAGCTCTCCCTGCAGAATGAAAATAAACCGTGGGGGACAAGCATTTTTTGGAAACATTTAGAATAGGAAGCGAAAAAGCCATCTGGACCAGATGCTTTATGAGATTTATTTGCTTAATAAGAACAAATCTCTTGTTCAGTAATTTAAAAACACACAATGCATCCGGGTAGGGGCGACGGAGTCACTATGGGAGAGAAATTGTTGGATCTGTGAGGCCGAAACAGGACTGGGAAGATTGTAGAGTTTTTCATAGAATTCAAGAAAGGCTTTAGCAATGAACTCAAGGTTGTGGGTGGGCTTACACAATGGGGTCATGAAGGACAACATATTTTTGTTGTGGCAACTTAGAAGCCAACACAGTTTGTCTGTATTGCCTCCCTTTTCATAAAATGACAAATTTACCCACTGTAGAGCATATTCTGTCTTGGCAATCAAGGGGAGATTCAGCTCCCCCCTCTGGCTGCCAGCAATTTAGAATAATCCTCCACTGTCAGATGAGTTATGGGCGTTGCCTAGGAAATGGACCAATGCTGAAAGTTTCTGAGTACATTTTTAGCATCAGCTGAGGAGCAAATGAGAAAGCTATGAATTAGTTCTGTGGGCATCCTATAACACCAATGGCCGATAATAGAAATGGGGAGATCAGGTAGAGGCATTAATTCAGTTTCTATCATGGTTTTTATTCGAGGGTCTCTTTCATTGAAATGTTTAAACAAGCCCAACGGTAAAACGCGTGTCAGACCTTGAAGAGACCCGTTGTGCACGGCGGCCTCTCCAACTCCACTTGGCTAGACAGGAATCCCCACCAGCTGGTTCAGGTATTTTCATTTCAGCTGCTCTCTCTCATTGTGTCCGCTGTGAGTGGCAGTCTGCGTTGTGCCCTCACATTAGGGAGTCTGTCACATGCTGAAGCAGCCACTACATGGATTTTCCATTTACAGTCCCAGGAGTTGCTCACTCGTCATTAGTCCAATGCTAATTGCAAACCTCTTTACTGACAATCTGCCAATTCTCTTGATCCTTACCTGCAGTTGCGATTGGTAAGTGGTTGTTTCTTTTCTCTGAGAAGAGCTCTTTAATTGAAGTGAATATTATTATATTATATATTTATATTGTTATTTGCTTATTTTTATTGTTATTATGGCTGAAGACATTTTCATTGCTGTATTTCTGACAGAGTTGCATATTTTAATCTCTGTTAATTTCTATGTTACACAATTTTTACCATTTATACACTACCGTTCAAAAGTTTGGGGTTACTCAAGACAATTTCGTGTTTTACATGAAAACTGACTTATCAAATGAATTGCAAAATGAATAGAACATATAGTCAAGACATTGGCAAGGTTAGAAATTATGATTTTTATTTGAAATAACATTTTGTACTTCAAACTTTGCTGCAAAAGGAGCATTCTTTGACGAAAGCAATTACAGCATTGCAGACCTTTGGCATTCTAGCTGTTAATTTGTTGAGGTAATCTGAAGAAATTTCACCCCACGCTTCCTTGGATTGGCTTGATGGGCACATCTTGCGTACCATATGGTCAAGCTGCTCCCACAACAGCTCAATGGGGTTGAGATCTGGTGACTGCGCTGGCCACTCCATTGCAGACAGAGTACCAGCTGCCTGCTTCTTCCCTAAATAGTTCTTGCATAATTTGGAGGCGTGCTTTGGGTCATTGTCCTGTTGGAGGTGGAAATTAGCTCCAATCAAGCGCTGTCCACAGGGTATGGCATGGCGTTGCAAAATGGAGTGATAGCCTTCCTTATTCAAAATCCCTTTTACCTTGTACAAATATCCCACTTTACCAGCACCAAAGCAGCCCCAGACCATCACATTACCTCCACCACGCTTGACAGATGGTGTCAGGCACTCTTCCAGCATCTTTTCACTTGTTCTGCGTCTCACAAATGTTCTTCTGTGTGATCCAAACACCTCAAACTTCGATTCGTCTGTCCATAACACTCTTTTCCAATCTTCCTCTGTCCAATGTCTGTGTTCTTTTGTCCATATTAATCTTTTCCTTTTATTGGCCAGTTTCAGATATGGCTTCTTCTTTGCCACTCTGCCTAGAAGGCCAGCATCCCGGAGTTGCCTCTTTACTATAGACGTTGACACTGGTGTTTTGCGGGTACCATTTAATGAAGCTGCCAGTTGAGGACTTGTGAGGTGTCTATCTTAAACTAGAGACTCTAATGTACTTGTCTTCTTGCACAGTTGTGCACCAGGGCCCCCGCTTCTCTTTCTACTCTATTCAGAGCATGTTTGTGCTGTTCTCTGAAGGGAGTAGTCACACCGTTGTAGGAAATGTTCAGTTTCTTGGCAATTTCTCGCATGGAATAGCCTTAATTTCTAAGAACAAGAATAGACTGTCAAGTTTCACATTAAAGTTCTTTTTTTCTGGCCATTTGGAGAGTATAATCGAACCCACAAATGTGATGCTCTAGATACTCAACTAGCTCAAAGGTAGGCCATTTTTATAGCTTCTCTAACGAGTAAACCAGTTTTCAGCTGTGCTAACATAATTACACAAGGGTTTTCAAGGGTTTTCTAATCATCCATTAGTCTTCTAACACGCTTAGCAAACACAATGTACCATTTGAACACTGGAGTGGTGGTTGCTGGAAATGGGTCTCTATACATCTATGTAGATATTCCTTTAAAAAACAGATGTTTGCAGCTAGTATAGTCATTTACCACATTAACAATGTGTAGAGTGTATTTCTATTAATTTAATGTTATCTTCAAAAACAGTGCTTTTCTTTCAAAAATAAGGAAATTTCGAAGTGACCCCAAACTTTTGAACGGTAGTGTATTTCCCCCCATGGTATATTATGATTTTTGCTCATCAGCTGTTGATATGTCCTTACTATTAAACAGCATATTATAAAAGAGCAACTACCAAAAGCTGCTGTTGTCTGTTTGTTTCCAATTACTCTTTTAGGACTATTTGAACCTTTTGTATTGAGCGACAGTAGTTTAATACTCATGAATAGACAAAAAAAAAAAAAAAAAGAAATACAGGGCCATAAGTCAGACAAAGAGAGTGGGTACCCTGGGGTGGCTCAGCTGCACCGATTTAGGGGTGTCCTACGCTCTGGATTTGAACTCTAGTATGTTAGGGACCTACCCTAAAGAGGTTACCTGTATATGGTGGGTAGGCCCATAACCTTGGCCATGATTATGCTAAAAACCTATATTGATTGCAAAAGTTTATTGCATAATGTATTTATACATAATCATTAATTTGGAGTTGTGCACCTGTGATTTGTCTGTTCCTGTGCCTGCAAGAAGTCTCAACAGGTAGCACCTCCCATTATATATATTCAGGGTGTGCAGTCCAGGAATCTTTCCTATACACAGCATTTAATGTGCTTTATTGCACACCTGAAGGAAAGAAGACGCCTTCAGCCTGTACTAGCACCCCTCCCTTATTGGTTTAAAAGCATGGAGTCTGGTATTGTATATGCAAACTAGTAATAGGCACAATTTTAGGTAAGTCCTACAAGTTATATACTGTAGTGCAACTCTGGGTTGATTTTTGGGGCGTGGGTCCCCTGGATTGCTATGGTTGGTCTGCTTCAGGACATCGCATTATAACACATTCTTTCTTTTTTGCACTATTTTAAACACTTTACTGTTTGTTTTTATTATAGAGGTTGAGTCTCCCATATCCAAAATGCTTGGGACCAAGGTTATTTTGGATATCGGAATATTCCGTATTTTGGAATAATTGCATACCATATTGAAATGTCTTAGGAACATGGCCCCAATCTAAACACAGAATGCATTTATGATTCATATACTAATTATACACACAGTCTGAAGGTTAATTTTATACCATATTTTCAATAATTTTGTGGCTCAAACAAAGTTTGTGTAGATACATGAAATTCATTTATATGTCATTATATACACAGCCTATAGGTCATATTTAGTTTAATAATTTTGTGCATTAAACAAAGTTTGTGTACATTGAACCATCAAAAATCAAAGGTTTCACTATCTCAGTCATGCTAAAAATATTCCGTATTTCGGAATATTTGGACATGGGAGACTCAACCTGTATTCTGTATTTTCACCTTTCTATGCAGCCATAGCTGCTCTTACCTTTCTTACTTCACATTTCACTTTTCTCATTATGGCGATGCCCTGGGGTGGCTCGGCTGCGCCGATTTAGGGGTGTCCTGCGCTCTGGATTTGAACCATAGTATGTTAGGGACCTACCCTAATGAGGTTACAAAGAGGGGGGGGTAGGCCAGGCTCAAGCCAGAGAAACTCTGGAGAAGAGAAAATGTGGGTGGTGTGGGGAAAGGGCATGGACCTGAGTAACAAAGGGAACGAGAAAGAAAACACATTCAAGAAAGAAGACAATGCGAGAAACCGTAAAAGGAAAAAAATGACAAGCTGCAGAAAAGAAACTGGCAAACAGAAAGACAAAAACAAAAGACAGCAAATGTAAGAGAACATTGTGGTTGAACCGGGGCCTTCAGTGGTAGGAAGCCAAACATCTCGACTGTTAATCAGCAAAGTGAACCAGGTTAGGCCTAAATATAGATAGAATACACCAACTTAGCCAAACAGGACCTGTCCATTAAATGGCAAGCATTCCAATCCCTTTTTGGAATCTGCATCTGCTTTCCAAGAACGCAACCAGAGGGTGCGGCGCGCAGCCACTGCTGCTGAGGAGATTCTGGAAGTGAGGAGCCCTATATCTAAGGCTGCCTCATTAATGTACGTAGCTGAGTCTTTGAGGTTACCCACTAATTCCACCTGCTCAGGTGACGAGTCAGCGTCTAGAGACATCTCCAAGCTATCGGCCCAACGCTCCATGGCTCTGGCCACCCAGCACACGGCCATTGCCGGTCTGGACGCCCCCTCCCCGCAAGGGAATAAATGGATTTCAGGCATATTTCCACCTTGCGATCCGTAGCATCCTTTAGGGAGGACATGGAGGGCATGGGCAATGTAGCACTCCTCACTAGGCGTGTGACATGAGAATCCACCTGTGGAGGGGTATCCCATTTGGAAAAATAATTATTTCCCAAATGGGTATGCAAAAGAAAAACGTTTTTGAGGTTGGTACCGCCTACCTGGATTTTTCCACGCCTCCTCTAAATGATCCACTAACTGACCAGATAGAGAGAATACAGTGGCATCACCCTTAATATCCTTAAAGGCGGAATATTTAGATTTGGCCACGAGGGGATCGTCATCTGTAATAATGAAGGCCACACGGACTGCCCATACAAGTCCAGAGATTTTATTTATATATATATATATATATATATATATATATATATATAGTGTTCACTCTAGCTCCGGCGGCAGGCAGGGTGCCGGAGCTAGAGAGGGCAACTTTGTGCGCGCGGGCGAAAAGGGGCGTGGTCATAAAAGGGGGCGTGTCTATAAGACGCGTCCCCTTTTTCATCATACTTGGGGGCATGCCCGGCACTTACAGACATGCCAGGCAGCCCCCAAGCACTGCAGACAGGTAGAACAGATGCCGGGCGCATGCGCCCAGCGTCTATTCTCCAGCGGTGACCGGGTCACTGCACATTTCTCCACCCGCGGGACACTGCGTCCCGCGGGTGAAGACTGCACCCGCAGCCTGTGAGGGCAGGGTGCTTTTTGCCCTGCTTCTGGAGGGCAGGGTGCTTTTTGCCCTCCAGAAGGAGGGCAGGGTGCCGCACCCTGCTAAAACAGCCTAGCGTGAACGCTATATATATATATTTTAGACTTGGACTCCACCTCCTTAGTACGAGGGAGCTCCTGGTCTGAGATGACAAAAATCTCCCTGTCATCAGACGTCATGTCATCCTCATCATAATGAGCTGTCTGAGACATTAAAGGTCGCAATGATGACTCCCCCTGTAAAACGTCCGTAAGGTGCTGTACCGTATTGGACAATTGAGTTTATCCACGCAGGTTCCTGGGAGACCTGGGGGGGGGGGCGAAAGTGGGAGACACTGGGGTACCATCAGCTGTCTAGGGAACCCCTGCATGGGTGATGACCCTACCGACTGCTGAAATAACCCCATTTGGGGAAACGCAGGGGGCGTCACCAGCTGGTCCACAAGGGTTGTAAATGCCTTAGCAAAACAAGCCCAGGGCGGTTCCTGCACAGGCGCAGTTACTCAAATCGGGCGTGAAATTATATAACATGCCCGACATAAACCTTCAGTGTGCCCCTCACCCTCCGCTATTGGTACAGTACATGCGGTACACTTTCACAAATTCACGTTCACTTTCAGACATGATGAGTCTAACGGAGTGTATGCGACTCCCCTCACAGACAATATTTTTACTGTGAGGCAATGAATACCCTGCAACACTGCACGGGCTTTAGCAGAAGAACAGGGATAGTAAAATGGCTGACAGTCAGAAGTGAAAGTACAGGCAGACAACGCTAGCATTAAGTCACATACAATTCAGAAATAAATCCCTGCATTATCAGCACTGAGATCAACTACGCAGACATAGAGCCTGGTAGGAAACAGTGCTGCATACTCTGACCTTACTCTGGAGGAGAGGTATGCGGGGGTACCCGGACCGCGATGCCACCTGTATCAGCTTCTAGCAGCGTTTGCACATTAGAAAATGGCTGCCGAGGAGCAGAGAGGAGGTGTGCCCGGTTAGGAACGCTGACACAGCTCGCCAGACCACTGTGGAGAGGCACTGTGCAGCGGGGGAAGCGCTGGCTGTTAAGACAGGGAAGGCATGCTCCCCTGGCATGCTACTAACCCCTGGGACGCCGCGCTGTACCGCACATGCGGCCCGCTGTCGCTGGTGGTCTAGTGGAAGCGCAGATTAATACCTGGCTCCACGGTGAACCTGTCCCCAGGGAGCCCCCTGCCTGGAAACCTACAGGACTGTGTTACCGGCGGGTACCCTCTGCGGGACCCCGCCGCTTACCTGCCCCCTTGAATCCGGCCACAGTCCAGGTGATCCGGGGTCACCACTAGCTGTGGCCCCAGATACCTACCAGCATCCCCATATCAGTACCGGCGTTCTGGTCCGTCGGGGTGTAGGAGCGACAGCATGGACGTCAGTACTGACTGTCCATGCTGTACAGCTCATTTGTGCAGCCACAGCTGCTTGTAGAAAACTTCAGGGGCCATTATAGCCCCACTCTGCTTGCATGGGATCCGACTCCTGGCCGGACACCAACGAAACTGAGATGCCTTGGCTCGGGGGCAGGGTATAGGAGAGGGACCCCAGTGCATCCTGGGAGGATGAAAATTTAACTCTGTGGTGTCCGATGCCTGACGTCATCACCGATACCCTATGGACCCTGATGTAGAAAAATGGGTTGAGATAGAAGATTTTAATATTTTCAACATTGCATTAAAATTTTAGAATGGAAGAACCACCCATATATCCCATTTTTAATAGTGCATTAATAGCAGCTTGCCTGCAACGGTTTATGGTTATTTACATAATCACATATCATGTGAAGTTAGCAAGTCTGAAATCCCCCTTAAAAGATCCAATGCATAGAGCTCATTTAAACTGTAGTGACAATACTGAAGGTCAGCGCACACAGGTTCTTTTAAAAAAGCAGACAATGAGTGAGTCACCAAAAACATTCTTTTTTTTCTCCTTTTACGGTAAAGGTATCCTCACTTTTAAGAGTACCCGTGTACAGGATAAGACCCTATATCCTCCAATTTTCCAGGAAAAAAATTCATTATTTATATCCTAAAATTGTTACACATTTTGCATATAGATAAATATTTTACAATGATTTAAGCATCTGTAGATACAACTGCGCATACCTGGTAGTGCAGTGATGAAATCACGCTGTAACATGGGCTTCAAGTACGAATTAATATGTCCATGCTGGTAGTGACACATCCGAGAAATAAGGTGCTCAACAAACTCCACTTGATCTGATTCAGACCACTGATCAAAATATTTTATACACAAGTCCTTTTCTTTCTCATAATTTCCATCAGATGTGCGTTTTCTGGGTACAATTACAGAGGATGTTCCATTACTTATCTGCAATAAATGGAAAAATAAATAATTAAAGTGATCACTGACTTTGCTAGATACAAATAACACAGCAAAAGTTATACTATCCAAGGCGACCATGTAGAACAAAACTACTTTATCACACATGAGGAGACCATGGGTGTGATGTACTGTAGTGGCTCTTCTTGTGCATCACGAGTTCTCGCACGCAGCCAGACCCCGGGGACCCACCGCAGGTTAGCACATATACCGGTAGGTAATCCTAACATTACGTGAAAAATATGCTTAGCCACAAAAGTGCACTTATCGTTTAATAACATTTAAATGATTTTCCATTGATGGTGAAATCATTAGATGTTGGCAGATAACAGAGAAAAGTTACGTTATCTGCTTTAATACATATTGATAATTGTTGTGCGTTGGGTTATAGCGCATTTGGCAATTACAACCTCTTAAATCTCCTTCCACGTGTGAAAAAGACAGCTCACCCTTACTGTTTCCATATCAATTACAAGTTACATTGTAAGCAATTTGAAACAGGGTCTGCTGAGCAACTGCACATCATTCTGATAATCAGAAACTGCCATTATTTCTATTCAAAAGCAAAACCTGTGTCAGTTCGGTCAGAAGTTCCCAGCTATATGTTAACATGAATGCCCTAGGCCCAACTGTAATATGAAAATACATTATCGAACTAATTGTTGCAGCACATCAGTCTTTAAAGGGTTATACGGCCATTTTAAATAAGTTTAACTATTCCACAGTGAGTAAGATTTAAGTATTGAACATTGAAGATGCAAATCTTACCCAGGAATGAGTGTCCTTGTAAATTCACACAAAGATAAACCATTTGATGTTCTGATAACTGTTAAACATTAATCCTGCTTGCAAAGGACTAAATCTATTAATGTATAAGTTCATGACTCTTATGCTGGGCATACACGGCAAGATAAAATGTCTGTCAGACCGACAGACATTTTATCTGGCCGGCTGCCAGCCGCAGATGTCATACACTGTGACAGAAATCTCACAGTGTATAGCCCGACATCTGCTCTCCGCCCCCGGGGGAGGAGACATTTCCCTGTTCCTTCCGTAGGAAGGAACACAGGAAATGTCTATCTGTCGGCTGCGCTGGGCATACACTGCCCGATGCGGCCGACAGTTACCGGGTGAATATCGCATCGGACGGGCATGCTGCACAATCCAGCATGCCCGACCAAGCAATATTTAACCCTCGGTCGCCCCCCCCCCCACGCTACAATTATCGCGGCGATCCGCCGATATCGGGCGGATCGTCCCGATGATTGCAGCATGTATGGCCAGCATTAATAAGAAAAAGTGGCATCCAAACAAAAAACAAAGCTTCTGGAAAAGTGTCAACCAACAGCCAATATCAAAGTTAAGTTGTTTGAGTTTCACTGAACATGGACTTCTTTATTTAAACCAGGGGTGGGGAACCTTTTTTCTGTCGAGGGCCATTTTGATATATATATATATATATATATATATATAAATAACATTATTTGCGGGCCTGGTACAGGCCACGCCCCCTCCGTGTAATGTCACACAGGAGCGGGGCCACAATCACGGATGATTACAGCAATGCCCAGAGCATCCTGAGGATGCTCCGGGAGCTGTAATTGCAGCGGTGTGACTGTCTGAAGCATCCTAAGGTCGCTCCTGGCGGAACTGCTGCATAGATTTTGGCTGCAGGGTGCTAATCTCGGCACCCTGCTAGCCAAATGAGGCTAGCAGAAAAAAGCTCTGAGGGCCAGACCAAATGATTCCAGGGGCCTTATACAACCCCCGGGCCTGAGGTTCCCCATCCCTGATTTAAATCAAAGCCCGCTTATCACTACAAGAATCTCATACCAAGCATCTTGCACGTCCTGGAGAGCTGAAGACTTGAGGAGGGGATTCAATGCACTTTCAGCTGTGCCCCGTCTGGCTTCAAGGGGCTGGCTGGCAGGGCCGTCTTTTATATTACTGACTGCCAACCGAGGAAGAGAAGCACGAAGAGAAGCATGCAGGCAGTCAAGTGAAGAAGGTAAGTTGAAGGAGGCCAGGGAGGTGGTTGGCTGGTTGGTACTTGAGGTGACAACGAAGGTTGGAGAAAAAGGGGGCAGGAGGTGACCAAGGGGACACAAGTCTGGTTGAACCTCTGTTGTATAATGATGAAATTGGTTAGATTCTTACATATACAGGCATCTTCCGGACCATGTGATCTCCTACATGAATAATGAGTACCGACTGAAGACACTGTCTGCCCAGGATAGATCATTTTGTTCAGGGGTTACCCGTTGCAGAGAAACTACCATACAGGTAAGGTGTATTTTTATTTAGTACACAGAAAAAAAAAAAAAGTTCATATTGTTTAAGGGGGGCGCTAAAGGGACTTTTCGCCCTGGCTTCTACTTGAACTGGCTCTGCTGGCTTCAGATCAACTGTACTCAGCTTTAAAGAAGCCTTATGCTTGTCTCTGTACATATGCAAGTTTCACGGACGCAGTTCCCGGGCCAGCCTGTATAAGCTGAGGTTTACTCAGTTAGCCGGGGGCCCGGCGCTGTCCACCATCGCGACTGACAGTCGTGATGGTTATCCCAAACTGCGACCTTGGTCGCAGTGCTGGGATTGCAAATGCAGCAGGGGCGGTCATACACTTCCTGCTGCATTTGCATATTAGCAAGGACGGAATTGCAAAGCTGCTTGTGTGCAGCTTTGCAATTCCGTCCTAAGCTGAATCAGCAGAGAAGAGTCACTACTGATAGACTCACAATCAGAACTGAATTGCATAATGTGCCAAATGAGCGCGAGCAGAGAGCGCGCGAGCAGAGAGAAGAGAGCAGAGAGCGCGCGAGCAGAGAGAAGAGAGCAGAGAGCGCGCGAACAGAGAGCGCGCGAGCAGAGAGAAGAGAGCAGAGAGAAGAGAGCAGAGAGAAGACAGCAGAGAGAAGAGAGGGCGCGAGCAGAGAGAAGAGAGGGCGCGAGCAGAGAGAAGAGAGGGCGCGAGCAGAGAGAAGAGAGGGCGCGAGCAGAGAGAAGAGAGGGCGCCAGCAGAGAGAAGAGAGGGCGCCAGCAGAGAGAAGAGAGGGCGCCAGCAGAGAGAAGAGAGGGCGCCAGCAGAGAGAAGAGAGGGCGCCAGCAGAGAGAAGAGAGGGCGCCAGCAGAGAGGGCGCCAGCAGAGAGAAGAGAGGGCGCCAGCAGAGAGGGCGCCAGCAGAGAGAAGAGAGGGCGCCAGCAGAGAGAAGAGAGGGCGCCAGCAGAGAGGGCGCCAGCAGAGAGGGCGCCAGCAGAGAGGGCGCCAGCAGAGAGGGCGCCAGCAGAGAGGGCGCCAGCAGAGAGGGCGCCAGCAGAGAGGGCGCCAGCAGAGAGGGCGCCAGCAGAGAGGGCGCCAGCAGAGAGGGCGCCAGCAGAGAGGGCGCCAGCAGAGAGGGCGCCAGCAGAGAGGGCGCCAGCAGAGAGGGCGCCAGCAGAGAGGGCGCCAGCAGAGAGGGCGCGAGCAGAGAGAAGAGAGGGCGCGAGCAGAGAGAAGAGAGGGCGCGAGCAGAGAGAAGAGAGGGCGCGAGCAGAGAGAAGAGAGGGCGCGAGCAGAGAGAAGAGAGGGCGCGAGCAGAGAGAAGAGAGGGCGCGAGCAGAGAGAAGAGAGGGCGCGAGCAGAGAGAAGAGAGGGCGCGAGCAGAGAGAAGAGAGGGCGCGAGCAGAGAGAAGAGAGGGCGCGAGCAGAGAGAAGAGAGGGCGCGAGCAGAGAGAAGAGAGGGCGCGAGCAGAGAGAAGAGAGGGCGCGAGCAGAGAGCATTGTTCTAACTACACATCATCATGATGAAATCTAGTTGACCTCATCTTCTATCAGCTGAAGACTGTTTCTGGATCAAGGCACCATTCCCTGGGGTTAAAATACTGCTGGTTGAGAAAAAGTTATTTATAATCAGAATGAACACCATCACAATGTCAGAATATTTCACTCTATGCCATTACAAAAAACATTAGCTCTCTTTTATGGCCAAAGTACTCCTGATGCTCCCTCCTAATACGACTTATGCCACTACCTAGGCAATGTCATACTTTGAGTGACTTACCGCACAAGAAATTACATTCTCTTAATAGGTGTAGTATACCACTTTTAGTTCCATGACACTGTTCAGAAGTTTAGATTTCGGATTTTGTCCAAAGAGCTACTATTGCCACTAGCATCCAAACTGAAACATTGAAGGGCCACTCTCAACTGAGGACCTGTGCCCTCAACCACCCACCCAGAGACTTGTGGAGACAAACAGGTGAAATAGCGAAACACTGAGGAAGTCTAGTTCCACTTAAAAAAAAAAATAAAAAAAAAATGCTGAAATCCTCGCCTCCATATGACTGGCAGGCAAAGCAGCATCACAAGGGTACGCTATAGCTGTTGTTTTCAACGCCAGTCCTCAAGTACTCCTAACAAATTCCACACTGAACAAGCATGACTTGCAAAGTGTAAGAGAGTAGATTGATCTATCTCAACCCTGGGTGAACCTCCCTCAATGTGGTTTAGCTCTACAAAGGAGAAGGAGCATGTAATATAGAGATACTTAAATCTGTTCCTTAAGGAAGCTTAAAACCAGGATACGATAGCCCCAAAGAGGATAGACAGAAGGGGAGAAGGTTTAATAAAAGCATACCAAAGGCACAATGTCTGTAAGATTTTACATCATTATTAAAAAAATAAATAAAAAAGAAATGCTGCGATTTGCTTTTCTCCCCTAGGTACCAAATTTTGTTACTGACCATTTCTAAGGAGGGAGGAGTCACTGAACTTCCAAAAGGGAAGCTATGAGGCACTGAGCTGCATCTAGATCCGGGTAGCCAAAAGATGCTGTGGCTCATCTAAGCTTTCAATGGGAAGATCTAGTAGAAAGAACCATTGATCTTTAGTAATTACAATGTTAAATGCCTTGCTTAAAGGTCTGAGATTTCAAAAATGTATTGTAAAATTAGAGACCCTGTCCCGTATGGACCATGAAGGTTTTCCCTGGAGAGTAACACATAAGTCAGATTCCCACTAACACATTCTAGGGTAGGCAGTGTGTATAAGAGTCATGCAAGTCAAAAATCAAGTCTTTCAAGTGACAGCTGTGTAAGTAGAAAAATCTCAGTTGCAGATTAGTAAAGTGTGCATGCCTCGAGGAAAGACACAAATACAGGAGCCAGATATCCATCACAAACCTCTTTCTCTTAGTAACCAAAGAAGTAGAGCACTGTAGAGTTAATACAGGTGAAAATAAAGGACTGTCCAAAGAGATGAGGGGTAGACTAGTTAAGCAATGCATACAATAATCACAGATTTCACAAGTAAAATTAATTTTTGTGTGAGTTAAGGCTGATGCGACGCGCTGCTAAAAAAAATCCCCAACAGAGAGAGCAAAAGATCAGTTTGCTAGCATAGGTAATTACACCCATCTCCAAGTACTGTACTGTTAGGAGCAAACCTTGATGCAGATTTGCTTAGGTGGAACGATAAATAGTATAGTTTAATATAAGTGAAGTGGCAACCACAATTAAAGGATCCACAAAGGCAACGGATTCCGGAAATTTTGTTTTTCCTTCCAAACAGCCCAAACCATTTATGGGGCTGAAGAAGAGCAGCTTCAAGCACACTAACAGTAATAATTGAAATAAGTACAACAGTCTTGGCAGAACATTATGATCACTATTATTCTAGCTAGCCAAGAGATCGTTTGAACTTGCCAGCAAAACAGATCTGCCCTTTTCGTTGAGATTATTTTCTTTATAGAGAGTTTAATATGTATGGACAAGGAAGACTTATTCATACCTAATGTTATTGACTTTCCAGGGAGTTGCGTTTTTAAAGATCCAGTTAGGCCTTTTATACATAAAATCGGAGAGCTACGGTGTTGGTATAATTTTGCATATAGACATGGCCCATCATTTATAATATGTAAACAAGGAGATTTTGAAGACTCTGCAGCCAAATTAAATCTTTTGCATATCCGAAAAACACTGTTTCCCAACTCCAGTTCTCAGGGAAGCCATAACAGTGCATAAATCACAAGTGAAATAATTAGCTCCATCAGTGGAACTTTTAAAATGTGTCAGGGAACAATGAATACACCTGTACACCTGTTGGGTGACCTGCAAAATGTGAACTGTGTGGGGACCTGAGGACTGAGTTTGAGAACCTCTGATCTAGAGGCTTGTAATTGGTCTCCTTTTCAGAAAATGACTGATCTAGCTAATGTAAAGTGTTTTATGTAAAGAATCCTTAATTAAAAGCTCAAGTATTTTTTGCCTATAATTTCTTTTTAGAATAGACTCAATAGTGTGATTAGGTGATTAGGTTACCGCAAATCACTGCCATATGGGCATCCCACAGCAGCACTTAGGAGATATTACTGGCTGCATTAATGCTTAGTAATGTTGCAGTTGTGTCCAAATGTGTTTTGTATGGGTTTTTAGGAGGACTTTTTTTTTTTTAAAAAGGATTATGCAGGCCATACACGGTGCTATCGGAAAAGTGATACGATAGGCGTTTCACATCGTGGTATGATAGGTCTCCCTCGTACGTTTTTTCCGGTACGAGAGGCGATTCAATTATACGACTGCAGGGACGCACATCACCATCGTATGTACGATCGCTCGTTACTATTGATCGAAATCGTACATATCGTATTACAAAATCTTACAGTGTATGGCCGGCCTTATTATCTGGCTGTAGGTTCTTTAACTATTTATCAAATAAGATGGTATGTTGGTGAAACAAATCTAGCATTGGAGTAGTGAAAGGTAAATCTAAGTCATGTCCAAACGGCAATCAATTATAGTACTGAAGTCGCCCCACCTCTATGGCAGGAGATGAATAGTCATACTATGGACAGGAAAAAACAGGTTTAGTACTGGTTGGGGGTGCACGCGTTTACTAAAGCAGAGGTTCCCAAACCTCGCCATTACATAGCGCATGGTCCAGTGAATCTCTGCTACCGCCAGCCGTCTTGTTGCAATGCGATGTATCTAGGATGCACCCGGAGACTGTGCTGATTAATTTGATATGCAACACTTGTATAACTGTGCGTGACTGAGTCTCCCAATCAGCATGCATTTTGGCAATACCTCTTTTTTACTATAACACTTGATCCTTCTGCTTAGCTAGCACTGGTTATTCCTTATTCCTTCTGTCTCCCAATCAGCATATCAATTTGATCAGCAAAGTCTCCTGGTGGGTCCTAGTCGCATCGCAACTTAAGACACATTTTTGTCAATAAGAGACGCCGGATACCAGCAGAGTTGCACGGGAAGGTATACAATCGGGAAGCCGGTTGCCTTAATACTGGCAGCCGGCTTCCCGACTGTCATATCCGGTGAGGGATGAAATGCCGGGCATCTAGATGTAGACGCCTGACATTTGCCCGACGCCGGGAGACCGGCATCCCGATCGAAGGGGAGCCGGGCACCGCGAGCGGACAGCTGTGGGGGGAGGGTTAGGTTTAGGGCACCCAAGGGGGTCTTAGGGTTAGGCACCCCCCCCAGGAGGGTTAGGGTTAGGCTAGGGGGAGGGAGGGTTAGGGTCAGGCACCCCCGGGGGGAACTTAGGTTTAGGCTGCGGGGAAGGGGGGGGTTAGGCACTTAGAGGGGGGATTAGGGTTAGGCGGTATTTCGTACCGATTCCGCACGGGAACTATCGACTCACTCACGCCAGGCTTATCGAGGCTAGACGAGCACAGTGTACCAGAAAATGTATGCAGTTAAATAAAGAATCCCTCCCAGTAGCTACACTTTGTTTGTTGCTTAACATGCTGTCTCTTGAGTTTAAATTAACTCAGGAAGTGCAAGGCAGGCTCAAGACTCAAGGAGCAGCAGAAAGGGGAACTGCCACCCAGGTATCTGGTCACTCTGCTTCTGGAACCCAAATTCGGCAAAAGATGTGAGCAGGCGCCCTCAGTACAATGCAGGAGGAAGTTTTGGAGGGAGATGGAAAATATAACGCCCCCTCCTAGACTTCAAGGCACCTAGGAGTGACTAAGGGCTGGGCTTTGCACCCAGTCATCCTCATGCTCAGAGGAGAACACTGCCTGGAGAACCAGTGATCGCGCAGAGTGAAAAACTTTGTGGGTCCCAGGAACCCCTCCCTTTACACAATTGGGGTCCTACTGCACTGTTTCTGGGTCCCATCACATATTATGGGGGGTGTGGGCAGGTAGCAGTTGGGTCAGTGCTTGGGTCAGGTAGCAGTTGGGGTAGAGGGGATTAAGGGCAAGTAGCAGTTGGGGTAGAGATGGGGGTAAAGGCAGGGAAAATTTGGGAAGAGCTTGGGGTAGAGGGGAGTAACGGCAGGCAGTGCTGGGGTTAGTGAGGGGGTAAGTACAGAGTAGTTGTGACAGTGCTGGGGGCAAGGAGGTGGTTAGGAGCAGGTAGTGCTGGGGGTAGGGAGAGGGCAAGGGTAGATAGCAGTATGTGTGTATATGTGCAGTGGGCATCTGCAGTATGTATGTGAACAGTGTGCAATATGTATGTACAGATGTGTCCTACTACATCTTTGCCGATCGCGCTACAAACGTGCACATGTATCGCGCCATGCGATTACCCGCAGCAGCATACGCTAAGGCGCGCACTGCGATCGCACCATGCATTCCTATGGAGGAGCGTGTGCGATCGCAGTGCGCGTAACCGCTCGCGGACGCATGTCTCACTATGCGTGGCACGATTTGCTGCGTGAGCATGTGTGAAGAGCTCTGACAGTGAGGGGGTTAGTACTGCAGCAGAGAGCGCTCGCTGTCAGGGTGTCATAGGGGAAGAGATATGGTGCTGATGCAGTCCAATTAGGTGGCTCTACAGGCTTTCTGCAGACACCACTTAAGACTAATGCTGGCCATACATGGTAAGATTTTCTGTCCAACCATCCAACTAGTTGGTTGAAATGAAAATTTGGTAAGGTATGAAAGCAAATGACAATCAGCAAGTAGCTCCCAAACGCAGGAAAATGGACAAAAACTGTTTGAACAAATTGTTTAGAGCAAACATTTAACAAACTTGTCTGAACGACCATTTGAATCTATTTTATGGCATTTAGGAGCAAATTGCTGATCATCATTTACTCCCATACGTTACCAGATTTATATTCCAACCAACCAACTAGTTTGATGGCCAGCATTAGGCATAGATATGCTTCGGAGTAAGGTAAGGGGGTCGCGGAGGGGGAGGGAAGGCAAGAACCGCTGCTCAGCTGCGCCGGAGAGCCGAGTCAGTGCTGACTCGGCTCTGGTGTGAATGGTGCCGACCTGGGTGCCGCAGTGTAAAAAAGGGGGTCTGTCCCGGGACTGATCCGGGTTGGAAATGTGTTCCAAATCCCAGGAGAGACCCGGGACTTTGGTGTAAAAGGGGTATAATACCCAATCTCCTGCTGAGGATTTGACTTCCTGCAATGCATTCCCTGATGACAGTCCTGCACTCCTTGATCTGGCGCCCAGAGGAGCAGCAGTAGCATGGGGAGAGGGGGGCAGGTGCAGTCTTCAGGTACGGTCCGGGCACTCAGCAGCCGTGGACCCCTTAGTCCCGCTTCTGCCTCACAGTGTCAGACCATAGCATCAGCCAATGTGGATGGAGCTGAACACTCGATCGGTGAGGAGTCAGGAGAGAGAAACTGGCAGTGTCACGTGACCGGGAGGCGGAGGGCTCAGGCTGTGATTGTATGAGGAGACGCTGCCCCCGTAGTGACTGGTTGAGGACACGGGAAGACGCTGAGGAGGTTATTGACTCGGCTGCTACACAGCGCGTCTTGAAAGACCAGCTCATTTTTAAAGAGTCCCTCACTCCCTGTAGCGTGTAAATACGCGATATAGCACATATTTTTTCAATTGCTGAGGACCAAGAGGTAGCAGGTGCTAGTGTAGGAGACTGGAGTGAGCAGGCTATTCAGCTTTGCTCTGAATTGAATCTGGCCCAGTGAGAGTCAATAAAAAGCAGCTATTGACTGTTAATAGGGAAACACTATACCCCCAGGAGAAGAAGAGCAGGCTTAGTTAGGTTGTTCAAGGTAGAGAAACATCTACAAAAATCAGTACCATCTGGTGAAGTGAGGCCATCCGGTCACAGCCCTGCATATTTTGAAGAACCTTTTATGTAAACAATATATATATATATATATATATATATATATATATATATATATAAAAACACACAACAATCTTCTATTAACAGTATATCAATGCATTGATATGAAACCAAACAGAAAACTCAAATGTCATAAAAAAGGAAGTTTACTCCCTGAACCTTCCCAATTTCACCAGCACCCCAATGTTTGTATTTCTTCCCCTCCACCCCTATGCTCCATTTCTCCCAAACTCAAGGGGTACCAGATGTCATTTAGTATAAATTATCAAGTTTTGTTTGCAGCAATTACACAAAAGTAAATGCAAGTATCATCATAAAAAGGGTTGGGTACGGGATGCCGGCGCTTAGGATCCCGACTGGGTTACAATGCCAACACCCTAGTAGACTAAGCCTATCACACCCCCACCCTCTCCCAATTCTGCAGCCCAAACCCAACTGTTCCTCTAGTGCCTATCCCTCCCCCTAATTCTAATACTTACCGTCGGGATGTCAGTGGTCGGGATTCTGGCTGGTGTCGGGACTCCGGCGCCAGCATCCTGAGTGCCGACTTCCCGGCCGACAGGATTATAACTACATCCCCATAAAAATAGTTAGGCCATAAAGCAACAAAGCAAAAAGCTATCAGTTGAAGATGTGAAAATATACTGGACTTGAAGTGGCTAAGCATAAGATTCCATCTGCGAAGTGTTAGGATTCACCCAAAAGAACACAATCATTTTGGAACCCTTGGGGAGGGAGGGGTTTCTTTGCGGCCGCAGCTTCTGTAAAGTGAAGGGAACTATTCAATTGATTGTGCCGCGGGTACCCATTTCTTAAAGCGCATATTGTGCCCAAATGCATCGGGATTAGCGGTGGCATTTGCGCCCTGCGGCACAATTGAGTAACTCAACAATTTAGTGGAGAGCTGCAGGGTTGAAAAAACAAATATATTCCCCTCTTGAAGTCATCATGTAAAGCAAGTGGCTGTGTTTGCAAAGTTTGGGAACATGTATGTGATAGAGATTAGGATTTAGCATATACAAAATGTGGGATATGTATTATTTTGGTCCTACTTAGGCCGCCTTGCATCAGGGTGTAGATCTACATCCTCTGCAATCATTGGATGGCACACGCCTCTTGTTTACTGCCAGCACTGGAACCATCTGTATCGGTTCCCGGTCACAAGATTAAGGTGTACATTTCTGAGGTTGGAGTAAAGGGTTAAATCATGATTAAATGCAATAATTTTCCCTATCTCTGCTTATGCTACCATAAGAAATATCCCATGTGTCCTACTAATAAATGTATATTAAATGCAATACAAAAGAAGCTGTAATAAACAGTACATAGGCAGGACCATAAGACCTTTAAAAACCCGTGTTAGTGAACATATTAGAAACATAAAAAGAGGATTGGAAGAGCACAATCTGTCAAACCACTTCCTAATTCATCACGACAGTGATCCAAAATTACTAAAATTTCTTGGTCTAGAACAAGTGACACAATTGGAGAGGTGGGGATTACGAGCATAAGATGAACACCAGAGAGCTTGAATGGATATATGAATTTAAGACATTTGCCCCCCGAGGGCATAATTTAGACAACGAAATTAAATCCATCATATGTAAAAAAAAGAAACTAAACAGTATCTCTGAGTTAATTAATTATTGTCAATAGAAGCACCACAACGCCATTTTAGCCCGTACTGGACATCACATACAGTGTGTCTAGAACCACCATCACTCATATCATTTATACCTTCACCACTAAGTCGTGTATGCAAATCCAATGCTACCTAAAATATAGAGCTCAGGATGAATTAGATACTTCTGCAGATAATTTAATATCAGTCTATCACTGTCTATTATTTGGAATATATGGGAAATAAACTTACTACCGTACTATAAAATTTTCATCTAGTATCTGCTAATATGGGGGTACTCTTTTTGGTAGAATACTGGCGTAGCATTATATATTATTAATTAGGACATGTCTTATGTATGAATATCATATGCATACCCAATTTATACTGTCCCAGTACTTAATGTAATAGATTCTTACCTTTGCTTTTATCTACAATAGACTTAATACATATACTGCTGTGGATTAGGTGTAGAGTATATATTCACACTGATGCAAGTCTATTCTATTGCTAATTAGCACTCTAAACCCTCCCAGTGTGCATGTCACCAATCAGAGAGAAGAAACTCTGCTATTTAACACTGACAAGAACAGAACACATTACTCCTTGAGAAAGGCCATCCAGGCAGAAACGCATTGGAGTTATCCCACACATCCAAGCATTTGCTGTTTTTATTGTGGCTACCAGTACGAGTGTGCGCTGCAGACTAAGAATATCCAGACTGAATTAATTACCCATTCAACACACGTGACCACCGATCAGGTGATCACATCACAGAGGAGACTACTAGCAACTCTACCATCTGGAGGAACATAGCCGGCAGGGGAAAGAGCGGTGAATCTCAGGATGAGACAGGTAAGTCACCGGTTACACAGGGGGAGACGCACGGCACGCTACTCAAGTGAGCTTTGGTGCCGGGCAGCCTCCCGTTGGACACAGTGTCATCCCCGGTGTTGCAGGTCGGAGGCAGCTTGGTCATTCAGGCAACCTCCGATACTGACACGGTGAGCGGATCACACTGCAAACCAGGAGGCTACTGCTCCCCGGCATATACACCGTACTCTTGTCCCCGTGAAGATCATCCCGGGCACCATACCTCAGACTGTACTTTTTACCACTTCTTGCTGCCACTACAGCGGGACGCCGCTTTCTGACTAAAAGACTGACATCAAGCATCCAGATTAATTTGGGATCGTGCACGCTAGTGCACCTTATTACTTTTAGTAATATCACTCAATGCAGATTTGATTTCATTCCTAACTGATCTGGTAGGATATTGTTTGCTTGTGTGCATGTGCAGGTTTTCCACTCTATATGGTTTAGCCAACTTTGAAAATAAATCATTTTTTATTACATAATATCCACATTGTCTACTAAGTATTTGTTACATATTGTCTTATCATATCATACGTGCTAAACATAGATTAACTCAATACTTGGTTCATAGATACCGCACGTTAGTAATGTTTGCTAGCTGAGCGCAGTATATCTTTTTCTCTGTCAATACTTAAGGATCTGGTCAGATATCCTATACAGCAGCTCGCTTGCATCCTATGCCCTCTAGAAATCTTGGTGCGCTACTATCCATTTGTTTTCTTCATAACAATACAAAAGAAAACCACTATTCCTACCTGCCATAAAGTGTTTTTCTTTGGAGATTCATCTTCATTTTGATCATCCATTACCGACGTGTTCTAAGGAAAAGAAAAGTAATAAAATCTTAAGAGTTCGTTCTCCAAGTTGTGCACAATTAAAGTGACAGCATGCAGGTCTAATTACAGCAGATTTCAGCAATGAGATACTTGCTTGGGAGTAACATATACCCCTGTTGTTGGAAAGTAGCAGTTCAATCCAGAAAGGCATCTAAGACTACAGGCCTAAATAGGGTAGGAGAAATAAATAAGGGATGGAAAAAAAACAACAAGAGTAGGCTACCAGCTCTTTAACCATATTTATTTATATAGGGGAGTATTTATCAAAAGGAATTTGTGGGATATCCTGGGAAAACATGCGTTTTCAGGAGATATTCAAAATTTTCAACCATTCGCAGAATACACCTAGGGGTCACCACAGCAGCTATTGGAGATATCTGCTGCAGTCCAGTTTCGATTACAAATCCAGCACCCCCACAGGTTTCTATGGAGGCTGCTATATTGTGAGACTGGTAGAAAACGGCCATCTTCAGATGGATTTAGCGCATAACAGTCTATGGGATCCTCCTTCTCAATCAGCACCCACTAATACATGCCTAGGACAGAACACCGCACATGAGCAGTAAGCGTGCAAGGTTTCAACTCTTAAACAGTGTAAGCTATCGCTCTGCTTCCATCAAGTCGCCAGGATGGGCTCTTATCGGACCCAGTGTCTCAGCAAGAGATTATTACTAAATCCCAGCTTTGTGAATTTAGTCGTTATCATATCACAAATTTGTGAGAAATGAAAAATAAGCCCCAAAGTTAGCATGATTTCTGACTTTATTTCCCTCAGGTGCTTTACAGAAATTGTCTAATTTCTGCAAAATTTTTAATTTTGATCAATTTGTCCAAAAAACTTGGTCATCAAATTGGACATGAACGATACAGCCTCTCAGCTACTCAAACATATCACTTTTGGCAAGACTAGGGAATCTATTATGGAGTTTAGAATGACCACACACTGGTCTATAGTGATCTACAGTAAAAGCGGACCGCGTTTACCAATATATTTCAATAACGATGTGATCCATTTTGATCAGATAACTGGGAATTTCGGCTTTTTAAAAGGTGTATATTTAAGTTTCTGCATATTTTGAAAGCGATTGTCAAAGTATTAAATGCTGCAAGTCACTATACACAGACAGATCGTGATTACCCACCAGCATTAGAGTATATGCTGCTAATTAAAACTTTGTATCCATTAAGTCCAGGGGTATTCAACATGCAGTCCTCCAGCATGTCCTGCCACAGTTTTGGCATTAGGTCATGCTAAAACTGTGACAGGGCATTCTGGGATGTCTAGTCCCACAACAGCTGGAGGGCCACATGCCCTGCATTAGTCATTACGGTTCAAAATCACTGCGATTGCCTGCATTACATGCAACTATGCTGCAATAGTTACAAAGTTACCATGAG
The DNA here is from genome assembly GCA_031769625.1 of Taudactylus pleione. Classification (NCBI taxonomy): domain Eukaryota; kingdom Metazoa; phylum Chordata; class Amphibia; order Anura; family Myobatrachidae; genus Taudactylus; species Taudactylus pleione. Next base: position 4,621,410 of record JAUIMM010000024.1, on the reverse strand, counting down.
TCAACTCTCACATGGTGCAGCAGTTTAATTAAAGGACCACTGAAACTAACATACGGTACAAACAGCAATACACACAAATGAGGACTTTTTTAACAGTAGTTTACAAAAACATACATTTGCAACATTGTGTATAAGCAGTGGGTCCTATTGGTAAGAACACAGTGCAACATTTGGGAAATGTATGAAGTGCTTGTGGCAGAAAATAGGACACATATGAAATTGGTAAGGTACATTATGTAAACACGCTAATTGCAGTTATTAGAAACCATAGGATTTTCTGTCGCACTGTTTATATTTACAATTTTCTATGCAAAAAAAAAAGATTCCTGGTAACATTTTTATCACAGGCAGTTTTTCCACATAAAATTCCCCATCCCATTTTTTGTTGGCATATCACCTGCCAACCTGGTTTAATTAGTAGTTTAGTAAAACATAACTTTTGATTATGTTTAAGTTCCACACTGGATGATCACTGTCGGTCATACCTTTCTGCGCCTTCCTGCACCCACATTATCCCCCATATCAGATATGGGGGGGGGGGGGTATTTATCAAAGCTGGGAGATAAAAATTGGGAGAGAAAGTACTAACCAATCAGCTTCCAATTTACATTTTGCAAGTTTAAAAAACGATACTTAGGAGCTGATTTGTTTGTAATTTATTTTTTACAATTTTATCTCTCCCCCAGCTTTGATAAATACCCCCCTAGATCCGATTGGATTTTGTCCTAGTATAATGAGCTCAGCACACACAGTACAACAGGTGGTCGTTTCAGCAAATTTAACGACCCAAAATCTTAACCCAGCTGACAGCAAACTCGTAACCCATAATAATCCATATATGGCCATTCAGGTGGATCGTCTGAAACATCTCCAGACTACATTGCCCTTGCAGATGGAAAATTAACACACACACGGTTACCAAGTATTACATCCCTACTCCACTACAGGTAGCTGAAGCCCAAACAGTTTAGGGAAAGTTCAAATAGCTTCTCATACAGAACACAGTAATCGGATTTACTGTAAAACGACTGTTGCAGAGTATGAGTCCACCAAACCATACAGGGCATTTATGCCTGCTTAAAGAATTACAAGAGCATGGTGGACCTATTTAGTCAAGTATAAGCACATGATGTAGCTCAGTAATGCACAGCCTTTTATTACAAATTAACAACTGTTCGATGCAATGTCAAACACTGCTGCACTGAAACGGAAACTTTTTTTTACCATTACTCAATATGCTTTATGATTTTTGAAAGAACTATTTTAGTCTGAGCGCAGTTATGTTTTACCAAGGTTGAATGAAAAATTAAGTGTTGTGTTTATTATGCACATCAAAATAAAAAGCAATTCCATCTACACGGTCATTACAGCCTCTTTAGCCGATGACATTATATTTATATAGCCTAGCAATGACTTGATTTATTAGAAGTGTAGGCTACGTACTAGTGTTACACCCTGCATGTCATGTATTGAAAGTGCTGGAGAAGAAATAGGCCTGTGATAAAGTTAGTTAGAAGAGATCAGGATAAAACAGTCAAGGTTGGGTGTAAACACAAGAAGCTTTGTGCACTGCAAATACATTTTGATATAAAAATTGCAACTGATAAGCGAGAATCCTGTATAGATTGTCCTCCTCCATGCTGAATCATTAATTACAGAATTCAATCATTTTCAAAAGATTACAATGTAAGTTACAGAACTACTGATTTAAAATAGCCAAAAAGTTGGTTAAAGGCTTTAAAAACTCAAATATACATCATGAAAAACTTGTAGGGGCAAAAGTAGCCTACATGATTTACACATACAGGTTCATCTCATGCTTTAACGGCTTCATTCACACAAAACACTGATCAGTACTAAAATATTGGTTGGAAAGAAAAGAAACCAAAAAAAAAAAATACAATTCACAAATTCTCAATTTGAGCATTAGAGTTTACACACTGCTCCGAAGCATCCCTATTATGGGCACTACAAGGCTAGTAAGTTTATGGTGGTGAACTGTATTGCTTGATGCTCACAGTCATGGCTCTCTACAAACCCTGAAACTAAAACTCAGTTCTAAATACCATCTGTCTCCAAGCAACTACCTCCTCTGACATTGCACAATACAAGGCACCCCAGCAATTTGGTGCCTCCATGCCACCAAATTATAAAGCTCTGAGGTAGTGAATCCATACAGACCTTTACTTGGCAACTCACAATCTCCCCTCCCAAGGCTTGAAGCACAGGTGCTTTTGAGCCTTGACTCAGGGCTAGTATGTTCCAGGCATAATTCTGCTAATCGAGACATTTGAGACAGCAGCTCAGTGGGTCCATAGATATGATTGGTTAACCCTATACACACAGTCTCTTCCACCAATGATATAACACCCTTTACTTACGTGGAGAGGTCGGATGAGAATCTACAGTAGGGTTTTTTCGGTTTTGTTTTTTTAATAATTGACAAACTGTGGTTAAGCAATTAGGAGACAGCAGGGAAGAAGTAGGTGTCCCCACCAGGGAGGACCTAGAAAATTATCCGCAGATGGTAAATTACCACCATCAAGATTGGCTAGATTATACCTCTCCTAGGGGTAAATTTACTAAGATGGGAGTTCTATTAAGAAGTGATGTTGCCCATAGCAACCAATCAGATTCTACTTCTCATTTATCTAGTACCTTCGAGAAGATAATACCTGGACTCTGATTAGTTGTTATGGGCAACATCACTTCTTAATAGAACTCCCATTTTAGTAAACTTACCCCCTAATCTCTATTTTGACCTAATATTGTCAAACAATTATAAAACTATCAGTAGCTTTGCTAATTTGAGAACCAAGAAGAAATGCATAAAGTTTATTGAAAGCACACTCTCAATCCAGAAAGCATGGATTTATTCACAAGCTCGGTCCTCTCCTGTCCGTTCAGGCTGGCAGATTGGCACTCATTGTTTATGCTAATGAAAGTCAAGCCCCTGAGAGAAGTAATCTGCATTACAATGTTCCCCCTCTTCATTTCGTTATCATATTATTTTACATTGGTTTTTCTATATAGTTAGTAAGGATTTTCAAAAAAGATGTTGCACAGACAAAATGTACCTTCTTGCAGTAGAATGTAAAAATATATCCAAATTTTGCTCATTTAGTTTCTTTTAGTTCTACACAAATTTTATATTGCTGAAAACACTTTTTTTGCTATATATTTCTCATCCCTAAATGCTTTAAAACAGAGGGTCATAAAGAATTCACTATTACATCATACTGTGTTCCAGACGCCATCACTGTTCATTAGCACATATAGCAATGCTCCTCAGAGTCACTAAAGAAGGAACCACTGTCATAATGTACCTGTATGAAAGGCCCCACGTATACTTTTCTGTTTCTTAATACGAACTCCCTGGGTAAACACATCCACCTGCTTTGTTTTGAATACTGAAATTGGAATAGCTTTAAAAACACAATAAAAAAAAGTATATAGATAGAATTTGGACATGTGTATATGACTAAGGGCCATATTCAATTAAACGCAAAAAGGTTTCGCCTGCCGAACTTTTCACCGGCGTCGCGTGTTTTGGAGACGAAAATTTTTCGTGCGTGGCCGCTTTTCGCCCTATTCAGTTACAAAAGTTGCAAAGACGGGACCCGGCGAAACGCAAACAGGTGAAAAGTGCTTTCAGATTTGGGGAAAACTGCCTGACAACCCCCAAAAGATGCAATAACATTGGGGTTCAATGTAGATGTCCCCGAATAGCCCTGCTGAAGGTATTTGGGGTACTTAAATGCTCTTAATAGCTGCTAATTAGCGTCTTTGCACAAGTGGTGAAGAATAGCATTTAGCAGTTTTTTTGAGAAAATAACTAGTCCCAGCAAATTTGGGGTACAGAATGGGTGCAAGCATGGTTAAAAAATCACAAAAGTGAATGTAAAAAATGTAAAAACCGCACCTTCAATCAATAAAACACCTCCCCCATACTTGCAGACCCCCCCCCCCCCCCCCCCAAATGCTTGTACCCCGACCTTGGGTTTTTTCTCCCCCTTTTTCAAAGTAATTTTTGGGGGTGTTCATTTTTTTTTTTCAGGATTTTTTTGACGCAGTTATGCTTTGGGGGGCTGGCCCAAGGGAGCGGAGTTGTTTTCCCGACGTTTTTTCACCACCTATTCATAGGCGAATCTCTTTCGCCTATTACTTTGCATTTTCGCGTACGCTAAAAGTATTTGGAATTTAATACGGCGATACTTTTCCACCTGGCGAAATAACGTCTCCTGCGATACTTTTCCACGTCTAATGGAATACGGCCCTAAGTTGATCACTGGCCGGGTGGTTTGTTGAGCAGACAGAATGATCAGTGTGCCTAGTTAATAAGCTTGGCTTACCACTGCAGGATGTGTGGTTACATCTGGTTATATCAAATCAGATGTCAACAGATTTGATCAGATCCTTAAGGATGGCAAAATCAAGCCAGTCTATTACTTTCATCAGTGTATGCAAAGGGGGGTAGTAGCCAGATGGAGAGTTATCCGCACATATATCAGTGACCTAATTCTTGACTTATATTGCCATTTGGTGGCTGGACTGATCAGAGTGAATACACAATTTATGACCAAACAATGGATAACCCTACCACTTGACCCAAATGAGGCCAACTTCCAATATGCTCACAGACAGCAGTACACAAAGGCCGATAATGATCACCTGCTAACCAGATTAAAGTGCATCCGCAAAATAATGAAACCGATAATAATAAGAATTACTCTCTCGTTTTGAGTTTAACCCAAGAATCAATGTCTGGCTAATTTGCCGATACCACCAGCTTTGTGGCATGCGCTAATACGCGCAACTAGAAGGTCATTTGAAGTTTACTATGCTCTAAATTTTGATAACAAACATCTATAATTGTGGCGCAAAGTGAGGTTTAAAGTTTTTGCTAAGAGCGTATTCATATTACCTTGCAAACTAGAAAATTTCAATCCAAAACAAATTATTTAAATATATGGGTATTTTGCATGCACAATATCTGCTAAAGATGCAAGACAAAAACCTTCATTAAAACATAAAAAAAGCTACGCAAATGATTTTTGAGCAGGCCACATCAAATAATGGCAAAACAACCAACATGCTCTACATGTTTCACAATTACACAAACTCTGCACACTATCAAATAAAATATAAAATAAAAATGGCATGCAAAATCTTAGACCACCAAGTCAAACAAAAGGTGACAAGTGTTGCACAAGACAGAGCGAACAGATAATAGTACAAGAAAGAAGAAAGGCACCTGGAGACATCTGACACTGGGCATGCTCTGCAGGCATCTCAGTGCGCACATGCTCTCTACCAGGTTGGAGCAGCCTAGCCACAAAGACCTTGGCACAGAACACTGCAGGGTGACAAAAAGGAAGGAGAAAAGAAGCAGTTAGATGCCACAAAAAATATTTCAGGCAAGCAACTTATGAGTATTATTAATGTGCTAAGTATGGACAAGCAACTTTGCATGCTTTTTAGACTTACATAGAAAATGGCATGTGAGCATCTACTATTCTGCTACAATTTCTGCTTAAATATGTCTACTCTGAGTGACAGGTCACAACTGCACAGCATTGAATGAAGGTGGAACAGCAATCTAAGAGCTATACAAGGCGATTAAGTTTGGGTTGAAAAGCTAATATACACTAATTTCTGCCCTGGGATTGTTGCTTCAGGGGCAGGCTGGGGCAAAGGAACATGAAAGACTGAAGGCTGGCATCTGGACCGCCAAATGGCTGCGTAATAATGATTGTGGCCTATTCAATCATGTAATTCACCATTACAGCTTTGGAATGCTGGAGTCCCATAGGACCAATGTTACTAAGGTGAATGACATTGTCCCAGCCTTTCTGTTAGTTACAGGCTCCCATAGGCAGAAGCCTACTACTAGTAGCCTGATCCCACTCACACTGAACAAGAAAAAGAAAGTAGAATTTAACCTAGATAACTGCATGATCAGTATTTTATTACTTTTATTATAAATATAACGTCCGACAACTGCCTGTGATCTATTCAAACCAGAAAGCAAATGCTGTGAAGCGAGAGCAGGGCCTCACTGCACATGGGCAGACCAACAGGCATCAGGCCCATGAGCCCAGCAATGTAGTGTTCTCCCCATAGAAATCTTTTCAGGTGGAGAATATTTAAAATATAGATAACTTTTAAACTTTTTGTTTTACTCAAATTAACCTTATTTAAAATGAATAAAGTTAATATTCCTTTTTGGTACTTGCTATTTATACAGACACCACTTTAGCTCAACAGCACTGAGCAACTACCACTTGAATTTCCTTTTTGAACCACTTACCTGGCATGGCTGCATAGATGTGACTGCAGCCAGCTGGGTTTTTTGATGGCAGCGTTGCCATCCCAGGTGAGCATATCTGCTGCTGCGACGCCCGGGGATTTCAGAGGAGATCCGTTCTTTGGTCCCCAGGCTGTGACGTCGCGGTCTGTAACCGCAAACATCGCTACTGAAATCGTGCCCCAAACTGTACTGTGGGGCACATGAGCCAAAAAGTAAAAGTGCAAAGAGGAGAACTTAGTCCCCCACTGACACATGCACTGCTCTGTTGTAGGAGGGAGGGGCATTGCGGGGGGCGCAGGGGGGTTGATAACAGATTGTGAACCTTTGCCACTAGGGTGGAAAGTGGGGGAGGGGGTTATAACCTCCAGAAATGTTTTATATACACTCGGGAGAGACAGTTACACATTTATATAGTGACACATGGGGGAGGGGGGGAACCGATGCAGGGGGCCCTATGGAGAAATGATAGGTGAGGGTGGCGTTGTGCCACTGGGATCTATCACCACTAGGGGTGTGTGGAGGATAGTGCCACCAGGGATCTGCTGCTACCCAGGAATTTATTGACAATGGAGTTGGGAGGTAATTTTACATTGGGGGCCTATGGACACAGTGGGGGGGGGGGGGGGAGGGTAGGTGTGAGACACCCTCTAGGAATTTCTTTTTTCTTTCAATGAAATTATTTAAATATATTATAAAAATATGTTCTACTCGTATTTAAAAAAAATATATAAAATTCTGGGCAGTTAAAAAAAAAAAAAATCACCCAGTTATGAGGTTAAAGTTTCTGTTACCTGAAGTGGTAACCTATTAGCTGAACTAAGACTGGCAACGTGGGATTTGAAAAGAGCAATGGAAATAGACACACAGTGCTGGTAAGTTACAGCGGCACCCATATAATTAACACATACCTTTCCTTAGGGAAATAAGGATTTATATATATAAAAATTATGTTTTATTCTAACAATTGAACTCCCCCCTATGAATTGTAAACTGTATCCTGTTCAGAACTGAAACTGTCCTGTGAAAATACCTTTTATCTGCAGCAGTCCCTGTAGGCTACTGTATTTTTCAACAATAGTAATAAAAATAAAACTTTGTAAGTAATAATTTAATTCATTCTATGGATATTAGAAATCTTAAATGTTCAATACCTCAGAATACTGGGCCTGATTCAGACCCGCTCGCTAGATGCGGCCGCTCGCTCCCAGCATATGGAAATTCAGCTAGGTGACGTCAAGGCAGCCGCTCGCTCGGCAAGGCATAAGCACGCCCATTATGTCTTGGCGAGCGATCACTTTGTGTTTACAGACGCCCACCAGCCTGTCTTTAGCCGCCCACTAGCGTATGTCATCTCCAGGAAGTATATACAACTATCGGTACATCGGGGTCCATCGTATCTGACCGCAGCACTTGCGGTTGACTGTACCCTACCACAAGTACTGCGAGCACTTCAGTGTATTATTCAACAAGGTGAAGTGTACTCTTACGCTGCCTGTTAATTATGCACGCCCCAGAAACGGCGTGAAAACACACTGGCACGCCTGTGTCCTCACCGCCACTCCCCCGTTACTACTGCCCAGCCCCTGGTACCACCCACAAACGGCCTCTCCTGTCACTCATTCCGCTGGGCTGTCTTTGCAGGGCGAGCGAGCACATTCCGATCGCTCGTACTAGTTTGCGCACACGCAATGCGAACTACATGCACGCGCACATTAGCGATCATCTACAACGAGCGGCCGCTTGCTAGCGAGCAGGTCTGAATCAAGTCCACTGTTCCATCAAGTTTTGTACCTCTAACATGAAGCTGTAATTTTCTTAAAAGGTTCAGCGTTACTTTTACAAGATCTCATTGGTAGATTGGTATAGAACAGGGGTGGGCCGCTTACTGCCCGTCCCTGGTATAGAACATACTGTCTGACTGTACGTTAATAAATACTGAAGTTGAACAAATTAACTTATTAAACAAAGCTGCATTACCACTTTGAAAAAAGGATTTTACTAAATCCCGCAGATTCTATTTTAGATTTTGTTAAATATTTCACCATTTCTTTCTGCTATTCAGAAACTTCTGGCAAGTTATCCCATGCATAATATGAATGTTTAGATCAGTGAATAAGATACATTGAAGAATTAAGAACCAGGGGCCTATTTTTAAAAAATATTAAAATCAAACAAAAATAGCTGCTTTTTGCAGCTTTTGTTATTTTTTTTATTTGATATATTATATTTGATCTACTTTAGAATTCCAGGAAAGCCCAAACACTAATATTCTGTTCGGGCGAGCTCTTGTACAATGAATTTAAGACATCATTAACATCACTACACCGGTGCCACTGATACACCTGCACATACTAGTGCATCTCACAATGACCGGCATATAACCTCAGAAGGCACTAACTTTATTACTCTTATTCCCAAACAGCAGCAGATGAAAAACGGAACAGAACACTTACAAAACACTGCACAATAATCTACAAGCGACAAAATAAATCTCAGAGCACGCTCATACATATGTAGGTCTTTACATCACTTACCAAGTTGCATTTGCACACTGCAGGCCCATTCCATGAATAGGTTGTGTCCGTTACAAAACAAAAACAAATAAGATTATTAATTTAATCATCATAGCCATTTTCAACACTATAAAGTGACTATTTGATACCAAATGGAAGGCCAAACACGGTTTTGTAACCGACGCAACATTTTCAAGGAATGGAAAAAAGAAAAGAAAACCTCTGATGTAACGGCCCAACAGGTTGAGAAACACATTTTAGAACAGTGATACCAGCTTCACTACTGTATGAGTGATTGCAAGGAATCTAGATCGATTAGTCAGCCACACCATGGTTGACATACCAACTTGAGTGCAAGACCCAGGGGCTTTGTTTACATGATACTCCAGCTTGGAGAACGAGCAAAATTCTTCAATAGTAAGCTAAACAAAATTTTCAAAAGTTTGAACATTTAAATCAACAAGTATACCCCAATATAGAGTATAGTGGGTATATTAACAGCTTCAGTTGTAATGCAAACAGAGATCATGAGTACTAAAACACTAATCTGACCTGGACTTGGATGGGGCGATTCAATTCTTACGCAGGTTAAGTGTAGGGCATTGTCTGGTCGTGACTAGTGCCAAGCCCTACTTAATGCGGATTTCCCTCCACACTCCTTAAGCACTGCTCCTTCCTCAGCTGCTATAACATTATTCTTCCCGCTAGGCTGTTTTAGCAGGGAGCAACAACCTTTGTGATTTTAAAACAGCAAAATGCACCCTGCTCTACCTGCAGGCGTCCTGCTGAAACAGCCTGCCAGATGTGCCTGGTGCCATCCCCATCCGTGGGTCGCGGTGTCAAGTGGTGGGAATTGCAGAGCAATGCCCACCACCAGTGAATAGATGCTGCATCTTAAGGATTCACCCACTTTTCTCGTAGCCACGCCCACATGGTCATTTTTACGCTCGTTGCCCTGCCCAGCGCCGGACCTACAATTAACACTATTCTTGTATAGCTGAATTGGGTTATGGAAACTTCGCTGCGATCATCATCACTACTAAGGGGGCAATTGTAATGTTTTGCACGCACCCTGCTGGGCGTCTGTTGAACTGCTCCGTCAGGCACCTATTCATATAGTTTCTCCGTTTGGGCGTTCATTAGTATTTAATGCACTTAAAAGCACAGAGTTCAGCCACGCAAAGCAGCTAGACCAGTCTAAAGAGGTTAGGGCACTCAAACAGCCTTTTGGGTGCCCAAACAACGGACTTCAGAAGGCTGCAAGAAGAACTATATCCTCCTGTAGTAAATCCGAATGGAGCAACCATTGGGAACCAAATCGTATAGATGCCCAGCGGGAGGGGCACCTAAACAACTGAAATCGACCCCCAAAGTGTTGGTACTGCACTTTTCTTGATTGAATTTACATGTTAAAATAAAAAAATATAAAAAATATATATATATATATATATATATATATATATATAAATCCTCTTTCCATTTTGTGGATGGCAAAAAAATTGGCCTGTAATATTAATGCTCTGCAAGTAGTGCAGCCGAGACACTTACAGCAGCCATTATGTTTGGGTAGCCATTGTGTGTCGCATTGTCTTTCAGGGGGCATATGAAAGACTTGACTTGGTGGTAAAAGTTACCTTTGGTTGCTATGGTTACCCGTCTAAGGCTATGGACAGCCCTTTAAGCAAAGTTCTAATAAAACGTATATATAACCTCCCTTTTAGAAGAATAGTGTTGGGATATATTGAATATGTAATAGATAAATTGCGATATGAGATAACTATATTCTGAGTGGCTATGCGTTCCAAAGTGTGGAACGCAAGCCCATGTAACTATAACAGCGAGTGACGACTGTGGTAACGTGACTTCCGGTTTTGCGGAGACACGGGACTTCCAGTGTTATAGCCGTCAGTGACATACGTGGAGAACAACGTGGCGCTATTTGTATAGCAGCCGCGTGTAAGATGTAAGTATTCATTTTTGATTATGTAGGGAATAGAGTCCTGGTGTCTGCTAATTAGGTTGGTAATGTACCTGGCGCGATTGGCACCGCCCTTTGGGGTGTGTCCAGTCTTGGTTATGGGTATTTAAAGCAGCATGGTGGTGGTGGCTAGATATGGATCTTCTGCTCTTGGCACTTGGTGATCTTGATAAAGGTCCTGTTTGGGACTGAAACGTCGACCTGTACTATGATATAAGAAATTAAAAATATATATATACATACACACATATATATTAGGTGGCAACGGCCCTCCAAAGTAAAACTCAACAATGTTGGGCAAATAACCACAAAGTTCACTTCAACGTTTCAGTCAACAGACTTTCGTTAGGAAGTAATATGCTGTGCATAGTGCCGCTGCCAGCTCGTCTTTATATTGTTATTTCTTGCGGAGGGCACCCGTTATAGTGCATGAGAGATTGAGTGCAGGATTCATACCGCGCTGTGTGTGTGTGTGTGTGTGTGTGTTACATTTGGACATCTTCTGATCGCTTCTAAATTTCAATAGTTTCTGGTATTCATGGAATGATCATGGATCTGACTTGATCTTTAAGTTCCATTAATATCCATAGCCCACTTATTTCAACAGAGTTGTGCTCTACCCATTGAAATTAATGAACCATTTTAACATTTGGAGCTGCCCAGCACTGTTAACTGGCTTGTATTTTAAATAACTTCTTCTTGACTAGGTAGCTAAGGGCAGTCCCTGTGAAGGGTTGGGCATGGGATGCCAGTGCTCAGAATGCTGTCAACGGCATCCCGACAGGGTTAGGATACCGATACCTGTCGGTAAGTATCCTTAACCTACAATAACCCCAAACCTCCCCTCCCTGCAGCCTAAACCTAACCCTCCCCTCCGCAGCCCAAACCTAACCCTCCTCTTAACCAGAATACTTACTGTCCGGCTGCTGGCGGGTCAAGATTCTGACTGGTGTCAGGATTCTAGCGCCGGCATCCCGACAGCCTGGATATAAACGACATCCCCCTGTGAACTTGGGTCACAGTAGGTTATTTTTAACTCCTTTCTGTTGACCAATCCTGTGCCATGTGCAATTATTTACATCAGTCTAGCACAAGCCCATTTCTTAAATTATGGTTCATCATCACTTCTGTGAAATCATCCCCCATTTTCCATGATTGCCTTTTTCACAGTCAAGTAAACGTAGGACCTGGATCATTTAGTTTCTACAAACGTGTCCTTTTACACTGTGGCTTCAGTTGCACCAAACAGCCACCCTTGGTGTGCCAGGTGACTCGGCTGCGCTGAGCATCTTTCTTGCTCAAAGTATTGCATGAATAAAACTGGGAACAAAACTACATTGCTAGATGAAACTGATCAATTTGATGTGAGACATTTGTACATCTGTGTGCGACTGAGTCTCAATCAATTGTGCTGAATCTAAGACTTTGTATGTGTGTAAAACCAATTCCTGTGTGGTTAATGTCGCAGCCTAGTGTCTATGGTAGACTAAGCAGCTTTTCAATGATTCTGCAATGCTTATAATATATGTTACTTCTCCTGGGGTGGCTTATGCTGCCCATCCACTAGCAGACCATAGAAGCGACAGCACGATTAGGACATTGTAATCGTGCTGACGTTTCTATGTCTGTGATGTGCCTACACTGAACGAGCAAAAAAAATTGTTCAAATTGGTTAAATTCATGTGTTTTAACTAGGGATGTGCAGGCTCGGATAGGTTCGAGTTTGCACGTGGAGTTCGGATTTTTCCCTCCAAAAAAACGGAACTCAGAACGAGGCAAAACGTCATCTTACATGGACGAACATCATCATTCCTGGACAAAAGACCAGGAATGATGATGTTCGTCCATGTAAGATGACGTTTTGCCTCGTTCTGAGTTCCGTTTTTTTGGAGGGAAAAATCGAACTCCACGTGCAAACTCGAACCTATCCGAGCCTGCACATCCCTAGTTTTAACTAATTTGTCTGATCGACCATTTTTGGCTATTTGAAAGTGTTTGTGAGCAAATGGACGATTGTCATTTGCTCCCATACATTACCAGGTTTTCATTCCAACCAGCCACATTGGACAGATATCTGACAGATTATTGTATAGTGGATGGCCAGCTTTAAATATACGAATGATAGGTTCATCCCTAAACTTTTATGCTAAAGTAACAGGGTTTCATGTTTAAATGTTATCATGCTGTATGCTGTAGTCAGTCAGAAAGAACCTCATGTCCCCAGACTAAACATGGGTAGACACTAGACGATATTTTGAACAATTTGCCATTTTCACTCTGCAGGAAAATATCTTCTCATTTTTCCTCATACCCCATAGGAAAAATGAACAAAATTGCTTAATATAATCAGCAGCTGTGTGTGCGCAACTGGACATCACGGCGGCACATTACGGAGAACTGGATTGCCTCCTTAAGATGGGTACACACCTGACAGATATATCTGCAGATGACAGTCATTCATACACACTGAAAGGCCATCATCTGCTTGTGCCCTTGGGTCCCGGCGGCCGGGTCAGTGGTGTGTCCCGCCCCCTCCTCGCGGCTGCCGTTGTGTGTGTACAGGCGGTCTGCACTTGCCGATGGACAGATATGTCTGCGGACATATCTGCCCATCGGCTGTGCAGCACAGCCAATTAAATATGTCGGTGAACGCCGACGTTCACTGACATATCGCGGGTACACACTGGCCAACGAGCAGCAGATATATTGGCCGATCAATTGATCAGCCAATTTATCTGTCAGTGTGTACCCAGCTTTAGATTTATGTGCAGAACTGAAGCACCAATGTCACTATTTGCTGATTGTGTATGATTAAGAAAATGATCAGAAAAGCTCTTACAATACCACAACATGAAGGGGAACATGTTCAAATAGTGTCATAGGAAGAGCAACAATTGCCAAGACAAGGTTGTTACACTACTGTAAATCGTTGTTCCAAAACTATAGAAGTGCATAATGGTATGTAGTTATGCCAACTAGGGATTCATGATAGGTGTAGAGACACAGACTTCCATCATAATACCGACAACGGAATCCAGGGCAACGCGTACTCGAACGAGGTAAGTCCGGGGCGCCCATCCTCTTAGCCTCAGGTAGGGGGGGGTTAAGTTTAGACCACCTCGGGGGGGACTTTGGGTTAGGTACCCCCCGGGGAGGGTTAATAATAATAATAATACTTTACTGTTATTGACAGCACGAATGATGTCAACAAAAAACCAAACAGCACTATACCACATAATAAAACAGGCAGCAATTACATTAATAGTTAAACAGTATTGATCAATCAGAAATTTAAATCAAACATTTAGCATACGCACCGCAGTTGGAAAGATTTTACAAACATTTTGTGCGAGTGCGCAAAGCTCTGAAACGCCTGTTAGATGGCAATTTCTCAAAAAGAGCATGGTTAGGATGGCTGGGATCTGCTAGAATAGATCTAGATTTCTTCCGAAGCCTTTTGTCATATCTCCTGAGCACGTGGCAACACAACTCCAATAATTCTGCTCGCCGTCCCAACCACCCAATCCAATGAGTTAGTTAGGCTAGGGGAAGGGGGTTTAGGCGCCACTGGGGTGTGGTTAGGCACCCCCCAGGGACGGTTAAGTTTAGGGTGCGGGGAGGGGGGTTAGGCATTATGGGGGGAGGGTTAGGCACCCCTAAAGGAGGGGTAGGGGAAGAGGGTTAAATTAGTTACGTGACGCTGTCGGGATTTCCTCCCTTCGTGCAGCCGCTGTCGGGATTTGAACCGGCGGCATTTCAATCCCATTCCGTGCATAATAGTCTGATCAAAGCAAATACCGGACAATGCAATAACTCCGGGGTAGGTGCAGTTATTATACTAACTAGCCAGTAATCCTGCAATTCATACCCAGAACCAATTAGCTGAATATTGCCCAATTTGGACACCCATGAGAGTGTACAGTGTTTCAGTGCAGGTTTGTGCAAGGAATTTTCTCTTAACAGTACCTGGCAATATACCATGTCTGGTCTGCATATGCCTCTACACTAAAGACACAACCACACTTGTCTTACACGAATTAAGCTGTGCAATACGTGTCTTGTATGTATGGATTTATTTTCACATTTACATTCAAAAATGTATTTGCCATCTATATGGGTGCTGTAAATGCCCCTTCTAGCTATCTGATTTGTCAACAGAAAAACTGTACTGAGACACTGCCAATTATACCACTGTCAGACATGATATGACCCGGGAAATCCCGGGTTTTTTGACCCATTTCGCACTACACCTGAGACCCGGGAAATTCCCAGGTCGACCAGTTTCAGACATAAGCCAAATTTTTCAGTGTTTGACACAGTTTTTCAGTTTTGCCATTTAAAGGGAATGCTTTGCTGGCCCACAATAATGGCATTTCATGCATACAGAGAAGCTTCTAGCAAGGCAGTTTACGCATCAACCTCCAAGTTATTAATCTGACTTTATTATGTTGTCCATTCCATACATGTGCATATCCAATCTGATCACAACTGAATCTGTGCACAAAGTGGCCACACTTTGGGGATGGTGACACTGGACAGGACAAGGGATAGAAAGGACCGACTGCATCACATAGGAGGATGTTGCTGCTGGATGAAGAAAAGGGGGGTTTATTTCACCAATGAAGACATTTTCAGCCCAATCTCCATATGTGGGCATGGCTAATTTATCATTACATGAATTGTGCAAAATTAAACTAAATCATTGCCCAGGTGGAAAGCGGTTTAAAACTCATCAACATATCAAATACTACTTGAAGACGGGGCGTGGCCACGGCTGCAATGGAGTAGGGAGCTTCCTATCTGAGCTCTCCTGCCATTTATCCGTGCTATACAAATCCTGCTCACTGTGACTGACCTGGTGGAACCAGTCGACTTGACAGCCTTCCGTGCCCCTGCTGACCTACCTGTGAGGACTGCTGGTGTTGCCGTCTGCCCGGGAGTTCTCCCCTTGTCTGCGGCCTCCTTCACAGCCAGCTCGCGGTGTTGTGCCGCCCACGTGTATCCGGGACCAGGGGGAGGCTGTCTCTCCTCGCTGCTGCGGCGGCTGGCGTCCCCTCGGGAGCGGCTCTGCTGTCCTGTGGCCGCATCCGGCGGGCGGCGGGCCCGCGATCTCCTGCAGCGGCTGCTGTCTCCCATGTGCCACCGGACCTCCTTCGCGGCTGACCCGCGGTGTCTCTCCTCACTGCTGCAGCGGCTGGCATCCCCTCGGAGGCGGCTCTGCTGTCCTGTGGCTGCGTCAGGCGGGCAGTGTGGCCAGCTATCTCCTGCAGCGGCGGCTATCTCCTATCTGTCTCCGGACCTGAAGGGGAACGTATTCCCTCATTATTGCTGCGGATGGGGCTCCCCTGCTGTGGCCTTCTACACCTGCATATATTAACCTCAGCGGCCTGCTGAGGTAGCTGCCGCCCACGTGACTCCAGACTCTGGGGAAGACATTCTCTCCCACCACTGCTGAGCCTGCTGTCCTCTCCCCGGGTGAATCCCTCCTGTTGTGAGCTCTCACTCAGCCGCATTTTATACAGCTGGCAACTAGCAGGTGCTGCATAGAAGAACTGCCTCTCCCCACATCACAGGCTACAGGTACTTCTCTCTATTACACCCTGTAGAGGACCACACTGCTTGGCAGCCATATTTAATACTGTGTGCCTATCCTTAATACTAGCTTCAGCACTGACAGTGCAATCCAGTTTTTTCCCATATTATGGGTAAAACTGGTCAGGCAGCCGCGGCTGCTAAATTGGAGCGGTTTGCACGCTCCACTACACCGCAACCTCCATCTGCATCCAAAGATGCACCATTAGAGGGCTCTCAAGGTTCTACAAATGCGACACCTCCTGAAGTTACCTTACAACAAGTTTTGGATGCCGTTACAGTAAATGGCAAACATTTAACAGATAAAATTGAAAAGGTGCAATGTGACGTCTCTTTGCTCCGTCAAGATATGCAACGCATCCGTGAGCGTATGGAGGAAGCTGAAACACGTATCTCTTCACTGGAAGACTCGCATGGCCCTTTACAGGAACGTGTCTCTAATATGTGTCAACAGCTGTCCGTTATGCAAAGCAAGCTGTCTGACATGGAAGGAAGACTTTGTCGCAACAATATACGATTCGTTGGGTTACCTGAAAAAGAGGAGGGTTCCTGAATCCTTCCTTGAGACGTGGCTTTCAACTACTTATGGCAGGGAGTCCTTTTCTTCTCAATTTGCAGTTGAGAGGGCGCACCGAATTCCATCTAGACCTCTGCCTCCTGGTACTCCGCCTCGCACGTTCATCGCTAAATTCCTGCATTATAAGGATCGGGACACTGTACTACGGCTGGCCCGTACTAAAGGTCCGCTAGAACGAAAAGGAGTGCGCATTTCAGTGTTTCCGGATTTTGCGGTAGAGGTCCAGAGGGATAGGGCTAAATTTCTTCCCATTAAACGCAGACTGCGGGACTCTAACCTCTCATACGCCATGCTATTTCCTTCAAAGTTGCGTGTGGTGGCTGACGGGGAGACCCGCTTCTTTACTTCTCCACGTGAGGCGGCTGTCTGGCTGGATCGATATGCCCCGGGCAATGGACAGCTGGCTCCTGATTGAATTACCTCTGATATAATATCCACTTCGTGTCATTATCTGTCATTTCTTTTCAGATTATAACTATCTGTTTGATTCCAGAGGCGAAAACTCTGCTAGTATTTTGTCTATTATTGTATGTTTATCTTGGAGGTCCCCGATTGCCTTGGGGTAGGAGGGTAGTCTATGTAATTTCTTCTATATACAAAAAGTTGAATGCTTTCACTGTCACAGTATCTAATGGAGAGCTCCCATGTATTGGTGGCTATTTTTGTTCATTGCTCCTGTTACTTGTAGGGTATTTAATTGGTTTATGTTATTAAGTTTTAGGCAGTTGCAATTTTGGGATCCAAGTATGCCTAGGTTCGGAGGGGTATACAGGGAGGGGGGTTGGCTAGGTTTGTTTAGAATGTTAAGTTGTTGTTTTTTTTTATTTATTTATTATTTATTTATTTTATTTTATTATTATTTTTTTGCTTTTCTCTGTCTACTATGTATATGCTGGCTGTCAGATCACACACTTTTTATTTTTCGCTTGGAAATTTGCTATCTCTCTATTCCCATTTCCTTAGATATTTTCTATTTTTATTATGGTACGACTACTTACGTGGAATGTGAGGGGACTCAATGATAGAATAAAAAGATCCTTAGTGTTGAAAATGCTTAAACAATATGATCCTGACATCTCCTGTGTTACTGAGACTCATTTGATTGGAAGCAGGATTTTATCTCTTAAACGTCCCTGGGTGGGGTGGGCATATCACGCCTCACACACTTCGTCCTCAAGGGGGGTCTCTGTCCTTATCAAAAAATCGGTACCGTTTGTATGTAACGCTGTTAGGATTGACCCTTATGGGCGCTATGTCTTTCTTGATTGTAAGGTTCACACTGTCCCTATTTTTTTACTTGCTGTTTATATACCCCCTCCATTCTCATATGAGGTGTTAAAAAAAGCAGCAGAATTTATTGCTCTGTCTCCTGCCACCCCCGTGATCTGTTTAGGTGATTTTAACAACTATCTGAATCCCCTTTTAGATAAATGGCGTGAGGTCCATACAACTGGTCTAGTGGGGGGTGAGAGTGGATTTGCTAAATTTGTGGCTGGTTTGGGATGGGTAGATGCCTGGAGGATGAAGCATCCGAGGACGCAACAATATTCCTGTTTTTCCTCCTCTTATTGCTCGTTCTCCAGAATTGATTTGGCTCTAGTCTCCCCTAGTTTGATTCCCAAAATATCTGGTGCGGAGTATAAGACAAGGGGTATATCAGATCACTCTCCCCTTATATTGAATGTGGACCTGAATGGTCCAAGAGGGCAGATATTATGGAAGTTACATCCCTCCTGGCTTCTGCAGATGGGGGCAGGTTCGGAACTTGAAGCGGCTTGGAGGAGCTTTTTTATTGATAATGCTGGCTCGGCTCAAATTGACGTAATTTGGGATGCATTTAAAGCCTTTATGCGAGGGACTTTGCTTAAGCGGGTTGCTGACCTTAAAAAGTGTTATAGAGAGAAGGAGGTTGAACTTGAGAATACTTGCCGTTCACTGGAGTCTGAATATTTACAAAAAAGGCTTGAAGAGACTCGAGTCCGATGGTTGGCGGCTCAGTCTGCTTGGACTACCCATCTTACTGATAGGAATACCCGCCGGCTGTTGTTCCAGTCTCATTCCCACTATATGTCTTCAGATAAGACAGGCAGTTTTTTAGCTCATTTAGTCCATGCTGACCGTCCCTCCACAGCTGTCCATGAAATATTTACTGCAGATGGGTTACTGGTTTCCAACACCTCTGACATTGCTGACACCTTTCTTAACTTTTATAAAAATATTTATAGCTCTAGACTGTCTTGCACTCCGGCTGATCTGATGTCCTATGTGGCAGCAATTGGTCTCCCACATTTGGCTCATGAGGAAAGGTCCTTTTTAGATGCCCCGCTTACAATAGAAGAGGTCGAGATTGCTATCAACTCCTTCCCAGGTGGTAAGTCTCCTGGTTCTGATGGTATCCCCTTGGAGGTTTACAAGAAACATGCTGGTCTATTTATACCGCAACTTTTAGAACTCTTTAATAATCTATATGATAAAGGTGTGTTTCCAGCTTCCATGTCTGAAGCCATCATTATTGTGATACCAAAATCTGGGAAGGACCCTAAATTTCCCGATGCATACCGTCCGATTTCATTAATATCCACGGATGCAAAAATACTCGCTAAAATTCTATCAATCTGTCTTAATCAGGTTATTGCTAAGATTGTACATCCGGATCAGACTGGCTTTATGTCAGGACAGTCGACATCTATTAATATCAGGCGTCTTTATTCTCATCTCCAGGCTTCTCATAGTGGAGGGTCCTCCTCTGTAGTAGTCTCTCTAGATGCAGCAAAAGCATTTGATTCAGTGGGGTGGCCCTTCCTGTGGGAGGTCATGAGATGTATGGGTGTGGGTCCAGTATTTCTGAGATGGGTTCGGTTGCTGTATTACAGGCCAACTGCTCGCATCTCTGTGAATGGTTTCATTTCGCCCTCATTTGCATTGTCCAGAGGTACTAGGCAAGGTTGTCCCTTGTCTCCGAGCCTATTTGCTTTAGCTATTGAGCCATTGGCGTGTCTTCTGCGTACACATCCTGATATCGCTGGCCTTACTCTGGGTACCAGGATGGATACAATAGCTTTATATGCAGATGACATGCTATTATTCCTCCAGAACTACGTGACTGCTATGCCCCTGGTTCTGCAGGTGATATACAGGTTTAGTAATTATTCTGGCCTTGCCATTAATTGGGACAAATCCTCCATTCTCCCCCTTAGAGGACGCCTTCCTGTTAACCCATTAATTTCCCTACCTCTACGTTGGGTTGACTCCTTTAAATATTTGGGTATTTGGGTATCTAATATTATGGAGGATTATTCTCGTCTGAATATTTTGCCTCTGTTTTCATATTTGAAAGATAGGATTAAAATCTGGTGCAAACTTCCCCTGACAGTAACAGAACGGGTCAATTTAATTAAAATGATAGTGCAACCTAAGTTTTTATATATTTTTCAACAAGCCCCAATTTATCTTCCTAAATCATTGTTTCGGAAACTGAACAGTATAATTTCTTCCCTGATTTGGTTAGATAAACGGTCTCGAATAAAGTTGGATGTACTTACTAGGTCAAGGACTTCAGGAGGATTAGCACTTCCCCATTTTCAATACTATTATTATGCAGCGCAACTGGCTCATCTGCAGCTGTGGGTGCAGGACGGTTCAGTTGACTCCCTTCCGGCTCTGTTAGTTTCTCAGGTGTCAGCGGGACATACACCCCTACAAGCTCTCCTCAGTGCTTCCCTCACTCGTAACGGTCCCCCTTTAGTTTTGCAGGCTTTGAGAATTTGGCGTGCTGCTCATGCACTAATACAATTTAGCGAGATTGACTCAGATACATCTCTCTTTGGGGCTCCCGACAGCTGTCAGAACTTTCTTCTCTTAATGCCAGAGAGATTTGGGGTAGTAAAGGTATTATTACGATTAATCAGCTGTATCAAGATGGGATTCTTAAATCTTTTACTCAGCTGGTGGACGAATTTAAACTCTCATCTACTTATTTTTTTAGGTATTTACAGCTTCGCCATGCACTGCATACCCAATTTGCCAGTAAGCCTCTCTCGTTGCAACACTCACCCTTAAAATCTTTTCTTGTACATTTAGGCCCTAAACGGACACTCTCCTGTTTATATTCATTTTTGATATATCATCATGCTTCTGATTTGTCTCATTTGAAACAGTGTTGGGAATTGGAGTTGGGTGGTCTCACTGATGACGAGTGGAGTGGAGCACTTGCTTGTCCCCGTGTATCTACTGCCTCTATTCGGTTTCAGCAGATCCAGCTATTTCTACTTCATAGAACCTATTTCACGCCAGCCCGGTTGGTGAAGTTTGGAGGGAGGGCTTCAGATGTTTGCCCAAAGTGTGGTACAGCCTCTGGTACCTTTTGGCATTTGCTATGGGAATGTCCTAAGGTGCAATTATTTTGAAGTCGGGTCCTCAGTGCGGTATCTGATACCGGTATTCCTCATTCTATTCTTACTCCAAGATTCTGTTGCCTTGGGATTATAGACGATGATATTTTAGATAAATATAAATTGCAATGTGCGATAAATTTATGTGTATTAGCTAAAGTTTGTATAGCAAGACTTTGGATGGCCCCTATTGGTCCCGACTTCCAGGCTTGGGTGTCCTTGGTTGCTCTAACTGTGCAACATGAACGTTATATGTATATAACACGAAATGCAGAATCTAAATATGAAAAGATTTGGGCCGGTTGGCTATATTCAAGATATGCTTCCCCAAGTCAATCTGTCTGAGTTCTATATAACAGGTCTGGATGGGATAATGTTTCTGGTATATTAATGATATGCAAATCTCCACTTGTTCCATATATTTGATATTATTTCACATATTTTATGTGATTGTATAGCAATTTGTTTCTTTATGTCATTATTAACTGTATATGTTGCTGGTAATTTTTATTTTTATTTTTTTTATTATCTTTATGTTCTTGTTTTGTATATGCAAAATTTCTTAATAAAAAATTACTCAACTAAAAAAAAAAAAACTACTACTTGAAGACACTCATGAGGAGAGGACGTGTCATGTGTAACAGTGACATATCTCTCTCTCTCTCAGCCCATCAGAAGCTTCTTTGGGCGACCCGGTAGTAAAATCCTGGCTTTCACACATAACCCGGATTGTTTACCCGGAGCGTAAAGTCCTGGGAAAAACCCTGATCAATAGCAGGGGCGCCGACCCAGGAACGTGTTCCCGGTTTGAGGCCTTTCAGACATAAGAAAGACCCGGGTAGTTTGTCCAAGCTCCGGGAAAAACACGGGAATCTTGCTAGGTCTGAAAGTGGAATTGTTCTTCATCACAAAATAATTCTCAGCTCGTTAGAACCTCAAAATAAAAATCACAAGTCAAAATTTTAGGCAACTAAAATTACTTTTCTACAAAAAAGCAGAGATAGAATAAAAAGCCAATTGCATTTTTTAATTCATTCCCCATCACTTTGCACAATAGCTTCTCTACATTCTGCTATTAGAACTCTACCCCTTATTTCACTCAACTAAACTTAATCTGGACCCTTCTAAGGGCAATTCAATTCAGTGTGACATGCCAAAAATTGAGGTTGGTGATGTGATTTCACAGGTAAAAGTCATGCTCAGTCTTTCATTCAATTCCAAACTCCCGGACAAGTTTTACAGCAAAATCTATTTTTTTTTTTTGCCAACACAGCCCTGAGCATGGGAAAAGGTGGGGAAATAGTTTTAAAATTAAATGCAAAATTCCAGGACACAGTGCAGAACCTCTGGTATACTTCTGATAATAAATAAACAGGCATTTGGAAACATTTAAATTGCACAATATTGACCTGAAAATGTAAATGATCTAAAATGTAAAAAAATGTGTGACAGGTATGTGGAGGTTTTGCATTTATGGGAAAGTGCTTTTGAACTGACTGGTGTGAGTAAAGATTTTTTTTCAACATTTTGCAAACTGGTCTTAAAACACTGAAAAATCACAATAAAATGTTCTGTACCCCAAAAGAGTGTACAGCTGAACAACGTTTCATGCCTTTTAAGAACATCCTATATTTTGCTTAACGACACTAACCACCTGCTAATACTGTTCTGCTAGGTTGACACTTTTGGGGGGTTGAAATCACTTTCTCCTTTACTTTTCCATGGCTACACATTGTAGAATAGGCGATATTTTGGCGCAATTCTCGGAAAGGCCATTTACAAGTGAATTGTGAGAGATGCAGGAGCACACTTCAAGTAAATTAGCTGCAATGTATGCAATATCTAAGTTGAGAATTTGTGCTCTCAAACTCCTGCTGAATTGAACCATCCCCATAGTGGCAATTGCAAAACTGGGTAAAGAGTCCCATTCATCACATCTCACCGATAAACATCTCCAAAATACGGATGTGTACACAAACTATCCTCAATCTGCACCAAATTGCATGTTTAGCCATACATGGCTACCCTCCCAGTTTCTGCGGGAGGCTCCCAATTTTTCGGGTAACCCTCCGCACCTCCGGAAGGGTAGGCACTTCTCCCGCATTCTGCTCACTTCCTAGTGAAGTGGGCAGAATGTGGAGAATTTCCGTGGCGATCACGGGTCCCCGCGTAAGAGGCGGGGCTTAATTACGTGGTTCTCAGTGAATCGTGTCATTTAACCCCACCCCTATTTAAATTGAACCCAATCGCGGCAATTTGCTGCAGAGGGGCAGGGCTTAATGTAGCTATTTGTCAGGCTCCACCCCCGTTACAGCCCACCTGCTTCTCCTACCAAGGTTACTCCCGGGGAGGAGAAGCCAGAGGTAGTCAACTATATGTTTTGCATGCCACGGACTTTGCTTCTTAAGGGGCACATCCACTAGACCAGGGGTCTTCAAACTTGGCCCTCCAGCTGCTGTGGAACTACACATCCCAGCATGCACTGCCACCTTTTTGATATAACAGCATGCTAAAACTATGTGCAGTGCATGCTGGGATGTGTAGTTCCACAGCATCTGGAGGGCCAAGTTTGAAGACCCCTGCACTAGACGATCTACTCCCTGTCCAATCTCTAAATGATTTTCCCTTGATTTTTCCCTTGAAATTTTATCTTTCAGTCTGAACGATTTGCAAACTATCTTTAATAGATGAAGTGAAATTGACCTGCATGTTCAGTCGACTGACGAGACGATCAAACGACCAGCGGGAGCGCGCATCGTTGATCATTAACTACCAAACCCTGCACGATTTATAAACGATCTTTAAACGATTGAACAATAACGACGTCGTTATCGTTCAATCGCCTGCTAAAATCGTGTAGTGGATGCCCCCCTTTAGTCACAACATAACATTAATCCTGAGTACCTAGTACACTATGGGGTTGATTCAATTAAAACCGCCCCCACAAGTGGGACGATTTCACATTGCAACAGTGTACAAATGCCAGCCGAACTCACCCCTCCCCCCCTCGCGGCCAGATCTCGCTGATCTTTGTATGCATAGGGCTGCGAACAAAGATCAGCGAGACCAGAGCCAGCATAAGTATGGCATATAGCTGCACTTGCTCCCAGATGCAAAAACATTGTATCTAACTGAATCAACCCCTATACGCGAATAAACAAAAATTAGGAAAAAGTAGCAAAACTGGAAGAAAAAAGTGTGAAGCACGGGAATTGCGCCATGGTGTAAAAGGGATAGACATATGAAGACACATCTGTAGGTAAAATGTAAGCTACTGGGGACACTGTATAGGGGGCCTGCTACTGGGGACACTGTATAGGGGGCCTGCTACTGGGGACACTGTATAGGGGGCCTGCTACTGGGGACACTGCATAGGGGGCCTGCCTGGGGGCTCTGCATAAGGGACACTATTTAAGCCTGGGGGTACTGCATAAGGGGCCAGTCTGGGAGCACTATTTAAGCCTGGGGGCACTACATAAGGGACCAGTCTGGGGGCACTACTTCAGCCTTGGGGCACTGCATAAGGGCATAGCTAAACTACAGGGGGCACTGTATAAAGGGCACAAATACAGGGGGCACTGCATAATGGGCACTTTTGACTGAGAGCCAGTGGGGGAGCAGCCTGAGACCTGTCAGGCTGGATTGGTAACTTTGCCTGGCACGCATAATTGCGAAGGCCCCTACCCGGCTACTTTTTGATGCCACCCAGCTGGAAAAAATTTCTGGGGAGAACACTGGAGTCCATAATACAGAATTCACATAAAATTCATTCAAATCTGTAACACCATATTCTAATCCAATTACATTCAAATAGCTAGTTGCTGTTTTCTCTTCGAATTTGCATAGCGAATTAGTCTTGCAATCCAATTAGCAACTCGCACTGAACCAGCCAAGAGTGAATTCACATTTTTCCATTCGCAACTCCTTGAGGGTGAGAGATGGAAAGGAAAATCTTTATTCTAAAGGTTAAAATGTTGAGACACCGTGCTGAACCCTTTGGACAACCCCCTAATAATTAATTAGGTAATTGGAAGTTTCCAATTTGCCCAATAATTACATGTCATTTTATGGGGTTAAAAAAATGGCCTCAAATTACCCCAAAATTTACTTTGTTAGTTTAGGCACCCCAAATTTAAATTATAGTATATTTTTCAATCAAAAATGTATTTTTATAATTTTATATCATTTTTCAAAGTGCCCTCAAAGTACCCCAAATCACCTTTTTTCTATCTTTGTTTCCAATTTTTCTTTTAATTCGTTTGAGATTAAGCAAAACAAAGTTTGCTTTTTAGAATTTTTTTGCATTTTTTAAAAAAAACACAAATCAGCCATTTAACACCATTCAAAAACCTTCAGTTCTTTCCTAATGCCCACAAACGGTCTTCTATACGGTCTTGCTAATTAAATTATCAATTTTGGGGGGTCCAGGATAGTCTCCCCTTTTTTTCATGCACATCTCACATCGCATTTGGGAGTCATTTTGCAAACCTCCACTGTGAGTAACGCAAATAGGCATTTTTAGTTTGGATTGAGAATTCCCGGGTGTGCGCATTTGTGCAAAGTTGTCGAGTTTCATGAAACAAACTCACTACTCGCACCTAATTGGATTGAGCCCATAGTTTTGTATCTTACATGCAGTTTGTGTGTTCTTGGAAGGTCTCATGCCCAAACTATTTAAAAAGCTGATACAAGGTTGCCAATTCCTCATTTCAGTTTGTCTTACACAAAAAACCCATGGGTTAGATAATTTGCTATACTTCTGATATATTCGGATTTCACACAAGCTTTATCTTATAATTGTAAATTATTTGTATTATTATTATTAAAAATAATAAAATACCCTTTACGCACGATGTGCTTTAACTGCAGACTTTCAGATTTAATTTGAGGGTAATTACATCCAAATCAGGTGAACGGTGTAGGAATTACAACGGTTTCTATATGTGCCTCCCACTTTTTAAGGGGCCAAAAGTAATGGGACTATCAACTCAAAAGCTATCAATTAAGCAGGTAAAAGGTCTGGAGTTGATTCTAGGTGTGACATTTGCATTTGGAATCAGTTGCTGTCGACTCTCAATATGAGATCCAAAGAGCTGTCACTATCAGTGAAGCAAGCCATCATTAGGCTGAAAAATCAAAACAAACCCATCAGAGAGATAGCAAAAACATTAGGTGTGGCCAAATCAACTGGAACATTCTTAAAAAGAAAGAACGCACCGGAGAGCTCAGCAACACCAAAAGAGCCGGAAGACCACGGAAAACAACTGTGGTGGATGACAGAAGAATTATTTTCCTGGTGAAGAAAAACCCCTTCACAACAGTTGGCCAAATCAAAAATACTCTCCAGGAGGTAGATGTATATGTGTCAAAGTCAACAATCAAGAGAAGACTTCACAAGAGTAGATATAGAGGGTTCGCCACAAGATGTAAACCATTGGTGAGCCTCAAAAACAGGAAGACCAGATTAGAGTTTGCCAAACAACATCTAAAAAAGCCATTACAGTTCTGGAACAACATCCTATGGACAGATGAGACAAAGAGCAACTTGTACCAGAGTGATGGGAAGAGAAGAGTATGGAGAAGGAAAAGAACTGCTCATGATCCAAAACATACCACCTCATCAGTGAAGCATGGTGGTGGTAGTGTCATGGCGTGGGCATGTATGGCTGCCAATGGAACTGGTTCTCTTGTATTTATTGATGATGTAACTGCTGACAGAAGCAGCAGAATGAACTCCGAAGTGTTTCAGGCAATATTATATGCTCATATTCAGTCAAATGCTTCAGAACTCATTGGACGGCGCTTCACAGTGCAGATGGACAATGACCCGAAGCATACTGCAAAAGCAACCAAAGAGTTTTTTAAGGCTAAAAAGTGGAATGTTATGCAATGGCCAAATCAATCCCCTGACCTGAATCCGATTGAGCATGAATTTCACTTGATGAAGACAAAACTGAAGGGAAAATGCCCCAAGAACAAGCAGGAACTGAAGACATTTGCAGTAGAGGCCTGGCAGAGCATCACCAGGGATGAAACCCAGCGTCTGGTGATGTCTATGCGTTCCAGAATTCAGGCTGTAATTGCCTGCAAAGGATTTGCAACATAGTATTAAAAAGTGAAAGTTAGATTTAGAATTGTTGTTTGTCCCATTACTTTTGGCCCCTTAAAAAGTGGGAGGCACTATAGAAACCGTTGTAATTCCTACACCGTTCACCTGATTTGAATGTAATTACCCTCAAATTAAATCTGAAAGCCTGCAGTTAAAGCACATCTTGTTTGTTTCATTTCAAAGCCATTGTGGTGATGAATAGAGGCCAAAATATGAAAATTCTGTCAATGTCCCAATATTTATGCACCTGACTGTAGCTACCGTACCACTCGTGCAGCAGCGCAGTGTCACTGGTGCACCAACCAATGCCTGCCGCAAGTGCTGGAAGCCATTTCCAGATGCCACCCAAGAACTCGCACTCATGGTGCTCTTCTCCACCATGACAACGCACCTGCCCGCAAGTGGTGGATTATCCGGCCAGTGAACGAATCCAGGAGTATGGTCATCCGCTATACTGTTCAGACCTGGCCCCCTGTGACTTCTTTGAGTACCCACAAATTAAGCGCAAGATGCATGGGACTAGTTTTGAGTCAACGGAAGCTGCAGTGGAGACATTCATCCAGCAGGTAGAAGACATACCTGCTTCGGACAGGGCTAGCTGCTTCACCAAGAGGTTTGAGCAAATGCAGACTCATCTGGCGACTACTTTGAAAAAATTTAATGTTCACTTTGTTTGTAAAAATATGAGATATGGTAAGAACTTACCCTTGTTATCTCTATTTCTACGAAGTCCATAGGGTTCCACAGGATACCTTGGGGTATAGGTGTGACGTCAGTCGCAGGGCACCAAAGAGTTAAGCTTTCAGCCTCCCAGGATGCACTAGGTCCCCCTCCTATACCCCGCCCCCGGGCCAAGGCACCTCAGTTAGTTACCAAGCCATAGGCCGGAGGAGGAGAAGGAAGAGAGAGAACAAAGATCTGGACACATACAAGAATCACATTCTCACCAGAGGGAGACGGAAAACCGGTGACCAGAGCAAAGCCCATCTGCAGCACAGGTGCGACAGGGCGGGAGTCCTGTGGAACCCTATGGACTTCGTAGAAATAGAGATAACAAGGGTAAGTTCTTACCATATCTCATATTTTCTACTTCAGGGTCCATAGGGTATCCACAGGATACCTTGGGGATGTCCCAAAGCAGTATCCTTTAAGGGTGGGGACGCTCCTGTGCAGAAAGGAGAATCCGCCGCCCGAAGGAAGCATCCTGAGAGGCGAAGGTGTCAAACCTGTAATACCTCACGAAGGTATGGACAGAAGACCACGTAGCAGCCTTGCAGATCTGAACTGCCGAGGCACCACGTCGAGCTGCCCACGAAGGACCCACAGACCTAGTGGAATGAGCCTTCAGAGAAGGAGGGACCGGTAGGCCTTCATGAAGATAAGCTTCAGAAATAGCCATACGGATCCAGGCTGCCAAAGTTTGCTTTGAAGCAGGCCAACCCTTTTTACGGAAGCCAAAGAGGACAAACAAAGCGTCCGACTTCCTAAACGAAGAAGTGCGGTCAACATAAGTCCTTAAGGCCCGCACAACATCCAAAGAGGCCTCACCCACGGAAAGACCCGGTGAGTTAAAGGCCGGAACAACTATTTCCTCGTTAATATGAAACTGGGAAATAACTTTGGGAAGAAACTCGGGCCGAGTGCGGAGCACTGCCCTGTTCCCATAAAAAACCAAGAAAGGGGGTCTACAAGAAAGAGCCCCTAACTCAGAAACACGTCTGGCCGAAGCAATGGCCAGAAGGAAAACAGTCTTAGCTGTTAGCCATTTAAGATCCACTGAGCCCAGTGGTTCAAACGGCGGTCCTTGGAGAGCCCTCAGGACCACAGCCAAATCCCAAGGCGCCACAGGTGGAACAAAGGGCGGCTGAATGCGGAGAACACCCTGCATAAAGGTGCGCACATCCGGGATTGTAGCAATCCTACGGTGAAACCAGACAGATAGGGCCGAAACCTGTACCTTCAAAGAAGCAAGGCAAAGCCCATGATCTAGTCCCGCTTGCAGGAAGGCGAGAATCCGAGACAGACGAAACTCCCGCGGTGCATAACCTCTCGGTCGACACCACTGGAAGAACGTATGCCACACGCGATGGTATATCCTCGCGGAAGACGGTTTCCGAGCTCGTAACATGGTACGCACCACAGAGCTGGAAAACCCCCGGGACCTCAGCATGGCCGTCTCAACAGCCACGCCGTCAAAGACAGCCGAGTCAGGTCCGGGTGAAGGCAAGGACCCTGAGACAGAAGGTCCGGTCGTAGCGGCAACCGCAGAGGAATGTCCACGGACAGACCCTGAAGGTCTGAGAACCAGTGCCGTCTGGGCCACGCGGGAGCTATCAACAGGAGCGTCCCTCCTTCCTGTTTGAATTTCCGGATTACCCGTGGAAGAAGGGAGACCGGAGGGAACAGGTATGCGAACCGGAACGTCCACCGGACGGACAGAGCATCCACCAGAGACGCCCCTTCGTCTCTTGTGCGAGACCCGTACACCGGCAACTTGTTGTTGTGCCGGGACGCCATGAGGTCGATTTCTGGAAGACCCCACCTGTCCACCAGTAGTTGAAAAACGTCCGGGTGCAGGGACCATTCCCCCGGATGAACGTCCTGGCGACTTAGAAAGTCTGCCTCCCAATTGAGCACTCCCGGGATGAAGACCGCTGATATGGCCGGAAGATTGCGCTCCGCCCAAACCAGGATCCGAGAGACCTCTACGAGAGCCGCCCGACTGCGAGTTCCTCCTTGCCTGTTTATGTAGGCCACGGTGGTAGCGTTGTCCGACTGGACCTGCACCGGGCGACCCTGGAGAAACCGCTGTGCCTGCTGGAGAGCATTGAAGACCGCACGGAGTTCCAAGATATTTATTGGAAGCTCCGCTTCTGTCGGCGTCCACCTGCCCTGGAACAAGTGTGGACCCGAAACTGCTCCCCAGCCCCGAAGACTGGCGTCCGTTGTCAACAGGACCCAATTTGGAACCCAGAACGGACGTCCCTTGTTGAGGTGGGTCATCTGTAACCACCACGTAAGGGACAGGCGAACCTCCTGGGTGAGCACAATCGTCTGGGACTTCAGAGACTGAGTCAGCCCGTTCCACTTGGACAGGATCAGGTGCTGCAGAGGTCTGGAGTGAAACTGGGCGTATTCCACCATGTCGAACACCTACACCATGGAGCCCAGTAACCTCATCGCCGAGTGTAAGGACACCCGGCGGCTGTGCAGACAACTGCGCACCCTTGACTGTAAAGCAGAGATCTTGTCCTCCGTCACGAAGATCCTTTGCTGTCCCGAGTCCAATAAGGCTCCAAGATGCAGAATCCTCCGAGACGGGATTAGAGTGGACTTCTGCCAGTTGATTAGCCAGCCGTGCCGTTGCAGCAGTGCAATGGTCAGGTCCAAGTGGCGTAACAGGAGCTCTGGAGATCCTGCCACCAATAACAGGTCGTCCAAATACGGCAACATGCGGACTCCCTGCAGCCGCAGAGAAGCCGCCATGACCGCCATCACCTTGGTGAAAACACGTGGTGCTGTTGCCAGGCCAAAAGGTAACGCCCGAAACTGGAAGTGGTCGCTGCTGTTGCAAACCTGAGGAACTGTTGATGGCGCCAAAGAATAGGGACATGCAGGTAAGCGTCCTGTATGTCCAATGACACCAAGTAGTCCCCAGGTTCCAGCGCCAGAATGATGGACCGTAGGGTCTCCATCCGAAACTTCGGGACCCGCAAAGACTTGTTGAGTGCTTTGAGGTTGAGTATCGGACGATATGACCCATTGGGTTTCTGTACCAAAAATAGATTTGAATAGAAACCCTGGCCCCTCTGGGAGAATGGAACCGCCACTATAACTCCAGCCTGGAGCATAGTGTGCAATACCTTCCGCAGCTCCGTAGCCTTGTTCCGGTCTGATGGGAGACCCGTGGTGAAGAAGCGAGCCGGGGGTCTGTGCCGGAAGGAGAGGGCGTATCCGTGGAAAACCACCTCCAGAACCCAAGTGTCTGTCGTAGTGGTCGACCAACACTGGGCGAACTGTAGCAGGCGGCCTCCCACCCTGGGATCCCCCAAAGGGAGGCCCGGACCGTCAGGCCGCAGGCTTGTCATCTGGCTTGGGGGCCGGACGTCTGGTACTCCATGCCTGCTTCCGGGGCTTGACCGATTTCTTAGGGCCAGCCTGTCGAGGAAACGACTGTGGTTTGGGCCTGCCCTGGGCCCTAGATGACCGAAAGGACGATGGTCCCGAACCAGAAGGAGCAGCGGCCGACGGGAGACAGGCAGATTTGGCTGCCGCCAGCGTGGCCACAATCTTATCCAGATCCGGACCGAAGAGAACTTCTCCGGTAAACGGCAACGCTTCCAGACCTTTCTTGGAATCTGCGTCCGCCTTCCAGGATCGCAGCCACAAGGTGCGACGAGCAGCTACCGCTGCTGAAGAAATTCTAGACACCAGAGTACTAATGTCTAGAGCCGCCTCGTTGATGTAGGTGGCCGAATCACGGAGATTGCCAATCAACTCCGCCTGATCGGCCGGACAGTCGGATTCAAAAGAAGCCTCTAATGAATCCGCCCAGCGCTCCATCGCTCTGGCAACCCAGCAAATGGCCATAGCCGGCCGTGCTGCCCCCCCTGCAAGGGAATAAGCGGACTTCAGGCAGATTTCTACCTTGCGGTCCGTAGCATCCTTAAGGGAGGACATGGATGGCATCGGCAATGTGGCACTACGGACAAGACGGGTCACGTGAGAATCCACCTGTGGAGGGGATTCCCACTTAGCAAAATAATTATCCGCGAACGGATAAGCCACCGCCAGGCGTCTCTGCGGCTGGTATCTTTTGCCAGGTTGTTTCCACGCCTCCTCTAAATGGTCCACCAACTGACCCGAAAGAGGAAAGACTGTGGCATCACCCTTCACATCTTTGAAAAAGGCATACTTAGATTTAGCCGCTGGGGGAACTTCGTCCTCAATCACCAAGGCTGTGCGGACCGCCCGAATAAGTCCAGGAATATATACTTTGGACTTAGCATCAGCGTCCTTAGTATGGAGAGGTTCCTGATCGTAAGGATCTAGAATCTCCCCATCATCAGACGTCCCTTCGTCATCCTCATAAGGAGCGGACAGAGACGCCACCGGCCTTTTATGAGACCGCATCACAGACTCCCCTTGCAACACATCCGACAAGTGCTGTACAGAACTTGTCAGGGAGTTAACCCACGCTGGCTCCTGAGAACCCGGGAGCGGGGAAATAGGGAGACTGTGGGGTACCACCAATTGTCGTGGGAACCCCTGCATGGGTGACGACACCACAGACTGCTGGGACAAACCCATCGGAGTAAACGCGGGCTGCGGAGCTAACTGGCCCACTAAAGCTGTTAACGCCTGAGCGAAACAAGCCCAGGGCGGCTCCTGTACCGGTGCTGTAACCGTAATAGGCCGCGCCATGGACAAACACTGCCGGCAAAGGCCCTCCGCGCTACCCTCCCCCTCCGCTAACGGTACTTTGCACGTGGTACACTGTAGCCGGAGGGGAAAATCACTTTCAGACATGATGGCACCACGTATGTGACCTCTCTCACCAATTAAGTATTAAATAGGCGAGAGACCACCCTGCAGCACCGCACCGCAAGGGCTTTAGCAGAAAGAACAGGGACAGTAATAAAGCTGACAGTTTAGAGAAGAAAAGATTACAGGCAGCAGCGCTAGCACAGTCACATACAATGCAGAAAAATAACAATTCCTGCACTAACAGCGCTGATCACTCAACTACACAGACACAGGGCCTGGTAGGACACAGCGCTGCATACACAGACCTGACCACAGCGGAGGAGAGGTATGCGGGGGGACCCAGACCACGATGCTTCCGTCCAGCGCTTCCAGCAGCGTTCACCATGCGTTCTGGAGAAGATGGCCGCCGAGGAGCAGAGAGGAGGCTGGCCTGGGGGAGGAGCGCTGCCACAGGACCAGTCGGCAGCATGCAGAGAGGGCTGTGTGCAGCGGGGGAGGCGCCGGCTGTGAGACAGGGAAGGCGCGCTCCCCTGGCATGCATTTAACCCCTGGGACGCCGCAGCGCTACCGCTCTGCTGCGGTCCGCTGTCCCAGGGGGTAGTGGAAGCGCAGGTTGGTCGCCTGGCTCCACGCTGCAGCCAGTCCCCAGGGAGCCCCCTGCCTGGGGACTTAGGACCATGTGATCAGCGGGGACCCACCGCGGGACCCCGCTGCTTACCTCTGTCCCCCTTGAATCCGGCCATGGTCCGGAGCATCTGGGGTCACCGCTAGCTGTGACCCCAGACGCCCACCAGCATCCCCGGATCAGTACCGGCGTTCTGGTACCGGCGGGGTGTAGGGAAGACAGCATGGACGTCAGGACTGACTGTCCATGCTGTTCATCCAGATGTGCAGCCACAGCTGCATGAAGAATAAGCTTCAGGGGCTCTTCTAGCCCCCACTCCAACAGGTGCACCCGACTCCGGCCGGGCACCAAACTAAACTGAGGTGCCTTGGCCCGGGGGCGGGGTATAGGAGGGGGACCTAGTGCATCCTGGGAGGCTGAAAGCTTAACTCTTTGGTGCCCTGCGACTGACGTCACACCTATACCCCAAGG
This sequence comes from Taudactylus pleione, assembly GCA_031769625.1. Taxonomy (NCBI): domain Eukaryota; kingdom Metazoa; phylum Chordata; class Amphibia; order Anura; family Myobatrachidae; genus Taudactylus; species Taudactylus pleione. The sequence goes on along the minus strand of JAUIMM010000024.1, from coordinate 4,587,357 downwards.
TATCCTGTGGATACCCTATGGACCCTGAAGTAGAAAATAATACTTTTTGTGCATCCAGAAATGTATTGCATACCCCTCATACGGTTAAGCCAAGCTGACCTCTTACTTCTAAGAAAGCCTATGACCTCTTAACTCCATTAACACTTACATTAGAGGGTGCAAAGAATTGGCAACTACTCCAAAAGTACACTCAATAACAACATACTAGATCCCTGGACTTAATGAAGAAACACAAATTTATATAACAAATATACTTGGCTATGAGATATTAGATGGCCAGAGAAAGGAAAGCCCGCCTCCGCATCCGAGACAAATCCACAGATAGTGTAATGATTAGCATTACTGCCTCAAACACTGAGGTCTTGGGTTCGATTCCCAACATGGCCCTAACTGTGTGGAGTTTGTATATTCTCCCTGGACTGGCATGGGTTTCCTCCGGGTACTCCAGTTTCTTCCCACACTCCAAAAACATACAGAAATTTGTTTCCCAATATACACTCCAGGGCCCATTTTTCCCTTTTAGATTATTATTACAATTTCAAGATAAATATTCTTATATTTCTTTATACTGTCAAAGTTAATATCTTTTCCACATAGTAAAAAATATTTTGCTTTAATAAAAAATCATTAAGAAATATGAATTAATACATTTATAAGGATCGTAAAAGGTTATTTGACATGTTCGGGATAAGACTTAATTACACAGTGGCTACCGGTTTTGATGAACAACTAGAAAGAAAAAATAAATCTTCTATACTTACACTTTGTACTACACAATATGCAGGTCCACCAATTACCTCAAATGTGCGAGGCTCTCCTTAATATCTGTTTATTAAAACAGTTTCTTGCCTAATACAGGTTGAGTCTCCCATATCCAAATATTCTGAAATATGGAATATTCCAAAATACAGAATTTTTTTTGGCTTGACTGAGATAATGAAACCTTTGATTTTTGATGGTTCAATGAACACAAACTTTGTGTTAGGCACAAATTATTAAAAATATTGTATAAAATTACCTTCAGGCTGTGTGTATAATGTGTATATAAAACATTACTGAATTTTATGTATGTACACAAACTTTGTTTGAGCCAGAAAATTATTGAAATTATATATGGTTCAATGTACACAAACTTTGTGTTAGACACAAATTATTAAAAATATTGTATAAAATTACCTGCAGACTGTGTGTATAAGGTGTATATAATACATACATGCATTCTGTGCATATATTGGGGTCCCATTCCCAAGATATTTCATTATGATATGCAAATATTCCAAAATACGGATATTCCGTTATCCAAAATACCCCTGGTCCCAAGCATTTTGGATAATCGGAGACCCAACCTGTAATCAAAAAAATCAAATGGGCATGGTCATTCAGATTTAGACCCATGCATAAATGCAGCAGCTGGACATGGTATTCTGGTTTCATATACAGACACAAACCATGCAATTCACAAGGCGACATACCAGCAATGCTCTAGGGCAGGCATGTCAAACTCGCGGCTGCCCAAATAAAAATTTTATGTGGCCCAACCGTGTGGGCCCAATTACATATATTATCCGATTGCGGCAGGGGTGACTGGGCCATATAATATTTGTGTTAAAACATGGAACGCTGGTCTCTGAAGCGATGAGAGAAGCCTCTGATCGCTTCAGAGGCCAGTGCTCCCAGTGATGCAGTTCGCGGGTGCACAGGTGATGTCATGTCATGTGAGCGGCCTGCCCTGCTGGAGCTAGTTAGATCCAGTCAGCGGCAGGCGTCTACGCGGGAGCAGTGCCCAGCGGCCAGCATGAAGAGAGGTAAGTACTGCACAGGGGAGTGTAGCCTATTCTATACTGGGAGGGGGCACAGCATAAGGGGCATTACTGGGGGCACTACTAGGGACATTACTGGGGGCACAACATAAGGGGCATTAATGGGGCACTCAATAAGGTGAACTGCCTAAGGGGCTCTTATACTGTATAAGAGCCCCTTAGGCAGTGCCCCCTGTATAAGAGCCTAAGGGTCTCTTATACAGGGGGCACTGCCTAAGGGGCTCTTATACAGGGGGCACTGCCTAAGGGGCTCTTATACACGGGGGCACTGCCTAAGGGGCTCTTATACACGGGGGCACTGCCTGAGGGGCTCTTATACACGGGGGCACTGCCTAAGGGGCTCTTATACACGGGGGCACTGCCTAAGGGGCTCTTATACACGGGGGCACTGCCTAAGGGGCTCTTATACACGGGGGCACTGCCTAAGGGGCTCTTATACAGGGGGCACTGCCTAAGGGGCTCTTACACAGGGGGCACTGCCTAAGGGGCTCTTATACACGGGGGCACTGCCTAAGGGGCTCTTATACACGGGGGCACTGCCTGAGGGGCTCTTATACACGGGGGCACTGCCTAAGGGGCTCTTATACACGGGGGCACTGCCTAAGGGGCTCTTATACACGGGGGCACTGCCTAAGGGGCTCTTATACACGGGGGCACTGCCTAAGGGGCTCTTATACAGGGGGCACTGCCTAAGGGGCTCTTACACAGGGGGCACTGCCTAAGGGGCTCTTATACAGGGGGCACTGCCTAAGGGGCTCTTATACAGGGGGCACTGCCTAAGGGGCTCTTATACAGGGGGCACTGCATAATGGGCACAACTACAGTGCATTGCATAAGGGGCTCTAATACAGGGGGCAAAGCATAAGGGACACTACTACAAGGGGCACTGCATTTGTTTTTATTAATAATAACCCTTTCAAAATTGCATATGAGACTTTTTTTTATTTTTGCGGCCCACACACTCTTAGACCTTGAATATTCTGCTCGGTTGGTATTTTGAGTTTGACATGCCTGCTCTAGGGTTTTCATTTTATTCTTTTGTGTGTTCATTTGATATGTAAAAGCATTGCATTTGGAACGAGCAGCATTTAACGCAATTACAAGTAGGATGACAACTTTTATAGGCTTAGTACCTGCATTTTAAAAAAAAAAGTGAGTTCCAAAGAAAAGAGAAAACATGTTTGACAAGTAGAGAAGGCAGTGTTCAGAGAAACAAAGCACTCCAACAGCTTGTTCCTCCAAGCTCCTACACCAGCATCTGGAACCGCTTACTTCTAGGTATGTATGGCCACAATGCTGCAACTATCGTGGTTTGTGACAGCTAACCCTCACTTGCCACTTTCTATGGAGCATTGCTGCGTTTGGTTGCAGGTAGAGGTTGAAGACTGGATACAAATGGTCACAGTAATTGTTTCAGAAAAAAAAAAGTTTTAAAAAGTGGAAAACAAATGTGCAAATCAGACTGTACCCCCCAAAAAAATAAATATTGGGTAATAGTATAGATCACAGGTTCTCAAACTCGATCCTCAGGACACTTACAGTGCATGTTCTCCAGGTTTCCTCACAGAATCACAAGTGAAATAATTAGCCCACCTGTGGCTCTTATAAAATGTGTCAGTGAGCAAAGACTACAACTGTGCATCTGTTAGGTGACCTGGAAAACATGACCTGTGTGGGGTCCCGAGAACCACAGTTTGATAACCACTGGTATAGATGTTACTTACTGTCCCAAAGAATAAAAAGAGAGTTTTAAAAATGGCTGATTAATGCAATTTTTTTTTTTAAGTAAAAGATAAAAAGCAAACTAAATGCAAACAAATGAAAGAGTTAAAAAAAAAAAAAAGTTAATCTCACAGGCTATTATACATTTCCCCCTAAAATCCTTCAGATAAGGCAGGATAAATAACATTCAACTTCCTATGGCAGAAGTCACAAACAATCTAATCATCAAAGCAGCAATACCTTGGTAATTAAAAAAGCATCTCTACAACTGGAACAGCGTGGAAACCAAATCATCACTGGTGCTGCAGCACTGGACATTAACCATTTCAGCGTAAAAGTGCTAACCATTAAATATAACATTACAATACATTAAAACAATTCCCAACATTTAATTAAAAGTATTAAAAATGTACATACTACATTGTTACATATTAAGTTTACTTTAGGTACATAGTGCCAGCATTTCCCCTTGATGGCGCTGCAGATCTTAAATTTATCCAGTGGTGGCCATCTTAGCTGCATGGCTCGGGTATCTGGCAAAAGCTTTCTATAAACTGAAACATCTACTTTATCAAACATGTTTTACAGGACTGAGTAACACGCAGTAAATGAAAGCAAAAAATGAATACATAAAGAGCACATTGTAACTATGTTTGTCTAATATAGAAGAATTGTGAAGTGCTAACAATGATAAATAGTATACCATTATAGGATCTAGGCAAACTTATTCCTTCCAAAAAAAAAAAAAGAAACCAGAATGCAGACCTTTCCATAATAAAAGCATAAATCATTTTTTCATAATTTTTCAAAAGTATAATTCTGCAAACATTTACAATATGCAAGCTCAGTATGTTTGAACATTTAAAAAGTTACACAAAGCAATAACCTTATACAATAATTTTATGCCTAATTGTAAAGAATCAACATAAAATTAGGGGTAACTATTTTGCACTGCAGGTAATGTATAAAGTGTTTAGAAAATAACTTCATAGTTTTCATTTTGTTTAAAGGATGACGAACTTTTCTACACGCTATAGAGTAATGTTAAATAATTATTTATAGGTTAATATTAGCAAAATCATTGGTTACAGTAGTGTTCACTCTAGGATTTTTTGGGGGCATGGTGCTGACCACTGAGGAGAGCACATTTTCATTTTAGAGACGGGCAAAATTTTGGACGTATCGCTAAAGCCGATTTATAATGATAATTGTATACATGAATATAATCAATGTTCCATTATATGAACATTAATACACAATTCACATTATGACACAAAGTAGTGCCCCTTTATGCAAGACAGTAATGCCCACAAGCCACACAGTAGCGCATCATTTGAAATATAAAATGGTCTAAGATCTCAAGTTATGAGAAGTTCCCTTTAACTACACCTGATAGTTTTTTCCCCCTCTTTAATTTAAGGGCATCAGTTGGACACAAAAGAAAAAAAAATTATGCGTTAAGTGTACAATGGTCACAAGTAAATGATTATGCTAGGTAATGTGTCAACACTAATATTAAGAGATGTTACATCTGATAAAGACATGGTTAAATGCATGTTTAATGAAATATTAAGAATACCATGACATGGCTCAGTTTGCATTTCATTACTGTGCTCAAACTGGTGATGCACCAATTTTCTATATGCAGTACTTTATCGCTAAATTGCCGTCTGGCTCCCGCCTCAGCAGGCTACGGAAAGCTCGCCTCTCCATTGCATTACCAGAGCACAGCAGATTCTGAGTCTGCATGGCTCCCGACAGCTTGTGTGAGGCGACCGGTGGTGGGCGTCCGGTGACATTATGCGGGAGTCCTTTCTCCTGTTCTGTGAATGGTGTGTGCCTCCTGTAGGCTGAGCTGTAGCCAGGCACCCTGCCCCTTGCTAAACCCACCTACTGATGCTCCACGGTAGCTCCCTGACTCAGTCAGTGACTGTATGTGTGTGGCTTGTGTCGTCCCAGAGAAGTGCAGGGCGCAAGTATGCAATCTCAAAACAGGAAGCAGCATTTACAAAACAGACAGTGCACGGTGCCCTTTCAAAAGAGCTTAGCCTGAATACTATTACAGGGACCTTTCCACTTTTACCAAACTGTAAATCATGCGTTTTTCTAGTGTTGAGATTAAACAGCCAACCTGCATTCTGATTCACCAAGTTTTGGCACCTCTGGGTGTGGGGAATAAAAATGAAGGTCGGCTGTTGATTAGAGGATCAACCCTAAAATGGTTGATGTACAAAACAAACACCAAAAAAATTACCACAATGAATAAACTGAAATATCTACTATATCAAACAGACTTCTTGCCTTTTGTGGTGTTCAACATACCTAGTACACGGTCCCTAGTGCAGACATATGTGCATTCACAAGAGGAGTTCTTAACTGCCAAAACATCATCAGCACACTCAAAGCTGGAAATCATTTGCTATGAATATTTAGACGATCTGATAGTATGTTATTGTGGCCGGATACCATCTTGCTGACGCGATGGTGAATAGTTAACACACTACAGTGCAAAACTGGCTGTAAAAATGAACTTAAGATACTGCGCCACAGCATCGAATTGAGACCAAATTGGCCAATTCCCTGGGACATGTGTAAATAAACATGGAACTTGTATTAAGGAGGTACACAGCAGCCCCATATCAAGTTTGGCACTGAGGTGAGTCCAGACACTAGTGTATGTGGCAGGCAGTTGTCTCGCTACTTAGTTTTTGTGGAGTAAATATACTCTTCGTATTTAAATAAGCACTTTATCCAAAGAGGATATCATTATGAGTAATTAAACCTACTGGTAAACTGCGATATGTTGTTGAAAACTCACCAGTTAAGCAGGGGAGCACTGTTGCAACTGTACATCAGTCAAGCAAAGCTTTGGGCAGTAAAGGTCAAAAACAGTTTAACTAGATGAAAAAGGACCTTAACTGATCAATGGTAGAGGAAGCGTCACCAATGACTGTTAAGTTAACTGCAGACCCTGTGCTGTATACAAACTATAAAATCCTCCTGAATCCCCTCTTTCGTTTTAAGATATGAAGCCCTTTATGACAGACAGGTGTAGCGCACTTACATATATTTTACAGATTGTCAGCTTTAATGAATGATCATTAATGCTGGGTACACATTGGACAATTAGTGTTCACGTCAGGGCCGGAAGGCGGCGGGGCACCTGGCGTGAAAATGAGCACTATCACCCGATAATGGGGCGTGGCCACTCAAAAGGGGTGTATGCTTAAGACACTCTTTTTGTCCCTGCAGGGGACATGCCCAACACTCACGGAGATGCTGGGCACCCCCACAGCTCTCACTGCAGAGTGATCAGAAGCCGTGCGTATGTGCACGGCATCTAGTCACCCAACGACGACTGTTTAACCATGATTTTTCCCACCTGTAGGACACTCTGGGTAGGGGTCCGGGTAGGGGGACAGCAGTCGGCCGGCTGTTTCAGCGGGGCACAGCCATAAAGACAGGGCGCATTTTAGAGTTTCAAGACTGGGCAGGGTGTGGCGCCCCACTAAAACAGCCTAGCAGGAAAGCTAGACAATATATCGTTTGTCTAGCCGATGAACTATAGATCGTACGGACCGTCATCTGATGTGTACATACAATATATTTGTGAACGCCGCTGTTCACATATTTGCAAATGCGATATATCTGAAAAATGTGTGTACGGCCAACCGACCCATATGGCCACAGGAACCAGCGACAATGACTTCACAACTGGTTGCTACGGCCAGACATATTGGGCAGCCGATTTGGTAAACATGCGCCATTCGGCTGTTGTGGTGAAGGCTAGGATTCCATCCTTTTGAGTTTGCAGTCCTCCGTTTAGCAAGTAAGTGAATAGGTAAGAGAGAAACACAGCTCTCTACCTCCGATGCGCGGTGCCATATTCAAAGCCCTCTGACCTTAGACCCAGTCGGGTGCATGCGTAGTTGACGGCCGCACGCTTTCTGGTCCACGTGTCATCAGATCCACTGCTGCATGCCTGCACACCCCAGCCAGCTCCATGCCGTGGCGCCATCTTTGTTCATAATCAGCAAGGAGCTCCAACTGAATGCTCCGCCAACTCCAGGAACAGCCCCGGACCGCGGGTGTCCAGTCAACGCCGGTATAGTACCGGTCCCAAACATCAGATGTCATGACGTGGACCCCGGGGTACTTCCCTGCACTACATCTATACTGTTAGGAGACAGTAAGAAAAAGAAAAGAAGGACGACAAAGGGGCTGGAATATATACTGCAGAGGGGGGGGGGGGGGCTCAAGTCCCTGAAAAAAACTTCCTGTCTATACCAGGGGAACAGGTCCTATATCCCATCATGAGGCTGCCATGGAGGAGTAAAGAAGAAAATAAACTTGCTTTCGCTAACTGGCTCCTAAATGAATTGACCCCATAGACTACTCATGTGGTCCTGTTATTATTAGTGGATAATGTATCCCCTGTAAGATGTTATGGGGATCGCGGTCTGATGGCAATATACTGAACTGTGATAAGCTGGTTTTATCGCAGTTTTTGAAGCAGATGTAACGCGGTCTCTGCATGACTTTATGCCTGCTTACCTTGCGGTGCCCATGCGATGTGTGTGCAGTGAACGCAGGCTCCCAGTCCTGCAAATGTGCAGGATACTTTTAAACAGTAAATGTAACAAATAATAGTGCCGGAGTATTACAAACCTGTAAGGTGAGGACTTTCGTGAAGGGGACCTTTAACATCAATTACTGCAGCCAAGAGTAAAGTTTTGCAAATTGCAGTATTAACTTGCAGTGGCAAACGCAGGATTTCTAGAGAGGGGTTTCCAAATGCTTGGTTTTAAGAAAGTGTGGCCAGTCCACGAAAAGGGCAGAATCAGCACTTAACCAGCTATAATATACAGCATATGAAGTACAGTTTACAGTAGTGTACAGTATGTAATAATTCTGTCGTATACAGGACCAGCAATAACAGTAAGCCATTATATGGGGCAATAGGGCCATCCTGTCTGAGCTAAATGTTTTTATTTCAGATGTGGGCTCCATTGCAGATCATTTGAGCAAGTTCGGGAATCTGAAGGGGCAGAAAAAGAACCTTGCACTGCCCTGGACATATATGTACAGATTGGTCTCCTTATGTACTGGATAGTGTATTATTATACAGTATTAATAATTGATCCTATAGATAGTTTATATCAGTTCACCCCTAACAGTGCATGTTTTCCAGATTTCCTAGTTGGTGCACAAGTATATTCATTACGGACTGACATATTTTAAAAGATCAACAGGTCGAGCTAATAATTTCATTTGTGACACTGAGGGCAGGCTTTTGTATTATATGCTATTTCAATTGTGGGTATCATGATGTGGGCTAGGGAGGGGGGTTTCCAGGCAACCGGAAACCCCCCCCCCCCCCCCGCGTTTGCCTATGACTTGTCTTCTACTCCTGGGATACAAAACGTTACTTACGATTGCACTAAACAACTGTACATAAATATCTTCCACTGTGACCCCTCAGAATGTGAGGCCCAATATAAAAGGTGCCTACACACTTACCGATCTGCACGCGATCTAACATCGTGTACGATTTCCCTTGAAACTCCTCCCCGGCAGCTCTGCACACGATTTGGTCCATCTTCAAACGATCCATCGTGCATCCATGACTTTTTTCCAGTGCATTGTGTCCCAGATTGCCAGATCTGCCCTACAGCACGGCAGATCTGACGATGCGATGTACGACCAGCGGGGACGCACATCGCATCGTGATCGTGAGTGGGGACTCACAATTTGGGCATATTTTACATCTGTCGTTCCGATGAGCCGGAATCGGCCAGATTGGGTTAAATATCGCCAAGTGTGTAGGCACCTTTACAGGCAATCTCCCGTTTTTTTCTAAACCCTATGACATACATATAGAAACCTCCACTGAACCCCCTGTGCTTTTCAAAGTTGATTTTTACAGACACAATGCTGTTCTGCTCTCTATCACCATCACAGAGAAATAAACCACTTACAAATCAGAGGGAGGGTAACAGAAATAGGAGGGCTACAGATAGGGCTTCTTCACTGCCTGCAGGTAAGGATGAGTCGCTCTGGAGATGCTCCCTAAATCCAGTGCCAGGATGAGCAGTTTTTTTTTCCTCCAATTTGTTTAATGGGTAAAAAATATGCATGAGTGCAGGTCATTTCATTGGGCCTGACTGCCTACCCCTGGAGCCCATTTTTAGCCAGAGGTGGAAGACAGCGCCAGGAACAAAGCTTTTGGAATTATTCTTGGAGGGAGATAGAGAAATAAACCAATCCCCACCCTGACTTACAGGCCAATCCCCCCCCCCCATAGCCTCATGCACAGAGGAGAGAACACAACCCCTGTTGACTATGTTGAATTGGGTAAAACCTTCAAGGAGGAAGCATGTGCAGAGTGTATGCATCCCATTGGCTTGGTTAAAGGGACAGGGGCTGAATTACCGCTTGCTTTATTGCATGCTAAAATGAAGGAGCTCTGCAAGCACTATTGTTTTTTCATCCTCCAAACCAGTTTGTGGATTTTAGATCTGTCTTCTGAACATCTGTAGGCTGTGAAATTCCTAGTACCTTCAAATAGGAAAACATTGTCTCAAAGACTTTGGGCTCGATTCAATTCAGCACGATGCTGGATAGCCCCTGGAGGGAACTCCTGGAGCTATTCAATTCACCATGCTGTTTGGTCCAACAGTTGCCAGTTAAGTCGCGAGAACCGCTATTCTCCGACTAAAGTGCCGGTCGCAGAGCTCTTAGAGCCGTGCTAAGGAAAACAGATGCACGGACCGCAGTTTTGTCGGCTTTTTCACACTCCCCCCTCAGGGGGGTGCGAGAAGAAATCCTTTAGTTGGACCAAACAGCGTGGGCCTATTCAGCATCGTGCTGAATTGAATCGAGCCCTATGACCACATCGCCTTTCTCTGCCACTCGTGATATATTTTTCAAGTAGACAGTGCTTTTACAATGCCACTAAATTTCAGAGAGATGTGGTATTAACAGTAGTGACAAGGACATTGTCACTTGACTGTTACAAACACTGTACCAGCCCCATTAGGAGGAAAGCCAAACCATGTTAACCAAAGTAACAACCCAAAATAAGATTCCATCAAAGTGATCCATTAAAAACCTGCATCTTTGCAAAAGCTACTTTTAAGTTACATAATACTTCCATATTTGTTTACATTATTTCATAGGAGTTGACATACCAAAATAAATCAATTATGTATCTGGCTAATATAATTCATAGCCCAGGACTGTCATCGAATGGTGAGTATAATGAAGCTGTATTAGCTTCAGGAGCAGTCTCTCTTTCACCTTATAGACTGGAATACACAGCCATAATTCTATCTGTAGTATTATAGAATCAAAGGAACGGTGGAGAATATAGTAGAAGTGTAGGGTAGAGCAACTCACAATTGCTAGTAATAAGTTGTATGGGCAGGGAGAGGAGTAGGAAGTAAATCAGCACTTAATGATCCTGTAATAGACAAGTAGGCGGACAGACAGGATTAGTAACAGAGCAATGAGGTGTGAACAAATAAAGAAGGCTGTGATGGATCAATCCTATTAGATGCGAGTTTGTTTAATGAAACTCGCAGACCTAGCACAAATGCGCGCACCTGACAAATACAAGATCCAGCTAGAAATGGCAATGTAATATGCTAATCTCCTCCGAGTGCATGATTATTCATTGGGAGGTTAACTTGAAATAAAGATTTTCCCTACCTGCTCATTGGTGTTTGCCGTGAGAACGGATCGCAGGACCCAAGTCGCACCAACCCTCTCTCTTAGGACTGAACCATAAGAGAGAGGTGTAACCAGGAGGATGAAAAGTGAGAAGGGGTAGTTGTGTGGACTGATATTTAGGAAATATCAGTTGGATGTACAAACATCCGGATGCAGGGACAGAACTTGCGATAAAGCTCAGTCCCTGGAAATCCCCAACACACACACCTCACTGTATGTTTTGCAAAACATACTGTGAGAAGGTGTCTGCGCATGCGCTGCTGGCCCACCATACCCTCAACCCCCTTCAGCTTACACTCTGATCGGTGCTCCAGTGAGATCCTCTCTGGGGCTCCAGTCAGCTGGTCTCCGAGCTTTTGCACTTTGACCCCAGTCACCTGCCGACATAGAGCAGCTGACCGGGGTCACAGTGCAGGAGCCGGTTTACTAAAAATAAAATATGCGAATCAAAGGGCTTGGAGCAGTTTCTCATGAAAACGACTCCAATTGCCTTTTATTAAGTCTATGTGATACTAAAATAATGTGAAAAAAAAAACCTTTTTTCACATTTTTTTGCAAAAATGTATATTAATAAATAGGGCCCTATAAGCGAGGGTGAGTTTAAACTGTATTCTGTGGTGGAGCCAGTGAAGCAGTTGGCCGAGGCGTGAGAATAAGAAAGAGCAGCGTAAATGAGACAGCTAGCAGTATTCAAGATTTAATTGAAATAGGGAGAGGAGGCCAAAGACGAGAAGGTTGTGTAGATTTTAAGTGAAAAAGGCATGAACAAGCATTTTCTTAGCGTCCACAGTGAGAGCCTGATTCTAGAGATACTGCGAAGGTGGAAGAGGCAAGATCGTAATAAAAGTACGGAGTAGAGGATGATGCCCAGACAGTAAACTTGAGTAATGACGGAGAGGGTGGTGTTTTTAAAAAGAAATGCACCTGTCCATTTGTAAACATAAAAATACATCCTGCCCTTTTACAGAGGGACAGCTTTCCCGATTCTAAGCCTTCTCACCATCCCGTTGTTGGCAAAACACACAGTCTGCTGATCACACACACACACACACACACACACACGATGCCTTGTTGCAACACAGGGTATTAGCAGAGTCACACTTACTAGACGGAGCAGAAAGCCCCCTAGAAATCAACACCTCTGCTGCAACTCACTGGCTCTTCCCAGCATTCAGATCATTGTCCTTAGGAGGTGCTAATCATTCACCAGTTGACAGACCCATCTTGACTAGTAGGCTAATGCATTTCTGCTCAATCTACCATTGGGAACATCAGGGCGAAACTAGAGTTGCAGAGCAGTCAAGGCTACTATTGCTACCCCTCATCACTCCCTCCTATTTAGCTCTAGGCACCCCTGTAGCTTGTGGTACTGGAAGACATGGACTGGTATGTAGAGTGGGACTCATGGGTACTGAAGAGGTATATAGGGTATGTGGCATAACTGTAATAAAATGGTTTGTCTGCCCCTCCCCTTTAGAATGTAAGCGCTTATGAGCAGAGCACTCTAACCTCATGTGCTTTTTTTATTTATTTTCATCTACACCTTACTCCCCACACTAGAGCACCTAACACTTGGTTGCTTATGCTCTGTTGCATATCTGGGTCTTATGGTCGCTAATGTAGCAATCTATATTATCCATGTCCTTGTCCTGCACTGTATAGTATTGTAAGTCACTGGTCACTTATTTGTTTATGTACTTTGTAAGGCGCTGCGGAACACTTGTGGTACAGGTTGAGTCTCCCATTTCCAAATATTCCGCAATATGGAATAATTTTGGCATGACTGAGATAATGAAACCTTTGATTTTTGATGGTTCAATGTACACAAACTTTGTCTAAGGCACAAATTATTAAAACATATAGTATAAAATTACCTTCAGGCTGTGTATAAGGTGTATATGAAATATAAATGAATTTCATTTCTGTACACAAACTTTGCTTGAGCCACAAAATTATTGAAAATATTGTATAAAATGACCTGCAGGCTGTGTGTATAAGGTGTATATATCACATAAATGCATTCTGTGTGTATATTGGGATCCCATTCCTAAGATATTTCATTATGATATGCAATTATTCCAAAATACGGAATATTCCGTTATCCAAAATACCCCTGGTCCCAAGAACTTTGGATATGGGAGACTCAACCTGTACCATATAAACAATAATAATATTAGGAATAGTAGTGCACAAACCCGACGAACACTGCATCATAATCTTTCAAATATTAGCCTGCATCTCAACATGTTTGCGATCCTCATCCGCATGAATCTGATTAGACCAAACAATAACATGATTTTGGTCCTTACCGATAAATCCCTTTCTCCGATTCCACAGGGGACACTGGAGGACTTCAAGACAGTGGGGTATAGACGGTGCTGAGTGGAGCTAGCACTTTAAATTTAAATGAAGTGTGACTAGCTCCTCCCCTCTATACCCCCCTATAGGCCAGTATTAGAACCGAGCCCGAGGGGAGCAGAGAAAAAAGATTGACAGAAGAGGAGGAGGCGAAAGTACACATAACAACTGAAAGGTGAAAACAAAGCAAAATAGAATGAAACAAGAGACGACAAACATGTCTAACATTCATAACATCACCCTAGACAACAAACATTTCGCCAACAGGCATAACAGGTGGCAGGAAGAATAGCGCAGGGTGGGCATCCAGTGTCCCCTGTGGAATCGGAGAAAGGGATTTATCGGTAAGTACCAAAATCCATCCCACGAGGCACCCACTGAGCGAGTGGAATGTGCGGTAATGGAAGATGGAGGTTCTCTAGACGAGGCCAAATATGCCTGTCGTATGGTCAGACGAATCCATCGAGCCAGTGTCTGTTTGGAAGCTGGCCAACCCGGACGAGCAGCATCATACAAAACAAAGAGAGTATCTGTCTTGCGAACTGCTGCCGTCCTGTCTACATATATGCGAAGAGCTCTAACCACATCCAAGGATCTAGAAGAAGGAGAATCCTGTGGAAGAACCGGAACCACAATAGGTTGATTGATGTGGAAGGCCGAAACCACCCTAGGCAGAAAATCCATTCTGGTGCGTAGCTCAGCTCTATCCTCATGAAATACCAAATATGGTGGACGACATGATAAAGCTCCCAGCTCCGACACCCTCCTGGCGGAAGCCAGAGCCAGCAGAAGCATCACCTTCCATGAAAGATACTTCAATTCCACCGACTCCAAAGGCTCGAACAACGAAGACTGCAAGAAAGACAGGACGAAGTCCAAGTCCCATGGAGCTGTAGGAGGAACAAAGGGTGGTTGTAATCTAACCACACCCTGCAGAAAAGTTTGCACATCCGGTAATAAGGCCAATTTCATTTGGAAGAAAACCGAGATGCTGAAATTTGTACCTTCAGAGATCCCAAACGAAGGCCTGCAGGGAGACCTGCTTGCAGAAAAAGCAGAAATCTGGGAAGACTGAACTCCGTAGAAGGCAGAACTCTACGTTCGCACCAGGTTAGATATGCCCTCCAAATACGATGGTAATGCTTGGAAGTAACTTCCTTCCTGGCTCTAAGCATCGTAGGAATCACCTTGGAAGGTATCCCTTTACGTCTTAAGATGGCCCTTTCAACAACCAGGCCGTCAAACGTAGCTGTTTTAAGTTTGGATAGAGTAAAGGACCCTGAAGGAGCAGATCCTCTCTGAGTGGTAAGGGCCACGGATTGTCTACCAACAGGAGCTGAATGTTGGAGTACCAAGCTCTGCGAGGCCAGTCCGTAGCTATCAGCAGGACCTTGGCCTGTTCCCTCTTGATGCGTTGAAGGATTCGAGGGAGAAGGGGAAATGGAGGAAACAGATAAATTAATTGGAACCGCCATGGTGTTGACAGTGCATCCACAGCCACCGCTTGTGGATCCCTTGTTCGAGAGCAGTAAAGGGGCAGTTGATGGTGCTGCCTGGATGCCATGAGGTCGACCTGCGGAAGACCCCACCGTTGGACCAGCTGCTTAAACACCTGTGGATGTAGAGCCCATTCTCCTGGATGTACATCCTGACGACTGAGGTAATCTGCCTCCCAATTTTCGACAGCCGGAATGAAGATTGCCGAAATCGACCTTGCGTAGCTTTCCACCCAGATCAGAATCCTGCCGACTTCCTTCATGGCCGCACGACTTCTGGTGCCTCCTTGCTTGTTTATGTATGCCACTGCTGTGGCATTGTCGGACTGGACCCTGACTGCTCGGCCCCTCAGAAAGTGAGCTGCTGTCTGTAGTGCATAGAAAACTGCTCTTAACTCCAATATGTTGATTGGAAGACTCGATTCCTGTGCTGTCCAGCGTCCCTGGAAGTGATGCTCCAGAACTACTGCCCCCCAACCTCTTAGACTTGCATCCGTGGTAAGAAGCGTCCAATCCCACTCTCCAAATCTCTTTCCCTCCGCAAGGTGAACTGAGTTTAGCCATCACAGTAGGGAAATCCGAGTCTTGGGTTGTAACCTGACTTTTGTGAAGAAACAGGTGGGATCCCGACCATTGTGATAAGAGATCTGGCTGAAAAGGTCTGGAGTGAAAACGACCGTACTGGACAGCCTCGAAGGCTGCCACCATCTTCACCACAAGTCGGATACATGCATGAACCGAAACCTGCCGACGTCGAAGGACCAACCTCACCATCTCCTGAATGGAAGTTATTTTGTCCTGGGGAAGGAACACACGTTGAGACACTGTGTCCATGATCATTCCTAGAAACTGCAATCTCTGTCTCGGTTGCAGATGCGATTTAGGAAAATTCAGGATCCATCCATGACAAATGAGGAGGTTGTGCGTCACGGTGATGTCCTGTAATAGTTGATCCTTGGAATTCGCCTTCAGGAGTAGGTCGTCCAGGTACGGAATAATAGTGATTCCTTGTTTACGAAGGAGACTCATCATCACAGCCATAACCTTTGTGAATACCCGTGGGGCCGAAGATAAGCCGAAGGGCAAGGCCTGAAACTGGAGATGTGGATCCCGAACTGCGAATCTCAGGCAAGCCTGGAGAGGTGGCCAAATGGGAATGTGCAGATAGGCGTCCTTGATATCTAGAGATACCATGATACGCCCTCCTCCAAGCCTGCAATTACCGACTGAAGAGACTCCATCTTGAACCTGAAGATCTGTAAGTATGGATTGAGATCCTTTAAGTTTAGAATGGGTCTGACCGAACAGTCCGGCTTCGGAACGACAAAAAGACTGGAGTTCTGCTAATGGAATGAGTTCCTCCATTGGTAGTTGATCTTTCATTCCGTCCGCCAATTGCTTAGCCCAAATTTCAATAGCCTTGTTAGTCCAGCAGCTAACGATCGCTGGACGAAGAGACACCCCTGCAGCAGTGTAAATGGACTTAAGAGTGCTCTCCAGTCTCCGATCGGACATGTCCTTTAAAGAAGTGACTCCAGGAACAGGGAGCGTAGTCTTTTTGACAATCGCGATACAGATGAATCTACCGTAGGAGGAGTTTCACAAGCCTTTCTATTATCCGCTGGAAAAGGGTAAAAAGATAATAAACGCTGGGACATCTGAAATTTTTTATCTGGATGTTCCCAGGCTGTCGTTAGAAGAGATTCCAGCTCTTCCGATATAAGGAAAGCCGTAGCTTGTCTTTGTTTCTTAAGAAAGAAAGACTGTTTTGAAGGACCGGAGTCCTCTTCCTGTATGTGCAATACCTGTCGTATTGCAGCAATCAAGGCTTCTATTCCCTCTGATACCTGTTCAGGATCAGACTCCAGAGGCTCTTTAGGCAAATCTGGGGCATATTCACCCTCTTCTAATTCGGGCATATCCTCCTCCTCCTCCTCCTCTGGGTCATCCCAATGGAGGACTGAGGGTAACAATCTCTTTTTAGAGACCTGCGGAGCGGACGCCATTGTCATGGCTTTGGAAATCCCCTCCATAGAAACAGCTAGGGATCTCGCCCATGCTGGTTCCTCTGTAGCAGCTGACCTATAAGCCTCTCTTTCTCTACGAGAAGCCTCCAGTTCAGCCGAGAGAGGACATAACAGATGTAACCTGCGTCCAAAACGGTGGTTCTGACATCTCTGCAGATTGCTGATCCGTATAACAACCGTCACACAATCTGGAGGTAGATGACTGTCCCTGTGTACATTTCTTTCCACACTTTTTGCAGGTAAATAACTTTTGCGAAGCCTTAGACCTGCCAGTCATGCTACATACAGACCCCACACAAAACACAAAGAGGTTAAGTGAGAGGGTAAGAAAAACAGAATATACTGGGGTACAGAGAGTTTGGAGAAAGTCACACTTGCCCACAACGGCGCTCCTAGCAGTGCCAGAACGCCAGGCAAAGGATTAATTATTATTATTATGCTCCAAATGCTCATTTTACATCAGCCTAAACCCATGCTGTGATACATACAGGTCCGTAGGCTGTCCAGTGCTGCCTCACCCTGTAATGGCCGCCAGCAGTCTGCAGAGAAACGCTGGGGCTGATGGGAGGCAGGAGAGGGAAGTCGGAGCTAAGCTCCGCCCCCCGCATTCTAGCGGCGTGTAAACGGGCGCCTGTACCCAGTACATTCTTTATTTATATATATACTGCCTCTGCAGTATTATGAGCCGCCTAATGCAGGGACAATGCCGGCTACCCTGCTTGTCAGGGAGCCGGAGCGCACAGGAAGCCGCCTCTATTAGCCATAAGCTGGCTTCCCTGCTAAAGAGAGAGAGAGAGAGAGAGAGAGAGAGAGAGAGATGCGCTGGCGGCTGAGCTGCCGCGCTCTGTGGGGGGGTCTAAGAAGCCGCCTCTGACCGCTAAGCTGGCTTCCCTGCTAATCAGGGAGCCAGCTGTACACAGAGCGAGAGACGCGTTGGAGGCTGAGCTGCCGCCGGCGCGCTCTGTGGGGGCTCTGATAAGCCACCTGTGTTAGCGCTAAGCTGGCTGCCCTGCTAATCAGGGAGCCAGCTGTACTGACAGAGAGACGCGCTGGCTTTACTGCCGTCTGCGCGCTCTCTGGAATGTGAGCCCGCCTCTGTCAGCCCTGCTAATCAGGGAGCCAGCTGTACTTATAAATAACGCGCTGGTGGCTGTGCCACCGGCGCGGATCTATGTGTGGGGCCGCCTAATGTAATAAGTTGGCTGCCCTGCTAATCAGGGGGCCAGCTGTACTCATAGGGAGACGATGAGGAGGTTCCTGCTGCTGCCGATGCATCTCTGACTGTGGGGGGTCCGCGATGCGCGCTGCATGCAGCGGCATGTGGCCCCCCCCCCCTGAAGACTGAGGTCTCAGGTGTCGAGGACCCCAGGCGAAGTGCATACACTTGCGAGTGGGTCCCCTCCGGCAGCATCCCACGTAGCAGACAGGCAGTTGCAGCTACTGCCCGTCTGTCCTCAAATTCTATTTTCCTAGCCCTTAGAGTAGGAGACGTCTTTTTTGTGACCTGCTCCCACTCGGGCACAAACTAATACTGGCCTATAGGGGGGTATAGAGGGGAAGAGCTAGTCACACTTCATTTAAATTTAAAGTGCCAGCTCCACTCAGCACCGTCAATACCCCACTGTCTTGAAGTCCTCCAGTGTCCCCTAGTGGATGAAGGAGAAATTGGATACATTACCATTTAAATTGTAATATTACTTTTGTTGTCTATCAGATCATTTGCCCCCGTGGTCTTTATATAGGTAAAACCAAACCTCAATTTAAAGAGAATGGCGGTACATCGCTCTACTATTCGGGCCGCTTGAGAGTGGTAACAGTGATCAGTCGGTGGCGCTGCATTTCCTTGAAGCCGGTCATAACTTGCATAATGCTTGAAATATCACGATAGACCATGTACCTCCTCTGTCTACAGGTGGTGACCATGAGTTACTACTTTTAAAATGTAAAGAACGCAGGATACACCGACCTGGCATTATTACCGCACAGGTAAATGATTATTTACCTTTATCATGTTTTACTAATTAATGATAATTATTGCCATCTATATATTTTTACATATAATTAACGTTCTTTGCTGAGATCAGTCATTATCACTACTCTATTGCATGTATTACAGCTTGAGCTATTTGTATACGTGGTTCCTATGGTGATGGGTCTGGTCATGCGCAGTGTGCTTGCCACATAGCAATGAAGTCACTCTTTATGCGCTGCTGGACAGACGCCGGGTCTCTGTTTCCGAGCTGGTCTATAAGTGATATAAAGTGAGCTATTCTTTTCATAAGTTCTTATACTAAAGACAGTGCCCATAAAGCTGACCCTAAAGACAGTAAAATACTAAAACGTTGCTCTTATGCTGCTGTAGCAGTGTAATGCTGGGCATACACTGCCAGATAAAATGCCTGTCAGACCGACATACATTTTATCTGGCTGCCTGCCAGCCGCAGATGTCGCCGGCATACACTGTGAGAGAAATCTCACAGTGTATAGCCCGACATCCGCGCTCCACCCCCGGGGGAGGAGACATTTCCCTGTTCCTTCTGTAGGAAGGAACACAGGAAATGTCTGTCTGTCGGCCGCGCTGGGCATACACTGCCCGATGCAGCCGTCAGTTTCCCGGGTAAATATCGCATCGGACGGGCATGCTGGACAATCCAGCATGCCCGACCGAGCAATATTTAACCCTCGGTCGCCCGCATACACGCTGCAAATATCGCGGCGATCCGCCGATATCGGGCGGATCGTCCCAATAATTGCAGAGTGTATGGCCAGCATTAGTTTGTCAAGACTTGGGGAGTGCCACACCTCAGCCCTTATTTGTATACATTTTATGTGCACCACTGGGCACAGTTGTGTGCGTTTTATTGGAGTGCCGTACTTTGGAGATATATATACACACAGACACTGACGTCTAACAAAACAGAAAAAAAAATTATGAACAAGATTAAATATTAAAACAGATAATACACTGACGAAACATTTACCATGACATTTACTACAAATTCTGCACAGATATATTTCTGTTGACCAACTGGCCTGTATAATGAGACTGGACTTTTACTTTAAGGACGGTATTCAATTGATACAGATGATCGCACTGTAGAGGTCGGATTTAGCCGTGTAAAACTGGTACACTCAACCAAAGTGCTGGTCGCAATCGGGAAAAGTGTAGTTTGGGCGCCCAAACGGGTCACTTTTTGCCCATTTCAATTCGCACACGCCTAGGGGTGCAAGCTGAAATGCCGGCGCTGGCAGCTGGTTGCGCACGACAGGAGCAACAATTCAAAAGCTCCATCGGGCGTGAAGGTGGACTGAAACAATAGAATTACGCCCTAAGTGTATATGTAGACCTTACCTTATGACGTTATTTTTCCACTAAATTATCAGAACTCTTCTAAGGGGCGGATTCAATTCAGCACAATGCTGAATAGCCCGGGAAAAAGTTCCCGGAGCTATTCAATTCACTGTGCTGTTAAGTCCGACTAAAACCACTTCGGAGAATGCCGTTCAGTGTGTCTAAAGCTGGATGTTACGTTACGCTAACCGGCATTCTTAGACTGAAGCACAGGTCGCGAGTAAAATCGATTGGCCTAGGGATGCCGTGAAAAAAAATGCTGATCCTGTAGGGCACTGTGATTCAAGAAAGTTTGGGAACCTCTGTATTAGGCAAAGCTAAAATGAAAAAAAAAAAAAAAAAAAAAAAGTGGTGTACCTTCATAGTGTTCCCGTTGGACTGTTTTAACTGGGCGCCGCGCTTTGCCTGATTTGAAAAAGGGCAGAATGCACCCTATACTTTTGGCGGCGCGCCGCTAAAACAACCTGCCAAGTGCCATCCCTACCCACGGGCAGCAGTGTTGCGCTGGTGGGAAAAATAGCGGTGCAGCAGTCACCGCCGGTTAAGATACGCCCGGCATCTATTCACTGACACAGGAGAAGTTGGGGGCAGCTAGGCATGCCCGTAAGTGTAGGGCACGCCCCAATATTGTGGTCAATATAATGGAAATAAGAATTTAACAGCCATAAATAATTCTCTCTCCACAATATGGTTAAATTAAAACATACAACAGTAAAGGTGATTCAGTCACAGAAAAAGTTTGTTTATTCAGATTTTAAGATATTACATCAAAACTCAGTTGTATATTAACGTTTGCTTTAAAGGGAGTTTTTCTAACATTTTTTTCCAGGCTGTAATTTGAGGTAACTGATCAGATTGCTCCTTTGATCAGGAAGTAGATTCAAGGGCGCGGCTATAATGGGTGCAGGTGGTGTCATTGCTATGGGACCCAGAGGCTCAGTGGGCCCTGAAATCAGCTTATTTAGTTGTCTTCCAAGTTCCTGAAATTGCCTGCTAAGAAATTGGGTCCAGCCCATTGCCTGGGCCTGAATAGGGGGATTTGAGTGTGGTAATCTCGCTCTCCCTTTCAGTAAAGCTTCATACAGATATGTTCCATCTCCCACAATCCTGTTGCACACTCACAGACACAGCTGAGCTAGTCAGTAATGGTGCGTACACACGGCCAGATAAGCTGTCAGAATTGTACGATAACGATCCTATCGTTAAAATCTAACAGCTTCTGGCCCCTGCAAACGACCACACGATGGTTGATGCGCCACGTATGGTAATTATCGACCAACTACCGTCGCCCGCGCAAGCAGGCATACCTGGTCGATATGGACCAGGTTAGCCCGTTTACTATAGGGACCCGCGAACATAGTTTGCATATCGTTATAGTCATTGGAAGGCTTAATGCATGTGTTGGATGTTCTATAACGATCATCCAACACATGCAGAACGATCAGATAATGATCGTTATCTGATCGTTCAGCGGTATGACCGCGTGTACGCACCTTAAGTCCTGCACTGTCACAGTAGGCTTCTCCTTGTTTACAGTCTTTGTGAAGCTGGGGGCAGGAATTGAGCCCAGAGATTAGGAAAGAGGCATTATGGAAATGTCCAGCATTAGGAAATATCCCCCTTAGTTAGCTGGTTTGTACTTGCCCCGTGTAGCATAATGTGAACTGGAGGCACTGTGTGGCATAATATGTAGTGTTCACTCTAGCTCCGGCGGCAGGCAGGGCGCCGGAGCTAGAGAGGGCAACGTTGTGCGCGCGCCTAAGGCGCGAAACAGGGGCGTGGCCATGAAAAGGGGGCATGTCTATAAGAAGCGTCCCCTTTTCGTCATACTTGAGGGCGTGCCCGGCACTTACGGACACGCCGGGCAGCCCCCAAGTGCTGCAGATAGGGAGAATAGATGCCGGGCGCATGCGCCCGGCGTCTGTTCTCCGGCGGTGACCGGGTCACCGCACATTTCTCCACCCGCAGGACACTGCGTCCCGCGGGTGAAGACGGGACCCACAGGCTGTGAGGGCAGGGCGCTTTTTGCCCTCCTTCTGGAGGGCAGGGTGCTTTTTGCCCTCTAGAAGGAGGGCAGGGCACCGCGCCCCGCTAAAACAGATTAGCGGGAACGCTAAATATGTACCGGCAGCACTACAACATGACATATTGTGAACTCAAATAACCCTGAACAGGAGTGTTGGATATTATTCTCAATAAATTGTGTGTTTACTTTCCCACAAAGAGAAGACAAAAGTTGGGGGGGTGGGGTAAAACACAAGTATTAATGTTGTTGCAACAGCCTAATATCACAGGGGACATCATCATCTTAGCCCTCCTGTTCCACATGCTCAGTAAAGCTATATTTTATGAATGTATTACTTGATTAGTCTTGAGTTTGTTTTGAATGTACCCATTTGTACTTGATATTATCGATTTGCACTTCTTTTATGTATCTGAAGCTATGTTTGTAGGTTTATGTCAACTTGTATTCACAAGTATTGCACGTACTGAGCCATCTTCCAAATTGTGTCATTTTATCCTTAAATATATTGTAAACCATAGTAGATAATATAAGCAGTAGTAATTGCATAAGTACTGTAGGCAGCAAACATATTGTAGTCAGTACACTTTTGGATGCTCATTACCCATCTGGTGATTCAGTTACCATAGCATGGTTATTCTGTTACTTCATTTCTGTAAGCTGGGCACATTTTTAATAATCATACTTTTACCAAATTTATGTAGATGTTTCCCCTGAATGTTTCCATTTTGCATTAAAATTGTGAAAATCTAGTTATTTCTGGAAGCTGAATTTACCACTTTTGTACATACACATAGCAACATTTCTCATGAATGGCGATTCCATTACCAACTTTGACTTTAGGCTTAGGTACAGATGTGTCCACATACATCCAACATCCTTGCGCATTAAATAGCAATTCTAGTCACGCCATGCCGTGGCATGAGTCTTTGCACAGTGTCTTTTTGTCCAACTTTTTCCCTTAAAATGTGTCTTATTCACAAAAGATGCGAATAGGATGCACAAGCGACCTGCCGATTCAAATGATATGCGACATGCCGATATTCTGCTACGTTACAGTGCCAGCCGCTGAGATTGTAAAGTAGCATTTTGCATACAGCCACACACAGAATATAGGCATGCCACATCTCATTTTAATGAGAAAAGCTGCTTGTGCGTCCTATTCGCATCACTTTGCGAATAAGATGCATTGTAAGGTAAAAATTTGCACAGTGCTCACACGTTATGTGTAATGAGACTTCTAGCGCACGGAGGATAGATGTATGTGGACACATCTGTATCAAGGATTAGCGTTCCCGCTAGGCTGTTTTAGGGGTGCGCCGTGCTCTGCCCGATTTCAAAAGAACAGAATGCACCCTGCCCCTTTTTCGTAGCACCCTGCTAAATCAGCCTGCAGGCGCCGTCCCCACCCGTGGGCCGCAGCGTTCGGGTGGGGACAATGGCAGTGTAGCAATCATCACCAGTGAATTGATGCCAGGCGCATGCACACCCAAGAGTGATGGGGGCACGTCTTAAAAACATGCCCCCTTTTCTCATGGCCACACGCCAGAGTGCCCTTTCTCTAGGTCCTGCGCCGGGCCTAGAGTGAACACTAAAGGATAACTTACACAAGAGAGCATTTAAGCTATTTTATAGTATCATATATGAGCTTTATTGTGGGCTGTTGGGTTATGATGCTTTGCTCACACATTAGTGGTGGCAGTTGAATAATGAAGAGTTGATTATTGTAAAAAGGTGAATCTGTTACCGGTGGAATAGCCCTTAACCCTTTTAGTACTTGCTAAAGGGGATAAGTCCTTTAACTACAGCAGTTTACCGCTCTTTGTCGCTGTACAGCTAACGTCATATGTTGCAGGGTACCCACAAAGTGGAATTTAAAATCGCATGCACAGACAGCCGTCGCATTACACAGCAGCACAGCGGAGGAAGCCATTGAGGACGGGGACATTGCTGTATCTAACCAGAAAGGTAAGTTATGTCAAAAAACAGTGTCATATTTATTGGTATCACTAATGCCGGGTATCCACTACCCGATTACATAGCGATTGCACGATTACGATGACATCGTAATTGTGCAATTGTTAAGTAAATCAGGCACACATCAGGGATGTAAATGTCGAAAAACACCCAGAGATGCGCGCTCCCGCTGGTCGTTTCTGACATCAATCATCGCTCGAACATGCTGGTCAACCGGACGATAATCATGCAGTTGTCTATGTCGGCTAGTGGACGTGCCCCTTATGATACTAAATTAAATATGCCAACAAAAGTAAATGAAACCTGAAATATGCTCCTGAACAATCTGATAATGAATGGGGTCTATCAATTTACATGGCACACATGCCCAATATCTTTTTACAGCACCTTCTTAACCTATATTCCCTTTAGCTACTTTGACATTCCCCTTTGTATGCGTTAAAAAAAAAATGCTTACAGATAAAACCATGGAAACATTAAATATGTTTACACAGAATTAACTACTGCAAAATAGAAATCACTGCCCAGCTCAGAAGACGGAGACATATTGTCACCATCATGCAGTCTCGGATGACAACCAGCCTGCCCCTTGCTGAATGGGAAGGAGAGGCAATGCCATTGACAGCCCGGTGTAAACCACTCTGGAGGGGCGGACACACACATACACACTCCGGCCCTTGGAGCCAGTTCAGGCAGAAGAAGCTACTCGTACAGGGGATGCTCTGCGGCAGACAGGCTGGGGGGCCGGCCCCTCCTCTCCCTCAGGGCGCCGGAGGATGAGGCGGCTTATACCAGGGCCGGGCATCTGTACCTCGCCATGATCCACCATCCGCCTATAGTACGGACAATGGCACACACACGGACGCACGGTGGGGGCGAGAGATGCTGGGCCGGCTGGGAACAGGCACACACACATGTAATAACGCCGCACAACTTACACAGAACACAACAAAACAATGATAGAGGACGCTGCTACACGTCACATCACAGGCTGCGATTATGTCGCCATCATTATAATATCACTTCGCTCCTTCCCCGTAGTGCGGGCGCCATGTACTCACCATGAGCTCAATGGTTTTATCCTCTATCACTGAGTCCGGCTCCATGATCTTCAGTACCGACACTGCTGATGTCTCTCCCCTTCCCCCCACCCCGAGTAACGCAGCAAAAGCAGTAGCAGGCGGAAGCACGACGCAGGCGGCACTGGCTCGACGAGTACGTAATGACGTAAATTACATGACCACTAAAACGCAACTGTGCCTTTCATATGTGAGTGTAGGGCTCCACAGATACCGGTCGCCATTTCTTGGGCCTGATCACATTTTGGACTACGGGAAAATGGCCGCCGCGACACCTATGACTCTAGTCCAGTATGCGCACGCTCAGTACAGCGTTTTAGGAGGGGATGAATGTAAGGGGCAGTGCTGCTGAGGCTAGCTAGCTGGTCTCTGGGTGCTGATGATCAAACCAACGCATATGCTACATGTCATTAATAAGCAGTATATATAAACCTCAAATCTTAACCAAAACATATTTGTTAAAGTGACATGGCATATGTTGGCGCTATATAAATTTACTTTGATGTTGTTACATTACATTACAATAGGTTATTACAGCTAAATCTGTTAGTGTCAGTCTATGAGGGGTGGCCTCGCCTGCTATTCTTACCGTGTTTGACATTAGTACATTGTTTGTCAATTATATTAACCACTTCACTGGCCAATACTTTTAAAAAAAAAAGAAAGTTTCAGAAATTGTTAATTTTGTTTATGAATTTAGTAAATAATAAACAATTTAAAAGCATAATTAATTATATTTTGGCAAAATCATATGCCTTGTGGGTGTCTAGCTCAATCCAGTGGTAGAAGATCTTTGTGGCATTATTCCCCCGACCACACACACACACACACTCCCAACGCTTTAGCATTTTCCATTCACTTTCGTAGTGTCAACTTCAACAATGGACCCCCCCCCCCACACACACACACACACACGTTGATGCACCCCGATATTATGCCCTACCCCCAGCTCTCTAGTCTAGACCTAACCCTACAGCTGTGACATATCCCCATCACCCATGTAGGCAAGGATCTCCTAATAACAGAACCCTCCCTCACTACAGGGACAATAGATCCACATGTAATGACTTCCAGGCCCTACCAGAAGGATGGGCTAGGGGGGAAATTTCCCTGGGCCTCTAACTGGCAGAGGGGTCAACATTTTCTGACTTGTTTTTGTGTTCCAGCTTTTGTTTAATATATATTTATCCATGTTCTAATTTGGCAATTCCCAATGAATACAAATTCAAATCTAGTGCCTAAACATGTTATTTGGTTAAATTGGCGTAACGTGCAGTGGCGCAGGCGCTTATTGCTCTCTCTGTGCATGATGCATCTATCCACACAGACACATGATTAAATCACTTGTCCTTGAGATTTGCCAGGGTGAGTAAATCGCAACTTTGCAAGGGAATAGTTTGTTTTTAATTCGATTTGGACTGGACTGTTTGATTTTCAACGTGTCCTCGAGGAATTTGCAGAATTGGCGAGTTAGGTAAGTTCATTTCATGAATTTTTTTATTATTACAATTAGGGGTGTGCATCGGCCACTTTTCGTGTTTTGTGTTTTGGTTTTGGATCTGGATCTTTCTTCGTGTTTTGGATCTGGATTGGTTTTGCCAAAACCACCCTTCCGTGTTTTGGGTTCTGGGTTTTGTGTTTTGGATCTGTATTTTTTTGAAAAAAAGCATAAAAACAGCTAAAATCACAGAATTTGTAGGTTTTTCTGCTCCTATGCTATTATTAACCTCAATAACCTTAATTTCCACTCATTTCCAGTCTATTCTGAACACCTCACACCTCACAATAGTGTTTTTATGTCCAAAAGGTTGCACCGAGGTAGCTGGATGACTATGCTAAGCGACACGAGTGGGCGGCACAAACACGTGACCCATCTAGGAGTGACACTGCAGTGGCAGGCAGGATGGCAGTTAGAAAAACTAGGCCCCAAACTGTACATAATGCAAAGAAAAAAAGAGGTGCAAGATGGAATTGTCCTTGGGCCCTCCCACCCACCCTTATGTTGTATAAACAGGACATGCACACTTTAACAAATCAATCATTTCAGCGCCAGGGTCTGCCACACAACTGTGGCTGAAATGATTGGTTCGTTTGGGCCCCCACAAAACAAGCTGGCAATTAATGTGTCCCTGCACAAACTGGCTCTACGGAGGCAAGATGTCATCCTCATCCTCCTCATCCACCGATTCCTCACCCTCTTCAGTGTGTACATCCTCATCCTCACAAAGTATTAACTCGTCCCCACTTGAATCCACCACCACAGGTCCCTCTGTACCTTCTGGAGGCTGGTCTCCCTGGAAGAGCTGATAATTCATTTTGATGAACATCATCTCCACATTCTGTGGAAGCAACCTCCTACGCCTTTCGCTGACAAGGTTCCCGGCTGCACTAAACACTCTTTCGGAGTACACACTGGAGGGGGGGCAACTCAGGTAAAATAGAGCCAGTTTGTACAGGGGCCTCCAAATTGCCTCTTTTTCCTGCCAGTACAGGTATGGACTGTCTGACATGCCTACTTGGATGCTGTCACCGATGTAATCCTCCACCATTCTGTCAATGGTGACAGTATCATATGCAGTGACAGTAGACATGTCAGAAATTGTTGCCAGGTCCTTCAGTCCGGACCAGATGTCCAAACTTGGTCCTGCCTGCCCTGCATCACCGCCAGCGGGTTGCTTAGGATACCTAAGTTTTTTCCTGGCAGCCCCAGTTGCGGGAGAAAATGAAGAAGGAGCCGTTGACGTGTCACGTTCCGCTTCAGCTGACAGTGTGTTCACCAGCAGGTCTTTGCACCTCTGCAGGCTTGTGTCGGCCGGAAAGAGAGACACCACATAGGCTTTAAACCTAGGATCGAGCACGGTGGCCAAAATGTAGTGGTCTGATTTCAACAGATTGACCACCCTGGAATCCTGGCAAAGCGAATGAAGGGCTTCATCCACAAGTCCCACATGCCGAGCGGAATCGCTCCGTCTTAGCTCCTCCTTCACTTTCTCCAGCTGCTTCTGCAAAAGCCTGATGAGGGGAATGACCTGACTCAAGCTGGCAGTGTCTGAACTGACTTCACGTGTGGCAAGTTCGAAGGGCTGAAGAACCTTGCACAACACGGAAATCATTCTCCACTGCGCTTGAGTCAGGTGCATACCCCCTCCTTTGCCTATGTCATAGGTGGATGTATAGGCTTGTATGGCCTTTTGCTGCTCCTCCATCCTCTGAAGCATATAGAGGGTTGAGTTCCACCGCGTCACAACCTCTTGCTTCAGGTGATGGCGGGGCAGGTTCAAGAGTGTTTGCTGGCGCTCCAGTCTTCGGCACGCAGTCGCTGAATGGCGAAAGTGGCCAGAAATTTTTCGGGCCACCCAAAGCGTCTCCTGCACGCCCCTGTCGCTTTTCAGAAAATTCTGCACCACCAAGTTTATTGTGTGAGCAAAACATGGGACGTGCTGGAATTTGCCCAGATGTAATGCCCGCACAATATTGGTGGCGTTGTCAGATATCACAAATCCCCAGGAGAGTCTAAGTGGGGTAAGCCACTGGGCGATGATTTCCCTCAGTTTCTCTAAGAGGTTGTCGGCGGTGTGCCTCTTACTGAAACCGGTGATACACAGCGTAGCCTGCCTTGTAACGAGCTGGCGTTTCTGAGATGCTGCTACTGGTGACGCTGCTGCTGTTGCTGCGTAAGGTGATACATCTACCCAGTGGGCTGTCACAGTCATATAGTCCTTAGTCTGCCCTGTTCCACTTGTCCACATGTCCGTGGTTAAGTGGACATTGTGTACAACGGCATTTTTCAGGACACTGAGGACACTTTTTCTGACGTTTCTGTACAGTCTCGGTATCGCCTGCCTAGTGAAGTGGAATCTAGACGGGATTTGGAACCGGGGACACACTACCTCCATCAATTGTCTAAATCCCACTGCACTAATGGCGGATACCGGACGCACGTCTAACACCAACATAGCAGTCAAGGCCTCAGTTATACGTTTTGCTTCAGGATGACTGCTGTCGTACTTCATCCTCCTCGCTAAGGACTGTTGGAGGGTCAATTGTTTAGTAAAAGTAGTGGTGTTCCTACTTCCTCTCTGGGATGATGAACGACTCCCAGCAGCAGCAGCAACAGCAGCAGCGGCAGCAGTAGGCGTAGCAATGCAGGATCCTCCGGAGGAATCCCGGATAGGAGAGTCAGTCATGCCAGTGATATGGCCTGCAGGACTACTTCCGATCCTGACTAAGGAGGAAATTGACGAGGAGGGAGTTGACGGTGTGGTTTGCAGGCGCTTGGATACAACAGGACAACGGGATTTAGGTGTCCCTGGACTGCTTACGGTCTGAGCCAAAGTTTCTGAACTTGACAGTAACTTTTTATGAACGCGCTGCAGGTGCCGTATAAGGGAGGATGTTCCTAGGTGGTTGACGTCCCTACCCCTACTTATTTCACCTTTACATATGGTACATATGGCAAGACAGTTGTTGTCCGGATTTGGATAGAAATATTGCCAGACCAAAGAGGTGGAATGTTTGGTCTTCTGCCCAGGCATGACCGTGATGGGCTTTTTCATCCCACGGACAACAACTGTCTCCCCCGGAGCCTGATTTAAACAAACCACATCACCATCAGAATCCTCCTCGCCAACTTCCTCCTCAGCGCCAGCTACACCAGTATCCTCATCCTGTTGTACTTCAACAGTGACATCTTCAATTTGCATATCAGCAAGTGGACTGTGGGTGCTCCTTTCAGCACTTGCAGGGGGCGTGCAAATGGTGGAAAGAGCCACCTCTTCCCGTCCAGTGCTGGGAAGGTCAGGCATCGCAACCACCACCACACTTGGACTCTCTTTGGGGATTTGTGATATCTTCTTAGAAAGCACAGTTCTTCGCTGTGCTTTTGCCAGCTTAACTCTTTTGATTTTTTTAGTGGGAGGAGTGCTTCCATCGTCATGTGAAGCTGAACCACTAGTCAGGAACATACTAGGGATCGACCTTAGCCGTTCCTTGCCACTCCGTGTCGTAAATGGCATATTGGCAAGTTTACGTTTCTCTTCAGCTGATTTAAATGTCTTTTTCAAGGTCATTTTCCTGAACTTTGCCATTTGGGATTGTATGTGCCCTCTACTATGACATTGGGCATCGGCCTTGGCAGACGACGTTGATGGCATGTTATCGTCTATGTCATGACTAGTGGCAGCAGCTTCAGCACTAGGAGGAAGTGGTTCTTGATCTTTCTCTATTTTATTTTTATCGGAGAAAGTTTGGTCCTCCATTTATGTTATATCGATTTGATATATACGTGCGGCTAAACACAGAAAATAAATTTTTTTTTGGTTCGGACTGGAGTGTACTTTGTGGGTTACAGCACCCTTTAACGGTCAAGCCAGCCGGCCCTTTACTTATGACACAGGCGCACTCTTGGCACTACTTTGTTGATGCACGTGCGGCTACTGCGCACACAATTCACAAACACAGAAAATAATTTTTTTATTGGTTTGGACTGGAGTGTACTTTCGGGGGTTACAGCACCCTTAACGGTCAAGCCAGCCGGCCCTTTACTTATGACACAGGCGAACGCTTGACACTACTTTGTTGATGCACGTGCGGCTACTGCGCACACAATTCACAAACACAGAAAATAATTTTTTTTTGGTTTGGACTGGAGTGTACTTTCAGGGGTTACAGCACCCTTTAACGGTCAAGCCAGCCGGCCCTTTACTTATGACACAGGCGCACGCTTGGCACTACTTTGTTGATGCACGTGCGGCTACTGCGCACACAATTCACAAACACAGAAAATAATTTTTTTTTGGTTTGGACTGGAGTGTACTTTCGGGGGTTACAGCACCCTTTAACGGTCAAGCCAGCCGGCCCTTTACTTATGACACAGGGGCACTCTTGGCACTACTTTGTTGATGCACGTGCGGCTACTGCGCACACAATTCACAAACACAGAAAATAATTTTTTTTTAGGTTTGGACTGGAGTGTACTTTCGGGGGTTACAGCACCCTTAACGGTCAAGCCAGCCGGCCCTTTACTTATGACACAGGCGCACGCTTGGCACTACTTTGTTGATGCACGTGCGGCTACTGCGCACACAATTCACAAACACAGAAAATATATTATTTTTTTAGCACTTGGGGGGAGCACCCCTGATGGACAGAGCACCCCCTGGACAACACTACAGCACCCCTTTAGGACTGGGACACTGCACAGGACTTTGGAACTGACTGCACAACACAGTCCAGCCAGCCCCTATGGACTTTGAAGTAGTGGACACAGCCCCTATTAACAACAGCAGCACAGCACAACACAGCCAGCCCCTATGGACTTTGAAGTAGTGGACAACAGCAGCACTACACTACACTACACTACACAGCACTAACTCCCACCCTCCCTCTTCACTGTCCACAGCCGAGTGAGAAAATGGCGCCGACGCGGGTACCTTATATAGGATCCAAAACCCGCGAGACTCGGAAGGCGGGATGATGACGTTTTGCCTCGATGTCAGATCCGAGTCAGGCGGGAAAAGTCGAGCCTGACTCGGATCGGACTCGGATCGGGGGGGCTCGGGGGGGTTCGGATTTCAGAAATCCGAACCCGCTCACCCCTAATTACAATACTACGCTTGTATAGATTCAACAGGTTTAGTTTTCATTAATACATTTTAAAATATCACTTTTTTCTGTGAATTGAATGGTTTTTTTAAAATATTTTATTGGAGAACTGCACATAACAAGTATACATGTATTACAGCACAGATGTGTGTGTGAGAAGTTACACCCATAGCAACATTTAAGCAAAATTCACACATTGGGTCCGATTCAATTCAACGAGATGATGAATAGCCGCAGGAGGGAGCTCCCGTAGCTATTCCATTCAACGCGCTGTTTGGGCGCGCTAAGGATTTTTTTCGCACCCCCCTGGGGATGTGAGAAGAAATCCGACCAAAGTGCCAGGCGCGCAGCTGTTTTTCTGCATAGCGCGGCGCTAACAGCCGCGCGCCCGGCACTTTGGTCAGAGAATGCCGGTTAATGCACCTTAACACCCTTGTTAAGGCGCGAGAACCGGAATTCTCCGATCACGCAGCGCACTGAATTGAATAGGTCCGTGAGCTCGCTCCCGGCGCTATTCAATTCGCGTTAAATTGAATCGCCACCATTAAATGAAACAAAGGAATTGAGAGAACTGCAGGTAGTCTACTGAACATATAGTAACATAGAGGTAGGCGCCAGGGGTGTTTTAAGAGGAGGGGGCCCGTGTGCAGCCTC
Source organism: Taudactylus pleione (assembly GCA_031769625.1). NCBI lineage: Eukaryota > Metazoa > Chordata > Amphibia > Anura > Myobatrachidae > Taudactylus > Taudactylus pleione. Next base: position 4,554,515 of record JAUIMM010000024.1, on the reverse strand, counting down.
CGTTTTGGCCCCCTCCTCTCTGTTAGCGCAGTAGAAACTGGCTTCATGCCAGAATCTACTGCGCAAGAGCGGGTCTCTGGGAAAATGGCGCCCTCGCTTATTTTCCCGGGTACATCTTTTCTGCGCATGCGAAGGTCATTATTTGCGCTCTGCAGCTCATCAGAATTTGCAGTGAGGTAAGTATATTAACAATGGGCGCGGTGTGGGCCCATCTGGACCCAGGAGCTTGTGTGCACCGCACACCTTGCACACATAATAAAGACGCCTATGGTAGGCGCCCTAAAATTGGGGACTTCCCATTGAGATAACCTCTAAGTTGAACCAGGAGGTTAACACCACCGCGTGGCGGAGGGTGTCCTTTACCGGGCAGGGTAGAGTACATACATACAGTAACCATGTTGCAAAGAATTTCTCAGCCCTTTTTTTCTTTATTAATTGACATCTCTAGCCAATCCATTTGAACCTGGTAAGAAATACGTGGCATTAGCAGAGATAGTGTTAAGGGATATGTGGAGACCCATTCGGCTAAAAAGGTTTTCTTCCCAGTAGCAGCGATTTTTGCTAATAAAATATGTTGTCCCAAAGGAGGCTTAGTTTGATTGGAAGTTCCGGCTTATGCGGGGCTGTCAGGACTTCAAGAGCGCAGAGGGAGGGAGAGTGACCTCTGAGCATGGGGTGAGGCTACACGGACTGAGCAACAGCTGTCGGACTCAAAGTGAGGAGGCGGAGCTGCAGCATACTTGCTTCTACTCCCAGAATGGTCGGGAGGCTCCCGAAAATCGGGTGGCACTCCCAGCCACCCGGAAAAGTAGGCAAGTCTCCCGCACCTCTCTCAATCGCTAGCACTCCCCCGCGGCCCCCCCTCCACCCATTTGCAACCCCACCCAGCCCTCTCCACATGCTCACAATCCCTCATGGCCACCCACTAATAGAGCACAAGTGGGAGGTCTGGGGGGGGCGATGACGCGTTTCACAGCATCGTCGTAGCCCCAACCCCCACTATGCAATGCCTGTTTTCTCTGCACTGTATAGCGGGGGCAGGGCTACGATGCCACCATGCCCTTGAACCGCCCACTTTCTGGATCACCACGCCTCCTCTCTGCTGACCTGGCTGCCCCCTCCCTGGGGAAGGGTAATCAAAACAGGCAAGTAATAGCTGCAGCCAGAAACTCAATGTTTTCTCAAGTAAGTGTGTGTGTGTGTCACAACTCGGGCTTGTTACTCCTGCCGCTCGATCACTTAACCGTTCCTGTGGCCAGCCGGTTCATTCCCAGAGCTCAGTTCATGCGTTCACTGTCATCCCTAAGGGAAGCAGGCTTCATTGTTTCCAGCCTACTAGACCGCAGTCCACATCCAGCCAGACCCGGAGTACTGCTGTCACGGTCACTGCAATCCAGCCAATCACTAGCTAGCCTGAGGCAGCCAGTATCACTTGACAATGCTCATCCAATTCTGGCTAACCCCGAGGTATATATTCTAGCCTCTGGCTCTCAGTCATCGCAAGTACAATGTCTAGCTCAGTCCCTACTGAGTGAAGCTAAAGGCACACATCCACTTACAGACATGAAAATGACTGCAAGATTACGACATTGTAATCGTGCAGTCGTTTGTCATTCTGTGATGTGCCTACACTGAACAAGCAGTCGTTCAGTCCAGGAACATCAATCATCTGCAAACATGCTGAACCTGACGTCATCGTCAGGTTGTACAACATATTTGCCGATGATAGATGTCTAAACAACCAGTGGGAGTGCGCATCGCTGGTCGTTTTAGACCTTTTTTTTAACTATGTGCAAATGATATGCAAATGACTATTGAATGATAAAGATATTGTTTAGTTGCTCAACTTAATCGTCTAGTGGATGTGTGCCTTAACTGTGCTCCTGTGACATTCGTTTGTTATCCTGTTGGTGCAGTTCTGATTGTTAGTGCAATCCACATCTCCAGTTGCACAGGTAATATCCAATCTGCTCCTGTTTGCTGATTGTAATCTACAGCTGTGCAAAGCATTCATCTGATTGCTCAAGTAATATCAGCCATTCCTGCCTCCCTGGTTCCATTCCTGCTTATTCTAGAGCTACCATCCATTCCGGTGTTCGGTCTATGTCCGGTCCTATCGTCATTTGTGTGCTCCCAGACTACAGAGAAAACCCAGTTCAAGCCTGGTAAATACTTCTGCCAAGTTCTGACACTCAAGCATCCTGGACTACAGAACCAATTAAGAAGAGTGCTAATTATTTTATCAAGTAATAACCCAGTTAAGCCTCGTTAATCTACTGCTGCACTCTTCTCTGCTACATACATCATCCCGTCAACAACACCGAAGTGTCTGATGGTCTAGTGGGTACAATCCGGCATCTTTCTGCCGGGACCCGGGTTTGATTCCCGGTCAAGGAAGCATCTATTTACATGTCAGGAGGTCTCCTCAGGCCTGCCAGCTTTACCTACACACCTCCAACTTCTCATACAGACATTTGCCTGACCCCGGTTCAACAAACAAACAGAAGCGTGAGTGTGTGTGTGTGTCTGATTGCTGGTGTAGAATTAGGGTAATGCTGGTCATACACTAGTACAACCAGCAAAAGATAAGATTCATCCTACGATTTCCCTTGAATTCCCCGGAGCTACCTGGCAGTCCCGGCCACACGATTTTGTGCTTATTTCACACATGATTTACATATCATCTGTCGTACGATCACTCTTCCCTTTACGACGGATCGTGAGACGTTTGATCATGCGCCTCACATAAAAACATGCTATAGATTGGCCTTAAATTTAAATAGAGGGCTGGGCTTCACTGGGGTGTATAAAAAATGCCTGCCATTTCAGCTCTGTGCACTCCTGTTTGCTCTGTGATTATCGAGGCTTGGTTTTTACACTGCTGAATGCTCCACATTGCTAGCTACTGTGCATTGCTTTGTATTGCCTGGTTTTACAAAGTGCTTTATCCTGCTCTATTTCGTGTGTGCTCTATACTGCTTTTTTGTGGTGATGGATCCCTGCCGTTATAGAACTCTGCTGTTCTATGCGGTGGTCAAGCTGAGTGAGGAGAGGGAGAGGGCCCAGCATAGGAGGAGGATCAGGTCCTGTTGGACCAAGGATTGGCAGCTGGAGAGGGAGAGTCGATCCTACATGCCCCTACTGATGGAGATGAGGGAGAACAATTCAGATGACTACCACAACTTCCTGCAGATGGATGACACCACCTTCCAGGAATTGCTGCGTCCCTATATCCGGAAGCAGGACACTAAGTTCACGGCAGAGGAGAGGCTTGTGGCTACGCTGAGGTACCTGGCTACGGGACGCTCCTTTTGAGGACCTAAAATTTGGGACCCGCATCTCAGCTCAAGCTTTGGGACGCATTATCCCGGAGACGTGCAAGGCTATCGTGAAGGTGCTGCAGTTCCGTTATTTTTTTATAATAAAACTGGAATAAAGTTTTATTTAAACTTTATATAGTTTGTAAGTTATGTGAAATATTAAATACTCAAAACATTTTTTGGGGGGTTTTGTGCAGTTTTTGAAGTCAACATGGCCTGTAAAATGTTTAAAACGTAAATAAATACTTATGTGAAACTTTTATTTTGTATAAAATGCTAAAAGTATCACCAAGTTACCCAATCCCTGATAAGTGTGGGGTGGTATGAGCTCTGGTGTTTGTGGCCCAGATTTCAGGGGTGCAAACACATGCAGAAAGTGCAAAGTTAGCGGGCCCGGCCCCATTGAGATGCACTTCCAGCATGTGTTCATTAGCCGCCTGAGAGTCTGGGTCACAAACACCATGCTGTAAACAGCACCATACTTATCAGGGATTATGAAACTTCATTAGACTGTTCCCAAGTATGCCAACATGGTGCTTTTGGGTACCAAACAAGTGTCTAAAATGGCTGGGGAACCACATAACAATTACGATAAATCATCATTGTCCTCACTAACTATGCGTAATAGTGTGAGGGTGTTGAAATCGATTGGTAGAAGGCGACGGATGGAGTTGGCTGGGGGAGTTGTTTGGAAGGAGGAGGTGGTCGGTAAAGCAGGATGTTAGGAGGAGGTTGGTGTGGGATGAGTTGGTAGGAGGAGGTGGTTGGGGGAGCAGGATGGTAGGAGGAGGTTGGTGGGGGATTAGGTTGGTAGGAGGCGGTGGTTGGGGGAGAAGAATGGTAAGATGAGGTGGGTGGGGGATGAGTTTGGAAGGTGGAGGTCGGTGGGGTATCAGAAGGGTAGGGTGGGTAGTTTGCTGTTGGTGGATGGTATGTTTGGGATGAATAGTAGGTGGGTGTTGGCATGGATAGTGTAGGGGGGGTTGGAACTACTGGTGGGGTAATAATGGCAGTGTCTGATGTCAGTGGAGGGGATCGGTATGAAAGACCGGCAACTGAAGATTCCGACAGGTAAGTATTTTAACTATAACCTTACCCCCCTAACCGTATGGGTGCCTATCCCTAACCTTGCCCCCAAGTGCCTAACCCTAACCCCCCCTGTAACCCCCCTGTAAGTGCCTAAACCTAAACCCCCCCCCCCTTACCCGCAGCCTAAACCTAAGCCTCCCGGATGAGGTTCCCAAACCAAACCTCCCCCCGGGGCTGCCTAACCCTAACCCCTCCTTCCCCTTGCCTAACCCTAAGACCCCCTTGGGAGCCCCTAACCTAACCCTTCCCCCCACCCCCGGCTGTCCGCGCCCGCCTCCTGGCTTACCTTCGTTCGGTATGCCGAGCGTTGGGCTCCCTGCGTAGATAAAATAACAGATGTTAGGATTTTGACGCCTGTCATTAGACCCCTGCCGGGATTAGACAGTTGGTAAGTAGGCGGTCGGCATTTTGACCGCCGGCTTCCTGACTGCATCCCGTAGAGAGTGCCTTGCTTTAAATATGAGTTCGGACGTCAGTCTTTCAAATTGTATTCTTTGGTCCTTGTCACACGCCGCCCTGGAGCCCCCAGAATCAGACCCCGTCGCTTACCTTTGCGGGTGCTGACCCGCGCTGTCTTCCGGCTCCCGCGCTGTGCTCTGCTTCCTTCTCTCTCTGGCCGGTCTCCGCTGTCCTCTGGAGGGTCCCACTGCTCTGCTGCTCCCACGCTGGCTCCTGCTGGTCGCCGGTCCCAGCTGACTTCTTCTGAGAAGCACTGTCCTCCGGTCCATGGGCGTGGCCATCTTGGATTGCCCATGTGACTCCACTACCACCAATGAGGAGTCTTCTCCTTCTCTCTCAGCCTGTCAGCTCCCAGCATTCACTATAAAAGGTTCCCCAATGCTGACACAAGTTGCCAGTGCAACTAGTTTCTTAGATTACTAGTGAGCTTTCCCACTGTGCTGCAGTCGCTCCACATAGCTTCCCAGCTACCGACGTCTCCCCACGGCTATCCAGCCGCTCCACATAGCCACCCAGCTACCAACGTCTCCACATGGCTACCCAGCCGCTCCACATAGCTACCCAGCTACCAATGTCTCCACATGGCTACCCAGCCGCTCCACGTAGCCACCCAGATACCAATGTCTCCACACGGCTACCCAGCCGCTCCACGTAGCCACCCAGCTACCAACGTCTCCACACGGCTTCCCAGCCGCTCCACATAGCCACCCAGCTACCAACTTCTCCACACGGCTACCGAGCCGCTCCACGTAGCTACCCAGCTACCAACGTCTCCACACAGCTACCCAGTCGCTCCACGTAGCCACCCAGCTACCAACGTCTACCCACGGCTATCCAGCCGCTCCACGTAGCTTCCCAGCTCCTAACGTCCACTCACGGCTATCCACTCTTCCAAGTGGCTCCCAAGCTACCACGCTACTTCTATATTACTCAAACTCCCTCTCTTGTGGATGAACTTTATTAAGCCAAGTCTCCTCCAGTGAGCGTCTGCACCAAGTAGTACAGGTCCAAGATCCAGTCCGGGAACACAGCCTTTAGATCCCACGATTGTGACAGTCCTGGACCATTCCTCGCAATGCTGATCTGACATAGGCCACAAAGTGGTCATATTTGTCTGGCGGTTTCAATAAGGCCTCTCTGGCCTGGCGAAGTTGTGGGTCTTCAGTTTCTTTATTTTTAGTTTTCTGCCTTTGTTTTTTGGATATTGGTGGGGTGGGGTTTGGAGTCGCGACACTATCTTCTCCACTGTGTAGGTCCGGGTTGCTGGGGATATTAGAAGTCTGTAAATAGAGAACATTAATTAAAAAGTAATATTTTAAATTTGATTTAAATTTCTTTCACAGTTCCCAACAAGCACGGAAGAGAGGATAGTAATTGGGGATGAGTTTGAGAGCCTTTGGCAGTTCACTAACTGCGGAGGAGCTATCAACGGCAAGCTTATTAGATTTAACCCACCTGCCAACACTGGGTCCTACTACTACAACTATAAGGGATACTTCAGTGTTGTTCTGGTGGCTATGGTGAACTCAAACTACGAGTTCCTGTTTGTAGATGTGGTGAAGAACGGCCGTTCTTCCAACGGTGGCTCCTTTCAGAAGACGGCATTCTACGAGAGGCTCACCACTAACACCCTTCATTTGCCATCAAGAGAGGCTACCAAACATGGCCTGAATTACGTTTTTGTCGCTGATGGGGCTTTCGCCCTTCATGAAAATGTAATGAAGCCATTCCCACAGAGGGCCTTGACTCATGAGAAGTGGGTGTTCAATTACCGCCTATCTTGTGCAAGGCATATTGTCGAGAACGCTTTTGGGATCTTGAGCAACCGATTCCGGATTTTGCATACCCTGATAAATTTAAAGGTGGAGATTGACTGGGTGGTCACGGCTTGCTGTATCCTGCACAACTTCCTGTGCAAGGAAGCCACCCAACAAAGGTTATTGGGAACACCTGCAGTGGAAGACCCAGAAAATCCGGAAGAGGTTGCTCCGTTCCCCTCAGTGGTGCTACCAGCGTTTATGGAAACTGGGACTTCTCTGCCCAAAAAGGTCAGAGAAGAATATATGGCCTATTTTAATGGGGATGGTGCAGTGCCATGGCAGGAGGAGTTTATATGAAAATGTTTGAACCTACCAAAGATGACTCTGGTGATTCCCCAACATCCTCTTCCAGCAGGCTGCACTCCTCTGACTCAGCCATCACCTGTACAGAAGGACGAACCGAATTCTGTTACACCAGGAACAGGAGGAGGTCATAATACCAGAGCGTGGGTTTAAATACGCTGTCGGTCCCGGCTCCCGAACGCTTTGAATTCTCCACCTTATTGTACTGCTTGATGAAGGTTGTATGCAATTTCTGTTTCTTATTTCGCACCCAAACTAGCATCATCGTGATATGGCTCACTATACTCTGACAACTCGACTAAGGCCTAGTTATGCTTCTGTTTGTTGCTGTACATTTTTGACTTGGTACGCCAAAGACAGTCATGGTGCCTGTATAGCTCGATAAAGCCAGTTATGAATTCTGGTTCACGATCCAGAGACATTACTTGGTGAAAGAAAAATGTAAATAATGGAGTAAAATGGACATATTCATTTGGTGGCTTTTAATATGACCACCATCAAAAGTGAGGATGGCCATTGAACTGTGTAAATGGGGCCCCCAGTGGACTTATATTCTGGCCACCCCTAACAGTGGGGGTGGCCATTGAACTCGAAATAACGCCCCCAAAATGGTGTATTGAACAGTTTTGGTTGAATTGTTGATTTGTTATTAATAAAGTTGCAGTGTCATTTATTTGAGATGCATATATTTGTCTATGGGGTGGGGGATAAATCCAATTCATTATCACAATGTGCTTTGCATGATTTCATTAATAAAACATGGACGTGGGGTGGCCGATGGGCATTGGTTCCAAAACATAGGTAGGTGGACGATGGGCATTGGTTCCAAAATATAGGTGGATGGTGGGCGTTGCCGGGCAAACAGGGGTGGGCATTGCTGGGCAAACAGGGGTGGGCAGTGTGTGCAGTGCTCAAAGCAATGCCCACTCTGCATATGCAAAACATTGGTGGCCAGTGGGCATTGTTGGGGAAACAATAGGTAGATGGTAGGCATTGATGGGGAATAGGTGGACAATGGGCATTGCTGGGCAAACAGGGGTGGGCATTGCTGGGTGGTGGTCAGTGTGTACAGAGCCAGTGCGCATTGCTCGGGTAACATTGGTGACCAGTGGGCATTACAGGGCAGCAAATACTATACATACCTGCACAATCATGTCTGCTGCTCACAATGCTGCTCCTCTCAACTCAGGCGCTGTCTGCAGTGGGCATAAACAGGAGCTTGTCACGCAAGTGATGGGGCTCGGACACACAATGCATCGCATGTTGAAAATCACGGCACAATCGGCATATGAATACGACGTATAATATGGGCTGCACATCTGATCATACGATTCGTTTTAGTAGCTGCGGCATCGGCTCGTATCCTACTTTAAAAATGCACAATTTCTACACGATTGATCGTATGTCGCGTTGAAAATCGGGCAATCATCCCGAAATCGTGCAGGTGTATGGTCAGCATAAGTGTGTGTGGGGTTTCCCCGGGCCTCTCTGAACCTCTGAAAAGGCCTGATGACATCTCTCCCACTCCATTGACCGTAGATACTCCTATTTGCCCCACCCATGCTCTCACTCCCATAAATGTGTGGTACCCCAGGTGTTGGTGTGAGCACAGATAAGTTAGGCCTAGATGGTACCTTATAGTAGAGAAGGTAGCTTCAATGGATCTTCCTGCTTCTCTGGCAGCGACTCCACAAGCTCATCCTTCTCAGGCTGTAGCAGAGAGGCTAGCCCCATACACACAGTAAAATTACTTAACATGACAGTCTTTATGAATAAAATAACCTAGTAGATTTATTAAAGGGGAGTAAGAGGATGTGAGCCCAGGGAAGGGTATGGAGAAAAAAATAATCACTATGCAAATTACATGGAATTTGACACCAGTGAAACAATATGAATATATGAAAATATTTAGTAAATATGGTAACAGCTAAGCAATAGGCATTCGTTCACATTAGTACTTAAATAGACTCCTTTTATCCTGCTTTATCCTTTTTTTGTTATATTTCTTTAGTGTAGATGTCAAAATTAAACAGTTTACATAAGAATCACATAAGCAGAACTCAAACTGTGAAAAATGGCAAACAATATTCCAAGCTATGAGAATATACAGTCAGGTGCATAAATATTAGGACATTGACAGAATTTTTATATTTTGGCCTCTATTCACCACCACAGTGGCTTTGAAATGAAACAAACAAGATGTGCTTTGACTGCAGACTTTCAGATTTAATTTGAGGGTAATTACATCCAAAGCAGGTGAACGGTGTAGGAATTACAACGGTTTCTATATGTGCCTCCCACTTTTTAAGGGGCCAAAAGTAATGGGACAAACTAAACAATCCTAAATCTAACTTTCACTTTTTAATACTTTGTTGCAAATCCTTTGTAGGCAATTACAGCCTGAAGTCTGGAACGCATAGAGGTCACCAGACGCTGGGTTTCATCCCTGGTGATGCTCTGCCAGGCCTCTACTGCAAATGTCTTCAGTTCCTGCTTGTTCTTGGGGCATTTTCCCTTCAGTTTTGTCTTCATCAAGTGAATGCATGCTCAATCGGATTCAGGTCAGGGGATTGACTTGGCCATTGCAGAACATTCCACTTTTTAGCCTTAAAAAACTCTTTGGTTGCTTTTGCAGTATGCTTTGGGGCATTGTCCATCTGCACTGTGAAGCGCCGTCCAATGAGTTCTGAAGCATTTGACTGAATATGAGCATATAATATTGCCCGAAACACTTCAGAATTCATTCTGCTGCTTTTGTCAGCAGTCACATCATCAATAAATTCAAGGGAACCAGTTCCATTGGCAGCCATACATGCCCACGCCATGACACTACCACCACCATGCTTCACTGATGAGGTGGTATGTTTTGGATCATGAGCAGTTCCTTTCCTTCGCCATACTCTTCTCTTCCCATCACTCTGGTACAAGTTAACCTTTGTCGCATCTATCCATAGGATGTTGTTCCAGAACTGTAATGGCTTTTTTAAATGTTGTTTGGCAAACTCTAATCTGGTCTTCCTGTTTTTGAGGCTCCCCAATGGTTTACATCTTGTGAACCCTCTATATTCACTCTTGTGAAGTCTTCTCTTGATTGTTGACTTTGACACATATACACCTACCTCCTGGAGAGTGTTCTTGATTTGGCCAACTGTTGTAAAGGGGTATTTCTTCACCAGGGAAATAATTCTTCTGTCATCACCACAGTTGTTTTCCGTGGTCCTTCGGGTCTTTTGGTGTTGCTGAGCTCTCCGATGCGTTCTTTCTTTTTAAGAATGTTCCAAACAGTTGATTTGGCCACACCTAATGTTTTTGCTATCTCTCTGATGGGTTTGTTCTGATTTTTCAGCCTAATGATGGCTTGCTTCACTGATAGTGACAGCTCTTTGGATCTCATATTGAGAGTCGACAGCAACTGATTCCAAATGCAAATGTCACACCTAGAATCAACTCCAGACCTTTTACCTGCTTAATTGATAATGAAATAACGAGGAAATAGCCCACACCTGTCCATGAAATAGCTTTTGAGTTGATAGTCCCATTACTTTTGGCCCCTTAAAAAGTGGAAGGCACATATAGAAACGGTTGTAATTCCTACACCGTTCACCTGATTTGGATGTAATTACCCTCAAATTAAATCTGAAAGTCTGCAGTTAAAGCACATCTTGTTTGTTTCATTTCAAAGCCATTGTGGTGGTGAATAGAGGTCAAAATATGCAAATTCTGTCAATGTCCCAATATTTATGTACCTGACTACATGTATAAACTACATAATCAGTTGTTTTATAAAAAAGTTCAAGAAAGTGAAATACAACAGGACACAAACAGAATCCAGTGAAACAAAAACAAGCACGGGTGTGGTCTAGATGATAGAAGGCAGAGAATATGGTCCATAAGCAATCAAAAATGCATACAAAAAGTAGTAAACCACAGTAAGAATCAGCGTAAAGTAGAAATTACTAAGACATATCCACAGGGGGATCTTCCAAGATGATTTTGTTTTCATTCCATAAAGTATGGTGAAAACATGTATAGAAGACATCTCAAATTATAATGCAAAGAATTATTAAAACTCTCACATTCCTCAAAATATGTACAAACTCATTTCTTTGTACAAAGATGATTTTAGCACCAGCAGACATACAAGAACAGGTGGTGGAGATACCCAACAGTGCCCATACAGGGGAAATTGAGACATAATTAAGAAGATGGGTGACTGCATAATTATAAACCTGCAAGCAAAATAAACGTTTAATAGATAGACATACTGTGAAAGTAGGAGGCTCCAGGTGCCCTCATTTAAAACACACATCAATATCAGACAGGTCCATATAGCACATTAGTTGTGGGAATGGGTAAGATATGTGATAAATACTCTTTATACATACTAGAGGGCATAGTTTTAAGGGAATAAAGAAGGGGCTTGAGAATGCTCTCTATGGATACATGTGAAAAAGTGACATTCCAATGGGACAAGCCTTAGCACTCATTGGTGTAATCTAAAGTGGAATGCAATACTGTAATTTATAGTGAAGAGAAACAACGCCCTTACCATTGAGGGACTTACTAAGTAGCACATCTAGAGGATTCGACCAGTCCGAAAAGTAAAAGTGTGTAATAAGTGTGCTAGCATAATGCTGTACCTGCTATGAAGCAAACAAATGTATGGCTGGGAGGTGAAATTGCTCAGTGATCTTGTGATGTAAGAACACTCTGATGCCATTCAGAAAATAAGAACTGACCTGTCCATTCTGGATATTAGGCTTGCCTATTAAGGGCAGATGGAGAGTGTGATGACAATTTAAACTAACCTTGTGGTGAGTAAACATATAAGCTCCGCTATTGCCTGTGTAACCACCCTCTCTAAGTTAATAGAGTAAAGCTCATGGATACTCCTTGAAAGCTGTATCCAGGCGCATAACTACCGTGGGTGCAGGGGTGTCACATCTGAGACTGGAGGAGAGGACGTGGTGGGCCTAAGTTGGGGAAGGAAGCGGAGACGAGGGGCCTGGATATAAGTTCTCCTCATCCACAGGTCTTGAGTGTTGGCGAGACCTGGGCAAAGGTGCGGAGTCTAACCCACAGGATGGTGTTCGCCAGTGACCCCCCCAATTTGGATTTGGGCTTAGCTGCACCCCGTGAGCAGGTCGCGGTCCTTTGACCAGGTACCCAAGCCCTGCAGGGATAGAGACACTACACCCGTGGCCCAGAGAGGTTATGCCTGCTTAGGCACAAAGCAATTCCTTAAAACACTGTACAGTAATACACCTTGACACGAGGATCAATAATTAGGATTACAAGTGGGGAGCGACTCACGGTTACTTGAGAATTCACCAGAGATAGAAGGCACACAGGTAGAGGTGGTATACGCTGTAGCACGGATGTTCACTGGAGACGTAAAGGCACACAGGTGGAGATGATAACGCTGCTGCACGGGTATTCACCAGGGACGTAAAGGCACACAGGTAAAGATGGTAACGCTGCTGTACGGTATTCACCAGAGACGTTTAAGGCACACAGATAAAGATGGTAACACTGCTGCTGCACGGGTATTCACCAGAGACGTTTAAGGCACACAGGTAAAGATGGTAACACTGCTGCTGTAAGGAAAATAGGAACCTGGACCGGGAACTCACTAAAGCACGCTAGGAGACAACCGTTGTTCAGGCAATTTCCTGGAACCTGTGGAACAGTTTTATACCCAGGGGAACCCTTAGACAGGTGCACAGCATCAGCTGATCACGGACCTATCAGGGAGAAGGATACAGTCACATGGGCCGACTGTCATGGCGGCGCCCATGTCCAGACTTGCGATGCTGGACACCAGCCCACCAGGAAGCCACTGCATGCGGGGAGAATACTCAGCTTCTCCCCCGCCGTCGCGCAAGCTGCCCGACCACCCAGGATGACAGGGGAAGCCGGCGGCGCGGTAAGCGGGAGCCGATCCCCGGCTGAGCCCTGACAAGGGGGTGCTATGGGTTCCGCAGCACCTCCAGGGCCCGCCTTCCCCTGCACTTAGCTCACCTCAGTGGCATTACAAGAAGAGAAACCTCTAATGATCTGTGCTAAACTGATTTTTAGTTGCAGGCACACTGCAGCCTGGGACTAGGAAGCAGTTTGGTGCACGGATCATCAGTGCTGCAGGCCCCCCTCCTCCGATACATCTCTCACTCACAAATGCTGGGAGGAGGCGTGGATCCCCGGACCACGGCTACTCCTCCTCCCACCTTCAGTGAGGAGAGATGGAGATGTGCGCCGGGCTCAGGGGGTAAGGAGTGCTAGCTGAAAGGTGGGGTGGGGGTACATCGGAGGGCATAGCTACACCTAAGGGGGGCCCGCTGACATTTTCCTATGGGGCCTCTATACATGTGGTTATGCCCCTGGCTGTATCCCAACTTTGTGAAAGATCAAATCACCCATTTCATCCCAAACAACTTACTTCACTTTGGCTAAGTCACAGATTTTTACTTATTAATCATAAGTCCAGAGATCAACCCATAATTTGCAATTTTGTCCCACACTGTCTGCAACGTAAGATGAGGTTCATATACAAATAATAAAAGATTAGTCTTCATTCCAGCACCCTGCACCTGTCACAACTCTTGCAGTTCCTCTATCCTGCCTGGGGTGTCGCTATCTGCTCTGGTGCTTCTAGCACACTCAGCTGATGCAACAGACTGCTAAAATACAGCAGTTTGTGTGCTAAAAGCACCAGAGCAGGATAGAGCAACTGCATGAGTTTTAACAGGTGCAGTGTGCTAGAATGAACACTAAAAGATCAGCTGCGAAAGCCATCAGCTTCATACCATTAGGCCCAATATGAATACCCCTGAATGTGGGCCAAAGAATTAAGATGTGTATGAGCGGGTCTAATGCCAATTTAAAAAGTAGCTGCGGTAACAGCAAATGCATAACCGCTTACACCAGACCACCTGGTACCTCACTCGAATTGTAGCGCAGGATCCCCCTAATCATATCTAGAGACAGAGGGCAAAATTTACTAAGCGTCAGGTTCTAAACCCCAGCGGTTTGGTGGCAGTTTGACGGTGAGTTCTAAACCCCGGGCTTTAGTGGCGGTTTGGCAGCGGTTTTTAAATGACAGCTCTGTTCCATTGTATTCTAAAATGTTGTTTTGACTGTTTTTTTGCAGCGGTTTTGGCCTTAGTAAATCTGCAGATAGCAAAACCACCGCCAAAACCTCCACCAAACCACTGGGATTTAGAACCCGCTGCTTAGTAAATTTGGCCCAGATTGTTTACCTGCTGCTTCCCACCATTGAGTTAGCTTCTCTAATTGCAGTACTGGAATTGTTTGTTATCATGACAAATGCGTATTTCAGATACTACTGTTTTTCTTTTTTTTAGCTCCTTGCTGTCCATCTGTTACTATTATTATATTTTTGTATTACTGTAAATGGTTAGCAAATATATTGCATCACTTTCTTATTTTCCAATATTGTATTTAAATGTATTGCATTTATTACTCAGTACTTTATATTTCTGTGTACAGCCATGGGCAAAAGTTTTGAGAATGACACAAGTATTGGTTTTCACAAAGTCTGCTGCTTCAGTTTTTATGATGGCAATTTGCATATACTCCAGAACGTCATGAAGAGTGATCACATGAATTGAAATTAATTGCAAAGTCCCTCTTTGCCATGACAATAAACTTAGGAGCTGATTCAGACCCACTCGCTAGGATGCGTTCGCTCGTAGCTGGCCGATATTTGCAATCTGTGCATGCATATGCATCGCAATGCGCATGCGCGAACTACTGCGAAAGATCGAGAAGCTTTTGCTCACCCAGCATAGACAGCCCAGCTGAATGAGTGACAGGGGAGGCCGTTTTGTGGGTGGTAACAGGGGCAGACCACTATAAACGGGGGAGTGGAGGTGCAAACGCAGGCGTGCCTGAGTGTCTCAATGCCATTTCAGAGGCGTGCATAATTAATAGGCAGCATCATTGCACATGTCACCTGGTTGAATTTCACACTGAAGTGATTGCAGTGCTTGCGGCAGGATATTGTCAACCTCAAGCACTGCAATCGCATCTGATGGTGCTTGATGTACCAATGTTTTCATGCACTTCCAGGAGATGACGTGCACAAGTGGGCATCTTATGAATGGCTGGTGGGTATCTGCATACACAAAGTGATTGCATGCCAAGACATAGTGGGCGTGGTATTGCCTTGCTGTGCGATCGTCTGCCTTGCTGGGCATGCGCAGGATTTGCATACACTGGGTGCGAGCGAACGCATCTAGTGAGCGAGACTGAATGAGCTCCAACATTTCCACTGCATTTCAGTCCTGCCACAAAAGGACCAGCTGACATCATATCAGTGATTCTCTCGTTAACACAGGCGAGAGTGTTGACGAGGACAAGGCTGGAGTTCACTCTGTCATGCTGATTGAGTTAGAATAACAGAATGGAAGTGTTAAAAGGAGGGTGGTGCTTGAAATCATTGTTCTTCCTCTTGTAACTATGGTTACCTGCAAGGAAACAGGTGCAGTCATCATTGCTTTGCACAAAAAGGGCATCGCAGGCAAGGATATTGCTGCTAGTAAGATTGTACCTAAATCAACCATTTATCGGATCATCAAGAACTTCAAGGAGAGAGGTTCAATAGTTGTGAAGAAAGCTTCAGGGCGCCCAAGAACATCCAACAAGCGCCAGGACCATCTCCTAAAGTTGGTTCAGCTACGGGATCAGGGCACCACCAGTGCAGAGCTTGCTCAGGAATGGCACCAGGCAGGTGTGAGTGCATCTGCATGCACAGTGAGGCGAAGACTTTTGGAGTATGGCCTGATGTCAGCAAAGAACCCACTTCTCTCCAGGAAAAACATCAGGGACATACTGATATTCTGCAAAAGGTACAGGGATTGGACTGCTGAGGACTGGGGTAAAGTTATTTTCTCTGATGAATGCCCTTTTCAGATTGTTAAGGGCATTTGGAAAAAAGCTTGCCCGGAGAAGGAAAGGTGAGCACTACCATCAGTCCTGTGTCATGCCTACAGTAAAGCATCCTGAGACCATTCATGTGTGGGGTTGCTTCTCAGCCAAGAGAGTGGGCTCACTCACAATTTTCCCTCATAACACAATCATGAATAAAGAATAGTACCAAAACATCCTCCAAGGGCAACATCTTCCAACCATCCAAGAACAGTTGGGTGAAGAACAATGCCTTTTGGAGCACCTTGCCATAAGGCAAAAGTGATAACTAAGTGGCTCGGGGAACAAAACATCAAAATTTTGGGTCCATTGCCAGGAAACTCCCCAGACCTTAATCCCATTGAGAATTTATGGTCAATCCTCAAGAGGCAGGTGAAGAAACAAAAACCCACCAATTCTGTCAAACTCCAAGCATTCATTAGGTAAGAATGGGCAGCCATAAGTCAGTATGTGGCCCAGAAGTTGATTGATAACATGTCAGGGCGAATTGCAGAGGTCTTGAAAAAGTAGGGTCATCACTGTAAATATTGACTCTGCATAATCTTAATGTAATTGTCAATAAAAGCCTTTGACCCTTATGAAATGCTTTTTACTACAGTATAAAATAGTAACATCTGACAAAAAGGTCTAAAAACACTGAAGCATCAAACTTTGTGAAAACCAATACTTGTGTCATTCTCAAAACTTTTGGCCATGGCTGTACTGTAATGCCTCAAATAATACTTTATAGAGAAAAAAGAGTAGCGGCGATAGGGGGCAAGCTTGACGGGTATTTCTGTACATTGTGATCGCCAGACTCGTTCGGCTATTATTTAAGAGCTCTGTAACAGGAGCTGTGTACATGTATTGGACAAATTGTCAAAATAATTGCCCAAAAGCTCTAACCTCAAAAATAGTTTACAAATGTGACCATGAAACTGTATCAAATGCTTTCTCAGTATATCCGATGTTTCCTTTTGGCAGGAATATGTAGCCCATATAGCTGCAAGCCTAGCCAGGATGGAATGACTACCATGAGTAAAACCCAACTGGTGGGATGTGAGAAGATCTGTCTATTATTGCAGTCTATATGCAATAATTTTAGACAACATTTTTTTATTAGAATAGTATATACCTCATTAAACCGTGGGAAATGAATCAAACTTTATTGTGGGCAGGGATGCAATGACTGGGGCAACCTCCACCTCAGTAATATCTGAATTTAAGATGTCCCGCTGAAAACTAGTGAGCTTTGGGAAACATGTCTCCTGGAAAAGAGAACAGCAAAGAGCCAGGCATTCAAGACTGGCTGTATACAATGTCTGATAAGAGTGGAATTGGGCAGGAACTGCAGAAGGCGACTGTCAGGTTGCAGCCTTGATTGGCCATTGCTCACAGCAGTGTCAGCTTCCCCTGATCCCTTGGGTGGTCAGACACCAGGTGCAGTAGCGGATGACATGCCGAGCATTATTCCTAGAGCCATGTGGACATCCATGTGTCGCACTGTGCCTTGGTTACTGTGGTCGCCGTCATGGACACGGCCATGACAGTTCAAATCACCTGACTGCCCTTTACCCAATGGTAGCATGATAGTGGTCAGCTGATGCTGTCCACCTATGACCTGTGTCGAAGCTGGTTTAGTGGCTGAGACAGAATCAGTGTAAAATTAGCTTGGAGCGACGCCATCTTGTGAATGGGAACCAGACTCCATCTTAAAAATAAGAATCTGCACAACACCATTTTGCGAATGGCCGTCCAGCGCCATTTTAAGTTACAACTCACGAGCTAAATACAGATGGCAATGTTTTTGGTAATCCTTTTAGAAGCCATGACAAGCCCATTCTGGGGACAACCTTGCATAGAAAAATACCAAAACAACTAGAAAAACAGCTTCCTGAGAAAAGTAATTAGAAAAGACAATACACCAGGAACTGTGGGTGTTTTTGCATGTAAATGGAGAGACCCCACATGTGGACAGATGTAGCTGTGGTAATTGTAATATGGCCCAGACACTTGAATTTGACTGAATGAACAATGGTAAGAAATCTGCTTGAAAGGAACTGACACAGGTATCCTAATTAGGTAGAAGAAAATTTTTAAGCTCACTGTCAGACAGGATGGCACCAGCAATCGGCGAGGGGTCTCCACCCTGTTTGAGAGTGAAGCTTACTGCCCATAACACATTGCATTGCAGTTTAAAAATGTTAGTAAGGGATGATATATATATTGTGATAGGATCACTGGTAAAGTGGTCTGTGGCAGGTACATTTGTCCCAGATTCCTGTCTTTTGTGTTTTAAACCCCCAGGAGAAAGTCTGCAGTGTAGCAGGCTTGAGTTTCGGCTTTTTGAAAAGCCGGTTTGGGACCTGGGGGTTGTGGGTGAGAGGAGAGGGAGGGCTCCACCCACGGCCACTCCAGGTTTTGGTTCTCGCAGCCTGGTAACAGGATTGTTAGTTTTCCACCTGAGAGTGGCCAATATAAGCCTAGTGTGTTTAGGGCTGAGTGTCTCACCTGGGAGAGCAGGCAGGGAGTTTGCTCAGAGACACTTGAAAAACCTATTTGTGAGTACTGTGCTGTGCTTTGTTGCTGGCGAGGGCATTAGGCCCTGCCAGGTTCTGGTAGTGAGGGAACTACCTGTGAAGTTAGTGCCCCGACAGGGCTAGGATTTTTATTTATGTTTTCTTTATATTTCTGTCATTGTACAATAAAGACTGGCGCCGACCAGCTTGTACTTGCATCCAGACTGGTGTGCTGCTTCCCTGCTGCTGTGTGTGTGTGTAAGGAAGGAGTCCTCTACCCAGGAGAGGGACCCCCTAACCTAACTGTGTCACAATATGGTGGAGAATGCGGGCACCCACACACACTGAAGTTGCAGCAAGAGGAAAACTTTCCGTTTAAAAATTAAAGGGACAGACACCCAATTTGTGAGTGTGGAAATAACGCTGTGTCCTTGGAGTCCCATAGAGGAGGCGTCAGCCAATGCTCAGAGAGGCAAGGTTCAGCTTCCAACCTACACCCCAGGACAAAATGGAGGACATTATTAAGGCCTTGCTCCAAGCTACAGCAGCTCAGCAGGAATCTACCAGAGCTCAGCAGGAGACGAACAAACTTCAGCAGGAATCTACCTGGGCTCAGCAGGAATCCACCAGGGTGCAACTGTTGGCCTTGGAGACAGCCCGAGACGCTGACGGGACCACAGATCGTGGAAAGGGTCGTGATGGACCGGTACCTGCAATCATTACCTGTGACTTTGCGCAAGTGGGTGAGCCATGCAGACCCTAAGTCCGCGGACCAGTTGGTCGAGCTGGTGGAGAGGTACGTGGCGGCTGAGGAGCTGATGAGTATGCCCCACCGAGCCCCGATGGCGCACCGGCGAACTCCCAGAGACACTGGTAAGACTGTTCCAGGGGAGAAGGGTGCTGGGCGGTGGAATGTACCTAAGACTGAGGGTGTAGAACCTGGAGACAGGCCTGCCAGGCCGGGAAGGTTCTTGCCCCGTAAACGACTAAACATTAATATGACTCAGTGTTTCCGATGTGGTGGCTTCGGCCATATTGCCGCTAATTGTGCACTTAAAACTGAACCTATGCAATGTGATACTGCTCATGTCTACCGCTGGGGGTCTTTCTTTGCACAGATAGCCTGTACGGCTGACTGGCAGGCTGAGACTGATAAGCACATGTGTGTACTCACTGTAGATGGCAACCGAGTAGAGGCACTGTTAGACTCTGGTAGCTTGGTGAGACTTATAAAAGCTGAGCTGGTGAACCCCTTGAGGCATACAGGGAAAACTGTTGGTGTGACCTGCATACATGGGGATACTCGATATTATGTTACGGCCGAGGTGAACATCGAGACACCATGTGGCTCTGCTATAGTTTCTGTGGGTTTGGTGCATGGTCTGGTGTACGATGCAATATTGGGGAGAGACTTTGCTCACTTCTGGAAGTTGTGGGAAAGCCGTTTTGTTCCAGAGGTGAACAACCCCGATCCATTTGAGAAGGTTGTCGATGTAGTGGAGGAGGGAGTTTCTTCTGTCAGAGTTATTCCCTTTTTCTACTATGGTTGGCGAACTAGAGAATGCGGAACGTGACGGTGGCCCGCCAAGGTGAGGTGAGAAGTGTTGTTGGGCCAGGTGATCGTCTGCCTGATTTAGAGGTCAGAAGAGAGGTCATTGCCGTGGAGCAGTTGAATGACCCTACTTTGGTAAAAGCCAGGGAGAATGTAAAAGTAGTTGATGGTAAACCCGTAGGCCCTGATAGTCCTTTGTCCTATCCCCACATGGCAATGTGTCAGGATTTGTTATATCAGGTGACTAAGAAGGGGGAAGATGTTGTGGAACAACTAATAGTTCCCAAAGCCTACAGAAGAACAGTGTTGGATCTGGCCCATGGTCATATAACGGCAGGCCATCTAGGGGTAGAGAAAACCACTGAGCGAATAATGCAGAGGTTTTTCTGGCCCGGGCTTCATAAAGAGGTATCTGACTTTTGCGCATCCTGCCCTGAGTGTCAGTATCATGCTCCCAGGCCACATTTTAAGGGTCCACTAGTTCCATTGCCTATCATAGAGGTGCCGTTTGAAAGAATAGCGATGGATTTGGTTGGACCCTTAATGAAGTCTGCCAGGGGACACCAGTATATTCTGGTCATAATGGATTACGCTACCAGGTACCCGGAAGCGATCCCGTTGCGCAATACGTCAACCAAGACCATTGCCAGAGAGCTAGTTCATGTCTTTAGCAGGCTGGGTATACCTAAGGAGATACTAACTGACCAGGGTACACCGTTTATGTCCAAAGTCATAAAAGAGTTATGCCGCCTGTTCAAAATCGAACAGTTAAGAACTTTGGTTTATCACCCCCAAACCGATGGGCTGGTCGAGAGGTTTAACAAGATGTTAAAACACATGCTAAGGAAAGTGGTTGACAAGGATGGTAGGGATTGGGACTACTTATTGCCGTATTTATTGTTGGCCATAAGAGAAGTTCCCCAGTCCTCCATCGGGTTTTCACCCTTCGACTTGTTGTATGGGAGACACCCAAGGGGGTTACTAGACATTGCCAAAGAGACATGGGAGGGGCAGTCTAGTCCTTACAAAACGGTGATTGAGTATGTTTCTCAAATGCAGGAGAGAATTGCTGCAGTAGTGCCGATAGTGAGAGAGCACCTGGAACAAGCTCAACAGGCACAGCAGAGGGTATACAACCGCAATGCTCGGTTACGCAGCTTTGCTCCTGGGGACAGAGTGTTAGTATTGGTTCCCACTGTGGAAAATAAACTTTTGGCTAAATGGCAAGGGCCCTTTGAAATCTTAGAAAGAGTGGGGCAAGTCAATTACAAAGTTTACCAGCCGGGGAAAAGAAAGCCGGAACAGATATACCATATAAATCTGTTAAAGCCCTGGAAAGATAGAACGGTACTGTCGGCCGTCCGAGACCCTCCAGTAAGTCCAGGGCCCTTAGTGACAGTGGCAAAAACCCTGTCGGCAATTCAACAACAAGAGGTCAAGGAGTTTCTGATTAGAAATAGGGTGCTGTTCTCTGACGTACCTGGGAAAACCTTGTTCATTAAACATGACATCATCACTGACCCAGGGGTTAAAGTTAATCTAAAGCCCTATAGGTTACCAGAAGCACAAAGAGAATCGGTGTCGAAAGAAATTAAAAATATGCTAGAGTTAGGGGTTATTGAAGAATCACATAGTGAATGGTCAAGTCCCATTGTGTTGATTCCAAAGCCCGACGGGAGTGTGCGTTTCTGCAATGACTTCCGAAAGTTGAACAGTGTTTCAAAATCCGATGCCAAGAGTGGATGAACTGATTGAGAGACTAGGGATGGCAAGGTATTTAACCACTCTTGACCTAACCAAAGGGTATTGACAAGTACCGTTAACCGAGAGCGCCAAACAAAAGACAGCTTTTTCAGCGCCAGAGGGCTTGTTTCAGTACAAGATGTTGCCCTTTGGGCTACATGGGGCACCTGCTACCTTCCAAAGAATGATGGACAGGATTCTAAGGCCCCATAGACGGTATGCGGCTGCTTATCTGGATGACGTGGTCGTTCATAGTCCTGATTGGCAGTCTCACTTACCCAGGGTACAAGCAGTGTTGGACTCCATCTATAAGGCAGGTTTGACAGCCAACCCAAAAAAGTGTTGTCTAGGCATGGAGGAAGTAAAATATCTGGGATACACCATTGGCAGAGGCCTGATAAAGCCTCAGCTCAATAAAGTTGATGCCATACAAAACTGGCCACGGCCTCTGAATAAGAAGCAGGTGAGAGCCTTCTTGGGAATTACGGGGTACTACAGGAGGTTTATACCCAACTTTGCCACCATGGCAGTCCCACTGACTGACCTGACCAAAGGCAAACAAAAAGTCATGGTAGAATGGAGTCCTGAGGCAGAGAAAGCTTTTCAGGAGTTGAAAGTAGCGTTGTGTTCCCAACCAGTCCTGATGACTCCTAATTTTGAAAGGGAATTCATAGTACAAACCGATGCATCAGAAGTAGGTATAGGAGCGGTCCTGTCCCAGAACAAGGAGGGTGAGGAACACCCTATTTTCTATCTTAGCAGAAAGTTGAATGTACATGAGAGAAACTATGCCACAGTGGAGAAGGAGGCGTTGGCCATAAAGTGGGCGTTGGAGGCTCTCAGGTACTACGTGGTCGGAAGAAAGTTCAAATTGATCACTGACCATGCCCCTCTGAAGTGGATGTCTGACAGTAAGGACAGTAATGCGAGAATTACAAGATGGTTCTTGGCGTTACAAACTTTTACATTTTCAGTGGAACACAGGCCAGGAAGCCAGCTGGCCAATGCTGATATATATTTAATATATATATATTAAATCCGTCATAAATAGACCCACATGCATAAACACTGCACATTACGCACAGTTGCGCTGTTAACATAACGCACGTTAGCGAATGCATGATATCTGCATATGAACGCTGTTTATTAGCTTCATGCGTATGAATCTGCCACAAGTTAACTAGCGTCTTTTCCCAAACCCATAATACTTACACACTGCATACTCACGTAAAAGGTTCCATAGCTTCAAAGTGTAATATCCAGGGTTTATTCATTTATTGCTAATGTTGTGAAATAAAAGATTATTTGGTATCTAAGGTTTAGTACATGATACGCAACAGTGTTTGGTGTTGTACTGATCGACTCTTTCTCAACAGCTTTCCGGTATCATCGGTGAGAAGATCGCAACTTGCATTCTCAACTTATGAACAGTAGAGCGTTAAAACACTAAAATGTACTTTGTAAAATTAACAGCTTAGATTTGCATGCAGGGGGGATAGAGGAGACAATAGGCTGTCGGAGGCTGCCCTGTGTCCATTTGAATCAACCTGTTAAATATCCTGTAACAGATGCACCCTCACTGGGAACCAATGAAACCATGCCAAAGTTTTCTATTGTATTGTCTATTTCTGTAAGGGTATATATATGTGTGTTCTGACCCCAATCTGGAGTCTTCATGCTGATGCTGTTGATGGAGGTTTCTTATGGATGCCGGTAACTGGTCCCAGTGCACGTGCGTATGTATAACTGTACCTTGGGTCTGTATAATTTCTTTGCGCTAAATTGTCTTTAGATCACAGCGTATAACCTACTGTTTTTATGTTGAATAATATACTTTGTGCTTTGGAAACACATTTTCAAGGTCTAACGGCTTTTATTTTACTGTATGACTGCGTACGCAAATAGCGTCGATTTTAGAAGGTATAGGCAGGTTTTAGAAGGTATAGGCAGGAGTGTATAGAGGTTTAAATTCAGTATCCTTACCTGCTACCTTAGGGTATTAAGTCTGCCTCCGGACAGAAGGAAGTTGCCTGAGCAATGTTGTCGTTATCCAGTGTCTGCTGAAGATCCCATTCCAGGTCCTTCCTCGTGTTATTCCTGTGCTTACCAGTGCCGACTACAGTGCAACAGTGCGTCTTGAACATCTCGCTTGTGTGCGAACCCATTGCCACTTAATTGCACAACAGTGCGTCCTGAACTTCCCGCCTGTGTGCGAAGCCATCACCACCTCATTGTGCTACAGTGTGTCCTGTACATCTCACCTGTTTGTGGAGCAACTGCTGCTTCATTGTGCTAAAGTGCGTCCTATACATCTCACCTGTTTGCGGAGCAATTGCCATTTCATTGTGCTAAATGCATCCTGTACATCTCACCTGTTTGCGGAGCAATTGTCATTTCATTGTGCTAAATGCATCCTGTACATCTCACCTGTTTGCGGAGCAATTGCCATTTCATTGTGCTAAAGTGCGTCCTGTACATCTCACCTGTTTGCGGAGCAATTGCCATTTCATTGTGCTAAATGCATCCTGTACATCTCACCTGTTTGCGGAGCAATTGCCACTTCATTATGCTAAATGCATCCTGTACATCTCACCTGTTTGCGGAGCAATTGCCATTTCATTGTGCTAAAGTGCGTCCTGTACATCTCACCTGTTTGCGGAGCAATTGCCATTTCATTGTGCTAAATGCATCCTGTACATCTCACCTGTTTGCGGAGCAATTGCCACTTCATTATGCTAAAGTGCGTCCTCTGACATATCATCTGTGAGACGAACACCTGCCTACTCAGTGCATCCGGAACCTTTCTTTAATGTACTTTACAAGTGCCAATCTTCAGCTCCATTGTGCCTCATAGATCCTCTGGTGTATACTTTGGGAGCTATACAGTGGTATAGCATATTTCTGGTAGATCTATCCTCCAGGGCCCCTGTAGCAAGATTCTCTATTCCCTTGAGTGCAATTCACCTGACCAAAGGGCCATGACCTGCCAGCTGGGTGCAGCTAAACCCATATTCTGCTTGGAGGGGTCACTGGTAAACACCTCCCGGCTGGTTAGATTCTGCACCTATGGTCAGTTCTCGTCAATGACTGGTACTCGTTGAAGAAGAGGTCTTGTGTACAGGCCCCATGTCACTGGTTCCCTCTTCAGCCCAGAACCTCAGCTTGCACCCTTCAGCAAGAGATATCATACAGCCGGTCATGACAGTTTGCTCAGGCCCAAAAATATGCAAGCCGCCGGGTTGGAGGATATGGCAGGAGTGTTTGAGTTGTGGGTCGTGGGGCAACACCTGCATGAATTTTCGGGGTGGTTAAAAAAATAAATTCTACCCCTTCTGCACAGTTTCCAGCTACCTCTCAAGTACCACTAACAAAACCGCCTGTGCCTGGTCCTAGTGAGTCTCACATTTCACCTTCTTCTACGGGAGGGGAAAGTTTTGAGTCTTCTAGTTCATCTTACGAGTGTCCCCTTTCTTCATCGACAACTATTACCAGTGATCCTAACTTCCGCATGAGTTTTTCCCAGCTACTGGAACGACTCCAATGTATTCTCCCCTGGATATTCCAAATTATTCCCAATTCTTCTGGTGCTACTCCTCACGTGGCTACCATCACTGCCAGGCAAGCTAAAGTAAGGCATCAAAGTTTTCTGCGCCCTAAGTTTACTGAGATCGAATGTCAGTGCCGCCGGGAACTACATCTCTCCCTATATTGTGGTTATGATGACCATTTTATCAAACACTGTGCTCTTCATCCTTCAAGAAGTGGGGACAAGTGTGTGTTCCCTGAAGATTATGCTTCCAGTTCTTCTCCTCCACCATCGGTGATTTCTACTCCTACAGTTTCTAACAAAGAGGGAATGCTTTCCAAGCAAAAGGAAGTTTATAATTAGGGCCCAGTTATGAGATGTTTTTTCCTCATCTAGGGAAGGTAGAATCAAAGACACACTTCATTCTAATCCTATTGGTCACGGTTTGGATGTTCCCTATGACATAGTAGGTCTCCAATCAGTTATTTCTGAAGAATCATTTGATAAACCAGTCTTAAAGTCTTCAGTTTGAAGTTCTATACACCAGGAGGGGATCTCAACTTTATCTTTTCAAGAGGGGGTCTCACGTTTCACACCCAGGAAGGGGTTTTAAGTCTCTCATCCCAAGGCGGGGTTTCAAGTCTCACATCCCAGCAAGAGGTTTCAAGTTTCGTACCCTGGGAGGGGGTCTCCATTTCAAGTGTTATACCCCAGGAGGGGTTCTCAAGTTTCTTGCCCCAAGAGGGGGTTACAAGTCACGTACCCCAGGAGGGGGTCTCAAGTCTTATGCCCCAGGAGGGGGCCTTGCTTTTGAGTTTTGTGCTTCAGAAAGAGGTCTCCGTTTCGAGTTTCATGCCCTAAGAAGGGTTTTTGAGTACTATACCCCAAAAGGGGGTCTTTCTCTCACCACAAGAGGGGGGTTTAAGGCTCTCACCCCAAGAGGGGGTTTCCAGTCTCGTACACCAGGAAGGGATTTTTGGTTTAATACCCCAGGAAGGAGTTACAAGTTTCTCACCCCACGTGGGGGCCTTTGTTTCGAGTTTCGCACCTCAGGAAGAGGTCTTCGTTTTGAGTTTTTTACCCCAGGAGGGGGTTGCAACTCTTATACGCCAGGAGAAGTTTTCAGGTGTAATATCCCAAAAGGGAATTTCAAGTCTCACATCCCAAGAGAAGGTTTCAAATTTCATACCCCAGGAAGGGGCTTCGAGTAATACACCCCAAAAAGGGGTCTTGAGTCTCTAACCCCAGAAAGGAGTTGGAGGTCTTGCATTCCTAGAGGGGGTTCACATTCCATACCCCAGGAAGAAATATCAGGTCAGATTCCCCAGGAGGGGGTTTTGGGTCTTTCACTCCAGGAGGGAGTCTCTAGTTTTGTATTCCAAGAGAGGGTTTCACGTTCTGTTCCCCAAGAGGAAAAGCCAAGTCAACTTCTGCAGGAGGGGGTTTAAGGTCCCATACTCCAACAAGGAGTGTCAAGTCCTGTACTCCAGGAAAGGGCCTTGAGTCTCTCACCCCAAGAAGCGGGTTCAAGTCTCGCACCCCAAGATGGGGTTTCCAGTCTCATACTCCAAAAAGAGGTTCCAAGTCTCTCACCCCAGGAGGGGGTTTTGAGTCCCACATCCCAAGAGGGGGTTTTAAGTATCATACCTCAGGAGGGGGTTTCTAGCTGTGTACCCCAGGAGAGGATTTCAACCTGTGCACCTCAGGAGGGGATATCCCAGGAGGGAAATTTAAGTTTAATTTCTGTAGAAGAGAATGCTTGTTTTTTTACCACGAGGTGAATATTTAAGCCTCATGTGACCGGACGCCTTTCGCCTAGGCCATCCCTGGTCACGGGTTAGCGCTTTTGGATTCCCACTCGCCGTCAGTGACCGCCTGTCACTGACTCCGCCCACTGCACCGTGGGCGTTTAACGATGCTGCCACCACCAAACTCTACCATCGGCGTTTGGAACCGCTTTATTGGTGCAGTCAGGCTCCTACCTCGAAACCTGGTACCGCTTCTGCTGCATATGCGTTTGATTAACTGTGGACACACCTCCTGTTTGGTGTCGGCTGATTCCTCCTGATCCCTCGCAATGGACCAGGTCTGCACGGTAGCTTGGCAGAGGGCTTGAACTTGGAGACACGGAGCTCTTACCCAGAACAGCAGGAGAACGGAATAGCAGTTTGTGCAATTCTGTTGGTCGCAGGATTGAGGCACAATTGAAGTCAGGCGAGGTGTTTATTGCTCAAAGTCTTAAAAAAGACCCTCCCTTCAGATTGAAGGGGAATATCAGCATACAAGATGTTACAGGAATCATACAGCAGGTCTCCTCCACACAGAAGTTACAGGGTTGTACACATACAGGGCCCACAGTCCCTCTTTTTATGTCATTCTAACACACAACATCACAGGGGGGCAAATCCACCCTGTGTTCCTTCTAGCCAATCAGGCTATCTCAGAAAACATAAATTAAACAACATATTACATTTCAAAGGAGTCTCTCAATATCCTCCTTCCTAATCCACCAACACAAAACTGATTTATCATACATTATACTGTCTCCTAAAATGTTGATATAACATTTCCCAGGAAATAGTAAATGACATTCATCAATCAGTTTGGCATTTCCAACCTTAACACATTCAGTGACATCCAAAAGGTTCTTAACAACAAATTGTCTTTTCAAAGGAAGTTCTGTACATGAAGGGTTTGGCTATATGACACCATTCACACAGAGGACTTCCAGTCACCCTATTCATCAGACCTCCTGCTAGTTTCTGCAGACACAGAGGCTGGTCATGTCATATACAGGTATATATTCAATAAGTGCATTTTCTCAACAAAATATACATTTACCATATAGTGCATAGCCTATTAAATATACTCTGCTTCATGCACTAATGCATTACAGATCAGCTGCAGTGCATTGCAGCAATACATATTGTGACACAGTTAGGTTAGGGGGTCCCTCTCCTGAGTAGAGGACTCCTTCCTTACACACACACACAGCAGCAGGGAAGCAGCACACCAGTCTGGATGCAAGTACAAGCTGGTTGGCGCCAGTCTTTATTGTACAATGTCAGAAACATAAAGAAAACATAAATATAAATCCTAGCCCTGTCGGGGCACTAACTTCACAGGTAGTTCCCTCACTACCAGAACCTGGCAGGGCCTAATGCCCTCGCCAGCAACAAAAGAACAGCACAACACTCACGGTTAGCTTTCCAAGTGTCTCTGAGCAAACTCCCTGCCTGCTCTCCCAGGTGAAACAATCAGCCCTAAACAAACTAGGCTTATATTGGCCACTCTCAGGTGGAAAACTAACAATCCTGTTACCAGGCTGCGAGAACCAAAACCTGGAGTGGCCGTGGGTGGAGCCCTCCCTCTCCTCTCACCCACAACCCCCAGGTCCCAAACCGGCTTTTCAAAAGCCGAAACTCGAGCCTGCTACACTGCAGACTTTCTCCTGGGGGTTTAAAACACAAAAGACAGGAATCTGGGACAAATGTACCTGCCACAGACCACTTTACCAGTGATCCTATCACATATCCCCCCTTTGTTTCGACCTGTGGGGCGGAACAACTGAAGCCCCCAAACAATGAACGCGTGACAACGTGTCAGCATTGCCCAGCTGGCTTCCTGGCCTGTGTTCCACTGAAAATTTAAAAGTTTGTAACGCCAAGAACCATCTTGTAATTCTCGCATTACTGTCCTTACTGTCAGACATCCACTTCAGAGGGGCATGGTCAGTGATCAATTTGAACTTTCTTCCGACCACGTAGTACCTGAGAGCCTCTAACGCCCACTTTATGGCCAACGCCTCCTGTCTTTTGTTTGGCGCTCTCGGTTAACGGTACTTGTCAATACCCTTTGGTTAGGTCAAGAGTGGTTAAATACCTTGCCGTCCCTAGTCTCTCAATCAGTTCATCCACTCTTGGCATCGGGTAGGCATCGAATTTTGAAACACTGTTCAACTTTCGGAAGTCATTGCAGAAACGCACACTCCCGTCGGGCTTTGGAATCAACACAATGGGACTTGACCATTCACTATGTGATTCTTCAATAACCCCTAACTCTAGCATATTTTTAATTTCTTTCGACACCGATTATCTTTGTGCTTCTGGTAACCTATAGGGCTTTAGATTAACTTTAACCCCTGGGTCAGTGATGATTTCATGTTTAATGACCGAGGTTTTCCCAGGTACATCAGAGAACAGCACCCTATTTCTAATCAGAAACTCCTTGACCTCTTGTTGTTGAATTGCTGACAGGGTTTTTGCCACTGTCATTTCGGGAACTAAGGGCCCTGGACTTACTGGAGGGTCTCGGACGGCCGACAGTACCGTTCTATCTTTCCAGGGCTTTAACAGATTTATATGGTATATCTGTTCCGGCTTTCTTTTCCCCGGCTGGTAAACTTTGTAATTGACCTGCCCCACTCTTTCTAAGATTTCAAAGGGCCCTTGCCATTTAGCCAAAAGTTTATTTTCCAAAGTGGGAACCAATACTAACACTCTGTCCCCAGGAGCAAAGCTGTGTAACCGAGCATTGCGGTTGTATACCCTCTGCTGTGCCTGTTGAGCCTGTTCCAGGTGCTCTCTCACTATCGGCACTACCGCAGCAATTCTCTCCTGCATTTGAGAAACATACTCAATCACCGTTTTGTAAGGACTAGACTGCCCCTCCCATGTCTCTTTGGTCTAGTAACCCCCTTGGGTGTCTCCCATACAACAAGTCGAAGGGTGAAAACCCGGTGGAGGACTGGGGAACTTCTCTTATGGCCAACAATAAATACGACAATAAGTAGTCCCAATCCCTACCATCCTTGTCGACCACTTTCCTTAGCATGTGTTTTAACGTCTTGTTAAACCTCTCGACCAGCCCATCGGTTTGGGGGTGATAAACTGAAGTTCTTAACTGTTCGATTTTGAACAGGCGGCATAACTCTTTCATGACTTTGGACATAAACGGTGTACCCTGGTCAGTTAGTATCTCCTTAGGTATACCCAGCCTGCTAAAGACATGAACTAGCTCTCTGGCAATGGTCTTGGTTGACGTATTGCACAACGGGATCGCTTCCGGGTACCTGGTAGCGTAATCCATTATGACCAGAATATACTGGTGTCCCCTGACAGACTTCATTAAGGGTCCAATCAAATCCATCGCTATTCTTTCAAACGGCACCTCTATGATAGGCAATGGAACTAGTGGACCCTTAAAATGTGGCCTGGGAGCATGATACTGACACTCAGGGCAGGATGCGCAAAAGTCAGATACCTCTTTATGAAGCCCGGGCCAGAAAAACCTCTGCATTATTCGCTCAGTGGTTTTCTCTACCCCTAGATGGCCTGCCGTTATATGACCATGGGCCAGATCCAACACTGTTCTTCTGTAGGCTTTGGGAACTATTAGTTGTTCCACAACATCTTCCCCCTTCTTAGTCACCTGATATAACAAATCCTGACACATTGCCATGTGGGGATAGGACAAAGGACTATCAGGGTCTACGGGTTTACCATCAACTACTTTTACATTCTCCCTGGCTTTTACCAAAGTAGGGTCATTCAACTGCTCCACGACAAAGACCTCTCTTCTGACCTCTAAATCAGGCAGACGATCACCTGGCCCAACAACACTTCCCACCTCAATGGGAGGCACATCAGTTGGCGGGCCACCGTCACGTTCCGCATTCTCTAGTTCGCCAACCATAGTAGAAAAAGGGAATAACTCTGACTCAGAAGAAACTCCCTCCTCCACTACATCGACAACCTTCTCAAATGGATCGGAGTTGTTCACCTCTGGAACAAAACAGCTTTCCCACAACTTCCAGAAGTGAGCAAAGTCTCTCCCCAATATTGCATCGTACACCAGACCATGCACCAAACCCACAGAAACTATAGCAGAGCCACATGGTGTCTCGATGTTCACCTCGGCCGTAACATAATATTGAGTATCCCCATGTATGCAGGTCACACCAACAGTTTTCCCTGTATGCTTCAAGGGGTTCACCAGCTCTGCTTTTATAAGTGTCACCAAGCTACCATAGTCTAACAGTGCCTCTACTCGGTTGCCATCTACAGTGAGTACACACATGTGCTTATCAGACTCAGCCTGCCGGTCAGCCGTACAGGCTATCTGTGCAAAGAAAGACCCCCTGCGGTAGACATGAGCAGTATCACATTGCATAGGTTCAGTTGTAAGTGCACAATTAGCGGCAATATGGCCGAAGCCACCGCATCGGAAACACTGAGTCATATTAATGTCTAGTCGTTTACGAGGCAAGAACCTTCCCGGCCTGGCAGGCCTGTCTCCAGGTTCTACACCCTCAGCCTTAGGTACATTCCACCGCCCAGCACCCTTCTCCCCTGGAACAGTCTTACCGGTGTCTCTGGGAGTTCGCCGGTGCGCCATCGGGGCTCGGTGGGGTATACTCATCAGCTCCTCAGCCGCCACGTACCTCTCCACCAGCTCGACCAACTGGTCTGCGGACTTAGGGTCTGCATGGCTCACCCACTTGCGCAGAGTCACAGGCAATGATCGCAGGTACCGGTCCATCACAACCCGTTCCACGATCTGTGGTCCCGTCAGCGTCTCGGGCTGTAGCCATTTTGAGGACAGATGGACAAGGTCATGCATCTGTGAACGTGGAGGCTTGTCCTTATGGAACTCCCAGCGGTGGACCCGTTGGGCACGAACAAAGGTGGTGACTCCCAAGCGAGTTAGGATCTCCTGATTTAGTTTTTTATAGTCCTTGGCATCAGCCAGACATAAGTCGAAATATGCTTTTTGTGGCTCCCCAGACAAAAAAGGTGCCACCAGACTTGCCCACTGCTCCTTGGGCCAACTCTCCCTTTCGGCCGTTCTTTCAAATGCGGCGAGATAGGCCTCCACATCATCGCCCAAAGTCATCTTTTGGAGGAAGTGACTGGCTCGTACGGAGTGAGTGGTGGTGGGAGGACCAGTAGTAACATCTCTGGGCCGGGCGACCAGGTGCTGTACCACCTCTCTTATGGCCTGGCTGTTTTCCGCTAAGGCCTGGCGGGTTTACTCAATGGCGACCTGTTGTTGCCTGGCGGATTCCTGCTGAAGTTTGTTAGTCTCCTGCTGAGCCCTGGTAGCTTCCTGCTGAGCCCTGGTAGATTCCTGCTGAGCTGCTGTAGCTTGGAGCAAGGCCGTAATAATGTCCTCCATTTTGTCCTGGGGTGTAGGTTGGAAGCTGAACCTTGCCTCTCTGAGCATTGGCTGACGCCTCCTCTATGGGACTCCAAGGACACAGTGTTATTTCCACACTCACAAATTGGGTGTCTGTCCCTTTAATTTTTAAACGGAAAGTTTTCCTCTTGCTGTAGCTTTAGTGTGTGTGGTTGCCCGCATTCTCCACCATATTGTGACACAGTTAAGTTAGGGGGTCCCTCTCCTGGGTAGAGGACTCCTTCCTTACACACACACACAGCAGCAGGGAAGCAGCACACCAGTCTGGATGCAAGTACAAGCTGGTCGGCGCCAGTCTTTATTGTACAATGTCAGAAACATAAAGAAAACATAAATATAAATCCTAGCCCTGTCGGGGCACTAACTTCACAGGTAGTTCCCTCACTACCAGAACCTGGCAGGGCCTAATGCCCTCGCCAGCAACAAAAGCACAGCACAACACTCACGGTTAGGTTTCCAAGTGTCTCTGAGCAAACTCCCTGCCTGCTCTCCCAGGTGAGACAATCAGCCCTAAACAAACTAGGCTTATATTGGCCACTCTCAGGTGGAAAACTAACAATCCCGTTACCAGGCTGCGAGAACCAAAACCTGAAGTGGCCGTGGGTGGAGCCCTCCCTCTCCTCTCACCCACAACCCCCAGGTCCCAAACCGGCTTTTCAAAAAGCCGAAACTCGAGCCTGCTACACTGCAGACTTTCTCCTGGGGGTTTAAAACACAAAAGACAGGAATCTGGGACAAATGTACCTGCCACAGACCACTTTACCAGTGATCCTATCACAATATATATTTTAATACAGTTTATCATAAACCATGTGCAGTGTGCTTTTAAACTGTGTCCTCACTGGGACCGTAACTGTTTCAGCGCTGGTCACAGTGGGAGCTGGCTCTCCCTGTCCCGCAGCGGCCATGACACACTCTACCTACACTCCCCCAGTGCAGCAAGTCCAGGCCGCTGCATATAAAACATTAAAAACACTTATCAACACTCAGCGCGTAGCGCAGAGTATACATTTATAATGGGCGCCTGACGCCTTTTTGTCCTTTTAACAATGGCGGCACAGCACGGGGGTTAACCCCTTCAGTGCTGTGGCAGCCAATAACCCCGTGTAGCCTGCCTCCGGCCACACCTCATATCCCAGGAAGGGTACTCCATCTCAAGTCTCGCACCCCACATTGGGGCCTCCGAATCCTCACTCAAGGAGAAGGCTTCCAGTGTTTTGTCTGAGTCAATCATGTCGAAGTCGAATAATTGCATGCGACCGCAATTCAACTGTTATCGGACGATTTGGTTGTCCGCTGTCCGATTTATGTTGGTACAATCCACGACGCACCATTGCGTGCACACGCACCCAGTGTGTGCACGTATCCACACATTCGCACAACACTAAATAGCTAATAATATACAACACTCTCACACTGACAAACACAATATTCATGCAGGGTTTAGTTAGTAATGAGAAACAGCTTCTGTATACATGTCTGAGAAAAGTAATTAAAAAAAAATAATAATACACCAGGATAGTGTGAGTGTTTTACATATAAATTGAGAAGCCCCGCATACAGACAAGTATGGCTATGGCAACTGAAATATAACCCAGACACGGATATGCACAATTGAATTTGTCTGAATGAAGAGTCAGAAACAATGATCAGAGAATTGCTTAAGAAGTACTGACAAGTGTATTCTAAATAGGCAGAGGAAAACCTTTGAATTAGCTATCAGACGAAGTGGCAACGGCAGTCAGCTGGGGGTCTCCACCCTGCTTGAAAGTGAACCTAGCTGCTTGTAACACCTTACACTGTAGTTTTAAAATATGTTAGATAGGGATAGCACACTGAATTGCAGAACACACACACATAGACTTTATCATAAGCACTCTACACATAAACACACAATGCATATTAGCAACTTTATGCAAGATTCTCTTACACTTACACAAATTTCCTAAAAGGTTCCTTAGTGTAAAGGCTAATATTAGAAGGTTTATTCATTATTGTATAATGTTATAAAACGCATGTATTTGATATCTAAGATTTAGTATGTAGTAGCCACATCGTGTTTGGTGCTTTTCTAAACCACATTTTATTTGCAGATCTCTGGTTCCATCGGCAAGGAGATCGCAGCATGCATCTGCAAGTTATGGATTATAGAGAATTATGTTTTAGAATGTACTTTGTATGTAGTGTCTATTGATTAGTTAAAACACACACAAAGAGCCATTGGAGGGCTGAACTACCATTGTACTAACTGACCTATGACAGAAGAACCAAGAAGCAGAACCAATAGGATTATGCCAACTCGTTTCTATTGTATTGCCTAATCTCTGCAAGGGTTTATATGCAAGCACCCTGGGTCTGTTAGTTAGTCATCATATTCTTTGTGTTGACGGAGGCTTCACCTTTGATGCCGGAAATCTGGATCCAGAGCGCCTGCGTAATGTATTGACTGTACCTTGTGTGTGTATAATCTTTTGCGCTAATTGTATTTTGGATCAAGGTGTGTAACTATCTGCTTTTTGGTGAATAATATCTTTTTGTGCTTTGGAACCACAAAGTCTGGAAAGCAATTATTTCTTGTGCGACTTATAATGCTAAATAGCGACATTTTGGGTATAAAGGTTATTAGGAATTGATAATCATTACAACACCCCTTCAGTTAAAAAGTTCACAAGATATTGCTACTGCTGCGCCTGTATGTAGCACCCAGGATCCATCTCACGTTCTTATACCCATATGCTTTGATGGAGATAAATGCAGTATTATGCTTTGGTGGAACAGTTCCTCGCTATTATGAATCTTCTCCGTCATTTTGAATCAAGCCTGCCAATGTCGTAAAGTTTATCATCTCATCTTTTCAAGGTGAAGCTTGGAATTCGGTTGAACCTATTTACGAAGCTAAAGATCCGATACGTTTAGATTTAGCAGCCTTTAGTGAGGTGGTAATTAAGGAATTTGGTCCAACCTTTTTAGACACTTCAAAGGAAATTTCAACTAAGACCTGTGTGAATTTTAGTGAATATAATTCTGCCAATCTCCTTCCTCCGGCAGAAAATTAACCAACAGATCTAGATTCTCCTAGTACTTCTGAGTGCATTTGTTTTGATGGAAATTTGGCACACTATTTTGAGTTACTCCAATATTTTGAGGTCATTATGAGAACCGATCCTTCCAGTGGTATTATTCCTACTAACATTGTTAAATTTCTTCTCTCTAGTTTCAGGGGACAGGCATTGGAATGGGCTATTCCATTAATGGAATCTAAAGATCCAGTCATTCTGAATTTTGTAGCTTTCAGTACTACTCCAACAAGTCCACTCGTAGACATTTGCCCCAATAAAGCCTCTAGCCCTGGGATACCATCTTCTACCATTAAGCTCAGATGCACTTCTTGGAGTTCTTCTCAAAATAATACGGTGCAAAACCAATCGGTCCAAAAGGAAAAGTCTCAAGGAACCATTAGAATGTTAAATTACAACACGGATTCAGATCATGATCCTAAGCATGACTAAATACAGTTTTCCGTAGATCCCATTAAGGATCCCTTTCAACTTAAGTCTTCTCTTCCTTTGAATGGTCCTCGACGATCCCGTAAAAGAAGAAAGTCATTGAAATCTTTGTGTCCAACTTTTCTATGACAAATTGATCTTTTAATCTCATTTATCAGTTTCTACTAATGTTTTGAAACTTCCTTGCATCTGGAGGTTTTGGAGACCATCTGGAATATGTTTTGGAAGTTGTGTAATCTTGTACTTCTAAATGTCTTCGAGTCAGAGATTCTTTTTCATTTCTTGTGCACATTGTGGTGTCCGGAGTCCAACCTGAAAAGGGGGGGGTACTGTCAGGTTGCGGCCTAGGATCGGCCATTACTCACAGCAGTGAAAGCTTCACCTGATCCCTTGGGTGGTCAGACACCAGGTGCAGCGGTGGGTGACATGCTGAGCACTATTCCTAGAGCCATGTAGACATCCATGTGTTGCACCGTGCCTTGGTTACTGCAGTCGCCGTCATGGACGTGGCCATGAAAGTTCCTATCACTTGACTGCCCTTTACCCAATGGTAGCATGGTAGTGGTCAGCTGACGCTGTCCACCTATAATCTGCTATTTTAGGGTATTAAGTCTGCCTCCAGACGGAAGGAAGTTGCTTGAGCAATGTTGTCATTATCCAGTGTCTACTGAAGGTCCCATTCCAGGTCCTTCCTCATGTTATTCCTGGGCTTACCAATGCCGACTACAGTGCAACAGTGCATTTTGAAGATCTCACCTCTGTGTGAACCCATTGCCACTTTGTTGCACAACAGTGTGTCCTGAAATTTCCACCTGTGTACGAAGCCATCACAACCCCGTTGTGCTACAGTGGATCCTGTACATCTCGCCTGTTTGTGGAGCAACTGTCACTTCATTGTGCTAAAGTGCGTCCTCTACATCTCACCTGTTTGCGGAGCAATTGCCATTTCATTGTGCTAAAGTGTGTCCTCTACATCTTACCTGTTTGCGAAACAATTGCCATTTCATTGTGCTAAAGTGCGTCCTGTACATCTCACCTGTTTGTGGAGCAATTGCCACTTCGTTGTACTAAAGTGCATCCTCCGACATATCATCTGTGAGACGAACACATGCCTACCCATTGTACTACCGTGCATCCGGAACCCCTCTTTAGTGTACTTTACAAGGGCCAATCCTCAGCGCCATTGTGCCTCATAGATCCTCTGGTGTATACTTTGGGAGCTATACAGTGGTATAGCATATTTGTGGTAGATATATCCTCCAGGGCCACTGTAACAAGATTCTCGATTCCTGTGAGTGCCAGTCACCTGACCAAAGGACTGCAACTTGCCAGCTGGGTGCAGCTAAACACATATCCCACTTGGAGGGGTACTGGTGAACACCTCCTGGTTGATTAGATTCCGCAGCTTTGGTCAGGTCTCGTCAAAGACTGGTACTTGTGGAAGAGGAAGTCTTGTGTACAGGCCCCACGTCACTGGTTCCCTGTCAGCCCAGAACCTCAGCTTACACCCTTCAGCGGGGATATCATACAGCCGGTCGTGACAGCCACAAATGTCATATGCCTGTATAGGGGTCTATTATAGATTGGACATGACCTATGATGGGAAGACTTGTGGACAGTAGCCAAGAATCTATCTGCCTTATTGCCCTATCAGTAATATAAATTCTTGGAATAGTCATATCTAAGTCGTGCTTGGGACAGCAAAATAATATCCAGGAGACTTTTTTCCTTAGTGTAATTATCAGGCTTAACATCAGATGGATTCAAAGTGTATCACATAAATGCCCTTTGCATGTTAGCATGTAGAAGGTCTTACTTGGTCTGAAAGCAGTGCCTCCTCATAGATTGATAAGTCAATATATGGCCTCGCATTACGGCCTTCGAAGTCTCCTAATATAATAGAGTTGTCCAATAATTTAAATGATCATCAACAAACTATTCTCATTTAGTGTTCAAATAAGTGGCAAAATCATCAATGACTCAAATAAGATGGGAACCACCAGAAACTCCAGGTGACCCATGAGGAGCGTAAATGAACAGACACGGTTTTATCCATTATACTATGACTATAGGAGATGCAGTTTATCAATTGCTTCAATATACTATACTCTAAACACACCTTCTCAAAAACACACACACACACACACACACACACACACACACACACACACACACACACACACACACACACACACACACATATATATATATATTGTGATATGGTTGGGGTAGGGGGCCCCTCTCCTAGGGTAAATGGACACCTCCTTACACACAGCAGACAGGAAAATAGCACTCCAGTCGTGGATTTTTGTGCAAGTTGGTAGGCACCAGTTTTTATTGTGCAACATCAATAATCAAATAAACAAACATAAAATAAATCCTAACCCGTCTGGGCTCTAACTAGACAGTAAGTTCCCTCACTAACCGAACACTAAAATAAGCTCACATCCTCAGTACCTTCTGGTTTGTAGCAAACAGTGTCTCAGAGCAAGCTAACCTGCGGGCCTGCTCTCCCAGGTATGAGACCACAAGTAAACCTAGCTTATCACAGCCATCTCCAGGTGCAAGCCCTAATGACCTGCTACCAGGCTGAAAGGCCTAACCACCAGAGTGGCCTGTGGATGGAGCCCTCCCTCTCCTCACATCAACACACCCAGGACCCATTCCGGCTTTTCACAAAAACCGACATTTCTAGTCTGCTTAGTCCAACAGACTTCTCCTTAACTAGATGAAGCAAATAATATTGTGAGGTGGTCAAAATTGATTGGAAATTACTGGAAATAAATGTTATTGAGGTTAATTATACTGTAGGAACAAAAACAGGCCCATTTTATGTGATTTTAGCTGTTATGATTTTTTAAGAAAAAATCCAGATCGAAAACCAAAACACGGAAGTGAGGTTTTGGCAAAACCAATCCAGATCCAAAACCAAAACACAGAAGTGAGGTTTTGGCAAAACCAATCCAGATCCAAAACCAGGGTAGATCCAGTTCCAAAACACGGGGGTCGGCGCACATCTATAATTTATATGCCAATGTCAGTCTGTAGTCCCATGTGGGGATATTAGCGCACGGTATCCTGTCCGCTGGAATCCTGACTTAATCCTTCTTATTCTATACTAACACATAATTTGTCAAATCAAATAAATATACCAGACATTTAACATTTAATATTTTTTTTAACATGTTTTTTTTACTTTTTTTATTAACATTGGGATTTTGTGTTCCAAACAAAAAAATTATGAAATGGCTCTGCTGAATGCGGTCCACTGATTTTGCCATTTGGGCGAGGTAAGTGGCCAGGAGTTCCAGCTCCCTCCTGAGCATGTTGTTGAAGGCCTGGCTGTCTGTAATACCCCTTTCACATCGCAAACACGGGTTGGACCCGGGTTTTGAACCTGAGTCTGACCCGTGTCAGGGCCTTTCACATCGCTTTAATAACCTGGGTTATTCTCGGGTTATTGCAGATTTGGTGTCTTTTAACTGAACCCGGGTTGCCCATGTTAAAACAGTGTGATGTCATTTTTAAATTATTTTATTGGCTCACAATTATGATGACGTTTTCAGTAAAGAAAAATGAGGGGCTGGGGAATGCTTGCAGTGCAGCAATCATGGCCGACAGAGCCATGTCACAGATGCAGCCCACATTTTGCTGATGTTGCAAAAAGTTATCGCATCCTTGACAGTGCCAGTTATCTGTTTACATATTTCTTCCTCACCCCTGATCCGCAGCAACTCCATAACTTCTTCATCACTCCAGTTTGCCAAGATTCCTCCAGTGAAAGTAAAGTACAGTATAGTACACTTTGCTGTCTGTATATAGCTTATTATTAGCTGCCTTTTCCCCAAAGTGTGCAGTGCAGGACAGTAATGTAAATACAGAAACATGTGCTCTGTGTGCATGCTGGTCAGCTGACTGGAAAAAGCCAATCAGCACTATTTTCTCAGACCCGGATCGAATATCCCGGGTCTGTACCATTTAAGAGCCAAATAACCCAGGTCCGACCCGTGTTTAACCCTTCTTTTAACCCGGGTTGAAATACCGAGTCGGTCGACCCGGGTTATTCATTTTAGTGCATTTAAAAATCTCGTCGACCCGGGTCAACCCGGCAACAACCCGGGAATAACCCGGGTTATTTTGGCGATGTGAAAGGGGTATAAATGAATATGATAAAAAAAGAAAAGCTGGTTTATCTTGTTATGTTGATCCTAGCATGTAACCCCTGATTGCAGTGTTGTAATGATGCAGATTCAGCAAATAAATGTTTAATAAATAATTGAGAATAAACTTTTAAAATGGATGGATTTACACAGCAGCTCTGTGTGAATGATCTTAACTATCCTTCTTGTAATGGTGCTCAAAATATAAAGTAGGTTACGGTATATTTGTAAACTAAAATGTGACCATGCAAGACCATCCGAACACAAATAAACAAAAACTTAGGTATACCTTATTTCTAATGTGTTTAGTATATTAAGTGGCCAGTAGCATGTACCTTCTGCCAGGAGTTCACCATAAGTAGAAACATCAGAGGATGTTGCAGGGGCGAAGAACTGGGCAGGTGAGGAGTGGGCCGGGGAGGGAGATTCTTCTGGGGATTGCAAAATAGGGGGTGCTACCACCCTCCTCCTCCTAGCTCTCTCGATCCGCTCTTGTCCTAGGATATGAAATGTTTGTTCAATTATTAAGGTATTTATTTTACTTTTTTAACAATAAAACATACATAGACACATACAAAGTTGATTTTCAGCTATATAATAAGTACTTTATCACAGATGATGCAAAACATAAATGCCATATTCAATTAGTTGCAAAAATTCAGAAAGGTTTCGCCTGCCGCACTTTTTCGCCTACAACGCGTGTTTTGGCTGTGTAAACTTATCGTGCGCGCACCTGCTATTCGCCCTATTCAATTCCAAAGGACGCAAAAACGCGTTCCGGTGATACACTGGCAAAAAGTGCTGCCAAAAATCGGGAAATCAGCATGACACCCCCCAAAAGATGCACTAACATTGGTGATCAATATAGATGTCCCCGAATAGCCCTACTGAAGCTATTTGGGGAACTTAAGTGCTGTCAATTGCCTATAAATAATGTATTTGCACAAGTGGTGAAGAATAGCATTAAGGTGTTTTTGTGGTTTAAAATAAGTAGTCCTGTCAAATTTGGAGTATTTGAAAATGGGTGCAAGCATGTTTTAAATTTGCAAAATTGAGGTTTTAAAATTTTAAAAAAAATATACACCTTCAGCAAGCACCTGCAATCTCAAAAACACCTCACCCATACTTGCAGACCCACCAAAAGTCTTTTTCGCTGGTTTAAAGGTTCGTACACCCACTTTGTACTTTTTTGGCTCCATTTTCAAAGTAATTTTTTTGGGTGTTCCTCAATTTTTTTGGTGGTGTTTTGGACGCAGTTATGCTTTGGGGGGCTGTCCCAAGAGTGCTCAGTGGATTTCCGATGTTTGCACCCCAAAACCACAATTTTGCACTTTTTTCAAAACCTATTCATAGGCGAATATTTTTTGCCTATTACATTGCATTGAGTTTTCGCGTACGCGAAAACTATTTGGAATTGAATACGGCGATAAGTTTCCACCTGGCGAAATTACGTAATCCGTTAAACTTTTCTGCGGGAAATGGCTTTTCGCGTCTAATTGAATACGGTCCTATGCATACTAACATAAATGTACACGAATGCATGTATTCATGTACTACACTTATTTCTGTAAATGGTCGTCCGCAAGAGGGCTAACAGCTCCGGGGAGCTTTGCCGCAGGTCCAACCAGTGCCGCTCCAATTGCACAGTAGTGCGTCAGTACCCGAGCCTACGGAGGCGTTTCCGCACCTCCGCGTATGCCCGCAACTGCTGCCGGTTGAGTATCAGCAGTGGTACGACCCCTAGCCAGCGGTCCATGACTTGCGTCAGGACGCAGAGCTCCCGACGACTGAAAGCCGCAGCTCTCATGATGGCAATGGCAAATATTACAGTGCATCTTATATAATTTCTTTCCTATTCTGTGATTGGTTTTCAACTTTGACAATGCCTTCATGTCGGAGTTCACATATTACTTTAGGTGGATTTTGATTGGCTGCCTGCATAAAGATGGCTGCTTGAAGTATTGTTCACTAATGTTTCTGGGTAAAAATTAAAAATATAGGAGTGCAAAATATTTACATCATGCTACTGAATGCTCACGGAGAGGCCTCAGCGTACTCATTATTATGTTTACGGTTTGCCACAAACAAATATACAATTTTTAATTTATTAATTTAAAAAATATAAATGCATACGCATGTATTGGCCGTACCCACGGACGTGTGCAATGCTGCACCGCTATGCGTTCTCTAACTTGCGTTTTAACATATCCAACACATAAATGAATTTAAACAGACATACACATACACAATTTAAACTACAATTTATAACAGTCATACTCATGTGTAAAAAAATTTAATTGTCAAATTATGTTGTCACTGTGAACAGAGAATATCACCAGTTTCTTTTAATAAAGTGCAAAACATATAGCCTAATCAACTATTTTTTTTGTACTTGTTTGTGATGTACTTTTAGATATGGTGTTGTCTGAGATCACAATCTTACAGGAAAGCAGCTACATTAATTCTATTTTTGATAAACTAATGGACACATACACACACCGCCTGAGCTGTTTTCTAAAATGGTACTGCTGCACGTAATGTTCATCTAACATACTAAACAATTTTTAAAATTGTAAATGATCAAGATTCAGAAAAGGTTAAAGTAGCATATAGCTTAAAATGGAGCAACAGTTGGCACAAATATTGTTTTTTTATTAAAATGTTTGTAGCATGTTAGTTTAGGTCCATAACAGTCATCAACACACAATTGAGGATATACAGCAAAAATAATGTGTAAAGGTAGTAAGATGGCACTTATATTCATAAGTGATGTTGCCCATAGCAACCAATCACATTAGAAAATACCTTTTCCTTGCACCTTCTAGAAGATTAAAAATAGATTTTGAGTGGTAGATATGGGCAGCATCAATTTATCCTAAATGGTGTAATAGATCATTACAACTGCAATGCTACAGTATATCTGCAAATTATTG
Source organism: Taudactylus pleione (assembly GCA_031769625.1). Taxonomy (NCBI): domain Eukaryota; kingdom Metazoa; phylum Chordata; class Amphibia; order Anura; family Myobatrachidae; genus Taudactylus; species Taudactylus pleione. The sequence goes on along the minus strand of JAUIMM010000024.1, from coordinate 4,511,463 downwards.
AATGAACAACTAGAGAGTATGCACCTGTATGATTTAAATTAGGCACAATTTAAAGAAATTAAAAAAAAAAAAAACCTTGTGTGTTTTGTTGGCAAGATCAATGTATTATTGGCATTGTAATCAATTCTAGAATCAAGGCCACTCATTGTAACTTTGTTTTTGAAAATTAGTTAATTTATACAAAAAAACAATGAAAACACAATTTGTAATGTCAAATATCTAAAATATTGATCACACACTTGTTGACGGATAGTGACATTGGTCACAAATCTGGCAGAAGCACCATCATCATCCACAGCATGAACCAATGCTGAGTCCATGGCCACATTGCTCTGTATAGCTATGTTGTGAAAAATACAACATAGCACAATCATTTTGCCAACCATTGCTGGATCATACATTATTGCACCACCAGTTCGGTCTAAACATCGAAAACGTGCTTTCAATAAGCCAAAGCAACGCTCCACAATCTGGTGGCAGTATGTGCCGTATTATATTTGGTTTGGGCTCCAGGTTTAGGGAAAGGAAATGGAGTGAGTAGCCATGGACAACAAGGGTAAGCACTATCTCCTGTTAAAATTTTAAGAAAAATATTAACAAAGATGGCTGAGAATCCCTGCCACCACAGCTACGGTGGTCTGAAAGGACCCTGAGACACAAAAGTGTAAAACTGAAAGTAATTGTGTCAGTGTTGGAATGTGTTTTTGCGACTCTAGATCACTGCACAATTTTGAGAGTATCTAGGATGACATGAGGTGGCAACTAAAAACGATGCAAAACCTCATCATCAGGCATTCCAAATAAGGAAACATGTTTGCGGAAGATAGGCTCCCTTCGCCTGGGATGTAATGGTAGGTTACTTTTAGGATTTGGTGACTCTGATGTTTTATCACATTCAGATTGCAGCAAAACTGCCCAAGAATGCTCTAGCCAATTGATACAGAAACACACAAGTTAATATACACATAAAAACAACCATATATTGCAAATTTCAAATAAATTTTAAAAATTACCGGACCGCTATTGACCATCCTTAGGTAAATGATTGTAGTTTGAATAATTCTATGTAAAAAAGGAATAAAAAGTTTAAATTAAAAATGTATGCCAAACAATTTAAAATGTGAAAGTGGTAAGCAAAAACAAACAAACAAAAAAAAAATATGACCATGTTTTCAAAACAACAACTCCCAAAAGGCACCAAACACAAAGTGGAAGCAAACTGCTGCATAGGGAAACAAACACAGAAAAGGTGTAAACATGACATGCAGCACTATATACAACATGCAACAAAGACAATCACACTTACCTTATGAAAACCAAGCATATCCTCCTATGCAGAGTAAACACAAAAGTTTGGGAAGGAACCCAAAGAAAAGTGGCAGCAAACTGCTGCATAGTACCTTATTCTGGCTGTAATGTCAAGCAAAAAAACGGATCAGAAAACCATAGATATGTAAACAATTCCACAGTCACGAATGCATGTAACGTCTCAGGGGACATGGAGGGTCTTACATGCCATCCTTTTATAGGGTGCACACACGCACGCAATGAGCAATGGCATATGCACGTTCATGACATGCTATAAAAAGGGCCTCCAGCTGGTTTACAAATGATGGGGAAGCAGAGAGGTAAGAACAAAGAAAACATGAATCCTCCTGGAGAAGAAACACCACTTTGGGTTTTTAAAATAAAAGTTCATGATTTTGCATTTTTTTGGCGTTAAACTGCCACATTCTTGACAATTTCTCTACTCTACCTAGATCCTTAATCATTTCTTTGGTATACAATTGGGAAACCGGCTGCCAGATTCCCGACAGCCGGCTTCCCGACTGCTTTATCCCGGTGTGGGATAAATGACCGGCATCTATATCTAGATGCCTGTCATTTCCCCGATGCCAGGAGACCAGCGCCCGGCATCCCGATCGAAGGTATGCCGGGCGCCGTGAGCGGACAGCCGTGGGGGGGGTTAGGTTTAGGGCACCCGGGGGGGACTTAGGGTTAGGCACCCCCCGGGAGGTTAGGGTTAGGCTAGGTGGAGGGAGGGTTAGGGTTAGGCACCCCCGGGGGACTTAGTTTTAGGCAGTGGGGAAGGGGGGATTAGGGTTAGGCACAGGGAAGGAGGTTAGGGTTAGTCACCCCTAAGGAGGGTTAGGGGGGTTAGGTTAGATTAGTTGATACTTACCTTACCACGATCGGGATTTCCAGCACTGTCGGGCTTCCGCTAACGGGCTCTGCTGTTTTGTCGGGCTGCCGCTGCCGGGATTTCATACCGATTTCATTTATCTCACCCTTCCTGGTATGTCTACCCTAATGCATTTCCTTTGTGTCATCTGCAGAAAAGGCATACTTTCGCTTATATACTATTTGCAATGTCCCTAACAAAGTTATTAAAAAACACTGGTCCAAGTACAGATCCTGGGGTACACCACTTGTAGCCTTTTCCTCCCGAGACTGAACTCCATTTACTACAAGTCTGTTTCCTATCCTGCAACCAGGTTCTTATCCATTGAACTGTCTTTGAATCCAATCCCATGCTTTCAAGTTTATTTAGCAGTCTGCAATGTGGAACAATGTCAAAAGCCTTACTAAAGTTTAGATATGCTACATCGACAGCACCTCCTTCATCTATTATTTTAGTTATACAGTCAAAAAAGTAAATAAGATTTGTTTGGCATGATCTTTCTCCAATAAATCCATGCTGTTTGGGATCCTGTAAATTGCTGGAATTGAGATATTCCACAATTCTTTTAATAGTGTTTCCATAAATTTCCCTACTACTGGTCAGGCTTACTGGTCGATAGTTGCTTGCCTCTTCCTTGCTTTTACTTTTTTTGCAGTGGGACTACCTGTGCTCTTTTCCATTCCTCTGGAATTACTCCTGTAGCTGTTACGATCCACTGCCGTGATTTCTGACTGTTCTGTAGTTTCCAGTCCTGGATGTTGCTAGGCAGCAGGGAAGCTGTCAGTATGTAAGTTTTAGCTGCAACCAGTCTGTAATCAAGTCTCACTCTGTGGGCAGCTCAAGATGCAAATTAATCTCTAATCAAGGAAGCTAGTTTTGCATTGATTCTACCTCCTGTTAAATTGCAGTCCCTGCTGGTGGAGCTGTTTCATTTGGTCCCTGTTCATGTTTTGCTGATCCAGAGTTCCTGTAGAAATTCTCAGCTAAGTGTATCACCACTGTGCATTTAACCTGTTGATATACACTCCTTTGTATACCACGGTTTTACCTGTGCTTGCATTATCTGCTAAGCAACCCACCTGTGCCTTGCTGGAATCACTGTTTTAACCAGTGCCTTTCTATATTGGGATTGCTATGTTATGCTGCTGCTGCAATAATAGTGACTATGTTTTATCATTACCACTGCATTGAAGACTGGTACATATCTGAGTGTTATATTACTTGCATTCGCCTGTGGTTTAGTACTGTGCTGCACTTCAAGAGAATTGCATTATCTTATGTCCAATACCTGCATTCACCTGTTAACCACAGGTGAATACTGTGCTGCACTTCAAGGATTGCATTACTCCAGCTATTACCTAGTGATCTCCTGTCTGTTGCATAAGACCCTACTGTTCAGAGGTATAAGAGTAGTATAGAGCACACTTTTCTGTCAAACTCAAAAGTGACAGGTGCCCCGCCCACTCTCCTCCCACACCACGCCCACTCTCCATCCTAACCCCGCCCATATCACTCTTCCTGACACGCCCTGTTTTACGCCCCTTTTTTATATAAAATGTCATATAAATTTTATATCTTTTTTATATAAAATGTCATATAAATTTTATATCCTATTAATATTAACTGCATATAAATGTTATATGCTATTGATAATAATGGGCTATCAAATTAATATAGCATTTATATAAAATGGGTAATTCGTAATTAATTGCAACGTATAATGAATATTATTAACCCTTATAAGAGTAATAAGCTGATTATGTCTACAATCAAATACGCCGACGTGTGACACCACGCGGCTAGCTGGGAAAAATGCGAATGAAAAAAGCGTATTACACGGTATTAAATCCAGGGAGTTATAGCGGCATTGATAAGTTTTATGCTGCAAAAAAAGGCAGGTTTAAAAGAACCGATATTAAAAAATGGCTGCGTGGTCAAGATGCTTATACTTTACATAAGCCGGCCAGGAAAAACATGATCTGCGTATCGGATATAAACCAGCAATGGCAATGCGACTTGGTCTCGCTCATAGATCTCGCGAGGTACAACAATGGTTTTAAGTACATACTAACCATTATCAATATTTTCAGTAAGAGAGCGTGGGCGGTAAGCCTAATGAATAAGAATGCTACAGCGGTCGCTAATGCATTTGAAAAAATATTCCATCAGGATTACATACCAAAGAAGCTGCAAACTGATAGTGGTAAAGAGTTTCTAAGCAAAATCCTAAAAAAGCTGTTAGAAAAATATGGTGTACATCATTTTACTACCAATAATGATGTCAAAGCATCGGTTATAGAGCGCTTTAATAGGACTTTAAAAACACGGATGTGGCGTTATTTCACAGCTCTGAATACATACAGATATATAGACGTATTACAGTACTTCATAACCAGCTATAATAATACATACCACAGAATGATTAAGTGTACGCCGTATGAAGTGAACCCCTTTTCAAGACCATGTACGGAGATTACTTTAAAGCCTGTAAATCCCCGCCACGTTTAGCCGTCGGTGAGCACGTACACATCTCCAAATATAAGGATATATTTCAGGAAGGCTACGAACAGAATTATTCTGAGGAAATATTTGTAATACACGGAGTGAACACTAAAGGTCTTAAGCCGCTTTATACGTTGACGGATCTGTACGGCGAAACTATAACGGGTAGTTTTTACCCCGAAGAGCTTCAAACCATACCAAAAAACTATAATAGAACTTACAAAGTGGAAAAGATTTTAAAAAATAAGACGGTCAGAGGACGGAAATACGCATTTGTCAAGTGGCGCGGATACCCCGCAAAATTTAACAGCTGTGTCGCTGCATCGGAGATAAAAGATATATAAAACACAACATCTGCTAAACAAGGAGAGATGGATGACAGATCGTTCTACATATCCTTACCCAGCAATGCCTCGGCAGACACATTCCCACAAAATAAGATTTCTAACTATACAACAAAACTTGCAAAACCGATACACTTAAACGGTGAATGGGAGGTAGCTCTTACAGAAATACAATACCCCCACACCTGGAATACTTTGGATATACACGATTGTGTGTTGCAAATAACAAAGTGGGATAGCCAGCGCTTGGATATCACGAGGGTGTGTATTAAACCCGGTTTTTATGAAACAATCGAGGCGCTACTTGTGGTAATCAATGCAGAAATTGCGCAACATAAACTGGAGGGAGGGTTAAAACTATGGTATGATCCGCTTGAACGCAGCATATCCTTCGACAATAAGCCCTTGTACCAGATCACAGCAGGCGCTAAACTGACAAGAATACTGGGTTTACAACCTAAAACTAAGTTTTTAAAGCCATGCGCTGACATTAACGGAGGACAATATACGTTGTACGTGTACACAGACATTATCGAACACCAGAGGGTCGGTGATAGTTATGTCCCATTGCTACGCACGGTTGAAATTAAGGGGCGTAACAACGATATGGTAACAATTCGATATGAGAAGCCCGATTATGTACCTTTGTGCAAAGCACATTTTTACACTATAGCCATAGAGATAAAGAACGACCAGAATGAGAACATCTCATTTAAGTTTGGGAAGGCGATCGTGAAACTACACTTTAGACGTCGCAAAAATGATTTTTATTAACTAACAGAATGGTCGCTATTAAAAATTATGGTGATCCGACACTCTACGCGCAATATTATAAAGCGCAAGCCGGTAATGGTTTACCCGGCTTTCACGGCAGCGCGTACATGTACGGCCGCGGATTAGGCGGCATTTTTCGAAGCCTTTTCAGAAAAGCGATGCCTCTTTTCCGAAGAGGTCTAGAGTTGGCTAAACCACACGTATTTGTGAAAAGAGTACAGGTCTCACCAGCAGTGCGTATTGGGCACGCGCAGGCCCTGCTAAATGGCAACGCGAAATACGCACTGCTGGTGAGACCTGTACTCTTTTCACAAATAGAGATGCTGCGATGATCTGTATTTTAAGGGGTTCAACTTCCGCTGACATTAAGCAGAATGAATCTTTGTTTCTGGGGAGTTTAACCTTCAAATCAACGGCATTTAAAATTAGTTTATGTTGGTTAAAAAGGTCGCAGTGCAGGGGTCCAAGTAATTCAACCGATCGGCTCTGCGCTGTTGCGCGCTTTCTAAATCCAATATTTGCGCCATCCAGCGCACGTGTGTTATGTTCTCCGGCCTCATCTTTGTAAAATAATCCAGTGGTGTGCTTTGTTGACAATGCATCAGAGCTATAATTCAATATAGTCTCAATGTACGCCCGATAGGCGTAACGATTATTGGATTGTGAAATGAGCCTGTCGCCCAATGTAACATCCACTTGGCTGAATAACGTCGCTATGGGGTAGTTAATAAGGGCGGCCCGTGCACCTTGTGGTATCGGTGTGTTATCAGCACGTACGATCTTACATGTGACGTACAGCAGAGTGTTGTTCAGATCGTAGTAGTGTTCACCGCTGGCTGCTATATAAAATTCAAGTGGCGCTGTGTCGGATAGCGCCGCTAAAGGTTGAACCTCGACATACAGACTTTTCTCCACGCTAGTTTGCGTCGGGGGTACGTCGAAAAGATTCAGCTCTGATTTTGCGCATTCAACTGACTCTGCGTGTATGAAAGACATTATTAAAAAATATCACCAACCCCTCGCGTCGCTTTTCTCTTCTTATTTAAGTTGCGACGTCTCCGGTTTTTGTTTAAAAGGGGCATACACCACGGTGGAAGTGTTGTTGTCCGCTTCCGTTTTCTTTTAGCTGCTCCTTTCCTTGTATATATTAACCCTGAACCATCTTGTTTTGCTTGATTCGCATCGTGTATTTTATTCACAACGGCCGTTGTGGCGTGTCCGATAACATCTTTTGCAATATTACGTGCAGCGGTCTTTACGTGTGGTTTAGCCAACTCTAGACCTCTTCGGAAAAGAGGCACCGCTTTTCTGAAAAGGCTTCGAAAAATGCCGCCTAATCCGCGACCGTACATGTACGCGCTGCCGTGAAAGCCGGGTAAACCATTACCGGCTTGCGCTTTATAATATTGTGCGTAGAGTGTCGGATCACTATAATTTTTAATAGCAACGATTCTGTTAGTTAATAAAAATCGTTTTTGCGACGTCTAAAGTGTAGTTTCACGATCGCCTTCCCAAACTTAAATGCGATGTACTCATTCTGGTCGTTCTTTATCTCTATGGCTATAGTGTCAAAATGTGCTTTGCACAAAGGTACATAATCGGGCTTCTCATATCGAATTGTGACCATATCGTTGTTACGCCCCTTAATTTCAACCGTGCGTAGCAATGGGACATAACTATCACCGACCCTCTGGTGTTCGATAATGTCTGTGTACACGTACAACGTATATTGTCCTCCGTTAATGTCAGCGCATGGCTTTAAAAACTTAGGCCCTGATTCAGACCCACTCGCAAGAGGGCGTACGCACGTTCGGCGTACGTAAAAAAATATTTAAATTCAAGCACTCGCTCGTATTTTCGTACGCAGCTAAAAATCCGCTCCAAACTCAGGCGACCCCTCCTCTAACTAACGAGCGTGCCAAATAGCAAGCGTACATCCCCGAAATGGCTTGAAGGGAACGCACGCACAAGTACAAACCGGAAGTGGGACTGTCAGATTCCGATTACCTGCTCGTTTTTTCTGCCTACCTCCCTCAATCGTATCATGCCAATCAATGTATCAATTAGCTTAATTGTTTTTTTTTTTCAACACAATGCAATAAACTTTAATCTTGTCCGTGTTTGTATTTGCTCGCAGAATACGTACGGCTGAAACCTTCGCTTTTATTGTTCAAAAGACATGTTAGCCCCAATTAAACAATTGTTCTATTTGTTTGTCTCCCCACAATTTTTCTGTGGTTCATTTCTTTATTTAAATTTGCTTACGCATGTCACTGCATCAAGCCTATCATAACTCTCAAGAGATTTGTGGCCCTGTCGAACACATGACTCATACACTAACCAATAGAATTTGTCCTGTTAATTTCCCAAATACATTAGCCAATCAAATTTTTTTGGGGTGCTTTATTAAAAATATTTTGCCAAAAAAACACCATTGCCATCACGAGATCCGCCGCATTCACCAGGCGCGAACTGCTGGTGCTGACGGAGGTGATGGACAGGCGGATCACCAGTCAGCCTCCACCCATCTCCAATAGGCGCAAGCGTTCCGCATATGCGGAGGTACATCGACGCCTGCGCTCCTTCGGCTCACGCCGACATATTGGCCAGCTGGAGCGCAGGTGGTCGGACCTGCACCGGCGGACGCCCCGCTTGCTGGCATGCTTTCGCATGCAGATTGCGGAAAGTAAGTGTTCTGGACTGTGGTTTTCAAGTTTATCTTGTGGGCCCTAACTGAGTGTGCATGTTTTCATGTCTGTCCTATTGAGTCATTGTAGTCATATCTGCATGTGCATGTTTTCATGTCTGTCCTATTGAGTCATTTTTTTTTAATTTTTTTTTTGGATTCCTGTTGAAACTAACCACAATATTTTTTTAATTTTTTAGGGGCACAGCAAACACTACGGCGGCATCGCCAGACAAGACGCCGGTCCCGGACCCTCTCTCCAACCCCCAATTCGTCTATTACCCCCTCCTCCCCAGACCCTGTGGCCGAAATTTCAGGCCTACTTCCCCTCCAGCCCAATTCCCCCTCTCCTCCATCCGTCCCTACTCCAAATACCCCCTCCCAGGATTCCTCAAACACCTTGCCCCTAGGTTTGGGGAATGTAGCCACCTCTGAGGTGGTCCAGGGAGTGGCTTCTGGCTCTGTCGTTTTTGAGAACGGTATGTTTTTAAATTTTATTTTGGACACCACAAACTGTTTGTATGTAATCATGTGTCGTCCCCATTTTTTTTGCCTTTCTGTCGCCTTAGGGTACTTTTGGGGGTTGTCTTTACCTGTTCCTGCTGATGTCACCATACACATATCACACCTGTGTGCCTTTTTTTAGGGCCCTTGTATTTTTGGCCTACGACATTTTGGGGTGCTGGGTTTTATCCGTGTAATGTTTTTTTGGCCCACAAGCTTGTAAGTTTTGGTTTGCTTGTTTTGTGTTTTTTTAGAATGTTGCTTCATTATCGATTTATTAATCCCCAAACTTTTGTCACCCACAGAGGAACAGAGGCGTCAGGAAGAGATATTGAATTGTGTGGGCCGTATGCGGGAGCAGGTCACCGGGCTTATGCAGGGCCTTGACCATCTGTTGGTCCTCCTTAGGAATTAGTTTTTTTTTTATGTTATTTTCGAATTGTTTCATAATAAATCAGTTTTAAATCAAGCTCTGTCTCATGCGTTTGGAGTAAATCCAAGATTCTTTACACTGACATAAGTAGACTCTTCAAGCAAGGATTGCCACAGAATCTCACTACAGATTGTGTGTTGTATTTTGAAGGCAAACAGGCACAAGAAACCCCTCCCAGTACCAATGTCATTTTCCTTTTTTGGGGTGGACAACATGATAGTTTACAACATTTTTCAGGTTCCTATTTGGTGGCCAATCTGCTTAGGACAATCTTACGAAGGCAACTGATTGTACAGGATTCCTTGGTGTGTTGGTTAGTACCCAGAAAACATATTACATTTTAGCTCCACTTGCTTCATTACTGGGTTACCCCTTAGGTAAAATTAACGTTTGGGAGTTTGTTTACACTTGCTTCTAACGTGCCCAAAAAGGAAACAAATTACACTCTCCAAATATTTATTCACAACAGAAATCAAAATACAAAGTGGTCACTCACAAACAAAACACACAGTGATAATCAGAAATACACCACATACCAAAAACACACAACAAACACACAACAAATCAAGAACTGGTTGACGAAGGTCCATGCCCACATGATTTCAAAAATATGGCGTTGCAATATTGGTGTCAGAATATATTCCTGAAGTTTCCACATAAAGGTTTTTGAAGGGTAGCAGGAAGTAGTCATCGTGGGAGTGCCAAAGATTATGCAAACAAACAGAAGATGGTGCAAGAATTAATATCAAAAAAGATGAACGCTAAAAAACCGTAACACATTGGGTATACACACTGTTGTTTGGTCAATAATTACCTAAAATATCGGGCCACCACATCATCGCGTATGGCCCCCCCACATACTGACCTCCGACCAACCTCGGGGGGGCCATCCTCAGGTAAGGCATCCTCTGGCTGCATTGGAACACCACTCCTTATGGCGATGTTGTGAAAGATCCCACACAGGACCACAATTTTCGAAACCATATCCGGCAAATACATGAGCTCGCCACCAGAGCGGTGGAGGCATCTGAATCGGCCTTTTAAAAGGCCGATACAGCGCTCCACCACTTGCCTGGTGGCTGTAAGTGCAGTATTAAACTCACTTTGTGGACCTGGTGTGGGACCCAAATAAGGAGTGAGCAGCCAGGGCATGCAAGGGTATCCACTGTCTCCTGTGAAAAAGAATAGACAACCTCAGGATCACTGTGTATCAAGCTTAACATTGTTATGTACTAAAGGTCTACACTTACCCAGAAGCCACGCATCACCAGCTTGGAGGTTGGTTAATTTGTGCCATATCCCTGATTGCCGGATGACGAAGGAGTCATGTGCACTTCCTGGTAATTTTGCATTCAGGGACAGGATCTGGAGGGAGGCATCACATACCACCATTACATTCAGGGAGTGATAGTGTTTCCTGTTTCGAAATATGGCCTCCAGCCGTGCTGGAGGCTGAAGTGGTATGTGAGTACCATCCACAACCCCTATGATGTGTGGGAAGCCAGCTATTTGGTAAAAATTGGCCTTGGCCACACTAAGGGCACCCATATCCAAAAGCATTTGAATAAAATGATGGAGGTGCTTGAAAAGTGCCTCCATCACTGCCCTCAGGATCCGGGAAAAGGAGGATTGTGAGATGCCCGCCACTATTCCCACCGTTGTTTGAAACGATCCTGAGGCACAGAAATGTAACACCGCCATAATTTGCGTAAGTGGTGGTATTGCTGTTGGACTGTCAATTTGCCGCTCAAGATCACTCTCTATTAATGAGAGAGTGTCTATGATGATTTTGGGAGGAAGACGGTAGCGTCTTAAAACCTCATCATCGGGCATTCCAAAAAGGGTGACACGTGTTCGAAATATCTGGGGCCTTGCACGCCTACGATGCCTACGCCTGGGACGAGATTGAGGTTGGTCGGCTTCCGGGAGCATGGCCAGAACAATCCGCCCAAGATCAACCTGAAATGGCAAGATTGGAATGTAAGGCTTTGGACCCACCCCAAAAGAAAATTAAGAACAACTTAGCTTGATGATACCATCCATTGCTGCTTACATGCCGGGGTATTGTCATGATACGTCCAAACTGAAATTAATCACAAAAATAATTTGACAAATTTTACTCTGTGCATTTATGTTTCTAAATTTTGTTCTGGACAAAACTTAAAATATGCGAAACACACATTTGGCCAAAGAGCAAAACGACATTGCACACAGTACATCAAAATGGGTTGAAATGTAAGCCAAAAAAGCGAAAGGGCAACCACAAAAATTTTTACAGGATTAATAAGCATTTAAAAATGCGCTAATTAGTACGCAAATACAAGTTAATAAACAAACTGAGAAAAATGCGCTAATTAGTTCGCAAATACAAGTCACAATAGTAAGTAGTAAAAATGCGCTAATTAGTTCGCAAATACAAGTCACTATACAAACAGAGAAAAATGCGCTAATTAGTTCACAAATACAAGATTAAAAATGGACTTACCAAGAGCAAATATATAAGATTCCAAATCAAAAGGTCTTTGGGTCCGACATTAATAAAAAGCTAAAAGATATGAAATTATGGATCCAAAAATTAAAAACAAGAAGAAACACAATGAGACACCAATTGAACCAAAGTTAGACTTCACAAAACTTACCAAATCAAGAAACGAGGCCAAAAAAAAATATACCAAAAAAGAGAACGGAAAATAAAAACGCAAATCTAGCAAACAAAATAAACTCCAAACGCCAACTCCTTTATCCACAAACAAGAAACTCCAACCAAGGTAACCTCCAACAATCCAAAAACGCCACCTCGACTCGAGACACACCAAGCCATAAATAGTGTTTCGTTTCCCGCACAAATTAAGGAGGGATCATAGGAACGCACAATCAATGATGCGGCCGCAAAATAAGGACGCATGTATAAATACGTCACGAAAACACATTTAAATTCTGATGTATTTCTTGTTTGGACCTCAGACATGGCGACAGACCAGGGAAACAATGCCCAAGAGTCAGGCGGTAAGTCTTTCATGCATTTTATATCAATGATTAATTTGAAACATAAGATTGGGCAAGTTGTGAATTTGAGAAATCTGAATATTTACACAAATAGGTGAGGAGGATGACATGGAAGAGGCTGCTGGGCCCAGTATTCCGGCCAAAGCTGCAAAAAAAAAAAAAAAAAGGCAGCCACAATTCACAAGAAAGGAGATGGAGGTTTTGATTCAGAAGTGTGTGGACAGGCAGGAATATGAGTCTAAGCCAGAAGTGGAGAATGTGGGAAGAGGTAGCCGTTGCTGTCAATAGGGTGGGTGATTATGTCCGTCTAGCCCGGGATGTCAAACGGCGGTAAGTAAACACTTGCCCCCCCTAAAAACAAACACCATTTTAAACAAAAGGATAATGACTTCCATTTTTTCCCACAGATGGGGCGACTTCAAATATCGCCTAAAGCAAAAACTCGCGGACAGGGCTAGGCATGCAAGGGGGACAGGTGGGGGTCCCACCCCTGTGTCATTGGAGTTGACGGATTTAGAAGAGCTGGCACAGGGGTGTGTGCAGCCTGTGGAGGTGTTTGGCGTGTCCAACATGGATACGGACATGCCAGACTTTGCGGCTCCTCATGTTGTCCCAGGTAAATCTTTTGATGTCACCAACTCTGAAATGTTAGTGGGCCAATATGTAGATTCTAATGTGAGTCTTTTCTCATTTTTCCTAACAGAGACACAGGCGGATGAGTCTGCTCCAGAGGGGAGCCTTGGCCGCCGAATTTCTGCTGGCTTGGCAGGGGAGGAACCAGTACATCCGGCTGAGGACCCTGCAGAAGCCAGTCCAGGGCAATCCACCTCGCAGGCAGTGTCCCTCCTCACAGAACTCAATTTCAAATCGGATTTCCATACGGAGATTCTGCAGAGGATGGACGCCAGTCTGCTACGGGTGGCTGAGGCCCTGGAGCAAAATGCTGCGGCCAACGTGACCATTGGTCAGGCCCTGGCGGAAAATACCAGGGCCAACATCCGCATCGCCAATGCCCTGGAGCAGCTCGTTTGCCAGCACATGGTGGAGCCGACCTCCCTTCCTGCCGGAACATCAGGATCCTCCACCTCTGGCACAACATCAGCCAATCCTCCAAATGTGCCTAGCCCTGTGCCTAGTCCAGAGGCCACAACATCTGCCTCTGGACAGGCCAGCCCGAAGACATCCCGGACCCGGTCTGGCGCCCTCCCTCCCCCATCCACGCGGGTGAAAAAACGGTGACAGCAATGGCGACTTTTCCCATACTCCTTCTGTGCTTGGCTCATATTCCTTTCTGGTCAAAACTTCCCTCTCCTTTCTTGTGAAATGTTTTTAATTTTTTGTTGTACATTTATGTCTACAGTTATGTTGGGCCAATTTGTTTGATTTTGGGACTGATCTTTGGCAAAAAAAGATGTCCCCAAATTTTTTATTAATTTAGTTTTGGTTTGACCAATAAATTGACGCCAAAAATCTGACATTGTATTGTGACATTATTGTACAAATGGGTTACATTTAATCCTGGCCCAAAAGGCAAAAACTTGCAAAAAAAACCAAAACAATTTTTTTTAAAAAAGGGCTCTTTAAGGAACGTTTAAAAATTCATATAATGAGGCAAATTCAACAGGCAAAAATAAAAAGGTGAGAAAATTAAAACATGATGACATTATTGTTACAATAGGCCCTAACCACCAAATTGAGGCCAAAATAAACCCCCACAAATGTACGCAAATTGATTGTGTCATCCTGACATTAGCAGCTCTGATTTCCACCTGCGTACGGTTTTGTGCTATCCCAAAAAACTGATTTCAAAACACATACCAAGCCGGTTTTCAATCCAACACTAATTGCTTTTCAGACCACCCGCGATTAATCGCAACAACATCGTGGAGTCCCGGGACGGAGGAGAAGGCCATCGCCAATGTGGTCGAGTAATCCAGACCCTAAGCTGTGTGAGCATTTTGAAGGGAAAGAGGATCATCCAGTGACGTATGAGTCGGTCCGAACACATTTTACGCTCGCATCTGTATGTACGCCCCAAAAACGCCTCGCCACGCCTGCGTTTTTCCATCTCCACCCCCGTCAACACCCAAAAACGCCCTGTTCTGTCAATCACATTTGACATGTCACTTCCTGTACGCTATTTGACGAACGAGACCAAAAAAACTCGCAATCTGCTGTACGCACATGCGCAGTGTTACACCGACGCATGCGCGGTTAGTCAACATCGGAACGCAACGAGCGTACTGCTGTTTGCGAGTGGCTCTGAATGAGGGCCTTAGTTTTAGGTTGTAAACCCAGTATTCTTGTCAATTTAGCGCCTGCTGTGATCTGGTACAAGGGCTTATTGTCGAAGGATATGCTGCGTTCAAGCGGATCATACCATAGTTTTAACCCTCCCTCCAGTTTGTTGCGCAATTTCTGCATTGATTACCACAAGTAGCGCCTCGATTGTTTCATAAAAACCGGGTTTAATACACACCCTCGTGATATCCAAGCGCTGGCTATCCCACTTTGTTATTTGCAACACACAATCGTGTATATCCAAAGTATTCCAGGTGTGGGGGTATTGTATTTCTGTAAGATCTACCTCCCATTCACCGTTTAAGTGTATCGGTTTTGCAAGTTTTGTTGTATAGTTAGAAATCTTATTTTGTGGGAATGTGTCTGCCGAGGCATTGCTGGGTAAGGATATGTAGAACGATCTGTCATCCATCTCTCCTTGTTTAGCAGATGTTGTGTTTTATATATCTTTTATCTCCGATGCAGCGACACAGCTGTTAAATTTTGCGGGGTATCCGCGCCACTTGACAAATGCGTATTTCCGTCCTCTGACCGTCTTATTTTTTAAAATCTTTTCCACTTTGTAAGTTCTATTATAGTTTTTTGGTATGGTTTGAAGCTCTTCGGGGTAAAAACTACCCGTTATAGTTTCGCCGTACAGATCCGTCAACGTATAAAGCGGCTTAAGACCTTTAGTGTTCACTCCGTGTATTACAAATATTTCCTCAGAATAATTCTGTTCGTAGCCTTTCTGAAATATATCCTTATATTTGGAGATGTGTACGTGCTCACCGACGGCTAAACGCGGCGGGGATTTACAGGCTTTAAAGTAATCTCCGTACATGGTCTTGAAAAGGGGTTCACTTCATACGGCGTACACTTAATCGTTCTGTGGTATGTATTATTATAGCTGGTTATGAAGTACTGTAATACGTCTATATATCTGTATGTATTCAGAGCTGTGAAATAACGCCACATCCGTGTTTTTAAAGTCCTATTAAAGCGCTCTATAACCGATGCTTTGACATCATTATTGGTAGTAAAATGATGTACACCATATTTTTCTAACAGCTTTTTTAGGATTTTGTTTAGAAACTCTTTACCACTATCAGTTTGCAGCTTCTTTGGTATGTAATCCTGATGGAATATTTTTTCACATGCATTAGCGACCGCTGTAGCATTCTTATTCATTAGGCTTACCGCCCACGCTCTCTTACTGAAAATATTGATAATGGTTAGTATGTACTTAAAACCATTGTTGTACCTCGCAAGATCTATGAGCGAGACCAAGTCGCATTGCCATTGCTGGTTTATATCCGATACGCAGATCATGTTCCTTCTATAGTTTTTCCTGACCGGCTTATGTGAAGTATAAGCATCTTGACCACGCAGCCATTTTTTAATATCGGTTCTTTTAAACCTGCCTTTATTTGCAGCATAACACTTATCAATGCCGCTATAACTCCCTGGATTTAATACCGTGTAATACGCTTTTTTCATTCGCATTTTTCCCAGCTAGCCGCGTGGTGTCACACGTCGGCGTATTTGATTGTAGACATAATCAGCTTATTACTCTTATAAGGGTTAATAATATTCATTATACGTTGCAATTAATTACGAATTACCCATTTTATATAAATGCTATATTAATTTGATAGCCCATTATCATCAACAGCATATAAAATTTATATGCAGTTAATATTAAAATTAAAATTTATATGACATTTTATATAAAAAAGGGGCGTAAAACAGGGCGTGTCAGGAAGAGTGATATGGGCGGGATTAGGGTGGGTTAGGGTGGAGAGTGGGCGTGGTGTGGGAGGAGAGTGGGCGGGGCACCTGTCACTTTTGAGTTTGACAGAAAAGTGTGCTCTATACTACTCGTGTGTTCATCTAACCCTAAGGGAACAGCGGGTGGTGGTATAGGCAGAAGACCCTCCATGGAGGGACCCTAGGGGTCTTGTGCAATAGTGAAGGAGTTTCATAACATTATCACCGGCCATTAAATATTCAGTTGGAAGATGAATCCATCGGGCCTGAATCTTGCCCAAGTCCTAGACGATCAACTTCAGGAGTTGATTCAGAAATTTCAGGACTTGTCCCTCCAAGTGGCCTCTTATGATCAGAGTCTCCGCACCACCCCACCAGCAGCATTGACTAGTAAAGAACCCAAGATGAATCTCCATGATTGATTTTCGGGAGATCGAAGTCAGTTCTTTCATTTTACGTGAAGCATGCAGGCTATACTATTGGATGAGACCACACTCCTCTGGATCAGAGGTAGAAAGAGTAGGGATTGCTATCTCATTGCTCCAAGGTGACCCGCAGACCTGGGCATTTGGTCTACCTGTGGAACATACAGCCCGTCAGTCCGTGGATGCTTTCTTTGCTGCCTTGGGGGTTCTCTACGATGATTCAGATTGAGCTACTACAGAGGAGGCTCAGTTCTGTTCTCTCCGGAAAGGAAGGAGTACCACTGAAGCATACCGCACAGAATTCCGGCACTGGGCCAATGATTGCGGTTGGAATGGCCCAGCATTACGCAGTCAGTTCTGTTTAGGCCTAACGGAATAAATAAAGGATCATCTGGTGCAGTATCCATCGCCAAGCTCCTTGGATGCCTTGATGCAGTTGGCCATATGGGTTGATCGACGCATCAGAGAACGAAGGATGGAGAAGGAGGGTCCATCCCCACTTTCCCATACTTTTGCCATCACGCGTTGCCTGAGGAAGATCCAGAGCCCATGCAGATAGGGGCTTACCACTTGCCAGCCAAGGAGAAGACACGTAGGCGGACCCTAGGTCTGTGTCTCTACTGCGATGGCAAGGGGCACCAAGCACATTCCTGTCAGAAGTCAGGAAACTACAGAGCCTAAGTGATGTGGGAGAGATCCACTTAGGCCTGTTAACTATGTCAGCGGCAAATTCTGTCCTCCTTCCAGTGCGTATATTAGACAGAGGAAAGTAGGTCAAGGCTTTGGCCTTCTTGGACAGTGGAGCTGCAGGAAATTTCTTGGACCTTGCCTACGCCCAGTCTATTGGCATTTCTGCAGATGTATTAGTGTCTCCGATTTCCATCTGTGGATTTGTAGCAACAATTGCTCAACGGTCAGGTGAAGAGGCAGGCACCACTTATTTTGCTTTCCATCGGGGCCCTGCATACTGAGCACTTGAATTTCCATTTTATCCACACTCCTCTGGCTCCTATCATACTTGGACTAACTTGGCTGAAGACTAGCAATCCTGTCATCGATTGGGAGACTTGTGAGGTTTTGCGGTGGGGTCCAAATTGCTTCAAGGGTTGTATTACTCTTCCCTTACGAGTGCTGCAACCGGATTCTCATCCCTTACCATCACCTTACCAGGACTATTTAGATGTCTTCACCTAGCAGAAAGCGGGTACTCTCCCTCCGCATCATCTGTATGACTGTGCCATTGAGCTTGTTACCAGAGCAAAGCTTCCCAAAGGCAGGTTATATGCCCCTTTCTATTCTGGAGTCTGAGGCCATGAAGGACTATATCAAAGAGAACCTTGCCAAGGGGTTGATTTGTCCTTCCAAATCCCCGGTAGGTGCGGGATTCTTATTTGTAGGCAAGAAGGATGGAACTTTGCAACCTTGTATTGACTATTGAGGGCTCAACAAGGTCACCATTAAGAATTCATACCTTTTGCCGCTTATTTTTATGCTGTTTGATCAGCTCCGAGATGCATCTATCTTGATCTGCGCTGTGCTTATAATCTCATCCAGATCAAAGATGGAGATGAATGGAAGATGGTATTTAACACACACTCAGGACACTACAAGTACCTTGTAATATCATTTAGATTGGCTCCTGCGGTCTTTCAAGACTATATCAATGACATACTCCGAGAGAACCTGGGTCGTTTCGTGGTTGTTTACCTCCAAATGTTATGGGAGAACCACCTTTATGCCAAGCTTGAGAAGTGAATTTGAAAAGACCGAAATATCGTTCCTGGGTTATGTCATCAATCCCAATGGGTTTTCCATGGATCCTGGTAAACTCAAGGGGGTGCTGAAGTGGACCCAACCCACCAATCTGAAGGCCAATCCGTGCTTTAATGGATTTGCCAACTACTGCCGTAGGTTTATCCGGTAATTTGCTGAAATTATTGATCCTATTGTGCAGCTGACTAAGAAAGGCACAGATATTGTTCATTGGTCTCCAGCAGCTATCCAGGCCTTCCATAACATCAAGGCAGCCTTCACATCAGAATATGTACTTCCGCACCCAGATCCTGCATTGCCATTTGTAGTGGAGGTAGATGTTTCTCAGATTGGAGTGGGTGCTGTCCTATCTCAAAAGGACCCACAGGACTCTAAACTTCATCCATGTGCCCTTTTGTCCAGAAAGTTCTCCCCAGCAGAGGCAAATTATGACGTCGGCAATCGAGAGCTTTTAGCCATTAAATGGGCCTTTGAAGATTGGCGACATTGGTTGGAGGGTGCTAGACATTCTGTCATTGTCTACATGGTCCACAAAAGTCTCGCCTACATTGAGTCAGCTAAAGGCTAAGTCCCAGGCAGGCGAGGTGGGTGCTATTTTTTGCTAGATTCAATTTGTTTTGTATTTCTTACAGACTAAGATCTAAGAATATTAAAGGCAGATGCTCTGTCTTGCAGCTTTTAGTCAGTCCAAACTGCAGCGACACCAGTGGAATCTATTATTACGTATACAATTATCCATGCTGGTCTGGCCCAAGACCTCTCAGCCCAGATCTGTGCTTTTCAGGACCAAGCACCACCTGAGACTCCGGCTTGGCATCTGTTTATTCCACAGAATCTTTGGGCAACAGTTCTCACAGTTCCATGCCAACAGAGCCTGACCTTGGAACTCTTGTCTCGTTCAGTGTGGTGGCCATCTATGACTCAGAACTCACAAGAGTTTGTACAGAGTTGTGACATCTTTGCCAGGAACAAGGTTCCCCGTAGAGCGCCTACTGGACATCTGCCTCTGCCATCACCTCAGAAACCATGGTCTCACATTGCCATGGACTTTATTGTGGACTTTCTTAGGTCAGGACAATGTAATGCCATATGGGTGGTTGTAGATCGTTTCAGTAAGATGGCTCACTTTGTTCCACTGACAGGATTGCCTTCAGCAAAGACACTTTCTAAATTATTTTAGCAACATATATTCCTACTGCATGGCCTCCCACAAGACATTGTGTCGGACCGTGGATCTCAATTTGTGGCGGCATTTTGGAGATCTTTTTGTGCAGCTCTCAGGGTTACTGTAAGTCATTGGGCATCACCCACAATCCAACGGGCAGACCAAGCAGGTAAACCAATCACTGGAACAATATCTCTGATGTTAATAATGCCTGTCACAGCAACATCAGTCTCTCCATTCTATTATGTCACCGGGATCCATCCGAGAGCTGATTCCTTTGAGCCATTACAATAGGCTACCAGATCCTTGTCTCCCATCATTAGACTTCGGGCCATCAGGAAGGGAGTTCATCAGGTTCTCCTACGGGCATCTAATCATGCCTGTGTTTCTGATGACCAGTGACGAAGACCGTGTGACTTCAAGGTGGGCCAATTGGTTTGGTTGACGACAAAGAACATCAAACTCTGTCAGCCATCACAGAAACTGTGTACACTGGACCTTTCAGAATAATAAAATGGGGTTAACGCAGTGGGATTCCGCTTGAAGTTACCAACATACCTTAAGATTAACAGTACTTTCCACTGTTCTCTGCTCAAGCCAGTCATGCTCTCTGACCAGTTCTGGGTCCATGCTCCTAGAAAGCCAGCACCGGTGTTGATACAGGGTCATAAAGAATATAAGTGGATAAGATTCTAAACTCCAAGTTGGTGAGAGGTCGGCTTCAGTTCCTGGTACACTGGAAGGGATATGGTCTGGAGGAGAGGTAGTGGGTCCCAGAGAGGTTTGTTCATGCTCCCAGACTCAAAAGAGCAATTTTCAGCAGTTCCCTATAAAGC
Organism: Taudactylus pleione; assembly: GCA_031769625.1. Taxonomy (NCBI): domain Eukaryota; kingdom Metazoa; phylum Chordata; class Amphibia; order Anura; family Myobatrachidae; genus Taudactylus; species Taudactylus pleione. The sequence continues at coordinate 4,490,783 of JAUIMM010000024.1, read as the reverse complement.
CAGGTGCTAGAAGACCCTTGGTCCCTCCTCAAGGGGGGGTACTGTTACGATCCACTGCTGGGATTTCTGACTATCCTATAGGTTCCAGTCCTGGATGTTGCTAGGCAGCAGGAAAGCTGTCAGTATGTAGAAGTTTTAGCTGCAATCAGCCTGTAATCAAGCTCTCACTATGTGGGCATCTCAAGATGCAAATTAGTCCCTGTTCATGTTTTGCTGATCCAGAGTTCCTGTAGAAATTCTCAGCTAAGTGTATCACCACTGTGCATTTATCCTGCTGATATACACTACTTTGTATACCACTGTATTACCTGTGCTTGCATTATCTGCTAAGCAACCCACCTGTGCCTTGCTGGAATCACTGTTTTAACCAGTGCCTTTCTACCTTGGGATTGCTGTGTTATGCTGCTGCTGCTGCAATAATAGTGACTGTGTTTTATCACTACCACTGCATTGAAGACTGGTACATATCTGAGTGTTCCATTACCTGCATTCACCTGTGGTTAAATACTGTGCTGCACTTCAAGGATTGCATTACTCCAGCTATTACCTAGTGATCTCCTGTCTGTTGCATAAGACCCTACTTTTTGGAGGTATAAGACCTGGCAGCCACCTAAGTACTGGTGTGCATCTTACTCTAAAGGGAACAGCGGGTGGTGGTTATAGGCAGAAGACCCTCTATAGAGGGACTCTAGGGGTCTTATGCAATAGTGCAGGAGTTTCATAACAGTAGCTAGCGACTGGTTAATTCTGTTAATGGTGTTACCAGCACCCCTTTAAGCTACTATAGGGCAGGATGCAGCAGTCAGAAATGTGGTGAAACCCCCAAAATGTGTCATACAGTCTGGCGCTTGGTTGCAGTGGGCAACGCCATCTTCAGATGATGTTGCCCAATAGAAGCCTATGGACTTCTACTCGCAGCTTCCCCCCTGGGAGGGATCCCTCTCAGCACCCCCATGGTGTGCGTCTTTCTGTGTATGCGCAGAAGGATGCCAGTGGGACTTCTGGGTCATAGACCTGGAAGTCCCTCACTTGTAAAGGATAGCTCTTACCGAAAGAGAGATGGCCTTTGCATTTTTCATCATGCATACCGTCGTAAATAATGCGGCATGCATGCATAGAGTGCGGGAATGCATCGCATCCAAACTGCGATGCATCATGCATCCTGCCCTTAGTATCCTTGGATGGAATGGGTTTGAAATCCTGGGTGTCGGTATCCCAACAGCCAGAATCTTGACACCCATAGGAAGTAATGGTAAGTCTCAACCTAACCCCTACCCTAACCCTCCCTGGTGCCTAAGCCTAACCTCCACCTCCCTGCACCCTAAACCTAACACCCCTTCCCCAGTGCCTAATCCTAACCACCCTCCCCTAGTGACTAACCCCGCTACCTAAAGCTAACCTCCCCCTAACACCCTGATACATACCTTCGGGTTGCTGGCAGTCGGGATACTGGTGCCGGGATCCTGACCCATCGAGATTTCACCATCGGTATTCAGACCGTCGTCATCCCACATGCCCCATTGATTTATCTACTTTCAGTTTTGAGAGTTAGGACTTTCTCCTCTGTAAATTGACTTATGTCTTACTCATTTTCATGAATGTCCTTGTAACTTACTGTGGCCCCTTCCCTTCTCTTTTTGTAGTAAATACTGGGGCTAATTTAGAGATGTACACTAACCTGATGGTATTGTAGCCGTTCTGCGCTGGCACAAGACCCGTACTGCACATGTGCAGTACGGGGCTGCGATCCTGCATGCAGAGCGGCACCAGACTGTCAGTGATTGACAGTCTGCGGCCGTTTCTGTGCAGGTAGGGGGTGGCTACAGCCTCCATTTCCCAAAACAGGCATGTTATTGCCATTGTGGGGGAGAGAAGATGCCAGGATCTCCTCCAGCAGATGGAGATTTCCTGGCCTCTTTTGAGCAACTGCGATCGCCGGCTTGAGTGATCCCATGGTCCCTCAGCCAGCAGAGGATCACGCAGATGTTCCGATGCTGCATCCATGGACGCAGCTCAGAACAGTAATGCATGCAGGAAGCGTGATGCCTCCTGCTGCATTAATATAATAGTGCTATCACAGCTGCTACCATGGCAATAGCTTCAGAGCTTGAATCACCCCCACTGAGCAAAGATAATTATTTAGGTGATCTGCTATTGCCTTGTCTCCTTCAACCAGACACTCAGGGGTAAATTTACTAAGAATCGAGTTGGTCGACAATGCAATCTCATGTGAGTTTTGCCTGTTTTTCCGACTCGCAAATTCCGACTCGCAAATTCGCGAGTTTTACTAAGGGCAAACACGTGAACTCGCAGAAAACAGACATCAAAACTCACATAAGTTTACAAAACCCGACCAAATACGCCATCGTCCAAACTCACAAGTACTTTCCATAGAAAGTAATGCAACACGCAAATTTACCAAGAATCGAGTTTTGAAATTTGCGAAGTAAATTTCCAAACTCACCTCAAAATAGACTTCTCCTGAGGTGAGTGTTTGTGTGAGTTTGGATGTGTTTGCAAGTGTTCCCATGTGTTTCTACATGCCATTACTGGGAACACAATGATGATGCATATAAAATAGGGATGAGCGGGTTCGGATTTCTGAAATCCGAGCCCCCCCGATCCGAGTCGTATCAGAGTCAGGCTCAACTTTTCCCGTCTGACTCGGATCTGAAATTGAGGCAAAACGTCATCATCCCACCTTCCTGATCTTGCGGGTTTTGGATTCTATAAAAAGGTCCCCGCGTTGGCACCATTTCTCACTCCGGCTGTGGACAGTGAAGAGGGAGGGTGGGAGCTAGGGCTGGCTGGGCTGTGTTGTGCTGCTGTTGTCCATAGGGGCTGTGTCCACTCAGTCCATAGGGGCTGACTGGGCTGTGTTGTGCTGCTGTTGTCCATAGGGGCTGGCAGGGCTGTGTTGTGCAGTCAGTTGTCCATAGGGGCTGTGGGCCTGATTCAGAGCCGGACGCTATTTGCGGATGGTCGTTCAGGAAAAGGGGGTGGCTATTCAAATGAACCGTTCGCTCTTTGCGGCCTGTTGACGCCTCCATGTCTGAACGAGCGAACAAAACTTGCGGTCGTTTTTTGGATAATTACGACCCCTGGCCGCTCGCATCCTACGTCATGTCCGCTATTTATTAGATTAATCGAGTACATCGACCAGCGTATGAACTGTTCGCTATTCTTGTGGTTGGTTTTTCCTACCACAATCTTGCGAGCAGTTCTGACTATAAAATAACCCAGTGACATGGTCAATGACGCTGCTTTATTAATTATGCACACCCATAAAACACCCATTTTGACTTTTAAGCACGCATGCGTTCGGATCTCCACTCCCCGTTTTCAAGCACCTTCCTCTGTTACCACCCACATACGCCTCCTCCTGTCACTCAAAATAGCAGGCATTCGCTATTTAGCGAACAAACGATTTTCGGCCGCACTGACTGGCTCGCGCATGCGTATTAAAATCTGTACGCATGCGCAGTTTTGCAAACATCGCTCGGAACGAACGAGCGGCCGCTTACGAGCGGCTCTGAATCAGGCCCTGTGTCCACTCCAAAGTCTATAGGGGCTGGCTGGACTGTGTTGTGCAGTGTCCCATAAAGGCTGTAGTCCTAGAGGGGTGCTGTAGTGTTGTCCAGGGGGTGATCTGTGCATCAGGGGTGCTCCCCCAAAGTGCACTCCAAAAAAAACAAAACATTTTCTGTGTTTGTGAATGGTGTGCACAGTAGCCACACGTGCATCAAAAAAGTAACGCCAAGCGTGCACCTGTGTCATAAGTAAAGGGCCGGCTGGCTTGACCGTTACAGGGTGCTGTAACCCCCAAAGTGCACTCCAAAAACAAAATAAAAAATAATTTTCTGTGTTTGTGAATTGTGGCCCTGATTCAGAGCCGGACGCTCTGACAGAGCGCTCGCTCTGAATCAGGGCCGTCCCTATGAATTTAAGAGCGGCCTCCTGGCCACTCGCATAACTGTGGGTGACCCACAGCTATAGCGAGCAGCCAAAATGATGGTCGTGATGGTCAAGACCATCGCGACCATCGTGTTTGCGATGAGACCCTTGCAGTAGGGTCTCATTGCCGCAAGCCCTGGAGAGCTTTTGGCTCTATCAGAGCCAAAAGCACTCCCACTGACATCACTTGTGATGTCAGTGGGGCCGGCCACAGACGGCCACATGGGAACGCCTCCATCTGGGCAGCCACGCCCCCAGCACGCCCACCAAAGGGGGCGTGCTGTCAATCACCATCGACAGCACACCCCCTTTGGTGCGAGACCTACAATGACAGCTTGGCCGTTGTTATTCCGGTCTCGCGCATGCGCACGACGGAGCCGCCTCAGTCGTGCGCTTGCGCACTTGGCCAACATTGACCCGCTTGTGAGCGCTCACGAGCCGGTCTGAATTAGGCCCTGTGTGCACTATGGCTGCACGTACATCAACAAAGGAGCAGCGCCAAGCGTGCGCCTGTGTCATAAGTAAAGGGCCGGCTGGCTAGTCTGTTAAAAAGGTGCTGTAACCCCCAAAGTGCACTCCAAACAAAATAATTTTTTTTTTTTTATTTGTGTTTGTGAATTGTGTGCGCAGCAGCCGCACGTGCATCAACAAAGTACCGCCAAGCGTTCGCCTGTGTCATAAGTAAAGGGCCGGCTGGCTCGTCTGTTAAAGGGTGGTGTAACCCCCAAAGTGCACTCCAAAAAATATTTTTTTTTTCTGTGTTTTGAATTGTGTGCACTGTACGTGCATCCTCAAAGCAGCAGCGCCAAGCATGCGCCTGTCTGTTAAAGGGTGGTGTAACCCTCAAAGTGCACTCCACAAAAAATAAAACACATTTTTTTTTCCTGCCTGTGAATTGTGTGCACTGTAGCTGCACATGCATCAACAAAGAAGCAGCACCAAGTGTGCGCTTGTGTCCCATATGTAAAGAGCTGGCTGGCTCATTTCTTAAAGGGTGGTGTAACCCACAAAGTGCACTAGTCTGCAACAAAAATAAAAATTTATTTTCTTTGTTTGTGTGTGCCTTAGCCGCACGTATATATCAATATACCATAAATGGAGGACCAAACTTTCTCCAATAAAAATAAAATAGGGAAAGATCAAGAACCACTTCCTCCTAGTGCTGAAGCTGCTGCCACTAGTCATGACATAGACGATAACATGCCATCAACGTCGTCTGCCAAATGTCCAATGTCATAGTAGAGGGCATATACAATCCCAAATGACAAAGTTCAGGAAAATGACCTTAAAAAAAAACCATTGAAATCATCTGAAGAGAAACGTAAACTTGCCAATATGCCATTTACGACACGGAGTGGCAAGGAACGGGTAAGGTCTTTCCCTATGTTCATGACTAGTGGTTCAGCTTCACATGACGATGGAAGCCGTCATCCCACTAAAAAAATCAAACGGGTTAAGCTGCCAAAAGCACAGTGAAGAACTGTGCGTTCTAAGAAGATATCACAAATCCCCAAGGAGAGTCCAAGTGTGGTGGCGGTTGCGATGCCTGACCTTCCCAGCACTGGATGGGAAGAGTTGGCTCTTTCCACCATTTGCACAGCCCCCTGCAAGTGTTGAAAGGAGCACCCACAGTCCACTTGCTGATATGCAAAGTGAAGATGTCACTGTTGAAGTACAACAGGATGAGGATACTGCTGTAGCTGGCACTGAGGAGGAAGTTGGTGAGGAGGATTCTAATGGTGATGTGGTTTGTTTAAATCAGGCTCCGGGGGAGACAGTTGTTGTCTGTGGGATGAAAAAGCCCATCCCGGTCATGCCTGGGCAGAAGACCAAGCATTCCACCTCTTTGGTCTGGCAATATTTCTATCCAAATCCTGACAACAACGTTCTTGCCGTATGTAAAGGTGAAATAAGTAGGGGTAGGGACGTTAACCACCTAGGAACATCCTCCCTTATATGTCACCTGCAGCGTGTTCATAAAAAGTTACTGTCAAGTTCAGAAACTTTGGCTAAGACCGTAAGCAGTCCAGGGACACCTAAATCCCGTTGTCCTGTTGTATCCAAGCGCCTGCAAACCACACCATCAACTACCTCCTCATGAATTTCCTCCTTAGTCAGGCTGCTGCCACTCTACACTGGGGGACTCCAGTACAGATATACGCTGATTTTACAATGAGCTCCGGCACATTATAAGCGACAGTCTGATATTATTTACCAGAGTATTGCCAGAGACTTTCAACATCTATATGAGAGCAGTGCTATACACTGATCCAAACAAGCTCCGGCGCACTACAAGTAACAGCCAGATATCACTCATCAGAGTGCTGCCAGATATTTTCAGCATATATGTGAGAGCGGTGGTGAGCATATGATTTTCAATTGTATTGACTGTACTAAAGATCCAAGGATATCAGTGGAGACACTGTATTTCACAAGACTATCTGAATGGTCCCAAGAGTTGTTGTAACAAAGACATTATTGCGATTTTATTTATATGAGAAGCTGCTTATTGATGGTATTAAAAGTTATTGTGTGTTATTAAATATTTGATTCAGAGAGGCTCAGGTGTTTCTTCAAATCAATCAAGCATTTTCAACTAGACAGTCCACAGCAGCGCAACTTTTTTCTTTGTTCACTGAGTAGACTAAGGACTATATGACTGTGACAGCCCACTGGGTAGATGTATCACCTTACGCAGCAACAATAGCAGCGTCACCAGTAGCAGCATCTCAGAAACACCAGCTCGTTCCAAGGCAGGCTACGCTGTGTATCACCGGTTTCAGTAAGAGGCACACCGCCGACAACCTCTTAGAGAAACTGAGGGAAATCATCGCCCAGTGGCTTACCCCACTTAGACTCTCCTGGGGATTTGTGATATCTGACAATGCCACCAATATTGTGCGGGCATTACATCTGGGCAAATTCCAGCACGTCCCATGTTTTGCTCACACAATAAATTTGGTGGTGCAGAATTTTCTGAAAAAGCGACAGGGGCGCGCAGGAGACGGTTTTGGTGGCCCAAAAAATTTCTGGCCACTTTCGCCATTCAGCGACTGTGTGCCGAAGACTGGAGCACCAGCAAACACTCTTGAACCTGCCCCGCCATCACCTGAAGCAAGAGGTTGTGACGCTGTGGAACTCAACCCTCTATATGCTTCAGAGGATGGAGGAGCAGCAAAAGGCCATTCAAGCCTATACATCCACCTATGACATGGCAAAGGAGGGGGTATGCACCTGACTCAAGCACAGTGGAGAATGATTTCCGTGTTGTGCAAGGTTCTCCAGCCCTTCGAACTTGCCACACGTGAAGTCAGTTCAGACGCTGCCAGCTTGAGTCACGTCATTCCCATCATCTGGCTTTTGCAGAAGCAGCTGGAGAAAGTGAAGGAGGAGCCAAGACGGAGTGATTCCGCTCGGCATGTGGGACTTGTGGATGAAGCCTTTCATTCGCTTTGCCAGGATTCCAGGGTGGTCAATCTGTTGAAATCAGACCACTACATTTTGGCCACCGTGCTCGATCCTAGGTTTAAGGCCTCTGTGGTGTCTCTCTTTCCGGCTGACACAAGCCTGCAGGAGGTGCAAAGACCTGCTGGTGAAAACACTGTCAGCTGAAGCGGAACGTGACACGTCAACAGCTCCTTCTTCATTTTCTCCCGCAACTGGGGCTGCCAGGAAACAAGGTATCCTAAGCAACCCACTGGCGGTGATGCAGGGCAGGCAGGACCAAGTTTGGACATCTGGTCCAAACTGAAAGACCTGGCAACAATTTGACATGTCTACTGTCACTGCATATGATACTGTCACCATTGACAGAATGGTGGTGGATTACATCGGTGACAGCATCCAAGTAGGCATGTCAGACAGTCCGTGCCTGTACTGGCAGGAAAAAGAGCCAATTTGGATTTACAAACTGGCTCTATGTTACCTGAGTTGCCCCCCCTCCAGTGTGTACTCCGAAAGAGTGGTTAGTGTAGCCGGGAAGCTTGTCAGCGAAAGGCGTAGGAGGTTGCCTCCACAAAATGTGGAGACGATTATGTTCATCAAAATGAATTATCAACTCTTCCATGGAGACCAGCCTCCAGAACATACAGAGGGACCTGTGGTGGTGGATTCCAGCGGGGACAAATTAATACTCTGAGGATGAGGATGTACACAACACTGAAGAGGGTGAGGAATCGGTGGATGAGGAGGATGAAAACGACATCTTGCCTCCGTAGAGCCAGTTTGTGCAGGGACAGATTAATTGCCAGCTTGTTTTGTGGGGGCCCAAATGAACCAATCTTTTCAGCCACAGTCGTGTGGCAGACCCTGGCGCTGAAATGATTGGTTTGTTAAAGTGTGCATGTCCTGTTTATACAACATAAGGGTGGGTGGGAGGGCCCAAAGACAATTCCATCTTGCACCTCTTTTTTTTTCTTTGCATTATGTATAGTTTGGGGCCTAGTTTTTCAAACTGCCATCCTGTCTGCCACTGCAGTGTCACTCCTAGATGGGCCACGTGTTTGTGCCGCCCACTCGTATCTCTTAGCATAGTCATCCAGCTACCTCGGTGCAACCTTTTGGACATAAAAACACTATTGTGAGGTGTGAGGTGTTCAGAATAGACTGGAAATGAGTGGAAATTAAGGTTATTGAGGTTAATAATAGCATAGGAGCAGAAAAACCCACAAATTCTGTGATTTTAGCTGTTTTTCAAAATAATACAGATCCAAAACACAAAACCCAGAACCCAAAACACGGAAGGGTGGTTTTGGCAAAACCAATCCAGATCCAAAACACGAAGAAAGATCCAGATCCAAAACAGAAAAAGTGGCCGGTGCACACCCCTAATAAAAAAATATATATATATTAGGGATGTGCAGGCTCGGTTCTACTCGGTTCCGTTCGGGTTTTTTTCCCGAATCTTGTTGGGTTTCAGCTGTCACGAGTTTTGGATAGCCAATAAGATTCGGTAAAAAAAACCGAACGGAACCGAGCCTGCACATCCCTAATAACATATATATATATATATATACACACACACACATACACACACAAAAATTTGTTGATCTTTTCAAAAAACATGTATCCGATAGTGCAATATTGTAGAATCGTGTTTCGTGTAATAGTGCGAAAGTGCAATATTTAGAATTTTAAAAATACTATTAATTTATATTTAAGTATACTGTATATAAAGTGGCAAGTGTCTGTGTTTATATAAAAGACAACTCTGTGATGGATATCTTAAAACTTATACATTTATTATAAATCACTTTATAAACATATTAAATATTCAATGTACATTAATACATATAAAATAAATAAAAAACAAAAAGTATACAATAAACAATTAAAAATAGAAATATGAAAAGTATAAATACCAGGAATGTTAGAGAATATATATGGAATTTATTATCTTAAAAACTTAGATAAATATACAATATGCTTTAAAAAAATATATATATATCTCATCTCCGTCTCATAAAGTTCATCTTAGACAGGCAAGGTTAGCTGCCAACACGTTTCGTCACACTCTGGACTTCAGCAAGGGAATTGTGTGCTATGGGACAGTATAGATTTTATAACCAGCCATATCAGAGCTAATTGAAAACCAATCATGTAACTTCCGGTTTCGATCTCCGCGTTACATACTCAGATGGAATATTCATTCTGGCCATATATTATATACTTCCTTAGCTCATGCTCTTGTTATTATGTCCATCTTTTGGTTAGTTCTAAATGCACATATCTCTAAACAAGACGCTGGGGACTGGAGTTCGCAAGCACTTCCGGTTGTCCGGCCGAGACGTCACATCTGCCCTGCTTTCTGTGTCTGCTCACCTGTATTGTGCATGCGTAGACGCCATCTGTGTTCCACTCAGTTGTTTCTGCGTGTCTATTTCCCACACAGTTTGTCGCTGGCTTATCCTGGATGTGTGTATGTCTGGAATCCACTTGGACCGCATCAGTGCTTCCGGTGTTTGGAATGCTGATTTTCCCTTCTGTCTCCAAGATCATCCATCTTTGAAAATTATATGAATTATAAAAATGAACAATGTATCTGTCCACATTTACCTAATAAAGAATATTCCTATATACAGAAAGATAGAGGATTAGTGGATAATCTTATGAAATAAATAGCTGGCTCCTTATTTGGGAATAAGAATTTATTGCCTAGATAACAGGCTCATAATTTGAGGACATATATAATCAACATTCCCCTTGATGAAGTCCAGAGTGTGACAAAACGCATTGGGAGATATACTTGCCTGCCCAAGATGAACTTTGAGACTAAGATAAGATTAAAAAAAAAAAAAAAAACCCAACCAACCACACCACACAATTTACTGTCTTAAGTTTAAGAGAGATAGAGATATATAACCTGGACCTGACACCTTTCATTTTTTACATTGACTAAAATTATTTTAAGTGTGTGTGTATATATATATATTATATATATATATATATTTATTTATTTTAGGGGTGTGCACCGGCCACTTTTCGTGTTTTGGTTTTGGATCTGTATCTTTCTTCGGGTTTTGGATCTGGATTGGTTTTGTCAAAACCACCCTTCAGTGTTTTGGGTTCTGGGTTTTGTGTTTTGGATCTGTATTTTTTTGTAAAAAAAAAAAAAAAAAAAAAAGCATAAAAACAGCTAAAATCACAGAATTTGTGGGTTTTTCTGCTCCTATGCTATTATTGACCTCAATAACGTGGCCCATCTAGGAGTGGCACTGCAGTGGCAGACAGGATGGCAGTTTGCATTATGTACAGTTTGGGGCCTAGTTTTTCAAAGAAAAAAAAAAAAAAAGAGGTGCAAGATGGAATTGTCCTTGGGCCCTACCACCCACCCTTATGTTGTATAAACAGGACATGCACACTTTAACAAACCAATCATTTCAGCGCCAGGGTCTGCCACACGACTGTGGCTGAACTGGTTGGTTCATTTGGGCCCCCACAAAACAAGCTGGCAATTAATCTGTCCCTGCACAAACTGGCTCTACGGAGGCAAGATGTCATCCTCATCCACCGATTCCTCACCCTCTTCAGTGTTGTGTACATCCTCACAGAGTATTAACTCGTCCCCACTGGAATCCACCACCACAGGTCTCTCTGTACGTTCTGGAGGCTGGTCTCCCTGGAAGAGTTGATAATTCATTTTATGAACATCATCTTCTCCACATTTTGTGGAAGCAACCTCCTACGCCTTTCGCTGACAAGGTTCCCGGCTACACTAAACACTCTTTCGGAGTACACACTGGAGGGGTGGTAACTAAGGTAAAATAGAGCCAGTTTGTAAAGGGGCCTCCAAATTGCCTCTTTTTCCTGCCAGTACAGGTACGGACTGTCTGACATGCCTACTTGGATGCTGTCACCGATGTAATCCTCCACCATTCTGTCAATGGTGACAGTATCATATGCAGTGACAGTAGACATGTCAGAAATTGTTGCCAGGTCCTTCAGTCCGGACCAGATGTCCAAACTTGGTCCTGCCTGCCCTGCATCACCGCCAGCGGGTTGCTTAGGATACCTAAGTTTATTCCTGGCAGCCCCAGTTGCGGGAGAAAATGAAGAAGGAGCTGTTGACGTGTCACGTTCCGCTTCAGCGGACAGTGTGTTCACCAGCAGGTCTTTGCACCTCTGCAGGCTTGTGTTGGCCGGAAAGAGAGACACCACATAGGCTTTAAACCTAGGATCGAGCACGGTGGCCAAAATGTAGTGGTCTGATTTCAACAGATTGACCACCCTGGAATCCTGGCAAAGCGAACGAAGGGCTTCATCCACAAGTCCAACATGCCGCGTGGAATCGCTCAGTCTTAGCTCCTCCTTCACTTTCTCCATCTGCTTCTGCAAAAGCCTTATGAGGGGAATGACGTGACTCAAGCTGGCAGCGTCTGAACTGACTTCACGTGTGGCAAGTTCGAAGGGCTGGAGAACCTTGCACAACACGGAAATCATTCTCCACTGCGCTTGAGTCAGGTGCATACCCCCTCCTTTGCCATGTCATAGGTGGATGTATAGGCTTGAATGGCCTTTTGCTGCTCCTCCATCCTCTGAAGCATATAGAGGGTTGAGTTCCACCGCGTCACAACCTCTTGCTTCAGGTGATGGCAGGGCAGGTTCAAGAGTATTTGCTGGTGCTCCAGTCTTCGGCACGCAGTCGCTGAATGGCGAAAGTGGCCTGAAATTTTTCGGGCCACCCAAAGCGTCTCCTGCGTGCCCCTGTCGCTTTTCAGAAAATTCTGCACCACCAAGTTTATTGTGTGAGCAAAACATGGGACGTGCTGGAATTTGCCCAGATGTAATGCCCGCACAATATTGGTGGCGTTGTCAGATATCACAAATCCCCAGGAGAGTCTAAGTGGGGTAAGCCACTGGGCGATGATTTCCCTCAGTTTCTCTAAGAGGTTGTCGGCGGTGTGCCTCTTACTGAAACCGGTGATACACAGCGTAGCCTGCCTTGGAACGAGCTGGCGTTTCTGAGATGCTGCTACTGGTGACGCTGCTATTGTTGCTGCGTAAGGTGATACATCTACCCAGTGGGCTGTCACAGTCATATAGTCCTTCGTCTACTCAGTGAACAAAGAAAAAAAAGTTGCGCTGCTGTGGACTGTCTAGTTGAAAATGCTTGATTGATTTGAAGAAACACCTGAGCCTCTCTGAATCATAAATATTTAATAACACACAATAACTTTTAATACCATCAATAAGCAGCTTCTCATATAAATAAAATCGCAATAATGTCTTTGTTATAACAACTCTTGGGACCATTCAGATAGTCTTGTGAAATAGTGTCTCCACTGATATCCTTGGATCTTTAGTACAGTCAATTAATACAATTGAAAATCATATGCTCACCAAATATCTGGCAGCACTCTGATGAGTGATATCTGGCTGTTACTTGTAGTTCGCCGTTCATCCTCCTCGCTAAGGACTGTTGGAGGGTCAATTGTTTAGTAAAAGTAGTGGTGTTCCTACTTCCTCTCTGGGATGATGAATGACTCCCAGCAGCAGCAACAGCAGCAGCGGCAGCAGGAGGTGTAGCAATGCAGGATCCTCCGAGGAATCCCGGAAAGGAGAATCAGTCATGCCAGTGACATGGCCTGCAGGACTACTTCCGATCCTGACTAAGGAGGAAATTGATGAGGAGGGAGTTGACGGTGTGGTTTGCAGGTGCTTGGATACAACAGGACAATGGGATTTAGGTGTCCCTGGACTGCTTACGATCTTAGCCAAAGTTTCTGAACTTAACAGTAACTTTTTATGAACGCGCTGCAGGTGCCGTATAAGGGAGAATGTTCCTAGGTGGTTACCGTCCCTACCCCTACTTATTTCACCTTTACATATGGTACATATGGCAAGACAGTTGTCCGGATTTGGATAGAAATAATGCCAGACCGGGATGGGCTTTTTCATCCCACGGACAACAATTGTCTCCCCTGGAGCCTGATTTAAACAAACCACATCACCATCAGAATCCTCCTCGCCAACTTCCTCCTCAGCGCCAGCTACACCAGTATCCTCATCCTGTTGTACTTCAACAGTGACATCTTCAATTTGCATATCAGCAAGTGGACTCATTTCAGCACTTGCAGGGGGCGTGCAAATGGTGGAAAGAGCCACCTCTTTCCGTCCAGTGCTGGGAAGGTCAGGCATCGCAACCACCACCACACTTGGACTCTCCTTGGGGATTTGTGATATGTTCTTAGAACGCACAGTTCTTCGCTGTGCTTTTGCCAGCTTAACTCGTTTGATTTTTTTAGTGGGAGGAGGGCTTCCATCTTCATGTGAAGCTGAACCACTAGTCATGAACATAGGGAAAGACCTTACCCGTTCCTTGCCACTCCGTGTCGTAAATGGCATATTGGCAAGTTTACGTTTCTCTTCAGATGATTTAAATGTTTTTTTCAAGGTCATTTTCCTGAACTTTGTCATTTGGGATTGTATGTGCCCTCTACTATGACATTGGGCATCGGCCTTGGCAGACGATGTTGATGGCATGTTATCGTCTATTTCATGACTAGTGGCAGCAGCTTCAGCACTAGGAGGAAGTGGTTCTTGATCTTTCCCTATTTTATTTTTATCGGAGAAAGTTTGGTCCTCCATTTATGGTATATTGATATTATACGTGCGGCTAAGGCGCACACAAACACAGAAAATAACTTTTTATTTTTGTTGGAGACTAGTGCACCTTGTGGGTTACACCACCCTTTAAGAAATGAGCCAGCCGGCCCTTTACTTATGGGACATGAGCAGCGCCAAGCGTGCGCCTCTTTGTTGATGCACGTGCAGCCACAGTGCACACAATTCACAAAACACAGAAATTTTTTTTTTATTTTGTTTGGAGTGCCCTTTGGGGGTTACAGCACCCTTTAGCGGTCAATCCAGCCGGCCCTTTATTTATGGGACACAGGCGCACGCTTGGCACTACTTTGTTGATGCACGTGCGGCTAATGCGCACACAATTCACAAACACAAAAAAATATTTTTTTTTATTTTGTTTGGAATGCCCTTTAGCGGTCAAGCCAGCTGGCCTTTTACTTATGGGACACAGGCGCACGCTTGGTGCTGCTCCTTTCTTGATGCACGTGCAGCCACAGTGCACACAAATCACAAACACAGAAAATATATTATTTTTTTTGCACTTGGGGGGAGCACCCCTGATGGACAGAGCACCCCCTGGACAACACTACAGCACCCCTTTAGGACTGGGACTCTGCACAGGACTTTGGAGTGGACACAGCCCCTATGGAGAACTGACTGCACTACACTACACTACACTACACTACACTACACAGCCCAGCCAGCCCTAACTCCCACCCTCACTCTTCACTGTCCACAGCTGAGTGAGAAAATGGCACAGACGCGGGTACCTTATATAGGATCCAAAACCCGCGAGACCCGGAATGATGACGTTTTTGCCTCGATTTCAGATCCGAGTCAGGCGGGAAAGGTCGAACCTGACTCGGATCGGCTCAGATTTCAGAAATCCGAACCCGCTCACCCCTAATATAATTATATATATATATATATATTCATATTCCACCTCCAAATGAAAATAGACCAGCACACCTCTTGATATGCAAAAAATTACTTTTTTAATATCCATGAAGAAATAGGGGAAACAAGCCATCCTATAAATCAGACGTAAACGCAGGCATCAGTACTTATGTTCTTAGAGCTATAGATCCATGATATCCACACAAATAAATGTGTGGCAAAACCAAATTACAATGATGAATTAGAACCAAAATACTGGGGTCCATGGACATCTCTAGTATTCCTACTCTGCTAAAGATATGTACTAGTTGTCTAGCAGTATGACCGGCAGCCGAAAGGTCACAATCCCAACGGCAGAATGCCAGCTAGGGATTCATGATAGGCGTCAGTATCTCGACTCCTATAATAATCCCAATGCCAGAATCCAGGACAACGCAGGCCCGACTTAGGTAAGTCCAGGGCACCTGCCCCCTTAGCCATGGGGGGGGATAGGGTCAGGCTCCCCTGGTGGGAGGTGGGTAGGGTTTGCCACCCCCACCCAGGAGGGTTAGGTATCCCTAAGGGAGGGGAGAGGGGAGGGTTAGGTTACTTACGTGCTGCTGTCAGGATTTCCTCCGTTCAGCCAGCTGCTGTCGGGATTTCAATCCCATTTCTCTCTAGCAATTCCTTTGTTGACATATTGCTTTGTAGTACAGTATCTGGTAACGTAATCAATTTATACGAAAATATGCTGATGACCTGGGCAGACTTTAGTAGAGGTCCAACTAAATCCATAGCTATTCTCTCAAATAGGACCTCAAAAATGGGTAATCGAACCAGCAGACTTCTATAATGAGGCCTGGGTGCATGGTACTGTATGACACTCAGGGCAGGAGAAAAAAAACTGCTGCAAGATTCTCTGAGAGGTTTTTCTACTCCTAGATGTCCTGCAGTATGGGGACCATGAGTCAGGTCTAATACCATATAATACAGAAAAATATTCGGAGAAAACACTGGCGCGTTCTAATATTGAGCAGCCAACTTATGAGACCTACTGTCTCCACCAAAAATAGTAAATGGAAAATCAAACAATACAATAAAATTGGTCACATAAATAAGGCGCTGATTAGATGTTTCATACAAATTAATACAAGATTGACGCAAGATTAATATAAAAACAGAAGTCTTTGTGGTATCTCTCTATATGTCCATATTCATATGCTCCATTCAGATGAAAATTCTGTATTTCTCTTCACAATATACATGAAAAAAAAAAAAAAAGAGAAAATACTA
The DNA here is from genome assembly GCA_031769625.1 of Taudactylus pleione. Classification (NCBI taxonomy): domain Eukaryota; kingdom Metazoa; phylum Chordata; class Amphibia; order Anura; family Myobatrachidae; genus Taudactylus; species Taudactylus pleione. Next base: position 4,474,577 of record JAUIMM010000024.1, on the reverse strand, counting down.
TTATATATTGTAGTATTTTAGATAATTTTAATGACATATACACATATAACATACGGAATACAATTTCCACAGCAATAACAAGATTGACACAAAAAAGGTTGTTTTAGTCTGAGATCACCCAGAAAAAAGTGTAAATTGGAACCGTACTATATGTGGCACCAAAGCCAGGTGCTTCTTAAAGACAGTTATTGGGGAGTCTTCCGGATAGACTGCCCAAAGTGCCTTCGAGTCTCTGGCTCCACTCGCTGTACACGGTAAAGGATTCAACCAGTAGATAGATCCCAGCTTTTCGTCTGAATGGAGCATATGAATATGGACATATAGAGAGATACCACAAAGACTTCTGTTTTTAGATTAATCTTGCATCAATCTTGTATTAATTTGTTTGAAACATCTAATCAGCGCCTTATTTATGTGACCAGGTCTAATACCATCTTCTATATGCTTAAGGAACTATCAATTGTTCCACATTATCTTCTCACTTTTTGGACATTTGATACAACAGCTTGATGTACTGCCATGTGAGTGTATGACATTATAAGGCTCTAATGGTTTACATCTCTCTAGCCTTTACCAGAGTAGCATCTTTTAACTGTTTTGAGGCAAAAATCTCTTCTCATTTCAAGACAGACTTACAGTCAACTGGTTCAACAACATTTTCTACTTCAGTAGCAGGTACATCATTCCACGCCCCAATGTTGCTCTTGTCATTTTCTGACTCCATAATACTGCTTAAAAAAAGCCAACACTTCAGGCTCAGAGAACATTCCCACTGCCACTTTCAAACGGGTCTGGTTTATTTATTTATGTAACCAAATAGAGTTTCCCCACCGCTTCCAGAATTGCGAAAAATATCTCCCCAATATAGCATCAAACATTAATTAAAGAACTAATCCCACAGTGACTACCATGCGGAGCTAAGTAATATAGCATCAAACATTAAATAAGGAACTAATCCTACAGTGACTACTGTGCAACCACATTATGTTTACTTCAGCAGTATTATAATGCTGAGTATCCCCCAACAGTTTTTCCCTGATATTTTAAGGGGCTCACTAACTCGGGGTTTATTTGCAAGAGTAACCAGTCTACCAGAATCTAACAGCCACTACTTGTTTACTTTCTACAGTAATTATATACATTTATCTGTCCCAGGCTGTCACTTTGCAGAGTAGGCTAGCTGAGGAAAGAAAGATAATCTGTGATTGACATAAGCAAGATCACATTACATAGGTTTAGAGGCAATTCGGCAAATAGCAGAACCATGGCCCAAGCCACCACATCTAAAACATTTTTTATCAAGTCTTATATGGTTTGGGAACTTTCCTGGCACAGCTGGCCAATCTCCAGGTTCCAGGCCCGCTGTCTCTGGATTTTTAAATTCACTCCACCGCCGAACACCCTTTTCCCCTGGAACAGTCTTACCAGAATTCACTGGAGATTGATGTTGTGGGACTAGTCTCCCATTGGGATACAGTTCCCCAGCTGCCATATATTTTTCCTTCATGTCCACCAGCTGGTCTGCTGTTTCAGGGTCCCCACAGCTCACCCACTTGTGCAGAGCTGCCGGCAGTGACTGTGGGCATGAGTCCTTAAAGGCCCTTTCCATGATCTGTGGCCCTGTTAGAGACTCTGACTGTAGCCACTTTATGAGACATGGATGAGGTCATGAATTTGATAATGGGGAGGTTTATCCACTTGGTATCCCCAGCAAAGAACTTGTGCTCAAACAGAGATTGTGACACCCAAACAAGTTAAAATGTCAGGTTTTAGTATCACATAGTACTTGGCAGCAGTAAGGCTCAAGTGCCTTTTACAGTTTCCCCGACAGGAAGTGTGCCAAAAGGCATTGTCACTAATTTTTAGGCCAACTTTCTCAGCTGTTCTTTCCAAAGTTGTTATACAAGATTCAACATCATCACTCTCTCATCTTTGGCAAAAAATGACTTGCTCATGTGGAGCTGGAGCCAGTTGTGACATCTGTGGAAACATTTCCAGATAGTGCTGCACCAACTCCTCATTGAAGGCTTTGCGATCTTTGTACTACTGCCTCCACAGTTCATTGATATCCAATTGATGTCTCCAGGCCTCCTTAATGGCTAATTGCTGCACCCTGGTGGCTTCCTTCAGCACCCTGATAGTTTTCTCCCATCTCCACTCCCCAACTATTATCTGACCTTATGTAATCTCATTTTTCAGTTTCCCTTCTTCAATCCCTTTCTACCCTCCCCTGTCCTTTAAACTGTAGTGTCCCATGATGTCATATGTCCATTTACAAATCTCAATAAAAAGCAAATATAAGATTCTTTGTCTCAGTTTAAGAGAATTTATAATTTTCTTTCATCGCTATTAATTCTCCCTTCTAACTTCCATCTCCACTCCCCTACCACCATTTGACCTTATGTAATAGTTAAATTTCCTTGTACCTTACCTTTCTAAACCCACCCCCACCTTAAAGCTTTAAACTGTAATGCCCCATTATGTCATTTATGTCCATTTACAAATGCACAAGACTTCAGCGCAAACTGTCAGATCGAAGCAAAACAAAAATGTATTAGATATTAAGTTATTGAATCAATTTTATTGAAAGTAGTAAATAGAAAGTATGCTTAACCTCTAGGTGGCGAGTGCTCTACTGATAAAATTTGTTCTGCGGTGGGATGTTGAGAGAAATGCTTTCAGATAAGTAGAGTTCTTTAAAAGAACTGAACTTCAGTTGCTCTGTCATTATGTAATGCTTAGTGTGCGTCTTCTGGTCAATGTTAGCTACTGTATGGCTGCTTTTTTGGGACTTGTGACACTACAATAGATGCATATTACTGTATCTTTTGGGGACAGGTACTTTGCAACACAGTAATAGAGGTGTCTACATACATCCATCCTCCGTGCGCTACAAGTTGCTCAACACAGCGCAAGAGTGCTGTGAGACTCGGTAGCGCCGAGCGTCTTTTATGCATCTTTGTACCCTAAAATGCATCTTATTAGCACAAGCAGCTTCTGCTGATTAAAATGATATGTAGCATGCCTTTGTTCTGTGAGCCAGTACGGGTGTATCTGCAGGCAAAGCACTACATTAAAGTGTTATAGTCGCTATTAGTGTAACGTAACATTTTGCATGCAGATACATCCGAACTGGCTCACAGAATATAGGCATGCTGCATATCATTTTAATCAGCAGAAGCTGCTTGCGCTATCAATTCGATTTGCTGTATGATTCAGATGCATTTGAAGGTAAAAAGTTGCATCAAAGACGCTCGCGCTACTGAGTCATCATGTCTTAGTGAAAGCTGTGCATGCCTGCGACCCCATGAGACAAAATAAAATATATGACAGTACAGGACTCACACACTGTGCTGTTCTTATTTAATACTTTGTTCTACAGCCCTGATTCCATGACCAAATGCTAAACTATAGTGTACCCAATTACAGCTTCTGTCAGTCAATCATCAGGCAGTGATATAGAAAATGCATTGGAAGTCTGACGCATGTGCTGTGTAGTTTAGAAAAAAAAAAAGTGACACCTGGTGGACAAAAAGTTTTATTACACAATATGACTTTTCTCCCAGTGCTATGCTACGTTCCATTAAGAAACATTATGTGGCGCTACATGGCTCTATGGAGAAACAAACTAGCTGGGCACATCTGTAATGGCAACCAGATACTGGTTTACACACAATACACAGACATCACACTTTACAAAATATATAACAGAGCTTTATAAAAAAAAAAAACTCAATGTCTTTCCATCAAAGGTAAAGGTTGTATCCAAAGTCAAATGAGAGTCAATCTTCATAAATGTTGCAAACAGGGGATACACATAAGTGATTTACTCACACCACTTATGTGTGGCAGGCAACATGGCCGTAACTAGGGTGGTGTGACCTGTGCCATGGCGCAGGGCAGGGGGTGATGTTTGGGCCTGTCAATTTTCCTGTTTATTGTCACTCTTACTCTTCTTTTATCCCCAGCATCTCCTGGCCTCCCCTATCTCTTCCCTGGCACTTCCCCAGGAGGCCATAGCCCTTTTTCAGGTGAATTATCTTGTGTCCCTATTTGAAAATTGGGGGGAGGGGGTGCCAAAGCTCTTTCTGGCACAGGGCACCAAGAAGTCTAGTTATGGTTCTGGCAGGCAACAGTGGCAAACCCAGGATTTCTAGAGGGGGGTTTTCAAATGCTTGATTTTATAGTGCGTGTGGCCAGTCCATAAGTAGGGCATAATTAGCACTTAACCAGCTTTAATATGCATCATACAAAGTATATTGTGTGTCATAATTCCAGCATATAGAGCACCAGGGATCACAGTAAGCCATTGGATGGGGCCGTAGGGCCATTCTGCCTGAGCTGAATGTTTTCATTTTAGATGTGAGTACCATTCTAGAGTATTAAAGCGAGTCTGGGAGCAGCAGAATAACCCTACACTGCCCTGGACATATATGTACATATTGGGCTCTATAGCAGCACATCCCTAACAGTGAATGTTTTCCAGATCTCCTAGTTGGTGCACAGGTTATTACTGGATGATTCATGTTAAAAGATCCCCAGGTGGTGCTAATTATTTCATTTGTGATACTGAGAAGACCATTTCACTAGTAAAATTCTATTCTATTTCTATTGTGGTCATGGTGTGGGCTGGGGAGGGGGGTTTTGAGGCAGACTGAAACCCCCCCCCTGTGTTTGCCTATGGGCAGGATATGTAAAGTGTCCTCACTCTCAAAGTCAATTGCCTACAAGTATCAGATTTCTGTAATTAATGAATGTCACTTATGTATTCTGAACCTGTTTTTGTTCCTACAATATTATGAACGTCAATTTCCAGTAATTTCAAGTTAATTTTGACCGTTTTCACCAATATTGGCCAAAGGCTGCAATGAGCTGGCTGGCTAAACTAAGCAACAGTGCAGTGGCACACACACATAGCAGTTTAAAAGAATATAGCACATCTTTAAAACATAGTGGCACTGCAGTGGCAGGCAAGATGGCAGTTTAACATGAAGCAACAAAAGAGAGGTTCTTTTTTGGGGAACACTTGAGTAATAATTGAGATATAATATGAAGTTAATTAAAATATAATTTTTATCTTTCTAAAATTTAAGAGGTATGATGTATTGTATATAAAGAAATTTTGAAACTAAATTTTTAAACAAAATGCAGGCGTTATTATAGTTGGGTTGTACCACTTTAAGTGATTTCCAGCCAGGTTATTGGTTGCCTCCTGCCCAGTTCCTAAGTTCTCAAGTATTGGTTCCAGACAGGGGCTGGCTGGCAACTTTTAGCCTGGGGGGCAAATACATGCAGGTGGCCCTGGCAGAGGAGTAGCGTGTAGCCAGGGTGCCCGAAGAACGTGCGTGCTACGGCACCGCCCCCCTCAAGTGTTTCAGGGAGGAGGCGGGTCCATATGGGATTAATGTAAGGTAAAAATAAAGATTAGGGGCAGGCCCCTGTCGTAGTGCCCCCTTGTGCCACAGGAGATAACAGGAGGAGGAGATAAGAGAGAAGAGAAAAGAGAGAAGAGAAAAGAGAGAAGAGAAAAGAGAGAAGAGAAAAGAGAGAAGAGAAAAGAGAGAAGAGAAAAGAGAGAAGAGAAAAGAGAGAAGAGAAAAGAGAGAAGAGAAAAGAGAGAAGAGAAAAGAGAGAAGAGAAAAGAGAGAAGAGAAAAGAGAGAAGAGAAAAGAGAAAAGAGAAAAGAGAAAAGAGAGAAGAGAAAAGAGAAAAGAGAGAAGAGAGAAGAGAGAAGAGAAAAGAGAAAAGAGAAAAGAGAAAAGAGAAAAGAGAAAAGAGAAAAGAGAGAAGAGAGAAGAGAGAAGAGAGAAGAGAGAAGAGAGAAGAGAGAAGAGAGAAGAGAGAAGAGAGAAGAGAGAAGAGAAGAGAAGGAGAGAGAAGAGAAGAGAAGGAGAGAGAAGAGAAGAGAAGGAGAGAGAAGAGAAGAGAAGGAGAGAGAAGAGAAGAGAAGGAGAGAGAAGAGAAGAGAAGGAGAGAGAAGAGAAGAGAAGGAGAGAGAAGAGAAGGAGAGAGAAGAGAAGGAGAGAGAAGAGAGAAGAGAGAAGAGAGAAGAGAGAAGAGAGAAGAGAGAAGAGAGAAGAGAAGAGAAGGAGAGAGAAGAGAAGAGAAGGAGAGAGAAGAGAAGAGAAGGAGAGAGAAGAGAAGAGAAGGAGAGAGAAGAGAAGAGAAGGAGAGAGAAGAGAAGAGAAGGAGAGAGAAGAGAAGAGAAGGAGAGAGAAGAGAAGAGAAGGAGAGAGAAGAGAAGAGAAGGAGAGAGAAGAGAAGGAGAGAGAAGAGAAGAGAAGGAGAGAGAAGAGAAGAGAAGGAGAGAGAAGAGAAGAGAAGGAGAGAGAAGAGAAGAGAAGGAGAGAGAAGAGAAGAGAAGGAGAGAGAAGAGAAGAGAAGGAGAGAGAAGAGAAGAGAAGGAGAGAGAAGAGAAGAGAAGGAGAGAGAAGAGAAGAGAAGGAGAGAGAAGAGAAGAGAAGGAGAGAGAAGAGAAGAGAAGGAGAGAGAAGAGAAGAGAAGGAGAGAGGAGGAGGAGGAGGAGGAGGAGGAGGAATAATTTAGTTTTGGAGTACAAAAAAAAAAATGGGAACAGTGTTTAAAAATAGCGATATAGGTTCAGGGGTATTCTGTAAGTATGCGGCAGGTGTTTTCTAGAATAGGCCATTAGTAGAAGGTGCATTTTTGCAGAATTATTAAAAAATTAGTTTAGGGACTTAAAAATATGCTAGTACCCATTTTTATGTACTCCAAATTTGATGGGAACACTTTTAAAAGCGAAAAAAAAAATTCCCCTATTTTTCCCAATACTTACCTTTCCGCCAGCTCCAAAGTGAATACAGAGATAAAGCAGGCACGCACCCCAGAAAAGGTCCGATGTGGAGCGAAAAGTCCAGCACGGACTTTTCGCTCCAATATTGAATACAGGCCTATGTCGACAGACAGACAGACAGACAGCGCATGAAGTACTCAAAATACTTGAATAAGGTTAATTACTGCTGTCAGGTGAAATTAAATAAATAATGATTTATTAGCAAACAAGGGTTACTCATGAATGCAGGAATTGTCAGATTTAAACAGAACAGTACAGGAGTAATGTAGATGGATGATCACTGAACAAAGACAAAGTTCTATTTGCTGTTAGAGATGAGCAATCACTGAGTTCTGAATGGGAATATTAACAGGCAATGTGAATACAGGTATACTGGTTGGACCCAGACTGGCTACACACACTAAAGTCCAAGGTAGCAAATGCAGTGCAAAACAGGTACAGATGGAGTGAGGTAGACGTAGTAATTGCTGATGACAAGTCCAGAGGAATTGGAATACAAATTAACAAAGTCCTGGTCAGTTGGTGCAAGGTAAGAAATAATAATGTCCTTGATTACTCACACAGGGAAGCAGGAGGAAAACCTTGGTTGCAGTGAGCCAGGATCCAAAGTGATAACAGGCACGATAATACGGAAATGGTATATCTGGAGCACAGTCACAGAGGTAGACTAGATGACCTGGCACTGATTGCTCAGTTCTAAGGAAATATAAAGCTAGTTCCCAGGTGCAATCCACAGCTGCTTGATTGAGGCAATCTGGTCTGCAATTAAAGAGTAGCCAGGGTGGAATGGGCTAGACAGGTCTCAGGCAAAGAGTGATACCAGAGGCAAGGAGGAAGAACTGCACAGAGGTGACACATTAGTAGTCATCTAATGTATATAAACTGTGTACTTTGTCTATGTACAGTTTGTACACAAAGTTTTTACTTTACCCACTGATTTATTTTTATCTGTATCTCTGTACTATCTATCTCTCTCTATGATATATCTATATACCTATCTGTCTCTCTGTGTATGTAGTTATATATGTATCTTTTGGCGGGCTCTTTTGGATTGTTTTGGGCTTGTTTTTGGAATGTTTTTCACTCAGTTGCTTGTTTTCCATTTCAGAGTTGGCAACACTGATAGACCTGCCTTCCTCTATACCTACATAACCGGACATCTGGCTCCTCTGTCCCATGCTTCCTGACCTGCAGGGCTCAAGCTTGCCTGGTGCTGTGGGTGGAAGACACCCTTGCCCATCCTCTGTCCTGCTGGCTGGACTGCCTTGACCTCTGCTCCGAAACTTCCTTAGTGGCTGATCTCCACAGCTTGGATTACCTTTCTCCATATCTGCCTGTCTGGTACCCTGTCACGGCCAGGGTTTCTCGGCATGGTGGTCACCGGGTATTACCTGTGAGGTCGTTATGGCAGGGGGTCTCTGGCAGTTGTGCTGGTGTTTGGCGAGGGGCTTTGGCTGCACGTGGTTCTGTGCGGGCACATTGTCACTAGGCCTGGTGAGGTCTGGCGGTGTTTCCGTTCCGTTGGCATGGGCGCCGCCATCTTGCCTGTGGCCATGTGATCCCAGCTGTCTAATCCTGGTAGGTCATGTGCTCATTCCAGCCAGTCACAGCGTGGCACTGAGTATTTTGAAAGGTCCAGAGCCTTCCTTCCTTTGCCAGTGCAACGTGTTTCTCAGCTGCGGCTGAGAGAGTGTATCTGTGCCTTACCTGTCTCCTTGGAAGCACTCTAGCCTGAACCTTGCCTGCTCCAACCTGCTGGACTTACCCTGCACCCTCCACCTACCTTTCCACCTGCCTGAGTACCTGAACCTGCTGTTTCCCTGCACCTTGCCTCCTTTCACTCCCAGCTGGACTTCATTACCTCAGCCTGCATTTGTCACAGCTCCCCATACCTGTATTCAGTTACAGCTCACCATACCTGTATTCTGTTACAGCTCACCATACCTGTATACTGGACTGTTCCTGCTTGTCACTATCTTGACATTCTCCCATTAACCCCCACTACAGTTATCAAGTGCACTTTAGTGCTATGGCTGGACTTTTTTCGTTTGCCATTCCCCCGTCTTCTAAGCCACTTATTAAAAACTCCACTTTTTCATTTAAGTCTGCTTCTGTGTCTGCTCCTATCACCACCCCGAGTCCACAACAAAATCAGAATCTCACATACCCATAGTACCTTGTCTGGAGTTCCGGGTGTATATACGGCCTGCTGAACGCTGTCCCCCAGAGGCTAAACCTATCTACTCTCATCACGGTGGCTGTGTCTCCCCCATTTGTATCTTTTATACCTGTTCTTTACCTATTCTCCCTGTTGTGTCTCATCTAGCCCAGCTTCTTATCCCCCTTTCCTCCTTCCTTTCCCTCTCTTATTTATTCATTTTTCTTTACAGATTTCAGAGTGACTTGCCACAGTTCTCCCGATTAGCCAGTGGCTCACGATGTGTACCTAGTGGACTCTACACTTTGATTTTGGGATCCTGTGGACATAGCTTGCCTGCAAGCCTCTTTTTGGACACCGGCAGTCTTATAGATCACAGGCTCTTTGGACAGTGACTCTTGGAGTTTGTCTCCTGGTCCTATATCATCCCCTCCAGGTGCCCTCTTTCATGTATTAAATATATTACTATTTTCTTTTTGCTAGTTCATCTTTTTTCTGTGCTACATTTACCACTTACAGGGCAGGATGCATCAAGCATCGCATGCATACCAGTATTAATAACCCCAGTAAGAGCTGGAGAGGGGGACCCCTTTATTGGGGGGGTCCCCAACTTCCCTGGGCTGACTAGCGGTCAGGGCTGATGCTGCGGCTGGAGGGCCCAGTGAAAGGGTTCCCCTTGCTGTGGCATCAGCCCCCTGTTAGAAAGGGTCCGGTGCTGGTTCTGGGATTTACAGGGTGACCCTATGCATTTTTTTCCCCTGTAATTCCAGAACCAGGACTGGTTCCCAGAGCCTAATGCTGGTTGTGCTAAGTACAGTGGATCCCTATGCATTTTTTTCCCAGTACTTAGACAACCAGGACTGGCTATGAAAAGTCCGGGGTTGGCTCTGTTTTATGTTGGGACCCCACGTCAGTTATTTAAAAAAAAATAACCATTACGATATATTAAAAAAAAACAAGCAGCCTGCTCATATTTCACTGATCTGTGCTTGTTTGGGAGAGAAATTCGGCCGGTTAAATCGGGGCTTCAAAACGGACAGGATCAACCAAATACACCATCAATCAAAACGATCCTGTCAAAATCGGGACCTTGGTAAATTCATGATTTTTTAAGTGAAAAAAACGGCCATTTTTGATCGATCCTATCCGAGTTGAAAAATGGGACAAATGGGGACCAAATCGAATCTTAAATTTACCCCATAGTAATAATTTCATAATATATCGAGACAACTAGTGGTCATTTTACTGTACTGCGTTTGGCTCTCTCTAGTGGTGCCTATGGGCTCTATTTATTAACATTATTTTTACTAAAATAAAGTGAAAAAGGGTGTTTTCACCCCCTTTTCACATTATTTTAGTATCACCTATAGTTATTACAGGGTAATAGGAGTAGAATTCGTAAAATTCTACTCCAACCCCTAAGTATCACTTATTTTTTGTAAAGCAGATGGCATTTCCCATAACTGTAATGGGAAATGTGATCTGACCAAAGTTACTAAAAATAAAATGTGAAAAAATATCGGGGAAAGCCCTGTGATAATAACGCCACCTGGAGGTGGCGTTATCCAGGGTCTCCCCCGGTTACCGGACTCCTGGCCTGCTCTAACGGGCAGAGCAGAGCCGGGAGTCGGTCCCAGTAATCAGCTGTGTGGTCTAAACAGACCGCAAGCTGATTACTGTAATAAGGAAAAAAAAAACATTTGTAAAAAAAAATATTTACTTACCTAACTCCAGGGACCAGTGATGACTCCCCTTCGGTCAGCTGGTCTCCCATAGTGCCCTGCTGCCTGGTCATCAGGTGATCGGGCCCCAGTGCAGTATGGGAGATCACCTGACCGGAGGAATGGAGACCATCACCAGAGGCCTGGAGCATGCAGGTAAGTGTAAGTAAGGGAGAGGGGGGTCCGCGATCGCGAGGGGCGGGGCTTAGCGCCGGGGGGTGGGGTAGCAGCGGCGGCCGGTTGGCGCTTGTGCGGGCACTTAGTCACAGTATTTTTTGGCTCCGGAGGGGATTCGCAGGGACAGAGCTTCATCGCAAGCTCTGTCTCTGTAAGGGATTTGTAGTAAATCCCTGTGATATTGCCTGAATTCGCAATGCGGATTGTAGTAAATAGAGCCCTATATCCTGTAAGTTTGTTGTTTTCTTAGGTATTTTGTACCTTTTCATTGCATGTACTCTTAGAGATCCCATAAGCCATGTAGGGTACTTACCTCTTGATATTACACAATCCAATTTGTATTCTATACAGATAATTATTACTTATATATTGTATTGTTTTTTCATTGATCTATAATTGTATTTAAATCATTTATTGTTGTAAGCCAACATTTATTGTGGCTCTGTCTTTGTAATTCTGAGTGCTTTATCTCACCAATCCCACCTGCTGGCCACATGCAATAGCTGCATCATAGGTTCTGTACTTTAATTTACTTGTACATTCCACCTCATATCATACTTGTCTACTTTTGAAAAAGCATTTCAGGGAGATTGCGAAAGCAGCATCTATGAGCGTGGCGGTAAAGTGGGTGTGTACTGCTACTGTAAATCTGAGTGGCGTGTCAGAAAACTGATTTACATGCAAATGTATATGAGCCCCAGAGCAGTTAGTAAGATGTATTTTTTTTTATGAAAACACACTGATACTTTTCAGAAAATACATGTAGCCATAGGGATCATTGTGCCTTATAACCAATGCAGGGAAATGATACCAATGATCCCATTTGAATGTAAATATATTTGTTAATTTTTATATATAACATCTTCATACTGGGGTTAAGGTGGAATCAGGGAGATTGCTAGACTCTTCAGGGAGACAGGGAGATTGCTACTGTTTCAGGGAGTATCCTTAACAATCACGGAGGGTTGGCAAGTATGCCTCATATACTGCAATATTTTGACATCTAGGGGTATATTTACTAAAGCGTCTAAACCAGACAAGTGGTTATGTTGCCCATAGCAACCAATCAGATCTTGTGTATCATTTTCTAGAATGCCATTGAGAAATGGTTGCTATGGGCAACATCACCACATGTCTGTTTTAGAAGCTTTAGTAAAAATACCCCCTAGAACTTATAGGGCATACTTACCTACCCTCCCGATTTCCGTGGGAGCCTCCCGTTATACGCTGGGAGCTCCCGCTACCCCAGCAAATGTAAAGATCCCCCTGGTTTTCCCCACTGCCCCATCGAAATATGCCCTGCGCATGCGCAAGTCGGGTTTGATGGGGGCGGGGTCTGGACACGAGGACATCACGGTGTGTTACGTCATTTAGCTTAATACGCTTGGCCGGCCACCGCGGGATAGCGGGTAGTGGTGGCTGCCTAGCCCTGCCAAATCACTTATTGCTGTGCCTGCTCCGAGTCTGTCTGATGGCAGGGACTGGCAGCGGCGGTAGCGGCAGTGCCCTCTTCCACTTCCTGGCAGCCGGCCCAAGCCCCACCTGCGCACCACCTTAGTAAATAAATAAATGTAAGTAGGTGGTGGGCTGGGCAGGAGGGCATCTCCCTCCCCCCCCCTGCGGCTAGGTGTCAGGCAGTGGGTGCTCCTGGAAACTGCAGTGCAAGCGGCCATGCATACTGGGAGAGAGCCGGGATCGGTGAGATATGACGGACCACAGCCAGGGCTGTAGAAAGCCTGGCTGGGCCCGGGTAAAGGAGGGGATGTGGCCTAATCGTGGGAGGGGTGGCCACGCCCCCTTGAAAAAAAAATAGAAAAAATATAACTTTTGCAGCGCCTTGTAGTGGCCCCGCAGCCATAGGAGACTGTACCGGCTGGTGCAGCAGCCGCGAGCAGTCTCACACAGCATCCCAGCACAAGCTGTGTGCTGAGCTGCTATGAGGGAGGGGGGGCGAAGCCAGACCCCTGTAGCAAGCCCGGGCCCGGGTAAACTGTACCCACTACCCCCCCCTCTCGACGCCCATGACCACAGCAGCAGCAGGAGGATGGTGAGTAATGGGCTACCCCCATAGATCTGAGGTCTCATTTAAAATGGATTTTTATTTACCAGATTTAAGGCAGTTGGAACATGCTTGTAATTGAGGGGGAGGGGTGGCAGGTATGAGAAGGACCCTTCGGGACATGATGTTAATTGAGAAAGAAGGGGTTGTTTGGTCTGGGGGACAATTCTGTGATTTTAATTGGGGGAGTTGTCAGATTTGAGACTTATTTAATTATAAAGTATATTGAGGAAGGAGGGGGAGATTTTCTGAACTAGGTATGTTTCCAATTGAGGAGGGGGTTTGTGAAGTGTGGCGTATGATCATAATTGAGGTGGGGGTTTGTCAGTAATAGTGATCATAATTGAGGCAGGCTGTCAGATCAGGGGTGGGTTTGATTTTAAACTAGGTAGGAAGGAGATGTAAGATCTGGGATCTTAGGGCCTGATTCAGACCCGCTCGCAAGTGCTATGTGCTCGCGAGCTAGTCAATGTTAGACCACTGCGCATGCGCACACCGGAGCCGGCTCCGATGTGCGCATGCGCGAGACCCAGCTAGCGACGAGCGCACCGTCGCTTCGGGTCTCGCACCAAAAGGGGGTGGCTGTCGATTTTGATCAACAGCTTGCACTGTTTTGGAGGCGTGGTGTGGGGGTGGCTTCACAAATGGAGGCGTTCCCATGCGAACGCCTGCTGTTTGTGTGCGGCCCCACTGACATCACCAGTGATGTCAGTGGGAGAGCTTCCGGCTCTATTAGAGCCAGAAGCTCTCTGGGGCTCGCGACCACGAGACCCTACCACAAGGGTCTTGTCGCAAGCCTGATGGCCACACACAGCTATGCGAGCGACCAAGAGGCCGCTCCAAAAAAAATAAAATGCACTGATTCAGAGCATCCGGCTCTAAATCAGGGCCTTATTTTTTATCAGATTACCACATTTGCAGTGATTTAGTGATCCATGTTTTCATATATCCTTTGTTACTTCCCATACACAAACATGCTCTGACAGCATGCTTCTCATAGTACTATAGTTTTCAACTTCCACAGCAGGACAAACCCCTGAGTGGAAATAGATAGATCGGTGGCAAGCCGCTCTTCGCTTGGCTCATTCTACTGCTATCTACAATCTCCCTGAAAGTAGTTTACAAAAGTAGGCAAGTATGTTATAGGGCCTGAATCAGATTTGGGAATAGAGTAAGAAAGAGCAAGTACCTGGGCATCTTGGTAAAACTATATTGCACTGCAGGTGGGGCAGATTTTAAATTGTGCAGAGAGATTTTGATTTGGGAGGGGTGTGTACAAACTGACATCTAAATTGCAGTGTAAATAAAGCTGTGCAGCATTTGTGGGCTACATGCAGAAGCAGCCACTATATACCCCACATGCAAAAAATGTATGTATTTGCACCTAACTCTGGGCATGACTCACTACGGAATACTAGCCTACTTTTGAAAAAGCATTTCAGGGAGATTGTGAAAGCAACACCTATGAGCGCGCATTAAAGTGGGTGTGTACTGCGACATCTGAGGGGCATGTCATAAAATTGACTTACATTCAACAGTAAACAAGCCCAAAAGCAGTCAGTAAGATCTATTTGTTGATGAATACACACTAATAGTTTTCAGAAAATGCATGTAGCCATAGGGATCATTGTGCCTATGGCTACATGCATTTGATACTAATGATCCCATTTGAATGGATATATCTCAGTTTTTTTTTTTATATAACAGCTTCATAATGGGGGTAAGGAGGAATCAGGGAGTTGGCTGGCCTCTACAGGGAGATTGCTACTATTTCAGGGAGTCTCCCTGATAATGAGGGAGAGATGGCAAGTATGCACTACGGATCGATACTGCCATCGCAGCTGCGATTACGCACGCAAGAATGCTGCAAAAATATGCTAATGACTGCAATTGCAAAGCTAGTATAGAGACACCCATAGCCAGCATAGAGATGCCCACTACCACTATCGCTCATCCGTAATACCTTGCAGTCCTGTGTATACATCCGGAACATCGAGTAAAATCGGCACCTCACGCACAATTACAACAGGTCTGACCTAACTCGGAAATTGCTAATCTCATCACACGCAGTGAGTACACAAGCTGTGGATGCCGTCGCAGTGGCTAATTTATGCATGCCCAAGTAACAGCGTACAACCGGACTGGCACGCCTGCGTTTCTCCGACCACTCCCCCGTCACCACCCCCAAATGCTGAACTAATGTCATTCACTCTGCAATGGCTTTGTATCTGCGTAGGTGATCGCAGAGCGATCGCAATGCTAACTCACGCAGACACACTGCGGTGCATATATGCATGCACAGTACACACCATCAAACAATCTCCGTAAGTGGTTGCAATTGCGATCCATGCTGAATCAGGCCCTCAATTCCCAAAGTCTAAATCAGGCCCATAATGTTGCATTCCACCTAACCTACTTCAAAGCATACTTACCGACTTTTAGCTCCCTCCTTCCGGGAGTGAGCTGTCGGTCTTTCTTAGCGGGGGGGCATGTTGCGGAAAAAGGGGGACGGTGTGCAATTGCGTAATCGTTGCCCCACCCCATTTTCACAATGCAGGGGGCGGTGCCACCATGACACAGTTCAGCGCAAATCACGTCACAGGTCCCCCCTGCTGCCAGGGTTTATCGTGGAACTGTGAGGGGGGAGGGGGTATCGCCAGGGGCCGGGAGACTTGCCTGTCTTTTCGGGGGGTGGGAGCGGCACTCGAGTTTCGGGAGGCTCCCGGCCGAATTGGGAGGGTAGGCAAGTATGCTTCAAAGCCACCTCATAATTTTCACTATGGTGCTGTCCAGTCATTACAGTATACGCCTAGCTTTCTTTCAAGACATCCGACCCAATAAAAAGGATATAGATTAAAATACACTTGGAACCTTGAAGTGTTATTTTTCTGGGACATAAGCCAGAGGAACGCCCAGTGGTCTGTGGAGCTGTTTTATGTGTATTATTTATATGTATATTATTCACTTCCACAATACAGCAACATATGTGGAGGTGTTGGTGGCCTGCTATATCTTGTGGCTGCTCTATAATTATATGCTCAGATATTAACCTGATATTTTAGAAAACAATTTTATATACTGTCATTTATGTAAATTGTCTTGTATTTTTGTGTGCTCATAAATGGCCAATTGTATGTGACATTAAATTGTATTTATTATTATTAAGCTAAAGGGTCTCCAATCAGCAGCGCTTTTTATAATTCTCTTTTTCGGCTCTTACTGCTAAGAGGTGTGGCAATTACCTCTATTACAAAACTGCAGCATACTGTAGATTGGGAAATACGTTTGATATCTCCATATTCTGATCAGGCGCTTAAGTGTGTGTGTTTTGGTGTTTGTTCTGACGGATCGCAATCGCAGCTGGGATTTCGTATGCAACACAGCGGCAAAATATGCAAATGCTTGCCAAAGCTCAGCCGGCATAAAGATGCCCACTTCTGTTTTTTCACATCCGTCCAATGTCGCTCTTCTGCGTAAACATTGGTACCATTGACACACACCACTCATGCAGCATTTACAGCAGGTCTGACCTACCGCAGACACTGCAAGTCTCCCCGCACGCAGAGAGCTCTCATTCTGCATATGCAACCGCAGTGGCTAATCTATGCACACCCATGAAACGGTGTTCAAACGGACAGGCACGCCTAAATTTTTCCAACCACTCCCCCATCACCGCCCCCAAACCCTGACAGTCTGTCACTCACTCTGTGATGGATTCCTCCGTGCGTCTGTAATTGCAGTGCGATCGCTGCGCATGTGCAGTGTGCCTTAAATGCATGCACAATGGCAAACAATCGCTCGATCTGCGTCCGTAGTTGTACTTGTGATCGGTACTGATTCAGGTCCTTAGTCCGAGACATATGCACTGCTTTAGCACCTGTGACTGCTTCTGCATGAGATTTGCACACCCAGAACATTTGACACGGTTCTTTGGTCTCACTTGTTTGAAGTCCTGGATCGCAGAGAATTTGCCTTTGATTTTATTTGACTACTCTGCTTTTTCTACCACAACCCTTCAAATCTTTGCTGTTGATTGGCCTTTGTGATACCCCCATGGGGCTGGGGCTTGGGACTCGCCAGGGATATCCTCTATCTCCACTTTTGTTCAATCTAGCTCTCAATCCCATCCTGAAAATTTTACAACAGACCATTTAGGATGAGCCTGGTGAACTCCCATAATTGCCCTAGGTGTGATCAGGGGGGGGGGCAGCTCTTTATCACTAGCAAAGGGGTTTTGAGGGTACTTGTGTGGGCGCTTCTAGGGTTGAAGCAAGCCTATCTATGACTGTGAGTGTTCCCTAATATAACTCACAATGCTAACAATAGAAAACAAGGAAGATGGTGTCATAGATGAATGGCGCTGCACAATAAACCATGTAACGAACAGCTCAGGTAAAGAAAGTTATTTAAAACATGAGTTACAACAGGTGTGCATAGGATAAAATCAAGGGGAGGTATGTATCAATAAAAGTGCATTCACCTGATAGTACAACAGCCAGTGAGAAAACAAAAATGGCTATATATAACAAGTAGAACAACAATGCAAAGAGAATAATCTAAATAGACTGTCACAACATATAAAAAAATACACTAATATGCAGGATGCCC
The DNA here is from genome assembly GCA_031769625.1 of Taudactylus pleione. Lineage (NCBI taxonomy): Eukaryota > Metazoa > Chordata > Amphibia > Anura > Myobatrachidae > Taudactylus > Taudactylus pleione. Next base: position 4,457,040 of record JAUIMM010000024.1, on the reverse strand, counting down.
TCACTGTACCAGAGGCTTAATTCACCAGAACTGAGGGCAAGAAAAACTTCAGTTATATATGTATAACACATGCAGAGGCTAAGTTCGCCAGAACTGAAGGCAAAAAAAACATAGTTAACAGTGTATATGGATGTAACATATGCAGATGAAAGAAGTTTCTACCGTCAACTGTAGAGAAGAGCCGTAGGTGTTTAAGCAAAAGAACATGCAGAGGCACCGGTTTCCCCTGCACGTGGCTCCTAGGGCTTTACCAGTTGTGGTTGTACTTCTTAGTAAGTCCAAGTCTGGATGACACTGGGGTAACGCCAATGCGTTTCGAGATGCTTCCTGGTCTCTTCCTCAAGGCTTAGTACTTACCCATGCTTGTACTGGTCCTATTTATACATGATGGATTTCCTGGTACTGGATCATGGCTCCGAGTTCTTCTGTATTTGGCGCCGGAAGATGACGCATGCTCGGCCGGGAGCGTGATGATGCTGTACAGTGTCTTTGCCTGCGTACCCCGTCAGCCATCTTACTGGAGTCAAAGGAATGCTGATAAAAAACAGCAATCTGCTGAGTCTTGAATTATTGTATTCCGTCAGCCATTTTAGTGAAGATAGTAATAAAAGGGTGGTAGAAAGCGGGAGAACCATGGTTCTTTTGTCCGGATATAAAAATAGTATGTTAAAAACATGTCCTTGATTAGATCAATTCTAACATAGATAGTTTCTTAGTGGTAAACTTGTTGATAGAGTCGGATGGTCAGCGTTTATAAGGATCTTATCACTGTTTATAGGCCTGATGTTAGGATTTGCGGTTAGCAAATCATCTTGGTAGCAGTTCTCAGTCATAGTTGTTACTGGGATGTTGCATCATGTCCTGTCCTTGTTCTGGCTTTTTGCAGGTAGCTGGAAATCCTGTCTTGTCTGTGTTTAGATCATAGCCTGTCATTCATGTCTGTGTGTTTTGTATCATGTGCTCAATTATTACCTAGATGTCTGTGTGCAGAGCAGGTGCACTCATGCCTTTGATTAGTAATTGCACTCTCCAGGAATTGGTTCTGATTGGACCCTGCTTCTGTTAAATTTCAGCCAGCCCTTCACTCCATGCCGGTTATATTGTCTGACGTCCAGAGTATGTTTGGTCTGTGCTCAGAAGTCTGAATTTTTGCCGGTCTCACCTTGTTCCACAGTTCCTGTATGCTGAGTTAATCTTCCAGTGTCCTGCACCTGCCTGTCTGTTTTGCATTAGCCTGTGAAATATACCCTGCAGCTGCATGTGGTATTTTCATACCAGAGTCCTGCCAAGCCGTGTCAGTCTGCTTCCTGCCTGTCTTCCTGTCGTGCCAGAGTTCACCTGTCTGCCATATTGCTCCAGACACACCTCAGCCTGCATTTCATCTCGCCTCTCAAGCTGCATCTCGGCTGTCATAGCCGTACCATGGCCCGCAAGGCCGCATCATAGCCTGCATTTCATCTTGACTCTCAAGCCACATCTCAGCTGTCATAGCCACTCCACGGTCTGCGTGGCATATCGTTAGGTTCCAGTCACACCCTGGCCCTCAAGGCTGCACCTTGTACTTTGTTGCTTCAGCCACTGGTCCAGCCAAATCATTGTTCATTGTCTGTCAAGTCTTAGCTTGTGTTTTGTCTGTCTAGTTCTTGTTTGTATCTTGCCTGTCCAGTCCTTGTCTGATATCCTGCAGTATCACAGTCCTGGTCATTCCTGCTGTGCAGCCTGCTTAGTTTGTCCACTCACTTCTTGCCTGACTACCCAGCTGCACCACAGTCCCTAGACATTCCTGAGACCCATCATGTGTTGCTGCTGGTGTACCCTGTCCATTATGCCTGTTTTAATACCATTACCTGCAGCCTCACTAGAGTTAGCCAGGTGTGGAAGAACTGCCACATCACCATCAGGTCTTGTCCTAGTCAGCAGTCCTGTGGTCTCTCGCCGGTTGTGTAAGCCTCTACTGCTGGAGGCGTAAATCCAGGCAGCCACCTAAGTACCGGTGTGTAAAAAATCACTGAGGGAACAGTGGGTGGCTGTTATTGGTGGAAGATCCTCTCCCTGGCTCTAGAGGTCTTACACAACCGTACAAGAACTGTAACACCTGCCCAGTAGTTCAGGGATTCTGGAGGTTGGTGACACAAGAAGATGAAGTATATTTGGTCAATTATGTTCCATTTATTCTGGAATGGGCCATTTTAGATATTTTCCCTTGGAGGCATGAGATTACCATGGGTAGCAGAAAACTTTTATTGACACTGAGTGCAGCAGCAAGGAAGACCATTCTACAAGAGTTGATACATCATACCACTGTCAATTTTCAATTACATTGAGCGAAAATCCACTTCATATTTCGAATGGACTGGTGGAGATGATATTTGACAAAGAGAGAAGAGTCACATAATTTTTCGATACATGGGAGAGTTACATCTCTACTCCTAGCTCAACTCATCCTCAGATCCTCCTCAGTCTTCGCGTGACTCTTTAGTATGAAACTCACTCTCTACTCAATGATCCCTCAATTATTTTGCCTAATGGGTGAGTGCCAGGACCTCTTCTTTGATTCAAATCATCTGACTAGGGACCTAGTCATGTTTTTTAATAATACACCCGACTGTTATATCAGGTTGGGTATGAGATCCTGGCGGTCGGGATGCCGCTGGTCAGAGTACCGACAGCTGCAGTCTGAATCCCGACACCCATAAGGAAAGAAGGTAAGACTAATCCCTACCCCTAACCCTGCCTCCCCGTTGCCTAACCCTAACCTCCCTCCTAATGTCTAAACCTAATCTCCCCCCCTCCGCACCCTAAACCTAACCCTCCCCCCAAGTGCCTAACCCTTTACCTACTGCTCCATACTTACCTTCAGGATGCCAGCGGTCGGGATTCTGGTGCCGGGATCCTGATGCTGACGAGAGTTCGGCGCCGGAATTTTGCCCGGCAGCAACCCGCACGCTGGGATGCTGACTACATCCCGTTATATCACGTCATTGGTTTTTAATGTACTACATTTTATATAATTACTGCAAAATAACACTGTATGTTACCAAAATCATTCTAATTTGCGATATGTACCTTGTACACTTTAATGTAATATGATTCTATTGCTTCAATTAAAAAAAATATATAATTATTAATATAAATAAATACATCTCACAACATACAGGAAAAGCATATGAAGTAATACAGCTTATTTTGTGTCATAGTAAAAATGTGATATATTTATTGCAATGTTCTAGCGTTAAACTATATGTGCGAAGAAATTCCTGCATGCTCAAAGAGGGAATGCCCAAACACTTGTGAAATATTATAAAGGCATTGAATTTGCATAGTGTTTCGACACATTTCAAAGATATGACCCCAACCATAATACGTCTTTTTGTGGTATCCAGATTGCACATAGCAACTGGAGGCAAAATAATAAAGGGGAACTAGCGAAATTATAGATGCATACTATTTTTCATTTAGGCACCCTCACTCCTAAAGGCTTACATTTTGAATTTGAAATGAAGTGGTTTCTAATGTAAGGTTCTATGCATGTACATACATAAATGGTTTGCTCAAATAGTATTGTATATTAGTTTCAGTTTTATATTTATGCATATGTACTATTTTGTATGTAGATGTATGCACATTTTATTTAATTTATAATCTTATGCTATTTTATTATATTTACACTGTATACACTGTTTACACTGTATACACTGCTAATAAGGTAAAGTGGTTTCTTATAGGTTTTTGGCTTGGTTCTAGTGCGTGCAACCTGCCTCAGTTCCCATATGTCATTTCCGGTTGGTGATTTAAATGCCTTCCACCATTTTCCTGGATCTCCTCGGACTGTACTTCTAAGGTAGAAGTAACATATTCTTCACACAATAGGTCCCTTGCACTTTATTACGTACTTAACCCATAAGCGAAGCAACCGCATCACCAGTTATAAATGTATATTATTAAACTAGTTGGTAACGGTCATGTAATTGGTCACCTGACTGGGTGTGCACTATATAAAAGTTAATCCAGTTTTAGCTTACACACACACCTTATAAAAGCATGCTTTCAAACATGTTGGTGAATTGGAGAGGACGCCTTTTCCTACTTCTCACAAAGCTTCAACATCACTGGTGACAATAGGGAAGATCCTTGTTGAACCGAGGACTCTGAAGGACTTCTATGTTGTTCTGCATATTGCAGTGTGTGTCTGGTACTGTAGGTGGCAGATCTTTACCTTTTTTTGACTATGCTTAACTCCTTGTATGAGTGTTCTTACTCTTTATTTAACATAATAAAACATTAAGGATAATGTACTAGATTGTTTTTTTCCATACAACTAATCTATATGGAATGCTACTTGAGGAGAAATTGAAGACCCTTATACTTTGATGCCTCCTAAGACTCAGAATACCCTTTTTAGGGTGAGTGTATAAAGAAAGACTATTTATGTTTTTTTTTTTTTCATGTAACCATTATAGAACATATTTCTGAGTCATACAAATATAAGTGGATTTGTCTATTCCCACATTTATTGGAGGCATTTGAACTATTCTTGGGTTCACTGGTTCACTATAGCGCCACCATTCAGCTGGGTAATGCATGTGGGTACTGCAAAGTGTCAGCACATGGAAGTATTGACATATTTGTGTACGAATCATTTATATACTGTATATTTTTTACTTTCTATGTTTATGTTACATTCACAACGTTTAAATCCCCACAGAGAACATTTTTAAATATTTGTATTTGATTGTATTTAATTATATTGTGTCTGAGCATCTGAACATTGGGGACCATTTTTTTTTGTATATGTAGGGAGTCCAGCAGTTCATGACAGAACAGCGGCATTGGTATACTCGCTCATGCGCCATCCTTGCTGAATAAGATCTTTTTTGTGAGGTCTCACGCATTAGCATTGGGGCCGGCCAGGAGGCAAGACACGGCACATTAGTACTGGGCTGATACACCCTGGGACTATCAGGAATCGCTGAGGGGGTGATTTTTTCTACCGCACTCCAGAGGTCAAGATGTTAATACATCTCGATAATAGGCATAGCAGGAAGAGCTTTAGTTGAATGATAAGTTCTGCAATAATACATCTCGCCCAATAAAACTAGGGGCCCTTGTAAGAAAAAAAAAGCTATTTACCCCATAATCAGGGAAAAAAATAGATGTGGGTCCCCCCACTAGACATCTATCTCATGACCTTCAGTGTACTGTAGGTGCAAGGAGGAATTGCTGGCAGCAAAATGCCAGTACATATCTCTCTGAGGATCAGTACCTTGGCTCCTGGTTCTGTTTTTCCTTCCTGCATTCTGTTAGTTATCTGCTTCACAGCATTAATCACTTATTCTGGTTATATGCTTCAGTATTTGCTTCACAACATTCAGCACCTTTTCCACTTACCTGCTTCAGTGTTTGCTTCACAGCATTCAGCACCTGTTCCAGTTACCTGCTTCATTATGTTTCACAGCATTCAGCACCTGCTCCAGATACTTGCTTCAGTATTTGTTTCACAGCATTCATTTCCAGGCAGTGTGTGTGCTGCACCAGTATTACTTCCCAGCATTCAGTCCTGATATACTCCTGCAGCCTGCATCAATTGTGCTCCCCACACCTAATTTTCTTAAATTCCTACAGACTGTTTCTGTTGTGCTATAGTGACCAGTTGCAGTATCTCCAACAGCCTGCTACAGTTGTGCTTCCGGCACCTGGCTCCAGTGCATTATTGCAGTCTGTTCCAGATTTTACCAATATACTACTACAACCACCACAGACTATCTTGATAGCCTGCACCTAGTATCAGTATCTGTTCCTTACCTTTAGCATCAGTCTTCTACAGCTAGTAGTAACCTGCAAGAGGAATAGCATTATTAAGCAACATAGCTTCATTAACACTCCAGGCCAAGTCCGGCCAAGACGTCGATCGCGATCTACCATTAGCTCGCAGAGCTCTCGCTGGTAAATTGCGAGCTACTTGCTGCAGCAACTGGGAACGCTGGTCTCTGAAGTGATCATGGACTAAAGAAGCCTCTAATCGCTTCAGAGGTGAGTGTTGCCAATAATGCAGTGCGCGGGTGATGTCTTGACATGAGGAACCTGCGCGTCTGCTGGATGTAGTTAGATCCAGTCAGCAGCAGGCAGCGTCTACGTGGGAGTGAAAGCAGGAGTGCTGATGGCATGGAGTGTTGCTAAGCATGAAGAGAGGTAAGTACTGCACAGGGGAGTGAGGCCTGTACTACACTGGGAAGGAGCACCAGTACTGGGGGCACAGCATAAGGGGCAATACTGGGGGCACAACATAAGGGGCACTGCATAATGGGCACTACTGGAGGCACTGCATAAGGGCACTACTGGGGGCACTACATAAGGCACACTACTGGGGCACTGCATAATGGGCACAAATACAGGGGCATTGCATAAGGGGCTCTCACACAGATGGCATTGCATAATGGGCACAAATACAGGGGAATTGCATAAGGGGCTCTAATACAGATGGCATTGCATAATGGGCTCTAATACAGGGGCATTGCATAATAGGCTCTAATACAGGGGGCATTGCATAAGGGGCACTACTAGGGGCATTACTGGGGGCACAACATAAGGGGCACTGCATAATGGCCACTACAGGAGGCAATGCATAAGGGGCACTACTGGGGGCACTATTGGAGGCACTACATAAGGGGCACTACTGGGGGCATTTCATAAGGGGCACAACTACAGGGGCATTGCATAAGGGGCTCTCACGCAGAGGGCATTGCATAGTGAGCGCAAGTACAGGGGCATTGCATAATGGGCTCTAATAAAGGAGGCATTGAATAATGGGCTCTAATACAGGGGACATTGAATAAGGGGCACTACTACAGTGGGCATTGCATAACTGGCACTACTACAGTGGTCATTGTTTAAGGGGCACTACTGTGTGTCGTAATGTGAATAATGGACACTACTATGTGGTGTAATGTGAATAAGATTGTGCTGCTGTGTGGAGTAATTTCCATCGGGGGTACTATGGGACGTATTCAATTAGTGCCAAAAATTGCTTTTTTTCACGATTGGCAAAAACGCACGTTTTTCGACCAAAAAAATGTGAAATTTTGCCAATTTTTTTTTCAAAAATTACAAACAGGCGAAAAATGGAGAAAAGTTTTCTCCATCCCAGACTAGGAGAAAAAAAATGCAAAATCCCTATTTTTGGCAAAAAATGTGGGGATTTCTTGCAGAACCTTTTGGACACCCCCACTAATGATAAATTACTCGAAAATATTTTTGTACGCTGTTAACTTTGGCAAAAAATGACCGTGCAAATCTTGGGCGAAAAAAAACAATTGTTAAAAATTATGGAAAGCTATTTTTTTCCCAGGGAATTACTGTTCCACCTAAATTGGGGGTACGGTAAAATGAGTGCAAGTATATTTTCATGTCGAAAAAATGCTATTTTAAAAACCGTGAAAATCCGCCTGCTGCGACCACGTGGGATGTTTAAAACACTTGACGCATCCATGACACCCGCCCAAAAATCAGACCCAGTACGTTAAAACTATTTTCAACAAAAAATAAAATTTGCCCAAAATTTACGCAGTTGTTTTTCGCCAAAGTACGCAACTTACAGCTTTTTGCGGTAATTTATCATTAAGGGGGGTGTCCAAGGGTTCTGAAAGAAATCCCCACATTTTTACCCAAAAATAGGGATTTTGCATTTTTTTCCTGGTCTGGGATGGAGAAAAAGTTTCACTTTTTTTTTGCGAAAAAACTGCCGTTTTCGCCAATGGCGAAAAAATCAGCAGTTTTTGACGCAAATTGAATACGGCCCTATGTGTGATTTCGGCAGGACAGACCCCATGTCCCTTTTTTTGCATACTACACCCCCTTTTCGGGCTCAGTAGATCACAAAAGGTTTTCATTTAAAAGTAGATCACCGAGTACAAAAGTCAGGCCACCCCTGCTCCAGGCCATACAACTAGGTCAAGAGGCCCCTGACGCGAATCAACAAATCCCTAGTGTAGTGATCATTCTAGGTCCGGCGCGGGGCAGGGTGCTAGACTGTAAAAAGGGCATTAGTACGCAAGCACCTGAGATTGGGGCATGGCCAGGAGAAAAGGGGGCATATCCTTAAGATACGCCCCCTTTTCATAGCTCTTGGGGATGTGTCCAGCACGTATGGGCATGCTGGGCTGGCCCCAAGTTCTCCACTCACTGTGAAAAGATGCCGTGCACATGCACATGGCATCTATTCACCGATGGTGAGCGCTGAATCACGACTTTTCCTACCTGTGTGACACTGCAGCCCTCAAGTGGGGATGGCACCTGGCAGGCTGTTTCAGCAGGGCACTGCCATAGGGGCAGGGCGCATTTTGCCATTTTGAAATTAGGTAAGGTGTAGTGCCCTGCTAAGAGCCTAGCGGGACCGCTACTCATGTTGTGACACCTGGCTTCTATAAATAAAAGAGCATATATTTTTAAAATAGGAGTGTCCCCTTTTTCATATAATGTCACCTCCTAGTTGCTATTGTCTAGGCATCAGCAAATAATATAACCCTACACCATGGAGAAATGTGCCCCAATCTCACTTATACTGGCCTACACTTTGGTACACTCTTGTTTAAACTTTTCCAAAGTTTGTATTTATTTAGTAGTTATTATCTGAGATGATCAATGACTTAGACAGTACACAACAAAGCATTTTCCATAGATGGGGTCGTTGAAGGGGGAATATAAAGCCCAGATTTCCGTCATGTTGGGTCAAATAAAAATAGGTGTATGCAATAGGTTGTACAGGGGCAAATGCAGGTCTCTGGGGGGTTTCTATATATATATATATATATATATATATATATATACATATAGTATATAGTAAAAAGCGGTGGCACCCACGGGTCTTGTAGCCAAAGAGTGAGCCAACAATTGTGTTGTGTAGTTCGAAGTTTCAGTCATAGAATGACTTTTATCAAGAACGAATATATATATATATGTACTTGTCTTGTTCTTACCTTGATGAAGGAGCAATAATGAGGCTCCGAAACGTAGGTGATTTTTTCACTTTAAACCTGTGTTGCCTGCATTAATTCAGAGTGCCGCCTATTGGGACTGTGTATATATAATATATTATATATATATATATATATATATATATATATATATATAATGGATGATAGTCCGTCATTCAATCCTCTGTGATAATACGTGCTCTGGTGCCCTTCCAAGTAATGTAGAGATAACAGAGGAGAATGGATGGCACTCACAGAGACTTGTGAAAATAATCACACAACTACAGTCATGTAGTCAACGTTTCGAAGGGGGAACCTTCTTTATCAATGCTGAAAACAATATAACAACAAGAACATGACATAAATACCTTATCTAATCACCAACATATATACATATTAGGGGTGAGCGGGTTCGGATTTCTGAAATCCGAACCCCCCCGAGCCCCCCCAATCCGAGGCCGATCCGAGTCAGGCTCGACTTTTCCCGCCTGACTCGGATCTGAAATCGAGGCAAAATGTCATCATCCCGCCTTCCAGGTCTCGCGGGTTTTGGATCCTATATAAGGTACCCGCGTCGGCGCCATTTTCTCACTCGGCTGTGGACAGTGAAGAGGGAGGGTGGGAGTTAGGGCTGGCTGGGCTGTGTAGTGTAGTGTAGTGCAGTGTAGTGTTGTGCTGTGCTGCGCTGTGCTGCTGTTGTCCATAGGGGCTGTGTCCACTCCTTCAAAGTCCATAGGGGCTGGCTGGACTGTGTTGTGCAGTCAGTTGTCCATAGGGGCTGTGTCCACTCCAAAGTCCTGTGCAGCGTCCCAGTCCTAAAGGGGTGCTGTAGTGTTGTCCAGGGGGTGCTCTGTCCATCAGGGGTGCTCCCCCCAAGTGCAAAAAAATAAATACTTTTTCTGTGTTTGTGAATTGTGTGCACTGTGGCTGCACGTGCATCAAAAAAGGAGCAGCGCCAAGCGTGCACCTGTGTCCCATAAGTAAAAGGCCGGCTGGCTTGTCCGTTAAAGGGTGCTGTAACCCCCAAAGGGCACTCCAAACAAAATAAAAATAAAAAAAATTTTGTGTTTGTGAATTGTGTGCGCAGTAGCCGCACGTGCATCAACAAAGTAGTGCCAAGCGTGCGCCTGTGTCCCATAAATAAAGGGCCGGCTGGATTGACCGCTAAAGGGTGCTGTAACCCCCAAAGGGCACTCCAAACAAAATAAAAAAATATTTTCTGTGTTTGTGAATTGTGTGGGCTGTAGCTGCACGTGCATCAGCAAAGGAGCAGCGCCAAGCATGCGCCTGTGTCCCATAAGTAAAGGGCCAGCTGGCTCATTTCTTAAAGGGTGGTGTAACCCACAAAGTGCACTACTCGCCAGCAAAAATAAAAAATTATTTTCTGTGTTTGTGTGCGCCTTAGCCGCACGTATATATTAATATAACATAAATGGAGGACCAAACTTTCTCCGATAAAAATAAAATAGGGAAAGATCAAGAACCACTTCCTCCTAGTGCTGAAGCTGCTGCCACTAGTCATGAAATAGACGATAACATGCCATCAACGTTGTCTGCCAAGGCCGATGCCCAATGTCATAGTAGAGGGCACATACAATCCCAAATGACAAAGTTCAGGAAAATGACCTTGAAAAAAACATTTAAATCATCTGAAGAGAAACGTAAACTTGCCAATATGCCATTTACGACACGGAGTGGCAAGGAACGTCTAAGGTCTTTCCCTATGTTCATGACGTGGTTCAGCCCTCCTCCCTCTAAAAAAATCAAATGAGATAAGCTGGCAAAAGCACAGTGAAGAACTGTTCGTTCTAAGAAGATATCACAAATCCCCAAGGAGAGTCCGTGGTGGCGGTTGCGATGCCTGACCTTCCCAGCACTGGACGGGAAGAGGTGGCTCCTTCCACCATTTTCACGCCCCCTGCAAGTGCTGAAAGGAGCACCCACAGTCCACTTGCTGATATGCAAATTGAAGATGTCACTGTTGAAGTACAACAGGATGAGGATACTGGTGTAGCTGGCGCTGAGGAGGAAGTTGGCGAGGAGGATTCTGATGGTGATGTGGTTTGTTTAAATCAGGCTCCGGGGGAGACAGTTGTTGTCCGTGGGATTAAAAAGCCCATCACGGTCATGCCTGGGCAGAAGACCAAACATTCCACCTCTTTGGTCTGGCAATATTTCTATCCAAATCCGGACAACAACTGTCTTGCCATATGTACCATTTGTAAAGGTGAAATAAGTAGGGGTAGGGACGTTAACCACATAGGAACATCCTCCCTTATACGGCACCTGCAGCGCGTTCATAAAATGTTACTATCAAGTTCAGAAACTTTGGCTAAGACCATAAGCAGTCCAGGGACACCTAAATCCCTTTTTCCTGTTTTATCCAAGGAATCGGTGGATGAGGAGGATGAGGACGACATCTTGCCTCCGTAGAACCAGTTTGTGCAGGGACACATTAATTGCCAGCTTGTTTTGTGGGGGCCCAAACGAACCAATCATTTCAGCCACAGTCATGTGGCAGACCCTGACACTGAAATGATTGGTTTGTTAAGTGTGCATGTCCTATTTATACAACATAAGGGTGGGTGGGAGGGCCCAAGGACAATTCCATCTTGCACCTCTTTTTTTTCTTTGCATTATGTACTGTTTGGGGCCTAGTTTTTCAAACTGCCATCCTGTCTGCCACTGCAGTGTCACTCCTAGATAGGCCACGTGTTTGTGCCGCCGACTCGTGTCGCTTAGCATAGTCATCCAGCTACCTCGGTGCAACCTTTTGGCCATAAAAACAATATTGTGAGGTGTTCAGAATAGACTGGAAATGAGTGGAAATGAAGGTTATTGAGGTTAATAATAGCATAGGAGCAGAAAAACCCACAAATTGTGTGATTTTAGCTGTTTTTATGCTTTTTAAAAAAAAAAAATACAGATCCAAAACACAAAACCCAGAACCCAAAACACGGAGACTCCGGATCCAAAACTCGAAGAAAGGTCCAGATCCAAAACCAAAACACAAAACACGAAAAGTGGCCGGTGCACACCCCTAATACACATACACATATATATATATATATATATATAAAATAAGGGCACAGTCGTGCCATTATATTAAGACTGCGTATAAAAAACTGCAATTCTCCCATAGAAAATTCCGGAGGGGGGGGCATGGTGTTTAAGGGGCTACACCTCAAAAGCTATAGGAGGTACCAAGCTGAAATTTGGCACGGCCGGGTAGAACTGTCGTTCGGTGCTGCATGCCAAATTTCAGGACAAAAAAAAGCATTTGGGAGTAATCTAAAGCTCCAACTGTCAAATTTTTCTGACATTCTCAATTAGGACCACTTTTCTGCTGTAGTCTATGGGTTTCTTTTGGGAAGGCATATCTCAGGATAGGGGGTGAATTTAGACTTGGGGTTTGTTTTATTAGGCAGCTATTGTGCCAGGGTACATGCTTTTGGGGTTCAGGTAAATTAGAAAGTTACAGTTTTTAAACTATTACCTCATGAATTCGCCATTATACAGATATACAGATTATACAGATAGAGCCTCCAGCAGGTGTAATCAATGTGCTTTCACTTGGGTGCACAAAGATGGGCATCGTTTGTGGACAATAGTGGCGCTGGATCACAGCAATGGTAGCAGCAGCGAGGACATCAGCGGCGGCAGCATGGGTGTCAGCGGTGACACGAGTGTCGGCGGCAGCAGCGCGGGTATCGGCGGGACCCAGCAGCGGCGGAGGAACCCGCGGCTGTGTGGGCATTGGCGGTGGTGCTGGATTCGAGAGGATCCAGTCCCTGCCAGCCATTCTGCTGAGTACGGCAGCGGCGCCCATTTCAAAAGTGCCTCCCAGCACCATTTTTGAAATGAAAAGATGGCCGCTATGAGCCGTGATTGGTCCAGCAGCTGCCGGGTGCCACCACCGATGACATCGCGAGCTTGGAGAACCACAAGTACCAGCATGCGGGGCATTACGGGACTGCTGGTTCCTGAACTTCCACAGCAAAAGCAATATTAAAAAAACACACAACACACACTGTAGAAAAGTAAAATTTTATTAGAACATACATGCACACACATGTACTCACACATGCACACAGTATCTCACATACTCACCTATGTATCCCTGAAGCCAATCTTTCCTCTTCTCCAGTAGACAATCCAAATGGAGCACCTATAATAAAATTCCATACTCACCTCCTCCTATGCGTGGATCTGTCCTATTCAAAGCAATCCAGGGTCTTGGCAAAAACAAAAAACGTAAAATATCCGGACCCTCGCACATTAGTAGTGTTCTTAGAGAACACTGCTACCCAAATGACAGCTCCGCCTGGCATTTCAGTTCAGAAATCCTGGTGCGGAGCGCTCATTGGCTGAGAGAGACAAGCCTTTCACCTCTCAGCCAATGAGCTGTTCTCACCATTGAATTCAATGGTGGGAACCGAGCATGCCCTGTTCAAAGATGGCACCTCAGCACCATTTTCTAAATACAAAGATGGCCAACGTGAGCCAATCACAGCTTGCGATGTCATCGCCCCGCCCACCGCGGCTGGCTTAAATACAGCCAGACCGAGGCGCCATCCACTCAGTCGTCGACTGGGGAGCTGGAGAGAAGACCAACTGAAGGATGAAGATGTCACGGAAGCCCTGGATTCGCGGCAAACAGGAAAAAGAACTTAATGGTCACCATCTTTTAGGTGAAGACGCTGTAGAAGCCCCGGATTGGTGGCGGCTGCCACACTCCAGGTGAAGACGCCATCGAAGTCCTGGGGGAGCGGCAGCCATGAAAAAGAGCTTAAAGGCTGCCGCCCCCCAGGTGAGGTCCAGCAAAATAAAATATTTTTAAAAAACTGTCTTTTTTTTAAATTTTAATATTTCTTTTGCAGGGGTACTATAGATACTGGCAGGCCCTTAATGCCCTGTCTGCTGGTACTTGTGGTTCTCCAAGTACCAGTTTGCAGGGATGCCTGCTGGGACCTGTATTACTACTGAAAAAGACAATATTTAGATTTTCATATACACTACACTTTACATAATCAACCCGGCACCCACCACCCAGGGGTGCTGGGGATAGCCCCGGGCTATCAGCCTGGGGTGCCCTGGGGAGGGGGACCCCTTTATTGGGGGGGTCCCCAGCTCCCCAGGGATCCCCTTCCTGGGCTGACTAGCAGTCAGGGGTGATGCTTCGGCTGGGGGGCCCGGTGAAAGGGCTCCCCTGGCTGTGGCATCACCTCCCTGTTAGAGAGTCCAGTGCTGGTTCTGGTAAATACAGGGGGACCCTACGCATTTTTTTCCCCCTGTGCTTCATACGGGAGACCACTATGTTATTTGTCCCCTGTATTTAGCACAAAAGGTACTGGGTCTTCAAAGCCTGATGCTGGTTGTTGGCATTGGGTGGGTGGGACATGCTTTTTTTTATTCTCTCAATATTTACAGGCGCTCCATTGGACAGATTGGCTACAGTGATACATAGGTGAGTATGTGAGATAGTGTGTGCATGTATGTTTTAATAAGATTTTACTTTTCTATGGTGTGTGTGCTGTGTGGTTTATTAATATTGCTTTTGATGTGGAACTACAGGTACCAGCAGGCCCATAATGTTCCGCATGCTGATACTTGTGGTTCTCCTAGTATCAGCATGTGGGGGAGGCTTGCTGGGAACTATAGTTACACAGCAAAAGCCAATATTCAAACTTTACTTGCACCACACTTTACATAAACAACCCGGCACCCACCGCCCAGGGGAGCAGGGGACCCCTTTTTTGGATGTGATGCTTCGGCTGGGGGTGCCCAGGTGAAAGGGCTCCACTGGCTGTGGCATCACCCCCCCCACACACTTGAAAGACTCTGGTGCTGGTTCTCCCTGTATTCCCCCTGTATTTCCAGAACCAGGGCTGGCTCAGAGTCAAGTGCTGGTTGCGCTGAATATTGGGGAACCCTTCATCATTTGTCCCCCGTATTTTGGCAACCAGGTCTGGTTATGACTAGCCTGGTGCTGGTTGTGCTTAATTACAGGGGACCCCTACATCATTTTTTCCCTGTATTTAAACACAACCAGGACAGGCTGTTTAACATAGATGCGTAGATGGAGCTCACTGCTGCATTCATGTATCCGTGACCTATTGATTTTATTTCCTCAGGTGCATGCACACTACCAGTGAGCCCTCTGTTGACCACTGATGCCCCCATTCCACTGCACCACTGCTACTGCTCTGCACCACCGCTGCTGCCACTACCACGCACGCCTACAGCCATCTTGCACTCTGCACCTCCCAAACCACCTCCTGTGTGCTGTCCCCTCTTCCACTTGTGCTAGTGTACCATTTTGTTGCCCTTCTCCCCTGCAGGTTGCCCAGTTTGCTCATCCAAACCCTAATAGTTAATACATGTTTAAAAAGCTATGAAATTCCATAGACAATAAACCTTACAGTTTCACATGTCCCATTAAGGCTGCTTAGATATGATCTGAAAATTCACAAAACCTATTGAATTTCTGCCACTCAAACTCCAAAAAGCAATGCAATTATGACGCCTTATGCAATTATGACGCCTTAATGGATGTGTTCCTTGCCTAATACAGATATGGTATGCCATGACACCATGTGTAGTGTTCACTCTAGCTCCGGCGGCAAGCAGGGCACCGGAGCTAGAGAGGGCAACCTTGTGCGCGCGCCCGAAAAGGGCGTGGTCATGAAAAGGGGGCGTGTCTATAAGACACGTCCCCTTTTCGTCATACTTGGGGGCGTGCCCGGCGCTTACGGACATGCCGGGCAGCCCCCAAGCGCTGCAGACAGGGAGAATAGATGCCGGGTCACCGCATGTTTATCCACCCGTGGGACACTGCGTCCCGCGGGTGAGAATGGCACCCGCAGGCTGTGAGGGCAGGGCACTTTTTGCCCTCCTCCTGGAGGGCAGGGTGCTTTTTGCCCTCCAGAAGGAGGGCAGGGCACCGCGCCCCACTAAAACAGCCTAGCGGGAATGCTACATGTGGTTGACTGCAGATTCAGCACTCTCACATAGTGAGATTGCTGTCACTCACAAAATGGTAGAGCTGCTATTTCACAGAATTGTGTGCTCATTGGAATACACACATGCAGTCTATGCAACTGAGGTCTGAGTAGTTCATACAGCTATGCAGATGGGATAAGAGTATGGTGGATGGGGGAACAGGGGCAGAACTATGGGAGCAATGGAGGCGCCTGCTGTCAGGTGCCAGCACTGAAGAGGCACCTCCTCCATTGCACACAATCTATTCACCCCGCTTAAGACTATTTTATATTAGTTTTTTTGTGCATATGTAATATATATGCACAATATATATTTTCCCTTTTTTTTATGGGGAGCACCAAATTAAATCTTGCCTCAGGGCATCTGGGATGAACTTAGACCACTGTGGGGGAAGAAGACAGAGCGGTGTGGATGGGGCAGACAGAATGGTGTGTAGAGGGGAAGATTAGGCAGTACAGATGTGGGCAAGCCAAAGTGATGTTGGACTGCAACGAATGCAAATGTAGTACAATGGGTGAGAAACCCTCAGCATCAAAGGGGCTAAGGACATTATTTTGGATCTCAGTTATGTCTGCTGAGGAAATCAGAAAACAATCTGTGAATTCATTTTTAGAAAAGCAGCCAAAAGAATACAGGACCTCATTCAGAGCTGGACGTAAACAAAAGTTGTGGCAGTTTCATCCTGCAATTTGCTCTTTTTGTAAGCAATACTTTTTTGCCCTGTTGACAGCTGCAATTTGCTGCCTGCACCAAGAGGAACAATACAGAGATGGAAGGGGGTCTAGACGTGGCCATAGTACAGTGCATGTCGAAGCAGAGTGCATCCCAAGATGGCCGTCTGTGTTCTGCCCCTCACTATGTGTCTGACAAATTTGGAGCAGACAGCATAACTAATACTCTATCTTCCAATAATCCAGTCAGATGTGATCTGAAGAACTGAGGGCCTGATTCTGACCCGGTTGCAAGCGCTGTGCGCTCGCAACCGGGTCGATGGTGGGCCAGTGTGCATGCGCGTTTGGGGCCGGCCCCACTGACATCACGAGTGATGTCAGTGGGAGAGATTTCGGCTCTGTCAGAGCCGAAATCTCTCTGGGGCTTGCGGCAACGAGACCCTACCACAAGGGTCTCGTCGCAAGCCCGATGGTCTCAATGGACTTGACCATCGCGACCATCTTCCTGGCCGCTCGCTATAGCTGCGAGCGCTCTGTCAGAGTGTCCGGCTCTGAATCAGGGCCTGAGGTTATTATTCAATAGAGGAACTTGCGTGAATGTACACAGATACGTGCGTATAAGCGAGTGTGCGTGGTAAAACTGTAAATATACACAATAAAAGGGCAATTACAAAATGCACATGGAAATGCAAGGCAAACATATAAATAACATGGAATATGCAAACAGCATGAAGTTATACAGAAAGCAAAGTATTGCTGAAGTGTGACATAGTACAGCTAACATACATAACTGGCTAAGCAGATCTATGATGGCACAGTTAAAGCTTAGAAACTCACCATCAGATGCTATACCAGGGTTGAGCATATGAGATGTCTGCCTGGGTCCATGTGAAAACAAGAAATGGCTGCTTACAGCTCCTTTAGCCCAGAATACATTGCTAGACTGCTAAGGCATGTTGGGAGGGACAAAATGGATCAGATTTAAGATGCTACTGTCCTGACCACTAGGTGGGGCTGCTAATATGAATTAATATAACATAAACCCTATGCTGAAAGCATGACACTCCCCGTCTGGTATCACTGATACCACAAATTTAAACTCTAAGTAGGTAACAGTAAAAACAGTTCAGACACTGGTCTGAGAAACAACTAAAGAGGGGCATCCACTACATGATTTTAGCAGGCGATTGAACGATAACGACGTCGTTATCATTCAATCGTTTAAAAATCGTTTAGAAATCGTGCAGTGTTTGGTCGTTAACGATCAATGATGCGCGCTCCCGCTGGTCGTTTGATCGTCTCGTCAGTCGACTGAACATGCAGGTCAATTTCACTTGATCTATTAAAGATAGTTTGCAAATTGTTTGCAAATCGTTTGCAAATCGTTTAGAGACTGAAAGATAAAATTTCAGGGGAAAAAATCAAGGGAAAATCATTTAGAGATTGGACAGGGAGTAGATCGTCTAGTGGATGTGCTCCTTTAGTCTCTCCTTGCTTGCAGATCTTGACTTCGACCTTATGAACTTTTCCATCCTTGCTTGGGAACATCTTGGTGACGAGACTTAAAGGCCACTCATTACGTTGTAACTGGCAATCTTTGACAAGCACAATATCACCAGGTTTTAGGTTGGGTTTGGCAACTTGCCACTTGGTCCTTGGCTGCAGGGTAGAGATATATTGTCTTTTCCACCTGTCCCAAAAGGTGTTTGCAAAACTTTAAACTTGCCTCCATTGTCATTTGAATAAGTCTTTGTTGGTGAACTCTGAGCATAGATAGTCCTGGTCTCCTGAGTAAGAAGAGTAGCAGGAGTAAGCAGAAGTGGATCTTTTGCTGTGTAAATATTTTGACAGTGATGCCAACCTTTACATTCAGTCACTCTGAGAAATGTGGCACGTTTAAATGAACGGGCTATATGAGTTAGGCAGGTAATTGGTCTAAGAAGTGATTTCCAAGTTGAGAATCTTTGGAATCTTTGTGGCTCAAGTTGACAATGTGAGATCATGGTATGGATCGTAGTCACTTGTGGACGGATTTCCACATCTGTATCTGCATCTACTAGCTCATATGTGTCACCTACAGGATTGTTCCCATCTGTTTCGTACAAGAATTCCGGTACTCTGAGCCATGAAGTGTCTTTAAGATGACTAGCTGAGATGGCACTTGTAGCATGATCTGCAGGATTGTGAGCAGTAAATACATAATGCCACTGTTTTGGATTGGTGGACTTCCTGATCCATAGCAGTGGTTGCTGACGTAAATATGGAATCAACTTGTCTCATTGCAGATGTATCCTAACACTACTTTGCTGTCTGTGTAGAATTCTGCTCCCGAGAGTTCAATTGGCAACTCAGATGAAATGAGCTCAGCTAATTCTACAGCTAGCACTGCAGCACAAGGTTCTAGCCTGGGTATGGTATGCTCTGGAAGTAGGCTAACTTCGCTTTGCCCATGACAAATCCAATATGACACTGACCTCTAATATCCACAGTTTTAAGATATGCCACAGCGGCAATTGCTTGGATTGAAGCATCAGAAAATACACATAGTCTCTGGTTTTGTACTTCTGTAGAAGGTACAGGAGCATACGAACGTGTAATATAAAGGTTGGTTAAGGTGGACAGAGAACCTTTCCACTCCTCCCACAAACCTCTTTTCTGAGGAGACAGTGGCGCGTCCCAGTCGGATGACTCACAGGTTAGGTCTCTGAGCAAGGCTTTACCTTGGATAGTGACAGGAGCAGCAAATCCTAAGGGGTCATACAAGCTGTTTATAACAGACAAGACACCTCTGCTGGTATAGGGTCTTTCCTCACTGTTCACTTGGAAGGTAAAGGAGTCAGATTTTAAGTCCCATAAGAGTCCAAGGCTACATTGAGCTGGTGGAGAATCAGTTCCTAAATCTAAATCCCTTAAGTAACTGGTATGATCTTGAGAAGGGAAGGCGTCCATCACTCTTTTGCTGTTGGAAGCTATTTTGTGAAGCCTGAGATTAGAGCAGGCAAGCATTTCCTGAGCTCTCTTGAGGAGGCTGATTGCTGTCTCATCCGTTGGCATAGATTTTAAACAGTCATCTACATAGAAATCTTTTTCTACAAGTTGTTTAACATCAGAAACATACTCTAGCTCGCCCTCTTGAGCTGAACATCTGAGTCCGTAGATGGCAACTGCAGGGGAAGGGCTGTCACCAAAGATGTGTACACTCATGCGGTACTCTGCAATATCTTTAGAGGGGTCGTTGTCTCTGAACCAAAGGAATCTTAGGAAATTCCTGTCACTTTCCCTCACGAGGAAGCAATTAAACATTTGTTGAATGTCAGCTGTGAAGGCAATAGAGTCCTTACGGAAACATATGAGTACTCCAAGGAGTTTGTTGTTAAGGTCTGGTCCTGTCAGGAGAACATAATTTAAGGAGATGCCTTCAAACTTGGCACTGGAATCAAACACGACTCTGATATGACCTGGTTTCTTTGTTGGTATACTCCAAACCAAACATTGGTAAGTACCAGCATTCGTCTGTATCTTTAAGAATTGGAGCTATCTCAGCATGACCATTCTCAAATATTTTGTCCATGAAAGAGAAGTGATCTTTAATTTCTGGTTTCCTGTGAAAGTTGCGTTTTAGTGAAGAGAAGC
Source organism: Taudactylus pleione (assembly GCA_031769625.1). NCBI lineage: Eukaryota > Metazoa > Chordata > Amphibia > Anura > Myobatrachidae > Taudactylus > Taudactylus pleione. The sequence continues at coordinate 4,436,765 of JAUIMM010000024.1, read as the reverse complement.
GTTTAAGTACTTGTTCTCTGTTGTTAGGTAGGTGCTATCTGTGTGTTTTAAAAGGTAGAGGTGCAACCCAGCTGTTGGCATCATCTTTGACTAGTCCCTTTTTCATTATTTCCAGGAATAGATTGTCTTCTATGGACGTTGCCACTTGGTCATCCCTTTTTGTTCTTTGGAAGACTGTGCACACCAAATGTTCTTGGTAGCTGTCACAGATGTGGTTGTCACTAGGAGAGTCTATGACAGTGCAGTGTGGTAGTTCCTTTATGAGGAAGTGATTGTGATATGGTTTAAATAGAGAAGGGCATCCGTTTTCTAAAGTACAGGTAAGCATGCTGTTGACAGTAGCTGGTTTATGCACATTTCCAAGACATACTTCTCCTATTATGACCCATCCTAGGTCTAATCTTTGAGCATAAGGTTTGTGTGGACCGTTAATCTGACTTCTGACTTTGTGGACTCGTAAGATATCTCTCCCAATGAGTAGAATTATCTGGGCTAGTGGGTCCAGTTCTGGTATCAGATGTGCAATACGTTTCACATGTGCATGATGGATAGCTGTGTCTGGTGTAGGGATTTCAGACCTATTATCAGGGATCTCATTGCATTCAGTGATAGTGGGTAAGGGAAGGCATGTCTTTCTGTGTATGGACTCGACTTGATAGCCGATTGCTCTCCTCCCCATTGTCTCAAAACTCCCTGCAAAAGTCCTTAGGGAGTATGGAGTGCTGGGTCCTTTGATACTAAAGGTCTCAAAGAAGGTTTATCTGGCTAGAGACTTTTTACTTTGGTCATCTAGGATTGCATAAAGTTTGACAGCTTTCTTTGGTTGGCCGTTGGGGTAGACTCTGACTAAACAGATTTTGGAGCAAGATCTGCCACTAATAGTGTCTTTGCAGACTTCAGTACATTGTGAAGTTATCTCTGGTATTACTGCAGTAGTGTCTCTTTGCTCCACACTGAGCTCCCCGCCATGCTCTGTGTCACCATAACTGTGTTGTAAAGTCAATGGGGAAGGTCCAGGGTGTAGAGCTGTATTGTGTTCTGTGCTGTGACATTCTATGCAGTTAAACACTAACCTTACAATCCTTGGCAAGGTGGGTTGTAGAAAAAGCAGCACTTGTAGCAGATGCCGATTTCTCTTAGGAATGCTGTTCTCCAGGGACTTTTCTCTGAAGGCTCTGCATTTCAGGAGAGGATGCGGTTTGTTATGCAGAGGACTCTGCTTGGCAGGATCTTTATCTCTCTTCTCCTGGCGAGTAGAATGTGTAGACCTGTGGGAAGAATCTGTATAATGCACATTAATCTTGAGAACTGCGACTGACATTTTGCGGGGGTTAGGTAGAATAGGGGTTGAGATAGGGAAAAGGCAAAAATAGGATCATTCCTGGTCTTAGCTTGTTGGTGCACGAAGTTCACAAAAACAGAGAATGGTGGAAATGGCACGTTGTGCCGCTGCTTATATTTGGAACCATGGATGAGCCATTGCTCCTGCAGATTGTAAGGTAGCTTTTGCACTATTGGGTTTATGCCTCTGGCTGTGTCGAGGAAGGCAAGTTCTGGTAAATCTCCCTCACACTTGGCTATTTGAAGCTTCATTAGTAGGTCACTTAATTCTCTCAGTCTCTGATAGCTTTTGTTAGGTAATCATCAATTCTTTTAAATAGTGCACCTTCTATTATCTCTGGTGAGCCGTAGCACTCATTTAATCTATCCCAGATCATTTTAAGGCCATTCTCAGGGTGGTTAATATTGATCACTCTTAACCTTCTAGCATGTTCAGCGGATTCATTCCCAAGCCATTTAATCAAAAGGTCTATCTCTTCGCTATGTGAAAGGCCTAACCCTCTGATTACATTTTGGAAAGAGGATTGCCAGGCTCTGAAGCTCTCAGGGCGATCATTGAACTTTGAGAGTCCTTTTCTGACCAGCTCACGGTGAGCAAGAAACTTGGCAAAGTCTAATGTGTCTTGATTGGCTCTAGGAGATGCTGTTTGTGCATTAACATGGTGGGTAAATGGTGCGTGGTCATACCTGTTAGGATTGTATGGTTCCTGTTAGCTTGTATCACACCACTTTTGTGTACAGGTAGTTGTGCCTTTGTTGTAGTTTGCAGATTCAGACACCTGGTGTGGGGGAAGGTTGTCCATCATGGGTTCCCTGTGTCAAGAATTCTCTTGTTTGCAAGTTTGCAGTTCACTGTTGACTAGTGGGGGCGCTGCATTGTGTGTTTGGCTTGATTCACTGACGAAGTCTGAATGCATGCTTTGTACTGATTGAGGTTTGCTACTCATTTTGGATGCTTGATTGACATATTCTGATGTGCGTTGCAATGAATTCTGCGATCCAAGCTCTACGTCATCACATTGATCCTCCTTATATCAGGCAGTTCTACAGACTCTAAGAATTCAGCTTCAGCTATTGCAGCTGCTGCTTCCTTCTCTGCAGTGAGCTTCTCACTAATTGCTTCTAGGCGGTTTTTCTCCATATCTCTTTCTGCATCCAGATGTGACCTCTCCATATCTCTTTCTGCTTCCAGACGTGACCTCTCCATATCTTTTTCTGCATCCAGACGTGATCTCTCTATTCCTTTCTCTGCTTCCAAACGTGATTTTTCTATTTTCAATTGCATCTCTTGTTCAGCAAAGGTGGCCCACACTTTTGCAGCTTCCGCTTTTGCGCGTGCCATTATGGCTGCATTGCTGACAGATAAAGATTTGGAGGAACTAGAGACTTGGGACCTTGTTTTGTGTGAAGATGTCGTTTTCTGATGTCACGATGATGGAATGGAAATGCTTGACTGTGTAGAGGCTGCTGTATTGCAATGTGCAGGTAACTGAGCTGACACTGTAGCAGGTCTCTGAGTAGTCAGGGTCTTGGGACTTTTGTTAGGCTGTTTGACTGTGCAGGGACTGTTGTCTTGCCATATGCAGGTGGCTGTACTAGCAGTGACAGTGTACTAGACACTCATTAATATAAACAGCCTCCAGGCAACTTGGGTACTTATTATGTTCACTTTTCAGACATATAATATAATGTGTATGAATTGTGTACTCTGTTGGCCGCAACTCTGAATGAGATGTACAGTGTTATCCTTTGCTTAAAAGATAATGATTCATGGACAATTAAAGGCAAAGATTGCTGTTAGTTCTACCTGCCTATGTGAAGTATAATGTAGTAACATTGTTTCACATAAATCCAGTGGTATAAATTTATCCCAGATGCCCAGAGGCAAGTTATAAGTTGGTGCCCCCCACCCCCCGTCACAGCCACTGACACTGTAATGTAGCAATTCGCATGCAGACAGGCTGTAGATAGACGAAGGCAGCAGCTGATGGTCTGACATGGAGCTCTCCACTAGTGTATGGTGGCTTCTCAGGTGCCAGGAAGGGGTGCCATGTATTGGGCGGCTGGGACAGTACACTCTGGGTACATAGTTACAGCCCTAAGTGGGGTGAATATATTGTGAACAATGGAGGAGGTGCCCCTTCAGAGCTGGAGCCCAGTGGCAGGCGCCTCCATTGTCTCCCATAGTGCTGCACCTGCATAAATCGTAGACACTTTATTCCAGATTAGGGCTTCTGATATGGCTAAAACGCTGAAAGTTGATGAAGGATAAAAATTATATTTACTTTCAGGATATTGTAATATTCCCAAGATCAATGTAGAATCTACAGTCCTAGAGCTTTGCAAAAAAACAAACACATGAACTACATAAAATTAAATTTACTAAAGCGCAGTTTTTTAGAAGTGGAGGTTTTGCTCATAGCAACCAATCAGATTATAGCTATTATCTTCTAGAAGGTGCTAGATAAATAAGTAGAATTTGATTGGTGCTAGATAAATAAGTAGAATTTGATTGGTTTCTATGGGCAACATCTCCACTTTTAAAACCCGCACTTTAGTAAATATACCCTCATGACTAACTCCATGAGGAGATGACTGGGTTAAGCCTGCTGTACTTGCTATTCCAGCTCACTCCAGCTTTTCTGTACACTGCTTTTACAGTGACTTTTGGTTTGTCAACTTCTACCAGTGGCTCAAGCATCACTATTACATCTCAACACTCCCACAGCATTACTGGCCAAATGCTGGTTCTACTGACTGTATGTAATTGACTTGAACATTTCACTGTGATTATCTTGCTAACTACTATACTCTATACTGCCAAGAAGAGTGGTGACTGAATTTGGGCTCTGTATCCTGCTTATTCAAGACTGTGGGCTCAAATAGACACTTCTGCATTGTGTGCGTGAAAAAAAGTATATTGATGATATATAGTTATAAGCATTTTAGCAATGCACCAACCTCTTGTCTGTACACTTGGTTTGATAGTCATCATCTTCATCATTGTGTACTTGGACCAGCCTATTTTTGGCACAAAAGATACTTTTGAAATTAGGAATATTTACACTTCCACACAGCTCTGCACAGCCCAAAGTTGTGTCAACATGCACTGACTGAACCTTGCTTACAGTATGTGAGAACGCACCATTACAAACCAGTTTTACCTCCTCAGTCCAAAATAGAAATGTGACCAAAATGAAAACAAATCTGCATCACTCCCTGCATAAGCTTGGACCAGAAGTATGCACAGCCTGCAACCACGCAGGACACACTGTTCACATGGGCATACGTCAAACTCTACATTAGCCTATTCTGGTGTTTGGTATGAAAAATACCTGAACCCCTTGAGCATGTTGCCTTTATGCATTAATTTGCTGTTACATAATTGTATAATTAAATATTGCACAAGACTCCCAAATAATATGACCACTAAGTGTATAGGCCATTGTTATAGCCAGAACAGTTATGAGGTTCACTGTAGGTTCACTTAGGGTAAATGATGGTCGTAAGGGAACCTTGATGATTCTTGGCGACTTCAACATGATCCCCGGCAGGCCAGCTTTAGGAGAGGAGGAGGCCTGTGCAGGCTCCGATTGTGCCCCCTTATCTCTGGAAGAGCAGTAGATTCTGCCATTGTGCCAGAGTGTACTGTGCAAGCACAAGTCTTCAGGAACATGGCATCCAAACCACGTTCCCGGGACATATATACTGCGCATGCGTGAATCACCAGGGAAATAGCTGCAGTGACCATTTTCCTGGTGATTGTTACAGCCAGCGCTGGGTAGACGGAGAGGTAAGTATATGTAATTGGGTGCAGGGTGTGTGGTGTGTGGGCCCCCTGGACACAGGGTCCCGTGTGCACCACACACCTTGCACCCATTATTAATACGCCCCTGGTCCCCGACCCAATGCTGGACAGGTCACGGATTACTTCTCCCCATACATGTTGACCTTGCTAAAGGCTTTCGCCAACTGCTCGCTGAGTATAAACACCCAATGGAGACAGATTACTCATTTTTCTCACATGTGCATAGGTCGTATTCTCAAATTGATTTGGTACTGTCTAATAAGTTCACTTTGTCCTCCATAGGTAAAATTGATATTCTGCCAATGTCTTGGTCCGATCACTCTCCCATATTTTTTATGTGGGATATATTGAATAGAGGTGTTTGTCCTGGCCCCTGGAGACTAGGTAGATACGTGTTTTCTCAGCTGGAGGCCCAACAGCATATCCAGGAGTCCATCTCAGTTTTTTTAGCAATAAGCCAGAGGAGACAACTTTTGGTGCTCGCTAAAGGCGGTGGTTTGTGGCACAGCAACACAGGTGGCTGCTAAACTTAAATAAGCATATAAACAATGCAGAATAGAATTCGAAGATGCAGCGAATAAATTAGAAGCAGCTCATAAAACTGATCCCAATAATAAAACTCTGTTTAAAGAATTGCTTACAGCTCGGGTATTTTCTTTACAGGCAGTCCACCAAAATTTAGCTCGACTTAATAAAAAATGTGATGTCTTTGGTTGGCAATCGAGCTTCCAGGGTGCTAGTACACAAGTTGAGGGGGAATAGGGCACAAGAAAGGGTGCAGAACCTTTATAACACTAAAAAAGTTAAGATGTCTGATCCTAATTACATTGCAAACAATTTTTCTGATTATTATTCAAAATTGTATAACTTAGGTGCAGATCCTCTTACCAAACTGTTTCTTGAGAGATATTCACGTTTGGCTCTGGTGACTAAGAAGGGGGTAGATGTTGTGGAACAACTAATAGTTCCCAAAGCCTACAGAAGAACAGTGTTGGATCTGGCCCATGGTCATATAACGCAGGCCATCTAGGGGTAGAGAAAACCACTGAGCGAATAATGCAGAGGTTTTTCTGGCCTGGGCTTCATAAAGAGGTATCTGACTTTTGCGCATCCTGCCCTGAGTGTCAGTATCATGCTCCCAGGCCACATTTTAAGGGTCCACTAGTTCCATTGCCTATCATAGAGGTGCCATTTGAAAGAATAGCGATGGATTTGGTTGGACCCTTAATGAAGTCTGCCATGGGACACCAGTATATTCTGGTCATAATGGATTACGCTACCAGGTACCCGGAAGCGATCCCGTTGCGCAATACGTCAACCAAGACCATTGCCAGAGAGCTAGTTCATGTCTTTAGCAGGCTGGGTATACCTAAGGAGATACTAACTGACCAGGGTACACCGTTTATGTCCAAAGTCATGAAAGAGTTATGCCGCCTGTTCAAAATCGAACAGTTAAGAACTTCGGTTTATCACCCCCAAACCGATGGGCTGGTCGAGAGGTTTAACAAGACGTTAAAACACATGCTTAGGAAAGTGGTCGACAAGGATGGTAGGGATTGGGACTACTTATTGCCGTATTTATTGTTGGCCATAAGAGAAGTTCCCCAGTCCTCCACCGGGTTTTCACCCTTCGACTTGTTGCATGGGAGACACCCAAGGGGGTTACTAGACATTGCCAAAGAGACATGGGAGGGGCAGTCTAGTCCTTACAAAACGGTGATTGAGTATGTTTCTCAAATGCAGGAGAGAATTGCTACGGTAGTGCCGATAGTGAGAGAGCACCTGGAACAGGCTCAACAGGCACAGCAGAGGGTATACAACCGCAATGCTCGGTTACGCAGCTTTGCTCCTGGGGACAGAGTGTTAGTATTGGTTCCCACTGTGGAAAATAAACTTTTGGCTAAATGGCAAGGGCCCTTTGAAATCTTAGAAAGAGTGAGGCAGGTCAATTACAAAGTTTACCAGCCGGGGAAAAGAAAGCCGGAACAGATATACCATATAAATCTGTTAAAGCCATGGAAAGATAGAACGGTACTGTCGGCCGTCCGAGACCCTCCAGTAAGTCCAGGGCCCTTAGTTCCCGAAGTGACAGTGGCAAAAACCCTGTCGGCAATTCAACAACAAGAGGTCAAGGAGTTTCTGATTAGAAATAGGGTGCTGTTCTCTGATGTACCTGGGAAAACCTCAGCCATTAAACATGACATCATCACTGACCCAGGGGTTAAAGTTAATCTAAAGCCCTATAGGTTACCAGAAGCACAAAGAGAATCGGTGTCGAAAGAAATTAAAAATATGCTAGAGTTAGGGGTTATTGAAGAATCACATAGTGAATGGTCAAGTCCCATTGTGTTGATTTCAAAAGCCCGACAGGAGTGTGCGTTTCTGCAATGACTTCCGAAAGTTGAACAGTGTTTCAAAATTCTATGCCTACCCGATGCCAAGAGTGGATGAACTGATTGAGAGACTAGGGACGGCAAGGTATTTAACCACTCTTGACCTAACCAAAGGGTATTGGCAAGTACCATTAACCGAGAGCGCCAAACAAAAGACAGCTTTTTCAGCACCAGAGGGCTTGTTTCAGTACAAGATGTTGCCCTTCGGGCTACATGGGGCACCTGCTACCTTCCAAAGAATGATGGACAGGATTCTAAGGCCCCATAGACGGTATGCAGCTGCTTATCTGGATGACGTGATCGTTCATAGTCCTGATTGGCAGTCTCACTTACCCAGGGTGCAAGCAGTGTTGGACTCCATCTATAAGGCAGGTTTGACAGCCAACCCAAAAAAGTGTTGTCTAGGCATGGAGGAAGTAAAATATCTGGGATACACCATTGGCAGAGGCCTGATAAAGCCTCAGCTCAATAAAGTTGAAGCCATACAAAACTGGCCACGGCCTCTGAATAAGAAGCAGGTGAGAGCCTTCTTGGGAATTACGGGGTACTACAGGAGGTTTATACCCAACTTTGCCACCATGGCAGTCCAACTGACTGACCTGACCAAAGGCAAACAAAAAGTCATGGTAGAATGGAGTCCTGAGGCAGAGAAAGCTTTTCAGGAGTTGAAAGTAGCGTTGTGTTCCCAACCAGTCCTGATGACTCCTAATTTTGAAAGGGAATTCATAGTACAAACCGATGCATCAGAAGTAGGTGTAGGAGCGGTCCTGTCCCAGAACAAGGAGGGTGAGGAACACCCTATTTTCTATCTTAGCAGAAAGTTGAATGTACATGAGAGAAACTATGCCACAGTGGAGAAGGAGGCGTTGGCCATAAAGTGGGCATTAGAGGCTCTCAGGTACTACTTGGTTGGAAGAAAGTTCAAATTGATCACTGACCATGCCCCTCTGAAGTGGATGTCTGAAAATAAGGACAGTAATGCGAGAATTACAAGATGGTTCTTGGCGTTACAAACTTTTACATTTTCAGTGGAACACAGGCCAGGAAGCCAGCTGGCCAATGCTGACGCGTTGTCACGCGTTCATTGTTTGGGGGCTTCAGTTGTTCCGCCCCACAGGTCGAAACAAAGGGGGGGGATATGTGATAGGATCACTGGTAAAGTGGTCTGTGGCAGGTACATTTGTCCCAGATTCCTGTCTTTTGTGTTTTAAACCCCCAGGAGAAAGTCTGCAGTGTAGCAGGCTTGAGTTTCGGCTTTTTGAAAAGCCGGTTTGGGACCTGGGGGTTGTGGGTGAGAGGAGAGGGAGGGCTCCACCCACGGCCACTCCAGGTTTTGGTTCTCGCAGCCTGGTAACAGGATTGTTAGTTTTTCACCTGAGAGTGGCCAATATAAGCCTAGTGTGTTTAGGGCTGAGTGTCTCACCTGGGAGAGCAGGCAGGGAGTTTGCTCAGAGACACTTGAAAAACCTATTTGTGAGTACTGTGCTGTGCTTTGTTGCTGGTGAGGGCATTAGGCCCTGCCAGGTTCTGGTAGTGAGGGAACTACCTGTGAAGTTAGTGCCCCGACAGGGCTAGGATTTATATCTATGTTTTCTTTATGTTTCTGACATTGTACAATAAAGACTGGCGCCGACCAGCTTGTACTTGCATCCAGACTGGTGTGCTGCTTCCCTGCTGCTGTGTGTGTGTGTAAGGAAGGAGTCCTCTACCCAGGAGAGGGACCCCCTAACCTAACTGTGTCACAATATATATATATATATATATATATAAAAATGACTCTTGCCAAGTGGTATTGTCTACTATGACAACCACAGTCACATGACACATGTTGTAATGAGCAGAAGGCTTTGGAACAAACCTTTAGTTAACAGGCTCATTCACAGCGCTGGGCAGACTGGATTTGTTTGTGCAATACACCACCAGTTCTGGAGGACGCTAAAGATAGAGAGATGGGGTAATAGGAAGGTAATGTACTAGCAAGAGGGAAGAGGTGGGGGCCGCCGAGAGGGGATGGGAGCGAGTACTATTTATCTGGGCCCAGGCTTCCTAAAGGGGCCCGACGCCACCCTCCCTCCCTCACAGGAGCCCAGCACACAGCATATAGTGGGCTGCAGTGGGAGACTGCTTGCGGCTGATGAGCAGCAGCCACAGCAGTCTCCTAAGCCTGTGGGGGAGCAATCATACTGATCGCACCCCCCCTGACTTTGTGCCAGGCTGGGGGGCACACAGTGCCCCCTCCCCAGCGTACAGCGCCGCTAAAAAATAGTTTTTTATTTATTTTTATCTCAAGGGGGTGTGGCCACCCCTCCCACGATTAGGCCATGCCCCTCTTCACCTGGGCCTGGCAGGGCTCTCTACGCCCCTGCCTGCTAGACCCATTTTTAGGAGGGTGTTATGCAAGCTAGTGAAAAGCCTGAGGATTTTGCATTCAGAACCCTGGGGAAACAATGAAATCCTCCCATAATTTACTAGGTTTGTGCAATTTCCATTTAACCAACTGTCATTTCACCTAACTCCATCACTATAAAATGTTTTGCAGGATCCGTACAGAGGGCCTGATTCTGACCCGCTCATCGTGTGTATGCGCACTTGGTGCCTAAGTGCGCATACACACGACGGAGGGAGCTCCGTCATGCGCATGCGCGAGACCCGGCGAGCAACGGGGAATCCGTCGCTCGGGGTCTCGCACCAAAGGGGGCGTGCTGTCGATGGTGAGTGACAAAATCGCTCCAGGCCTTGCGGCAGCGAGACCCTACCGCAGGGTCTCGACGCAAGCCCGATGGTCTCGATGGTCTTGACCATCGCGACCATCATCATGGACGCTCGCTATAGCTGTGGGTGGTAACCCACAGCTATGCAAGTGTCCATGAAGCCGCTCCATGTTGAGGTAGAAGGGCCCTGATTCAGAGCGAGCACTCTGGTCAGAGCGTCCGGCTCTGAATCAGGCCCACATTTCAATGGAGAGCATATGTTTGGGTATTGTAATGTTATATATGCAAAATGAAGGGCGTTAACAAGTAAAATGAAAATGACACGTTCAGAATCCGAACACTTAGAATACCGGCTCCAGAAATGCCCAAACCTGTCAGAATAGCGATACTGGCATCCCAAAAGTAAGTAGTGAGGTTAGGGGGAGGGTTAGGGTTTAGGGTTAGGCACTAGAGGAAGGGTTAGGCACTAAGGGAGGAGGGCTAAGCTGGGTACACACTAATCGATGTGTACCCAGCGCATTGTCATTTGCGGCGGGAAACGGCAGGGGTCCTGGCATACACACTTGCCGAAGCCAGCAGCAATGGCGAGAGTCATGCTTCGGCACTTCTGCAGCATGGCCCCAGCTGATGATATAGCCCATCAGACTTGCATGTAGGTCTGGCGGGCGATGTCGCTTACGAAGCGCGGGAGCACGCTGTGACATAGCGGGTACACACTGGCCGATGTGCCCGATATGTACATATCTTTTAGTGTGCACCTGGCATTAGGTTTAGGGTGCGGGGAGGGGGAGATTAGGTTTAGGCACTAGGGGGGAGGTTTAGGGTGTGGGGAGGCTAGGTTTAGACACTAGGGGGAAGGGTTAGGTGTGTACCTGGCATTAGGGTAAGGGTGTGGGGAGGTTAGGATTAGACACTAGGGGGAAGGGTTAGGTTTAGGCACTAGGGAGGGAGGGGTAGTGAGAGGGGGAGGGTTAGGATACCGACTGACAGATGTAGGTATCCTAACCCAGGGCCTGATTCAGAGCCGCTCGTAAGCGGCCGCTCGTTCGCTCCGAGCGATGTTCGCACATCTGCGCATGCGTATGGGTTTTAGTACGCATGTGCGAACCAGTCAGTGCGGTCGAAAATCGTGTGCTCGCAAAATAGCGAATGCCTGCTAATTTGAGTGACAGAATGAGGCGTTTGTGGGTGGTAACAGGGGAAGGTGCTTGAAAACGGGGAGTGGAGATCCGAACGCAGGCGTGCCAAACAGTCAAAACGGGCGTTTTAAGGGTGTGCATAATTAACAAAGCAGCGTCATTGACCATGTCACTTGGTTGTCTTTTAGCCTGAACTGCTCGCATCATTGCGGTAGGAAAATGCTACCACAAGCACTGCGAGCAGTTCATACGCCGTTCAATGTACTCGATTAATCAAATAAATAGCGGAGATGACGTATGATGCGAGCGGCCAGGGGGCGTTTTTGCCAAAATAGTGAGCGCATGTTTCGTTCGCTCGTTCATAGAGGCGTCAACAGACCGCAAAGAGTGAGCGCTTAATTTAAATAGCCAGCCCCTTTTTCTGAACGAGCGGCCGCAAATAGCGTCCGGCTCTGAATCAGGCCCCCTGTCTGGATGCTGGTGTTGAGATTTTGACCGCCAGAAATCTGAACGCTGGCATCCCTTGTCCATCACAAATGAAATGTTATGTTAGGTAAGCAACACATAGTAATGGGGAAAGGAAATGAAAACAGTACTCCGCACAGTCAGTAAAGATAATGCGAATAAGCGATGAAGTTAATGTAAAAATAATTACTGACAATATTTCTTCTCCAGAAGCAATTAAAGTTATTTAGTTTAGTTAACTTGGTCAAACTATGCACCACTAAATAGGATGAACTTGTGACTGAAATGTCATAGCCATCTGAGAGATAAAGCATAGGGAGAACACAGCCCCTGCGGGCACAGGTATAATGGACACACACAATGACAGGTAATGCTCGCCCCCTCCTCCTCACTGAATTATTTACTTCCCATTAAACCCATACATTGATAATAGAAAATAGTTACTGTGCTGGCTGCTGCTGCACTGCAGTGCTGTATCCCTTCTCTACATTCTCTCTGACTGAGAGGTCTCAGGAGGGGAAGCAGTCGGGAAGCCGACCGACGCCTGTCATTTTACCTACGCCGGGAGCTCGACCCCCGGCTTACCGATTGAAGGTAAGCCAGGCGCCGGGCACGGACAGCCATAAGAGGGGAGGGTTAGGTTTAAGGTTCCGGGGGGGGGAACTTAGCGTTAGACACCCCCCAGTGGGAGGTTAGTGTTATGCACCCCCCTGGGGGACTTAGGTTTAGGTGGCGGGGAAGGGGGTGTTAGGTTTATTCACTTAGAGAGGGGATTAGGGTTAGACACTTGGGGGGGAGTTTAGGCACCCCTAAGGGAGGGTTAGGGGGTAGAATAGGGTAGGAAAATATGCTGCAAATATATGCAAATGAATGTGATCGCAGCACTACACCAATACGCCCACCACTGTACAAAGCTACCCACTTCCCATTACATACATCCGCAAGTCAGCAAAAACATAATTAACATCAAATAACATGGGACTCGTACGTACAGTTGTGGTTGAGCTGACCCTGACTCACAAACTGCAAAACTTCCTGTTGCCATCTAGACCTTTGGCTGCTTTTGCCATCTCAGGGGCTTAATTATGCACGTCCCTGTAATGGCATTAAAACACACATGCACGCCTGCATTCCTTTGACCACCCACCTCTCCACCCCCAAACGGTGCTTCCTGTCAATCACTCTGCGATGGCTCTGTGTATCCACTGCGTGCGCAGTGGCGCGCTGCGGTGAATATGCATGCACAGAACGGGTGCATGTGTTCGCAGACTTGCGATCCAAACACCACTAAGCTGGGATTTTTCAAAATTTGACTCCTAAGGGGCTAAAATGTTTCCTCTTGACCGAGGTGATTGGGTAACTGTTATGATTGCCAGTGACCACCCCTAGTTAGCCGACTAGAACTTCAGGTCACGAGGTCTTCCGCCAATAACAACCTCCCATTAATCCCTTAGAGATAATAAACCCACTGGTATTTAGGCGGCCGCCTGGACTTACTGCTTGGAGTAGTAGCAGCTTACAGGGGTGTCAACTGGAATCCTGAGGTGAGGAGTTTAGTATAGTAGGAGAGATGCGACTTTGGAAACCGATGATGTGGTGAGTCGATGGTGCGGCAATATCCGTTAGCGGATAGTAGATGATATGTTGTGGCTTTGAGAGCAGATGGTGTGGCAAACGTGCCGATGGTGCAGCTTGTATACTGATGGTGCGGCAATAGCCGTTAGTAGTCAGATGATATGTTGTGGCTTTGAGAGTTGATGGTGTGGCAAACGTACCGATGATGCAGCTTGTGTGCCGATGGTGTGGCAATAGCCGTTAGTAGATTGATGGGTAGTATGTTGTGGTTTTGAGAGCCGATGGTGCGGCAAATTTGCCGATGATACGGCTAGTGTGCCGATGGTGCAGCAATAGCCGTTAGTAGATTGATAGGTAGTATGTTGCGGTTTTGAGAGCCGATGGTGCGGCAAATGTGCCGATGATGTGGCTTGTGTGCTGATGGTGTGGCAATAGCCGTTAGTAGATAGACAGGTAGTTTGAAGTGAATGCTGCGGCTTAGAAAGCCGATGGCAGCACGGAGATATAGATGCTGTGGGGAGCCACACCAACTATCAGTGATGTTTGGCAGCATTTGGGGTGGCAGTTGCTGTGGCTCCATTTAAATATTGGACTGTGCTGCAGCCACACCTCTGGAGCCGCCTATTTGTACATGGCAACTGAGTGTTTAAATGTAAATGGGGAGATGGTGCCTCACACCATTGTCCCCATCACAGGAGATGGAGCCTGCCTGTTATGGTCCATCTCCTATATCATGTATAGCACTCAGCTAATGGTTAGGGAGGTGCAGAGCTAATTGTGAGGCACGTGGTGGACAACTGGGAGGAATTCTCCATTATGTCCCACGACAGTGAGGAGGACACATACATCAGCTCCGCTGGGTAACTCAATAACATGTCCCAACCATTTACTTTATGGTGGTTCATGCCAACTGGTGGCAGCTATGAAACTGTTCAAGTTCGTCTTCCAGGTTTACCGCAATGGTGAGCTCTATGAGAGTTTTGGTGCTGAACATTTCCCTGTGAGGCTACGCCTTTTGCAGGACCTCTCTAAGGGCCATTGCTAGAACCATGTGTAGTGTAAAGTTTGCCTCCGTCTGGGCAGCCACACCCCCGGCACGCCCACCAAAGGGGGCGTGCTGTCAATCACCATCGACAGCACGCCCCCTTTGATGCGAGACCCATAACGACGGCTTGGCCGTCGTTATTCAGGTCTCGCGCATGGATTGGGCAACATCGTTGAGCGCTCGCAAGCGGGTCTGAATCAGGCCCTGATTCAGAGCCGGACGCTCTGACGGAGCGCTCGCTCTGAATCAAGGCGTCTTTTTTTTTTTTTATGGAGCGGCCTCCTGGCCGCTTGCATTGCTGTGGGTTGCCAGCCACAGCTAATGCGAGTGGCCAGGATGATAGTCGCGATGGTCAAGACCATCGCGACCATTGGGCTTGCGACGAGACCCTTGTGGTAGGGTCTCGTGGCCGCAAGCCCCAGAGAGCTTTCGGCTCAAACAGAGCCGAAAGCTCTCCCACTGACATCACATCATGTCAGTGGGGCCTCCCCCAAACGGTAGGCGTTCTCATGGGAACGCCTCCGTCTGGGTAGCCACCCCCCCGGCCTGCCCACCAAAGGGGGCGTGCTGTCACTCAACATCAACAGCACGCCCCCTTCGGTGCGGGACTCGGAGCGACGGATTGCCCGTTGCTATCCGGGTCTCGCTTATGCGCACGCCGGAGCCGGCTCCGTCGTGCGCATGCGCTCTGGGCCACCATCAACCCGGTTGCGAGCACTCAGCGATTGCGACCGGGTCTGAATCAGGCCCTCAGTTTCACACGTTTGCAAGCATATAAGCCACGTCAAGCCATCTCTGCTCTGGTGGTCCTACTCTACATGATAGCCCCACTCTGGGCCGTTTATTCATGTGTTTTAAAATGGAGAGTCTTGTATCTTGAGGTGCCTCCAGGTAAGCTGGCTCTCAATTTAGAAACACATTAATATATGACCCAAAGTTGGGCTATTATTATGTAGTGTAGGACCCCCAACACAGAGGCGCCTTGATGTGGCTGGTAGCTTCTCATATGTTTGCAAATGTGTCTTAGGGTCTCATTCAGACCAGGTCACCCTGTTCGATCGCTAGAGCTGAGGGTGGTAACCCACAGCCTAGCAATCGACCAGAAGGCGACACTTAAAAAAGTAAGTGGCCGCCCTCACTCAGAGCGATCGCTTGCAGCAGGTGATCGACTCTGAATGAGGTCCTTAGTCCTCAGCATTTTATTATTAGGTAGGATGCATGTCTTTTTTTTGGCCACTGCAGAGTGCTTAGGAAAGTTGCAATTAGCACCAGGGCTGCCAATAGATTGCTTGGACCTTGATGCTATTGCAAGATAATAAATCAAAAGCACATGTGACTGGAAGCTTAGCTCTTAAAATTTACCACATAGTTATTTCAACTACGTAGTTCACAGACATATCGCTGGTACACACTGGTAAACGCACACACGATATATATCGGACGTTCAATTGAACGGACGATATGTCGGCCAGTGTATATCCTGCATAAGTCAGAAAATGTTGAGGCCCTCTGGTAGGGTCTGGTGGCTGGTTACTCGGGCTATCTATGAGAGGGACATTCAGCGATTTGTTCAGTTGCATGTCAGATGTATGGGCCTGATTCATTCTGGATCGCTATTGCGATCGCAGTTGCGATTGCGTACGCAGGTCCACTGCGAAAATATGCTAATGCTTGCAATCACATTGCCGTCACACGCCAACATAAAGACACCCACTTCCCGTCTCACATCTGTAATATATTGCAAGACTGCGAAAACATCGGTACCATCAAGTAACATCGGAGCATCACGCACAATTACACAAGGTGAGACCTTACTCAGAAATTGCTAACCTTCCTGTACGCAGTGAGAGCTCAAGCTGCGTATAGCATCACATTGGCTAATTTATGCACGCCCCTGCAACAGCATTCAAACACACTGACACGCCTGGGTTTTGCAGACCACCCCCCGTCAACACCCCCAAACGCTCACTTCCTGTCAATCACTCTGTGATAAGCCTGCGTGGTCTCTTTGATCGCAGTGATGCCTTCACGCATTCGCAATACGATACATACGCAGTACGCAACAAAAAGCAGTCTTAGTACGTGATTGCAATAGGGATCCGTCATGAATCGCCCTATGCGAGTCAGCAGGGAAATTTGGGGCAACCAGTACCGTGACAAGAAGAACACACACCAACCCCTCCCCGGAAAATATATTTATGTCGCAAAGATTTCTCCCTAGAATATAAGAATCGGAGAGCAGCGTTGCGACAGCATCAGTACTAGCAGTTCCAGGATTGCGACACTCAGTCAGTGGCAGTGCCGCTGCTGCTAGGCAGGTCACCTGGTACCATAGAGCCTCTTCCATATCTTAGCAACGGCATCATGTGACCGCTGTCTCGAGAGAATGTGACGTCTGCAGCTCCTCCTGATAGACTGACACAGCTGCTTGGCTCTGGCTACAGGCGGACTCGCAGACACCGACTGGCGACGCTGCTGAGGGGCTGAGGCTGCGGCTGCACCTGATCCGCAGGAAGGGGCCGGGTAATTATTACAGTGGGTTTTATATACTCTTTATTATGGCAGTATTGCCTCAGGTGACTGTATGTATGTAAGGTGTATGTATGGCGATACATATGATGACTGGTAGCTGCTGCAGTCCTTCAGTCTTACATTATACAATCTATCCATCATAGCTGCTCAGTGCGAAGGGTAATAACCTGGCTGCTCCTGTTTTCCTACTGGGTGAATTGCAGGTCTGGTCCGTCATGTTACATGACAGTGATGGAGCCGTGACCATTGGGTGCGGATGGAAATACAAACAAATCTGCTCCCTTCCCCTCCTCTAGTCTCAACAATACTTCGACTTATTCTGACTTCAGTAATTGGAGCCATCGGCTTTTGGAAGTCAAATTAAAGTCCTTTCAGGGATTTTTTTTTGTCCTCTGCTTTTCAAAGACCTTCCTTATCTGTGGTGTAATTCTAGTTTTGTCTCTTCTATTTGTAAATCTATTTAAATCGTTAATAAATAGAACTATAGATTAAATATGAATATGGAAATTTGTACTTGTGATAAACTAAGGATGTTTTAAATAATCACCAAAAATGTGATCATCCTTCTTTTTTTTTTTTTTTTTTTAATATTAGAGTCAAAAATGAATAAATTTATTAATAGACTTGTCTTGCATTCACCTTGTTAACACAAAATACAAGTAAACTACTACAAAATGGAATAGTCTTCAAGGCCGGTACACATTAGACGGAGCGACATAGTCAGCGTGGGCCTTGCTGCAGAATGCAACCTGGCACCCGCTGATGATGTCGCGTGGGAGAGAGTGCATCGTCAGCTGGGCCTATTATGAGAAGCAGAGGAGGTGTAACCAGTGCTGTGTGGGTGTGGCCAGTGAAATGTGGGCGTGTACATCCCCATACTCTCAGCCCAAATGACTCCTTAAATATGTAAAAGAAAAAAATGCTTCATTTTGTGAGGTAAAAATAAATACAATTTTACTACTTATGGTTTATGGCTGACCGTGTGGAGAGCAGATGGCCAGTCAACATCATGTTGTCATGACAATGGGCCTATTTTATGTGGAGGCCTGGAGCTGTAGCTCCATCCGCCCCATTGTTAATCTGGCCCTGGTCGTCAGTGACATAGGCGGTACACACTGGCCGATGTGGATGATATGTCGTCCAGTCTGCCGGACCGGACGCCATATTGTCTAGTGTATACCCGGCTAACTTACTTGACTTCAGTTTTTTTTTTTTAATACAAGGTCTGACTCAATCACAGGTTAGGTTACAGGGTTAAAATTCTGTATTTTGGTTTTATTTGTTGCATTTTTCCTTGTGCTGTACTGTCAGTTGGGGATGTAGTTTGCATCCCGACGTTTGGAATGCTGGCGCCGGAATCCCAACACCGGTATCCCGACCGCTGATATCCCCACGGTAAGTATTAGGCTCAGGCTGTGGGCGAGAGGGGAGGGTTTTTGTTAGGCTGTGGTGGGGGGAGGTTAGGGTTAGGCTGCGGCTGCATGATGGGAGGGTTAAACAACTTACCTCCAGGTGCTGGTATTGCAAACCAGTCAGCATTTTGACCACAAGTCATGTGTGCTCCGGTATCCTGTACCCAACCCTGTTAGTGGAAGTAGTTAGGGATTGTGCTGGAGGTAAGAGGACAAATATATTAGGGAACTGGCACCATTATGGATAATTTGGTATAACCTTCCTTCTATTTGATGTATATTTGTGAATTACTAATGTAGAATGAGAAAATGTAATATGTAAATTGTGTCATTAAAATGGGGAGAGCGGTATGTAAGTAGATTATTTTATTTGTTTAAGAAACTTTTCTTGTGTTTGCATTTATTTTAAGTTCAGTATACCACCGCTTTTATGCTTTGTAGTTGTATGCTAAGTGGGACATTGTGGAAATGTGTTTTTTGGTCATTAAATGGTTTTATATAACCCTTAGACTATGGTAATATACCTACGTCGATTTAACGGCATTGAATTAAGGGATCCCTAAGACACTTTTGTCCATGTAAACATGAAAAGCTATAACAAAAACAGAAATAAATATTTAAAGAGTGTTACAGTAATTAAAATGTTTAGCAGTACATTTCTAAACCGGATATTCAATAGATGGCGACTTGAGAGATATGATATTAAGGTGGGCTGGATGAATTTCAATGTTAAAGATATAGCAAATGTTTGGTGGTGTTAGAGTTTGGGATTATCCCCGGCTTAATATGAGATTTAAAATGATTTTACAGAAGTGTTCCGTTTGAGTGTGTGTTTAAAAGTTTAGAGTGCATTAAAGAAGTGAGCAAGCTATATTTTTCTTCACCTACATATCATTCCATACCACAATCTGTTATTGGTGAGAGATAATGCATTGAAATGTAAGATTCAGGTGCGTATAAAGAAAGATACATTAGGGGGCCTATGTTCAGGGTATCACGGGAGTGCTGCAATTGTTTTTTTTTTCCAATGTACATAACAGGGGAAATAGTCAGTATTTTTTTTTTTACTTATCCACTATATGTACTAAAGCTAATCACAAGGACAGTGATAGAGATAACCACCGTCCCTACGAGTTACATCTCCGGTGTATCAGAATAGTCTTTTACATTTTTTAAAGACTCTTCTGAGACAATCTGACACTGTGCATGCATGTCTCCACAGGCATAAAGCTGTTTACACTTTCTAAGGATAGCATAAACCAGCGGGGCCAACAGAGTTTGGTACATAGCAGTCAGATCATAGTCCCCATTTATAATAATGGGGACTGCAATCCGCACCAATAGTTTGGTAATTTGGCCCCTAGATCTGAGCATGGAGATTAACCTACTGTAGCTAAAAGGGCCTATTCTATAAAAATTGAAAAGCTCTTCCATTTATAATAGAGAACCACATAGTATGTGGCAGGGAATCCAACAGATTACCAACTACAAAATTAAATCCTTGTCCATTGGGATAAATGTTGCTCTTGTGGAGATTTCATAGGGAGAATATTCTAGAGGTAAAAGGGTTAATATTTCCTTCTGATAGGTTACTCGTGCTGGATGAATCAGGTTAGATTGTGTTTCCTGGTCCTCATTGTATCCCGGGTATTTTTATCCTGTCATTGGCTGTATGTATAAGTGTGTTAAAAATATGGAGTGCTTTGAAAGAATAGAGTTGGACCATATATTAGAATGGCCTATTGGCAGACTTTGATTGTCATCAATTTGCTTATAGGACTAATAGGTGAACGGAAGATGCTATTATTACTGTGCTCCATCGTGTTCTTTGTTATTTAGAGAAATAGGACTCCTAAGTTGGGCTATTATTTGTCGATTTATAGTTCGTCTTTCAGTACTATTGTTCCTGCAATGCTTATTGTTAAGTTGCAGGAAACTGGATATAGGGCCTGATTCAGAGGCGGTCGCTGTTTGCGAGCGCTTGCTCTGAATCGGGGTGGGGATTTTTTTTTATCTCCTGCCCGCTCGCTAAGCTGTGGGTGCCCACCCACAGCTTGTGCGAGCGGGCTGGAGATGGTCGCGACCATCGGCATTGCAAGGAGACCTGCGAACGCACGTGCGCACTGGGCCACTATCGACCCTCTAACTAGCGCTATGCGCTCGCGAGCGGGTCTAAATCAGGCCCATAGTGTGCCTGTCTGTCATTGGCATTTAGATTTCTTGACCAATCACCCTCACTCCTTTTTAAAGTGAGAAATCTTGCTGAGTATAAGTGCAAGTATTCCTACTTTTAACTTAAATGTACTAGTGAAATTTGCTTATGACACCACCACTGTTCCTTTAATTCACAATGGTTAAGGGTCCACGTGCAAACATGAGGCGCACTCCTAACTAAATTGAGTGAGGCAAATCACTTGTCTCTTAATACTTCAAAAATAAAATAAGTTATAATTGATTTTAGAAAACAGGTCTTCCTGAATGGTAGCGAGTTAGACATGTTGAACAGTTTTAAATGCCTTTGTGTCCACATTTGTTTGGATCGACTGCGGTCTTTTATCACCTCGTCCCTGGAAAAATACTTTGTGTGTGTCTAAGGCACAAATTATTAAAAATATTGTAGAAAAAAAAATGACCTTCAGGCTGTGTATAAGGTGTATATGAAACATAAATGAATTTAATTTCTGTACACAAACTTTGCTTGAGCCACAAAATTATTGAAAATATTGTATAGAATTACCTGCAGGCTGTGTGTATAAGGTGTATATAACACATAACTGCATTCTGTGTGTATATTGGGGTCCCATTCCCAAGATATCTCATTACGATATGCAAATATTCCAAAATACGGAATATTCCGATATCCAAAATACCCCTGGTCCCAAGCATTTTGGATATGGGAGACTCAACCTGTGTATATATATATTATTATTAGTGTGTGTATTTTACAATATTTATTTCCTGTTCTTAGCTTACAAGAGTGGAAACGAGTATCGTTTCTGTTGCTGTAGCCCATCTACTTCAAGGTTCGACATGCTGTGCATCTAAATATGCTCTTCTGCATACATCTGCTGTTCTGTAATGCATGGTTATTTATGTTACAGTTGGCTTCCTGTGAGCTCATATCAGTCGGCAGAGCCGTAACTATATCTTTTCCTGTGCCAGAAAGAGCTTTGGTCCCCCCCCACACATTGTAAACAGGTACAGTGCGCGCCGCAGTAAAAAAAAAAAGGGTATGAACTCATAGGGAAAGTGCGTGGCCACACACATACCCCCAATTAACATTACGCCACACAGTAGTGTCCCGTTATTCAGGGCCTGATGAAGCTGAAGCCCTTGGGGGGCCAGGGGCAAATAAGGCAGGGGCCTGCCCCCACTCCTCCGACCCTCCCCTATGTCAGCACAGCCCCCCACTCATCATCAGGCCTGTCCCCACTTGTAAACTGAACAATTTGATACAGAAAAAAGAGTACATAGCCTTTGCTTTTTCTAAATGCACATCAGTATTTCTCACATGGGAAGTATGTATGTTTTTGTAGTCAGGATTGTTCCCGAAAGTTAATGCAGGCTAAGGGCCTGATTCAGAGCCGGACGCTCTGACCAGAGCGCTCGCTCTGAATCAGGGCCCTCCTACCTCAACTTGGAGCGGCCTCATGGACGCTCGCATAGCTGTGGGTTACCACCCACAGCTATAGCGAGTGTCCATGATGATGGTCGCGATGGTCAAGACCATCGCGACGAACGGGCTTGCGATGAGACCCTGCGGTAGGGTCTCGCTGCCGCAAGCCCTGGAGTGATTTTGGCTCTATCAGAGCCAAAATCACTCCCACTGACATCACTACTGATGGTGACATCACTACTGTCAGTGGGGCCGGACTCAGACGGTAGGCGTTCCCATGGGAACGCCTCCGTCTGGCAGCCACGCCCACCAAAGGGGGCGTGCTGTCAGTCACCATCGACAGCACGCCCCCTTTGGTGCGAGACCTGGAGCGACAGCTTGGCTGTCGCTCCCCGGGTCCCGCGCATGCGAACTACGGAGCTCCCTCCGTCGCGCGCATGCGCATTAGGGCATCATCGACCCGCTTGCGAGCATCCTACGCTCGCGAGCGGGTCTGAATTAGGCCCTAAATTCAAACATAGTGGAAAATTCAATTGTTTGCCTGTAAGGGATGGGCGCCCGATGGCAGCTATTCAATTGTTTACTTATTGGGTACAACTGCATGATTTTTGCTCGCATCCTCTTGAGATGGCGAGCAGAAATCCATGAAAAGTCAGCTGTTTGGGCGCCCAAGTGCTGCCAAGCAGCACTTAGTCGGGCGTGAGGCTTTATCACCCGCAATTCCGTGGCCCATCCACTGATGTCTGTGGGTACTCTTGGTGGTGCTGCTCACTCCCAGTGTGGACGGCTATATGACATAGCTTGGAAGTGCTCTCTGAAGCTTTGGTGACAAATAGTCTCTGGTGCCTGTGCCACAGTTCACGTTCACCACTCATAACATTACAGGCAGAGATGATAAAAGATATGTACTCTCAGGGTGCATATACACCAGGACGATATCGGCACAATTTGGTGTATCGGCACGACAAATCGTGTATATCGCCTAGTGTGTATGCACAATTGCGCGCTCCTGCTGGTCGCATGCGTTATCGTGTGATTGTCTGTGCTGCACAGTCAATTATACGATGTTGCATGCGGCGCCATACATATTAATGAAGGACGGAACATGTACATCGTTCTGTCATTCATTAAATTGTGCAGTGTGTATCGGCAATCATGCGATGTCCAGGGTGAAGGCAAATCGCCCTGAACATCGGCACGATTGCCAGTCGTTTAGGTGTTTACCCAGCCTCAGCCTATTTAAGGAAACCCGTTTAATTTATTGCAAGTGCTCATTGTATTATCAAGCTGTGTTCTTGACCCTGCTTTGACCACATCTCCCGGTTTTCTCATTATCTACTTTTCTGCAATATGCGTTGCAGATAGTCGACCGAGGCTCTTGCCAGCTGACTACGCATCTTTGTTTTCTCCGTGCCAGCCATTCTGCCTGGTGGGGTTTCACTCATGTTTACCTCTGCCCATGTCTATCAACCATGCCCCGTGGATTACCCTTGTATTCTGTTCTGCCTCAATCTACCATTCCATTGTCTATACACCCTTGGCTTCCCTGACCATGCTTTTCTCCATGTTTAGGACTATCTTTTATATGCAGTAATTGGGATCCCACTTAAAGTAGTCTGCTTCAGACACAGGGGCCAATTGTTTTGCATTGCCCTCAGCTTCCGTGTAAAGTGACAGGAGCAATTCAGTTGTTTGTGCCGATGAGCATGAGTGCCGTAGGCGCCCATTATATCTGCTGGCAGCCTCCTGAGGTGGCGAGCGGAAAGCCTCAAAAAGTCGGGTTTTTGGGCTCTCAAACGCAGTGCGCCCAGTACTTTTGCACGGGTTTAGCTGCTCTACGCGTCTAAACCCAGTGCATTGGGGGTGACATGCGTGATAAATAATGGGTACCCATTATCTTGCACCTGCCGGCACAATCAATTGAATATCGTCTATCGTCCCATCACTTTAGATGGGAGATCCGGTGCGAGAAAACAATTGAATTCACCCCTAAGACCTGCACCTTATGATAGATATGCTGTAAATTGTCACTGATAAAATTAAGATTAGAAATTAAAGACATCCTTGACAGATAAAAATAAACATAAAACATATAATACATTGGTTCTGATTCTGTATTGCCCTGAGTTTTCCCTAACTCATGTAGTATAATCATTAACCCATGTCTTTTATTTTATAATCACTATTTGCTGACGAAAAACAGTGCTACACCCAGTGCCTGGTAGGTGATTCATTAATCAGAGACGTGTACTGTACTGTGCATTAAGAAGAAATGTTATCACTGGCATGTGACTGATTATGAAATATGCCATGACTGTTAAGGTGCTAAATGTTTTTCAGTGTTAGAAATGTGTTTTATTATTAGAAGGCTACAATTAGTAGTACATTAAACAGATGACAGATGTTATGAGACCTAGACAAAATCATCCTTTACATTAAATGGCCATTGCGAAGCTGGCTGCAGAATTTGTGCATTTTGGACTTGGAATCCACTTGGCAAAAAAAACAGGTGCTCTAAGCCAGTCATTATCAAACAGTTGATTCACTGTGATTGGTCGGAGCACAGTAGACCACTCTTTTGAAAGCAGCTAAACCGATGTGAGGTTGCATTGATACTAGGGATGTGCAGGCTCGGATAGGTTCGAGTTTGCACGTGGAGTTCGGATTTTTCCCTCCAAAAAAACGGAACTCAGAACGAGGCAAAACGTCATCTTACATGGACGAACATCATCATTCCTGGACTTAAGTCCAGGAATGATGATGTTCGTCCATGTAAGATGACGTTTTGCCTCGTTCTGAGTTCCGTTTTTTTGGAGGGAAAAATCCGAACTCCACGTGCAAACTCGAACCTATCCGAGCCTGCACATCCCTAATTGATACAGTATATTTCATTGATGTCATTTAGAAATCGCAGCATGTTCTGGCAGTTTTCCAAGTGCTGGCATACCCAAACACTTTAAAGCTGGGTATTCACCTAATAGATATAGATATATCTGCAGCTGATGATTGTTCATACACCCTGAACAACCATCATCTCTGCTGCAACTGTACGGGCGGTCAGCTGATTGTGTATGAGCAAAGCATGATGCCCCAATATATGTGCAGACAGGGTTGCATAAAAATCCGATTTTTTTCTAAAAATAAAAAAAAATTGGATTTATTTGATTTAAATCAGATTTTTTTGGGATTTAAATAGGATTTTTTTTATTAATTTTTTTTTAAGTAAACTGTTTCATTTTAGATGTTTAAACCTTGCTTTAGTAATAAATTAACAATTTTTGAAGTGAGAACAGTAACAAAATGAACACAGTAATAGAATATATACACACTAAACAGTTCCATCAAGAAGTACAATTAGGCTCTGAATTTCACTCAATCAGTTGTTTGAGTCTGAGTCAAACATGTACATGTCTTTGTCCATGTCCTCACGTTTGTCCTCAACAGAAAAGGCTCTGTAGAATGCAACCAGCTTAGCTGCTTTTTCATTTCCCAATCTGTTGCTTATTTTGGATTGTACAAAACCGTCCGTTGAAAAAATCCTTTCAATTCCTGCACTTGATGAACTGCGGTGAGCATCTGCTTCAGAAGATTTACTACAGAAGTGTCTAACTGAAGTCGAGCTGCGTAGGACATCCACTAGGCTAGAGGAGATATCTGGCGTAAAGTGTCCACTTCAAACATGTATGGAGCAAATGGTTTCATGGATGCACGAAAGTTGATGATGATCGGAATAATTTGATGATTATTGGCATGTGCAAACTCTACAGCAGTCTCAATTTCAGCAGGACTAAGCTTTTCTTCCTCCTGTACCGAGGATCAAGTAGATTAGCCAGCAAGTCGGCATCTGTGAGTGCAATTTTAGCATCTTTACTACATTGCTGTGGTGTCCAATCTCTTCAAGATCATCTAACAGCTTCTTCCACACTTGTACGACCTCACTTATGGTGCTTTTGCGTCTTTGTGCACGATTAAGAGCTACAGCTACATCATTTTATTTAAATTGTGCAACCCTGTCGGCAGATATATTTGGCATCGACTGTGCAGCACAGCAGACGCGATATGTCTGTGAACGATGTCGTTCAGACATATATTGCTGGTACACACTGGCCGATGCACATTGAATAGATGCTATGCACATAAATGCAGCAGTGGTTGTCCTAAAAACATTTCTTGCCTTCAACATTTTAATGTTTACAATGTTCACATATGTATTTAACCAAGCCAATGGTAACTACTATCTAATGTGGGGGTGGGGGTTTAGCAGAGCTGAGCGTTTGCCCGGGGTAACAGAAAGCATAGCTTCATTCCTGGACAGAGGTCTTACCCACCCGAGCTTCAAACACCGGGCATACGGTCACCTTGCTCCCACCACCTTATATACACTCAGTCCTAAAGCTGGTCTGATCAGACGACCTATCGTCCACATCGGGCAGTGTGTACCCGCTATGCTGCTGACAATGCGTGCTCCCGCGCGTCATCGCTCATCGGACGAGATCAGCGGGGGCCATGCTGCCGAATGCATCATGGCCCCCGCTGTCGTTCCATTGCTGCTGGCATCGGCAATGTGGGTATGCACTTGCCGATGCTGAGACCCGCCGTTGACGACATTGTGTTGGGTACACATCGTTGAGTGTGTACCTAGCGTAAGATCCTGACAACCACCCTCACACTCCCTACCAATGCCCAGCTCTCATCCCATACTTTCCATGGTGGCTGGTTCTCTTCTGAGTCTGTCCCGTCCCCTCCCCCTTCCCCCACATGCTCATTAGTAAAGGTGTTTCACATTTACATCATCACCATGCACATACCACCTAACCATCCTCATTTCAGCAGGACAGTTCTATTTTTTTATATATATATATATATATATATATATATATATATATATATATATATATATATATATATATATATATATATATTATAAAAACTCCTTTATTTGTAAAGGAAAAATATTTAGTTGTCACATATAACAAATTGTACAGTAAAGAGTGCAAAGTAGACATACAATAAACTGGACATAGTAACCTGAGCACAAATAATGGTCCAGAACTGGAAAACAGTGTCTACCAAATATATAGAAACAGCCAATTTGAATCAAGTAAGGAAAATCGTACCTATATTTATGTTTCCAATCATATAAACCAAATCTACAGACAGAGAAAAGAAACAGAAAAAGAAAACACATAACACAAAAAGATAAACAAAAGAAAAAAAATTGAATCAAAAACACGAAAGGGGGGAGAGAAAGTAGGGAAAGAAGTTGTGTAGATACCAGGTCAATAAAGGGGAGTGAGCTTCTATCAACTTCCAGTTAGACAGTAAGTACCATCCTAACAAACATAATAGTGCAATCATGAATAAGGGCCTTAAAAGAGTCAGATGATTTAAATTCAATCCAACTGAACCACATGGTCACAACTCTGAATGATTCTCAGGGGCAGAGTAAAATATATCGTCCATGGCCATATAAAAGTCCAAGTGTTGGCACCAATCCCATGTTGAAGGGGGTATCTGAGCGCCAGCGGACAGGCAAAACTGCCCTAGCAGCATTATTTTAAATGTTTTAGTAGGGATTTTTTGTATTTAGAAATTGGGATAGATGTGTGAGAAAGCAACCAAAAATGAGGAAAGCAACCAAAAATGAGGAACAGAGTAACCCAAAATCTCTAAGGCCAAGGTTATTATATTATGCCAAAATGGAGTGATCAGAGTGCAGTCCCACCATATATGAATCATCGTACTTATTGCACTATGACATCTCCAGCAGAAAGGGAACACAAGGGGGACATACTTATGGAGCATTACCAGGCAACTATACTATCTCTTGAGTACTTTATATTGAGTCTCCATAACCTCTAGACTAGAAGAGCAAGCACTAGCGACCTGAAAAACTTTTTCCCAGTTTACTTGAAAACCTCTAGCCAAGAAATCCTTATCCCAGGCTAGTACAAATAGGGGATTGGCACATACCATGTAACAAAATTTGATCCCAGAGACAGTATGTACAGGAGCAGTTTCATGAGTGCACATATTCTCAAAGAGGGTCAAGTTTCTAGTAAATAGCGAGGGTCCTCCGAGAGACCAAACAGAATGTCTAACTTGTAAAAATGACCAGAAATCTTGGTTCACGATGGGAGCATTAACAGTAAGTTCTTGGAAGGACATAAGTCGACCATCTAAAAATAGTTGTCCCACTTTCGTGATCCCAGCCACTGACCAATTTGAAGCAACCATCTTCAAAATCCCAGACTGGAAAAGAGGATTGTACAGGATGGGTGTAAGCGGAGAAATAACAGTGGAAACCTTGCTTCGAGCGCGCAAACGTTTCCATATCTCCAGTGTAGGGCCAACAGTCGTGTGAGAGGAGCGAACTATTTTAGAGCACCAAGGAAGTGTGGTTAAATGAAGATTTGATGACAGGGACTCTAATTCCACCCATTGCTTCCCCCCAGAATTATGTGACCATTCCAAGATTCTAATCAAAGTGCTAGCCTGATAATATGTAGCTATCGTGGGTAATTGTTTACCTCCCCAACCACTCAGTCTAAAAGCACCTCGTGTTTAAACCGGGTCCTCCTCCCTTCCCAAAAGAAAATCACGTATAAGATCGTGGACTTCAGTAAGAAAACAGGGCGGGAGCCCTACTGGGGTTGTTTGCAACAGGTACAAAAGCCAGGTACATTCGCTGCAAAAGCCACTTATCTAAATCCTTGCGAAGCGAACAGAGTAGAGGAGAGTGGTTTAGAGAGAACACATCGCTAAGGCACCTGGGGAAGAGAATTCCAAATATTTAATATGTGATGGATGCCATTGAATAGGGAATGCTGAACTTAGAGCAGAGGCGACTCCTGCAGGAGCAGAGATATTAAGGAAAGTGGACTTGCCATAATTGATTTTAAAATTAGAGAAGAGTCCAAACTGTGAAACTCCTGCATTAAGTTGGGAAGCAAGGTGACTGGATTTGTGATCACAGCAAGTAGGTCGTCTGCAAAAAGTGCAAGACGGTAGTCTCTAGAGGCCACCGAGAGCCCAGTAATGTTCAGGTTAGAGCGAATCGCTCTCGCCAGAGCCTCCATTCAGAGGACAAAAACCAGTGGCGAGAGTGGACATCCCTGGCGTGTTCCATTCGTAATATATACCGGATCAGACAAAATCCCCGGATCTGCATAGAGGGGGCCCTATACAAAGCTAAAATCTTATGTAGGAAAGCTTCGCCTAGTCCCAGGCGTCTCAATAGCGCTGTCATGAATTCCCAATCCACCCGGTCGAAAGCTTTCTTAGCGTCAGTGGAGAGCAATGTCATGGGAGGTATTGTCCTTAGCTTCCCTGCCTGAAACAAAACCAGCTTGATCAGAGTGGATGAGTCCTGGAAGCAGAGGTTTGAGACGGTTGGCAATAAGCTTTGCATACAGTTTAATGTCTACATTTAAGAGAGAT
This sequence comes from Taudactylus pleione, assembly GCA_031769625.1. NCBI lineage: Eukaryota > Metazoa > Chordata > Amphibia > Anura > Myobatrachidae > Taudactylus > Taudactylus pleione. Next base: position 4,407,288 of record JAUIMM010000024.1, on the reverse strand, counting down.
TTATGAGAGATATAAGTGATATGGGGCGATGGCTCGCAGGCAATGTCGGGTCCTTGAACAGGGATCTACTGCAAAGGCGCTAAGAACATCATGAACACTGTATCAGACCAAAGAATTGATAAAAAAAAATATATATTTAATATACAGGTTGAGTCTCCCATATCCAAAATGCTTGGGATATATTGAAATATTTTGGATATCGGAATATTCCGTAGTTTGAAATAATTGCATACCATAATACAATATCTTGGGAATGGGACCCAAATATACACACAGAATACATTTATTGTTTATATACACCTTATACACAAGCCTGCAAGTAGTTTTGTACAATATTTTTAATAATTTTGTGCATCAAAAAAAATTTGTGTACATACATGAAATTTATTTGTTTCATATATACCTTATACACACAGCCTGAAGGTTATTTTATACTGTATTTTAATAATGTTGTGTTTTAAACAAAGTTTGTGTACATTGAACCATCAGAAAGCAAAGGTTTCACTTTCTCAGTCATGCTAAAAATATTCCGTATTTCAGAATATTTGGATATGGGAGACTCAACCTGTAATACATATAAACAAACCTGAATGCTCCCGGGAGTAAGTACATAATAACACATAACAATCAGTAAAATCAATAGTATGAGATCTAAATGACTGGTAATGGCTGGTAGCAAAGAGCCTAGATTGAAACCTCAGTGCTGATTGCAAAACTGGATAATGAGTAACAGTCTCAAATGGAAACTAAATGTCCAGTGTTATTTGTAGCGAAAAGTATGATGTAATTTAGTCTTCCACTACTGTTTGAATAAATCGCTGATGAGCTGGAATAGTAATCCTTAATATGGGTAAAAAATTATAAAACCGTACATAGGAGAGATCCCTTGTTACTCACTGCAATACAATCCTTTGTCAGACTCCGGTCTGAGTGTTTGGCGTGGTAATTCCAGCGGCTGCTGGGCGCGGTGTAAGTGGCGGGCCGTAGATAGAGGACCAGGGGGGCCAGCTCCGTACGATAGTTCTTGGCTGACCGTCTGGTCCTTGCCTTCCTTTGGTATCATCGTGATGTGGGCACCAAGTGACTGCGCAGAAAGGGAGGACACTGGGGATATAGCATTGCAAGCATGGAGTAAGAAGGGGAGAAGCCTATCCTGATAGGCCTTATAATAAGATAGCGTAAAGCCATCAGGGCCGAGGCTCTTACCTGAGGAGATGTCTTTATGGCTATAGACAGTTTTACATCTGTAAACGGAGCATCCAAAGCCTGCGACACTTCCTCAGGAAGAAACGGAAATGCAATTTCCTCTAGGTATCGCTTAATTTCCAAACCACGCTCCAGCACCTTCGCCTCTGAACGTGGCTGAGATAAATTATAAAGCTCAGAATAAAATTGCCTTATCTGTGAATCAGAGAATGCCCGACGCATCTTTAATGCGATGTAGATAAGTCAATGACCTCTGGGCCCTGACTGCCCTTGCCAGCATCCCTCCTGGTTTATTTCCCCAGCGGTATTACCGGTTCCGACACCTCCTGAAAGCCTTTTTAACCCCCTTGTTTTGGAGTGAATTTAGGTTTGACCTAGCTTTTTGCAGCTCTTCTAGAATATTAGGCATCAAATTACTCTCTTGGGATAATTCTAGTAATCGCATTTTCGTTAACAAGGCATTTCTACACTCCAGCTTCTGCTTTTTGAGAAATGAACCCAGTTGGACACATTTTTCCCGAATAACACATTTGTGGTCCTCCCATATCGAGACAGGGGAAACATAATCAGTGGTATTATGAGAAATATAGTCTAGTTGCATGGTCTGACCCTGTAATTTGCCCAATTGTTGCATCCACTAGGAGTTCCAGATGGGAGTGACTAAGGCAAAAATCTATGCGGGAGTAAGAGCAGTGAGGAGAAAAATGTGTAATCCCTCTCTGCTGGGTGAAGAAGATGCCAGGTATCTACAAGGGGAAAATCAATCAAAATTACTCTAAACCTTTTAGCTTTCTTAAGAGAGGAATGTGGAGCATTAGAAGTGGAATCAATAGAGGATTCTAAAGCCCAATTAATATCTCCTCCAACCACTAGTATACCATCTAACTGATTCTCAATAAACTCTTAAGGATTTACAGAGGAATTTAGATTGGCCCCGATTTGGAACATATAAATTGACAAATGAAAATATTTGGTTTGCAATTGTGGCTTTAACAAGTAGACCCCGACCATCCCCAATAGGTGTCAGAGACGTCTGTGAGCCTGAGATGTTTAGAAAACAGAATAGCCACCCCCCTAGCCCTGGCCTCAGCGAAATTGTTAAAAAATCACAGTGGAAAATGACTAGAATGGAGAGTCGGGGAGACACCAGTTTTTGAAATGTGTCTCTTGTAAAAATACTACATCAACCTTGTCTACATGGAGTGAGTGCAAGAGACGTGACCTTTTCTCTGGGAGGTTGAGGCCTTTCACGTTATTCGAAAAAATAGATAACTTAGCCATAATCAGCTGTTACATAGACATACTTTACGGAAATGGGACACGGCTCACCCTTAGAATATTTATTGGCATCTGCAAAGAGGAAAAGGGGAAGATAAGAGGAAAAGAGGAGTGAAGGGGGAACAGAAATAGATATACAAAAAGCAGCTGCCATGGCTCTTTACGTGGTGAAGAGGGGACTGGATCTTCTAACGGATCCAACCAATTAGGCAATTACAGGGAATAAACCCAATGAAAACCAAAATTGAGGCATATCTTTTGGATCACGGAGCTAGAGAAGCTTTCCTTTGTGCGATACCTAGATGCTGAGAGGACATCCCTTCCTTTAACCTAATGTCCTTTTTCCAGAGTTCATCCATTAGAGGACGAAGCAAACAACGACGTTGAAATGTGTTCCATGAAAGATCTGAACCTAATGTCCTTTAAAGTCAATCGCTGTCACCTGTCGGACCTTCCGCACAACAACCTCCTTGACTGTAAAATAATGTAGCCGATAGATGACATCCCTGGGTCTCTCAGAAGGCATGCCTTTAGGGCACAGAGCTCTATGGTCTGGACGAACAGAATCCGGATCAGCATATAATAGTTAATTGAACATTTTTGTAAGAGCATCTTCAAGACCCGGTTGTCCGACATCTTCAGGGATACCACGAACCCTCAAGTTATTTCTTTGACCCCGGTTGTCAATATCAATAAGCCGTCTTTGCATCTCTAACATCGTACGAGCTTGACGAGAAAACCCTGGGAGCTTAATTCACCTATCTGGCCATCCACCTCCTCTCCACGCTCCTCCAATGTCACTACCCTATTAGCAACTTGGGTAAGGTCCGACTTTACAGAAGCAAGTTGAGTTTATACCGTCTTCTGTATCTTTCTCTCCAGGAGTTGTAAGTCCTGCTGAATATCTTGTCTAGTAGGCATGGTATGCAAATAAGTTAATATCTCACTAAGGTCCGGATTTCCCACCGGAAAAGACGATTATTGGTGGGGTGATAGAGAGCCGGGGGTGGAGTAACCCTACGAACTTCCGGAAGCCATAAGTGGTGACCAGACGGAGTGGAGGCTGAGGAGTAGGCTACCCCAAACAAGGTATTAAAGGCAGCGTTGGGTGAGGATTTCGCTGGAGTAACAGCAGGACATTTTGAAATTATCTGTCTCCCATCTAGTCAGAGGCCCTAGTCAGAGGCCAGTAAGGTGTAGAAGAGTTAAGCTACATCACAAGTTGCCCTCAACGTGGCTAAATTAAACCATGGTTAGCTTGATCACACCCAAGTAAGGGCCCACCTGTAGCTGGGGAAATATAGCGTCCAGGACAGAATACGTAAATTATAGATGAATAGAGGACTCTGCTAGGAGCAGATGTAAACTCTAAACAGAATAACTGTGCGAGGAGGTAGAGGGTGCCTCAGGATATATTCAAAACATATAGATCCAGCAGAGAGTCAGTGCCTGGCTTCCACCTCAAGATGGCTGTGTAAATATGATAGGAGCTGACACCTTTCCACTGCTTGTCTCAGGCTGTAAAAGGGAGCAGCACATGAATCGAGCACAGTAGGGCCGCAGGGGATGTCAGGGAAGCAGAGACAGGAAGCAGGCTTACCCTGGGAGCATGGTGCTGAAAGCTCTTCAAGATTGCGGCGGCCCTTCAGCGTCAGTGCCGTCTGCCCAGCAGGAGGATTATTAGGCAGCCAGGCTCACACACTTTGGAAAGGGGAAGCAGCCACAGGTCCGGTGCACTCCCCAAGTCCACCGGACACAGGTACAGCCCAAAGCAGAGTTCGTTGCGCGGACTCGTCAGCCACGGGCGCCGCCGGCCGGAACTCCAGTCTGCAGTTCGGCCTCAAGTGTAGGCCGCAGGCGTCGCCTGTCACATACACGGCCGCTGGGACCCGGCTCTAGTTCCAGGAGGTAGCGGGCGGTCAGCGGGCACCACTGCAGTGACTTTGAGGCAGTGGGCAGCCCGAAAATAGTCTCCCCCAAATCTATAGGAGCCGCAGCTGAGCACATCTCCTCGACAGTCCAATTTTTCGGGCACAGTCCCGTGCATGCGGTTCATCCACACTGTGCCGGGAGAGGCTGGGGGACACTTTTTTTGGCGTACACACAAAAATCCCTACTATATCTTCCCTAGTGTTGGGAGGTATGCTAGATGCCCTTTTCCTTTTTGTCATATTATGGTCATGTTAACAGGGGTTGTTCTCCTTTGTTCATAGACTCACATTACACTATTAATATAGCCTCTGTGCAGACCAAGCCCCAACATCACTAGTAACATCCCCGTGCCACTGGGCACACCCCCTGCGACACATAATAGGCTCTTCATAAATTTCTAATGAGAATATAAAGCGACCGGCGCTGCAAAAAGGAATATCCAATATATGTAATAATTAAGATACTATAATAGATGTTACACACTGCTGTTAAGGTTGCTAGCCTAAAGAAAAACAAAAAAAGAAACAACAACAGCGCTGTGGAACACCTAACACCTGATTCCTTTTTTTTTTTTTTTTAAGACGACAAAGTCAATTTATTCCGCCTGTGGAGCTATACTTATTCATATTTATGCTTCATACACATCGGAGGAAGCACTATATAAAGGATCCCCCAATAATTGGGATGATAAATATCTCCGTTTAACAAATAATCAGCATCAAACTTTAGCTGATTTAAACTATTGTGGTGATTTAGATAAACCAACGACCTTGCTTCAGTGTTAATTATACACTTTGATGTTATATGTTTTTAGACATACTGCAAATCTATATATATAATATGGCACTAATCCACGGCACTCATCATTCCTAGTTTTGGGGTGCAACATGGTATGTGACCACATTGTTTAAATAGAAATCACAGGGGCTCTGCACTCACCATAATAACTAATAATAATAATAAACAGTGGGGTTTTGGTTCTTGAATTGATCAATGCATTTAAGCTTGCAGCCCATCGTCACGGGACCCCACTTTACTGCAAGTCCCTACTCTATTGCTCAGAATTATAACATGGACATAGCCATCACATTAGTGTTAAACTCAGGGTATGCTATCAAGGTTTAAAGCTCACAGCAACTTTGCTTTTAAATGTGAGACAGTTACCAAGCACACCTGTTGCAAAGCACCTAGGAAAACAGCTGATACAAGTTAGATAACTAGTTAAGAGGGGTGCATGAGAAAATGTGATCACAAAAATGATTAATTATAAAAATCAATCATAATAAAAGGCACTAAACCACGGCACTCACCATTCCTAGTTTTAGAGTGCAACATGGTATGTGACCACATTGTTTAAATAGAAACACAGGGGCTCTGCACTCACCATAATAAGTAAAAATAATAATAATAAACATAATAAACAGTGGGGTTTTGCTTCATGAATTGATCAATGCATTTAAGCTTACATAGGACTTCTGGTCTCACCCCTATAACATAACATTTTGGTAAGCAGTGTTTGCACTGAGTTCATAATTTTGTGGGTCAGTTATGATGTCGACATTGAATATTTGGCCATCTGCAGAATGTTGACATGTTCACAATGTTGACATTCTGTAGGGACCAAGGGGTATGTGTTAGGCTACAACAGGGGACTAAGGACCAGGGTTAGGCTGCAGGAGGGGAGGTTAGTGTTTGGTACTAGGGGGAGGGTTAGGGATACCCACTGCTGGACTTGCTACAGGATGACCCAGAAGTCATCATAACGTCACCGGAAGATAGTGCTAAAGCCGCCATACCAAGTAAATCACCGCTAGACCATCAGAATGATTTGTCATTAGGTATGGACTTGGCACAACATATAATCTTTCATAAATCTGCAGGATTATATATTCAGTATATTTATTAGAATTTCATATAAATATAAAATTAAAAGCAGATAGGATATATTAAAAGATAAAACTGAGCACATTTGACTTCTTTAGAATAAGTATGGGTAATCAAAGGCATTTAAAACTAAATACACTTCATGTACGGCAAATCAAAACATATCACATTAAAACATCCAAAATAGTCTGTTCAGAGGTATCGGTTGTGCTTCGTATCATAAGAGATATTGGAATTTGCATAAGAATTTCATCCTCTTGGAGTATGCATAGAAATCCAAGGTAGTGTATATAGCTTCAAAGTTGTAAATACAGTCACTTTTCCTATGTAAGATTGGCAGCCAGTTATTAGAATCTAGGTGCTCGGACCTCTTACCTCATTGTCAGCATGTCAGCGCTGTCCTTATCAGGAATCCCCTTGTGGTGAATGTGATTCCTTTTGCGCTGTAGAGCCTAGTGCAGTGATTCCCAAACTGTGCGCCGTAGCACCCTGGGGTGCCTCAGGACACTTGCAGGGGTGCCTCAGGTTGGTGGTCCAGCACTAAATCATATTATTTATGGTCAACGTAATGTAAATATGTAGACAAACAGAAGCTCAAACCTGTCCAACACCACATAACTGAACCTAAAGATGACAGGTAAGCAGTTTACTTCACTTTATTACTTTACTACATTTTTTGTGAATTTCTCAATGGCAAACGTTTGGCTTAGGGGTGCCGTGAAAACAATTCTGTTACTCTAGTACTAGTACTCTAGTGCCGTGATTCAAAAAAGTTTGGGAACCTCTGGCCTAGTGTATTGTTGCTGTATTTGAGATGGATAAAAGGCCTCCAATTGCTCGTTGTCCGTGGTCCGCTCTCTGTGCTGAACGCTGCCTGTGATGGAAGGTAGCAGCCGCCAGCTGCATGTAGAAACATTCCGTGTGGGTGTAGGAGCTCCGACGATGAGCATGCACGTCTGTCTCACCACCGGGTAGCTTCTTCCGGGACCTGTTTTGCAAAAGGGGGCGTTTCCCCTGCTTGTCTCAGTCTGGCTTTGTCAGGGCTATTGTGCTATGGGGCTGTCATCTTTTATTTAAGTACAGGCTAAGTTTCTCCTTCTGTGTTCATTTAAGGTAAAATTTATTTTATGCTTCCCAGTCCCTCCGTTCATGGTCATTGTACTGAGTAATGAAAAGAGGGCACATTTCTTCTTCTTTTTTTTGGTTTTATATGTTAAAATAATAATAAACTTTTGTGTTTCTTGCTGTTAATAATTCTTTATCTATTGTATCTTGATTGTAGTTCCGACTCAGAAATTAGGACTTAATATGTGATGATTGTTCTTCAAATGTGTTTAACCTAACTTGTCCTAACTTGCTGCTACATCTTCCTTCCTCCCCATCTGTGTCACTCCTGTTTGTCTGCCCCTCCATTTTAGAATGTAAGCTCTTTCGAGCAGGGCCCTCTACCCTCTTGTGCTTCTCCCTACTGTATTTTCATTTATCTCTTACTCCTCACTAGGGCAAATAACACTTGGCAGCTTATGTGGGTGTAAAGGTCGCTAATATAGCAATGTTTATTATCCTTGTCCGTGTCCTGCTTTGTAATGTATTGTATTGTAAGTCACTGGTTACTTATTTGTTTATGTACTTTGTAAGGCGTTGCGGAACACTTGTGGCGTCATATAAACAAATGATGATAATAATAACCTAGAACAATTGCGTCTTAGTCTTTTGAACTGGCCCACCTGGAACGCTGTTGAGCCAGTTTTTGTGATGGTTGCCTTTTATGGGAATAAAACTGTGACAGTCCACTGATTTAGTGTAGGTTTTTGTCTGGATTTTGCCATCTTCAATGTAGATCGTTAAATCTGAAAAAAAATCAATGGTTGGTGTGCTCCATTTGGCAGTGAATTCAAGATATTTGTCATTCTAGTTAATGTATTCCACAAATTGGTAAAACTTTTCTATACCTACAGTCCATATCACAATGACATAGTCTATATTGCGTAGCCATATGGATATATGCTCTCTATGGGTTGTTTGTCCAAATATAGTGTTCTCCTACTTAGCCATAAATAGGTTTACATAACTATACGCAAATTACGTCCCCAAAGCTGTGCCGTGAACCCGTCTATAGTGGAAACTGCCAAACCAAAAATTATGGGTCAGAATGAACTTTATGCTTTTGATTGTGAAAACTATTGTCTTCCTTGATGTTAGGATCCATATTCATGATGATATCTACTCCTTTGCATCCTTGTTCGGGATCAGTACAGGCATATAAGGACTTGACATGAAATGTTGCAAGGAGAAAACCTTCTTCCCATTTCCGGCGGTATTCAATTGGTTTCGCTTCCGCGATAACGTTCTGCCTGCCGGACTTTTCGCCTATATCGCGTCTTTTGTACATGGAAACTCATCGTGCGCGTCCCCGCTATTCGCTGTATTCAATTCCTAAAGACGCGAAAATGGCGACCCGCGAAGTCAGAACACCCCCAGAACCTTAATTCGCTAGTTTTTTAAGTTGTCCCTCCACTTTGTGCTTTTTTGCCCCAAAAATGAAAGTAATTTTTTTTGGGTGTTAAGTTTTTTTCTGGGATTTTTTGACAGTTGTCCTTTTGGGGGTCTGTCCCAAAGGTTATGAGTGGTTTCCCCACGTTTGCACCTCAAAATAAAAATGTTGCACTTCTTTTCTCCTGCTATTGAGGCAAGTATTTTTCGCCTGTTACAATGTATTGAGTTTCCGCGTACATGAAAACCGTCTGGAATTGAATACGGAGATAAGTTCCAACCTGGTGAAAAGACGCAATCGGGGATAGTTTTTCTAATTGAATAAAGCCCTTGGTTGTATTCAGTATTTCCAGAACTTTTGTGGTATACCTAAGGTAGCTGTCTTGTTGTGTGACTAGTGGTTTTAAATAAGGCCGACTATGAAAATATAAAACAACATCCAATACTACTTTTTTTTTTTTATTTCCAAAAATTCACAAAACCTGCAATAACCCACCAGGCCGTCCCATAGTATCTGAAATATTCACTAACAGCTAATGCTCAGAGTAAGTAGCTACCATTCTACAACCACTAGTGAAATAAGTTAACACAGAAGGAGGAAATTAGCCTGTACTTAAATAAAAGACAAGATGACAGCTCCATAGCACAATAGCCCTGATAAAGCCCGACTGAGACAAGCGGGTGAAACGCGTTGGCCATACCCCCCTTTGCAAAGCAGGTCCCGGAAGAAGCTACCCGACGGTGAGACAGACATGCATGCTCATTGCCGGAGCTCCTACACCCACACTGACTGGTTTCTACATGCAGCTGGCGGCTGCTATCCTCCATCACAGGCAGCGTTCAGTACAGAGAGCGGACCCCGGTCTTCTATCCATCTCACATACAGTAACAATACACTAGGTACTACAGTGCAAGGGGAATCACTTTCACCACAAGGGGATCCCTGATAAGTACATCGCTGACAATGAGGTAGGCGGTGCGTGCACCTAGATTCTAATAACAGGCTACAATTCCTACATAGGAAAAGTGTGTATAACATTTACTACTTTAAAGCTACCTTGAACATATATGCATACTCCAAGAGGATGAAATACTTATGCAAATTCCAATATCTCTTATGATACGAAGCACAACCGATACCTCTGAACAGACTATTTTGGATGGGTTTTTTTTTTTTTTTGTATAATCTATTTTTATTTCGGCAAAATCAGCACAACGCATACATGGCCTACAGCAGCCTACATAAACACAAAGTGAAAATGAAAAATATGAGATATGGTAAAAACTTACCCTTGTTATCTCTATTTCTACGAAGGCCATATGGTTCCACAGGATACCTTGGTGTATAGGTGATGGCGGAGACATCGGGCACCACAGAGTTAGTTTTCAGCCTCCCAGGATGCACTGGGGTCCTCCTCCTATACCCTGCCCCCGAGCCAAGGCAAACCAGTTGCGTAACAAGCCATAGGCCGGAGGAGGAGAATAAAAAGAGAGAACAAAGATCTGGAACACACAATCACATTCTTACCAGTAGGAGACGGAAAAACCGGTGACCAGAGCAAAGCCCATCTGCAGTACAGGTGCGACAGGGAGGGAGTCCTGTGGAACCCTATGGACTTCGTCGAAATAGAAATAACAAGGGTAAGTTCTTACCATATCTCATATTTTCTACTTCAGGGTCCATAGGGTATCCACAGGATACCTTGGATGTCCCAAAGCAGTATCCTTTAAGGGTGGGGACACTCCTGTGCTGAAAGGAGAATCCGCCGCCCCCAAAGGAAGCATCCTGAGAGGCGAAGGTGTCAAATGCATAATACCTCACAAAAGTATGGACAGAAGACAACATGGCAGCCTAGCACAGCTGAACAGCAGAGGCACCACGTCGAACTGCCCACGAAGGACCCACAGACCCAGTGGAATGAGCCCTAAGAGAGGATGGAACAGGAAGTCTTCATGAATATAAGCCTCAGAAATCACCATGCGAATCCATCCTGCCAGAGTTTGCTTAGTGGCAGGCCAACCCTTCTTTCGGAAGCCATAGAGGACAAACAAGGAGTCCGACATTCTAAAAGAAATGGTACAGTCAACATAAGTCCTTAGAGCCCATACTACATCCAAGGTGGCCTCACCAACCGAGAGGTCTGGAGAATTAAAGGCCAGCACTATGATTTCCTCTTTACTGTGGAAACTAGATACCACCTTCGGGAGGAAACTAGGGCGAGCGCGAAGCACCACCCTGTCCCTATGAAAAATTAGAAGGGGAGGCCGACATGAGAGAGCCCAAATTCGGAAACCCTTCTGGGTGAAGCAATGGCCAGAAGAAATAGTCTTGGCTGTAAGATATTTAAAATCCACTGAGCCCAGTGGTTCAAATGGCAATTCTTGGAGAGCCCTCAGGACCACTGCCAGATCCCAAGGAGCCACTGGTGGAACAAAGGGAGGCTGAATATGAAGTACACCTTGCAGTAAGGTGCGGATATCAGGAAGAGTAGCAATCCTACGCTGAAACCACACTGGCAGGGCAGAAACCTGCACCTTCAGAGAAGCAAGGCGAAGACCGTGATCTAAGCCCACCTGTAGGAAAGCCAACACCCTGGATATGCGGAACACCTGAGTATCATAGCCTCTAGGGCGGCACCACTCAAAGAAATTATGCCATACTTGATGGTAAATTCTTGCAGACGCAGGCTTCCGAGCTCTGAGCATGATGCTAAACACAGAGCTGGAAAAACCCCTGGACCTTAAGAGGGTTGTCTCAACAGCCTCACTGTCAAAGACAGACGACTCAGGTCCGGGCAATGGAAAGGACCCTGTGACAACAGGTCCGGACGTAGAGGCAACAGCATCGGAGTGTCTACGGAGAGACTCCGAAGATCTGGGAACCAGTGATAGTTGGAGCTATCAACATGAGTGTGCCGCCTTCTTGTTTGAATTTTCGAACCACTTGAGGAAGAAGGGAGAATGGATGGAAGAGGTACGCAAACTGGAAGGTCCACCGGACCGACAGAGCATCTACCAGAAGAGCCTACGTGTCTCTTGTTCTTGACCCGTACACAGGCAGCTTGTTGTGTCGGGAGGCAATGGAAGGCCCCACCTGTCCACCAGGAGTTGAAACACCTCCTGGCGAAGAGGCCATTCTCCTGGATGCACGTCCTGACAGCTGAGAGTCTGCTTCCCAGTTGAGGACTTCCGGGATGAACACCGCCGAGATGGCAGGGAGATTGTCCTCCGCCCAAGTCAGGATGCGGGACACCTCTGTCAGCACTGCCCGACTTCGAGTTCCTCCTTGGCGGTTTATGTAAGCCACCGTGGTGGTGTAGTCCGATTGTGCTTGCACAGGTTTTCCGTGTAGAACATGTTTTGCTTGCTGGAGAGCATTGAATACTGCGCGAAGTTCCAGGATGTTTATTGGAAGTGCAGATTCTGCCGGGGTCCACCTGCCCTGGAACAAGTGTGGACCCGTCACTGCTCCCCAGCCTCGGAGACTGGCGTCCGTCTTCAGAAGGACCCAGTTTGCCACCCAAAAAGGACGTCCCCTATTCAGGTGAGTCGTCCGCAACCACCAGGTCAGAGACAGACGTACCTCCGGAAAAAGCACCATGGTCTGTGTCTTTATCCGATGGGGCAACCCATTCCATCTGGAGAGGATCAACTGCTGCAGAGGTCTGGAGTGAAACTGGGCATATTCCACCATGTCGAACAGTGACACCATGGAGCCCAGTAACCTCATCGCTGAGTGAATAGACACTCGGTGGCTCTGAAGGCAACTGCGTACGCTTGCCTGTAATGCAGAGATCTTTTCCTCCGACAAAGATCCTCTGTTGTTGAGAGTCCAACAGGGCCCCGAGATGGAGCATCCTCTGCGAGGGAACCAGGTTTCATTTCTTCCAGTTTATTAACCAGCCGTGACTCTGAAACACAGATATTGTCAGTTGCAGATGGGGCTGGAGGACCTCTGGAGACCCTGCTAACAGAAGGTCATCCAGATAAGGCAACAAGAGGACCCCCTGCATCCGCAGGTGGGCTGCCATTACCGACATGACTTTGGTAAAGACTCGAGGCGCTGTTGCCAGACCAAAGGGCAGTGCCTTGAACTGAATTGTTTGTAGAGCACTGCAAACCTGAGGAATTGCTGGTATATTAAGATAATGGGGACATGCAGGTAGGCATCCTGAATGTCCAACGACACCATGAAATCCCCAGGCTCCATCGCCAGTATAATGGAACGCAAGGTCTCCATCCTGAACCGAGGAACCCTCAAGGACTTGTTGAGGGATTTGAGGTTGAGGATGGGTCGGTAGACCCATTGGGTTTCTGCACCAGAAAAAGATTGGAATAGAAACCCATGCCCCTCTGGGAGAATGGAACAGGTACTATAACTCCAGCCTGGAGCATAGAGTGCAACACTTTCTGTAGTTCCAGGGCTTTGTTCTGATCTGACGGAAGGCCTGTGGTGAAAAACTTGCTGGGGGGCCTGCGCCGGAAGCAGAGGGCATACCCCCGAGAGACCACCTCGTGTACCCAAGTGTCCTTGGTAGTCGGGTACCAGTAATGGGCGAACTGAAGCAGGCGGCCTCCCACTGTGGGATCCAACAAAGGGAGGCCCGTCCCGTCAGGCAGAAGACTTATCGTCCGACTTGGGAGCAGGGCGTCTTGTACTCCAAGCCTGTTTCTTTGGCTTGACAGACTACTTGGCCCCGGAATGTCTCGGAAAGGACTGCAAGTGAAAGTACAGGCAGCAGCGCTAGCAGTAAGTCGTATACAATGCAGAAATAAATCCCTACACTACCAGCACTGTGATTAACTACACAGACCAGAGCCTGGTAGGAATCAGTGCTGCATGCTCTGACCTTAATCATAGGAGCGGTATGTGGGGGGACCCGGACCGCGATGCCACTGGTATTCAGCGTACAGCAGCGTTTGTCAGTTCATAGAAAATGGTCGCCGAGGAGCGCTATAGCGCCATATCGCTATGGAGAGGTTCTGTGCAGCGGGGGAGGCGCCGGCTGTGAGACAGGGAAGGCATGCAATTAACCCCTGGGACGCCAGAGCTTTGCTGCTCAGCCGCTGCCCACTGTCCCTGGTGGTCTAGTGGTTGCGCAGGTTAATACCTGGCTCCACATGCAGTCAGTACCCAGGGAGTCCCCTGCCTGGGGACTTAGGACTGTGTTAACGGCGGATACCCTCCGTGGGACCCTGCCGCGTACCTCTCCCCTAGAATCCGGCAACAGTCCGGGTATCCGGGGTCACCGCTAGCTGTGACCCCAGACACCTACCAGCATCCCTGGATCAGTACCGGCGTTCTGGTCCAGCGGGGTGGAGGAGCGATAGCATAGACGTCAGTGCTGACTGTTTATGCTGTGCAGCTCATCTTGTCCAGCCACAGCTGCCTTGAAGAACTTCAGGGGCCAGTAAAGCCCCCCTCTGTAAGTGGTGATCCTTGCCGGGCACCTACGAAACTGGTTTGCCTTCGCTCGGGGGTGGGGTTTAGGAGGGGGACCCCAGTGCATCCTGGGAGGCTGAAAACTTCAACTCTGTGGTGCCCGATATCTCCGCCATGTGGGCAGACATGCCTACACATAAACATAAAAAAAACTTGCCATAACTTCACAATATATTGCTGATTTAAATAAAAATAAATTTAATACAGGTTGAGTCTCCCATATCCAAATATTCCGAAATACGGAATTCTGAAATACAGAATATTTTTAGCATGACTGAAATAGTAAAACTTTAGTTTGTGTATTTTGAACCATCAAAAAAAACAATGTTTAAAGCACACAATTATTAAAAATATTGAATAAAATTACCTTTTAGGCTGTGTGTATAAGGTGTATATGAAACCCAAATGAATTTCATGTATGTACACAAACTTTGTTTGAGCCACAAAATTATTGAAAATATTGTATATAATTACCTGCAGGCTGTGTGTATAAGGTGTATATAAAACATAAATGCATTCTGTGTTTAGATTTGGGTCCCATTCCCAAGATTTTATTATTATGATATGCAGATATTCCAAAATACGGAATATTCTGATATCCAAAATGCCCCTGGTCCCAAGCATTTTGGATATGGGAGACTCAACATACAATCCTGCAGGTTTATGAAAGATTATGTTGCGCCATTCTAGACACAAGTCCCATACCCACTGTCTGTGTAAGTTATATTGGTGAAAACGGGGAGCACACCAGTGTCTTTGGCTGTAGCATAAGACCAATTACACATCACATACTCCCTACTTCCACATCATAATTACTCATGAGAAGTGCACTACACCTTCCACATATTCAGTACATGATTTGTCTTTATAATAATCATGTCAACATTTTATCAGTGTTAACGGGGTCAGTGTCGACGTGTTGCATGTTGATATCATGCCCATATTGACACCATGATGTCAACATTGTGAATGTCGACAAAATATACCACACCCAAGTCATGAAGCTAAACTTACATTTCATTATTACTCCATAAATATGCAATCTCATATTGGTTATGCACAAATATAGTACAGTACAACAAAGTTCTGTTTGACAAAATCCTGTGTTCATGACGTTTTGCTATTCAGTTAGAAAATCAAATTCCGGTAACATGGGTTTCGGTGGGACAAATGTCAGTGTTTAATGTGTGCTTCCAGAATTGTAAAGTGCAGTACCTCTGATAATGTATTTAAGGTGTTTCAATGGTAAAATATTGCTAATAAAGTGGATTTTTTTTCATGTTCTTTTCACTGGGATTCTAAGAGGTTTAATGAGGCGGGACAAGTATGTTGATGTGTTAAATTGACGGAAAACACTTTTGTTTTTTTTTCTACCTGCAGACGGTACTGTAGTTGCATGTGTTTTTGTCACAATATTTTATTATATGTTTTATAAACTCCTATAAAATCATATTCATTTAAATGCACTCCAAAATACTTTAAAGACACTTTTGCTGAAATACACATTCTGGGTATCCTTTTTGACTCATTCTTAATAAAGGTTGTAAACTTCAACCCTGTGACACTTTATAAAAGCCTCCTATACTTTTCTTATCGCCACTAACTGCCTCCTTTTCTGGTCTTGTGGCCACTTGCTATCTTATTGTACACCTTTTTGAGGGTTCAGGATGATTTACACACACTTTAATGCACTTTACATACTGTAGTTTGTTGTCTGCAGAGCTAACGCTCAATACCCACGACTTGATGCTTGTAATTGAATTGCGTTAGCTGTTCCTATTTTTTATTAGGAGGAATATCATGCAGTATGTGTGTGATATTAATTGGTGTAGTATGTAACTTTGTTTATTGAATTTTACTTTTTATTTTATACCCACATACATTAATTTTCTGCGTATACTCTGACTGTTGTTTAGTTGTTTTATAATATTCCTGTGTGTTGGATTCACAGATAAAGCCATAGATCAGTGGTTCCCAAACTTTTTTTTCGAACTATGGTGCCCTATAGTATCAGCATTGTTTTCACGGCACCCCTAAGCCAAAGGTTTGTTATTGATAAATTCTGAAAAAAAGTAGTGAAGTAAATTGTGCTGACCTGTCATCCTTGGGCTCAGTTATGTGGTGGAGGACAGGTTTGTGCTTCTGTTTGTCCACATATTTACATTACATTGACCATAAATAATTTGATATGGTGCTGGACCACCAACCTGAGGCACCCTTGCATTTGTCCCGAGGCACCCCAGGGTGCCACGGCGCACAGTTTGGGAACCACTGCCATAGATATTAATGTAGTATTACATGTTGAATGAACATATAAGCAACTAGTGGACCTCCTGCAGTTTGAATTTATTTATTTGAAGTTAATGTATTGGTGATTATTGCAACATTGTTTTCTCTGCAAGTAAACAGGTTTACTGAATATGTAGTTATTTGTCTTGTACAACTATTCAGTGTTGTTTCTCCCTATGCAGTTGATTCCTCTGATTATCCTGTGTGACTTGCTGCTCTTTCAGGAATCTCTCTCACTTACCTAATAGTATAAAGACTTGTGTACGGACCTGTTCTCCGTACTTCTGGAAAGACAGGTTTATGCTGTGGCTATCAATTAGGATTTATGGATGGAGATTGTCCTTGAAATAACTGTATGGCCAATCTTCCTGTCGAGAAGTACTCAAGGTATTTGTGATAATGAAACTGTTTTATTGAAATGATTGGATTAACCCAGAATTTGCAGCAAACTGGAATTTCCTGCAAGGTTACATAACCTAGTTCAACCTTAGGACACCTTGTTTGGTAATAATGTGTCATACAGGATGGAGTCATTTGTCAATACGATTTCCTTAAATGTAATACGGTGTTGGATACATGCTATAGCACATTAATTCAAACACTATTTAGAAAAGGAAGCAAGGCCTCACTTTATTGTTTTAGAACTAGTTTCCCGGATAGACAGCCTAGATTTGGTACAGATAGAGCATGCTTTTGTTAGACAGATGACTTGGCACTGTCTGACGCTAAGTTAGTGATTTTAAAACTTTTTCTGGTCCTGGCATTCTATTACTGCATGCCAAGGATGGGCTGGCAGACCAGTGTCCACCAGTCTATCATCTCCTGGAGCAGATTTTTTTTTTTTTTTAACTTGTACAAAATGCCTAATCTAAGGGTGCAACACTTAATTCTGAAAGCACTGGGAAGGCTACAAAGCTGAGAAAATTTGAACACACTGTCTAACTGTAAACATGGAGGACTAGCTGAGGTACCCGTCGTTGCCTGGGTTTAAATCTTCAATTGATTACATTTTATTATGTGATGTTGTCCAAATCCATTCAGTGGAAGGCCCAAAACAGGATCCCTGGGTCAAAGTTCCGCCTGGCGGGACCCTAACCACTCCATTAGGCATCCCAGACCAATTACCACCCTCTGAAGTTTTCATCCAAATTCATCCAGTGGAAGGCTCAGAACAGGCTCCCCTGGTCAAAGTTCTGCCCAGCGTGCTCCAACAGGAGGTCCAACCCGGGACCCTAACACCCCTAAAACTTGGCCAGAATCCAACTGGACCACATTGCGTTGGTTTCATCCTAATCAGTGCAGAGGTAGCGGAATGCTTAACCGAACAAACAAACAAATTGACAACATTTAGCATTTGGAAGCAGGCAAGGGGGTTGTTTCATATGTTATATTTGGAAAAATTAGATTTTGTTTACAGTTATTCTTCAGTGCCCTTTCAGATTCTTCAGGGAGAAAGAAGTATAACATCAAAAATCAGAAATAAAGTCACAGCATAATTAATAAAACTTGTCTCACGTGTGATGAAAGTATTTGTGTACAAAATAAAAAAGTATTTCGTAAGACGTGATTCAGAAGAAAGGAATAAAGTGGTCTCTATAACAATTTAAAGTATTGCAAGGATGAAAGAAGCTTTTGTTACTAAATAAGGTGTTTATGTTAAAGATGGAGCTAAAAGAACAAGATCTTTTAAAGGCATGGATGTTTAAGGTAGATTCTCATATTCCGGATTTATAGTTCATGGATAGCAGAGGATATCTCTAGCGATGAATCAATAAAACTGAAAAGAAAATTAATTTGGGTAATGTAAAATCTTCTAATGGTCATAGGCCCTGATTCTGAGGCGCTCGGTCTGAATCAGGGCGGGCCGTTTTTTTTTTTTTTTTCACTGGCCTCCAGGCCGCTCGCTAAGCTGTGGGTGACCACTCACAGCTTTAGCGGGCGGCCTGGCGATGGTCGCGATTATTGCGACGAGACCCTTGTGGTAGGGTCTCGTCCACTGCAAGGCCCAGTGAACTTCCTGCTCGAATAGAGCAGGAAGTTCACTACTGACATCACTGGTGATATCAGTAGGGCCGCCCACAAACGGCAGGCGTTCCTTCAGGAACGCCTCTGTTTGTCCAGCCACCCCCCCTTCACGCCTACAAATCGAGGAGAGCTGTCAATCACAATCGACAGCCGCCCCGTCTTGTAGTGAGTCCCGCAGCGAGCCATTTACCCGCTTGCGAGCACTATGCGCTCGCGAGCCGGTCTGAATCAGGCCCATATATTTATTACCGGTTATTTATATAGCGGACACATACTCTGCAGCGCTTTGGGCAATTTAGTTTTTCTCTTGTTCACATGTGAATCGGCCCCGGCATCTCTGTTCACCCCCTCCTGAGGAGGGGAGAAGAAATGTGCGAAAAGTCCGTGGTATGGTCGATCAAACGGCAGTTTGGGGTCTCTAACCTGGACTTTAGACGGGCTTAGCAGTTTTACGCGGCTAAACCCTGTCTAATTGGGCGCAACAAGCACGATAATTGTGTGCCCAAAAGCAATTGAATTGCAACATTGGGCGCCCATTAATAAGCACATCTTAAAAAAACAATTTGTCCCCTATAAATATGTGAGAATTACTGATTATTAACATCCACATAAACAGAAAATCTATTTTTGAGGTGCACAACTGCAAAAACAAATAAAAATCAGTTCACACTGACACATGCTCTGCTACCCTCTGTTTGTGGGGGTATATGCTCAGGGGGGATGGGGTAGGGGTAAAATAAAGCAGTATGACGCTGGAGGGGGTAAAGTAATAAATAAAACAATTTAGACTAGTCACAGGGTAGGAGAAGGGGGTTATGCCCAAAATTAGGGCTTTTCACGGGGGGGGGTTGGTTTAAAAAAACTGATTTTTATTTTTTTGCTACTAAGCAGATATGGTGGGGTACTATTATTAGGATTTATGACCACTGGGGGGATCTATTGCCAATAGGGGGGGGAGAGAAGTTATATTATAAAGGGGGCCTATGGACACGGGGGGATGCAAAACATTCCCTAGATATATATTTTTTTAAATAAAATATCTATACGTTAAAAATACTTTTTTAAACTTTATCACACAAAAAATGAAAACATTTCTGAGCGATTTTTGAGGGGAAAAAATAGCAAGTTTTGTGGATAAATAATGATTAGAAATACGCCAGTCTAATTCTAACTGCTTTTATGTATATATTGATGATGAAGTTTATACTGAATTTGGTTCTTAATGTAGATGCAACTATAGCTAATGTCTTTTAGAACTACTATTGACCTGGAGTCCACTTATCACATTGCTAATGGCGGGTCGCACCTGGGATTTGTGCACGTGTCAATCCCTTTCAGACTTGCGGCCCAACCTGACACTAATTCCGGGTCGATGACGTCACCGCCATTGCTGCTGAGCTGGCGCTTGTAGATGATCTCATCTCCAAGCTCCGGCTCTCCTTATGCAGTGAACGGGACCTGGGTCGCCTGGACCCGGGTTACCCGTTCACACTGCACAGCGAGCCGGGCCGGGTTGAACTTGTGTTCAACCCTGCTCGCTACACGAGTTTAAATGCCGGGTCTCTCGACCTGGGTTATTTCAAATGGCCCCTTTCACACTGCGCAGTAACCAGAGTTATTTGATGGCAGTGTGAAAGGGGTTTTAGAGACCCCACAGATCAGAACATTAAAATTGCTTTATAAGAAACTAAACCTCTCCTACCAGATACTAAGGATAGGTGAATAGGTGGACACCATTTTTCCTTCTACAAGACCCATGCCTCCTGTGCATTACTTAACTGAGCTGCGTTGTCCAACGCAGCATTGGTTAATCTGCGTACCATCGTCCGCTGTGGTGACCCATGGGGTTCCGCAGTTGGCCGCTGCAGTTTAGAGGAGGAAGCCAAGAAATCTCCGTCACCCGACGGAGATCCTGACTTCTTCCCTCCCCTGCAACGGCGGCGAAACGCCTCCGTTTTGGGAAACGTAGGGCATCGCCACCCCCTCCCCGCCCGCAAACGGCAGCAGACTGTCAATCAGTGCCAGTATGTGAGCGAGATAGCAGGACCCATGCTGCACCCTACAGAATGGGGCCTGCGCAGATTCCCAAACATCGGGAATCTGCGTTCAGAAGTGCACTGCTGAATCAGGCCCTCAGTTTGAACATATAAAATTCATTCAAAATATTAACTATTTATTTTGCTGCATAAATATAAAACATTAGAGTCAGTATAAAAGAGATCTACTGTATTCCTGCTCATACATTAAGCAATTTCCTGACCATTATTGGTTGTGTAACTGTTTCTTCTAAGAGCTAAATTTACTAAGAGGCGGGTTCTAAATCCTGGCAGTTTTACAACCCACCAATTTACAAGGTTGAGAAAGCACACTTTAGAATAGAATAAAATTGAATATCAAAGCACCCTCAATGCTTTGGACAATGGGAGACATAGAATAAAAACCCAATATTTAACAAGCAGCATTTTTATTT
The DNA here is from genome assembly GCA_031769625.1 of Taudactylus pleione. Classification (NCBI taxonomy): domain Eukaryota; kingdom Metazoa; phylum Chordata; class Amphibia; order Anura; family Myobatrachidae; genus Taudactylus; species Taudactylus pleione. Next base: position 4,386,268 of record JAUIMM010000024.1, on the reverse strand, counting down.
TTTAAACCGCGGCAAGCTCGCACCCAAAAAATTACTTGGATATGATTGCTGAAACAGCAGGTAAATTAATTAATTTTGACGGGCAATATTGATTTACAAGAATATCATCTAATTGGGCTGTGGAGGATATTATATCCTCCATAGCCCAATTAATGATATTCCTGTAAATCAGGGGTCTTCAACCTTTAAGACAGTGTGGACCACATAAAAAAATTAAATGAAGCCCGAGGGCCACTAAGCTATAATGCCACACAGTAGCACAATCTTGATTCACCCCCGATTCACATTACACCACATAGTAGTGTCCCTTATGACACACAGCAGTGCAACTTTTACACAATCCCCACATTTGTGCCCCTTATACACCATGCCCACAGTAGTAGTGTCCCTAATACACACAATGCCCACAGCAGTAGTGCCCTTTACACATAATTCCCCCAGTAGTGGTGCCCCTTATGCAATTCCCCCAGTAGTGGTGCCCCTTATGCAATTCCCCCAGTAGTGGTGCCCCCTATGCAATGCCCCCAGTAGTGGTAGTGCTCCTTATGCAGAGCCCCCAGTAGTGGTAGTGCTCCTTATGCAGAGCCCCCAGTAGTGGTTGCGCTCCTTATGCAGAGCCCCCAGTAGTGATGCCCCTTATGCAGAGCCCACAGTGGTAGTGCCTCCTATGCAATGCCCACAGTGGTAGTGCCTCCTAGTAGTAGTACTCCCAGTAGTAATTGCCCCTAGCAGTAGTGCCCCCTGTAGTGAAGCCGCCTACACACACACAAAAAAACCCCTAATACTTACCTTAAGCCCCGCTCCTGCGTCCGCTGCCGTCCGGTCCGCCTGACTGCTCCTTTGAACTATGGGAGAGACGTCATGATGTCTCTCCCCCTAGTGCACTACACACTGTGGAAGCCGGAGCTACTCCAGCCTCCGGCTCCCGCTGGTAACAAAATCTCAGCGGGCGCCTGGCAAATGGAGCCTGTCGGCTGGCCTCTGGGAACAGCTCCATGGGTTAAAGACCCCTGCTGTAAATCAATCTTGCCTATCAAAATCAATTAATTTAGACGACCTGTCTCTCACCAGACTTGACTGGTCTTTAAAAGAAATGCACAAACAACAATCTAAAACAAAAATAAATAAAATACAAACACACCACACTCTTAACACAAAAAATAACACACAGGACTTTTTTTTTTATTGAAGCATATACAACAGGACAACTTTCACGGGCAAAAGGCAAGTCACAGAGCCAAAAATAAGTACAATAAACAAAGCAATATAACTTCTATCTCAGATAAGCAGACAAATTATATATATATATATATATATATATATATATATACACACACAGACCTTGCTTACTGTGGAGAGTCTAAGTTGCTCCATGTGTCTTGCTCTGTATGGATTTTTGGTACAGTATGTAAAACCACTGAACTGATCTCCTCTCCTGGACAGCTGTCTCCCAGTATGAGTCTTTGGATTCACAAAGGTCTGGTCACAGGTTATAGTAATGACCTAGGATTAATGGCAGGCTCAGTATTCTAATTAAAGACACGTGTTTCTGAACCTACGTTTTCAGTCTGATTTCTGGGGATAGACGAGCCATCAGGAAGCAGAGGGCCAGAAATGCCTACCCCTTTATGGCCAAAACCACCCAAGATAAACTGGATCAGTACGGTATGCTGGTGATCAGAATCCTGATGGCGGCATCCCAACAGGGTTAGAATAATGACACTTTGTGGGTCGGTATCCGAACCCTCTCCCTACCCTAAACCTAACCCTCTCATCCTGGTGCCTAACCCTAACCTCCCACTAGTACCTAAACTTAACCTTCCCATCCCTGCATCCTAAACCTAACCCTCCCTGTTTAGTGCCTAACCCTCCCCATAGCTCCGCCACATACTTTTGGGGTGCCGGTACCAGGATTCTGATGGGTGTCAGGATTCCGGCGCCGGGATTATGACCACCAGATCCCCTCCGTCGCTATTTTAACCGCATCCCAAGATAAACAAGACATCGCAGATCACCTATCAAATCTTGCCACACATCTCGGGACTGAAACGTGGGTTCAGAGACGCTGGTTTTTATTTTTAATATTGACCCTGCCATTTATCCTAGGTCAACTATAACCTGTGACCAGACATTTGGGGATCCAAAAACTCATACTGAGAGACAGCTGTCTAAGAGAGGACATAAGTTCAGTGGCTTTATGTATTTATAAGGTGATCCATCCCCGCTTACAATTGCAGATGCCAGTCAGGACAGTAACAGTACAAATATATACAACCGCACTACCAGAAAGGAGTAGTCAAAGCAATGGTCAACTCCAGGTACACCGCCACACATTTGAAAGAGCTTTAAATGTAGCTGTGGAAGGCACCGTGAATGACATCCCTTAGATCAATTGGATTATTGGAAAATTCCTTAGCAAATATGCATATATAATGTGGCAAAAGAGCAGTGGAACATTTGCACACTGTTCTCTACCAACATCGAGTACGGGGTAACTTGGTTAGATTTGCGTTCAAGTAATACGCGTCATAGTTTTGTCCCTTTTTATCATTAGGCCTTCATCATCTTTGTTAGTGTGTGTAAGGAATTTAGAGGGAAAGAATATTGCTTTTAGTTTGTGATCTAGTGTTCTGTGTTTTGAGGAAAGTCTCTGTGCTTTTTGTGGAAGAGCAAAATATTAAAACTGACCAGGCTCTTAATGTGTTTATGGCTATGCAGCATTCATGCTTGTCTAAAATTATTAAAAATAAATTGTAGGAATTCTGTCCTTTGGGCAATGAAGACCTGTTCTCTAAACTAACCAAACCCCATTCTTTTTTATTTCTGCAAATTGGCTTCCCAGATTCTGCACAAAACCCAGTGTAATCTGCAACCAAGAGATGTGTGTTTTGTGTGTGAAGAGACGGGTGAGGGGTACTGGAAAGCTCTAGAATTTGATATTTAAATATAAACAGCTAGTATCAATGTTTAGAGCTGACAATCCATTGAGCCCCTAAACTTGAGGGTGAGGCCATGCGTGCATGTAGGGGGCATGGCCATGACCTATTTTGAATGTCGGATCTGCGTACCACCCACTACATGGGACACAGGTTTGCCATTGGGAGGGGGGGTGGGATATGTCTTTGCCACATTGGCAGGCCTGAGCATTTTGTAGCCAAACACCCCTGCACCAACCCACCCTCTAGAAGCTCCTGTGCTTGATAGATGTAAAGCTGCATACACACACAACAATTTTGTTACCAACAATTTTTTTTGATTTACAAACGATTTTTGCATATTCCCATAATGAAAATCGTTGAGTTGGTCAGTCTTACTGAACTATAAACTACAAATAACAAACGTGAACGTGCATGAACGATAATCGTTCATCGTTTTAAAGGGGCCTATCCATTAGCAGATCTTTCTGAAAGACAAAAGATTTATCTTTTAAAAATTCCTGGTGCTGCTGTGACCGATATCTGTCATATACATGACAGATTTTTGCAAATGACGAACGATATTGCATGACATCATTCTGGGAGTGGATTTTATTTGTTTCTATTAATTTTCATTAAAAAAATCGTTTGTTTACCGCGACAGATATTTCTAATATCTGTCAGCGATAAACGATAATTGACCAACATGTTGGAGAGATAAAAAACCCAATTTGTCGGCTGCGGGAGTGCACATTTTTACCATTAGCATATAAATTGAACGATAAATCGTTCATCCAAATTTATCTGCTAATGGATAGGCCCCTTTACTTAGAAAGTGAACGATTTTTTCAACGATTGAACGATTAATGATAATCGTTCAAAAAATCGTGTGTATGCACCTTTTAAGGTGCATACAAACGGTCAGATTTGTCAGATGTGTCAGATTAACGATTTGATGAACGATTTGACCAATGATTTGAATGATTTGAACTATGAACGATTTTTGACTGCATTAAAATGACTGAAATCGTCCAAAACTGACTGCAGACATATCAGATGTCCGATATCATTCGGGAACGCGCATCGTTCAGACATGAAAGATTTTCCTTCAGATATCAACGATTGAATGATTTTTGAAATCGTAATCGTTCAGATCTGAAGAAAAAAATTCTGACCGTGTGTATGCATCATTAGTCTTTACTTTTCTTTCTTCTGAGTGGTGCTGATGACTCTGCTGGTCTTTTATTAATATGCGCATAATGAAGCTGCACATAGGAACCAATCCAAAGTTGGCTGCAGGGCCAGCCTAATATCTTTGAGCGACGTAATTCACAGACATTTATGATGTGCACACACGCCAATGCACTCACGATATATTGTTTGTCGATCAAACAAATACTATATCAACAAATGTGTACCCAGCTAGTCATAGTGCAGGGACTAGGAAAACATAAAATTATTCTAATGTGTGGAAATGTTTTAATGTGTTTTAATTGTATTCTTAATCGTTCAGTGCAGCAGCCTTTACGGAGGTTTGGTTCTAGCACTGTGTGCTAAGTGTAGATATGTATTTCCAGGGTAAGGTTATTTTATAAGGTATTGCCAGTTGATTAGATTGCCTTGTGACATACTGCCATAGGAAGTCATGGTAATTATTATGGCCTCAGCAGAAGGCTCCAAAGGAGTAGATTTACTAAAGCTTATAAAAATGTAAAGTGGTGGTGTTGCCCATAGCAACTAATCAGATTCTGGCTTTCATTTTTAGGATGGTATAGAGAAATGATAGAATCTGATTGGTTGCTATGGACAACACCATTACTTTACATTTTTAGAAGCTTTAGTAAATCTAATACTGAATAACACAGAGCTGGAACTGAAATTGAACAATTAATGTACTGGATGTTGCAAAATAGATAGAGACTTGCATGTAAAAAATTAACACAATTTATTATGAAATTACTCCATTTAATTAATGGACCATTTTTAAAATATAATGTGTCCACTAGTTGATAAAATTAGCATTGTCACCTTCCACCCACATTAACTAATAAATATCTGATATGTGCAGATTGTTTTTACCAGCAGATCCACATCTGGTATTCAAGCAGGAGACCAATTTAGCAAAGGGACCTTTGCCTTAAGAGAGGTCTCCAATACGCTTGTATGCGTAGCCGTGTCCTTATTGTTGCTGGAATAGATAGTGTCTGTAAAGCCACCAATGGTTTAGCGTCACAATATGTGGCTCATTAAATCTGCTGTGCAGTGAAGATGTTGTTGGCTAAAACCGGTAGTGCCAATAATCCGACCTATGTAGCTGGAGCTTTTCACAGCCATGCTTGGAGGCAGAAAGCATCGTGGGTGTCCATCTTATAAAGCCACCAGCCCGTGCTGGAAGGGCTAACCAACTGACACCTCCGCTAAAGCTTCCCCCGCAAGCCGCGTCGGCACACAACACTGAGGTGGCAGAATTTCCTGGGTGATCACTACAATAGCACTTTCTACTTCAGGTTCCATAGGGTATCCACAGGATACCTTGGGGTATAGGTGATGACATATGGCATCGGGCACCATAGAGTTAAGCTTTCAGCCTCCCAGGATGCACTAGGGTCCCCCTCCTATACCCCGCCCCCGAGCCAAGGCATCTCCGTTTAGTTTGGTGCCCGGCCGGAGTCGGATGCACCTGTTAGAGGGGGGCCATGAAGAGCCCCTGAAGTTTCTTCAATGCAGCCGTGGTTGCACATCTGGAAGTACAGCATGGACAGTCAGTCCTGACGTCCATGCTGACTTCCCTACACCCCCGCCGGTACCAGAACGCCGGTACTGATCCGGGGATGCTGGTAGGCATCTGGGGTCACAGCTAGCGGTGACCCCAGATGTTTAGGACCATGGCCGGAATTAAGGGGGACAACAGGTAAGCAGCGGGGTCCCGCGGTGGGTCCCCGCTGATACATGGTTCAGAGTCCCCAGGCAGGGGGCTCCCTGGGGACTGGCTGCAGCGTGGAGCCAGGTTCTAACCTGCACTTCCACTACCCCCCTGGGACAGCAGGACCGCGGCAGAGCGTTAGCGCTGCGGCGTCCCAGGGGTTAAATGCATGCCAGGGGAGCGCGCCTTCCCTGTCTCACAGCCGGCGCCTCCCCCGCTGCACACAGCCCTCTCTGCACACGCTGACTGGTTCTGTGTCAGCGCTCCTCCCCCAGGCCGGCCTCCTCTCTGCTCCTCGTGGCCATCTTTGGAAGAAGCATGGTGAGCACTGCTGGACGCTGTTGAACGGTGGCATCGCGGTCTGGGTCCCCCTGCATACCTCTCCTCCGTTGGATTAAGGTCTATGTATGCAGTGCTGTGTCCTACCAGGCTCTGAGTCTGTGTAGTTGAGGATCAGCGCTGATAGTGCAGGAATTGATTTATTTGCATTGTATGTGACCTATGCTAGCGTCTGCTGCCTGTACTTTCATTTTCTATCTGTCAGCATTTAACTGTCCCTGTTCTTTCTGCTAAAGCCCTTGCAGTGCGGTGCTTGCAGGGTGGTCTCACACTATACTAACGAGTATCAGTGAGAGGGTCACATACTTACCATTATGTCTGAAAGTGATTTTCCTCTCCAGCTTTTATGTACTACATGCAAGGTACCTATAACGGAGGGGGACGGTAGTACTATGTCGACGGTGTTATTCGTTGACGCGACCGATTACGGTCACGGCTCCGGTACAGGAGCTGCCCTGGGCTTGTTTTGCCAAAGCGCTTACAACCCTCGTGGGCCAGTTAGCTCCGCAGCCTGCCTTCACTCAGATGGGTTTGTCCCAGCAGTCAATGGTCTCTGCACCGGACGTTTTTCAACTGCTGGTGGACAGGTGGGGTCTTCCAGAGATCGACCTCATGGCGTCCCGGCACAACAACAAGTTGCCGGTGTACGGGTCTCGCACAAGAGACGAAGAGGCGTCTCTGGTGGATGCTCTGTCCGTCTGGTGGACGTTCCGGTTTGCTTATCTCTTTCCTCCGGTTTCCCTTCTTCCACGGGTAATCCGGAAATTCAAACAGGAAGGAGGGACGCTCCTGTTGATAGCTCCCGCATGGCCCAGACGGCACTGGTTCTCAGACCTTCAGGGTCTGTCCATGGACAGTCCTCTGCGGTTACCGCTCAGACCGGACCTTCTGTCAGAGGGTCCTTGTCTTCACCCGGACCTGACTCGGCTGTCTTTGACGGCGTGGCTGTTGAGACGGCCATGTTAAGGTCCAGGGGGTTTTCCAGCTCTGTAGTGCGTACCATGCTAAGAGCTCGGAAACAGTCTTCCGCGAGAATATACCATCGCGTGTGGCATACGTTCTTCCAGTGGTGTCGACCGAGAGGTTATGCACCGCGGGAGTTTCGTCTGTCTCGGGTACTCGCCTTCCTACAAGCAGGACTAGACCATGAGCTTCGCCTTGCTTCTTTGAAGGTGCAGGTTTTGGCCCTGTCTGTCTGGTTTCACCGTAGGATTGCTACAATTCCTGATGTGCGCACCTTTATGCAGGGCGTTCTGCGAATTCAGCCGCCTTTTGTTCCACCTGTTGCGCCTTGGGACTTGACTGTGGTCCTGAGGGCTCTCCAAGGACAGCCGTTTGAACCACTGGGCTCAGTGGATCTTAAATGGCTAACAGCTAAGACTGTTTGTTTTCCTTCTGGCCAGAGCTTTGGCCAGACGTGTTTCTGATTTAGGGGCTCTCTCTTGTAGACCCCCTTTCTTGATTTTTCATGGGAACAGGGCAGTGCTACGCACTCGTTCTGAATTTCTTCCCAAAGTTGTTTCCCAGTTTCATGTTAACGAGGAAATAGTTGTTCCGGCCTTTAACTCACCTGGCCTTTCAGTGGGTGAGGCCACTTTGGATGTTGTGTGGGCCTTAAGGACTTATGTTGACCGCACTTCTTCGTTTAGGAAGTCGGACGCCTTGTTTGTCCTCTATGGCTTCCGTAAAAAGGGTTGGCCTGCTTCAAAGCAAAGTTTGGCAGCCTGGATCCGTATGGCTATTTCTGAAGCTTATCTTCATGTAGGCCTCCCGGTTCCTCCTTCTGTGAAGGCTTATTCCACTAGGTCTGTGGGTCCTTCGTGGGCAGCTCGACGTGGTGCCTCTGCAGTCCAGATCTGCAAGGCTGCTACGTGGTCCTCTGTCCATACCTACGTGAGGTATTACAGGTTTGACACCTTCGCCTCTCAGGATGCTTCCTTCGGGCGGTGGATTCTCCTTTCAGCACAGGAGCGTCCCCATCCTTAAAGGATACTGCTTTGGGACATCCCCAAGGTATCCTGTGGATACCCTATGGAACCTGAAGTAGAAAATATGAGATATGGTAAGAACTTACCCTTGTTATCTCTATTTCTACGAAGTCCATAGGGTTCCACAGGACTCCCGCCCTGTCGCACCTGTGCTGCAGATGGGCTTTGCTCTGGTCACCGGTTTTTCCGTCTCCCTCTGGTGAGAATGTGATTCTTGTGTGTGTCCAGATGTTTCTTCTCTCTCTTCCTTCTCCTCCTCCGGCCTATGGCTTGGTACCTAACTGAGATGCCTTGGCTCGGGGGCGGGGTATAGGAGGGGGACCCTAGTGCATCCTGGGAGGCTGAAACTTAACTCTATGGTGCCCGATGCCTGACGTCATCACCTATACCCCAAGGTATCCTGTGGAACCCTATGGACTTCGTAGAAATAGAGATAACTAGGGTAAGTTCTTACCATATCTCATATTTTTGAAGTAGGCACATAGACAGTGGTAGCAGAATGCACCTTAGTAAATCTACCCCTTAGTGTTAATTGACCATTTGTTTAGTTTAAATGCACAGTAGGGGGTATTCTTTTTGTACATGTTAGTATGGAAATATCCCATTGATGGTTATTCTGATGAAATCAAAATGCTGTATAAAATAGGTCATTTCTTTCTATGTGGATAATATTTAGGGTGATCTCAATTGACAGCTTCCTGTGAAATTGATATTCTATTTAATTTTGGGAGACAGTTTCCTGATGCCAAATTTAAATGCAAGATTTGTGAACTAATATTGGTTTAAAGAGGCAGAGGGGCTTGTTTACAGGTGTGTTAAATTTGTATAATAGAAGGGCTTTGTAAACTAAAAAATATATACCATCCTGACCATTGTGATACTCCTCAGCATCTCCAGCTAAAGGAATTGTCTTTTTTAAAATAAATATAATATTACTAGAGCTAATAAACTTCCTTTTCCTTAAAAAAGCTCCTGCATCTGCTTGTATCCTGTGACTTGCCACTTAAACACTGAATGCTATGCCAGTCTCCAGCGGTCCTGTGGTTTAGCTTAGTGTCTCCAAGTTCAAGCTCTCTGCCCACTACCATGCGCAGCACTAATCCATAGAAAGTGTCACATGCCGGGACCTTATTACCGAGTCCGGCACGTTCTGGTGCTGCCTTCCAGACTGTCTCACTCACCTGTGCAGTTTGTCCTTGCTGCGAGCCTAGCGTCCTCCATGATAGTTTCTGCTCCTGTGTTCCCATGGGTGCCACCATCTTGGATTGACATCACTCGAACGTTCAGCTAATCCTAGCAAGGCAGATTCCAGTCACATGAGCAGCCGGGCTAATTACCAGCAAGGGGGCTCTATTTACCTGATGCTGTCGGGATTACGACCCGTCGGGCTCCCGCTGTCGGTATTTAATCCAGCATTACATACTGATTCCCGCCCTGAAGCCTTCTTCACAACTATTGAACTTCTTTCCTTGAAGTTCTTGATGATCCGCTAAATGGTTGATTTAGGTGCAATCTTACTAGCGGCAATATCCTTGCTTGTGAAGCCCTTCTTGTGCAAAGCAATGATGACTTCACCTGTGTCCTTGCAGGTAACCGAAGAAGAACAAGGATTTTAAATACCACCCTCCTTTTTAAAGCTTCCAGTCTGTTATTCTAACTCAATCAGCATGACAGAGTGATCTCCAGCCTTGTCCTCATCAACACTCTCTCCTGTGTAAACGAGAGAATCAGTGACATGATGTCAGCTGGTCCTTTTGTGGCAAGGCTGAAATGCAGTGAAAATTTTGTTTTTGGGCTTAAGTTCATTGTCATGGCAAAGAGGGTCTTTGCAATTAATTTCAATTCATCTGATCACTCTTCATGACATTCTGGAGTATATGCAAATTGCCATCATAAAAACTGAAGCAGCAGGATTTGTGAAAAGCAATACTTGTGTCATTCTCAAAACTTTTGGCCACGGCTGTATCTCACATACTCATCTATGTATCCCTGTAGCCCATCGGTCCTCTTTTCCATGTAGAAAATCCATAGGGTACCTGTAAAAATAAAATATCCATACTCACCTACTCCTATGTGTGGATCGGGTCCTCTTCGGTCCAAAGTAGGCAATCCCCGGGCTTGGAAAAACAATAACGCAAATACGCGAGCCCCCGGACACAGTACCGTTTTCCATGGAAGGTACTTCCCGAATGAGAGCTTAGTGGGGGGATTTCACTATGGAACCCCGCCACTGAGCCCTCATTGGCTGAAAGTGGTGTACCTTCCGCCAATGACACACAGATGCATGTAGCACGGATCTCCCTCATCCCTGCTACATGCTGTCGGCCATCGCATCGGTCATCCTGCACACACGGAACAATGTGTGCCAAATCGTGAAAGGTCGATATCTTTCTGTAGGTTCAATTGATCAGCGACGATGATCAACCACGGCGGTTGCGCACATCGACATAGTTATCATGCCCACAATCGTTCGAAAGTGGCCAAATCTTTTAAAAAATCGTACAGAGTGTGGGGGCCTTAAGACACATTTTCAGGATGCGAAAGACTCTTGATGCAAGCCAGGTTGCACAGGCCCTAACAGCTTACTTGCACCAGGCATCTCACCCGCATGGTGTATTACATAGAAACAGAATTTGACGGCAGATAAGAACCATTTGGCCTAACTAGTCTCCCCCTTTAGGGTTAAATTATTTGGGTTGGGTTGTTTTGGCATTAATGTTAGGGTATTAGAGTTAGGGGTTATGGTATTAGGGTTAGAGGCTTTGTTAGGGTCAGCAGTTAAGGTTATTAGGGGGTTAGGGTTGTTTGGGTGTTAGAGTTAGGTGTTAAGGTATTAGGATAGGAGATTAGGGTGTTTGGGGATTAGGGTTAGGGGATAGTATTATGGTATTAGTGTATGTGGATGGATACTCATGACCAGGTCACCGAGATCCAGCTGGGGAGAGTGTCCAGGGGAATCGGTATGATATCCCGGCTGCCGCATGGCCGGGAGTTCGAATCCCGGCAGCGGCAGCCCAACAAAACAGCAGATCCCGGCAACTAATCTAACCTAATCCTCCTTAGGGGTGCCTAACCTTTCCCCCTGTGCCTAACCCCCCTCTTCCCCGCTGCCTAACCCTAAGTCCCCCCCTGGGGGGGGGGTGTCTAACCCAAAGTCCCCCCCGGGGGGGGGGGGGGTGTCTAACCCTAAGTCCCCCCCGGGGGGGGGGTGTGTCTAACCCTAAGTCCCCCCCGGGGGGGGGGGGTGTGTCTAACCCTAAGTCCCCCCCGGGGGGGGGTGTGTCTAACCCTAAGTCCCCCCCGGGGGGGGTGTGTCTAACCCTAAATCCCCCCCGGGGGGGGTGTGTCTAACCCTAAGTCCCCCCCGGGGGGGTGGTGTCTAACCCTAAGTCCCCCCCGGGGGGGTGGTGTCTAACCCTAAGTCCCCCCCGGGGGGGGGGTGTCGAACCCTAAGTCTCCCCCGGGGGGGGTGTCTAACCCTAAGTCTCCCCGGGGGGGGGTGTCTAACCCTAAGTCCCCCCCGGGTGCCTTAAAAATAACCCTCCCCCGTCCGCGCAGCTGTCCGCTCGCGGCGCCCGGCATCCCTTCGATCAGGATGCCAGGCGCCTGTCTCCCGGCGTCGGGAAAATGACAGGCGTCTACATATAGACGCCGGTCATTTATCCCACGCCGGGATAAAGCAGACGGGAAGCCGGCTGTCGGGAATCCGGCAGCCGGCTTCCCCATTGAATACCTGTCCAGGATGAAGTGCAGAAACCATAGGCCTATTTCATACTTGCCGGTTTTGACTGGACGGCAAAATGCCACCCGTTTTTTTTTTTTGCCAGGTGTGAAATATAGTTATGCAGGGAAGCAGGTGGGTCCTTTCACATGGCTCGGGCACAGCACGGTTGCCGTGTAACAGCCGGAAATATTTACTGAGAAGGACGGCTGCCGTGCCCTGCTTGCCAGTGGTGTATAGGAAACAATGTTTCCTTACACACACCGGTCGGCTTGTGCAGCAGCTGCTGCTGTTGCGCATGCTCAGTAGATAAATAATAAAAATAAAAACATTAAAAGCGTCTCAAAGCCGCTGCTTGTGAAAGGCAGGCTTCTGCCTGTTTCTTGACCGGCCAAAACCGGAAAGTGTGAAACAGGCCATAGGGTGTTTAGTAAGTAGTGTCCAAGATATGGAGAATGCAGGTGTTTAAATTGGAGAAAGGCCAAATTGCAGTTTCTTCAAAGTAGTTTCACAGTAGTAGAGATTTCAGAGGGACTGTAATCCTGTTTTACTCCTGTTTTACTCCTGTATAACTCTTACAATACATTAAATGTAATCACGCTTATAAAAAAAAAAAAAAACCACTTTGAATAAGAAAAAAACAAAGCAGCCTATTACCGACTGCAGCCTATACACTGTTTAATAAATGGTTGTACAGACGTGTGCTTGAATGATTGCATCACACCCCTAATATCAGACTACCAATAAAAATTCCACAGAAAACAAACAAAAATTAATAAAAAGCCATGCCTTAAAACAGACTCTAGAATTTGCAGATTGTAATTAATGCCAATTTACATAAAATAATATTCAATGCTCCAATCACATGTGCCTGTTGCATTAGTATTTTGCCTGTTAGCTGAATAGAAGGATCAATCACATCAGAAGCCCTTCAATGCCAGATGTAAATAGAGCTAGTTATATATGACATGGTGTATGTATCCCTATGGGGAAGGCACCCTGGCATTTCTTATTACATCTATACAGAGTGCCCTTCCACATAAAAACACATATCGTATACAGGTTGAGTCTCCCATATCCAAAATGCTTGGGACCATGGGTATTTTGGATAACGGAATATTCCGTATTTTGGAATAATTGCATATCATAATGAAATATCTTGGGAATGGGACCCTTATATACACACAGAATGCATTTATGTGTTATATACAGCTTATACACACAGCCTGCAGGTAATTTTATACAATATTTTAAATAATTTGTGTCATAGACAAAGTTTGTGTTCATTGAACCATCAAAACTCAAAGGTTTCATCAACTCAGTCATACCAAAATTATTCTGTATTTCGGAATATACCACAATATTTGGACATGGAGACTCAACCTGGTTGTGTGTGTGTGTGTGTGTGTGTGTGTGTGTGTGTGTAGATCACACTCACATACACCGGGTAAAATAAGTCACATCAACATTTTAAATATATTTGCAATGCTGCTATTGTACTGAAATTTTCACCAAATGTCAGCAACAACCCATGCAATCCACACATGCACAGAAATAAAACCATAGTTGTCCATAAATTAAGTTATGTGTAAAAATGTGAAAGGACACAGGGAAAAAGTATAGTACACACTTACTGAAATTTATTTAATACTTGGTACAAAAGCCTTTGTTGGTAATGACAGCTTCAAAACGGCTCCTGTATGGAGAAACTAGTTGCTTGAATTGCTCAGGTGTGATTTTGGCCCATTCTTCCATACAGTCTTCAAATCTTGAAGGTTCCGTGGGCTTCTTCTATGAACTCTACTTCTTTCCATAGATTTTCATTTGTATTCAAGTCAGGTGATTGGCTGGGCCATTCTTGCAGCTTTATTTTCTCTGAAACCACTTTGAGAGTGTCCTTGGATGTGTGTTTGGGATCATTGTTTTACTGAAATGTCCACCCTTGTTTCATCTTCAACACCCTGGTAGGGGAAGCAGTCGGGAAGCTGACGGAAGTAATCCCGACCGCCAGCTTCCCGACTGTCTAATCCCGGCAAGGGGTTAAATGACAGGCGTCGAAATCCTGACGCTTGTCATTTTACCTACGCCAGGAGCTCGACGTCCAGCTTACCGATCGAAGGGAAGCCCGGCGCGGGGTGGGGGGGGGGGTTAGGTTTAGGGCTCCAGGGGGAGACTTGGGGATAGGCACCCCCCCCCCCCCGGGACTTAGGTTTAGGTGGCGGGGTTAGGGGGATTAGGGTCAGGCACTTGGAAGGTTAGGATTAGGAACCCCTAGGGAGGGATAGGGTTAGGGGGTAGGATAGGGTTAGCAATTACTCACCTTGGATGATCGTGATTTTCAGCCCTGCCGGGCAACCGCTGTCGGGATTTGAACTGCCGGCCGCTTACTGAAATCCCCAGCTTGTTAGAAATTTGTCAAAAGGTGATTCATTACGCATATTTGGTTTATCCTTATAGTATTCTTTGAGTCTTAATTTCCTAGAGAATTTATGAAGGTCTAATTTCAACTCAAATTCATCAGTGGGGAGCTTCGTGCTCCATCAGAGCAGAAAGCTCCTTGGGGCTTGCGGTTGCCGAGACCCAACCTTAGGGTTTCGTCGCAAGCCCCGATGGTCGCGATGGTGATCACCATCGCGACCATCAACCTGGTCGGTCGTTAAGCTGTGGGTGGTAACAGCTTAACTAACTATCAGGAGGCCGCACTTCAAAAATGAAGCGGCCGCCCTCATTCAGAGAGAACGATCGCTTCTTGTGACCGCCTCTGAATGAGGGCCTAAGTCCCTTGGGAGATACTGTGTCAAGACGACTAATCCAGTGACTTTCCCTCTGGTGTAATATCCTAACACTGTCTCCTCGTGTCGGTGGTGGTTCCCAGTCAATAATTCTGCATTTGAGAGCGGAGACTTGATGATCTTTCTCAGGAAAGTGGCGTGCCACTGGTTTATCAAATTTACAGGTCTGTAATGCAGATCTAATAGAAGCCCTATGATTAGCCATCCTTTCTCTAAATCCTCTTGTGGTCAAACCCACGTAATATAGGACTACACGGGTAGACTAAGACATAGATGACATGATCCATCAAACAGTGCAATCGATATTTGATTTTAATTTGTTTCCCTGACTGGGGATGGGGAAGAGTTGCACCTTGCAAAAGGCTCCTACACATGACGCAATTTGAACAGATAACACATCCTGGTTTCTGCTGTAATAACTAATTAGTGTTCATAGATGGTTGGGGGGGGATCATCATTGGTCTAAGTAAAAGTTGTTTTAAACTGGGGCCCCGCCTAAAGGCTATCATTGGTAGTAATGTATCCTTTACCCTCAAGGCCCCATCAGAAGTATGGACCATCGTTGATGTAGGGACCGCCTTGTTGTATTGGCCATCTTGTTGAAAAGATCATACAAGGTGAACTTTTTCTGGGGTCTGTGGTTAACATCGGTTCAGATGAAAATTTCTGAAGATGTGCATAGTGTATATCATGTCTTCCTGATGGAGTAAGGTCATCAAGTCACCTATATTTGTTTTTACAATTTTATTTTTCTCTCTGCCATCCCTGACCTGTCGAATTAATAAAATGTACTTTTCCATACACAAGCATGCACAATTAGTAGGGGAATGGTAAAATATTGTAATAGCACTGCTCCGGTCTTTTGTGTCACTTAAGGTGCCTACACACTAGAAGATATTTTACACGATTCACCCGATTTCGACACATCGTAACGACAAATCGTGTAAAATATGTGCAAGTCTTAACGATGGCGATGAGCGTACCCGCGGTTCGTCGATTGTATCTTCAGATCTTGCCTGCCAATCTCTTTACATGACGCACTGGAAATCGTTAAGGATGCACGATAGATCGTTGGTTAGATTGGACACTTTTAAGCACCGTATTCTGGGCCTGATTCAGAGCCGCTCGTAAGCGGCCACTCGTTCGGTCCGAGCAATGTTCGCACATCTGCGCATGCGTATGGGTCGTAATGCGCATGCGCCACCCAGTCAGTGCGGTCGGAAATCGTGTGTTTGCAAAATAGCGAATGCCTGCTAATTTGAGTGACAATAATAAAAAATCTAAACATAGAGTCAATTTATTATATTGAATACCACTATTGTCAAGTGTTGGTATCAACTAAATAGACTTGCCAGACAAAGAGCGCTAATGTCTAAATTATGACAATTTATTAACATCATAAAAATATTGGATTGCACATATGTATATAAAACACAGTAGCAAATGAATTGAACATACATACAATAAATAAAGACACACCAAAAAATATTGAAATCAATCTGGTGAAAAATATATAGGTTGGCTTGAATGTATATATAAAACCAGAAGAAATACACCCCTGCAGTGGGTGTTTCTTGCCAAAAAAATATATATTGTGGTTAGTTATTTAGATAGCCATGTCTGCTCCAGCTCCACACAGCACTGATCAAGTGTTAAGAACAAAGAATCCGTCCTTTCTCTCATATAAATGGAGATATTATTGTATATTGGCTCGGATCTAGAACAGATGCAGTTCAGTCCACTTGAAATATATTGTCCTCGTATTGCGTATGAATATTAATCATACGACGGAAACAATTTGAGTCTTTAATATATTGAAAATAGAGGACAGTCTGTTTTATTACAGGTGGCAGAGTTAGCACAGTCCGTTCACCCCCACTTGTGCAGAGCACTAATGCTTACCGCCGGCCGGCTGATGTAAGGAATAATTCGCTCTGTGAATGTTAAGTCGTCCACGCTCATTAGATACCAGGATATGAGTAGTAGTTCCTCAAACTATACATCCTGGATAGGGTTCGTGCCTGTCATCTGTATTGCAATATTCGAGTCGCTGTTGGCAGCTGGAGCATAAGAGACCAAGTTGGTATATTGGAAGGAAACACTTACGCGTTTCTCCGCTAAAAAGAATGGCGGTTTCGTCAGAGGGTAACACCGTATTCTGGGCCTGATTCAGAGCCGCTCGTTCGCTCCGAGCAATGTTCGCACATCTGCGCATGCGTATGGGTCGTAATGTGCATGCGCCACCCAGTCAGTGCGGTCGGAAATCGTGTGTGTTTGCAAAATAGCGAATGCCTGGTAATTTGAGTAACAGGATGAGGCGTTTGTGGGTGGTAATGGGAAGGTGCTTGAAAACGGGGAGTGGAGATCCGAACGCAGGCGTGCCAAACTGTCAAAACGGGCGTTTTAAGGGTGTGCATAATTAATAAAGCAGCGTCATCGACCACGTCACTTGGTTGTCTTTTTTAGCCTGAACTGCTCGCATGATTGCGGTAGGAAAATGCTACCACAAGAATAGCGAGCAGTTCATACGCCTTTCGATGTACTCGATTAATCAAATAAATAGCGGAGATGACGTATGATGCGAGCGGCCAAGGGGCGTCTTTACAAAATAGCGAGCGCATGTTTCGTTCACTCGCTCAGACATAGAGGCGTCAACAGACCGCAAAGAGCGAGCGCTCAATTTAAATAGCCAGCCCCTTTTTCTGATCGAGCGTCCGCAAATAGCGTCCGGCTCTGAATCAGGCCCTCTGTCCTGGAGTGCAGGGGAGAGTTCAAGGGAAATCGTTCATAATATCATATCGTGAGCACATCGTCTAGTGTGTACCCACCTTTATGTTGGCTATGTGCTACAAACTTTTAATTGGTCATTATGGTAACTAGCTACAGTTTGGTGGCTTAACCCTGTCATGACATGAGACAATGAGTAGTAATCCTGTAGTTGTACTGCTACGTGTAAAGCAGGCTGGTACTGAAGAAGAAAAAGGAAATTGCAGCAAAAGCAATGAGCTGAATATTGCCAGGTATATTACTGGTGGCTTATTACTGTAATGGCTGTACATATTACTATATGCTATTGCTGACATTATTCGGCATTAATGTATAAAGGGATGCACATGCTTTACACTACAGTACTCAATATAAACACAGCTGCTATAAAGCTCATATTTGCACAGTTACCTCTGTAATAATGAGACAAGTTAGGAAAGCTACCATTCAGTTATAGCAGGTGGCAGACACTGTGTGTTGTGGACTAATGCTAAACTCGTATCCAGTGATTGATACAGTGCATCCGGAAAGTATTCACAGCGCTTCACTTTTTCCACATTTGTTATGTTGCAGCCTTATTCCAAAATGGAATAAATTAATTTTTGTCCTCAAAATTCTACACACAATACCTCATAATGACAAAGCGTAAAACGTTTTTTTGAGATTTTTGCAAATTTAATAACAAAAACAAACTAGGAAATCACATGTATATAAGTATTCACAGCCTTTGCTAAATACTTTGTTGATGCACCTTTGGCAGCAATTACAGCCTAGAGTCTTTTTGAATATGATGCCACAAGCTTTACACACCTATCTTTTGGCAGTTTCGCCCATTCCTCTTAGCAGCACCTCTCAAGCTCCATCAGGTTGGATGGGAAGCGTCTGTGCACAGCCATTTTCAGATCTCTCCAGATATGTTCAATCAGATTCAAGTCTGGGCTCTGGCTGGGCCACTCAAGGACATTCACAGAGTTGTCCTGAAGTCACTCCTTTGAAATCTTGGCTGTGTGCTTAGCGTCGTTGTCCTGCTGAAAGATGAACCGGATGATGGAGGCCACTGTGTTCATTGGGACCTTCAAAGCAGCAGATATTTTTCTGTCCCCTTCCCTATATTTGTGCCTCGAGACAATCCTGTCTCGGAGGTCTACAGACAATTCCTTGGACTTCATGCTTGGTTTGTGCTCTGATATGCACTGTCAAATGTGGGACCTTATATAGACAGGTGTATGCCTTTCAAAATCATGTCCAAACAACTGAGTTTACCACAAGTAGACTCCAATTAAGCTGTAGGAACATCTCAAAGATGATCAGTGGAAACAGGATGCATCTGAGCTCAATTTTGAGCTTCATGGCAAAGGCTGTGAATACTTATATACATGTGATTTCTTAGGTTTTTTTTATTACATTTGCAAAAATCTAAAAAAAAAAACTTTACACGTCGTTATGGGGTATTATGTGTAGAATTTTGAGGACAAAAATTAATTTATTCCATTTTGTAATAAAGCTGAAACAACAAAATGTGTAAAAAGTGATGCGCTGTGAACACTTTCCGGATGCAGTGTATATATATGTGTGTGTGTGTTTATATATATATATATATATATATATATATATATATATATATATATATATATTATATACATAAAGTAACCAGAAAGTCTGTGTTGTAGCTCAGTTGCAACTAGCTAGTAGAGCTTATCATGTTTTTATGCCTCTGTGTCTTCAAGCTCTAGTGAGGCACTGGGATATGGCTGACATCACCTAGGAGTGCTATATATCCCTCTGTCTGGCAGTGAGAGGTTCTCCTCTTTTGAAAAACTCTCAAATTAATGTCTTCCAGGAGACTATCATTTCTGTGGGGTGGTTTATTGTTTTGTTTTTAACCATATTATTAAACGTTATATGGTGCAACTATATTTTTTATGGAATTTATTTTAATAGAATACAATATTTGATACTTGATACTTTTTAATAGTGCATACACACACAACGATTTAGTTAATGAACGATTTTAGTAAAAGATTTTCTACCTTGAAAAAATGAACTAAAATCATTTACTAAAGTTGTTCATTTACTATGTTCATTTAAATGTAATGTAATGAACGATTTTTATGAACTACAAACGATTTTTGCATATTAACTTAATGAAAAGTTGGCAAGTCTGACTGAACTACAAACGTGAACGCGCATGAACAATAATCGTTCATCGTTTGACTCAGAAAGTGAACGATTTTTTCAAACGATTATCGTTAAACGATATCGTTTAACGATAATTGTTCAAAAAATCGTGTGTGTATGCACCTTTAGGCATTACTATTACTTGCTTTTTAAAGGGCATTAGTTTTCTAGCTGCAATATTAATGGAAAATCATTCTTCTATTTCTCGGGTATATTCAAAGAAAAGTGTATTACCGTCTATTGGAGTTCAGTGTTTATTACTTTTTTTTGTTTTAAATTAGTCCTTTATTAAAATCTAGAAAAATTGTAAAAACATGATTGAAAATGATTGGAAAAAAACATGTAATGGGTGACCTATTTACAAAATTATCAGGTTTATTTTTATAATTACACTGAAAGAATCTATCTTAATTAATATATTTTGTAAGTTAGTGGTTCATGCTCAGAAGAATGTAAATGCATTTGTGGCTTTTTTTTTCCACCTCAAAATATTTATTTTCCCACGGCGTACCCAATAAGTCTTTTTGACTATGGGGTATATTTACTACAGTGCGGGTTATTAGAAGTGGAGTTGTTGCCCGTAGCAACTAATCAGATTCTACTTATTTATCTAGCACCTTCTAGAAGATAATAACTAGAATCTGGTTGCAATAGGCCAACAACTCCACTTGGAATGGGATTGATAGGTTCAAATCCCGACAGCGGAAGCCCAACTTGAAGATTTCCCGACTGGAGCTGGTAAGTAGTAATGAGTGTGAGATGCAGGAGCAGTACAGGTCAAAGGTCAAAATCAGATAAAAGGAAGAACTGCTGGAAGATGTAAGGGCACAACTACAAAAGTATATTATAAACAAAAAAGGAGTATAGAGCTGTTAAAGTAGCAAGACTTGAGAATTAGTATAAAGAATAATTATATGAAAAAAATAAAACGTATAGGTGTGAAACAATGGTAGATACTACAGTGGTATAAAGCTAAATTGACAGTGGTACTGGAATTATTTAAACAATGTAGAGAAGAAACACAAACAAACAAGAATTAAATGTTCAGTAAGCAGGTAGTTGCAATCCAGCCCAACAGGTCTCAGGCTGCTCCCCCACTGGCTCTCAGTCAAACATGCCCATTATGCAGTGCCCCCTGTAGTTTTACCCTTTATGCATTGCCCCTGTAGTTTAGCTTTGCCCTTATGCAGTGCCCCCAGGCTGAAGTAGTGTCCCCAGACTGGTCCCTTATGTAGTTCCCCCAGGCTTAAATAGTGCCCTCAGACTGGCCCCTTATGCAGTACCCCCAGGCTTAAATAGTGCATCTTATGCAGTGCCCCCAGGCTGGCCCCCTATACAGTGTCCCCAGTAGCAGCCCCCCTATACACTATCCCCAGTAGCAGCCCCCCTATACAGTGCCCCCAGTAGCAGCCCCCTTTTATACAGTGCCCCCAGTAGCAGCCCCCTTTCTCCTTCATCCACCAGGGGACACTGGAGCCTCAGTACAATGGGGTATAGGAGTGTGTTAACCGCGAGCTGGCACCTTTAAATAAAAAATAAAGGTAACTAGCTCCTCCCCCTCTATACCCCCCCAGGTCAGTCTAAAAAAATGTGCCCTGGGAGCTGGACGTAAGCCTCCTTAGGGCTCCGGAAATATACTCTACAACAGGAGGACAGACAGGCAGCCTACTGCCCCTGTCTGTCTGCGACGAGGGAGCAGCCAGGGAGATCCTCACTGCTGCTGCATGCGGTTTGCGCTGAGGTCTCCTGCTACAGAGACCTCAGTCAAAGACGCGCTGCATGCAGTGCACGTCGCGGGACCCAGTAGCATACGCCCACCACCGGCAGCACAGGCAGGGCTAAGGTTAGTGTTCCCTGGCTCCCTGGTTAGCAGAGGAGCCAGGACAAGTATTTAGGTGGGCATTCACAGTGCGCTGCGCTAGCGCTGAGAGCGCCATAGCGGGGGTCGGAGCCTAAGTTTCCCTTCTGCTCCTGCCTCCCTGCAGCCTCAGCGCTTCCAGAAGGATGCTGGTGGCCATTTTACATGCACTACAGGGTGGAGAGAGAGCTGTGTCAGGAGTCAGGCTAGTACTCTGTGTATCAGCACTTGCATTTTTATTCTTGTTATCAGCACTATTCTGTTAGCGCTGCAAGCATTATAGTTTATCTCCCTCTGTGCCCCTTTCAGGTCTCTGTGTAGTGTGATTGAAATCTGTTATTGCATTACTGTCCTTTTCTCTGTGTGTGTTGGTGTGGTGTCTGTACTATAGACATGTCTACCAAGGGGTCTAAAGCTGCACAAAAGTCTTTTTCATGCAAGACGTGGTGAAAAATTCACACAGGGACAATCTAATGCTTCCTTACTGTGTGATAAATGTGTGTCTTTACCTCAAGATACTGATCTTGAAGTCCAGCCTAGGTGGTCTGAACAATTGACTGCAGTTATATCAAATCTGTCATCAGAGCTGGAATCAGCTCGTAAGGACAGGGAGAGGCTGAGACAAACAGCAGCTGAACCAGATTGGGCTCGCTCTCTGGCCAGATCTGTTGAGGGACTTACAAAAGCAATGTCCCAGGCTCCACCTGCTTCTTCTTCTCCTGCTCAGGTCCTTAGTAAGAGATTGATTCATAACCCCTTGCACTGGGATGAGTCAGATGAGGACTTGCAGGACACTGAAGAGGGCGAGGTTCAGGAAGAGGAAACTTACATTACTGAGGACCCCGAACCTGCATCTCAGGGCGTGGATGCTTTAATTTCAGCAGGTGTTGCATGTAGAGGATTTAGAGGTTACTGAAAAACCATCTATTTATCGGTAAAAGATTTAAACAGTCTGTTACTTTTCCAGCATCAGAAGAGCTGGATGAGATTCTCTCTTCCGCATGGAAACATCCAGACAAAAATTTCAAATTTCTAAGAAATATCTGTCTTATTACCCTTTCCCACCTGACAGTAGGAGATTATGTGAAACTCCTCCAGCCGTGGACCCGTCAGTAGCTCGTCTATCTAAGAAAACGGTGCTTCCAGTGCCTGGTGCGGTTTCCCTAAAGGAAACCTCGGATAGGAAGATGGAACACGCATTAAAATCCTTATAAACAGTTGCAGGGTTTTGATGCGTCCAGCACTAGTTAGTTGTTGGGTAAATAAGGCCATTGAAGCCTGGGCGCTGCAGCTGGCTGAGAGGATTATGACAGGTACGCAAACTGAAGACTTAATTCAGTTAGCCAAACAGATTGCAGAGTCGGCTGCTTTCCTTGGAGAAGCGTCTAAGGACATTTGTAATCTATCCGCCAGATCTTCAGCATTAGCTATATCTGCTAGAAGGGCTCTGTGGCTGCGTCAATGGCAGGCAGATACAGAGTCCAAGAGAGCGGTGGAGACCCTTCCCTTTACTGGGGAGGTACTTTTCGGATCGGAGTTAGATAGGTGGATCTCACAAGCTACAGGTGGGAAATCCACTTACCTACCATCTGCAGCTCCTCCTCCTACTAGAAGACCTTTGACAGATGCCTCCTTTCGATCCTTTCGTGCCTCTGGAAGATTTAGAGGTCGTTCCAGAGGAGGTCCAGCCTTCTCAAGAGGTTCCAGAGGCCGAGGTAGAGCTTCAGCATCAGCCACCTCCAACACTCAGCAGGACAAGGCAGCTGCCAAGCCTGCCGCATGACGCCCTTCCTTCTCATTTGGGGGATCCCAGGGTCGGGGCGCGCCTTTTACGCTTCAAGAACATTTGGATCCAGTCTTGCCAGGACGCCTGGGTCAGGGACATCATTATTCACGGCCTGAAATTGGACTTCAGGGTCCAACCTCCTTCTCGTTTTTTCAAAACCGGTTTACCTCTGGTTGCAGAAAAACGAGGAGAAATTCAGGAGACAATACAAAAACTGTTATTGTCTCAGGTAATAGTGAATGTTCCGACCCACCAGAGAGGTCAAGGGTTTTATTCCAGCCTGTTTGTGGTGCCCAAGCCGGACGGCTCCATGAGACCCATACTCAATCTCAAGGATTTATACACTCAACTTCGAGTTTTCAAGTTCAAGATGGAATCTCTCCAATCCGTTATAGCGGGTCTCGACAGGAACGAGTTTCTGGTGTCCTTAGACATAAAGGACGCTTATCTCCACATCCCAATCTGGCCCCCCCATCAGGCTTTTCTTCATTTTGCGGTCCTAGAGTCGCATTTTCAATTCCAGGCCCTACCTTTCGGACTTTCGTCGGCCCCAAGAGTATTCACAAAAGTTATGGCGGCAATGATGGCCCTACTGCATGGTCAGGGGGTCGTCATTGGCCCTCATTCAGAGCCGTACGCTCTGAGCAGAGCGCACGCTCTGAATGAGGGCCGTCCTCCATAATTATGGAGCGTCCTCCTGGACGCTCGTATAGCTGTGGGTCACCACCCACAGCCTGTACGAGTGTGCAGGTTGATGGCCGCGATGGTCTTGACCATCGCCACTGCGAGCCGGAGCTTGCGGTTGAGTTTTTCAATCGCAAGGCCCGGAGTGATTTTGGCTCTATCAGAGCCAAAATCACTCCCACTGACATCACTAGTGATGTCAGTGGGCCGGCTTCTGACGGTAGGCGTTCCCTTGGGAACGCCCCCGTCTGGGAGCCACGCCCACCAAAGGGGGCGTGCTGTCAGTCAACATCGACAGCACGCCCCCTTTGATCAGACACAACGAGCGAAGGAAAGTCCTTCGCTCGTCACGTCTGGCGCATGCGCACGACGGAGCTCCCTCTGTCGTGCGCATGCTCAGTGCAGACCATCGACCCACTTGCGAGCGGACAGCCGCTCGCGAGTGGGTCTGAATCAGGCCCATTGTTCCATACTTAGATGATCTATTGATAAAGACCTCTTCGGAAGCTCGGCTGTTAAGGGACATTCGCTTAACTCAGAGCATCCTCCTGCAACACGGTTGGATACTAAATTTCAAAAAGTCCTCCCTGATTCCTACCCAGCGTTTACTATTCATAGGAATTATACTGGACACAGTGCATCAAAGAGTTTTCCTGCCTCAAAACAAAGCTGCCTCCATTCAGCATATGGTGCGCCTGGTCTTAAAACATCGCCGAGTGTCTGTACATCTCTGTATCCGCCTTATTGGGAAGATGGTAGCGGCTTTCGAGGCGATTCAGTATGCCAGATTTCACGCCCATCCTTTTCAGCTGGATCTCCTCTACCAGTGGTCAGGATCCCACCTCTTTCTCCATCAGAGAGTTCTCCTGATGCCTCAGACTCGAACATCTCTCATTTGGTGGCTGAACCTTTCCCACCTGCTGGCGGGGAAAAGGTTTGCGGTGTGGGATTGGACCCTCCTCACCACAGATGCAAGCCTGAGGGGCTGGGGAGCAGTGACTCTGGGAAAGCATTTTCAGGGGCACTGGATGCAGCAAGAAGCCAGATTGCCCATTATTCTAGAATTGAGAGCAGTATTTTATGCTCTCCAGCTGGCGCATCCACTGCTGGAGGGGCAGGCCATCAGAGTCCAGTCGGACAACGCCACGGCAGTGGCGTATATAAACAGGCAGGGCGGCACAAAAAGCAGAGCCGCCATGAGGGAGGTAACAAGGATTCTACTTTGGGCAGAGGAATTTGCAGTAGCGATTTCTGCGATCTTCATCCCAGGACTAGAAAACTGGGAGGCCGACTATCTCAGTCGGCAGGATGTTCATCCAGGGGAATGGTCACTCAATCCTCAGGTGTTCCAGTAATTAACTCTGAGGTGGGGCTGTCCTCAAGCCGACTTTATGGCATCAAGGTTAAACCACCAACTACCGGTTTACTACTCCAGAACAAGGGACCCACGAGCAGCTGCAGTGGACGCACTGACGGCTCCGTGGAAGTTTCATTACCTCTACCTATTCCCTCCGTTTCCGCTCATTCCGCGCCTGCTTCAAAGAATCAAGCGAGAAGGGATCAAGGTGCTTCTGATAGCACCAGATTGGCCCAGACGAGCGTGGTATTCCCAGATACAGAATCTGTTAATAGACGAGCCGTGGCCACTGCCTCTTCAGGACGACCTCATTCTTCAGGGCCCATTTGTTTATCGCGACTTAAGGCGGCTTCGTTTGACGGCCTGGCTACTGAAAGGGCCGTCCTCAGAAAAAAGGGTATTCCGTCATTACAGAGAGTGGAGATAAGGTACTTAACCTGGAAGGTTGTTCTGCTTTTGGCACTCGCTTCGGCAAGGCGTGTGTCAGAACTCAGTGCTTTATCCTGCCGCCCTCCTTATCTTATTTTCCATGAAGATAGGGCGGAGCTGCGTACTCAAAGGGCTTTTCTTCCCAAAGTGTTGACAGCTTTTCATATAAACCAGCCTATCGTGGTTCCGGTGTTTAAGGATGACTCTTCCAATTCAAGATCCTTGGATGTAGTCGGAGCACTCCGGATTTACGTTGACAGGACTGCCTCCCTCCGTAAATCCGATACTTTGTGTATTCGGTTTGATGTGGCCCGTCCAGGTTGGCCAGCCTCAAAACAGACCATTTCTGGATGGATTCGCTTCACTATCAGGCAAGCATACGTGGTGGCCTCCAAACAACCACCGGGTCCTATTACGGCGCATTCTACGCGCTCGGTAGGTCCTTCATGGGCGGCTGCTCGCGGGGTTTCCTTAAACCAGCTTTGTAGAGCAGCCACTTGGTCAGGCACGCATACCTTCCTACGATTCTATCGTTTGATACTTTTGCGACCTCCGCTTTGGAGTTTGGCCGTGCGGTGTTGCAGGGCTCTCAGCGCTCTCCCACCCGGGATGTAAGCTCTGGGACATCCCCATTGTACTGAGGCTCCAGTGTCCCCTGGTGGATGAAGGAGAAAATAGGATTTTGGTACTTACCGATTAAATCCCTTTCTCCGATTCCACAGGGGACACTGGACACCCTCCCTACGCTGTTCTACCTGCATTGTTACTGTTTTACAGGTTCAGACGCTGGTTTGCGTTTAATGTTGTCTGACTGACCTGTTCTTGTTTTTTCATGTATATGTTGTTTTCTTATGTATATGTGATTAATGTAGCTTTTCTGTCTCCTTCTCCTTCTCCCCTCGGGCACAGTTGTTTTTAGACTGACCTGGGGGGGGGGGGTATAGAGGGGAGGAGCTAGCTACCAGTAGTTTTTTATTTAAAGGTGCCAGCTCCCGGTTAACACACTCCTATACCCCATTGTACTGAGGCTCCAGTGTCCCCTGTGGAATCGGAGAAAGGGATTTATCGGTAAGTACCAAAATCCTATTTTTATACAGTGCCCCCAGTAGCAGCCCCCTTTTATACAGTGCCCCCAGTAGCAGTCCCCTATACAGTGCCCCCAGTAGCAGTCCCCTATACAGTACCCCCAGTAGCAGCCCCCCTATACAGTACCCCCATTAGCAGCCCTCCTTTATACAGTAACACATACTCACAAAAGAAAAAAAAAATAGACAACTTACCTGATCCCCGCTGTAGACGACGACCGCCGCTGCCTGCTGCTCCCGGCCCGCTCTGCACTATGGCAGAGATGTCATGACGTCTCTCCCATCAACCGCTGCGGGGGGAGCCGGAATGGGAGCTCTTGAGTGAGCTCCAGCCGGATCCCTCCGTGGCCCCAGCAGCCAATCAAAGTCTGTATGACTGTCATTGGCTGGCTGCGCTGCTATGACAAACACACAGCCGCCACTGGTGGCTGTGTGTTTGTTTCTGTGTAGGGCAGACCGCTACTCACTGCGGACTGCCCTACACTTGTGGGACACTAGCGGCGGGTGCGGGCTGCACCGCTGATGCTACAGTGCCGCGCGATGGGGGATTTTTACCTGGCGGATCGCCCGATTGAAACCGTTGTAATTCCTACACCGTTCACCCGATTTGGATGTAATTACACTCAAATTAAATCTGGAAGTCTGCAGTTAAAGCACATCTTTACCATTGTGGTGGTGAATAGAGGCCAAAATCAGAAAATTCTGTCAATGTCCCAATAATACTGACTGTATATACACACACGTTAGGGCAGTGTTTTCCAAACTTTATACAAACTCTATATAGACTGGCATGGTGATTTACATACTGGAGGGGACAGACCTATAAACATTCACACTAGGGCTTGAGGGATGGGGACATGGTGACGCACATAATGCGGCTTTGGGGAGTGGGACATGGGGCCTGGGGGTGACATGGTGACACACACACACACACTGGGGCATGGGGTGGATATGGTGAAAAACATGCTGGGTCCTGGGTAAAACATGGTGGCGCACACACTAGGACCAGGGGGGGGGGGAAACATGGTAACACACAGGGCCGACGAGCCACACCGGACCCAGGTGACGGGGCGTGGCCTAATCGCTGGAAGCGTAGTGACGCCCCCTTAGAAATTTTTTTTAATACAATATTTTCAGCGCCGCTGCACTCTGGGGAGGGGAGCACTGTGTGCCCCTCAGCACGGGTGCACAGCCAATGGGGGTCGCGATCAGCGTGATCCCCGTGCTTTTGCAGCCACGAGCAGTCTCCCAGGACAGCTGTGACTTAAGAGGGAGGGGGAGCGGTGCCGGACACGGGGCCCCACCGGGCCCCTGCAGCAACCACGGGCCCGGGTAATTTGTACCCGCTCCTTCCCCTTTCTCGGTGCCCCTGGTAACACACACACACACACACACTGGAGGAGACGCATGGTGACTCACACTAGGGCTTGTTGGGAACATGGTGACACACACTAGGGCTTGTTGGGAACATGGTGACACACACTAGGGCTTGTTGGGAACATGGTGACACACACTAGGGCTTGTTGGGAACATGGTGACACACACTAGGGCTTGTTGGGAACATGGTGACACACACTAGGGCTTGTTGGGAACATGGTGACACACACTAGGGCTTGTTGGGAACATGGTGACACACACTAGGGCTTGTTGGGAACATGGTGACACACACTAGGGCTTGGTGGGAACATGGTGACACACACTAGGGCTTGGTGGGAACATGGTGACACACACTAGGGCTTGGTGGGAACATGGTGACACACACTAGGGCTTGGTGGGAACATGGTGACACACACTAGGGCTTGGTGGGAACATGGTGACACACACTAGGGCTTGGTGGGAACATGGTGACACACACTAGGGCTTGGTGGGAACATGGTGACACACACTAGGGCTTGGTGGGAACATGGTGACACACACTAGGGCTTGGTGGGAACATGGTGACACACACTAGGGCTTGGTGGGAACATGGTGACACACACTAGGGCTTGGTGGGAACATGGTGACACACACTAGGGCTTGGTGGGAACATGGTGACACACACTAGGGCTTGGTGGGAACATGGTGACACACACTAGGGCTTGGTGGGAACATGGTGACACACACTAGGGCTTGGTGGGAACATGGTGACACACACTAGGGCTTGGTGGGAACATGGTGACACACACTAGAGCTTGGGGGGAACATGGTGACACACACTAGAGCTTGGGGGGAACATGGTGACACACACTAGAGCTTGGGGGGAACATGGTGACACACACTAGAGCTTGGGGGGAACATGGTGACACACACTAGAGCTTGGGGGGAACATGGTGACACACACTAGAGCTTGGGGGGAACATGGTGACACACACTAGAGCTTGGGGGGAACATGGTGACACACACTAGAGCTTGGGGGGAACATGGTGACACACACTAGAGCTTGGGGGGAACATGGTGACACACACTAGGGCTTGGTGGGAACATGGTGACACACTAGAGCTTGGGGGGAACATGGTGACACACACTAGAGCTTGGGGGGAACATGGTGACACACACTAGGGCTTGGTGGGAACATGGTGACACACACTAGGGCTTGGTGGGAACATGGTGACACACACTAGGGCTTGGTGGGAACATGGTGACACACACTAGGGCTTGGTGGGAACATGGTGACACACACTAGAGCTTGGGGGGAACATGGTGACACACTAGAGCTTGGGGGGAACATGGTGACACACACACACTTCTGCCTCAGGAAGCGGGGGGGGGGCATGATGACACACATACTTTAGCCTGTGGAAGAAAGGGAGATAGCTGTACAGTGAGGTACTATGGGAAGCTGAGGAGCTCAGCGTAGGGAGTGCAGTACCTGCAGAGGAAGCGCTGCTCCACTATGGAAACAGAGATCAGGGTTATCTTAGTGTAGAATGTGGGCAGGGCAATCCATCGCTGTCAGAGCCCACCTCCACTTTTCGCCCATACCACGCCACCACATGCATGCACTGATCACCAAGCCCACTAAGGACCAGACTGGACCTCACAGCAGCGGCACCCCAGGGCTCCACGACGCACAGTTTGGTAAACGCTGCATTAGGGACACAGAGGGATTGAATGTCTGACTTAAAATGCAGTAAATTGTAATCACATTTGTAAGCAAAATAAACAATGCTAAAATATGCATCAATGGTGGTAAGTAAAATTTATATATAAATATATATATATATATTTTTTTTTTTATAGATTACCATTCATCATGAATTACGAAAATCCTCCACCATATTCCGGGGTTAATCCAACTGCTCCTTACCCACCATATGGACATCCGCAAGGTGGCCCAGGCCCAACTCCATATCCTGGTTACCCCCCCGGTCCGGTAGGATACCAGCCAGGACAGCCTGGCTATCAGGAATATCCCCAATATGGTTGGCAGGGTGGTCAACCTCCAGCGCCAGTTTATATGGAGGCTCCTAAAAACACAGGTATGAAACTCCTGAAATGACTTATTACCAAATGATATTTCCATCCTGTTAGTCAGTGTACTGACTAAATATAGTGCGCATGTTTTAAAAGTGTTCTCAGCTGATAGTAGATGCCTGATAATAGTATATTATCCCTTACTGAAGCAGAGAAGAGTAAGGAATGTATTAATTTGAATTACTTTCAGGTCTTGTTCATAATATCAAAGCTGAAATGTGCTGTGTATTTAGTATGTTCATATCAAGCTGACATTAGGCTAGGTATCTGTCATTGATCCAAACTGGAAAATGCCCACACCATTCAAACTACAAGCTTAATGGGTTGGGAATAGTGCATGATAAAGATGGTCTCTTGATGTAATATCTCTTGATACCCCTGTTAATGGCTTCTGTGTATATATCATATTGTGTAACCATTTTATCAGGCATAGGTGATCAAATGGTTTATAAAAATATATACATAATTGTTTCCATCTTGGAGCTTCATGACTTAGCCTATTAATACAGCGTCTGTAGGGATTCAATCAAATTATCTAATTCACCACCAAATAATGCTTTTTCCACTTGCAATAAAACTGCAGTTACACTTATTTTTTTGTGCATTTTTACTCCTTTTTTTTCCTATTTAACACTCTAATGCATTCTTCCCCTCTTTACTGTTATGGGTCAAGATCTGAGATTTGGGTGGGCCATTTGGCCAAGCTGCCTTTCCAAAGACGAATGTTTATAGCTAACTGACATGGCTTGGGTTCATGTATCACCCAGAGTGTGTATTTTTGAGAATCCTGGCAGCTTAGCCAACGTACCCTCTACCAGTGTAATTGGAAGCGAATACCAGTCACCCTACTCCAGTAGGCACTTGGATTTTCCAAACTGTGAGCTTCTCTTGATGGAGTGCTTTACTGCAGGAATGAGAGCTGCTGCAACTGTATCTCAAAGGTGGACAGATGAACAGTGCATCTGGCTAGAATCTGGTTAAATCCAAATACTCAACATCAAGTCCTCTCCAATGTATAACACACTGAAAAGTTCTCCAACCACTCTTTTCAAACACTATTTCCCATGGGTAAAGGTTACATCCCAGGTGATATTTTTGACCAATATGAAGGAAGTGGTTATGTTATTGAGCAGTTACCAAGCTCAGATATTTCAGCATACCCCTGCTGGTTTTGTGGCAGTGAATCTCTTGAAATAATGAATGATCCATCACATGAACGAAGGGGTTTAGGTCTCGTAAGTGGCGTAAACGTTCCATGTTTAACTCCTTACATGCATTGTAATGGCACCGTGGTTCTGCTGTTTCTAGCTTCATGCTGGGGACCAGAGGAAGGAGAAGGTGGGCTGGGGTGTTAGTGGGATGCCACGTATCTTCCATCTATATGCAATTAAAATGCATATATTGGGAACATAGTTACATTGGATCACATTACAGCAAAGTATACTGCCCACAAGTTCCTACACATGGAACACTTCCATGGAAGTATACTCACATTTTTAGAACATCCTATAGTTATCACATATCTTTCCAATCAAGCAATCTTGTAGTTGTGATCTCCACTGTAAGTGGATGCTACTAGGCAATACATCGGTTATCGGCTGGTGTGCCATACTAATCAGTGGGCATTAAATACAGATTTTATTTTATCAATACAATGGATTGCAATGTCTGTCTATGATCTGTTAGTTTCAGTATAATTGAGGTAATGAAGAACCGGGTGATTTAATTAACTGGATAGGAGGGTGAAAAGAGACAGACAAACAACTTGACATTAGTAATTCACAAAGCTAGTAGAACAGTGGAAGATGGATGTTCCACTAAGTCGGAAGCTGGGAAGTGTAAGGGCCAAGAGAAATCAATGTTATGCCTAGGTAGGGCTTCCTCAGATTGTGACAGTAATATTCATAAACTCAGTGTAAAGAAAAAGGTAAATGTAGAGTTATGGCAAAAGCTAAAATAAAATATTAATGTGAGATCACAAGTTATTAAAACAAAACACATTTAATTTATTGAAAATTAGATTATTGTAAGATTTTTTTTTTTTTCCTGCAATCTGTGATGTGATTGGTTGGCCTTACTCCACTGGCTGGTAAAGATTGTGGGGATGTTACAGTTTTCCTTGAGCAATTTGGACGGGTTTACTTTGCCACTGGGCCATAGAAATTACCTCTTCTTAATGTCCGAAGTAGGAAGTGGTAGTGACCCTGAGGAACTGCATGAGTGGAGTCAACCAAAAATGGATCAAGAACTACTTAAGATGGTCACCACACATTTAGATTTGCAATTTGAGGAAGCATTCAATACTTGTGGGAATGCTCTGTTAGGTTAGCATGAGTTTAAGAAAGTGGGTTTCCTGTATAAGGGCTGCGAGGGACTTGCACAATTTTGGCTGCAAACAATAATATGCGAATCCAGAGGTGTGGCATATAGCTGCACTTCCTCGCAGGTGCAAGATAATCACACCTAATTGAGCCACCCCCATTGATGTTTAAGGTACTGAATGGAAAAAGTAAACTTGTGGGGAAAGTTGAGGTAATTAATTTAAATCAATTAATTTAAGTGGGAAAGTGGTGAGCTAAGGGAGACATTAGGCAGAGACTGAGTGAGAAAAGAGGAGCGTAGAGGAAAGAGAGAAGACTTTCGCTATCGGCACAAACAATAATATATTTCAAATTTGTGTATCTATCAGATAAAAGCATGGGGATTTTATTCATATTTTAATCAAAACATTTAAGGTTGCAGCTCTTCAATAGACCCCACTTCTCTGCAAGAAAAGGTGGAGAGTGTTAGTAAGTGTAGTGTGGGAATAGAGTGGTAAGGTCCATGTGGGAAAGATGGGACCACAATAATAGGCATTGAAAAGAGAGAACTAATGCAATAACAATGAGCAGAAGGGGGGCTTATTCCACAAATGTGAAGTTGCCGGAGCAAAATGATGCAGTGTGATGCAAAGGTGAAAAACATTGGTAACAACTGGGCCCTACTGTCTGAGCAATCGGAAAAAAAAGAGAGGAGAACCAGATAGACACTTAATTTGTCTATCAGGCTGCTACTTTTTTCACTTATAGGGCCACGTTCAATTCGTGGTAAAAACGGACATTTTTTTTTCATCATTGGCGAAAACAACCATTTTAAAAACAAAAAACGCAACTTATAATTTTTTTCCCCCAGTAATTTATCATTAGGAGGGGTGTCCAAAGGGTTCTGAAAGAAATCCCCACATTTTTAGCCAAAAATTGGGATTTTGCATTTTTTCTCACCTGGTCTGGGATGGAGAAAACTTTTCTCCAGTTTTTTTTCTTCTCGCCTGTTTTTTGGGCGAAAACGGCTGTTTTCACCAATGGTGAAAAAAATGGCCGTTTTTCGCCGCTAATTGAATACGGCCCATAGTGTACTAGTTACTTAGGATGTGTTTTTTGTAGCGGCTAAGTAGCAAAGTCCGTAGAGCGCTAAACTGGGCTGTTTGGAGCAAATTGAGAATACGTGTATGTAGACACATCTGAATTACATCCTTACATAATCAGTCCACATTAGGCTCATAGCGCTGACATTTCTCATTGATGACACTGCAGCAGGAAAGTTTATACAGTGGTGGCTGTCTTAGCTGCGTGGTCCCTTACTACATGGTCATGGAGTTCTTCTAAGTTCACCAACTAGAATGTTTACTATGGGGCCAGTTGCTTTGCATTCTATTTTTTTTGCAGTAGGCAACAAGTACCAACAGCAGGAACACCAGGTCAGCTATTGGCCAGTAGGGTAAATAAGGGAATCTTTACAGTTCTATATTATGCAAAACGCATTATGAGTGCTAAGGACTTCAGTGAACTTCTGAAGCCCTATCTGTTTTGGCACATTTTGCTTATGCTACAATTCACTAGTGCATCAGACTTTATGCCTCTGATTTTTGTACTTTTATTTTACAGATTTTCATTAAAAAGAAAACTGTTAAATTATTCCTATACAATATTGCCCAAAATTACAAGACATTTCAAACAGCTGATTTACAAAGATTGTCATGATTAGGCCATTGATAAAGAAACAAGCTTTATATAAATGCACTTCTGTATGAAGTAAGCATTCATTTATTTTTATGAAATTGAAAAACTTAATAAAAAGCATTATGTAAGTCAGTGAGACCAAACAAGATAGACTTCAAACACAGCCTTAATTACAGTAATGTCCCCCACCTGCTTCTAAAATCTAACACATGCCCTTAGACATTTTGCCATAGAATGCTTCTATGTGCCAGTCAGACCTGCTTGCTTAGATATGCTTATAGACTTATCTTGCCATAAAATGCCCTCCAACTTGCCCACATGCCATTCAAAATTCCCCACCTGCAGAACTGATAAAAGAATTACTGTACAGTTATTGCAGAATAGCGGTGAAGGCATACGCACTAAAATCCATGGCATAAATATAAGGCTTTTCCAATTAAAGTATCCCTGCTTCCAGCATTTTGGAGCGAGTTCTAAGGCTAATGAAGATAAATTGGGACTACAGGCACGAAGATGCACTAGCCATATATTGGCTAGTATGTAATTTGTACGCCAGGATGTAATTTGCCATTTGCATGAATATGATATCCTGGAGACACCCGTGTTTGCTGCTGTTGTGGCAGTACAAAATCCATCAGCTTGCATGAATAGGATATATCCTGGAGGCACCAGTGTTATTCTAGTGAAACACAATTGTACAGTCTTTTAGACTAGCCACTAGTCCCCAGGGCTTAGAAACCTGCTCTCTCAAAGCTCACATCTTCATTCCAGTCTATCAACCTTCCTAAAGGCCCCCATACATCAGAGATTGATTGCAGCAATCGTGCAATTTGCAATAGATTGTGTATAAAAATCTTTCCCTTTTTCTATTGATTGCATATTGGAGAGATGCCAGAATCGATTGAAAAAGGGAAAGATTTTTATACACAATCGATTGCAAATTGCATGATTGCTGCAATCAATCTCTGATGTATGGGGGCCTTAACTCTTGCCTTTGCAACCATTTGCGATGGTTATATTCTGGGGAAGTGGTGTAACCGTGGGAGGTGTGGTCTCACCCTCTTAGGAAAATTATTACTGCGCTGGAGATGGTGCTGTGAGCCCCTCAGCCAGGGGCAAATCAGGAAGGGGGGGCGTGATCAGTGTGTGATGCTCCTCACACACCCCCCCCCCCCGCACAGGCAGAGCAGACTGCTGCTGTTTAACTGCAGGAGGCTCCCAAGCTCCAGTACAGCCCAGCAGGGCTGCTGACCAGTATGGTTCTTAAGAGGGAGGGTGGCGCCTTTATAATATCATGATGATGACCAATCTTCCCAGATGGCCACATGGTCATAGGTATTTAAATGTATTTCTATTTTCCTCACTAAATTGTGCAATTTTAAATTTTTACGTATGAAGGTAGAGTTTGGGGCATACATGCCCACATAGCACAGGCCACATCCACACATCACTGGTCAATCATAGCTTCCCTGCACCTCACAATAGGCCCTTGAAAATTTTCAGCCCCAGGCACATGGCCCTTAATCCAGTTCTGCACTTAGTACCACCCTAATTGTATCTGCTCTTCCGTCTAAGATGTAAGCTCTCACATGCAGGTCACTCTTCCCTTGTGGTTTCCTTCCTACCACTGTACCCCTGTCTCACCAGCTCTGTCTCACCAGCCCATTATCTTTCACACTTTCCTACTTCACACAGCTACTTCTTATAACTGATGCTCACAGTTTTGTCAATATGCTAGAACTGCAGTTCTATGTTCTGTTTATTCTCGATCACCTTGTTGTTGACTGGTTATTGTATTTTGTAATTATGAATGGTGCGCATTGTTTAATGTTGTTAAATGAGTTCTTTGTTCACTGTGGCCCGAGACCCAGCATCCTTAAATGAACAATTGAAACGCAGGGCGCCAATTTTAAATATTTACTGACACCCGGCGCCGTGTGGTTGATTAAAGGTACTTTTAATCTATTAATGCTATGTTGTGTGCCCGCACCCCGGTGCGGCTGCGTCCCTGAGGGAGGTCTGCAAGGCGCTGGGACATGGACAAATGTATTCTCTTTTATTATATGTGCCAGGCAGTGGGTTAACCCCCGCCGCGCTGCACTGGGGGACTATAGAGCCGCTGCTGCCAGGACTTTAGGTGGTAAGGGCTTCTCCACCTGGTTGGCCATAAGATTTTTCCACCGTTATAGATTTGCTTGTGTTTCACTCATTCCGGGTGAGTGGGACGAGTTTCTTATGTGACCATACCTTTTGGAAGGGCCCAATTTGTGTAATGGACTATTTTAATGTTGTATGGAAATATTTGTCTGGAGGATTAAAAATATTTTTTTAACCAAGAAATATTGATGCCTGCACTCTATGAAGTATTGCTTTTTATGCAAATGGAGGACTAGGATTTATACTGGGAAACTGCTGTATGGTATCGTTGGCTGGATATCTGGCGGGGGTGAACCCATTGAGACGACCAGATTGGGATATATAAAGATACCTTTTGTGGAACACTTACACCTGAGCCCAGGTGAGTTCATTTCCTTAAGGGGGACGTCTGTATATAACACCCTTGCATTTAGAATAGGAGGAAAAGTTAAAGATACCTTTTGATGAATACATCTCATCTAGGATAGGTGAGTTAATCACCAGTCTATTCCAACCACATCTATAATATATTGGATTAATATACAGACTTTGTTTTTGTTTTTCTTCTCTTTTCTGAGAGGAAGACTCCATATTACATCTTGGACTTAAAGAGAAGGACAGCGCCCATTGGACCATTCATTAGTGTTGTTTGTATGTATCAAGGTGTAGTGCGCCATAGAGTGGACTAGGGCTGCAGTCCAGGAGCGCAGGCTGTTGTGATATTTTTTTGTACCATTGGGACTTAAGACCCTATACAGGGAGCGATATAGCGGCCGATACGCTATATCGTTCTATGTGGGCATGATATCGTCCGCTGCGCCCGTGGGTTCGCCCGTCGCTCTGCTATACGGGTGGGGGAGGAGGGTGCGCGCATATTGGGCGCTCGGCCACCGGATAGCTCCATGTGTGGGGAGCGCCCGATATGTCGCCCATCGCATCACAGGGTACATATCGCACCGTGTATGGGGTCCTTTTAGTCCCGGGCTGCAGGGCTGTGTGCTGACCACTAGAGACTGGGAGCTCCCAGCACTACAGGGATAAGCAGTCGCACGCTGGGGCACCACCAGTGCTGGCTCCTGGTGGGGAGAGGGGGGTAGGTGCGCCACAGCTGCAGCGGCGTCAATCTAACCCCCAATGTGCTGCAGCAGTAGGAGAGGTAATGAACAGCACTTGCATGGTAGCAGGGAGCTGCTGCAGATAGGAAAATTTTCCTGGACTGCAGGACTATAACTATACAGCTGAAAAGGATTCCAGTGGCTGCAGTGATTTGGGCTGTTAACCCCTGGTGCACTGTGCTGCATCAGGGGAATGCCCTCAGTAGTGCCAGACCGAGTGACCACTCCCCACTGTCCATGAGGGACAATGCTGCTAAATGTATGCATGTACAGTACTTGATTGATTAAGGGACCCCGGGCAGACTTCCCCTGTGGTATTATGTAATGGAACCAGATACAGGAAGAACCTACGTGCTCTGAAATGTGTGTATTCTTTTGACCATCAAGGATTGTATTTCTGAAGCTATCTGTATGCTGTGATACCCCCGAGCACCATCTGAGGGGAAGTGTCTTTTTCAAGACATTAAGCAATAAACATCTTGCCTTTAAGACGACGCATCTACTATTGTCCTGTGACCAACAAAATAGTGCAAGTAGCTAAGGGCAAGCTTAGGACAAGGAACAATCTTCATGTATGCTTTTCTAAAATTGTTTTCTTCTTCATGGTCCACAGGAACTACCTTGGGGGTATGTAGTTAGAGTGATCTATTGCACCAAACAGCTTTCCAGCTCCCAGCATGCATAGGGCCTCCTCCCTATATACCCTGCCCCAAGCCACAGGCATTAAGTTTTATTTGTTTGGTGCGCAGCAAGTATCCAGATGCACTGGTTATAACAGCGAGACTACTTAGGCAGTCCCAGGCTTTTCTTTTTTTTTTTCTTTTACCATAGTTTTGGAAGCTACTGCGTTTAGCGGTACTAGGCGACGAATAGGACGCATGTACTGCGACTCCTTCTACCTCCGCCATGCTGAAACGCCAGTATCGCTTTATGCCCTGGGGATTTCGTCAGACCACAGCGAGGCTTAGCTAGCAGCATCGCTGGGGTCCGGACTGTAATCGGATTCACAGAGATGGTAAGGTAAGGAGATTCCTCGTTGCTACAGTCCGGGCCTCCGGTGTAGGAGACTCAGCGTGTCCTCACTAAGGTGGCCGGGGCCATATAGTCTGTCGCTGGGGACGGGTAGTAGATGCACTAGTAAGCGCCTGCTACTGTGACGCCAGCGTATCCGTGCCGTCCAAATCACAGTTTGGTGGAGATGGCCGCTCATCCCCCAACCCAGACGCAACTTCCGGGGTGGATTTCCACGTCTGGTTTGCTATTTCTGACCACCTCATATGTGAGACGCTCACAGTCCACCTTGGGTGCACTGTTGAAAGCTGTTGGTCTCAGAGATTTGGTCTGTCTCTTTGTATACCTCTCCCCTGGGTCAGGTATATAGCGCTCTAGATCCCACCAATACCCCCGTGGGGCTGGTCAGTTGATTCAGAGTCTATTTGCATTAGCATTTGAATGTATATTTGCATTGTATGTGACTTTAATGCTAGCTGCTGTATTTATACTACCTTTTGTTTTACAAACTGTCAGATATATCTATCACTATGTTTCTCCTCATCCCTCCAAAAAGGTGTGTGGGGTTTTTCATTGGCTTTTCACAAATATGAAGAGGGTCACATTGCATTTATACCTGTTATACATTGCTATGTCTAAAAGTAAAGGGGAGAAGGATGAGCTTCCAGCGCTGATGTCATGTAAATCATGTTTGGCAGGCCTGTCAGAGCAGGATTTGTGCAAGATGGTTGTGTAGTGTCTGTTGTAAACAGCCACATTTTCTATCAGGTACACCTGCTCCGGCTCAAGAACCACCCTGGGTGGCCTCTTGGTCTCAGGTTTTGTCACATTTAGTGGACAGGGCTGCAACGTCACAAGTTTCTGCTATGATATTGCCTCCTGCTATGGGGTACCCACAGCATTTGCATCCTTCTATGTACAGTGCATCCGGAAAGTATTCACAGCGCTTCACTTTTTCCATATTTCATAATTCCAAATGTCCCCCATGAATCCTTTTTGGTTTGATGCTTTTCCTCACTCTAGTCAGAGTATGCTGCCGTCTATAGCCCCGCAGCAGGTAATGCAGGCAAATAGACCAGTATCAGTAAAGCAGGGACATAAGAGAGGTTAGCTTCAGACATTACCTCAGGATTCTAACTCTGCCTACTCATCACACTCTGATACTCAGAATTCTGGTACTTAGTGGAAGAAGACCATCAATCCTCTGTGGATGTCCCCTCTCTGGTGAGAGCTGTTAGATCTGTCCTAAGTATAGAGCAGGAGGAGGTTTCACCGAAATCTAAGACTCTGGTCTTTAGGCGTCAGAAGGTGGCTAAAGATTATTTCCCTCAGTCTGAACAACTGACTAATCTCATGTCTGAAGCATGGTGTATTCCAAATAAGGATTTCCATGCTACAAGGAATTTAACCTCTCAGTACCCATTTCACTTGGTGAATGTAACAAATGGGAAGTTCACCCATCATTAGATGCTCATGTAACTAGATTGATCAGGGGCTCTACATTACCCATTCCTTCCGCATCCTCACTAAAGGAGGTTATAGCTAGAAAACTTGATAACTATTTGAAATCAATGTTTTCATTATCTGGAGCTATTACCAGACCAGCTATGGCTGTGGCCTGGGTAGCCAAAGCTATGGAAGAATGGACGACGTCTCTGGAAGATAGCTTGCCTGATGCTACCAGAGGACAGCTGTCTTATCTCTGTCAGATGCGAGAGGCAGCTGTGTATGTTGGGGAAGCGGTTATTGATGGCTTCTAGAAAAAAAAAAGCCTTTGGCGCATAGAAAGGCTAGTGTTCACACTGTCTGTGAATATATAATTTAAATATATGTTCAAAATAAATAAGTATATAAAAACGTGTATAAATATATGTTCATATACACCTGATCTTCTGCTGCCGTTTGTAGCAAGCATAAAAAGAACTAAATATGATTTAAATAACAGCGCAATAAGAATAATTAGATGTTGATTAATTTGCAAATATGCCAATATAAGTTTTTTAAAAGGGTTTAATTAATTGCACTGGTAATATAAAACACATACAATATCTCCAATTCATTTGTAACAGCCACAAATGTTAAATAGAAACATATCTAGCAAGAAAATACTTACTGTTATAAATGTATCACTATATCTATTTATACAAAAAATTGCTTGGAGGTAAACTGTACCAATAAAAGTTAAATTTTTTATAAAAATAACTGCTTTAATTTGGATGTGTAGCATTAATTGAATAACCTCTATTGATTGCAAAATGTTATTACATTTATATATTATCAATAATTTGGGGTTGTGCACCTGAGATTTGTCTGTTTCGGTGCCTGCAATTAGTCTCATCAGGTAGCACCTCCCATTATATATATATTCAGGTTGTGCAGTCCAGGAATCTTTCCCAAATACTAGAAACAGCTCCCGATCTCAGTGTGCTCCAGTTCTTTGTATTGATGTAGCGGGCAGTCCCGGACTTAACGTTTACTGGGTTTCAGCTCCCGATACCACTGTGCTCCAGTCGCTTGTGTTAACTGTAACGTGCAGACCTGGACTTAGCGTGTACTGTGTTTCGGGAGAAAGATACGCGTGTGATGCTGGTTTCCAATATCACTGGTTAGCTGTGACTTGCTGTCCTGGACTTAACGTGTGCCGGGTTTGAGAGGAGAGTTACACCTGCGGCTTCGGCCACTGGGGATTGAATCCCTCTCTTCTTTCTATGTCTCATTGTACCTTTAACAACAGTTCACAGTGCTAATGTCCAGGAAGTTGTTATTTTGTATCCCAATAGGGGTGGTGCAGCAGCAGGCAATCGATGGAAATTGCAGCAAATGTCCAGACCCTTCAATGAAGCAGTAATAAAAATCTGTAACGCGTTTCTTCCCCTAATGGGGATTTCCTCATTACCATTCTGGCACAGGACCTCCTTCAAGGCAGGCCTGTCCAGTTTCAGTACGACAACGCGACTGCAGTGGCCTATATCAACTATTAGGGAGACACACGAAGTCCAGCAGCCGTGAAGGAAGTGGTGAACATTCTACTGTGGGAGATTGCCATCTTCCAGCAATATTCATCCCAAGGGTCCTCTACTGGGAAGCGGTCTCCCTAAGTCGTCAGGACATACACGCCGGAGAATAGGCTCTTCAACTGGACGTCTTTCAACTCCTGGTGGACAAGTGGGGACTTCCGGACGTAGACCTTATGGCGTCGCGTTACAACCACAAGGTCCCCAGGTACGGGTTCAGAACAAGAGACCCCTCAGCCGCCTTCGTGGATGCTCTGGTGGTAAGGTTGGACTTCAGGTTGGCATACTTGTTTCCTCCAATCTCCCTCCACCCGAGGGTCGTCAGAAAGTTCTAGCAGAATAATACAGGATAATAGTAATAGCTCCTGCCTTGCCCAGGGGACATTGGTTCACCGATCTGACATGTCTATCCATATCCACTTCCACTTCCACTGCCTCTATGACCGGTTTTGCTAATACAGGGTCCCTGCCTATATCAGGATTTACCTCGGCTGGCTTTGACGGCATGGCTCTTGAGGCTTCCGTCTTAAAGGCCAAAGGTTTCTCTACTTCTGTGATCCAGACGATGCTGAGGGTGAGGAAGCCTGCTACGGCCCGCATCTATCACATGATTTGGCATTCATTTTTTTAATTGGTGTTCCCACAGAAAATATGACCTTAAGGTTTTCGTGGTCTCCCGAGTTCTTGCTTTTCTTCAAGCTGGACTTAAGTCTTCGTCTGGCTACCTTTAAAAGTTCAGGTTTCTGCATTGTCCGTCTGGTTCCAGTGCAGAATTGCCACTATGCCAGATGTTAGAACATTTTTTTTCAGGGTGTTCTCCGCCTGCAACCTCCGTTTGTCCCTCAGTGGCACCATGGGATTTATCCTTGGTTCTCAGGGCACTGCAGGCTCCCCCCCCTTTGAACCCTCAGGCATAGTGGAGCTCAATGGTTGACAGTGAATACTCCTCTTCTCTATGTCCTCAGCTCGCAGAGTTTCAGATTTGGCAGCACTTTCATGCTCTCCATATTTGATTTTTTTAATCAGAATAGAGCTGTCCTCCGTACAAGGAGTATCCCGTTTTCATATAAATTAGGAAATTGTAGTCCCAGCATTTCAATCTTCTGGCCTTTCTGTAGGTGAAGTTTCACTGGATGTGCTTCGAGCTCTTCGTATCTACGTGGATCGTACCAACTCCATCAGAAAATCTGATGCAATTTTTGTGTTAGCTGGCCAACTGTTTATGAAAGCCATATAACAAACAGACTCTGGCTCGGTGGCTGCTTATGACTTTTTCTCATGTGTATACTCAGGCTGATCTCCATGTTCCGAACACTGTGA
Organism: Taudactylus pleione; assembly: GCA_031769625.1. Lineage (NCBI taxonomy): Eukaryota > Metazoa > Chordata > Amphibia > Anura > Myobatrachidae > Taudactylus > Taudactylus pleione. Next base: position 4,343,400 of record JAUIMM010000024.1, on the reverse strand, counting down.
CAGCACATTCTACTCAGTCTGTGGGACCTTTGTGGGCGTTTAGACATGATGCCTCTGCAGAACAATTTTACAAGGTGGCGACTTGGTCTTAGGTCCACACTTTTATCAAGTTCTATGCATTTGATACTTTTGCCTCCCAGGATGCTTCTTTTGGGCGGCGGATTCTCCTTTCTGCTCAGGAGCGTCCCCACCCTTAAGGGAACTGCTGTAGGACGTCCCCAAGGTAGTTCCTGTGGACCTGTCACGTCTGAGACTGGAATATGAGATGTGGTGGGCCTAGGTTGCGGGGGGAAGCGGAGACGAGAGGCCTGGATATATGTTCTCCTCATCCACAGGACTTGAGTGTTGGCGAGACCTGGGCAAAGGTGCGGAATCTAACCCACAGGATGGTGTTCGCCAGTGGCCCCTCCAAGCGGGATTTGGGCTTCGCTGCACCCTGTGAGCAGGTCGCGGTCCTTTGACCAGGTACCCAAGCCCCGAGGGAATAGAGACACAACACCCGTGGCCCAGAGAGGATATGCCTGGGTAGGCACAAAACAATATCCTAACAGTACAGTAACAACCCCTTGACACGTAGATCACTAGCAAGAGGATATTCAAGTGGAGAAGGACTCACGGTTACTCGAGAAATCACCAGAAACGGAAGGCACACAAGTAGAGATGGCGTATACTGCTGCACGGGCATTCACCAGAGACGGAAGGCACGCAGGTAGAGATGGTATACACTGCTGCACGGATATTCACCAGAGACGGGAGGCACACAGGTAGAGATGGTATACACTGCTGCACGGATATTCACCAGAGACGGGAGGCACACAGGTAGAGATGGTATACACTGCTGCACGGATATTCACCAGAGACGGGAGGCACACAGGTAGAGATGGTATACACTGCTGCTGTAACGAAGGTTAGGAACTTGGACCGGGAACTCAACTAAGGCACGCTAGGAGACAACCGTTGTTCAGGCAACTTCCTGTAACCTGTGGAACAGTTATATACCCAGGGGAACCCTTTGATAGATGCACAGCGTCAGCTGATCACTCACCTATCCTGGGAAGGAGATACTGTCACATGGGCCGACTGTCATGGCGGCGCCCATGTCCGGAATTGCGATGCCAGACACCAGCCCACCCGGAAGCCACTGCATGTGGGGAGAATGCTCAGCTTCTCCCCCGCCGCCGCGCCAGCTGCCCGACCACCCGGGATGTCAGGGGAAGCCGGCGGAACGGTAAGCGAGAGCCGATCCCCGGCTGAGCCCTGACAGGACCCTATGGACCCTGAAGAAGAAAATAAGAGTTAAGGTATAACATATTTTAGTTAACTTTTTAATTGAGGTCCACAGGGCACCCACCCTGACGCACCTGGCCTCAGTTGGGATGTGTTCCTTTCTTTTTGTATGACTGATTCCCTCTTTCTTTTTTTGAGAGTGTTTCTTGTGTACTTTGTACTTCCTTCGTCACTGTCCGTCTCTCTTGCCGTTAGGCTTTCTTACAAACTGAATGCTTGTGGCTGGGGGCAGGGTATATAGGGAGGAGGCCCTATGCATGCTGGAGGTGGAAAGCTGTAAACTGTTTGGTGCAATGGATCACTCCAACTACATACCCCCAAGGTAGTTCTTGTGGATCCTATGGACCTCGAAGAAAAAGAGTTAACTAAGGTATGTTATACCATAACTCTTATTTTTCCTTATATAATGTCCATAAATTCACTGTACAAAAAGAAAAATGCTTCTGTCCTAGGCAGAAAATATTGTCAGAATAGAAGTCGTTATTCCATATGGATGCATTAAAAATGGATGACATTACTGCTGCCCAGTCACATGTAGCCAACCCTTTTCATTCTCTTAAAGGCTTTTTTGCTTAATAACTTTGCTTGACAATCTGTTATAGTTTCAACTGTTTGCTTCTGCCTGTTGGTAAATAACTTTTTATCTTCAGGTCCTATATAACTCATGTCATATTGAAATGATTTAGATGATTGTATGGATCCGTTTTAAGGGACTGTACGCAAACCCGATGGTTTAGTACAACTCCAAAGTTAGTTACAGGATCTGTATTGCTCATGTGCAGATCTCTTTCTGTGAACTCGCTCACAGTGTGCAGGTGCCAGTCTGACAGGCTGCAGCCATTTGGGGGTGGTGCGGGGGCGATCTCAGGCTGGTTCTGAGGAAATAGAGACATGATGGCCCCATTTTCTGGGTGTGCTCTAGCCACAGGCTCTATCTTTGGATGCAGCATTTCTGGCTTCAGCTGCATTACACCACCGGCCATCATCCACAGAAGACACAGAAGGTTACACAGAAGACCAATAGACACAAAGTGATTAGATGGCTGCGTCACTGCGGATCACAGAAGCCGACAGAAGGCATCTATTTAAACAAGTTGCCTTGTGCATCATTAGCATATTTTTGCACAGAATCAGGCCCTAAGATTGTGTTGTCCAGGCATTTTGTTTTCACCCTGTTTAAACCAGTTTATTGTAATATTATGTATTATTATGTTCTTTTTGTGCTTATTAAATCCTCTTCTAGTACATTCATATCCATATGTTATTTCTGGGTTTCCTAATTTGTTAGGAAAAAAGAAGTCTAGTACAAAGCAATGCCTCCATATACTGTATGGATGTAAGCTTTCTAGAGATCTTCTGTGCATCTTGGATACAGAAGGTATGAAACTTTGCATTCTTCTCTTGTTTCAGCGCAATGTATCTGGGGTACATGTTAGTTAGTAGGCATGGGATAGATTAAAAAGTGCACAGATGGGGTAATGGTTAGCATTACTGCCTCACAGCACTGAGGTCTTGAGTTTGATTCCCCTCATGGCCCTAACTGTGTGGAGTTTGTGTATTCTCCCTGTGCTTGAGTGGGTTTCCTCTGGGTATTACGGTTTCCTCCCACAGGCCAAAAATACACTGGTAGGTTAATTCGCTCCCAACAAAAAATTAACCCTAGTGCAGAGGTTCCCAAACGCGGTCCTCAAAGCTCCCCAACAGTTCAAGTTTTAGAGATAGCCATGGTTGACCCCAGGTGACTTAATTAGTACGTCAGTCAATTTGATTTAACCAACTCTGCTCAACCATGGGTATCTCTAAAACGTGAACTGTTGAGGTGCCTTGAGGACCTCGTTTGGGAACCTCTGTACTATTGTATATGTGTGTGCATGTGGTAAGGAACATAGATTGTAAACTCCATTGGGACTGTGACTGATGTGAGGGTTAGGTTTAGGCAGTTGGTAGGGAGAGGGGGCGGGGTTAGGATACGGACAGACAGGTGTCTGTATCCTGACCCTAAAATAACTATGTAAAGGAGCGCTTGGAAATAAATTGGTTTAGAAGCCTATGATATGTGTAGCGCGATCCCCGTGGAAAAAAGGTTAGCAGTAATAGATGTTTATAAAGCTCTTTTGCATAATTAGACAGTCCGTGGATGCATAACTTTTGGGTTCCAATTATACCAGTTGTAAGGCTGTCACCAGATTGCTGCAGGTGAGGCTAACTTACTAGCCCTGTCACTGCCGACCTTTCGTGCCGCTCTTTACTGACGCTGGCTGGTCCCCTCTGTGATTGCTTGATTCGTCCGCTGGTGAATGCAATATTAGGCGCTGCTCCAGTATGGCATTTCACAGTGTCTGTAATCTTTCTTCCAATGCGTTTCAGGCGCTTCAGCCCTTTATCAAGGATAGCTTAGAATGATTTAAAATCTCTATATTATAGAGAAAAATTTTAGTGGTAAAAACGGAAGTCAGAATCGGATTCCCAGTTAAAAAAGCGGCTACCATGTGTCTCGTTTCTATCTGATAAAATAACTATAAAATAAGATTATGAAAAATCACTATAAGGTATGTGATGTGTATTGACTTTTGGACTTAGTTTCAAATTATGTTTTAATTCTATAAAAAAGCATTAATCTCAATATCTATATTGAGACCATTTGGTTGTAAGGTATGCATAGCAAAGATCCGTTCTGTTTCTTTCTTCATAAGCAGTTGGGGAAGATCTCCTCTCCAAATCCTTGGGATTTTTTAAATTTCTTTGAAATGTAATTCTAAAGGGTTTTTTATTATGATGTTCACAGAAGTGTTTAGGTACGCTATGAGATTGCAGTCCTTTTATTGCTATTAAATATATAGTATGCTCCACAATTCTAGTTTTTAGTTTCCTTTGTTTGTCCTATATATTGGAAACCGCGGGCGGGATGTAATAGAGATAGAGTCTGCTGGAGGTGCGGGATGCAGACTGATCTCGATCGTTTTTTTGAAGTTGCAGTCATTTACAAGGCAAAGCCGAACTCGATCTCTATTACATACCGCCCTACATCTGCATTCTGACAAATAAATAAGTCACAGGTTCTCAAACTCTGGGCCTGATTCAGAGCCGCTCGTAAGCAGCCGCTCGTTCGCTCTGAGCGATGTTCACACAACTGCGCATGCATATGGGTCGTAATGCGCATGCGCAAACCAGTCGTGGTCAGAAATCGAGCGCTCGCAAAACAGCGAGGGGCTGCTAATTTCAGTGACAGAATGTACCGTTTGTGGGTGGTAACGGGAAGGTGCTTGAAAACGGGGGAGTGGAGATCCGAACGCAGGCGTGCCTAACGGTAAAAAGGGCGTTTAATGGGAGTGCATAATTAGTAAAGGAGCATCAGCGACCACGTCACTTGGTTGTCTTTTAGCCTGAACTGCTCGCAGTGGTAGCGGTAAGAAAAACCTACCACAAGCACTGCGAGCAGTTCAGATGCCTTTCGATGTACCCGATTAATCAAATAAATACCGGAGATGATGTGTGATGCGAACGGCAAAGGGGCGTCTTTACAAAATAGCGAGCGCATTTTTCGTTCGCTCGCTCAGACATAGAGGCGTCAACAAACCGCAGTGAGCGAGCGCACAATTTAAATAGCCGGCCCCTTTTTTTGAACGACCCTTCGCATATGCCGTCCGGGTCTAAATCAGGCCCTCTGTCCTCAGGACCCCAAACAGTGCATGTTTTCCATGTCTCCACACTGAATCAAGTTAAATAATTAGCTCCACTTGTGGACCTTTTAAAATGTGTCAGCGAGTAATGAATACACCTGTGTATCTGCTAGGGGACCTGCAAAACGTGAACTGTGTGGGGTCCTGAGGACCGAGTTTGAGAACCACTGCAATAAGTCCTTCTGTTTCACGTTATTTTTCTTTTATTTTAGATTCTCTCTTCGTTACATTTAATTATTTTTGTTTTTTTTTCCTACAGGATTCCTATTTCTAATCCCTCTTCCAAGTTCTTTCTGGTACTGTGTGGTAGGGTCTCCTGGTAGTATTTCATAGGTTTCTTTGTCTGACAAAAGATTCATGATTTCTGCTTCATATGCACTTTTATCCAGAATCACTAGGCCTCCCCTTGCCTCTGCGGGCTTTATAACGATAGTGTTATGCATCTACGGACTGTCTAATTATGCAAAAGAGCTTTATAAACATCTATTATTACTAAACTTTTTTCCACAGGGAACGCTCTACACATATCATAGGCTTATAAACCAGTTTATTTCCAAGCGCTCCTTTACATAGTTATTTTATTGTTTCTTTTTTCTAAGTGAGCTTTTATTCAGTAGCGCGGCATTACATTTTTATTAACATTTGTATCCTAACCCTGTCAGGATTCCGGCATCTGGATTCCTACTGCCGGGATCCTGAGCACCAGCATCCTGTACCCAACCCATATAAATAACTGGTAATAAATAAAACGTGGAGTCCTCTGTGATAATTTTAGCCAACTTCCTTGTCTTCTGTTGTGCAACTACAAGTCTTAGCATGGCTTTCTCTCAAGTGTAAGGCAGGGATTGCGTGCCTTGTAGTTCCAAAACAGGAGACCACGTACACAAGTAACGCCCTGTTCATGCACATGATGACATTTCTCAGTTTCCAGATGCAGATGTTGCAGACGTAATGAAACTCTTATACCTGTCGCATGAATACTCTGGTTTGCTATAGAATAAAAGTAAAATCTGTTTCCACAGAGCATTTGCTGAAAGTACTCATAGCATATAAATTACAGATTACAAATGTGCGCTTGCTCATCTAGGCTCAATACACCATGCAGCGCGATATGCCTGGCGTCAGCAAGCAGTCTGCTCCCGTACAACTCTGCTAGCGGCATACGTCTTTTTTTGCCGAAAATGTGTCCAAGTTGAAATGCACATATCAAATTAATCTGCAGTCTCCTTGTGTGTCCTAGTCAAGTCGCATCGCATTTTCAGCAGACACAAGCAGAGTTGCACGGGACCAGGCACACTGAGAGGGACTGTTTGGCTCAACTGCAGTAAAGACGAGTGAGGATACGTCTGAAGGTCTATTTTTATATATTTGTCATGCATTCAGGTCAGGACTTAAACTGTATAAGGTCCTGATGTATTTGCAGGAGAATTGTTAAAAAAGAATGTACATACAGTCAGGTGCATAAATATTGGGACATTGACAGAATTTTCATATTTTGGCCCCTATTCACCACCACAATGGCTTTGAAATGAAACAAACAAGATGTGATTTAACTGCAGACTTTCAGATTTAATTTGAGGGTAATTACATCCAAACAGGTGAACGGTGTAGGAATTACATCGGTTTCTATATGTGCCTCCCACTTTTTAAGGGGCCAAAAGTAATGGGACAAACTAAACAATCCTAAATCTAACTTTCACTTTTTAATACTTTGTTGCAAATCCTTTGCAGGCAATTACAGCCTGAAGTCTGGAACGCATAGACATCACCAGACGCTGGGTTTCATCCCTGGTGATGCTCTGCCAGGCCTCTACTGCAAATCTCTTCAGTTCCTGCTTGTTCTTGGGGCATTTTCCCTTCAGTTTTGTCTTCATCAAGTGAAATGCATGCTCAAATCGGATTCAGGTCAGGGGATTGACCTGGCCATTGCCTAACATTCCACTTTTTAGCCTTAAAAAACTCTTTGGTTGCTTTTGCAGTATGCTTCGGGTCATTGTCCATCTGCACTGTGAAGATCCGTCCAATGAGTTCTGAAGCATTTGATTGAATATGAGCATATAATATTGCCCGAAACACTTCAGAATTCATTCTGCTGCTTTTGTCAGCAGTCACATCATCAATAAATACAAGGAACCAGTTCCATTGGCAGCCATACATGCCCACACCATGACACTACCACCACCATGCTTCACTGATGAGGTGGTATGTTTTGGATCATGAGGAGTTCCTTTCCTTCTCCATACTCTTCTCTTCCCATCACTCTGGTACAAGTTGATCTTTGTCTCATCTGTCCATAGGATGTTGTTCCAGAACTGTAATGGCTGTTTTTAGATGTTGTTTGGCAAACTCTAATCTGGTCTTCCTGTTTTTGAGGATCACCAATGGTTTACATCTTGTGGTGAACCCTCTATATTCACTCTTGTGAAGTCTTCTTCTCTTGATTGTTGACTTTGACACTCTCCAGGAGGTAGCCAACACCTACCTCCTGGAGAGTGTTCTTGATTTGGCCAACTGTTGTGAAGGGGTTTTTCTTCACCAGGGAAATAATTCTTCTGTCATCCACCACAGTTGTTTTCCGTGGTCTTCCGGGTCTTTTGGTGTTGCTGAGCTCTCCGGTGCGTTCTTTCTTTTTAAGAATGTTCCAAACAGTTGATTTGGCTACACCTAATGTTTTTGCTATCTCTCTGATGGGTTTGTTTTGATTTTTCAGCCTAATGATGGCTTGCTTCACTGATAGTGACAGCTCTTTGGATCTCATATTGAGAGTCGACAGCAAATGATTCCAAATGCAAATGTCACACCTAGAATCAACTCCAGACCTTTTACATGCTTAATTGATAATGAAATAACGAGGGAATAGCCCACACCTGTCCATGAAATAGCTTTTGAGTTGATAGTCCCATTACTTTGGCCCCTTAAAAAGTGGGAGGCACATATAGAAACGGTTGTAATTCCTACACCGTTCACCTGATTTGGATGTAATTACCCTCAAATTAAATCTGAAAGTCTGCAGTTAAATCACATCTTGTTTGTTTCATGTCAAAGCCATTGTGGTGGTGAATAGAGGCCAAAATATGAAAATTCTATCAATGTCCCAATATTTATGCACCTGACTGTATGTGTCCTACAAGGCTGTAAGAGGACACATCTGTACCATACTTGCCAACTCTCCCTCAGTGTCAGGGAGACTCCCTAAAATAATAGCAATCTCCCTGTTTGCACCTTACCCCCATTATGTAGCTGTTATATACTTGGAAAAATAGAAATAACATAAATATATACATTCAAGTGGGATCAGCAGTGCCATTTCCCTGCATTGGTTATAAGGTACAATGATGAGTCAGTGTGTTCTCCTCAATAAGTAGATCTTACTGAGCAACAACTGCTGATTTGGGGCTTGTTTACATTTGGATGTAAGCCAACTTTATGACACGCCTCTAAGACGATACCGTACATGTCCATTTTAATGCAGCGCTCATAGGTGTTGCTTTCACAATCTCCCTGAAATGCTTTTTCATAAGTAGGCTAGTATGAAATGTACTAGACTTTAAAAAGGGGTACATTTACTAAGTGCCAACTCTTTTCTGTGCAGGAAATGTAAAACGATAATGCTATTAATAGTAGGACACGCAGTATTTTGCTTTGAATAATATGTGTGATTTTTACATTTCATACTTACACAACGCCGAGAGGTAGCGGATTTTGAAAATTTTTGCTTCGAAAATTTACCCCAAAGAGTCGCATACATTCAGGCCTGCAAATGCACACTGGAAAAGTAGACGCTTTCAGAATCTTCATATATTTGACTACAAAGTTCTGTTTATTGTATTAAAAGCCCAGTGAAGAGAGACGTTTGCCAAAATGGTAAATTGCATTAACATTACCATATGCTATGTATTGTATTTGTATTCTATTCTTTACTTTGTAATATAAACAATACCTGCTTTGTTTGTCAAAATGCTTCAGAAAATGTCCTGAAACCTCTAATCTTAAGTAAATATTAGTTTATTTTAGTCCATGGTTTTGTTAATGAGGAAATAAAGTAAATACACATTTTGTGTAAATGTCAATGTAAATGGCAATTTTACTAAATGTCAGAAAGAAGAGAGAATTTATTTTTAAATGTTTGCCTTATTTGACTAGGATTAGTCTATATATTTTTAATTACAAAAACAGTTAACTTTTAAGGTAATATTACATCCTTTCTAATAAAAATAAATTGTGCATAGTAATAACATACATACATATGGGTTCAGTATATTTTGTCGACATTCATCATGTTGACACTGATGAAATATCGACAAAATGTTTCTTACCTGGGTCTGGTGGCTCCAGTGGTGTCTTCCAGGTCCGATGATCAGCTGACAGTGACTTCCAGCTGATCCTGCGTCACTTCTGGTTGTGAGTATCCCTAATACTGGCCCTTCCCTCTTGAAGCCTAACCCTAAACCTCCGATCCATGCAAAATGTCGGCATTATGAACATCATACCTGTTGACTGTGGCGTCATTACGATTGTCAACATTGTAAAGGTAGTCATAATGACTGCATTTGTAATACCCTGTGTGATGGATCAACCTTTTGGCTTCTGTGGCAACTCAGCCCATGACCTGGCAAAGAGGCAAGGGTTTCCCAACCAGACACAATGTCACACCAGACTTATGCAAGATAAGTTTTAATTTATTTAATTTTTTTAGTAAACATGAAATTGCTAGAATGGGCCACTGCAATCAAATACAGATGTGTCTCACTCATCTTTGCTGCAGTCGTGCCAAATATCCCCTCTAGGCACACCTGGTCCCGTGTTAGTGCTCTGCATTTTGATGTGACTAGGATGCACCAGAAGACTATGCTGATCAATTTGATATGCAACACTTGTTCTATCTGTCTGCGACGGAGCCTCTCCATCAGTATGCAACGTGCTACGATGCAGTGGCCGCAGCTTTTTCCACACCAAGTTCTGCTTACAGGCTCAGTTGCACACAGTCTCCTGGTACGTCCTAGTCTCCTCACATTGTGACTTGGGCACATTTTCGACAAAAAAAAAAAGATGCTAGCAAAGTTGCATGGAACCTGGTGGCTCACTCACGCCAGGCATATCGCGAAAGGCTAAATGAGCAAGGACACATCTGTGTGTGTGTGTGTGTATATATATATATATATATATTTATTTATTACACACACCGACGAATACTGTGCAAAAAATTCTGCAATGTAGGAATGCTTTCGAAAATAGAAGTGTTTTTATTTTATCGATTAACAAAATGTAAAGTGAATGAACAGAAGAGAAATCTAAGTCAAATCAATATTTGGTGTGACCACCCTGTGTTTTCAAAACATCATCCATTCTTCTAGGTACACTTGCACAATGTCAGGGATTTTGTAGGATTTTTGTCTGGTGTATGATTAACAATGATCATCATTTTCATATATAGGCGAGCTCGGGGAGGACAGAAACCTCCCATGAGAAAATAAGATGCCCGCACTCTCCTTACTCATAATTATTCCTCTGGGTTGCTACATTCAGAGCCATACCAGCATTCAGTATAGCCACATAAAATATAAATAACCATGGCACTCTCCAATTTGTTCAAGCATACAATATTATCACCAGTGAGAATATATTGCACAGTCACTTCACCATGAAAAATGTTTCAGCAACTCGGATCATGAACATTGGCTTCTAACGTAAGCTACTTATCATGAGCTACAGGAAAAAAAAAAAAAGGGATTTTCCCTCCAGCACACTGCAGCAAAAACAAAAATACTTTAATCCTACATGATAATAGAAATTCAGAGGTATTGGTTTACATACATTTGCAAATATATGAATAAGCGCTGGGCCAAACGTCAAGGCTCCTCTATACCAGCGTCCCTAACATTATGGGGTTCACGTCCGAGACGCAGGGAACCCCAAAAGAATCCAGCCAAGGACCATCCCCAGGGCATCACACGAATAATGGAAAAAAGGGTGAAAGTGAAGTGTAAAGTATAGTTGTGTAAAGATAAATCAATAAGTGTTAATGGTAAGGGGTTAAAATGACATAAATAATAGACAAACAAATAGAAAGGTGATAAAAAAATATCTATGTGAATTAAGTGGTGATGCCCTGAAAAAAGGCCCAGCCAGAGCAACCTTGGGGGCCCCACGCTTTTTGCTGCAGTGTGCTGGAGGGAAAATCCCTTTTTTTTTTTTTCTGTAGCTCAGTGTAAACCCCACCCTTTACGAGCACCTGTGCAATGTCATTAAGTTGATGTGAGCGACCACCATACTTTTTGTAAGCTACTTATCATGTCAGTCAACTTCGACCACCTCTGGGCCATTCCAGACTACCAAAGAGTTCAAGTTGCCTGCGGCGTGAACATGCTGCAAAATAGTTGTGATCAAATTGCTCACTTACCCGTTATAAACCCAGTAAATGAGCACCAGCTGTGGCGTGCATTCCACCCAGCTGAGCATGTCTGTCGGCATGCCCTCCATGCGGCCAAACATCCCATTCAGCGTACACTGCAATCAGCGACTCCTGCCTGTTTCACTAAACCTCTTCCCCCAGGACACCGATCAACATGGAAGTGTTCCAGAGCAGGCTCTAAGATAATTACACATAACATCCACTAGATGGCAGCAGATCATATCGAAACATGCATGGATAATTATGCTCTTCCACATAACAGGTTCTATACTGTATGTGAGCAAATGGTCACAGTACAATGCTATCCCAAACTTCAAACAATAAAATATTGTCAATACAAAATACACTAATAATATAAAAAAAAACATATAATGAAAGGATTTTTAAATCCTATTGAAAAAAGTCATGCTAGTGACTTTGACATTATCTAAAACATCAATTATAGAAAAAATGTATAATAGTCCCCTGGGTGCTTGAACAAATTAGAGCTTGTCATTGTTATTTTTCTATTCTAATATAATATATATGTGTGTGTGTGTGTGTGTGTTATGGGGTATTTTGATCAGTATTATTATTACCAGTTATTTATATAGCGCACACATATTCCGCAGCGCTTTACAGAGAATATTTTACCCCAGTGGAGCTTACAATCTATATTCCCTATCACATGCGCACACACATACACACTAGGGTCACTTTTGTGGGGATCCAGTTACCCTACCAGTATATTTTTGGAGTGTGGGAGGAAACCGGAGCACCCGGAGGAAACCCACGCAAGCATAGGGAGAATATACAAACTCCACAGAGTTAGGGCCGTAGTGGGAAGTATAGTGGTTGGTGGTGCAATATTTGGGTGCTCAAATAAGGGTATCCATACATACAGCTGACTGTTTTGGTTTTTCATAAATAAACTATTTTTTTAGCAGAAAATAATTAACAGCCTAGCCCTCTTCCAATGCAATGCCTCACTTTATCATTCCTATCTAACAATTGGCAGCTAGTCTGCAAACACTTCACAAAGTTTGAAAGTCCTGCATGCTTCTTGCAGGTATGACACCAGGCCTTCTGGCCCGGCTGCTTCAGCCACACCAACTTCCAAATGGCACTTTTCCTCAGTTGCAATGAGCTGTTGTTCCAGCTGGATACTTTTTTTTTCTTTGCGCTTTGAGTCTGCAGAGGATTGCTCTCCATATCTTCAAGGTTAACCAGACTCAACTTTTTTCAGCTATTTCAGATTCTGCAAGATTTAATTTACACTCAAGCTCTTCTTCTCTATTTTCCTACTGGAGATTGTGCAACTATTTCTGTGCCATTTTTTAAGGTTCTTATTCTCTCCTTGTAGCTCCTCAATCACAGCATGTACATGGTAAAGTTATTTTCCAAAACTTCACTTTGTTCTGCGGTTTCATGCATGACTTCCTCTAGAATTATATTTATTTTAGTCAAACACCCTGAAGTTGCTCTGGAAGTAGCAAAGTTGTACTGGAACGTCTGTATTTGCTCCTCAAAATTTGCTTGAAGGCAAACCATTTCCATGTCTTTTGCATTCCTGTCTCTTTGCTACTGAGCTCTCTCTAATTTACACTCTGCACATTTTGCTTCTGTGGACACAATAAAAGAGTATTTTTCTTTCAACACCATATTTTTCTTTCAACAACTCTGATATTCCTTTACGTGTTCTTTTAACGCTTCCACTGCCTGCTGAAGTAATGCACACTTTTGGTGCAATTCAACAATGTCTTGCTCTTTCTCTGCAAGAAGCACATAATCTTCATGGACTCTTTCAACACTTCAGCCTCTTCAAGGAGTTTAATTCCAACTGTCATTTTTCTTTCTCTTATCTAAATTTTATTTTAAAGAGGACAATTCACTCTGTGTAATATTTCAACAATTTGTTCATGCAACAATTTCTCTTCAGCAGACTTATTATTTAAGCCACTTATCTGCTCCACAAAATACAGAAGTCTTTCCTGAAGAATTGTATATGTATATATAAAATCACATACACAGCAATGTTCAGCGCAGATAAACCTATAGATTTCCTCCAGATAAACTGTCCAGATGTATTTGCTGCTTACCCTTAAATTTCCTCTTGCCAGGAGGATCCCAGATTTTCTAAAAGATGCAGACAGTAGGAATAGCGCTCTCGTGAGAATAGTATAAAAAGTATAATCTTACTTGTGATAATGCTCACATACACACAAGAACTTTGTACATCGCCCGGTAATCAGCTCTTCTCATCTGGCAGATCTCTTAGTCGCCACCGCTACAGGTGCCTCCGGATCAGCGCTGCTTCTGGAGATAGCAGATGACTTTAATGTTTCACATCAGTTTAGACCACATCCAACCGGTTTCGTTAATGACTTTGTCAGGGGGCATTATTACAAGTAAAATTATACTTCTTATATTATTCTCACTAGTGCGCTATTCCTACTGTCTGCATATATATATATATATATATATATATATATATATATATACACATATATATGCAATTTCTCTATCCGTACTATGATGTCTTGCATCATTTGTAATCTGACATCCTGTGAGTCAGTTTGAACACCTGCTAGGCTGCTCATGGAAAGACTACGTGAATTATTGGAGTTCAGGCGGGGCATGATAGTGGGTGCCCCATGGATGGGATATTACATTTCCGAAGTTTTGCTGACATTCAAAATTTCTCCATTTACGGTGTCCCATGTGTACCAGAAATAAGTCATGGAAGGCACTACCACCCACTGTGGACAGCACAGTGGCTGACCACGGGTGCTTAATGATCGTGATCAGAGGCATCTGGATAGAATTGTCCAAGGTAAGAGACATTGGCTGAAATCACATCTACATTCACACACAAGGGGTACCAAATGCATATCCAGCAGGTCAGTGCAACGGTCTTTAGCTTCCATGGAATATGGGAGTGAAAGGCCCACCAAAGTGCCCTTTTTAACACTATGACACAACGCATCACTTGGGCTCATGACTTTACTAATTGGACCCTGGAGGACTGGCAACATGTGGTGTGGTCTGATGAGCACCGATTCCAGATTTTTCGGGCTGATGGTTGGTTCTGGTATGCCATGGACCCTGGTTGTCATCAAGGCACCGTGCAGTCTGTTGGTGATTTCATATTGGTGTGGGGTGTGTTCACCTGGCATGGGTTGAGTCCACTAGTCCTGTTGAACACGCCATTGACCAATAACCACTACGTTGCATTTTGTTTAACTACTTGTACCACCACGATGGAATATTCCAGCAGGATAATGCACCATATCATTGATCCCAATTTGTCCACAATTGGTTTGAGGAGCATTCTGGAGAGTTTTGATAAATGGTTTGGCCACCACATTAGCCCGATATGAACCCGATCGATCATTTATGGGACATGGTAGAGAGGTCCATTCTCACCCAAGATCCTGCACCTACAAATATCAGAGCGTTGTGGGAAGCTACCCAGATGGCATGGGTCAACATCTACCCAGAGATTTTGGAATTGATGCCATGTTGAGTTGTTGCACTTCACCGGGCTAGCCATCTATCCCATTATGTTTGGCACTTTACTGTGTATATGTTGGAGAAATCCAACAGGACTGAATTTTGTGGTAACGAGTCAAAGCAAGGCATGGCTCCGTCCCTCATGCCAAAGTCTGTTCTGAAAATGAGACAATATGTAATTTTCCTAAAAATGCTGTATCGCGCTAGTTTTGGATTGCATAGAAGTATCCCTCGTTATTTCAGATACCATTTTAGATAGGAAAGTGGATGGAGAGGATTGTTTGCTGTAGCTGTGCTGCGATAGTGGTCATTGGAGAGAGTTGTAGGTGGTTGGAGTGGATGGAAAGGGTGGAAAAGAAGGTATATTTGATCCGTCTGAGGGTCAGACACTATAGCAAGCAATCTACAATACAGTGTATGTTTGAAAGTTAACTGTATTTAGAATATATACAAGGGATTCCCTCATACACTTTATACAGTATAATGTAGAGACAATGCTGTGATTTCAGGATTAGCTGGCCAAAGATCTAATTTGCTCATTGTTGTGTCTGGGTGGACAGAAAAGCAGTCTTTTAAACTGTCAAGGGGAGATAAATGGACAGACACTATAGCTAGCAATCTGCACAAGCCCTCCTGCTTGTGTTTGAGCAAAATTTACTGTGTAATGTACACTTTGTAGGGTATATGTCATGTGCATTAGGAACAGTACTGTGATTGCAAGCTTACCTGATCAAAAAATACTGTGCTGTATCTGAGTGAGCTGCACCCCAAAGAACACCTTTTTCTGGTTTAGATATGTCAAGGGAAGATTTTGTGTCTTTTGAGAGGTAGTGTATATCTGCCAGGAAGGTTGTGCTTGTTTGAGAGCCAGTGTATACTGTACTTACTAGGTGTTTGGCCTTGCCAGTTGCACCCAAAATAATAACTTAAACATTTTTTATTTTTTTTTTCTAGTCTCAATTAAACTTAACAATCTATATGAGGGCTGATTGAAAAGTAATCAGACTGCCTCTGTTTCTCTATCCCATAGGTAGACGTGGCACTGCTATGCTGGTTATTGTGAAGTTCATACATCGATGTGTCTAAACCTGCAGTTGGACTGGCGTAGTCAGTAGTCTGTTTGGTCACAGCAAGTGGAAGATCTTCGTTTGTTTAGTCATGATGGATGAGGAAGATTGTGTGATTGAATTTTGTGTTAAACTTGGAAAATTGCGGAAATGTTTTCCATACACTGGACTGTTTGGATTCATAATGACGAATCCACGATTCGTCACACATCACAGTCGATGCCAGGAAATCGGGTATCCTCTCTGACATTCAAATGGTGTTCTTACATGATTCAACTCGCCGTCGCATCTGGTCTTCTGTGAGCTTTCTTGGTACCCACCGGGCACACACATGATGCATTTCCAGTCCCTCTATCACAATATGCTGAACTTGTTAGAATGAGATGCCAAGTGAAGCAGAAAGTATGCGGAAAGTTAACTTGTCATTTTGCTAAATCTCCGCAGCTTTGGCAATGTTGGCGTCTGTAACCGGGTTGGATGGTCTCCCAGAACGCGCTTCGTCAGTCACTCTATTTGAAGTGCTTCCACCACCGAAATACTGCAGCACTGCTAATTGTTTCTCCACCGTATGCTAGCCGTAATATTTCTTGAGTTTCATTTCCGCTTTTTCCAAGTCCAGTCCAACTGCAGGTTCAGACACATCGATGTATGAGCTTCATAATAACCAACATAGCGTTACCACATCTACCTATGGGACTGAAAAACAGAGGCAGTCTCATTACTTTTCAATCAGCCCTCGTATTTCCAGGGAAGATTGTGTGATTGAGGGGCAAGTGGATATCTGCCAGCAAGCGGACAAATACTGTACTTGCTCTGTCAAAATAATAACAGCTTAAAGAAGGCAGTTGTCTTGGCAGCTAATAGCAGATAGTGGACAAAAGAGGACCGTTGTGATTAGTCACAGTTGTCTGATCAGTAGGTAGACCTTATATCTTCAATATTGACAGCCATTTTGGGCAAATGTATACAGGAAGGACAAAGAAGAACATTGAGACTAACAATCATATTCCTTATATTCTGAGGAATTTCCCACCACTTTGCTAAGTCCTTTTTCTGTTTGCCTCATCATATTCTATCATCAATATCCCTAATTTGTCATGCAGGACCCAAACATTATATCTTTTTTTTTTTTCTGAAAAAAATATTATTTTCTTTGCTTTAATGTAACATGTTATGTAAACTGTATCCAAAATAGTAAGAAGGTGAACTATAAGCAAATGTGTATACTTTTAATACAAACCACTAATACATTTTTTTGTGATTCTTCCTTCGGCATGAATCCACCCTTCCAAACAGAAAACAGAGGCTTTAATAATCAAATATGTGCTGGAAAACTATATATCTATATATATATCTATATATATATATATATATATTTTAGGGATGTGCAGGCTCGGATAGGTTCGAGTTTGCACGTTGAGTTCGGATTTTTCCCTCCAAAAAAACGGAACTCAGAAAGAGGCTAAACGTCATCTTACATGGACGAACATCATCATTCCTGGATCATTCCTGAACAGCAGCATTGAGGATAGATTGAAGTGGAGAGAGGTGGGAGTCAGGGAGGCCAGATAGGAGGTGGTTACAGTAGGCAAATCTGGAGATGACCAGTGAGTGGATGAGGGTTTTAGTAGCCCCCAGGGTGAGATAGGGTCTGATGCTGCAAATATTGTTGAGATTGAACGGCAGGACTGTGAGAGGTGCTGAATGTGTGGGTTGAAGGAGTGGGAGGAGTTGAGGATAACTCCAAGACAGCGCACTTTGGGGCTAGAGGAGATAGTTGTGCCGTCAGTTGATAATGAAATTGTGGTAAGTGAGGTTATGCGGGAGGGTGAGAAGATGATCAGCTCAGTCTTAGACATATTAAGTTTAAGAAAGCACTGGGACATCCAGGAAGAGATAGCAGAGAGACAGTTGGAGATACAGGTGAAGAAAAAGGGGAGCGGTAAAGGTAGATCTGATCTGGGTATCATCAGCATAGAAATGATATTGGAGGTCAAAAGAGCTGATGAGTTCGCCTAGAGAGGATGTATAGAGGGAGAATAGGAGTGGTCCAAGAACAGAACCTTGGGGAACTCTTACTGTAAGTAGAAGTGGGGGGGGAGAGGAGTCATGAGAGGAGATGGCGAATAAATGGTCATAGAGGTAGGAGGCCAGCCACGAGAGGGCAGTGTCATGTAGCCCAAGGGAGTGAAAGATTTGCAGGAGGAGAGGGTGGTCCACAGTGTAAAAAGCAGTAGAGAGGTCGAGGAGAATGAGCAGAGATTGGTGGCCCTTGGATCTGGCAGCAAGGAGGTCATTGCTGACTTTCGTGAGGGCATTTTCAGTGGAGTGGAGAGAACGGAAGCCTGACTGAAAAGTGTGAAGGAGAGAGTGGGAGGAAAGAAAGGAAGTTAGGTGGTTGTAAAAAATAAGCTCGTGGAGTTTGGAGACAACAGGGAGGAGAGAGATGGGTTGGTAGTTGGAGAGAGTGTTAGGATCAAGGGAAGGTTTTTTTTAAGAATAAGGGAGACCAGGGCATGTTTGAATGCAGGGAAATGGACACTGCCAGATGAGAGGGAGAGATTTACTAGGTAGGCAAGATGGGAACAGGCAGAAGGAGAAAGGTAGTGGAGGAGGCAGGAAGGAATAATGTCAAGGGGGGAGGTAGAAGGGGAGGAGGATCGGATGAGAGCCAAGACTTCCTCTCCAGATACAGGGCAGAAGGATGTCAGAGTTGGTAACATGGATTTGGACGGGTGGTCTGGGAAAGGAGGGGGTGGAGTGCTGAGGGTCTGGCGGGATTTGATGTCCTGACGTATGGAATAAATTTTAGATTTAAAGTAGGTGGCAAAGTCAAGGGCAGAGAGAATGAGGTAGGGAGTTTAAAGTGGCAAAGAGATACCAGGGGTTTGAGGACTGGGAAGCAGTGGCGTAACTAGGGCAGGGCGAGCGGGGTGCGTGCCCTGGGCGCCGTTGGACCGCGGCGCGGGGGGGCCCAGCCGGCCACGGTACCGGCCCGCCCGCCCTAGTTAGCCAGTGTAGCGCCGACCGCAATGAGTGCGGTCAGCGGTACACATTTACACAGGACCGGCGCTAGGCTTCCAGCGCCGGTCCTGTGCTTCACACCTGAGCCCGTTCCCTCCCCCTGAGCGCTTGCAGAATAGTGCTAGGAGGCGGTCTCAGGCTGTGCATAACACACGCATCGCTGGCGGCGATGCGTGTGTTAAACAGCAGCCAATGAGAGTCAGACTCTCATTGACTGCTGCAGCACCCACTGCAAGTGGGTAATGGGACTGACGTCATGACGTCTGTCCCATAATGCTGAGCGCGCCAGCCCGGGCGGACTGGCGGGCGGGAGCAGCGTCGCGGACAGGAGCAGGAGCAGCGTGGATTCAGGTAAGTATATTTTTATATATAATATATATTTTTCTTTTTTAACCTATCTGCACAACGGGGGAAGGGGGTGGCTACTACTGGGGGGACCTCTACTGGGGGAGGGGGCTACTACTGGGGGTGCCATTATTGGGAGGGCTACTACTGGGGGCACTTAATCGGGAGGGGGAACCTCTACTGGGGACTACTACTTGGGGGGAACTACCACTGGGGGCATTATAAAAGGGGCCTACTACTAGAGGCACTGCACTCGGGGGACCACTACTGGGGACAATAATAGGAAGGGCCACTACAGGGGGCACTGGATAGGGGGGATTACTACAGGGTGCCTGCATAAGGGGACCACTACTGGGAAAACTGCATGGGGGGGGACTACTGCTGGGGGCACTATATAAAGGGCACTCCAAAGGGGGGGGGACTACTGCTGGGGGCACCATATAAACGGCACTGCATAAGGGGATACCGCTACTGGGCGCACTGCATTGTGGGGATTGCTACTAGGGGGACTGCATAAGGGGGAACACTACATGGGGCACTGCATTTGGGGGGCCACTACTGGGGGTACTGAGTAAGGGGAACTAATTGGGGGCTGTATAAGGGGGACCACTACTGGGGATACTGTATAAGGGGCACTACTATGGGCCTGCATATGAGGGACCACAACTGCATACTGGGGGTACTGTATAAGGTGCATAGGGATAGGAATGTTCAGTTTGAAAATAAAGGGGTGTGTCTTGTTGATACGCCCCATTTTTAAGTGACCACGCCCATTTTTTGCCACGCACATCGGGGGGGGGGCGCGCTCCCTTCTCAAATTTGCCCTGGGCAAATTCCTCTAGTTACACCACTGCTGGGAGGAGATGAGGATTTTGAAATATGACTGTTTAGAGAGGGAAAGGGCAGCACTGAAGGATGAGAGCATAATTTGAAATGTAGGAAGTCTGCCGTAGTGTGTATTTTCTCCACTGTCGCTCGCCAGTACGTGAACTATTACAGGTATCTGGGGCATTTGGACTGCCAGGGTTGAGGTGTGGATCTGTGGGGGTGCGTAGTGATCGCCGGAACAACAGAGTCAAGAGCAGAAGGGAGGCATTGTATAGGGAAGTGGCTTGTTCAGGAGAGAGAGAGAGAGGATAGGAGAGAGAAGTGAGTCTAGCAGGGAGGAAAAAGAATCAGTGTGGATAGCCTCAATGTTACGCTTAGTAAGAGTAGCCTTAGGAGGTAGAGGAGGGGATAAGTTAAGAGAGAGGGGCAATGTGAAATTGGAGTAATCCGAAATATCACAATTTTGAGTGAAGACCAGATCAAGTGAGTGCCCAATCACATGGGAGGGAGAGTAGGTCCATTGGGAGAGACCAAATAAAGATGTGAGGGTAAGGAGTTTAGAGACTCTGTGGGAATATCAACTGGGATATTAAAGTCATCTAGAATAATGGAGGGAAGGTCTGAGGAGAGAAAGTGAGGAAGCCAGGAAGCAAAATTGTCAAGGAATTTGGAGGGAGGAGGTGAGATTAATTTGGGGGACAGAAATTAATAAAGTGTAGCGATTTGTTTGGGCTCCAGTGCTAGGAGGTGGGCAGGGAGAGAGTTTAATGAGATGTGGATAGAAGTGGGGTGTAGTGACATGGAGAGAGGGGTGGGGGAAGAAATTAGCGGAGGGGTAGTAGGACCATGGTGGGGTAGAGGAGACAAAGTGGAGAGGAGGGGGAGGAAGGCAGACAGGAGGGGGGAGATAAGGGGAGGAGGAGGGGGCAAGAGTAAAGGTGGAAGCAGGTGACAGAACAGTGGATTAGGAAGACACTGAGTGAAGAGTGGAGTTGAAGAAAACATGGTCAAGGTGTGGCTGAGGTAAATAGGAGGAGGAAAACTCGAAGTAGGAATGTGAGTGTGTGTGCAGGAGACTTGCAGAAATGCAAGTGAAAGTACAGTGTTGGAAAATGTGTATGCACAATAACAAAAGCTTTTATTATTGAATGGAATAAAAGTGGAGATTTAATGGGTGCAGATATTGAATATTAAAGTTGACTGTGTTAATAGATTATATGTACATACATATTTGTGTGGGAATCGGCATGAATTACCGCCAGACTTAGGTTAGATGAAATAACGATGCCGGAAAGTCGGCAGCTGAAGATCCCGACTCAGGTAAGTGACACCCCTAACCTCTCCCCCCAGTGCCTAACCCTAACCTCCCTGCAGGGGTGCCTAAAACTAACCCTCCCTCCCCGCAACCTAAACCTAACCCTCCTGGGGGGGGACGCCTAAACCTAACCTCCCCCCCGGTGGTGCCTGACCCTAACCCCCTTCCCTTAGCCTAAACCTAATCTTCCTGGGGGAGGTGCCTAACCCTATGTTCCCCTTGGAGTCCCTAATCCTAACCCTCCCCTCCCGTGGGGAGAGAGTGTTGTGGCAAGATCAGGGTAAGCCTGCTATGGCCTTGGCTAGATGGGTGCACTTTTACAGATCAGTCCAGGGTCTTGGTACAAGTATCAGTAGCTAGTTTTATTTTGCAGCATAAAGATAAAACAAAAAAAAAAGTGTAGCCTGTCTGGCTCTAACTAAACAATTGATTTCCTCTCTCAACATGGAGGAACCTAACGTCCCTCTCACAAAACATTTATACCCATTTTATACCAAAGTCCCTGGTCTGACCCGGGATTTGGAACACGTTTCCAGCCCGAATCAGACTCTGGACAGGACCCTGTTACACCATGGCATAGCCCGGGTCAGCACTGACACGGCTTTTCCGGTGCAGGTGAGCAGCGCTTCTTCCCATCGCCCTTCCCGACCCTCTTACCTGAATCCGCTGCGGTCCAGAGCCAGGGAGAGCAGAAGGGGTGCGCTGCTTGGACCAGTGCTGGCTGCAGTGGACGCTTGGAGATGATGTAACCTCCAAGCTCCACTGAAGCCGGCCAATCAGGCGGCATGCGGCACGATCTGAGTCATCGTGACCCTGATCGCGACTTTTGCACTGCAGTGTGCCACAGAACGACCCGCGGTAAACCCTGAAAACTACCCGAGTTTGATTATGTGTATATATCGTGGGAAATAAAGAAATGGGTGAGAAAAGAGCACCATCTAGTGTAGTATATTGTAGTATATTAAAACTCTTTCAATTATAAGGAAAACTCACTATCAGGGTTATTCCTGGGATTTGCAACCTGGGTCGATGACCTGGTTCAAGTGTGAAAGGTGTGGCCCGGGTCTTAATGACCCAGGTCACGCCTAAAACAAATTGATCATCTCCAAGCTCCCACTGAATGCCGGAAGACCTGATATATAAATCCCTGGTTTGAAGACAGGGATTTATATCTGAAAGTGGTATAAGAGATGTGCTGCATACATGGTTCTATATATATTATGTATGTATGTGTGAGTTGTATGGGTGTGTGTGTGTGTGTGTGTGTGTGTATATATATATATATATATATATATTCGTGGAGAGAGGGGTGGTCTCTCACCTGAATTGCCCAAATTCTGGTGGGATCAGCTCCCTCCAATGGAGAGGAAAACAAGATTTGCACATTCTGTACCTATTCCAGGTTTTCTGGGCTGCACAACTCAAACTGGAAAAATAGAATTCTGGGTTTTCCAGGCCGCCCAGAGCCAGCAGGAAGTCAGCAGCACATAAAGGGCTTAAAACTCTCACACATGTTGCTCATGGCTTCTGATGCCGGACAACCTGGCCTGGTGATAGGCTGGGGGTAGTGGTGGTTAGCATTAGGGTGCCAGGACTTGGAGGTTCCAAGGGCTATACTGGGAGAGCAAGCCCAAATTGTGGCTGCAAACCACTGCTGACTGATTAGCACAAGGAGTGCTGAGACATATGTTTGTTTGTTATTTATGTTATGTGCTTGTACAGTCAGGTGCATAAATATTGGGACATTGACAGAATTTTCATATTTTGGCCTCTATTCATCACCACAATGGATTTGAAATAAAACAAACATGATGTGCTTTAACTGCAGACTTTCAGATTTAATTTGAGGGTAATTACATCCAAATCAGGTGAACGGTGTAAGAATTTCAACGGTTTCTATATGTGCCTCCCACTTTTTAAGGGGCCAAAAGTAATGGGACTATCAACTCAAAAGCTATTTCACGGACTGGTGTGGGCTATTCCCTCGTTAATTCATTATCAATTAAGCAGGTAAAAGGTCTGGACTTGATTCTAGGTGTGACATTTGCATTTGGAATCAGTTGCTGTCGACTCTCAATATGAGATCCAAAGAGCTGTCACTATCGGTGAAGCAAGCCATCATTAGACTTAAAAATCAAAACAAACCCATCAGAGAGATAGCAAAAACATTAGGCTTGGCCAAATCAACTGTTTGGAACATTCTTAAAAAGAAAGAACGCACTGGAGAGCTCAGCAACACCAAAAGACCCGGAAGACCACGGAAAACAACTGTGGTGGATGACAGAATTATTTCCCTGGTGAAGAAAAACCCCTTCACAACAGTTGGCCAAATCAAGAACACTCTTCAGGAGGTAGGTGTATATGTGTCAAAGTCAACAATCAACAGAAGACTTCACAAGAGTGAATTTAGAGGGTTCACCACAAGATGTAAACCATTGGTGAGCCTCAAAAACAGGAAGACCAGATTAGAGTTTGCCAAACAACATCTAAAAAAGCCATTACAGTTCTGGAACAACATCCTACGGACAGATGAGGCAAAGATCAACTTGTACCAGAGTGATGGGAAGGAAAGAAACTGCTCATGATCAAAAACATACCACCTCATCAGTGAAGCATGGTGGTGGTAGTGTCATGGTGTGGGCATGTATGGCTGCCAATGGAACTGGTTCCCTTGTATTTATTGATGATGTGACTGCTGACAAAAGCAGCAGAATGAATTCTGAAGTGTTTCGGGCAATATTATATGCTCATATTCAGTCAAATGCTGCAGATATCATTGATCGGCGCTTCACAGTGCAGATGGACAATGACCCGAAGCATACTGCAAAAGCAACTAAAGAGTTTTTAAGGCTAAAAAGTGGAATGTTATGCAATGACCAAGTCAATCCCCTGACCTGAATCCGATTGAGCATGCATTTCACTCGATGAAGACAAAACTGAAGGGAAAATGCCCCAAGAACAAGCAGGAACTGAAGACATTTCCAGTAGAGGCCTGGCAGAGCATCACCAGGGATGAAACCCAGCGTCTGGTGATGTCTATGCGCTCCAAACTTCAGGCTGTAATTGCCTGCAAAGGATTTGCAACAAAGTATCAAAAAGTTAGATTTAGGATTGTTTAGTTTGTCCCATTACTTTTGGCCCCTTAAAAAGTGGGAGGCACATATAGAAACCGTTGTAATTCCTACACCGTTCACCTGATTTGGATGTAATTACCCTCAAATTAAATCTGAAAGTCTGCAGTTAAAGCACATCTTGTTTGTTTCATGTCAGAGCCATTGTGGTGGTGAATAGAGGCCAAAATATGAAAATTCTGTCATTGTCCCAATATTTATGCACCTGACTGTATGTCTGCAGGCCTAAACACACCTTTGCTAAGGTGCAGTGTTTGCTGCTATTAAAAAAACACTGCTTTACCAAAAATACCTGCCTGTCTGAAATCCTCATTTCAAGTACCCCGTTTCACTATATATATATATATATATATATATATATATATATATGCGCGTGTGCCAAGGTGTGATATTTTAAAATATAATTTTTCTTTGAGTACTTCTATTGAATAATATCTGAGCACTGCAGAATAGTAATATTTTTTTTTTTTGTTCTATTTTTATATGCTATTTTTATTTATTTTGAGATTTCATTTACCATCCACAACCAGCCTTCAACTATCTATATATAAGCAAGAAAGCGTATCTGTTTGTCATTTATGCACGGCCACAGTTTTAGACCTAGTTCTACCAAATTTGGCTTGGTGGTTGACCAGGATTAGATTTTTGCCTAGGTTTCGCCTTCGTCAGGGCCACACACTGTCACTCAATCCCTAAAAATGGGGTATTCATGCTGGGTACACACTTATTCAATATATGGCAGATCAGACTGTTTTTATACAATTCTACTGAAGACCTGCTTGCAGATTCTACATCCAAGCCTCGCTACTAACTTGTCCAATCTCACTATGCAGGAAAGGGGATTTATTAATGAGGAATTTAATTATAATGGTGAAGAGGGGGAGGTTGAGAATTAATAACCTGATAATTGGAACGGGAAAGGATTAAAAAAAAAAAAATACAGTTCCCGCCACAGAGGCATAACCAGCCCCAGTCTTTTTGAGCTGGCCCTGATTAAAAAAAATACAGGTAACAAATCATGTCGGGGTCGCCCATATTTGATTAATCAGCACCAGGCTCTTGGAGCTGGCACTGGTTCTAAAAATACGAAGAACAAAACAAGTATGGGTTCCCCATATTTTCAGAACCAGCACCAGGCTCCACTAGCAGGGGGGTAATGCCATAACCAGGGGACACACTTGATGGGGTTCCCCGGCCAAAGCATTCATCCCCACCTAACTAGTCAGTCCAGGCCGGGGATTCCTGGGGAAGAGGGGAACCCCCAATAAAGGGGTCCCCCATCTCCAGGGCACCAAAGGCCAGGGCTGAAGCCCGGGGCGATCCCAACACCCTTGGGGCTATGGGTGTCGAGTTGATAGTTCATTAGTAAAAGTTTTTAATATTGTTTTTTACAGGCGGAACTACAGGTCTCATCAAGCCTCCCCCGCATGCTGATACTTGGAGAACCACAACAAGTACCAGCAGGCGGGGCATTAAGGCCCCTGTTAAAAAAAAAAAAAAAAATTAATTAAAATTAAAACAAACACAATTTTTTTAATTTATTTTCCTACACCTTCACCTAGGGGGGAAGCAGCCTTTTAGCTCCTTTACATGGCTGCCGCACATCCAGGACTTCCCCAGTGTCTTCATTCTTCAGGAGCTCTTCATTGCTTCTCCTCCGCCATTGGACTTCCTTCCGCCTTCTCGCGCTGTTTAGTATTAGCTGGTGTAAGGGCGCCATTTTTGAAATGGAAAATACGGCGCCGGTATTATGCACGCCGAGCTATGCACAGGTAAATATTTAAAGTCCAGCAGCAGTGGCAGATGGTGCAGGGATCCCTTCGGATCCCGCACCGCCACAACGCTGATAGTGTGTTGAGTTGCCGGGACCGAAGATCAGTCGCCAGCTCAAGTCTCCACAGCCTACACACTACAATATTGGTCGCCTGGTTGCTGGTCGAGTCTCCTAGTTGTTAAGCATGTTTAAAAATCAGGAGACCCGACAGGCGATTAGGATTGGGTGTGCGGGTTGGTCAACGGTGGGTACACACTTGTCCAATGTCGGTCGGGAGTCGGATCTCCTGCAGATTCGACAAGTGTGTAACCAGCATTACATTACACAGGTTAAGGGGCTGGCTTCAGTGGAAATTGGCAGTATGCCAAAAACCTGTGTGAAAGCTACAAAAGTATCCTTTTAGTCTCACAGGCTGAGCAAGTGTCAAACTTTGACTCATGCCAATTCATATTAATTCCCTAGTTGAGCCGCCCATACACAGTGCGATATGCACTTTCTGACTCAACGGGGGATCTGATGTCCGACATACAGGTGGTCCCCACACACTGTGCAATCAGGTGGACAACCGCCTGATATGCCGGCTCCCCCACCCACATAGCACTGCATGGAATCGCACACCGCATCCCCAGATCAACTGAACATGCAGGAAGATCTGGGGGTGCTATGTACTACTCCACAGGAGTAGTACACAATGGTAGTGCTCCTTACACATTATGCCCCCCCCCCAGCAACTCACCTTCCGTGTCCTTCCAGCAGCCTCTCGTCTCCTTCTGTGTGCCAACAGCAGCCAGCAGGTGTGAATTTGGGTCCGGGCCGCCAGATAATTTCAGCTGGCACACCAGCAGGCAGTGGTAGACATGGACAGACAGCGCTGGCACAATTTGAATCTGGCACCGGTCCCCAAGCTCCGATTGACTCGTGAACGCTTACTCTGACCCTGCACTAAATCCACAGCAGGTGTGGATTTGGTGCAGGGCTGCTAGCTAATTACAGCTTGTGCTGCGGCAGACCTGGACAGACAGCACTGACGCAATTTGAATTCGACGCCGGTCGTGAACCAATCTGAGTTTGCTGACCGGCAGCCAATCAGGAGCTGCCACTGCTGATTGCCTGCTGGTCCACAAGCTGTGATTGCCTCGCTACCGGCAGCGCTCTCCATGTCTGCCTGCAGGTGGGCCGGCACCAAATCAACAGGACTGTACCAGCCCACCTTGTGTGCGTGACTGGGTGCAGGGGGAGCGGCGGGCCACAGAGGCAGTTCAAGCACCATAGTAGCCGCACCCCTAGCACCCACGGCAGTTACAGCACTGTTTGCATGCATGTTAGCAAACAGTGGGGTCCTTTTCAGGATGAATGGAATGGGGTTATTGGCGAGGACAATGTAAACAAATAAAGGCTGCAGGTGTACTTCAGGGTCCAGTCTTCAACACTGTATCCCAGCTAGAGTTATATAAAGAACTATGGAGGGTACTTAATATTAAATTGAATTGGTATATTTTGTCTTGCAATAGCTGAAATTGAATATTTTTTTTCATTCTCTTTTTTTTATTTTTTATTAGTGTATGTTGTAGAAGAAAGAAGAAGGGATGACTCTGGTGAAAGTGCCTGTTTAACTGCTTGTTGGACTGCCCTTTGCTGCTGCTGCCTTTGGGACATGTTAACTTAAATGTACAAAACAAAGCCAGATTGTGGAATGCCTGTACTTCTCCACATTTTACATACTTTTTTGATTTGTTACTATGAAATCAATTGAAACAATTATATGCACTAATTTAATATAACCTCTTTTATCATGTTTCGTCTTTTAAGCTAAGTGCACATAAGCATCAGATTTTTGCCAGGACTTCATAGCATGGTGGCTCTTTGAAAGTCTTTATGCACAGTGATCAGTTACTATCATGCTATTGAAATCTGTATGTAATGCCGGCGGATCGAATACCGACAACGGCAGCCCGGCTGGTCGAAATCCCGACAGCTGAAGGTAAGTACCCGCCCCTCTCCCCCCCTAACCCTTAGGAGTGCTTAACTCTAACATCCCCCCGTTAGTGCTTAAACCTAATCCCCCTCCCTGCGCCCTAACCCTCCCGGGGGGAGGGGGGGTGCCTAATCCTAACCACTCTAGTGGTGCCTAAGCCTAGCACTCCCGGGGTGTGCATATCCCTAAGTCCCCCCGGGGGGGTCCCTAACCTTAATCTTACCCCCCCCCCCCCCTCCCTCCCCGTGGCTAGACGCTAAGACACCCGGCATACATTTGTTCGATATTATTGCTTTCACATCATAGTGGACTTGGCGCATCTTTGGCAAACTCCTGAAGCTCGCTTGCACTTAGCCATAAAAGCATGTTTGTTTTGCTACTCACAACTGAATGACAATTAAAATATTTTAGATTTACAGTCATTTTTATGTCTCAGATGCAGATGTTTATTTTGCGCAAATGGAGTATGTGGTATTGTTACATACTACTATATGGTTATTAAAGATTTATAGCATGTAAAAAAATGTATTTCACTTTGTGTACTAGTTACATTTACTTCATGTAAAAACTATATTTGGCAAATTGAGATTACACTTTCCATAATGCATTTGGGCCATTATCAAGTACCAACAATTGTGCTGCTAAAATTTGTATAAGCTCAATCTTCACTTGCAAAATAAAGTCAAATAGAATTTGGCGTCCTAACCTTAATTGTCACTCTCAAACTACATCAAACTGATAATTGCTGCATGAATTTATTAATTGTCCAATGGTATTCCAAGATTAAAAGTGCAGGCTATTAATAAAATGAACTATGACACCGTCAGGCATTGTTCTCTCTTTGTGAAGGTTTATGCCGTTTTAAGATATTGCTTCTTGTACTAGAATCCCAGCTTTTTGGTGAAGATAGAGAGGAGCATGTACAAGCTGCAAATGACTCATCTTTCTAATGTCTTAGTACCTAGTTTAATCTACCAAAATGGCAATTTTTTGAACAAGCAAGAATAAATCTAATTGATGAATTGGGGGTGAATGGTAGGTATAATTGAATATATATGCTGTGCAATTGGACACCTTAATTGTGAACACACCAGTGATCAATTTATTTGGCATATTTCTACGTGTGTTCTTTATCTTGGGCAAAAGTTCAAATAGTATAGAATGCAATTTACTTGGCAGAAATAGAAGTGTAGATTTACTGTAGTTTGGGAAGCAGTGCACTGCATCCAGGGCAAAATAAGGGATTTGACATACACTGGTACGTGTTAGAAAAGCATACATGTTAAAAAAAATCACGAACCAGATGCAGCCATGCTACATAGCCCCTTCCCCACAAGAAACTGGTGTGTAAAGGAGCAGTTAAAGGTCAGAATTATGAACGTGATGACTTGATAATAAGGACAAATGCTTAGTAGATGCTGAATCACACATTTATGTGCTTATCATAATGCTAAATAATGTAACGCAAACATATGGCAGTTTAAAAGAATAGAGCACTCTAGGAAACAATGGCAGACAGGATGGCAGTGTAATATAAACTTATATGATGGTCTAGAATGTTTTCATTAATCAAGAAACTAGATCAGAGGCCCAAGGCCAGTACAGGGAAGTGGAGGTGGAGTATTTAATACTATTTATTTAGTGAAAGTCACGTAAAGCATTGATTGATTATACGAACAGAGAAGCAGTTATAACTGTAAAGAACAGAAAAACAGACATGGGCCTGGGAACATGTAGTGTGGAAGCCAGGTAAAGCATGCCATTGATTGATTATACGAACAGAGAAACAGCTACAACTATTAACAAAAGAAAAACAGAAATGGGTCTTGCAAACCAGAAGCCTGTCAACAATGACCTAGTAAAGTACAATGGAAAGAAAAGTGGTGCATAATGGAATTGTCCTTGGACCCTCCCACCCATCCTCAAGTTGTATATAGAAAAGGACATGCACAGTTTAACAAACCAAGCACTTCAGCGACAAGGACTGTTAATTTTGTGGCTGAAGTGCTTGGTTTGTTTGGGATCCCACAAAACAAGCTACCAATGGGCTTTAGGTAGCTAACAGTACTGTTAATTGTATGTACAGTTGTAAGATATCAGTGTTGTTATCATTATCACGCAATATTGGCTCATTCCCCTACTAGAACCTACCAGAGCAGAAGACTTTACTTTCATTTCATTTTTATGAACATCAGTTTTTCCACATTTTTAGGATGTAGCCTCCTAAGCCGATCACTCACAAGGTTCCCGGCTGTGCTAAACACTCTTTCCGAGTACGCACTGGAAGGTGGGCAGCTTAAGTAAAGCAAAGCTAGTTTCTACAAGGGGCTCTAAATTGCCTTTTTTTTTCCTCCCAGTGTTCAAAGGGACTGTGTGACATTCTAATTTGTACATTGTCCTCCACGATTCTGTTGATGCTTAGTGTATCAGGTTGCATCAGAGTAGAGGTGTTAATATTTTTAGGCAATTTTTGTAAGCCTGACCAGATGTCATAATGTTGCTTCTTTCTACTTCATGACAGCCATCACTCTAGGATTACATCCCATTCCCTTAGTTCTACACAAAATTTGTTTTCCCCTAGAGACCTCCCACTTACGGTATATAGTCTTTTTTTTTTTTTCTCTGTGGAGATGCTGAACAGGTGGTCTGTTTGCTGATGTTCACCATCCGAAGCCCAGACATTATTTCCCCCGCAGTAATGCTGAGTTGGTTCTGGCTGTGAGTGGAAGTGCCAGAAATGCGGCCGACCCATCGGGCTATGCGGGACGGTCTGCTCATGTACCTGCACGAGTCAAAGGTTAGAGGCATTGAAAAGCTTGCACCAGACACCGGAGCATATGGAGCTGCTTTTTGTCCTCCGCTCACCGCAGAAAGCTGTTACTGTGTCCACGTACCTATTATTGTGTAGCAGAGTCAGCATGGATCAACAGCCCTCCCCAAAAGGCAGCATGTACCCAGCCAAGGTAAGTCTTCATAGAACACTGGTTGGGGAACAGGGGTAAATTACCCCAAAAAGTGGTAAAAATGAAATGGATGGACAGCCGGGCATGCATATTAATCATTGCATGCCCGGCTATCCGTCCATGAGCCCCAGGAATGGAGGTCACTGGCGTCAGGTGCAGCGCCAGTTTCCTCCAGCCCGGCGCCGCAGGTAGGCTTTAGGCCGGACGCCCGCTGAGATATTACCAGCGGGCGCCCGGCACCTTCCATGCAGCGCCGCGTTAGCCGGAGGCTGGAGTTTTCTCTGAACTCCAGCTTCTGGCTCTCCCCATGCGCACTATGGGAGAGACGTCATGACGTTTCTCCCAGAGTTCCGAGGAGCAGCCGGGCGGACAGGATGGCGGCGGATGCAGGAGCGGGGATTAAGGTAAGTGGTTTTTTTTTTTCCTTTGTACAAGTGGCACTACTAAAGGGGCATAACTATGGGAGGATGCTACAGGGGCATTATATGGGGGCACTATTACAGGGGCATTATATGGGGGCTCTACTACAGGGGCCCTATATGAGAGCACTACTATAGGGGCATTATATGGGGGCACTACTATATGATTTTCTTCCCTTCAAATCCAGGGGGGTAACGGCGTATCTAAATATATTTTGGGGTAAAAAAGTTCCCTGACCCCTGTCATAGAAGGTACCTTCTTCTTATAGTCAGGGTGTATAGTAATACTATCTTTATCTGCAGGGTGTCTCCAGCTATGGGAACTAGGAAGAGCGTTTGCAAGAAAGAAACATCTCTCAAATCTTTGCTGCTTGTGATAAAGCTTTCTCAGGAAATTGGGATGTAAGGTTTTGCAGTAATTGTGTGAAGGTAACTACACCTGTTGCCAGTAAGTCTAATTAGCTGCTAAAATTAATGGAGAAAGTCCTTTTGTTTCTAGTGAAGTTCAAGATATCAGAATATTTAATGTGGATCATTTATTGCAGAATATTTATACATCTATGATTTATAACCTGTGGTGATGATCAGGATTTGCTGTTTGAAGACTGGTCTAAAGAAGCAGGTATTTTCCCAATAAAGGAAATTATGCCTAAAGAATGGCAGAATGTTGATAGTGTATTAGAATAGATTGTATGGCCAGTACACATCTGTATATATATTTATTAGTGGGGGAATAGGGCTAGAATTATATATTATGTTAGATGTCACAAATATATTGATCTTGATGGGAGGGAATAGATGTAGTCAACAAATTGACTAGTATATATGTGACATCTAACATAATATATAATTGTAGCCCTATTCCCCCACTAATAAATATATATACAGATGTGTACTGGTCATACAATCTATTCTAATACACTATTTCTAACTTGAATCACACTTTTTTATGTTCTTTTTAATATATTTTAATATGCTGCAAAGTAAGAATGCTTTCAAAAATATAAGTGTCCTGATCTCAACATCATCCAGTCTGTCTAGGATTACAGGAAGAGACCGAAGGATTTGTGCAAGCCCACATCCACAGATGATCTGTGGATAGTTCTCCAAGATGTTTGGAACAATCTCCCTGCTGAGTTCCTTCAAAAACTGTGTGCAAGTGTACCTAGAAGAATTGATGCTGTTTGATTTTAAATTATCTTCTGTTCATTCACTTGATAGTTTATTTGTATCAATTAAAAAATGCAAACCGTTCTATTATTTAAAGCATTCTTACTTTGCAAATGTTTTAGGCAGGTGTAGAATAAATGCTGCACAGTACCATATATCTTTACAGATATATATATATATATATATATCTCTATAAGTAAATCTAATAATATAGATATTTATCTGGGTGCAGGGTGTGCGGTGCTGAGTCCAGTGGGGGTCTGCACAGCGCACCCTGCTCCCATATTTTGCCAATATCTCTACGAGGTCCTGAATCAGGTGTCTCAGCCCTGCACAAAATGCCAGAAAATGGTTGCCACTGCCTTTTTCCCAGCATTGTGCACGTAGTCTACTGTTGCTGCTGACGCCGGTCAACCGCGTCAATCTGCTGACCGCTGGGGAGAGAGGAGGGGCCTCCGAATGGGGATGCACACGTACACCCTCTTGTCTTAATATGCCGCTGTAGGAGCCCCCACAAGTTTTTTGCCCAGGGGCCCCGCCCCCACAGATCTTAATCCGGCCCTGCTGGGTAATATCAAGAGAATTAATCAGATGTATCTGATTAATTATGAGCAGTTCCTAGCTTGGTGTGCTATTCCTAGAGGCAATGCAGCAGCAGAGGAGGTTGTATCCGAAACTACCACCCCCTTGAAGAACGGGCTATATTAAGGGTTCCTTAAAAGAAAAAAAAAATTTACAGAGGAAGTCTAACAATAATGAAAATAAGCTATAGATTATCTGTGTGAGACCTCATTTGGTGTATTGGAATTCTCAGTAAGTGATGGCGAGAAAGAGCTCTATGGTTGCATTTATGGGCAGCTGATGTTCATTCAGAAACCAATCGAAAAATAATAAAAATAGAAAAAAAATGTATTACCATATGTAGGTAATAAATAGGAGGCAATAATACAGTAAATAACGGGAAGTAAATCTGCAAAATTAACTCAGGATAGTCGGAGCAGGTACCCTATGCCATTTTCTAAACAACTGTTTAAGGAAGCTAGAAGTTATAGACCTGGATGGCAATATAGTAACATACTATTCAGGGATGACAAGGCCGTCCTTTCGCCAGTCCTACAAGAGAGGCAATGCTACAAGTTCCCCGCATCCATGCAAATAAAGGGCTCCTGAAATTCGCCAAGCAATGGGAGTAGTCTGTTCTAGACAGAAGGGTTATGGATGTGGTGTCTTAAGTATAGAATTTTCAGAAACCAAAAATGAACAAATTTGTGAAATCAGAGGTTCTGGTGGTAACTTTGTAGATCAAGGCACTAGAAAACGGCTTTAGAAAAATTCATAAGCTGTGAAAATTGTCCCGTGATCAGAAAGAAGAGGTTTTTATGCTCTAATATTTCCGGTCGAAAAATCTACAGGAGGATTCAGACAGTCCTGGACCTCGGACAATTGAACACATTTTTGAAGGTAGAGACATTTCATGTGGAAACCATAAAATCTATTCTGGCAGGTATAAGAAAATGATTTTCTGACGTCAATAGATCTAAAGCACAGGTTCTCAAACTTGGTCCTCAGGACCCCAAACAGTGCCCATTTTCCAGGTCTCCTCACAGAATCACAAGTGAAATAATTAGCTCCACCTGTGGATCTTTTAAAATGTGTCAGTGAGTAATGAGTACACCTGTGCACCCGCTGGGTGACCTGGAAATTGTGACCTGTGTGGGGTCCTGAGGACCGAGTTTGAGAACCACTGATGTAAAGGATGCCTATGGTCATATTCCAGTATGCAAGAGATACCAAAGACTTCTGAGACTTTGCATCTAAGGAAAGCATCTCCAATATACTTGTCTTCCTTTCTGCTTGGCAACACCCTTCAGGGCATTTACAAAGGTCTTGGTGACTCTTATAGCTCATTTAAGAAGACCAGGGATAGCAATCTGGACAAATCTA
The DNA here is from genome assembly GCA_031769625.1 of Taudactylus pleione. Classification (NCBI taxonomy): domain Eukaryota; kingdom Metazoa; phylum Chordata; class Amphibia; order Anura; family Myobatrachidae; genus Taudactylus; species Taudactylus pleione. The sequence continues at coordinate 4,308,574 of JAUIMM010000024.1, read as the reverse complement.
GATGACCTGCTAAATCCTGGAGGTTCAAGAGAAATGGTAAAAGTTGCTGTAAAGAATCCATAAAATTCATTCAGTCTCACTGGGAAAAAGTCAGTTAAGTCCGGTACAGCAAATACAAATTTTGAATGTGCAGATAGACACTCTACACTTTGCAATAACATTGACAGAATTAAGATACGAACATAAAAAGATTGAAAAAAAATTAACTATTACAAAATAAACTAGCCTCCTTGGTACAGGCAGGCGCTAAAATACAATTATGTCTCAGATCACGTGTACCATAGACATAGTCCCTTGGGTGAGGTGGAGGATGAGAAAGTTAATGTGGAACTTACTATGGTATAGCCGAGAAGGGATCACTCTGTGTTACCAAGTAAACCTACATCAAATCACGAGAGACTCTATTTTGGTGGACAAGTACAGAACTAAGTCAATATCAGAGCCACAGTGTTTGGTATTAACTACCGACACAAGCTCTACAAGATGGCGTGCACATCTACTGCAACAAAGTTGGCAAGGTTTCTTATACTCCGCAGGAGAAGATGATTTCCTTAAAACAGCGAGAAACGAGGGCAGTTTTGAAAGCAATACATTGTTTCCAGAATCAATTAATAGGAAGGCACCTTAAAGTATTCAGACAATGTGGCAATAGTGGCTTACTTAAGTCGCCAGGGTGACACCAAGAGTTGAGTTCTAACGAAAGAATTCGGGAATGGGCAGAAGGACATCTCCATTTCCTGTCGACTCTACACGTGCCAGGTAAAGATAACATTATTGCAGATTTCTTCTTCGGGCTCCATAGGGTCCACCGGATCTACCTTGGGGGTATGTAGTTGGATCGCATCCAATGCACCAAACAGCAAAGCTTTGGAGCTCCCAGCGTGTACTGGTCCTCCTCCCTATATACCCCAGCCACAGGCATTCAGTTTTTTTGTGTGGTGTGCGGCAAGACGCACCTGTTATAACAGCGGGACTGCTAGGCAGTCATAGGCTTTTTTCTTTTATGTTTTACCTTAAGATTTTTCAAACTTCAGAGTTTAGTGTTACCAGGCGCCGGGAAAGATGCACCGCAACTCCTAACGCCACCGATGCCAAAATACCAGCACCGCTGTATGCCCTGAAGTTCTTGGCAGGCCTCAGCGTGGCTTAGCTAGCGGCTTTCGCTGAGGCCCGGGACTGCAGTCGGGTCACTGAGATGGCAGGTAAGCAATTCCTCTCGGGGAATTGTGTGCGAAGCAGTCCCCCACCTCCGGTGTTGAGATGCATCAGAGGTGGCTACGGCTGAAGGCCTCTTGCAACATGTCCTCACTAAGGCGGCCGGGGCCATATTGTACGTCGCCAGGGACGGGTGGTAAGACGCACCAGAGCACACTAGTCAATGTCTTGCCTTGAAGTCAGCTTATCTGGCCGTCAAAATCGCAGCCTAGGGAAGATAGGCGCTCCCGCGGCCACTCCTCCCCCCAGACGCATACTTCCGGGTACAAATTCCCGCTTCTGGCTTGTTATAATTGACCACCTCAATTTAGCATTTGTCCGTGCACAACTGAAGTGGTTGGTCTCAGAGGTTTGGTCTGTCTCTCTATATACCTCTCCCTTGGGTTTGGCATATAGCGCACTCTATATCCTACCATTACCCCTTCGTGGCTGATTAGTTGATCCAGAGTCCATATTGCTTTAGCAAATGTGCGTATTTATGCATTGTATGTGACTGTATGCTAGCTGCTGTGTGTACACTGCCTATTTTTTCAAAATTGTTGGGTACATTAATCACTGTGTTTCTCTGAAGGTGTGTGGGGTGTTTCATGGATGCAAAGTCACCTTGCATTTATACTATATACCTTATACCATTTATACATTGTCATGTCTGAAGGTAAAGGTGAAGGTGAGAGCCCTCCATTGCTTATATCCTGTAAGTCCTGTTCTGCAGGCCTGTCCGACAAGGCTGTTAACCAGTATAGATTGTGTAATAACTATTGCAAACAGCTATCCAATATATTTGGTACACCTGCACCAGCACCAGAGTGAACTTGGATGGCCATTACACCTGAGGTTTTGTCCTATTTAATAGGCAAAGACATGGAGGTACAGGCTCTGGCTGCTGCAGTGCCTCATGCTATGGGGTACTCACAGCATGTGCATCATCCTATGTGTATGCCCCCCATGAATTCCTGTTGAGTTAATTCTGCTGCTCACTCTAGTCAGAATATACTGCTGTCTTCAGCCTCTCCGCACAGTGCTAGTTAAAAAGCAGGGGCATAAAAGAGGTTCTAGTCATGTGTTGCCTCAGGAGTCTGACTCGACCTCCTCATCAGACTCTGAGTTCTTGGTCTGTCTCAGTGAAAGAGGACCATCAGTCCCTGGTGAATGTTCCTTCTCTAGTGAGAGCTGTCAGATCTGTCCTCAGTATGGAGGAAAAGGAGGTGTCACTGGCATCTATGGAGCCAATCTTTAGACGTCAGGCAGTGACTAAGGATTGTTTCCCTCAGTCTGGACACCTGTCGAATCTCTTTGATGAAGCATGGGATACCCCTAGTAAGCATTTTCATGCCACAAGGAATATAACCTCTCGGTACCCATTTGCACCAGGAGTGTGTAATAAATGGGAAGTTCCCCCAACGATAGATGCTCATGTGACAAGATAAATCAGGAGCTACGTTACCCATTCCTGCAGCATCCTCGTTAAAAGAGGTTACAATAGAAAGCTTGATCACTTGAAATTGATGTTTTCACTATCTGAAGCTATTACCAGGCCAGCTACGGCTGTAGCTTGGGTGGTCAAGGCTATGGAGCATTGGAGGAAGTCTCTTTAGAATACTATAGTTGATCCAACCAAAGAGCAGCAGTCCCTTCTCAGCCAGATTCGGGAAGCAGCTATGTATATGGGGAAAGCGGGAATTGATGCAGGCATCCTGGCTTCTAGGGTCTCGGCTAACTCAATTGCAGCCTGAAGAACACTTTAGCTAAAGACCTGGAAGGCGGATGCAGGGTCTAAGAAGGCTCTGGAATCTTTGCCTTTTGCAGGGAAGGTACTGTTTGGACCAGGGTTGGATGATATAATGACTTTGGCAACACTGAAGTCTGCTGAATTGCCATCTACGTCTACCTCTAGGAGGCAGTTGTCATCTTGGTCCTTTCGGCCACAGGGTAGGACAAAGAAAGAGTCAGTCCCACAGGATACCGCAGCCCAAGAAATCTTAGTCAACTAAATGCTCGGCTTCCAGGCCAGATGGTAAGCCTACTGTCTGATGGGGCGTGCCTCCCCCTGGAGGATGTCAGGATTGGAGGCCGACTTTTACTGTTCTCCCTGGCCTGGCAGCAGACAACTACAGATGCCTGGGTGTGAGAGCTGGTCTCTCAGGGTTATGCCATCACATTCCTAAGGCATCACCCTCAGAGGTTTGTTGCTATAAACTTTTCTGCAGACACGGTCAGAGCTACGGCCTACTGAGAGTCTATTGGGGCACTCCTGAGGTCAGGAGTCATAGTCCCCGTTTCTGTGATGCAACAGGGAAGGGTTATTATTCAAAGTTATTTTTGATTCAAAAACCCAATGGGTCACACCGCCCTATCCTGAATCTGAAGTCTCAAAAGATTCATCTAGGTGCCCAAATTCTGTATTGAAACTCTACAGTCAATTTTGCTGGTGATGGAGCCTGGAGACTTCATGGTCTCACTGGACATACAGGATGCATATCTGCATGTCCCGATTGCAGGATCCCACCAGGCCTTCTCAGGTACACAGTAGATCAGCCACATTACCAATTCCAGGCTCTACCCTTCGGTCTGGCCACAGCCCCTTGGGTATTTACCAAGATAATGGCAGTCATGACTGCTCATCTCAGAAAACCAGGAGCGAGGATACTGCCATATCTAGATGACCTCGTGATATTGGCCTAATCTCAGGAGATGTTACAATGTCCTCTACGGATGACCATTGTCTTCCTACTGGAGAACTGCTCAATTGGAAAAAGTATTTTCTTTTGCCAACTCAGCAGATGGTGCACTTGGGGGCGCTTCTGGACACCCTGGGATAGAGGATTCTTCTACCAGAGGACAAGATTGTGGCATTACAGTTTCACGTGCACAATCTACTTTGCAATCAGTGTCAGTTCACTTAGCTACAGTATGCAGATACGGTAGCCACATTCGACATGGTGACTTATGCCCAGTTCCACTCCAGGTCCCTAAAGCTGTGGATCCTGACCCAGTGGGATGGTCAGTATCATCAGATAAAGCATCAGATTATTTGCATCTCACCAGAGGTTCGGCTCTCCCTTGCTTGGTGGCTGGAGACGACTCACTTAGACAAGTGTCGTCCCGTTATGGATCCCGGAATGGGTACTCCTCACCATGGACGCCAGTCTGTGAGGCTGGGGAGCAGTGATGGGTCATCACACCTTTCAGGGAAGGTGGATGGACTAGGAAAGTCACCTGCCAATAAATATATTGGAGCTACGAGCAGTGCGCAAAGCACTCAATTTGGGGCAGGACCTTCTTCAGGGCAGGCCTGTCCAGGTTCAGTCCAACAATCAACAGCAGTGGCCTACATAAATCATCAAGGAGGCACACAAAGTCCGGCAGCCATAAGGGAGGTGTCAAAGATTCTGCTGTGGGCAGAGGGCCATCTTCCAGCAATCTCTGCAATATTCATCCCAGGTGTTCTCAACTGGGAGGCAGACTTACTAAGTCGCCAGGACATACACAACGGAGAATGGGCTCTTCATTCGGAGGTGTTTCAACTCCTGGTTGACAGGTGGGGTTTACCGGACGTAGATCTCATGGCATCACGTCACAAGCACAAGGTCCCCAGGTATGGGTCCAGAACAAGGGACCCCTCAGCTGCCTTCGTGGACACTCTGCCAGTGAGATGGAACTTCAAGTTGGCATACCTTTTTCCTCCAATCTCTCTCCTCTCAAGAGTCGTCAGAAAGTGCAAGCAGGAGGGAGGCAGGATGATACTAATAGCCCCTGCCTGGCCCAGGAGGCATTGGTTCTCTGATCTGATATGTATATCTGTAGACAGTCCACTTCCACTGCCTCTAAGGCAGGATTTGCTAATGCAGGGGGTTTACCTCGGCTGGCTTTCACAGCATGGCTCTTGAGTCGTCCTTCTTAAAGGCCAGGTGTTTCTCTGCTTCTGTGATTCAGACAATGCTGAAAGCAAGGAAGCTTACTTCTGCTTGCATCTATCACAGAATTTGGAGTAAATTTTTCCTTTGGTGTTCCCACAGAAAATATGACCATAAAGTTTTCAAGGTACCGAGAATACTGGGTTTTCTTCAGGCTGGATTAGATTTAGGTCTTCGTCTGGCTACCTTGAGAGTCCTAGTTTCGGATTTGACAGTTTGGTTCCAATGCAAGATTGCTCCTCTGCTGAATGTTAGAACAGTCTTACAGGGGGTTTTGCGGCTGCAACCTCCATTTCACCCACCGGTGGCACCGTGGGATTTGTCTTTGGTACTCAGGGCACTGCTGTTGCATCCCTTTGAACCTTTGGATAAGGTGGACTTGAGATGGCTGACTGAGAAGACACTTTTTCTTCTCACCATCTCTTGTCTCGCAGAGTTTCTGACTTGACAGCATTGTCATATTGTTCTCCATATTTGATCTTTCATCCAAATAGTGCGGTCCCAAAGGTGGTTTTCCATTTCCATATAAAAAGGAAAATGTAGTCCCGGCCTTCAAGTCTTCAGACCTGTCTACAGGTGAAGCTTCCTTGGATGTGGTTAGAGCACTTCGTATTTATGTAGATCGGACCAGTTCCATCAGGAAATCAGATTCTCTCTTTGTATTATATGGATTTCACAAACGAGGTTGGCCAGCAAGCAAACAAACGTTGGCTCGCTGGCTTCGTATGACTATATCTCACGTCTATACACAGGCTAGTCTTCCTGTTCCTAACAAGGTGACAGCACATTCCACTCGGTATGTTTGACCATCATGGGCGGTAAGACATGGCACCTCGGGTTGAATAGCTTTGCAAGGCAGCCACTTGGGCTTCCGTTAATATGTTTATACAATTCTATGCTTTTAATACGTTTGCCCCCCAGGATGCTTCCTTTGGGCGGTGGATTCTCCGCTGTGCGCAGGATCGTCCCCACCCTTAAGGGAACTGCTTTTGGATGTCCCCAAGGTAGATCCTGTGGACCCTATGAAACCAGAAGAAGAAATACAGCAGAATTATGGTATAACATACCTTAGATCATTATTTTTCCTTCGAGGTCCATAGGGTCCACAGGGCACCCACCCTGACGCACCTGGCCTCAGTTGGGATCTGTCCTTTAGCCTTTTTTCACAGATTCCCTCTTTGTACGTTGTGTTTCTATTGCAATTTTTCTTCCTTTTCCACTCTCCGTCTCTTGCCATTAGGCTTGGTTACAAACTGAATGCCTGTGGCTGGGGGCGGGATATATAGGGAAGAGGACCAGTGCATGCTGGGAGCTCTAAAGCTTTACGGTTTGGTGCAATTGGATGTGATCCAACTACATACCCCCAAGGTGGACCCTATGGACCTTGAAAAAAAATAATTATCCAAGGTATGTTATACCATAATTCTGTATTTTCTCAGACAACAGGTGTTGCAAGGAAAGTGAGAACTGGATGGAACATTACGTGATGGCTGTACTGTAGTGTACCGTTGTATTCTACAACGAAAGATAACCCACGGCATTTAATATGCCGCTTAACCTCTGGGTGGCGAGTGCTTCACTGATGAAATTTGTACTACTGAATACCATACTGTTAAAGTGGATGGATATCACTGACGAGCGGGCCAATCACATGCACGCAGTGTATTTGCATATTGCATGTTCACACAACCAATCTTTTTAATAATATCACACAAGCTCTTAGAACAGGACGCAAATCATTACACATACATACCTGTACAGTAGTGTAATTGCTGTGTTATGACGGTATAACTGATACTGAGATGCACGCACAGCTTTCAATGAGATGGAGTTATTCTCCAATGGTGGGGTACTCTGTTTACATGTACTAGTATAATATTTTGATAGGAAGACACATTTTTTATTATTAAAAACAGCAGCGGTTGGGTGGAGTGCACACGGATGAGCCTGCTATTGACATTGTTCACAATGCCTGCTGTAATTCGCGCACCTCACATTACTTACACAACAATTGCAGCTCTCAACATGGCTGGTGTGTGTGGGCTAGAGGTTTGGATGAGCGCCTTGCAGAGTGGGCGTCCTGGGTTCAAGACATGGAAGGGGAGAATTTTTTTTTTAGTTTAAATAAATCACTTGGTGGTGTGTGAATTCTGTCATTTATACAAATACATATACAGATGGGTCCTCATAAATCTAGCCTACTTTCACATTAAACAGCCCTTCTAGATGTGCCATGGCGTGAATTGGTAGCGTGAGCATCTTTTATTAGACTTTTTACCTTCAAATGTGTCTAACACAGCGATGCGAATTGATAGCACAAGCAGCTTCTGCTTAAAATGTGTAGCATGCCTATTTCTGTAAGCGAGTGCGGGTGTATCTGCACGCAAAACGCTATGTTACAGTATCAGTGACTGTAACACTGCAAAGTAGTGATTTGCATGCAGATACACCCACACTCGCTCACAGAACATAGGCATGCTGCATATCATTTTAATCATCAGAAGCTGCTTGTGCCAATAAGACGTATTAGAAGGTAAAAAAGATGCACGAAAAGATACTCAGCGCTACCGAGTCACAGCACTCCTGCTCTATGTGTGGCGCAACTTGTAACGAATGGAGGATAGATGTATGTGGACTCATCTCTATTACTGTGCTGCAATGTCCCTGACCCTAGATGTATATTACTGTACCAAGGTCCAATAAAGCAGCCGTAGCTTACATTGACCAGAAGACGCACACTAAGGGGCAGATTTAATTGGGAGTGAGGTTTAGCGAGGAAAAATGCCCAATTTTGGAATACCGTGGGTATGCGCGCTCCCGATACGGTATCCAATTTAAAAAAGTGGTTGTGGGGTTTTCAGCTTTGAAAACCCTGCGCCGCATAAAACATAATAATAATTATTCACTTACCTGCCTGGTGGTCTCCGCGGCTCCTGGTGGCCTCCCCTCTATCTTCTTACTGGAGAGGGGGCTGCTGGGAGGGGCAAGGGTTGCTGGGAGATGTAGTTCTCCCAGCACCCATTCTGGGGGCCACACATACATTCGGAGGGATACACTTCCGCCGGGGGTCACACACTCATGCACACACACAATCACTCATACACACTCAAACACACTGACATACCGCTGCTGCAGTAGTGCTGGACCCGACGCTGGATGTAGAAAACTGCACTTCGGAAGGTGTGTAATTACTGACTAAACTAATTGGATACGTCCGATTGCTTAATTAGTCCACAGGGGGGTTCCGCCGGGGCCCCGGAGCAAGTCCCGCTGATTTTTCCTAAAATTAACGATTGGAGGAAAAAATCACACTTGCTCATGAGGTGTGAGCAAAAAAAAATGCCAGGCGCGTAATAAAAGAAAAAATCTGCACCTGTTTGAATAGCAAATAACCCGCACCTGCAGGAAAAAACGGTGTGGGTTTTTTGGTATTCTCGCACCCAATTGAATATGCCCTCAAGCATTACATGGACCGTGGCAATGCAAAACTACCACTAGGCCAAGAAGGCTTTCACATCCATTTACTGAATCCTTGTGCACCCCACCCACTGCCGTTAGGGACGGCGCAGTGTAATAATAATGATAATAAAAATGTGTCTTCCATTCTACATACTATACTAGTACAGTACATGTAAACACAGACATCACGTCTCAGTGAAAGCTGTGCGTGCCTGTGACCCCTGTCTGAGCCCCTGAGACAAAAATATAAAAAATATATTTTTTTAAAAGTACCGGAATCACACACTTACTATATTGTAATGATTTAATACTTTGTTACACATTCTTCTACGGCCCTGATACCATGACGAAAATACTGTACTATAGTGTACTGAATCACAGCTTCTGTCAGTCAATCATCGGGCAGTGATACAGAAAATGCATTGGAAATATGGTGCATGCGCTGTGCAGTTTAGGAAAAGTGACATCTGGTGGAAAAAAAGTTGTATTGCACATTATGACTTTTTTCCAGTGCTACGCTACGTTCCGTTACGAAACATTCTGTGTGGCGCGAGATGCATGGCGCGCTACATGGCATATGGCGCAACAAACTAACTGGGGCCATCTGTATGCAAGCAAAACATATATCCTCAGAAATCAATTACAGAGTATGGAAAGTCTTTATTTCATGGGCCAACTCTAGAGTTGATTTTCTGAAGGCTGAAATGTCCCAAGTATTACGGTACTGCATGACTGGTTTAAAAAAAGAGTCTTGCATTAATAACCTTCAGTCCAGCAGAACACTTAACGCTGCTATCTGTATCTTAAAGGTTATCTGAAGAGAATCTTGTCAAAATGTCCTGCCAAGCGATGATGAGAGTACGGCCTCAAGTCAGGTCGGTCTTAGCCCCATGGGATCTGAATCTGATTTTGAACACATTAATGTTGTCTCCTTTTGAGCCATTACAAGAGTTTCTTGTAAACTACTAAATGGGAAAGTAGTTTTTTTCTTTTTAACCGCTATTACTTTGGCTAGGAAAGTTAGTGAATTACCGGTGTTACGGGCAGAAGAGCCCTATCAGAATATCTTGCCAGATAAAGTTGTTCTAAGGACACATCCAACGTTCCTGCTGAAAGTAGTGTCAGCATTTCATTTGAACCAGGAAATTGTTACCTTCTTTTTCCCGCAACCTAAAGACGAGAGTGTAGACATTGCATATGCTGGACTTAGGGCCTGATTCAGAAATGTCTGAGGATGAACGTTACTCTCCCATGGTTAGGGGTCTGTGCCTGTGCAGGGCCTGTTCTGTGCATGTGCACACAGACCGCGGGGGCGTGCATGGTTTACCCAGAAATTTTACAGGCCACAGATAGCATCTCCTGCACGCACCTGACATTTTTTAAAAAAATTATGAACCACCAAGTTTATTGTGTGTGCAAATATGGTACAGTATATGTTCAAAATCACCCAGTTGTAATGCTCGTATAATGTTACTTGTGTTATCGGAAATTACAAACCTTCAGAGGGGTAAGCCATTTTGCTGTCACATCCTTCAGTTTTTCCAGCAGGTTGACACCGGTATGCCTCTTAGCTGGTGACACAGCCTGTCTGTGAATGAGCTGGAACGCTTGTCCACGTATACGTAGTGGATACTCTGCATGATGCAGTTTCTAAGCCAAGAATAAGGCTTTTTTAACATCTCAGTACAGGCGAGGAATTGCTGTTTCTGGTAAAATGGAATTAAGAAGAAACTTGGTAGCAGGAACATAGTACCTCAACTAACTATTTAAAATCAAATGCATTGATAACGAATATTGGACACAGATCTATTGCCAGCATGTGTGTCATGATATCAGTGATCTGCTATGCAACTGGATGACCGCTTTCATACTTGCTTCCTCATGCAAAACATTGTTTTACAGTCAATTGTTTGAAACTACTAGTTTTCTTGATCCCCTTCTGTGATGAAGATTCACATGCAGCAGAAGCAGATCTACCATACAAGGATTCTTCTGGTGGATTCCTGGGACGAGTCAGTTAACTATCGCAAATTGGATGCAGGAGGATTACCTCTGATTATTAATGAGGAGATTGATGATTAAGGTGTTGGCGGTGCAGATTGTATGTGCTGGGATATCTCCATGGTGCTGGCAGCTGATGCACAACTACTTGTTATTTTTTTACAGGATTTTTTAAGTTAATTTGCATGAACTTGCAGCAAATGACGCAGGGCCGGCCCCAGGCATAGACATTAGGCAAATGCCTAGGGGCACCTGGACTGCCTAGGGGCATCCCAAGCAGGGCAGGCGCAACCCACTAAGCAAAGCGATGCATTGCAGGGAGGCGCCAGGCTAGAGAGACACTCTCCCCGTCTGCTGTTAGTGTTGTGTCCTCTATTACTGCACCTGTCAAACTTTATGACAGGCAGGCGGCCGGTGCAATGCATAATACCAGTGGAGCGCCCGGCTCCTTGTCTGCCAGGAGCACCACTACCAGGGACAAGCTGTGCGGACAGGAGCCAGAGAAAAGTGCTCTGCAGTAGCTCCTATCATAGAGGCTGTTGCCGGCTGTCAGTAACACCTGCATTATTACTGGCCAGATTTCCTCCTTTGAACCGCCTATTGTAGGCAGAGTCTGATGGTAATCAGATTCAAGACACTAAGGATTGCAGCCGATTTCAAATTGTGAGGAAAGAGTGAAAAAGCTAGTGGCTGGGTGGGCATAGTGCTGCAGAGCCTGGAGAGAGCACTGGGGAGGAGTCGCCAGCAGTCTGCAAGCAGTATAGTCCATGGCAGGAACCCGGACGCTCACCAGAGCAGTAATAACATGAGGAGACTCATTTACACTGGCTGCATGGAGAGGGTGGGACCAATGTGACTAGCCCCGCCCCTTTTCAGATCCACACGAATATCAGCATAATGCCGTAAGGGGGTGGGGCTTAATGATTGAAGGTACCCGCCCCCATCAGCAACCTACTGCAGACAGCCATCTGCTCCATCAAAAAGTAAGTGTACAGTATGTATGCTTTGTTATGTGTGTTAGCGTGCATATACTGTATGTGTATGTATATTAGTATTAATATGCTGTACAGTATGTGTATGCTGTGTTAGTTTCTATGTATGTTAGTGTGTATATACTGTATGCATATGTGTGTTATATATATGTTATTTATATATATATTTGTTTTCATATGATGCTATTATTCAAGTCTGGGTTTCCCTATCTGTGCCTTATTAATTATGAGATGACCCCCGTCAAACAGTAGCTTTCCGAGTGTTTGGTTCTATTGTCTTCACTTTGTTGTACATAGATGACTAGGGAACATATTGTTGAACATTGATTCATGTTCGCAGATCCAGTAGTGACTTCCAACTTGCGTTCCAGGCTGGAGTGGTTTATTGCCCCTAGGTGGTTCGCTGATGGATCTTTATTCTACTAAATTTTTGATGCTATTACTGAAATTTTGCTACACAGATTATGATGGGTTGGGTATGGAAACCCAGTCAGGATACCAACAGCGGCATCTCGACAGAATCCCGACACCAAAGGTAAGTTACCTACCACTAACCCTTACCCCTCCCCTGATACTTACCTTCGGGATCTCGGCAGTTGGGATTCTGGTGCCAGGATCCCGAAGCTTTTGGGATTTCGGCACCGGTTTTTGTCCGTCGGCATCCCACACGCTGGGATGCTGACTACATCCTGGCACGTGACATTGACATCACACAGGAACTCCTTGTAGACCACGTTACCTGGCTGTTAGCAAGTGATGACGGCCATCAGCCAGTGGCTTCAGGGGTCGGCAGCCGCCGTTAACCACCAACGAGCACGAGTTAGCAGGTGAGGGTGAAGGGCTAAACACCTGGCACCAGAAGGAAACTCCTATTCCTGGCTCCATTAACACCAATGCCGCGGGACTGAGAGGACTGCCGGATTAACAACAAAAGGCACGGGTATGTCACAGTGCTGGACACCGCGGCTGGAGATTGCTCATAACAGACATTGATGTGTTGTATATATATATACTGTGCAGGGGTGACGTACGATATCTCCCCATATGGTAAAGGACCTCTTCTCACAGGTTTCCTGACTACCCCCTTCATAGCACAGATAGCCCACAGTGACATTGAGACGATAGGTACAAGGTACTATACAGACAGTAGCCCCTCAAAGGGCTCACTCACCATCACTGTCACAGATACTGACTCATTACCAACAGATGAGGGAGAGGAAGGTTGGTTTACACCACAGATGAATAAGGGAGATGTAGTCTTGCAGACACTATGGAGTGGCACCCTAAAGGAGCCAACTGACTTCCCTACCACCACCCACCACATTTTAATAGACCCTACTGGACTAAGTGTGCACATCTTTTTGGAGGAATGAGTATGTAATGCTGGCTGTTGGGATGCCTCCTATCAGAATACTGACAGTGACATCCCGATGGTTGGTATCCAGACAGGGGTCGGGTAAGTATACTTACCCATCCCCCCCAAACCCTTCCTTTTTGTAGCTTAACCCTAACCCTCCCCACCCCGCTCCCCTAACCCTCCCTGTTAGTGCCTAAACCTAAGCCTCCCCCCTTTGTGTCTAAACCTAACCCTCCCCTCTTAATGCCCAACCTTCTCTAGGGGTTCCTAACCCTCCCCTCTTAATGCCCAACCTTCTCTAGGGGTTCCTAACCCTAACCTCCCCCCAAAACCTAACCCTGCTACGCTCCCTAAACCTAACCTTCCCCCCCTCGCGGGTAATGCTAAGGGCTCCCCAGTCTTACCTGGTTCGGGCTGACGTTCAGACGTCGGGATTAAGATAGGTGTTGGTATTTCCACACCTATCTTAAGCCCCTTGTCTAGATTCCCCTGTCGGTATTGAGACTGGCGACCGAACTACATCCCCTATTTGGAGCAGTGTGTCTCCTAACATAAAATAAAACACATTTTAACATAACATTGTTCTAACTCCTCTTTACTACTTTTTTTCCTTAACATGGTACCCGGTACACGTATTATATAGGTATAGCACTAGGTACAAACCCTTTGTTAACAATACATCCAACATATAGGTGTAGCGCTAAGCATAAAACCCTATCCAATACTACATCCTGATTATGACATTATCTCTTGTAGATGATGCTTGGTAAGCTGTAATACAAGAAATTTATTTTGGCACCAATTGATTAATTGACACAGAGATGTGTATATATAGGGTGGCCCTAGGCAAGTGCAAGAATGGGTGACTGCTGTGTGTGAGAGAGAATGGGTGACTGCTGTGTGTGAGAGAGAATGGGTGACTGCTGTGTGTGAGAGAGAATAGGTGACTGCTATGTGTGAGAGAGAATGGGTGACTGCTGTGTGTGAGAGAGAGTGGGTGACTGCTGTGTGTGAGAGAGAATGGGTGACTGCTGTGTGTGAGAGAGAATGGGTGACTGCTGTGTGTGAGAGAGAATAGGTGACTGCTGTGTGTGAGAGAGAAGGGGTGACTGCTGTGTGTGTGAGAGAGAGAGAATGGGTGACTGCTGTGTGTGAGAGAGAGTGGGTGACTGCTGTGTGTTAGAGAGAGTGGGTGACTGCTGTGTGTGAGAGAGAATGGGTGACTGCTGTGTGTGAGAGAGAATGGATGACTGCTGTGTGTGAGAGAGAATGGATGACTGCTGTGTGTGAGAGAGAGTGGGTGACTGCTGTGTGTGAGAGAGAGTGGGTGACTGCTGTGTGTGAGAGAATGGGTAACTGCTGTGTATAAGAGAGAATGCATGACTGCTGTTTGGTATGTGAGACAATGACGTGTGTGTGTGACAATGGGTGACTTTCATACACCTACATAGTAGCCATATCTATCCTCAGTAAACAAAATAAAAAGCCGGGTAGCTGCATTGAGCAAGGGGTGAATAAATGGAGAGAGGGACTGGGAGCATGGCCAGCAGCTCCCGGAGTGCTGGGCATGCATCCAACGTGACAAAAATGGCTCATGGTCTGGCTTTACTCATGAGATCATGCCCCCTAAATCTTTTTGGGTGCGCGCCTTAGACGTACACAACAATACACCTAGCGGTGCCAGTTAATATATTTGCTTACCAAAAAAATTTGGCTAGGTCCGACCCTGGGAGTGGTGGCTCGGTGCTAATGACACTGCTATTGGGGGGAGAGGAAGACACATTGTTAATGGGAGCCCAGGTTGATATGACACTGCTATGAGCATGGTGCTGTGCTGGGAGAGTGCATGGTGAGGGACGCTATGCTGTAATCTGTGCTATCGGGGGTGCTAATTGAGGGATGATGTGCTGGGTGATGGGTCCTGTATTAGAAGAGAGGTCCTGGGTGAGGGGTACTGTGAAGGGAGAGCCTGTGGTGCTGTGAGAGGAGAATGTGCCCCATAGAATGCATTCTGAGGTGGGGGTATAAAGGACTTTCCCCCAAAATCTGTTCCTTTTTTCTTTAGTTACAGCAGTGTGCTGTGAGGGGAGAGCCTGGGATTATCTGCTGGGGGCACCAGCCAAAATCTTGCCTAGGGCACCAAATAGGCTATGGCCGGCTCTGAAATGACGCAATGGGGAGGAGGTTCCTATATGGTTAACATCCCTACCTCTACTTACTATGGTCTTACAAACAGTACAGATGGCTTCACAAATGTCAGGATTTGGGTAGAAATAATTCCACACTGAAGAGGTGGCCTATGGTAATGGCCTCTTTATCACGGGCAAGAACTGCTTCCACTGGTGGCTGGCTGACTTTGATAAAAATTCAGGAGGAGGATGTTGTTTGTGTCAATTTGTTCTTGTCCAACACATTCATTATCAACATCCGGAGTACAGTCAAATACACAAATATGCCCCTCAACCTCTGCACTTCCACAGTAGCATCCTCATTTCTCACATATGCAGAGGGTGCAGAAATGGTAGAAGGAGGCTTCTCTAGAATTACAGTGTCCATAAATGTCGGACTCGTACATAGGACACCTTTAAGGCGCATATCCACTACACGATATTGCTCTATGAGTGATATCGTGTAGCGTGCCCCCGGCAGTGGTGTGCTCAATGTCATTAATGACATTGAGCACCCACGCTGAATGATCTCAATCATGATATCGTTCAGTGACGTCACCCTCTTTCATCCCCGTACTTGCAGAACCTGACAATATTGTCAGGTTGCCATGCAAGTATGGGTGATGTGCGACATCATCCACGACCAGCGGGAATGCGCATCGCTGGTCATTGACGGCATATCCACTGGCCGAAGTAATTAATGATTTAATGATAATGATATCATTATCGTTCAGTCATTCAAAATATCGGCTAGTGGATATCCTGCTTTAGACTCTCAGGTATTTGTGAACACAAAGTTTGTTCTTCAGCCTTAGTGGGAGTTTTTTGTACAATAATTTGTCTGTTTTAAAGGTGAGACCTCTAGACTCACAGCGAGAAGGTGTTGCATGTGAGAGGTTACAGAATATGCCTGACTGTGTTTGGCCCCTGATTCCAAAATACGTATTCTAGTGCATGAAACAGCAGTAGCAGAACCACCACTTGCAAAGAAAGGCCATGGTCTGAGCCTTTCCTTGCCACTGCGTGTGGTGTATGGCATGCTGGCAGTTTTTTTCTTTAACATTGTAAAATACTGTTTAGATTTCAGGTCCCCTTTCTTATACCTTCTTTCCCTTTGACTGCCTTTAGTACAGATATGATAGAGGGAAAAGGGGAAATGTAGGAAAAATGGTTGCACAGGAATGTCCAATGGTGAGAAAGCGTAGATATTATAATATACACTTATGGTATTTTTCTCAAAATGGGAGGTGCATCCCAGGAGTGTTTTTTGGTACAAAAAGGAAAGAGAAGAAGAAAAGGACTCCTATAGGGGCACACTCCTATTATTATCTCTTAGACTAAACGGTTAGCAAACTGATACCACCTATGAGGACATTGCTACCATATGTCTGGTTGCAATTCTCTACCTCTGGTGGCTAGAGATTAACGTTATTTTTGTAAATATATTGTATAGTCCAATTGACTCTAAGCTAGGTAATACATTAAAACTAAATTTTATTGATTATTAAAAATAAGTAAGTGAAAATACGGTTTCTCCTACATATACATGACAGCACAAAACATACATTTATTTACCATGTGATACACTATATCTATTATTAGTGGTCCACTATTTCATTTATTTATGATGTTAGAGGAACGGGTGTGAACATTTATAGCAATAATATGCATACATCTGGAGCCAATCAGTACATCATAATACCACCATATATCTAGATCCTATTAAGCATTGATACATTTCATTGTATATATCAAGAAATAAGTGTCAAATTCTGTATACACTCTGAAACTGTAGAAATGAAATGCTATGCTCAAAGTCCATGGATCAAACAATATAAATGGTAAATGTACCCAAATACAATATCTTAGTTGGCATAACACCTAATGGTGTATAGTAAAGACAATCCCTCATTCTCCTACTGGGACCAGTAGACTATTATAATAAGATTGTGATTGTCCCTGTGATCTAGTACAATTTTGCCTTGAAAATTGTATTGGTTTAACGATGTTCTGATGATTAGTGGAACCATCTATATGAAGTATATAGTTAAAGCATATTGGAAAAACATGTATCACAGAAATACACAAAAACAAAAGGCGAAATAATAACAAACATATACAACAAACATGAACAAAGGTATGAAATACCTCAATTTTAAAATGCTGAACACCACGGATACCACCTCTATCTTTAAGATGGTGGTTTGTAGTAAGCTTGCTGGTGGGCTCCAAAGTGCGCACTTTGGACCCCCACACCACGGATCAATATACAACAGGGAGAGACTCATGACAGGTACTTTCTTCTACTCTTTCCTGCTCTCTCATTGCAACTAGCTGTCTGGTTTCTCTGCACTGCCGCAAGGTAACAGGGGTACAGACGAGACTGGGTTGCAAAAGCAGAAGCAGCTTTCTATTTTCAAAGTGCCAGTACCCGGGACTCTCATTCCCTGTCCTCTATATATCTAAGACGGGCAATAGCAGATCCAGGGTATATAAGCGCACAACTCTATATCTGGATCTATACCAGGAAATTGTTTAGTACTATATGTACTCTCCCCATTAGGAATTGAGGGACGCCTCTACAAACCACCATCTTAAAGATAGAGGTGGTATCCGTGGTGTTCAGCATTTTAAAATTGAGGTATTTCATACCTTTGTTCATGTTTGTTGTATATGTTTGTTATTATTTCGCCTTTTGTTTTTGTGTATTTCTGTGATACATGTTTTTCCAATATACTTTAACTATATACTTCATATAGATGGTTCCACTAATCATCAGAACATCGTTAAACCAATACAATTTTCAAGGCAAAATTGTACTAGATCACAGGGACAATCACAATCTTATTATAATAGTCTACTGGTCCCAGTAGGAGAATGAGGGATTGTCTTTACTATACACCATTAGGTGTTATGCCAACTAAGATATTGTATTTGGGTACATTTACCATTTATATTGTTTGATCCATGGACTTTGAGCATAGCATTTCAATTCTACAGTTTCAGAGTGTATACAGAATTTGACACTTATTTCTTGATATATACAATGAAATGTATCAATGCTTAATAGGATCTAGATATATGGTGGTATTATGATGTACTGATTGGCTCCAGATGTATGCATATTATTGCTATAAATGTTCACACCCGTTCCTCTAACATCATAAATAAATGAAATAGTGGACCACTAATAATAGATATAGTGTATCACATGGTAAATAAATGTATGTTTTGTGCTGTCATGTATATGTAGGAGAAACCGTATTTTCACTTACTTATTTTTAATAATCAATAAAATTTAGTTTTAATGTATTACCTAGCTTAGAGTCAATTGGACTATACAATATATTTACAAAAATAACGTTAATCTCTAGCCACCAGAGGTAGAGAATTGCAACCAGACATATGGTAGCAATGTCCTCATAGGTGGTATCAGTTTGCTAACCGTTTAGTCTAAGAGATAATAATAGGAGTGTGCCCCTATAGGAGTCCTTTTCTTCTTCTCTTTCCCTTTAGTACAGATATGTCTGCCAGCAGCTGCAGCCCTCGAACCAGTTGGAACCATCTTCTAGCGATTGATCCATGATTTGTTTTTATTTCTGACACCAGCCAAGAAATTATATATACACTTGAGAAATGTTTTGGGGTGCAGATTACAGGTGAGACCACCACAGGCACCATTGCTTACACTGTAAGGATAACACACTATGCAAAATCAATTAGAAAAGACTGCAGATTGTTTTTGTTTTAAACAGGAAAAAATTTAAAAAAATGTTACAATTTTTTTGTATATATTACTGGGAAAAAAACTCAAAACAAAGAGGTCTTCTTGGGGTGCAGCAACTTCCAACACAAAGTATTTTTCGACAGATAAACAATAAGTATTTCCAGAAAATGGTGTAGGTTCACTTTAAGAAACAAAAAACAACCTCAACAGCAGTCAGCATGACAGACAGTTGCTAGTTTGCACAGTGTGAGTATGCAATGTGTGACAAACACACATACTCTGATAAGAGTGATAATGATTCCTGCAGTCACATGTCACAGACACCTACTCCTATCTCCACTCTCCAGATCTATTAAACTAGGACCTAATTCCTCCTAACCTAATGCTGCTTTTTTTTTTTAGCAATTCAATGACTCACTGTTACAGTCCACAGTCCCACACCCACCCCCTCCGGTCTCCTGTGTGAAATGGTGCCGTATCACAAAGGAGGGACTTTTATATGCAATGTAAAGCATGTGAGATCTGACACTGCAAAGATGATGTTTTGCCTTGTTTTGAGATCCGAAGTTGGCAGAAAGACAAGCAGGGACTCTAATCCACTTGTTTCCCCTAAGTTTGGGTGTGTTTCCAGGAAAACCAAACCGCACATCTGTAATATTTACTAAGCAATGGATTTTCAAAATCCAGATTTTTGCCTGCTATATTATAAAAAGACAATAATAGTAAATGCAAAGCAGGCTCATTTTGCATTAAATATTATTGCTCTTTTAAATCTGGCAGGCAAAAATCAAGGGTTTTGAAAATCTATTGCTAAAGGTGCATACACACACAACGATTTTTTGAACGATTATCGTTAAACGATATCATTTAACGATAATCGTTTGAAAAAATCGTTCACTTTCTGAGTCAAACGATGAACGATTATTGTTCATGCGCGTTCACGTTTGTAGTTTGTAGTTCATTCAGACTTGTCAACTCAACGATTTTCATTAAGTTAATATGCAAAAATCGTTTGTAGTTCATAAAAATCGTTCATTACATTTAAATGAACATAGTAAATGAACAACTTTAGTAAACGATTTTAGTTCATTTTTTCAAGGTAGAAAATCGTTTACTAAAATCGTTCATTAACTCAATCGTTGTGTGTGTATGCAGCTTTAGTATTGATACTCCTAGGCCGCTATGACTTAGCATGGTACCAGTATTTTCTATTCTGACCCCATCACTTTCTTAATAGGTTAGAGCTGCATAAAAAAATTAAATATGCATTGTAGTTGGTTCTATTTTAGTGAACCACCCAGGCCCGCCAAGAGCCATGGCGGGCCCGTGTAACAGGGCGCGAGGCCTAATCGCAGGAGGCGTGGCCACGCCCCCTTCCCGAAAAAGAAAAAGCTTTGCAGCGCTGCGCGCTCGGGAGGGGGGGGCGCTCTGAGCCCCCTCACCCCTGCTCAAAGCCAGGGGGGGGCGCGATCAGTGTGATCGCTCCCCCCCACAGGCATAGGAGACTGCTGTGGCTGCTGCTCAGTAGCCGCGAGCAGTTTCCCACTGCAGCTCAGCACACACTGTGTGCTGGGCTGCTGTGAGGGAGGCAGGTGGGAGGCTCCAGACCCGGGCCCCCTCAGGAAGCCTAGGTCTGGGTAATCTGTACCTGCTCCCACCCCCTCTCGTCGCCCCTGAAGCCACCAACACTTGCCGCGGAGGCTGCAGCCAGAAGATATGATGGTTGTTCAGTGTGTATGAACAACCATCTTTACCAAATTGTTGCATTGGTCAGCCCATCGG
Source organism: Taudactylus pleione (assembly GCA_031769625.1). Classification (NCBI taxonomy): domain Eukaryota; kingdom Metazoa; phylum Chordata; class Amphibia; order Anura; family Myobatrachidae; genus Taudactylus; species Taudactylus pleione. The sequence goes on along the minus strand of JAUIMM010000024.1, from coordinate 4,287,959 downwards.
GCAATCCAACATTCAGGTGTGTATCCAGCTTGAATTAAAAGATTTTATTACAGATTTCTTCTATCAATGTGAATGATTGGAGAGATAAAGCACATAATAGCCAGAGGATAATATTGTTTGCAACATATTACATGAAAAGCACAGTATGGCATGCAAAGTCATGCTGGAGGGACCATGCAAAGCAAGTGCAATTAGTATATGTCAGGGAATCGGTACCTAACCCCCCCTTCCCCTAGCCTAACCCTAACCTCCTGAGGGGGTGCCTAACCCTAAGTCCCCCCCGGGAGCCCCTAACCCTCCCCCCACGCGCGGCTGTCCACGCCCTTCCCCAGCTTACCTTCGACTGGTAAGCTGGGTGTCGGGCTCCCGGCGTAGGTCTAATGACAGGCATCGGGATTTCGACACTTGTCGGGATTAGAAAGTGGGGAAGCCGGCGGTCTGGACTTCGTCCATCAGCTTCCCGACTGCTTCCCTATGTCAGTGGTTCTCAAACTCAGGGAATGATTCTGACCCGCTCGCTAAGATGCATACTCTCGCTGCTGCCGCTGATGGTATGCAGTGTGTATGCATTGTGCGCATGCTCATACTTTAGTGAAAGTTTACAAAGCACTCATTCGCTGCACATAGACAGCTCAGCAGAGTGAGTGACAGGGGAAGCCATTTGTAGGTGGTAACGGGCTGGCTATTAAAAACGGGGGAGTGGTGGTGCAAACGCAGGCGTGCCTGAGCATCTCAGTGGCGTTTTAGAGGTGCGCATAATTATAAGACAGCATCATAGTATACGTCACCTGGCTTGTTTTTACACTGAAGTGCTCGCAGACCTTGCGGCAGGGTATGGTCAACCTCAAGCGCTGCGATAGCATCCGATGTACCGATGTTTGCATACACTTCCTGGACATGATGTGCACAAGTAGGCGTCTAAAAACAGGCTGGTGGGTGTCTGCATACACTATGTGATCGCTCTCTAAGAAATACTGGGCGTGCTAATGCATTGCTGTGCGATAGCACTGCCTACACAATTTGCATACACATCGTGCCAGCGATCACATCTAGCGAGCGGCTCTGAATCAGACCCTCAGTCCTCAGGACCCCACACAGTTCACATTTTCCAGGGCACCCAGCAGGAGCACAGGTGTAGTCATTGCTCACTGACACATTTTAAAAGATCCACAGATGGAGTTAATTATTTCACTTGTGATTCTGAGTGGAGACCTTGGAAACTGTTTGGGCTCCTGAGAACAGAGTTTGAGAACTTATGGTGAATCCACATCTTGGGAAAACAAAGCTCATCTTTTAGAAAGAAAAGGCAACAGATGGACAAAAGTGACTGAAGAAGAAAGTAAGTCCCAATAAAAAGTACTGTAGATACTCATTGATCTGCCAACAAGAAAACCCCCAGTTTCTGAGTGGACTTTTGAGCATAAATGTAACCCAGGTTTACAAAATCTCTACCTGGGGCCAGACATTACAGACTGCTAAGAAAAACATTTAACGGATAAAGCAGTAGCTGTTGAGAAGGGGTGTTGGAGTGTAACAATAGTTTACAAGCTATGGCCGAATTCAATTAGAGGTCAAAGGCCGAAAAGTTATTGCCAGTGCACAGTTTTCGCCTGTTTCCATAGTATCGCCATAATCAATTCCATGCCGTTTCCACCTAGGCGAAAACGTCATAGGCAAAAACAGGCGAAAAAGTATCTCCACCAAAAAGCAGGCGTAATGAAGTGCAAAAATCCATATTTTGGGGCACAAATGTTGATACTTGATTCAGAACCCTTTGGACACCACCCCCAATGACTAATAAGGCAAAAATAAACAAAAAAAAAACTTAAAACACCCTAAAAACAACATGTCATTTTAGGGGCAAAAAATAAAAAAACTGTTATATTGGGGGGCTGTATGTTGTAACTACGGTACTTATTTTTCAGAATAAACATTGCTTTATATCAATTTTCCACACTTTTGCTAATATACATATGCCAACCCTTTTACTCAAAATAACTTCACAAAATAATTTTATTAGGGCAATTAATACTCTTCTATATTGATTGATTCCCAGGCTTTTTTATGGGGTACAAACTGAGGGCCTGATTCAGACCCGGACGGTATCTGCAGTCCGTTCGCAATTGCCGATGGTTGCTAATCTGCGCATGCGTATGCATTGCAGTGCACATTCGCGAACTACACTGTACAATCACAGATCCCTCACTCGCCCAGCAAAACCAGCCCAGCAGAGTGAGTGACAGGAGAGGCCGTTTGTGGGTGGTAACAGGGGCAGTCCAGTAAAAACGGGGGGTTCGAGATGTGAACGCAGTCATGCCCGAGTGTTTCAACGCCGTTTTAAAGGCGCGTATAATTAACAGGCAGTGTCATAGTACACGTCACCAGTCATTTTTTTCCTCTGTTTTCCTCAAAATGCTTGCGGTAAAAAAAAAAGCTACCACAAGCACTGCGTTCCCATCCGATAGTGGTTGATGTACCAATGTTTTCACAAACTTCCAGGAGATGACGTGGGGCAGTGGGCGACTCTGCATATGCTAAAAGGGGAGTCTGCATACACAAAGTGAACGCTCGTACAGGTACGATGGGCCTGCTTATGCCTTGGCGAGTGATCGCTCCCCGCCGCGTCATTTTCAAATATTTGCATACGCATCATGCGAGCGTACGCTCATAGCAACCGGGTCTGAATCAGGCCCTGATTTCCCGCCAAAAAACAGGCCTTTTCGCTAGTTTCGCTTTTCACTACATTCGCCTATCTGCGTTTTTGCCTGTTTTATAATTGAAAGGGCGAAAACCGGGGATGCGCATGGATGAAAACATTGCATCCAAACAGGCGAATGAGGCGAAAACATCCCGCATATCGCCAATAGTGGCTTTTCGCCTCTAATTGATTTCGGCCCTATGTATGAAATGAGACGCTATACTGGAGGGGACAGTAGGTGGTGCTATGTTTTTAAGTTATGACTATAGTCTCTTTTTGTTGCAATAGTGTAAACTCTTCCAGAAGTTTGTTTGATTTTCACGTTAGGAAGTTTAATTGTACTCACAATAACATAAGGTTAACCTGTTACAATTCTGTATGCACAAGCACTACAAGGAAGGATGAAATACATAGATGTATGTTATGGTGTGCATATAGGGAAGGAAAGTTTACCAGAATCCAATAATGATAAATTGCTATAGTCAATTCACAGCTGTGATGCAGACTCAGGGGTCTATGGGCCTGATTCAGAGCCGGACGCTCTCACCAGAGTGCTCGCTCTGAATCAGGGCCCTCCACCATGAAAATGGAGCGTCCTCCTGGACGCTCGTATAGCTGTGGGTGACCACCCACAGCTATAGCGAGCGTCCATGATGATGGTCGCGATGGTCAAAGACCAACGCCACCATCGGGCTTGCGACGAGACCCTGCGGTAGGGTCTCGCTGCTGCAAGCCCTGGAGTGATTTTGGCTCTATCAGAGCCAAAGTCACTCCCACTGACATCACTAGTGATGTCAGTGGGGCCAGCTTCAGACGGTAGGCGTTCCCATGGGATTGTAGTCCCCAGCTTCTGCATAATTGTATGTAAAAATCAGCTTAACACGTAGGTCCCTAAATGCTGGATAGGATGTTCTCAGATTCTGTAATTCGCAAATATTGGTAGATAGATATCAATTAATAAAAATACATCCAATGACCAATGGCGTAAGTTCATCCCAGATGCCCGGACGCATGTTCTAATTTGATGATCCCCCCCCCCTAAAAAAGAAGATCAATATGGTGCATATCTATTAGGGGTGAGCGGGTTCGGATTTCTGAAATCCAAAACCCCATCGAGCCCCCCCGATCCAGGCTCGACTTTTCCCGCCTGACTCGGATCTGAAATCGAGGCAAAACTTCATCATCCCGCCTTCCGCGTCTCGCGGGTTTTGGATCCTATATAAGGTAACGGCGTCGGTGCCATTTTCTCACTCGGCTGTGGACAGTGAAGAGGGAGGGTGGGAGTTAGGGCTGACTGGGCTGTGTAGTGTAGTGCAGTGCTGTGCTGCGCTGTGCTGCTGTTGTTAATAGGGGCTGTGTCCACTACTTCAAAGTCCATAGGGGCTGGCTGGACTGTGTTGTGCAGTCAGTTGTCCATAGGGGCCATAGGTGTCCACTCCAAAGTCCTGTGCAGTGTCCCAGTCCTAAAGGGGTGCTGTAGTGTTGTCCAGGGGGTGCTCTGTCCGTCAGGGGTGCTCCCCCCAAGTGCTAAAAAAAAATTATATTTTTTCTGTGTTTGTGAATTGTGTGCACTGTGGCTGCACGTGCATCAACAAAGGAGCAGCGCCAAGCGTGCGCCTGTGTCCCATAAGTAAAGGGCCGGCTGGCTTGTCCGTTAAAGGGTGCTGTAACCCCAAAAGTACACTCCAAACCAAATAAAAAAATATTTTCTGTGTTTGTGAATTGTGTGCGCAGTAGCCGCACGTGCATCAACAAAGTAGTGCCAAGCGTGTGCCTGTGTCATAAGTAAAGGGCCAGCTGGCTTGACCGTTAAAGGGTGCTGTAACCCCAAAAGTACACTCCAAACAAAATAAAAAAATATTTTCTGTGTTTGTGAATTGTGTGCACTGTGGCTGCACGTGTATCAACAAAGGAGCAGCGCCAAGCGTGCGCCTGTGTCCCATAAGTAAAGAGCCGGCTGGCTCTTTTCTTAAAGGGTGGTGTAACCCACAAAGTGCACTACTCTCCAGCAAAAATAAAAAAATATTTTCTGTGTTTGTGTGCGCCTTAGCCGCACGTATATATCAAATCAATATAACATAAATGGAGGACCAAACTTTCTCCGATAAAAATAATATAGGGAAAGATCAAGAACCACTTCCTCCTAGTGCTGAAGCTGCTGCCACTAGTCATGACATAGACGATAACATGCCATCAACATCGTCTGCCAAGGCCGATGCCCAATGTCATAGTAAAGGCCACATACAATCCCAAATGACAAAGTTCAGGAAAATGACCTTAAAAAAAACATTTAAATCATCTGAAGAGAAACGTAAACTTGCCAATATGCCATTTATGACACGGAGTGGCAAGGAACGGCTAAGGTCTTTCCCTATGACTAGTGTGTGTCATAGTAGTATGACTAGTATGTTCATGACTAGTGGTTCAGCTTCACATGACGATGGAAGCCCTCCTCCCACTAAAAAAATCAAACGAGTTAAGCTGGCAAAAGCACAGCAAAGAACTGTGCGTTCTAAGAAGATATCACAAATCCCCAAGGAGAGTCCAAGTGTGGTGGCGGTTGCGATGCCTGACCTTCCCAGCACTGGACGGGAAGAGGTGGCTCTTTCCACCATTTGCACGCCCCCTGCAAGTGCTGAAAGGAGCACCCACAGTCCACTTGCTGATATGCAAATTGAAGATGTCACTGTTGAAGTACAACAGGATGAGGATACTGGTGAAGCTGGCGCTGAGGAGGAAGTTGGCGAGGAGGATTCTGATGGTGATGTGGTTTGTTTAAATCAAGCTCCAGGGGAGACAGTTGTCCGTGGGATGAAAAAGCCCATCACGGTCATGTCTGGGCAGAAGACCAAACATTCCACCTCTTTGGTCTGGCAATATTTCTATCCAAATCCGGACAACAACTGTCTTGCCATATGTAAAGGTGAAATAAGTAGGGGTAGGGACGTTAACCACCTAGGAACATCCTCCCTTATACGTCACCTGCAGCACATTCATAAAAAGTTACTGTCAAGTTCAGAAACTTTGGGTAGAACTGTAAATCTAAATCCGTTTTTCCTGTTTTATCAAAGGAATCGGTGGATGAGGACGACATCTTGCCTCCGTAGAGCCAGTTTGTGCAGGGATACATTAATTGCCAGCTTGTTTTGTGGGGGCCCAAACGAACCAATCATTTCAGCCACAGTCATGTGGCAGACCCTGGCGCTGAAATGATTGGTTTGTTAAAGTGTGCATGTCCTATTTATACAACCATAAGGGTGGGTGGGAGGGCCCAAGGACAATTCCATCTTCCACCTCTTTTTTTTTCTTTGCAGTATGTACTGTTTGGGGCCTAGTTTTTCAAACTGCCATCCTGTCTGCCACTGCAGTGTCACTCCTAGATGGGCCATGTGTTTGTGCCGCCCACTCGTGTCGCTTAGTATAGGCATCCAGCTACCTCGGTGCAACCTTTTGGCCATAAAAACAATATTGTGAGGTGTTCAGAATAGACTGGAAATGAAGGTTATTGAGGTTAATAATTGAATAGGAGCATAAAAACCCACAAATTCTGTGATTTTAGCTGTTTTTATGCTTTTTTAAAAAAAAAATACAGATCCAAAATACAAAACCCAGAACCCAAAACACGGAAGGGTGGTTTTGGCAAAACCAATCCAGATCCAAAACACGAAGAAAGATCCAGATCCAAAACACGAAAAGTGGCCGGTGCACAGCCCTAATATCTATCTATTAGATATGCACAAAAACACAAATATAAAATAGCCTTAAGTGGGGTGAATATATTGTGGGCAATGGAGGAGGTGCCCCTTCAGTGCTGGCGCTCGGTGGCAGGCGCCTCCATTGTCTCCCATAGTTTTGCCCCTGTCAATGACCATGAATATCACTGGTAAATGCACAAGGGAACACATGAGAAATCAGGATTGCACTTATATAGTCCAAAAGGCATGCGCAAAGATGCAGGTATATCAGACTAAAATGCCAAGCAGATCGAAAGATCTAATCTACTGTAATGATAGTTTGCAAAGGTTGCAATATTTGGAAATTTTAGAATACACAATTAACTTATTCAATACACCTGACTATGGCCCTGATTCAGAGCCGGACGCTCTGACCAGAGCGCTCGCTCTGAATCAGGGCCCTCCTCCATTAATATGGAGCGTCCTCCTGGACGCTCGTATAGCTGTGGGTCACCACCCACAGCATATATGAGCGTGCAACAAGATGGTCGCGATGGTCTTGACCATCGGACTTGCGAGTGAAACCCTGTGGTCGGGTTTCTCAACCGCAAGGCCAGGAGTGATTTTGGCTCTATCAGAGCCAAAATCACTCCCACTGACATCACTAGTGATGTCAGTGGGGCCGGCTTCAGACGGTAGGCGTTCCCATGGGAACGCCTCCGTCTGGCAGGCACGCCCACCAAAGGGGGCGTGCTGTCAATCAACATCGACAGCACGCCCCCTTTGGTGCGAGACCCGGAGCGATGGAAAGTCCTTCGCTCGCCGGGTCTCGCGCATGCGCACGACGGAGCTCCCTCCGTCGTGCGCATGCGCAGTGGGGACCATCGACCCACTTGCGAGCGTACTGCCGCTCGCGAGTGGGTCTGAATGACCCCCTATATTGCTTACACTAAAATACCAGTTGAATTATTAATGTAGAAACTGCTAAATACATTTATAGATTTAAACACCGCTGTAGTATTGGTGGAAATGGCTGGATAGTAAAAACTTGGAAAGTCCAGAATGAGGAACAGCAGTAAAGCTGTAGCAGTAAACACAGTTCAGGCAGATACACGAACACTTGTTCAACCCAGCTCACGATGCAGTGTGAACGGGTGACCCGGGTCTGGATCACAGCATAGGAAGAGCTGGAGCTTGGAGATGATCTCACCCCCATCACTATGTTATGTCGGTGACATCATCGACCCTGCAATAAGACAGGTCGGGCAGCCAGTCTGAAAGGGGACTCAGCCGGGTGTCACCCGGGATGGACGAGTAAACTAAATTCTACAACCCGGCATTACGATGTGAAAGGGGTATAATAGCAAATTATGACCCACACCCAAATCTATATAAACAGCAGAAAGTTGCAATGATGAATCTAAGCCAGTGGTGGAAATTCTTACAAATCGGGATAGATAGGGGCTGATTCACAGGTGGGAGCAAAGCAAAGAGGAGCAATTCAGTAACTGGACAAACCATGTTGCAATATAAGGGGTGCATTTATTGCATGCAGGGTAAATACTGCCTCTTTGAGCTCAGCTAGGACACTGTTAACTAATGACAATTATAGTATGAACTGTGGAGATTTAAGGTTGAAATGCTGATATCCAGAGATATTTTTTTGTGGGAAATTGTTACTACGGACCAGAGGTTTATAACCAAGAATTGGATAAGAAAGACATACAGCCTTAAATGTATTAGATGAAGATTACCAGCTACTTCATACAGGACTATTGCAAAGGACATGAGGGATGGATTGCAGAAGATTCATGATATTCTGTTTCTGCTGATGAAATTACCAAATGAGACCTGCCAAAGGAAAGGACATGCAGGAACATATAAATACTATAGTAGCACAGTTATGATTAATAGTGGAGAACAAAGTGGATCCATATTTCTGTGCAGGGTGCCTGACACGGTGCACTGGTTAAAGCCTAAGGAGCATATGTATCAAGCGGTTTTTACATACAATTATGTATAAACTGCAGTTTCTGCATAATTTTATGCATCGATCCTATGTACTAATGGCACAACTTTCGATCTCTCCCCCTGCAGCCCCTGGGCAGTCCAGGAAGCTGACGCTGTGCGATATACCTTGCGGGACAGCGGTTACCGCAACCACTGTCCCTGCGAGTTCCCGGTAGTACATAGTAGGGATATTTTTATTAAAAATGAAAATATCCTCGACGAGTTGGAACATTAATAATAAAGCACAAGTAATATTAGAATACATGAAAATCAAGCTTATAGATCTCAACCAATGTAGAAAGGGCCTTGTACAGCATAAAAAGTATTAAGAGAATGAGAACATGTTTGATATGCAAGAACTCATACACATGAAGCAAGATTGCTCCAAAAGGAATCAAGAAGACAGGAAAAGCCACAGTCACTTATGTACAAATGAATGGTGGGAATCAGTATGTAATGCTGGTGGCTGATTAGCCGCCGGATGAAATACCGACGGCGCAAGCCCAAATGCTCTACATCCCGACTGGGACTGGTAACTACCCTAACTCTCCCTTAGTGGTGCTTAACCTCCCCCTGGTGGTGCCTATCCCCCCCCTTCCTTCACCCTAAACCTAACCCTCCTGGGGAGGTGCCTAACCCTAACCTCACCCCAGTGGTGCCTAATGCTAACCCCCCTTTCCCTAGCCTAACCCTCCCTGGGGGGGGGTGCCTGACTCTAATCCCCCCTGGGGGGTCCCTAAACTTAACCCTCCCCCTGCAGCTAACAACTTATATACCCCCTTACCTTCGTTCGACGTAGTGGCTGTCGGGATCTCGGCATCGGGCTAAATATAGGCCTCCGGATTTTGGCACCTATCTTTAAAGTCTGGCTTTCCACGTCAGGATTCTGGTGGCCAGCATTCTGGATGCCGCTAAGTTAACTACAACCCGAATGGAGTGGCTCTTTTAAAGCACCAAAGGCCCACCCTTTCTACAGTTACATAAGAGGAATTTGATCTGCACTGCACTGTCACAGATGGATTTAGTATCCATGTTGAAGGAATGGTGCAGGCTCTGTATCTGATATGGGGGTGGATCTTCCCTCACCCGGAACAATCTGGCAGCGTTATTAAAATGTGTGCTGTATGCTCTTTGGCCTGTAAGGTGGACTCCTATCTGTAAGGCATATGTTTGCTGAAGGATTCAGGATCAAATTCACTAATAAGCCCCTGGTTTTCACCAGGGACTATTGCAAGGTTTGCGATTCACTGCTGGAAGTGAATTTCCAGCAGTGAATCGCAAAAAATCCATGTAGCAAAAAATCATTTGTATGGATGACCTTAAGAGGTCCTGTCTACAATTCCTTAGGTTTGGGAGTACGCCTGCTAAAAGACCCAAAAGTGTTTCAGTAAGTTACCTTATAGTCATATATACTTTGTCACTTTGTACACCTTTGGCATTTTGGGGGCAGGTGTACTGCTTATTGATTGATTTATTACTCACAGAAGAACATAAATTCTGGATCAGGTATGTATTGAATAAAAGCATACCATTTAATATAAATCAGTAAAAGGCTTATTAAAAGAAGACTTGGCTACAGATGATGGTCACAGTGCACATCTTCAGAATACATGTATATTGGACATAATCATGTTCCATCTAGTTCAAAGTGAAGCTGCTGCTTTTGCTTATTCTATTTTATATCTCTTGACCAACAACCTACTATCTGATTCTAAGGGGTCAATCCAATTAGCTGTGAATTGTGAGTAACGAGTTTGTTTCTTGAAACTCGCAGACTTAACATTAATGCGCGCTCCCAAGAACTCTTCAAGCCAATTAAAAATGCCTATTCGCGGTACTTGCAGTGGAGGGGTGCGAGTTGACTGCCAAATGACATGTGAGAGAAGTGCATAAAAAAGTGGGGAGACCATCCTGTTACCCCAAAATTGATAATTTCGTTAGCAGGACCATATAGAAGGCTGTGTGTGGACTTTAGGAAGGTGCTGTAGGTTTTTAAATGGTGTCAAATGGCTGATTTGTGCTTTTTTTTTTTTAAATATGCAAAAAAATTATAAAAAGCAAACTTTTTTTTTAGTTTAATCTCAAACAAATGAAACGAAAAATGCAAAGAAAAAAGTAAGAGAAAAGGTGATTTTGGGGTACTTGAGGGGACGATTAAAAATGATAAAAAAATGATAAAAAACAATTATTTTTCATTTTAAAAATATTGAAATTAAATTTGGGGTGCATAAACGAAAAAGTTGATTTTGGGGTAATTTGAAGAAATTTTTTTACCCCAAAAATGACATGTAATTATTGGACTAATTAAAATAATTGGAAACTTCCAGTTGCCTAATTACTAATTAGGGAAGGTGTCCAAGGGGTTCAGCACAGGATCCTTCAAATAAAGATTTTCCTTCCCATGTCACCCTCAGGGAGTTGCAAATGGAAAATGCTAATTCAGACTCACTGGTTCAGTGCGAGTTACAAAATGAATTCACTATTCGAATTCAAAGAGAAAATAGCAACTAGCACAGCACAATTGGCACCTAACAGTTGTATTTGTTAGCAGTTTCTCACAGATGCAGAATGGATAGTCCACAATACATACCATTGAACAGTTTCAAGATCCCCTCACCTTTAAAACCTTTGCACCTGATCTACATATTTCCTCATACAGAGGTGTGCAAATTATTAAACTCTCAAATAATTTTTAATAAAGTCACACATTTTTTCTATAAAACTCTTTTATTGACATACTGTTTACACTTCATCAGTGGTGTAACCAGCGGGGGTCGGTTGGTGATCATTCCCTGGGGACCGATAACACGTGGGTGTGTGTGTTGTGTTTTTTTTTGCCGTTGGACCGTGGTGCGTGGAGTGGGGGGGGGGGGGCGCCGCCGCGCCTGGTCCAGGTCCGGTAAAGTCATAGTAGTGCGGACTGCAGTGAGGGGTGTGTGTTTCAAGAGCCAATGAGAGTCAGACAGACTCTCATTGGCTGCTGCGCCCACTGCTGAAGCCGGATGAAACTCACTCATGAGCTCTACCTTCCGGCTCCCGCAGTGGGTGATGGGAGAGACATCATGATGTTTCTCCCATAGTACAGAGCGGGAGGATGGCGGAGCAGACAGCGGTGGGTGTGGCAGGAGCGGAGATTCAGGGAAGTGTTTTGTGTGTGTATGTTTGTTGTGTTATATATGTAAGGGGCACTGTATTAAGGAAATTGAATACCGGAAAGCTGTGGATAAAGTGCAGATCAGTATAATATCAAACACGGCTTACTTATCACATATTAAACCTTAGATACCAAAATAGTCTTTATTTCACAGCATTTGTAATAAATTAATAAAACTTGGACCTTTTACTTTATAGCTATGGAACCTTTTGTGTAAGTGTGGATTATGTAAGTATTAGGGATATGAGAAAAGATGCTAGTTAGGTTTATCTGATTTGGAGCAGATGTGCACACATGCAGCTAATAAACAGTGTTTGCATGCAGGTTATTGTGCATTCACTACTGAGCGTCATGTTAGCAGCGCAACTGTGCGTAATGTGCAGTGTTTATGCATGAGATTCTATCTATGATGGACTTAACATATATATATATATATATATATATATATACACACACATATCTCATTCCTTACTAACAGTTTCAAACTGCAATGCAAATGTGTTACGGGCAGTGAGCTTCACTTCTCAAACAAGGTAGAGACCCCCAGCTATGGGGCCATTCTGTCTGGGAGTGAGACTAAAACCTGTTTAGGATTCAGACAAATTCAATTGTGTAGATCAATGTCTGGGTTATATTACAATTGCCACAACTATACTTGTCTATATACAGGGATTCCCAATTTGTATGTAAAACACTCACAGTATTCTGGTGTATTGTCTATTCTAGTTACTTTTCTCAGGTGGCTGTTTTTCTAGTTGTTTTTGGTATTTCTCTATGCAAGGTTGTCCCCAGAATGGACCTGTCATGGATTCTAAAAAGATTATCGAAAACATTGCCATCTGTACTTAGCTCGTGAGTTGTAACTTAAAATGGCGCTGGTTGCAAAATGGCGTCTTGCAGATTATTGTTTCTAAAATGGAGTCTAGCTGCCATTCGCAAGATGGCGTCGCGCACACTAATTTTTACACTGATTCCATCTCAGTCACTAATCCAGCTTCGACAGTATAGCACCACTGTATCACTACCGGGGGCACTGTATAAGGGGCACTGCATAGGGGGACCACTATTGGGGGCACTGCATAAGGGGCACTGCTGGGGCCTGCATAAGAGGGACCACTTCTGGGGGCACTGCATAGGGGGGACCACTAACAGGTGTACTGTATAAGGGGCATTACTGGGTGAACTGCATAGGGGGGACCACTGCTGGAGGCACTGCATAGGGGAGACCACTACTTGGGGCACTGCATAGGCGGGACCACTACTGGGGGCACTGCATAGGGGGGACCACTACTGGGTGTACTGTATAAGGGGCACTGCTGGGGGCCTGCTTAAGAGGGACCACTACTGGGAGCACTGCGTAGGGGGAACTACTACTGGAGGCACTGCCTAGGGGGGGCATTACTTGGGGCACTGCATAGGGGGGACCACTACTGGGGGCACTGCATAGGGGGGCAATGTATAAGAGCACTACTGGGGGCACTGTATAAGGGAGACCACCACTGTGGGCACTTCATAGGGGGACCACTACTGGGGGCAATGTATAAGTGGAACTGTATAATGGGCACTGCATAGGGAGAAACTGTATAAGGGGCACTACTGGAGACCTGCATAAGAGGGACCACTACTGGGGGTACTGCATAGGGGGGCACTGTATAAGGGACACTACTGGGGACACTGTGTCAGAGGCATAACTGGGGGCACTGCATAGGGGGGACTGTATAAGGGGCACCACTGGGGGAACTGCATAAGAGGGCCCATCACGAGGGGCACTCCATAGGGGGGACCACTACTGGGAGCACCGTATAAAGGGCACTACTTGGGGTACTGTAGAAGGGGCACTGCAAAATGGGCACTACTACTGGGGATATTAAGGTGCATGTGGAATGGAAAGGAATGTTCCGAGTGATGAGAAACAGTGGTGTCATGTTGACATGCCCCCATTTTTCAGTGTCCATGCTCCTTGTGACATGTGGCCATGCCAACTTTTTGGCGCGTGTGACTTTGGCATGGGCACATAGGAGGGGCTCAACTTTTCATCTTGCCCTGGGCTCCAAATACACTAGTTACACCATTGCACTTCATACAACTATTGATACTTAGTATGTTATCCTTTGTTGTGTATAATCACTTTGATATGGTTTGGCATGCTGTTCTAGAGAGTTTCACAGGTTATCTTGATGTCTTCATCCCTATGCAATATTCAGATACATTCTTCTATGAGGCCAGACTTGGTGGTGATCATCTTCTTCTGTTATTTTCTTTACAATTGCCCAAAGATCAGTGCTTAAAGTGGTCCTAGAGAAGTGGTGGAACTCAACCTCCCCAGTGCTTATTTAATAAAGGGACTGTGTATGCCGCAAAAAAAGGGCATGGTCTCAAAAAAGGAGTGTGGTCTGAACAAGAAAGGAGCGTGGTCACACCATAGTATCCACAATTTTAATTGTGACACACAGTAGCACAATCTTATTTACATTACACCGCATCTAGTGCCCCTGATTCACATTACACCACATAGTAGTGTCCCTTATTCATGTTATGACACACAGTAGTGCCCCTTATACACAATGCCCACATTAGTGCCCCTTATACACAATACCCACAGTAGTAGTGCCCCTAATACCCACAGTAGTAGTGCCCCATATACAATGCCCACAGCAGTAGTGCCCATTGCACATAATGCCCACAACAGTAGTGCCCCTTATGCAATGCCCAATGTAGTGGTAGTGCTCCTTATGCAGTACCCACAGTGGTAGTGCCCCCAGTAGTAATGCCCCTTATGCAGTGCCCCTTATGCAGTGCCCCCAGTAGTGCCTCCACTACAGGGGGCATTAATACTGGGGAATAGTAATGCACCCTGTAGTAATGCCCCCAGTGGTAGTGCCCCCAGTAGTAGTGACTCCAGTAGTAATGTCCCCTGTACTAGTGCACCCAGTAGTAATGCCCCCTGCCTGTAGTGGTGCCCCCATTAGTATTGCTCCTTACACACACACAAAAAACACAATACTTACCTTAAATCCCACTCCTGTGTCTGCTGTTGTCTGTTTGGCTGCCCGCTCCTCAGGAAAATGGAAGAGACGTCATAATCGTACTGTGTGTGATTAGAGTTAGGCTGTGGAAGGGACGGTTAGGTTTATACACCTATGGTTACTGTTAGGTTAAGGCTCCAAGGAGAGGGTTAGGGTAAATATTAGGGTTAGAAAAACAAAAAAATGTGTTGCCCATTTCTTTGTCAACGATTTCCATGTCAACCTTTTGACCCTATCGACCCTTTTTCATGTCAACCAAATGATTGTCAACATTTTATTGTTGACTTTTTGTATCACACCCAAATGAACACAGCTGCCACATTTAAATAATAAAAAAAATTCCCTAACAATTTTTTTTAAATAGAGGATCTAGAACACATGCAAACACCTCATTACATTGCAACACAGTTTTACAAAGTTTGTGGCCAGTAAGTCAGGAAAACTATGAAAATGTAAAAAAACGAGTGTCGTTAAGTCTAATCATTTGCACACCAAGATCCAATACACCATTTGGCATGAGATACCCACCACAACTAAGCGGTGTAGCACAGCAAGTTGTGGTTACCATCGATGGCAAAATAGCAAGTAACCATCGATTGTTTCACCAACCGATGATCATCTCTGTTTGTTTGAATGTTGCAGCATAATGGCTTAAATCTATGACAAAGTACCTATTTAACAAAAGGCTGCGTGGCTCAATGTTCTACATCTTTGGAGTGGGGTAGTTTTAGGTTCTCATCCTATAACTGACATATTTATTGCATTGTGTCCCTTCACTTTTTTAATGCATAGTACCCTTTTAAAGCATTAAAAGACAAGTGCTTCAATGGACTTGATAGTAAAACCCTATAGATTGTTTTTCAAATATATTGCATTTTGCAGCTAAATGGCTTAAAACTATGACAAAGTACTTGTTTATCAAAAGATGACTGCGTGTTTCAGATGGATAGTGCACATGTCCTACAGCTTTGGAGTGTGATAGTCATAGGTTATAATCCTATGACAGATGTATTTTTTGCATATTGATTTGTGTCTCTACACTTATGTAATGCATAGTACCCTTTAAAACCATTAAAAGCCAAGTGTTTCAAAGGACTTGATTGTAAAACACTAAAAAAAAAAACTGTGTGGCTCAATTGGATAGTGTTCATGTCCTACATCTTTGGAGTGAGACGGTCATAGGTTCTAATCCTAAAACCGATGTAGTGAAGACTGTGTGGCTCAATGGGCTAGTGTGTATGTCCTATAGCTTTGGCGTGGGACAGTCATAGGTTCTAATTCTCTTCCCAACATATGTTTTACATCTTAATTTGTGTCCCTTCACTTATTTAATGCATAGTACACTTTAAAAGCATTAAAAGTCAAGTGTTTCAATAGACTTGATCGTAAAACCCTATAGATTGTTTTTTTTAAGTATCTTGCATTTTGCAGCATATTGGCTTAAATGTATGGCAAAGTTCTTATTTAACAAAAAAGACAGCGTGGCTCAGTGGGGTAGTGCGCTTGTGCTACAGCTTTTAAGTGCGACGGTCATAGGTTACATTTTGCTTGTGTCTTCTCACTTATGTAACGCATAGTACCCTTTAAAGGCATTAAAAGTATAGTGTTTCAATGGACGATAGTAAAACCCTATAGATTGTTTTTGGAAAGTATATTGCATTTTGCAGAATAAAGGCTTAAAACTATGACAAAGTATGTCTTTAGCCAATGAAGATTGCGTGACTCAATATGCTAGTGTGCACGTCCTACATCTTTGGAGTGGGGCAGTCTTAGGTTCTAATCCTAAAACCGACATGTTTTTTGTATATTGCTTTATGTCTTCTCACTTATGCATAGTACCATTTAAAAGCATTAAAATTCAAGTGTTTCATTGGACTTGATATTAAAACTCTATAGATTTGTTTTTGAAGTATATTAAATTTTGCAGCATAAAGGCTTAAATCTATGACAAAGTACCTATATATCCATAGTATTCAGCATGGCTCAATGAAGTAGTATGCATGTCCTACAGCTTTGGACTAGGGTAAACATAGGTTCTAATCCTACGGAAAATTTGTTTTTTTTGCATATTGCTTTGTGTCTCTTCACTTATGTAATGCATAGTACTCATTAAAAGTAAAGTGTTTTAATGGACTTGATAGTAAAACTGAATTTCTGAAATCCGAGCCCCCCCCGATCCGAGTCGGGAACCAAGTCCGGCTCGGGTTTTCCCGCCTGACTCGGAACTGAAATCGAGGCAAAACGTCATCATCCCGCCTTCCGGATCTCGCGAGTTTTGGATTCTATAAAAGGTCCCCGCGTCGACGCCATTTCTCACTCCGGCTGTGGACAGTGAAAAGGGAGGGTGGGAGTTAGGGCTGGCTGGGCTGTGTTGTGTTGTGCTGTGCTGCTGTTGTCCATATGGGCTGTGTCCACTCCTCCAAAGTCCATAGGGGCTGGCTGGGTGTTGTGCTGCTGTTGTCCATAGGGGCTGGCTGGGATGTGTTGTGCTGCTGTTGTCCATATGGGCTGGCTGGGCTGTGTTGTGCACTCAGTTGTCCATAGTGGCTGTGTCCACTCCAAAAGTCTATAGGGGATGGCTGGGCTGTGTTGTGCAGTGTCCCATAAAGGCTGTAGTCCTAAAGGGGTGCTCTAGAGTTGTCCAGGGGGTGATCTGTCCATCAGGGGTGCTCCCCCCAAGTGCAAAAAAAACATTTATTTCTGTGTTTGTGAATTGTGTGCACTATAGCTGCACGTGCATCAACAAAGGAGCAGCGCCAAGCGTGCGCCTGTGTCATAAGTAAAGGGCTGGCTGGCTCATCTCTTAAAGGGTGGTGTAACCCCAAAGTGCACTCCAAAAAAAATAAAAAATTCTTCTTTTCTGTGTTGTGAATTGTGTGCGCTATAGCCGCACGTCCATCAAGAAAGGAGCAGTGCCAACCGTGCGCCCATGTCATAAGTCTGTTAAAGGGTGGTATAACCCCCAAAGTGCGCTCCACATAAAATAAACAATTATTCTTTTTTTTCTGTTTGTGTGCGAAATGTATGCACAATAGCCGCACGTGCATCAATAAAGGAGCAGCGCCAAGCGTGCGCCTGTATCATAAGTCTGTTAAAGGGTGGTGTAACCCCCAAAGTGCACTCCAAAATTTTTTTTCAATTCTTCTTTTCTGTGTTTGTGTGCGCCTTAGCCACACGTATATATCAATATAAAATAAATGGAGGACCAAACTTTGTCAGAAAAAATAAAATAGGGAAAGATCAAGAACCACTTCCTCCTAGTGCTGAAGCTGCTGCCACTAGTCATGACATAGACAATAAAATGCCATCAACGTCGGCTGCCAAGGTCGATGCCCAATGTCATAGAAGAGGGCATATAAAATCCCAAATGACAAAGTTCAGGAAAATGACCTTAAAAAAACATTTAAATCGTGAACTTGCCAATATGCCATTTACGACACGGAGTGGCAAGGAATGGCTAAGGTATTTCCCTATGTTCATGACTAGTGGTTCAGCTTCATATGACGATGGAAGCCCTCCTCCCGCTACAAAAATCAAACGAGTTAAGCTGGCAAAAGCACAGCGAAGAACTGTGCATTCTAAGAAGATATCACAAATCCCCAAGGAGAGTCCAAGTGTGGTGGTGGTTGCGATGCCTGACCTTCCCAGCACTGGATGGGAAGAGGTGGCTCTTTCCACCATTTGCATACCCTCTGCAAGTCCTGAAAGGAGCACCCACAGTCCACTTGCTGATATGCAAATTGAAGATGTCACTGTTGAAGTACAACAGGATGAGAATACTGGTGTCGCTGTCGTTGAGGAGAAAGTTGGCGAGGAGAATTCTGATGGTGATATGGTTTGTTTAAATCTGGCTCTGGGGGAGACAGTTGTTGTCCGTGGGATGAAAAAGCCCATCACGGTCATGCCTGGGCAGAAACCAAACATTCCAACTCTGACAATATTTCTATCCAAATCCAGACAACAACTGTCTTGCCATATGTAAAGGTGAAATAAGTAGGGGTAGGGACGTTAACCACCTAGGAACATCCTCCCTTATACGTCATCTGCAGCGCGTTCATAAAAAGTTACTGTCAAGTTCAGAAACTTTGGCTAAGACCGTAAGAAGTCCAGGGACACCTAAATCCCTTTGTCCTGTTGTATCCAAGCACCTGCAAACCACACCGTCAACTCCCTCCTCGTCAATTTCCTCCTTAGTCAGAATTGGAAGTAGTCATGCAGGCCATGTCACTGGCATGACTGACTCTTCTATCCAGGATTCCTCTGGAGGATCCTGCATTGCTACGCCTATTGCTGCCGCTGTTGCTGCTGGGAGTCGTTCATCATCCCAGAGAGGAAGTAGGAACACCACTACTTTTTACTAAACTTTATCATAAATTAGGGGTGTGCACCAGCCACTTTTCGTGTTTTGTGTTTTGGATCTGGATCTTTCTTCGTGTTTTGGCTCTGGATTGGTTTTTCCAAAACCACCCTTCCATGTTTTGGGTTCTGAGTTTTGTGTTTTGGATCTGTATTTTTTTTAAAAAAAGCATAAAAACAGCTAAAATCACAGATTTTGTGGGTTTTTCTGCTCCTATGCTATTAACCTCAATAACATTAATTTCCACTAATTTCCAGTCTATTCTGAACACCTCACAATATTGTTTTTAGTCCAAAAGGTTGCACCGAGGTAGCTGGATGACTATGCTAAGCGACACGAGTGGGCAGCACAAACATGTGACCCATCTAGGAGTGACACTGCAGTGGCAGATAGGATGGCAGTTTGAAAAAGTAGGCCCCAAACAGTACATAATGCAAAGAACAAAAAGCGGTGAAAGATGGAATTGTCCCTTATGTTGTATAAACACTTTAACAAACCAATAATTTCAGCACCAGGGTCTGCCACACGACTGTGGCTGAAATGATTGGTTCGTTTGGGCCCCCACAAAACAAGCTGGCAATTAATCTGTCCCTGCACAAACTGGCTCTACGGAGGCAAGATGTCGTCCTCATCCTCCTCATCCACCAATTCCTCACCCTCTTCAGTGTTGTGTACATCCTCATCCTCACAGAGTATTAATTCTTCCCTCTGGAATCCACCACCACAGGTCCATCTGTACGTTCTGGAGGCTGGTCTCCCTGGAACAGTTGATAATTCATTTTTATGAACATCATCTTCTCCACATTTTGTGGAAGCAACCTCCTACGCCTTTCGCTGACAAGGTTCCCGGCTGCACTAAACACTCTTTTGGAGTACACACTGGAGGGGGGGCAACTCAGGTAAAATAGAGCCAGTTTGTACAGGGGCCTCCAAATTGCCTCTTTTTCCTGCCAGTACAGGTACGGACTGTCTGACATCCCTACTTGGATGCTGCCACCAATGTAATCCTCCACCATTCTGTCAGTGGTGACAGTATCATATGCAGTGACAGTAGACATGTCAGAAATTGTTGGCACGTCCTTCAGTCTGGACCACACGTCCAAACCGGCCCTTGACTTATGACACAGGCGCACGCTTCATGCTGCTACTGTGTTAATGCACGTGCGGCTACAGCGCACACAAGTCACAAACACAGAAAAAAAATAGTTTTTTATTTTTTTGAGCACTTTGGGGTTACACCACCCTTCAACAGATGAGCCAGCTGGCCCTTGATTTATGACACTTGGCGCTGCTACTTAGTTGATGCACGTGCGGCTACTGCACATACATTTCACACACAAATACAGAAAAAAAAAAGAATTGTTTAGTTTTTGTGGAGCGCACTTTGGGGGTTACACCACCCTTTAACAGACTTATGGGACACAGGCGCACGCTGGGCGCTGCTCCTTTGTTGATGCACGTGCAGCCGCAGTGCACACAATTCACATACACAGAAAATTATTTTTTATTTTAGTTGGAGTGCACTTTGGGGGTTACACCACCCTTTAAGAGATGAGCCAGCCAGCCCTTTACTTATGGGACACAGGCACACGCTTGGCGCTGCTCCTTTGTTGATGCATGTGCAACCACAGTGCACACAATTCACAAACACAGAAAATAATTTTTTATTTTCTTTGGAGTGCACTTTGGGGGTTACAGCACCCTTTAACAGTCAAGCCAGCTGGCCCTTTACTTAAGACACAGGCACACGCTTGGCACTACTTTGTTGATGCACGTGCGGCTACTGCGCACACAATTCACAAACACCGGAAAAAAAAAAATATTTTTTTTTTGGAGTGCACTTTGGGGGAGCACCGCTGATGGACAGATCACCCTTTGGACAACACTACAGCACCCTTTTAGGACTACAGCCTTTATGGGACACTGCACAACACAGTCCTGCCAGCCCCTATAGACTTTGGAGTGGACACAGCCCCTATGGACAACTGACTGCACAACACAGCCCAGCCAGCCCCTATGACAGCAGCACAACACAGTCCAGCCAGCCCCTATGGACAACAGCAGCATGACACAGCCTAGTCAGCCCCTATGGACTGAGTGGACACAGCCCCTATGGACAACAGCAGCACAACACAGCCCAGCCTGCCCTAGCTCCCACCCTCCCTCTAAACTGTCCACAGCTGGAGTGAGAAATGGCGTCGACGCGGGCACCTTTTATAGAATCCAAAACCCGCGAGATCCAGAAGGCGGGATGATGATGTTTTGCCTCGATTTCAGTTCCGAGTCAGGCGGGAAAAACCCGAGCCGGACTCTGTTCCCGGCTCGGATCGGGGGGGCTCGGGGGGGGGGGGTTCGGATTTAAGAAATCTGAACCCGCACATCCCTAATTTATATAGGGTGTATAACAATTAATTACTTAGAATTAGTAAAAAATACACGGAAAAAAGGGGGGGGGGGCTTGGACTGCACATCCTAATTTAAGCTCTGGGTGTGCACCGGCCCACTTTTCATGTTTTGGTTTTGGATCTGGATCGGTTTTGCCAAAACCACCCTTCCGTTTTGGGTTTTGGATCTGTATTTATTTGGAAAAAATCATAAAAACAACTAAAATTACAGAATTTTGTTTTTTTTAGTTCCTGCGCTATTATTAACCTCAATAACATTAATTTCCACTAATTTCCAGTCTATTCTGAACATCTCATATTGTTTTTAGGCCAAAAGGTTGCACCGAGATAGCTGGATGACTATGCTAGGTGACACAAGTGGGCGGCACAAACACGTGGCACTGCAATGGCTGACACGGTGACAGTTTGAAAAGCTAGGCCCCAAAGAGTACATAATGCCAAAAAAAAAGATGGAATTGTCCTTAGGCCCTCCTACCTACCCATATGTTGTATAAACAGGACATGCACACTTTAACAAGCCAATCATTCCAGTGCCAGGGTCTGCCACACGACTGTGGCTGAAATTATTGGTTCGTTTGGGCCCCACAAAACACTCTGGCAATTCATCTGTCCCTGCATAAACTGGCTCTACAGAAGCAAGATGTCGTCCTCATCCTCCTCATCCACCGATTCCTCACCCTCTTCAGTGTTGTGTACATTCTCATCCTCACAGAGTATTAATTCATCCCGCTGGAATCCACCACCACAGGTCCCTCTGTACTTTCTGGAGGCTGGTCTTCCTGGAAGAATTGATAATTCATTTTGATGAACATCATCTTCTCCACATTTTGTGGAAGCAACCTCCTACACCTTTCGCTGACAAGGTTCCCGACTGCACTAAACACTCTTTCGGAGTATACATTGGAGGGGGGGCAACTTAGGTAAAATAGAGCCAGTTGTACAGGGGCCTCCAAATTGCCTCTTTTTCCTGCCAGTACAGGTACGGACTGTCTGACATGTCTACTTGGATGCTGTCAACGATGTAATCCTCCACCATTCTGTCAATGGTGACAGTATCATATGCAGTGACAGTAGACATGTCAGAAATTGTTGCCAGGTCCTTCAGTCCGGACCAGATGTCCAAACTTGGTCCTGCCTGCCCTTCATCACCGCCAACGGGTTGCTTAGGATATCTAAGTTGTTTCCTGGCAGCCCAAGTTGAGGAGAAAATGAAGGAGAAGCTATTAATGTGTCACGTTCTGCTCCAGCTGACAGTGTTTTCACCAGCAGGTTTTTGCACCTCTGCTGGCTTGTGTCCGCCAGAAAGAGAGACACCACATAGGCTTTAAACCTAGGAACGAGCACAGTGGCCAAAATGTAGTGGTCTGATTTCAACAGATTGACTGACTACCCTCGAATCCTTGCAAAGCGAATGAAGGGCTTCATCCTTAAGTCCCACATACCAAGCGGAATTGCTCCATCTTGGCTCCTCCTTCACTTTCTCCAGCTGCTTCTGCAAAAGCCTGATGAGGGGAATGACCTGACTCAAGCTGGCAGTGTCTGAACTGACTTCATGTATGGCAAGTTCGAAGGGCTGGAGAACCTTGCACAACACGGAAATCATTCTCCACTATGCTTGAGTCATGTGCATACCCCCTCCTTTGCCTATGTTATAGGTGGATGTATAGGCTTGAATGGCCTTTTGCTGCTCCTCCATCCTCTGAAGCATATAGAGGGTTCCACCGTGTCACAACCTCTTGTTTCAAGAGTGTTTGCTGGCGCTCCAGTCTTCAGCATGCAGTCGCTGAATGGCAAAAGTGGCCAGAAATTTTACGGGCCACCCAAAGCGTCTCCTGCACGCCCTTGTCGTTTTTCAGAAAATTACGCACCACCAAATTTATTGTGTGAGCAAAACATGGGACATGCTGGAATTTGCCCAGATGTAATGCCCGCACAATATTGGTGGGATTGTCAGATATCACAAATCCTCAGGAGAGTCTAAGTGGGGCAAGCCATTGGGCGATTATTTCCCCAACACAGCTGTACTCTTGCCTTTGAGTTATTAAGATAAGCAACTTTGAACTCATTGCTGTTTTTAGAACCTTATTCTCAGTTCATTTGTTTTTTATTTATATTATTGGGCTTGTGCAATACTTACCATTTTCCATTTGCACTTTAATCCAACACTTTGGTGTTGAGATTTATCTATCTGTTTTTTTAACTCAGTTATCATTTAATATTATTAATATCTTTGCTCCCTCATTTTTTAGATATTAATTTGACATATAAAGTCATATGTAATATGTGCGTTTTTATTTCATGTAATCATGTTAGTGTGTCCTTTTGAACTTTGATTAAATAATTTTTTTATATATATTTATTGCACTGTGCACTTTCTAAGTGACGCCTGTCGCTGTATCATTCACTTTTTCCACATTTTCGTTTGGGATTTGCCCCAATCCCTCTTATTGGTATTCAGCTGACACCTTTAGGTAGTGCGTCTTGTTATTTATATACCTTGCACTTTATTCATTTACTACAGTTTAAATTATTTTTAATACTATATTTACTGTTGTTGGTTGGCGCCATAGCCATCACATTTGTTCTATCATATATATATATCTAATAATATGGCTATAATTTCTCTTATCTACATAGGAAGATTGTCCTTGCCACCCTTCAGAAGGGATGGCTGACAGGTTTTCACATGTGAAGGCAGAATCCATTTCCACACAATGAAGTCTGCACCACTCATTTATTTATACATACCTGTCTATATCTTTCTCTAGTTATAAATATATCATATATATATATATATATATATATATACAAATGAGCACAAGTGCGGCACTCAGGGCTGTAGAGAGTATAGAAACTGCAACACAATGAATGGTATACAACGTTTCAATCTATTAAGATTTTTGTCAGGTATAAACAGCACAAACACAGACACCTTACCTTTATACTTTATCATACAACAAATGACACCCAGTGTATTGCGCTCCCGCCCAGAGCGGGTCCCAGCGCACATTCATGACGTCAGCCACAACAGGCTGCAGTCGCTGTTAGTGAGAAACACAGCCATCACCATGGAGATATGTATAAACATAAACAATGCAATTGAAGACAGTGCAATAGATAAATACAGGGATCAAGTACATTAATCTATAGCAGTTCATATCAATTCAGTACTAAATCAATAAGACACCTACTAAATGTACAGGTAATAACACATACTATCTAGTCATAGACAATGTATTAAACTTAGGGCATCAGATGTTTAATTAAGACACGCGACTGGTAACACCTCATTAAGACCCTTCGGAACAATCACGTCCAAGAAATGGATCCAAAAGGCCTCACGTCTCAATAACATGCGGCCCCTGTCACCCCCTCTTGCAGGGGCGGGTACATGGTCAATCATCCTGTACTTTAAACAGGAAAGGTTATGACCTGCCTCAATAAAGTGGCGAGCCACAGGCTGATCACTCACTCCTTTGGTGAGTGCAATGCGAATAGAAGACCTATGGACACCCATGCGTTCCTTAAATTTCCTAGAGGTCTTACCTATATAGGTAAGACCACATGGGCACACAATTTGGTAAATCACAAACATAGATTCACATATGAGGTGATGTCTAATATAAAGCGTCTTCCCTGAATGAGGGTGATAAAATGTATCCCCAGATAGCATGTATCTACAAGTGACACATAGACATCTAAAACATCCTAATTTCCTAGTGGGGACATTCCTAGTTACATTATCACCCATGCCAGTGATATCAGTCTTCACGAGTAAATTTCTAAGATTCCTACCTCTCGAATAACAGGCCCGTAATGATTGGTTTTGTAAACCCAAATCCTTATCTGTTTGCACAAGGTGCCACAATCTTTTACTGATAGTATTAATCTCAGGTGACAGAGTGTTAAATTGTGTGACCCATGTAAAATTATCATTAGATTCTGTTCTTATTTTCCTACATAATAGGTCACTCTGTTGAAACTGTAACACCTTGTGCTTGAGCTGTAATAAATATTGCAATTCATAACCTCTGGCTACAAAACGTACAATAAGCTCATCAATTTGCTGGATCGCCAATTCTCTCCTACTATTTATCCTCATCAATCTTATCATCTGAGAATATGGAATACCCATTTTTAGACCTCTCGGATGGCAGCTACTCGCATGCAAGTAAGTATTGCGATCAGTGTCCTTACGATACACCGTGGTCTCTAGCAACATATCAACTAAATTCATCCTAACATCCATAAATTCTATGGTCTCACTTTGAATATTATATGTAAACTTCACCGGACATTCTGAAGCATTGTGACGATCAAATAGCATTTTTAAATCATTACAAGGACCAGTCCATATGAAAAATAAATCGTCTATAAATCTCTTGTAAAATAAAATTCTGGATGAGGTACTAGTGTCACTAAAGAACAACTGCTGTTCAATGTCAAACATATAAATGTTCGCATAGGTCGGAGCCACGGATGAGCCCATGGCGCATCCTTTGGTTTGTAGGTAATACAAACCATCAAATACAAAAAAATTGCAAGACAACACAAGTAACAACAGGCGTAAAATGATATTGATAGATACTGAGTCCAGGGAACCCTTGCTGGTTAACAACTTTCTCACAGACAATAAACCATCCTGATGGGGAATCACAGTATAGAGACTGGTGACGTCCGCCGTCACCAGCCAAATCTCTGTGGATGGTGGTATAACAACTGATTTTAATAATTGTAAGAGCATCGTTGTATCCAACAAAAAATTTGGGTGATCAAGAATCAAAGGTTGTAGTATAGAGTCCAGCAACATCGATGTCGGTTGAAATAACGAACCGCGAGCTGACACAATCTGTCTACCGGGAGGTGGATTAAGTCCTTTATGCACCTTAGGAAGGGTGTATAAAATTGGCTTCAACGGGAAAACAGGAATCAATATTTGAAAAATCTGTTCATCAATAATGGATGCATTTTTCGCTTCACTCAGAATGTCTCTAAGTTCCTTAGTAAAATTGATGGTGGGATCACCACTGAGTTTGATATATACTCCAGGCTCATTTAGCTGTCTCATGATTTCAGAGCGATAAGCATCAATGTCCTGCAATACTATAGCACCGCCCTTGTCCGCAGGGCGAATTATCAATTTATCATTACTACTCAGAGATTTCAATGCACGCTTCTCATCATAAGATAAATTAAAATGTCTAGGTTTGGCTTTGGATTTGGGTAAGACCTCGGTAGTCTCTTTTTCTAATAGTCTCATAAAGGTTTTAATAGATGAGTTACTGGAGAGAGGGTCAAACGTCGATTTTCTTTGTAGGGGTTTGAGTTTCTCAGGAATAGATACACTGGATGTTGTGGAGCTTATCACATTTTTAGAGAAATACTCTTTGAGTTTCAATTTCCGATTGAGTTGAAATTTTTCAGCTTGCCAGCGAAGATCCGAGAAATCGTTTGAAGGGACAAATGAAAGCCCCTTAGATAGTACACTGCGTTCACTCAAGGTTAATTCATGGCTGGACAGGTTGAAAATGATTTCTTCCTTGGTAATATTGGTGGACGTCTTCCACGTCCGCTGCCGTTTGAACTGACCACTTCTGCGGGTAGGTCGTTTCTTAGGGCCCCTTTGGTACGTGTAATGACCCCTAAAGGGACAGAGGGATCACGTCTACCGCGTTGTCTTATCTCAGTGTCGCTAGTATTACTATCCGCAGATGTTTCCGTATCCAAGGTACTCTTAGGATATTTCCCTCTTCTGTGAAAAGGTTTTCTGCGTTCCCCAGATCTATTCCCGGATAACCACCTATAAACTTGATGTTGTTCATAGTCCCTGTTGACCTTGTCTAGTTTCTCTCTCTTAAATTTAATAAGATCCCATTTGTAAATTACCAGCTGGTGATTCAATTTGTCAATCCAATCTTCATTATCATCATGAGAGAGCGTCATGAGAGAGAGAGTACGCAATTGCCCTACCATCGGCCGATTTGATCCTGTGTTTTGCCGCAAATGGATAGCGGTACTCAATAAATGCTCTATGGACTTACTTTTATTAGTTATTGAGCAATCTAATAAGGAGATGGAGTTAGCGAAGGAGAAGATCATCTCATTTGAAAAAGATCACTTACAGACGCTCTTTCATGATGATAATGAAGATTGGATTAACAAATTGAATCACCAGCTGGCAATTTACAAACGGGATCTTATTAAATTTAAGAGAGAGAAACTAGACAAGGTCAACAGGGACTATGACCAACATCAAGTTTATAGGTGGTTATCCGGGAATAGATCTGGGGAACGCAGAAAACCTTTTCACAGAAGAGGGAAATATCCTAAGAGTACCTTTGATACGGAAACATCTGCGGATAGTAATACTAGCGACACTGAGATAAGACAACGCGGTAGACGTGATCCCTCTGTCCCTTTAGGGGTCATTACACGTACCAAAGGGGCCCTAAGAAACGACCTACCCGCAGAAGTGGTCAGTTCAAACGGCAGCGGACGTTGAAGACGTCCACCAATATTACCAAGGAAGAAATTATTTTCAACCTGTCCAGCCATGAATTAACCTTGAGTGAACGCAGTGTACTATCTAAGGGGCTTTCATTTGTCCCTTCAAACGATTTCTCGGATCTTCGCTGGCAAGCTGAAAAATTTCAACTCAATCGGAAATTGAAACTCAAAGAGTATTTCTCTAAGAATGTGATAAGCTCCACAACATCCAGTGTATCTATTCCTGAGAAACTCAAACCCCTACAAAGAAAATCGACGTTTGACCCTCTCTCCAGTAACTCATCTATTAAAACCTTTATGAGACTATTAGAAAAAGAGACTACCGAGGTCTTACCCAAATCCAAAGCCAAACCTAGACATTTTAATTTATCTTATGATGAGAAGCGTGCATTGAAATCTCTGAGTAGTAATGATAAATTGATAATTCGCCCTGCGGACAAGGGCGGTGCTATAGTATTGCAGGACATTGATGCTTATCGCTCTGAAATCATGAGACAGCTAAATGAGCCTGGAGTATATATCAAACTCAGTGGTGATCCCACCATCAATTTTACTAAGGAACTTAGAGACATTCTGAGTGAAGCGAAAAATGCATCCATTATTGATGAACAGATTTTTCAAATATTGATTCCTGTTTTCCCGTTGAAGCCAATTTTATACACCCTTCCTAAGGTGCATAAAGGACTTAATCCACCTCCCGGTAGACAGATTGTGTCAGCTCGCGGTTCGTTATTTCAACCGACCTCGATGTTGCTGGACTCTATACTACAACCTTTGATTCTTGATCACCCAAATTTTTTGTTGGATACAACGATGCTCTTACAATTATTAAAATCAGTTGTTATACCACCATCCACAGAGATTTGGCTGGTGACGGCGGACGTCACCAGTCTCTATACTGTGATTCCCCATCAGGATGGTTTATTGTCTGTGAGAAAGTTGTTAACCAGCAAGGGTTCCCTGGACTCAGTATCTATCAATATCATTTTACGCCTGTTGTTACTTGTGTTGTCTTGCAATTTTTTTGTATTTGATGGTTTGTATTACCTACAAACCAAAGGATGCGCCATGGGCTCATCCGTGGCTCCGACCTATGCGAACATTTATATGTTTGACATTGAACAGCAGTTGTTCTTTAGTGACACTAGTACCTCATCCAGAATTTTATTTTACAAGAGATTTATAGACGATTTATTTTTCATATGGACTGGTCCTTGTAATGATTTAAAAATGCTATTTGATCGTCACAATGCTTCAGAATGTCCGGTGAAGTTTACATATAATATTCAAAGTGAGACCATAGAATTTTTGGATGTTAGGATGAATTTAGTTGATATGTTGCTAGAGACCACGGTGTATCGTAAGGACACTGATCGCAATACTTACTTGCATGCGAGTAGCTGCCATCCGAGAGGTCTAAAAATGGGTATTCCATATTCTCAGATGATAAGATTGATGAGGATAAATAGTAGGAGAGAATTGGCGATCCAGCAAATTGATGAGCTTATTGTACGTTTTGTAGCCAGAGGTTATGAATTGCAATATTTATTACAGCTCAAGCACAAGGTGTTACAATTTCAACAGAGTGACCTATTATGTAGGAAAATAAGAACAGAATCTAATGATAATTTTACATGGGTCACACAATTTAACACTCTGTCACCTGAGATTAATACTACCAGTAAAAGATTGTGGCACCTTGTGCAAACAGATAAGGATTTGGGTTTACAAAACCAATCATTACGGGCCTGTTATTCGAGAGGTAGGAATCTTAGAAATTTACTCGTGAAGACTGATATCACTGGCATGGGTGATAATGTAACTAGGAATGTCCCCACTAGGAAATTAGGATGTTTTAGATGTCTATGTGTCACTTGTAGATACATGCTATCTGGGGATACATTTTATCACCCTCATTCAGGGAAGACGCTTTATATTAGACATCACCTCATATGTGAATCTATGTTTGTGATTTACCAAATTGTGTGCCCATGTGGTCTTACCTATATAGGTAAGACCTCTAGGAAATTTAAGGAACGTATGGGTGTCCATAGGTCTTCTATTCGCATTGCACTCACCAAAGGAGTGAGTGATCAGCCTGTGGCTCGCCACTTTATTGAGGCAGGTCATAACCTTTCCTGTTTAAAGTACAGGATGATTGACCATGTACCCGCCCCTGCAAGAGGGGGTGACAGGGGCCGCATGTTATTGAGACGTGAGGCCTTTTGGATCCATTTCTTGGACGTGATTGCTCCGAAGGGTCTTAATGAGGTGTTACCAGTCGCGTGTCTTAATTAAACATCTGATGCCCTAAGTTTAATACATTGTCTATGACTAGATAGTATGTGTTATTACCTGTACATTTAGTAGGTGTCTGATTGATTTAGTACTGAATTGATATGAACTGCTATAGATTAATGTACTTGATCCCTGTATTTATCTATTGCACTGTCTTCAATTGCATTGTTTATGTTTATACATATCTCCATGGTGATGGCTGTGTTTCTCACTAACAGCGACTGCAGCCTGTTGTGGCTGACGTCATGAATGTGCGCTGGGACCCGCTCTGGGCGGGAGCGCAATACACTGGGTGTCATTTGTTGTATGATAAAGTATAAAGGTAAGGTGTCTGTGTTTGTGCTGTTTATACCTGACAAAAATCTTAATAGATTGAAACGTTGTATACCATTCATTGTGTTGCAGTTTCTATACTCTCTACAGCCCTGAGTGCCGCACTTGTGCTCATTTGTCATTATTTCTGGCTGTGAGGGCACCGGGCGCAGTTACTACTGTACAGGAGTGCCGTACTAGAATGTTAATAAATATATATATATATATATATAATATATATATATAAAATATCTATATTCCCCACTCAAAATCCTGCATTTTTCCCTGGCAGTATATTAGATCATGGGCACTATGCTGCTGGGAGTCGGTTCCCATGAGTGTGTTGGACATGATGTAGTATGCTGCAACTTTGCCAGTCAGTGGAGAATCCAGAGAAGGTAAGGCTTTGTACCCAGCGCAATGTCTCGTGCGGTGGGTCCTGGCATTGGCAAATGCATACACACTTGCCCATGTTGGGTTCGACGGTTTAACAGCAGGGGCCTGCTGCATTCAGCAGCATGGCCCCGCTGATGATATTGCTTATTCGACCTGCTTGCAGGTCCGATGGGCAACATCAGCGACATAGTGGGTACACACTTGTCGATGTGGACGATATGTTGTCCAATCCGCCGGATCGGACGTCATATAGTCTACCGTGTATCCGGCTTAAGGGGAATAGTATGGGGCCCCCAACAACTCAGTTGCCCCGGAGCCCCCACAAGCCTTAATCCGGCCCTGGATTTGCAGGCGCTTGGCTACAACAGGACAAAGGGATTTAGGTGCCCCTGGACTGCTTATGGTCTTAGCCACAGTTTCTGAACTTGGCAGTAACTTTTTATGAATGCGCTGCAGGTGACGTATAAGGGAGGATGTTCCTAGGTGGTTAATGTCCTTACCCCTACTTATTACACCTTTACATACGTAACATTAGGCAAGACAGTAGTTGTCCGGATTTGGACTGAAATATTTCCAGACCAAATTGATGGAATGTTTGGTGTTCTGCCCAGGCATGACCGTGATGGGCTTTTTCATCCCATGGACAACAACTGATTTAAACAAACCACATCACCATCAGAAACCTCCTCGTCAACTTCCTCCTCAGCGCCAGCTACACCAATATCCTCATCCTGTTGTACTTCAACAGTGACATCTTCAATTTGAATAGCAGCAAGTGGACTGTGGGTGCTCCTTCCAGCATTTGCAGAGGGCGTGCAAATGGTGGAAGGAGACACCTCTTCCTGTCCAGTGTTTGGAAGGTCAAGCATCGCAACCATCGCCACACTTGGACTCTCCTTGGAGATTTGTGATATCTTCTTAGAATTAGAACACACAGTTCTTCGCTGTGCTTTTGCCAGCTTAACTCATCTCATTTAATTTTTGTAGCAGGAGGAGGAGGAGGGCTTCCATCGTCATGTGAAGCTGAACCTCAAGTCATGAAAATAGGGAAGGACCTTAGCCGTTCTTTGCCACTGCGTGTTGTAAATGGCATATTGGCAAGTTTACGTTTCTTCTCAGACCATTTCAATTTATTTTTTAAGGTCATTTTACTGAACTTTGGCTTTTTGGATTTTACATGCTCTCTACTATGACATTGGGCATCGGCCTTGGCAGATAACGTTGATGGCATTTTATTGTCTATGTCATGTCTAGTGGCAGCAACTTCAGCACTAGGAGGAAGTGTTTCTTGATCTTCCCCTATTTTATCCTCCATTATTCTTATGGAGTGAATAACCCCTGTAAAAGTTTTTATTTATTTTTATTGAAGGGCAGCGGCCTACACCACAACACACTGGACAGCACCTGTAATGTAAGAAGGGCAGCGGCCTACACCACAACACACAGGACAGCACCTGTAAAAGTTTTTTTTTAATTGAAGGGCAGTGGCCTACACCACAACACACTAGAGAATCCGAACATAGGGGATCCGAGTCCATCTGAACCCTGTTCGGGTGTTCTACGTCTGACTCGGATCCCCATTCGGGGCCAAGCGGCGGCCTCCTGATGTCAGATTCTCGCGAGAGAATCCGACGTCAATGTTCCTCTAGTGTAGGGCAAACCGCTGTGATAGCGGTCTGCCCTACACAGACACAAACACACAGCCGCCAGCAGCAGCTTTGTGTTTGTAATAGCAGGCAGACTCTCATTGGCTGCTGCACGGAGGGAGCCGGTTGAAGCTCACTCATGAGCTCCGTCTTTCGGCTCCCTCCGCGCGTAATACAGCAGAGCAGAGCGGACGGCGGCAGGAGCGGGGATTCAGGTAAGTTTTTTTTTTTTTTTTTTTTTTTTTTACATTTTTGTTTTGTTTTTTAATGTGTGTTTGTAAGGGGGCGCAACTGGGAGGCACTGCTACTGGGGGGCATACTACTACTGGAGGCATACTACTACTGGGGGGCACTGCTACTGGGGGGCATACTACTACTGGGGGGCATGCTAATGGGAGCACTACTACTGGGGGGCACTGCTACTGGGGGGCATTCTAATGGGGGCATCCTAATGGGGGCATACTGCTACTGGGGGCATACTACAGGGGGCATGCTAATGGGTGCACTGCTACTGGGGGGCATACTACTACTGGGGGCACTACTGGGGGCATTGTCTAAGGGACACCACTGCTGGGAGCATTGTATAAGTGGCACTACTACTGTGAGCATTGTATAAGGGGGACTACTACTGTGGGAATTGTGTAAAAGGGTCACTACTGTGGGCATTGTGTAAAAGGGGCACTACTGTGTGTCGTAACATAAATAAGAGACACTACTTTATGGTGTAATGTGAATCAGGGGCACTATGTGCGGTGTAATGTGAATAAGATTGTGCACTGTGACTCCTAGGGCCATAGCCCACTTTGTAGACAAGTACTGTGACTTTGCTGGCCATACCCCACTTTCTAATTTCTGCCACTGCTGTGTGGCAATGTGTCAGAGATGTGCTTTAAACTGTGGTGTCTGTGTCGCTGCGCCGCTGCTCTGTCGCTTGGTAACCAGTAAGCTCACTGCAATCTTTGGCCAATAATGGTGAGACTATAATTTAAACTGTAAGGTGGTCTAAATTGACTGTAAATGACTGGAAATTAAGGTTATTGAGGTTAATAATACTCTAGGAAGAAAAAAGCCCAATTTATGTGATTTTAGCTTTTTTTTGTCAGTTTTTGTAAAAAAAATCCAAATCCGAAGCCAGTCACCACAGTTTGGCAAATCCAAATCCAAAGCCGGACGACTAATTAGAACCAAATCCAAATCCGGCAAAAATGGTCCGGCGCACATCCCTACAACACACAGGACAACACCTGTAAAAGTTTTTTTTATTGAAGGGCAGCAGCCTACACCACAACACACAGGACAGCCCCTGTAACAATTATTTGTATTTTTGGGCAGCAGCCCCTTGATAGGAGCACAGCACCCCTGCACATCTACCTACGCTGATGACAGGTGTTGCTGGCTAACACGGCACGCACACAGAAAATATATATATATATATATTATTTCTAACACTGGTGGTGGTAGGTGAAGGACAAGAAGCCCCTGAACACAGCACTACAGCCATCCCCTATGGACAGGACAACAGCCAGCCCCTATATGGAAAATAGTAGCCAGCCAGCCCCTATGTATATGGAGTGGACAACAGTAGCCAGCCAGCCAGCATCAGCAACAGCTCCCTCCCTCTTAACGGTAGCCAGCCCAGTATTATAATGTATATAAGTAGTAGTGTACTACTAAGTTTATTATTTATATTAGCTCCCAGCTTCCTCCCTCTGCCAGCCCCTATGGACAGGACAACAGCACCCTATATGAACAATAGTAGCCAGCCAGCCCCTATGTATGGACAACAGTAGCCAGCCAGTCCAGTATGTAATGTATCACACAACTGAACAAACAGTATATAACGCAACACTAGCTCCCAGCTTCCTTCCTCTGCACGTATGCTCCACTGCCGGAATGAAAAATGGCAGCGATCGTGGGACCTTTTATAGAATCCAAAACCTGCGAGAATCCGACAGCGGGTTGATTAAGTTTTTGCCTCGATTTCAGTTCCGAGCCAGGTGGGAAAACCCGTACCTGACTCTGTTCCCGGCTCATATCGGGGGCGTTTGGATTTCGGAAATCTGAACCCGCTCATCCTTAATTTAAACATAATAAGAGGTGTTAACATGTTGACACCTGTGGTTCTAATGCATAAAAAGTGTGTGGGTGGGTGCATATGCATACTCTAAGCACTAAGAATTAGAGATGTGCACTGACCCCCGAGTTTTGGTTTTGGATCTGGATCTCCCCTGGTTTTGGATCTGGATGGGTTTTGCCAAAACCTCACCTCCGTGTTTTGTTCAGTTTTAGTTTTGGATCTGTATTTTTTCTTAAAAAAAACATTAAAAAAATCATAAAAACAGCTAAAATCACATAAAATTGGCCTTTTTTGTTCCTACAGTATTATTAACCTCAATAAAATTATTTCCACTCCTTTCCAGTAAATTTTGACCACCTCACAGCTCACAATATAGATTATTTAATCTATTTAAGGGCCAAAAGGTTGCATCCAGCTAGCTGGCTTAAAACTGAGTGATAAATATAGTTGAGGACTGTGCAAAGATGATGGTTGGAGTACCCCTTGAGGATTGAAGAATTGATAATTGGTGCAGCCAGCCCCTGGCTGAAGAATTAATAATTGGTGCAGCCCCTGGCTGAAGAATTGATAATTGGTGCAGCCACGGGCTGAAGAATTGATAAGTCGTGGTGCAGCCACGGGCTGAAGAATTGATAATTGGTGCAGCCCCTGGCTGAAGAATTAACAATTGGTGCAGCACCTGGCTGAAGAATTGATAATTGGTGGTGCAGCCCCTGGCGGAAGAATTGATAGTTGATAGTTAATTGTTGATGCAGCCTTCGGGCTGAGTAGTAGTGGAATACAAAGCTATGATTAGTCCTGCAACAGCCTTGAGGCCTAGAACTCTTGGCAAGTTGTGGCCATTACAGCCTTGAGGGCTGGTGAGGAGTGACGACAGCTGGCCTTTGGGCCGTGAAGCAGGATGCAGCCTTTGGGCCATGTAGCAGCCTTAAGGGCTGAGAAGTTGGAACCCTTGGCTGTTGTGCGACTTGTGCCGTCGGGTTGACACAACAAGCAGCAATTGGTTCAGGATTTTCTATAAAAAATGAAAGGGGCATGCAGGAGAGGCCATTACAGTTTCTGGACATTCATAAACCATAAAATTAAAAATGTGAGGCAGCAATGCCCCAACCAGCACATAATGGAAAGGAAAAAGGCGCAAGATGGAATTGTCCTTGGGCCCTCCAACCCACCCTTACATTGTATATATGAAACAGGACACAGTTTACCAAACCAATCACTTCAGCAATAGGGACTGCCAATTGTGGCTGAAATGATTGGTTTGATTGGACCCCACACAAAACAAGCTGCCAATGCGCAGTGGACATTGGTGGCAATGATCCCATATACAAACTGGCTTACAATACATTAGATTAGATGTTGTCATCGTCATCCCCATCAGTGTGTGCATCCTCCTCTTCTTCACAAAATATGAATTTGTCGCCGCTGGAATCTACCATTACAGAGTCAAACGCTAATGTCTTTTTTGGACTTAAGTGCTGGTAAAGGTTTTCCTCGTGGAATTTGTAATTCATTTTGATGAACATCATCTTTTCCACATTTTGGGGAAATAACCTCCTACGACGATCACTGACAAGGTTCCCGGCTGCGCTGAAAACTCTTCAGAGTACACACTGGAGGGTGGGCAACTTAAGTACAGCAAAGCCAGTTTGTGTAAGGGACTCCAAATTGCCATTTCCGCTATCCCTAATATAGTCATCCACCATTACCTGAATCGTGACCGTATCAGACAAAGTCACAGTAGACATGTCACTCATTGTAGGCAGTTCTTTCAGACCCAGCCATATGTCATTAGATTTTGCTGACTGATCTGCATCACCACCAGCAGTGGGTCTCTTAGGAAAATTTAGTTTTTACTTGGCAGCTGTAGAAAATTAAGGAGGAGATGCTACCATGTCACGTTCCACTTGAGCTGACAATTATTTCACCACCAGCTCTTTACATCTTTTCAGATTTATGTCCGTTGGAAAGAAAGACACAAGGTTAAACCTACGATCAAGTAAGGTCACCAAAATGTAGTGATCTGATTTCAAGAGATTGACGACCCTTGGATCCTGTTGAAGCAAATTAAGTGCTTGATCTACAAATCCGACATGAACTTAGCGTAATCACTCTGTTTCAGCTCCTCCTTCAGTTTCTCCAGCTGCTTTTACAAAAGTCTGATTAGGGGAATGACCTTACTCAATTCCAAATGGTTTGAGAACCTTGCACAATACAGAAATTATTCTCCACTGCGCTTGGCTAAGATGCATTCCCACTCCTTTCCCTATGTCATAGGCTGTTGTGTAGCCTTGGATAGCCTTTTGCTGCTCCTACATCAGCTGAAGCATATAGAGGGTAGAATTCCACCTAGTTACTACCTCTTGCTTCTGCTAATAGCAGGACAAATTCAACAGTATTTGCTAATGCTGCAATCTTTACACACCGTTGCTGAATATCGAAAATGTCCTGAAATCTTCGTGTCACCTAGAGCATCTCCTGCATGCCCCTGTCATTTTAAAAAAAATATTGCACCACCAAATTAATTGTGTTAGCAAAACATGGGACGTGTTTGAATTCACCCAGATGTAATGATTGCACAATATTGGTGGCATTGTCAGAAATCACAAATCACGAGGAGAGTCCAAGCGGGGTAAGCTATTTTGCAATGATTTCCCTGAGTATTCTAAGAGGTTCTCAGTGGTATGCCTCTTAGTGAAGCTGGTGATACACAGAGTAGCCTGCCTCTGAATGACCTGCCATTTGTTAGATGATGCTGCTGCTGTTTCTGTTTGCTCTGTTGGAGGCAATACACTTACCCAGTGGACAGTCAGTCATGTAATCTTTAGTTTGCCCTGTCCTGCTTGTCCACATTTCTGTGGTTAAGTGGACAGTGGGTACAATGGCATTTCAGAGGACACTAAAGTTTTTTTTTTTTAATGTCTTTGTACAGACTGGGAACTGCTGTTCTAGTGAAGAGGAATCTAGAAGGGACTTGGTTGTGAGGACACAGGGCCTCAATTATCTGTCTAAAACACACTGCAGTAATGGTGGATACTGGACACACATCTAAGACCAGCATAGCTGTTATAGTGTCAGTAATCTGCTGTTCAACTGTTCAGAGAGAAAATGATGCCGATCAACTGGGTGACTGCTGTCATACTTGTTCCCCATTGCAAAGGATTGTTTAACAGTCAATTGTTTTGTTAAACTAAAAGTAGTCTTCCTCCTGGTCCACTTCTGGGATGAAAATCCACTCACAGCAGCAGCAGGAACAGGCGTAGAACTCAAGGATCCTTCTGAGGAATCATGGATAGGAGTGGAGTAAGTAATTCTTATGAAATTGGATGCAGGACTACTTCCTGTCATGATTGAGGATGTTAATGATACAGGTGTTGGTGGTGGAGATTGCAGGTGCTTGGATCTAACAGAGAGAAAGGAGCAGCTAGGTGACGTCTGTACTGATATGTTTTTAGCCAAAGTTTCAGAATTTTGCAAACACTTTTGATGAATGCGCTGCAAGTGATGTAACAGGGAGGCGGTTCCTAGATAGTTATGGTCCTTACCTCTACTCACTCTTGCTTTGCAAAGGGTACAGATGGTTTGATAATTGTTGTCCGGATTTGGGTGGTAATAATTCCACACATGAGAGGTGTATTTTTTTGTCTTTTGCCCCAGCATGACAATGGGCTTTTTCATACCTTGGGCAACAACTGTTGCCTGATTTACAGAAACAACATCCTCGGCATCAATATCATCATCTT
This sequence comes from Taudactylus pleione, assembly GCA_031769625.1. Taxonomy (NCBI): domain Eukaryota; kingdom Metazoa; phylum Chordata; class Amphibia; order Anura; family Myobatrachidae; genus Taudactylus; species Taudactylus pleione. The sequence goes on along the minus strand of JAUIMM010000024.1, from coordinate 4,249,656 downwards.
CCTTATTAGCACCAACTACAGAAACATCCTCCTCATCCTCCTGGTGCAATTCCACAGAAGCATCCTCGATTTCTACATCAGCATGTTGACTTGTGCTGCTCATCCCCACATTTGCAGAGGGCACACAAATGGTGGAAGGCGGATTCTCTTCAAATACAGTATTGTAAAGGTCAGGATCAAACATGGCAACCGCGGACACACTTAGACTATTCTCTGGTATCTGTGACTTCTGTGAGCACACAGTTGGTTCCTGTACCTTTAGCAATTTTCATTTTTTTGACATCTCTACAGTGAGAAGGGCTTACATCATCAAAAGAGGAAACATCAGTCATAAATAAAGGCCTAGGCCTTATCCTTTCCTTGCCATTTTGTGTAGTGAATGGCATATTGCCAATTTTTGGTTTCTTTTGATTTTTAAATGCCCTGACTTAAGCCCTTAGGCATCGGCCTTTGTAGATGACATTGATGGCCTTGCATCATCATGACTGCTGGCAGCAGCTGCAAGACTGGTATGTGGTTCCTGCTCTCCTCTCATTTGATCATCCTCCATATCAACAAACTTGCACTGCGGTCTGACTGGCAGTGTCACCGAAAAACACAATATTTTTTTAACACTGGGGAACAGCACCCCTGCACGAGGCAGCAGTCCCTTGATGAACAACACAGACAGTACCGCTTCTTTATGAACAACAAAGCACCCCTGCCGAGTGCAGACAGACCACCTGCAGAGTCACAAATACATGGACAATAAACTGTGGCCTGGCCGGCAGTGTCACCAAACAATATTAGTGCAGCTAAGTTGCTAACACACACACACAACAAAAAAGCAATTTTATTTTTTTTACACTGGGGAAGAGCAGAACTGAACGAGGCAGCAGCCCCTTGATGAACAACACAGACAGCACCCCTTCTTTATGGACAACAAAGCACCCCTGCTGAGTCCGGACAGACCACCTGCAGTGCAGAGTCACAAATACGTGGACGATTAACTGTGGTCTGGCCGGCAGTGTCACCAAACAAATGCACTGGGATAGAGTACCCCTGAATTACAGAGGACCACCCTGGACAACACAATGGCACTTTATGGACTGCAGCCCTATCACCTTGATGGACAGGTTAACAACACAGCAGCCCTTATGTACAACTTAGCAGCAGCCCCTTGATTGACAGGACAAGTGACACAGCAGCTGCAGCAACATCTGAAGCCCCCCTTTATATACTGCAGCCCCAGCCCCCGACTGAACAACACAGTAAATTGACAAGTTGTAAGTAACTAACTACACTAGTGACACTGACTACACACATCTGCTAGCTTCATTCTCCACAGCCATAGAGAAAATGGTGCCGATCACGGGACAATTATAGAATCCAAATCCGGTGAGAATCTGACAGTGGGAGCATGACGTTTTCCCTCATTTTGAGATCCGAGTCAGGTGGGAAAATACGAACCGAGCTTGGTTCTTGCCTCGGATCTGGAAATTCGGGTGTCTCCGGTTCTCTGAGAACCGGACCTGCTCATCTCTAATAGCTATGCATACTTACTACGTGAGTTTATGGCCTGCAAACGGGCCAGGAGGTCTGGCTGATGGCACTGGAGATCTGACCACTGCCTCTCCAATTGGACTATTGTCCTGGGCATCCAATGCGCCGTAGGCATCAACGCACCTCGTGATTCTGCACAAAGGGTGCTGCATGCCCCAACCTGTGGTCCATAACATCGAGAATGCGCAACTTGTGCCGGCTGAAACATGCGGCTCTCATGATGGCAATGGCGTTTCTTACAGTATGTATACTTTATAAATACTCTTGTGTTTTCTGATTGGCTGTCTACATTAAAATGGCTGATTCATAAAAAAATATGGTTCTGATTATCTACAGGACCCTCTGTCACATTCCACTCAACACATGGGCAGGTGTCTCACCAGATGCCTGTGCATTTGTTCGCATGGGCATGCCATTGGTGCATGTGTACAGGCCAGGCCTTACAGTTTTATGATTTTAGCAAATATGGAGGAAGATAATCTTGCACATATTTCTGGAAGGATTTGTAAGGGATTTGCACAATGAAGATCGGTCCTTTCACACACACTTGCAGATGTGGATGGTGATCCTAAAAATCATGGAAGGACCTGTATTGAAATTTCCAAAAAAGTAAAATTATGTAAACTCCACTTCTCATAAACCAACATATCTACAAAAGTGGTAAGAATTTCAAAAATACTCAAAAATTAATTAATTAAAAATTAAAGTTAAAAGGATTAAACTTAGGCCCTCATTCAGAGCCGCTCGTTAACAGCAGTACGCTCGTTGCGTTCCGATGTTGAGAAACCGCGCATGCGTCGGTGTAACACTGCGCATGTGCGTACGGCATATTGTGAGCTTTTTTTGTCTCGTTCGTCAAATTGCGTACAGGAAGTGACATGTCAAATGTGATTGACAGAACAGGGCGTTTTTGGGCGTTGACGGGGTGGAGATGGAAAAACGCAGGCGGGCGTACATACATTATCTGATGCGAACGTCAAATGTGTTCGTACCAAGTCATACGTCACTGGATGATCCTCTTTCCGTTCAAACTGCTCGCACAGCTTGGGGTCTGGATTACTCGACCACATTGGCGATGGCCTTCTCCTCCGTCCCAGTCCTCCACGATGTTTCATCGATTAATCACGGCTTGTCAGAAAAACAATCAGTTTTGAATTGAAAACCAGCTTGTAATGTGTTTTGCAAACAGTTTTTTTGGTTAGCACAAAACCGTACGAAGGTGGAAATCATAGCTGCTAATTTCAGGATTACACAATCAATTAGCGTACATTTGTAGGTATGTTTTTTTTTGTTTGTATTTGGTTTTTGTGCTATTGTAACAATAATGTCATCATGTTTGTGTGTATTTTTCCATTTTGCTTTTGTCTGTAGAATTTGCATCCTTATGCAATTTTTAAAGTGTTCCTTAAAGAGCCCTTTTTTTTTATATTTTTAATTTTTTGGGAGGTCGTTTTTGCCTTGTGGGCCAGGATTAACTGTAAACCATTTATAAAATAATGTCAGAATACAATGTTGAACATTTTTTCAAAATTTATTGGAAACTAAAAACATTTTCTGGCCCATTTTTGGGCCAAAATTTTTTGGCAGTGTTATTCCAATAAAAATTATAATTTGGGCAAACATAAAAGGTATGGAAACTTAAAACAAAAAATGTAAAACAATTCACAAGAAAGGAGAGGGAAGTTTTGGCCAGAAAGGAATATGGGGCAAGCACAGAAGGAGTGTGGGAAAAGTAGCCAGTGCTGTCAACGTTTTTTCCCCCGTTTTGGCTGGGGGAGGGTGGGCGCCAGACCGGGTCCGGGATGTCATCGGGCTGGCCTGTCCAGAGACAGATGTTGTGGCCTCTGGACTAGGCACAGGGCTAGGCACATTTGGAGGATTGGCTGATGTTGTGCCAGAGGTGGAGGATCCTGATGTTCCGGCAGGAAGGAAGGTCGGCTCCACCATGTGCTGGCGATCGAGCTGCTCCAGGGCATTGGCGATGCGGATGTTGGCCCTGGTATTTTCCGCCAGGACCTGACCAATGGTCACGTTGGCCGCAGCATTTTGCTCCAGGGCCTCAGCCACCCATAGCAGACTGGCGTCCATCCTCTGCAGAATCTCCGTATGGAAATCCGATTTAAAATTGAGTTCTGTGAGGAGTGCCACTGCCTGCGAGGGGGATTGCCCTGGACTGGCTTCTGCAGGGTCCTCAGCCGGATGTACTGGTTCCTCCCCTGCAGAGCCAGCAGAAATTCTGCGGCCAAGGGTCCCCTCTGGAGCAGTTTGAAAAATGAGAAAAGAGTCACATTAGAATCTACATATTGGCACAATAACATTTCAGAGTTGGTTACATCACAATATTTACCTGGGACAACATGAGGAGCCGCAAAGTCTGGCATGTCCGTATCCATGTTGGACACGCCAAACACCTCCACAGCCTGCACACACCCCTGTGCCAGCTCTTCCAAATCATTCAACTCCAATGACACAGGGGTGGGACACCCCCACCTGTCCCCCTTGCATGCCTAGCCCTGTCTGCCATTTTTTGTTTCAGGCAATATTTGAAGTCTTGCCATCTGTGGGTGAAAAAGTAACCATTATTACGGTTTTATTTATTTTTTTGGTTTTAGGGGGGTCAAGTTTTTACTTACCGCCGTTTGACATCCCGGGCTAGACGGACATAATCACCCACCCTATTGACAGCACTGGCTACCTCCTCCCACATTCTCCACTTCTGGCTTGCACCCATATTCCTGTCTGCCTGTGGCAGGATGTCCACACACTTCTGAACCAAAACCTCCATCTCCTTTCTTGTGAATTGTGGCTGCCTTTTCTTTTTCCCTGCTTTGGCCGGAATACTGGGCCCAGCAGCCTCTTCCATGTCATCCTCCTCACCTATTTGTTTAAACGTTGAGAAATTTAAGCTTGCACACTTTCACTATATTATGTTTCAAAATAATCCTTGTTTGGAAATGCATGAAAAACTTACCGGCAGACTCTTGGCCATTGTTTCCCTGGTCTGTAGCCATTTCTTACCTCCAAACAAGAAATACACCAGAACGTTTTTTTGGGGTCGTGACGTATTTATACATGCGTCCTTATTTTTCGTCCGCATCATTGATTGTGCGTTCCTATGATCCCTCCTTAATTTGTGCGGGAAAATAAACACTATTTATGGCTTGGGGCGTCTCGAGTCGAGGTGGCGGGTGTTGGTTGTTGGAGGTTACGTTGGTCGGAGTGGATTGTTGGCGGGATTTGTATTTGGCGTTGTTTGGAGTTGTTTTTGGTTTGTCTTTTTGGAGTTTTTATTTCCGTTCACTTTTTTTGGTGTGTTTGTTTTATTTGTCATGTCATTTTTTGGTAAGTTTTTGGCCGTCTTACTTTTGTTCACTTTGTGTCTCCTTCTTTTTGTAAAATTTGGGTCGTTAAATTTTTACAAATTCTCCTTTGTTAGGTTTCTTTTGGCTCTGCCCCAACGACCTTTTTATCCGGTGACTTATATATCCTCTATTGGTAAGTTTTTTTTTTCCACTTGTTAATTAAATGTTCATGTTTTTTTTAACGCAACTTTGTTTGACCTTACACTTTTAACCGTTGGTTTTGTGATTCCTAAATGTATGAACTAATTAGCGCATTTTTATCTGCTTATTTTGTGTCTTGTATTTGCGAACTAATTAGCGCATTTTTATCTGCTTATTTTTTTACTTGTATTTGCGAACTAATTAGCGCATTATTATCTGCTTATTTTTTGTCTTGTATTTGCAAACTAATTAGCGCATTTTTATCTGCTTATTTTTTGACTTGTATTTGCAAACTAATTAGCGCATTATTATCTGCTTATTTTTTGACTTGAAATTGGTTGTGATTTCCCGTTAGCAAATTTTTTATCATTTTGGGCCCAAATTGTGGTAGTCCGCGCACTGTCGTTTTGCTCTTTGCCCAAATGTGTGTTTATCCCCTTTTATGTTTTGTCTTGCTCCCAATTTAGATTCCTAAATGGCCACCCTAAATTGTTGCATTGTTTGTTTGTTTTTATTTATAGGTTGGGAAAATCATGACAATACCCCAGCATGTAAGCATCATTGGATTGTATGGTCAAGCTAAGTAATTTTTCAATTATTTTTGGGCAAAATAACCTTACATTCAATTCTTGCCATTTCAGGTTGATCTTGGTCGTATTGTTCTGGCCATGCTCCCGGAAGCCGACCAACCTCAATCTCGTCCCAGGCATAGGCATCGCAGGCGTGCAAGGCCCCAGATATATCGAACACCTGTCACCCTTTTTGGAATGCCCGATGATGAGGTGTTAAGACGCTACCGTCTTCCGCCCCAAATCATCATAGACACTCTCTCATTAATAGAGAGTGATCTTGAGCGGCAAATTGACAGTCCTACAGCAATACCACCACTTACGCAATTTATGGCGGTGTTACATTTCTGTGCCTCAGGATCGTTTCAAACAACGGAGGGAATAGTGTCGGGAATCTCCCAATCCTCCTTTTCCCGGATCCTGAGGGCAGTGATGGAGGCCCTTTTCAAGCACCTCCATCATTTTATTCAAATGCCTTTGGATATGGGTGCCCTTAGTGTGGCCAAGGCAAATTTTTACCAAATAGCTGGCTTCCCACACATCATAGGGGTTGTGGATGGTACTCACATGCCACTTCAGCCTCCAGCACGGCTGGAGGCCATATTTCCCAACCGCAAACACTATCACTCCCTGAATGTAATGGTGGTATGTGATGCCTCCCTCCAGATCCTGTCCCTGAATGCAAAATTACCCGGAAGTGCACATGACTCAGTCGTCAACCGCCTATCAGGGATTTGGCACAAATTAAACAACCTACAAGCTGGTGATGCGTGGCTTCTGGGTAAGTGGAGACCTTTAGTACATAACAATGTTAAGCTTGATACACAGTGATCCTGATGTTGTCACTTCTTTTTCACAGGAGACAGTGGCTACCCTTGCACGCCCTGGCTGCTCACTCCTTATTTGGCTCCCACACCAGGGCCACAAAGTAATTATAATTCCGCACTTACAGCCACCAGGCAAGTGGTGGAGCACTGTATCGGCCTTTTAAAAGGCTGACTCAGATGCCTCCACCGCTCTGGTGGCGAGCTCATGTATTTGCCGGATATGGTTTCGAAAATTGTGGTCCTGTGTGGGATATTTCACAACATCGCCATAAGGAGTGGTGTCCCAATGCAGCCAGAGGATGCCTTGCCTGAGGATGGCCCCCCCGAGGTTGGTCGGAGGTCAGTATGTGGGGGGGCCATACGCGATGATGTGGTGGCCAGATATTTTAGGTAATTTTTTGCACAAAAGAAGTTATTTGACACAATGTGGTAAGGATTTTTGGAGACCATCTAATTAATTTGTTTATTTTTTCCCATCTTCTGTTTGATTTCATAATCTTTGGGACTGAAACGATGACTACTTCCTGCTACCCAAAACAAACCTTCATGGGGACACATTGGATATATATTCTGGAACCAATATTGCAACGCAACATTTGTGGAATCATGTTGGCATGCTCATTCGTCAACCAGTTCTTGATTTTTCTTTACTTTTTTCATATGGTGTTTGATGGGTTGTATTTTTTGTTATCACTGTGTGTATTGTTTGTGAGCCAACACTTTGGTTTTTTAGTTATGTTTTGAATACATTTTTTGAGAGTGTAATTTTGCAAATTTTCTTGAACATTGCAAGCAAGTGTAACCAGGTTCACCCACGTTAAAATTGCTTAAGGATTAATCCTGTAATGTCGCAATTTGTTCTAGATTTAAATATGCTTTCTGGGTCAAAACCAACACCAAAAGGTATTATGTAAAATCAGTAGGCTTTGGAATCTCGGGCTAAGCAGGTTGCCCCCCAAATTGGAACATGTAAAATGTACTAATATAAAAATTGTAACACACAAAAAAAGCCCAAGCAGATTGTTACTGTTAGCTGTTTCATGTGCCTGTTTCCTAAAAATCTACAACACACAATCTTAGTGACATTAATTGCAAATACTTGCTGGAAGAGTCTACTTATGTCAGTGTAAACAATCTAAGATTTGTAGACAAGGAATGAGACTGAACTCTAAGTTTAAAATTTTTATTATGAAAAATATTTTTAAATGAAAATAAAAAAAAATTATGGACGCAGGATCCCAGCCATACGGTCAAGGACCACCAGCAGGCCGATCACGTGGCCCCGCATCACTTGGACGCACCCGGCTAGGTCCGCCAAACACCTCTGGTCCTCTGTGGGTTAGAAAAGTGTGGGGCTTAATACATAATTAATGAAACCCCCTGAAAAAACAAGCCAAACAAAGCTATCCAAAAATGACAATATTGTGACCCAATATTGTGGCACATTTAACCCAAAAAACCAAAGGACACAAAAAGGACCAAAAAATTGCAAAAAAAAAAAGTTTTGCCATGTGGAATATGTGTATGGGGAAATCAGCAGTAAAAGGTAAAGAAAAACAGAGATATCCCCAAACTTGTGACAAACCAAAAAAAGTAAAAGGCACAGACACAGGATTAGATCCAAACATTTTAAAACACAAAAAAGGATAAAAGGGAAACATACCGTTCAAAATGACGCCTGGCCCAGAACCAACTCCCTCGTCCTCCTCGGAGGTGGCAACATTCCCCAACGAGGTGGGAGGGGCGATTTCGGATTCAGGGGAGGGGGTAGTCACGAGAGGGGTGGTTGGAAGGGAGGGGGAATTGGGATGGAGGGGAAGTAGCACAGACGGATGTGCCACAGGGTCTGTGCAGGCTGGGGAGGAGGGGGAATTTAGGGTATTTTGGGGTGAGGATGTTTGGCTGGGGGTTGGGGAGAGGGGCCGAGAGCGCCGTCTTTGACGGCGATGACGCCGTAGTCTTCGCTCTGCCCCTAAATGATGGAAAACAAATTGTGGTTATTTTAGAACATCACCTTGTTAAACGCTAATTTTTAACCCCCAAAAAATTTAAACATGCCCATGCAGATATGAGTACAAAGAATAAATAGGCCATACATGAAAACATGCACATGCAGATATGAGTACAATGAATAAATAGGCCATACATGAAAACATGCACATGCAGATATGAGTACAAAGAATAAATAGGCCATACATGAAAACATGCACATGCAGTTAGGGCCACAAAGATAAACATGAAAACCACAGTCAAAAAAACTTACTTTCCGCTATCTGCATGCGAAAGCATGCCAGCAAGCGGGGCGTCCGCCGTTGCAGGTCGGACCACCTGCGCTCCAGCTGGCCGATCTGGCGGCGTGAGCCGAAGGAACGCAGGCGGCCACGTACCTCCGCATATGCGGAACGCTTTTTCCTATTGGTGATGGGGGGAGGCTGGCTGGTGATCCGCCTGTACATCACCTCGGTTAAGACCATCAGCTCGCGCCTGGTGAATGCCGAGGCTCTCATGATGGCAATGGTGTATTTTAAATAAAACAATTTTAATAAAGACCCGAAAAAAAATTTGATTGGCTAATGTATTTGGGTAATTAACAGGACAAATTCTATTTGTTAGTGTATGAGTCATGTGTTCGACAGGGCCACAAATCTATTGAGAGTTATGATAGGCTTGATGCAGTGACATGCGTAAGCTAATTTAAATAAAGAAATTAACCCAGTAAAATATGCGTGGTTAAAAACAAAGAAAACAAATGGATAATTGCCTCAAACATGTATTTTGACAAATAAAAGCGAATGTTTAAGCCGTACGTATTCTGCGGGTAAACACAAACACGGACAAGAGTAAAGTTTATTGCATTTAAAAAAAAAAAACAACTAAAATTGACGAGCAATTAAGATAATTGATAAATTGATTGGCATGATACGATTGAGGGAGGTAGGCAGAATAAACGAGCAGGTAATCGGAATCTGACAGGCCCACTTCCGGGTTGGACTTGTGCGTGCGTTCCCTGCAAGCCACATTGGGGATGTACGCTCGCTATTTGGCACGCTCGTTAGTTAGAGGAGGGGTCGGTAGAGTTTGGGGAGGAAGTTTAGCTGCGTTCAAAATTACGAGCGAGGGCTTGAATTAACATATTTCTGTACGTACGCCGAACGTACGAACGGCCACTTGCGTCCGGGTCTGAATGAGGGCCTTAGTGTTTGAGCTGATATTAACTTTCAAACGTTTGTACAGTATAATTGTGTGAATATGCACATAGCATTTGCTGTATACAATGGATGCGTGTTACAAGTTTAAAAATGTCATAGAAACCATATAACTTTTGAAAGCGTTTAAAAAAAAATAATTATATATATATATATGTATGTATGTATATTTCAAATGTTGTGAAACAGTAGCGCCATCTAGTGTATAAATTCACATCCAAATCATGACTTGCACATGAATTCCATTCTTTTCCACAAAAGGACTCCAAAGGGGGATATTTAAATGTGTCAATCCACAAAAAAAGGGGGGTAAAAAAACAAAAAATAAGGTGTATTAATAAACAATAAATTATTTCTGTGCAATACTGAAATAACCCTTCACCTTATTATTTACATGTGTTTGTGCATATAAAGTGCACTAATGCAATATCGCATCCCAATATAAAGTGCACTATGCTTGTGCAAAAAACTCCATAGCAAAATATAAAGTGCACAGTGCATGTGGCAAAAAATGTTTTCTCAATAAACACATGACTTCAACCACAATTAAAGTGCAAGTGCTCATACCATCGGACTAAGGGCCTGATTCAGACCTGTTTGCTAACTGCGTACGCTCGCTAGATGGGTATGCAAATTTTTCAAAGTGACGTCACAGGTAGCTATCGCTCGCCAAGGCATAAGCACGCCCACTATGTCTTAGCGAGCGTCCACTTTGTGTATGCGTACGCCCAATCGCACAGGCAGAGCCGCCCACCAGCAACACGTCATCTCCAGGAAGTGTATTAAAACATTGGTACATCGAGCACCATCGGATGTGAACGCAGTGCTTGAGGTAGCTTTACACTACCGTAAGCATTGTGAGGAAATCAGTGTAAAAAAATGGCAAGTGACGTGTGCTATGACGCTGCCTGTTAATTATGCAAGACTCTAAAATGGCGTTGAAACACCCGGACACGTCTGCGTTCGCATCTCCAACCCCCATTATTAGTGTCCTGCCCCTGTTACCACCCACAAACGGCCTCTCCTGTCACTCATTACCCTGGGCTGCCTTTGCTGGGTGAGCGAGAGGGTTGCAATCGCAATGTGTAGTTCGCGCATGCGCAGAATGAAGCGTGCGCATGCGTAGAACATCGGGCCACTTGTGAACACACAGTGTGAGCGAGCGGCTCTGAATCAGGCCCTAATTCTTTTGTCATTGACGTCCACAATGTCACTCAAGAGGATTTCATGGTGAAGCATAAGATACCAATGAGTAGTGTAAAAAATACATTTAATCAAAAAAAGCATCTAAAACATACATCTAAAATCAGAAAGGTCAGCGTATCTGGCTTGGGGTCATCAAGATATAGAGTCTGGACCATAAACACCAGGAATTCCTCAACGCGTGTCATCAGCTATCTCTGTAGCAGGACTTCTTCAGGAGGATACTTACATGTCACCCAGAGCCCTCTTATATACCTGTACTAATGGGATTTAATCATCCTAATTGAAAAAGATGGTGGATCCTGTGCAACTGTGCATCATGGGAAGGTCAGCATAAAAACTGTGCATCATGGGAAGAATGTCAGCATAAACTTGATATATGAAAATGGAGTCAAAGGAACCTATGCACTCCAACTATATAAATGTATTGGCCGTAAGATCTAGCATGATGGATCGCATCACCATGCATCCATCACAGTATGTACCGATGTGACATGCAACCTCCACGTGATGCACCAACGCGCATTACCTGTATGCGAGGTGCGGCTTCCCTCACGTAAGCTGCGTCCATTGTATATGATGCTTCTTAAATCGCGTCCATGTTGTTTAGTAATTTAGAGTGCATAGGATTCTGGGAAGTGTAGTACATATTCATTTTGCACAGGATCGTATATTTTTAATAAATGAACTTGCATTCATACTACTATAAGGTCTAACACATATTATGAAAAAAAAATGGCATATTGAATCAAGTCTCATATAGAGATCTCCGCATGAGCTATCATGTCTTCATATTTCAGCCATTTTCATGTGGATATATGTAAATGTATTTAACAGAGGCAGCCATTTTGTATAGGACTGCATCTATGACAGATATACAAAGGGTAATGTCTAAATCCCCTTCATGGAGAGGACCCTGATGTCATCAGCCAGTGTCCAGCGTTAGTCCCTGCCATCCAAGTGGGCATAGAGGGGATATATAACCATGTGGCGAGTGTAGCGAGCCACCGTACCCGAAGCGTGGGGACAAAGTACTTCTTTAGCTGGCTCTCATGGGCAGGAACTGTACTTCCGCCCTCACTCACGTCACTTCCAGGTCCCTGGCACGAAGTGGAAATACAGCCAACCATATATAAAGGGCTATGGTGGCATCTAATTACAATAATACATCATACATTAAGCATATAGAATTAATAATAATACATACAAAGCATGGAACAGTATATGTTAATCAATATATAAGTAATATAAACTATAAAAGGGTTGCATTGAACATATAATATTAACTGGATATTAAAACGCAATTTTTATAAAAAAAGTTTTTTGTTTTTTTTAATTATTATTATTATTATTATTATTATAAGAAGGGGGCGATCTCATAGTTTTCATTGCGACCGTTTGGAATCAAAGTATGTAGATGAAAGATCCAAAACATTTTTTCCCTAGATAATTTATTTTCCAAATCACCCCCCCCTCCCTACACCCTAATTGCACATGTTCAATAGCACCAAATTTCAGACTACTAGGGTCTGCATTATGATGTAACAAGAAATGTTTTGGCACTGCATGGAAATCCTGTTTATTTTTTTTTTTTTTTTATGCGCCTAACGTTCTTGGATGCGGATCTTCAGAGGGCGTTTGGTCTTCCTTACATACTTTTGACCGCATCCACATTCCAGGAGATATATTACATTAGTTGTATTGCAGTTACTAAATTCCTTCATTTTGAAAGATTTTGAGTTATCTGCATTTGAGAGCGTGCAAGGTGCAGGACGTGCAAATTTACAAACATTACAATGCCCACATCTCAAAAAACCTTTTGTTTTAAGGCCCCAAATTCCTTCATTCTTCTTATTAATCCTAGAGTGCAGCATGCTTGGTGCTAAAATATCTTTAACATTACCTGCCCTTCGAAACACAACTCTGGGTTTATTCAGAATATTGTCTCTAAGTAATGGATCATTCTTTAAAAGACCCCAATGTTTCTCTAAAACCCTTTTTAATTTTTCTATCCTGATCGTTAAAATCTGTAATGAATAAGACTTTATCTTCAGTTTGTTTATTTTTAGTTTTATATTCCAAAAGATTTTTCCTCTAAATTTCCTTAGTTTTCATAACAGCTTCTTCGATGAGTTTCTTTGGATAACCTCTGTCTGTAAATCTATCACAATATATATTCAATTGTTCCTCAAGGATGTTTTTCCATATCACAATTACGTTTTATTCCACAAAACTGTGAGAATGGTATGTTATTCTACCATTGTTGGACATGACCACTCTTGTAATGGACGTAACTGTTGGAGTCTACCGTCATATATGTATATATATATATATATATATATATATATATATATATAGATAGCAGGTGACACTTTTGTACTAATATATATATATTATGAATGACTTTTCATAGTGAGACAGTCACTAGGATTATCAGGAAGGTTTTGATGTACACGTTTGGTATGATACATAATAACAGAATATTTATAACGCAAACATAGGGCCACAGTCCAAGCATTTCAATTATTGTACAGAAAATTCAGGAATATGTCTAAAAAGTAAATTTTCTATATTTTTAAAAACAAAATTAATTTGAAATTCAAAAATAAAATGTGTAAATGTTAGTTAAATGTAATGCTAGCAACAGCTTCAAAATACACAAGTGCAGTAAGGAAAAAGTTAATTTCACAAAACAATATCCAAAAGTATATCGTTTAATGATAATAATTTGAAAAAAATCGTTTCCTTTCTGAGTTAAAACGATTAACAATTATCGTTCATGCGCGTTCACGTTTGTAGTTCAGTCAGACTGACCAACTCAACAATTTTCATTAAGGGAATATGCAAAAATCGTTAGTAGTTCAAAAAAATCATTCATTAAACTTTAAAAAATCTGACAGATAATCTGACAGAAAATTGTTCATAAAATCGTTGGTAACAAAATTGTTGTGTGTGTATGCAGCTTTACCTGTATACCTGCTTTTTCTGCAGTAATCTGTGGTCCGATCTTCCTACAATCACTGTTAGCAGCTGCTTTTATTCCCCCCCTGATGCATTTTCCACTTGTGTTCTTTTAGCAGTGCGTTTGCATCGGTACAATCAAGTACCATCGCAGCTTCACGCACACTTGCACAAGCTCTGACCTTACTCAGGAATTGCTAAATTCATCGCATGCTATGAGACCTCAGACTGCGTATGGCATCGCAGTGGATAATTTATGCATGCCCCTGTAACGGCGTGCGAACGCTCTGGCACACCTTCATATCCTCGATGTCTCCTCACAGAAACACAAGTGAAATAATTAGCACCACCTGTGGATTTTTTTTATAAATGTGTCAGTGAGGAACGAATATACCTGTGCACCTGCCAGGAGACCAGGAAAATGTGAACTGTGTGGAATCCTGAGGACCAACTTTGAGAACTACTGTTCTATACTGAAACTTTAGAACTATAAAGAATGGTTAAATCATTGAGATCACTTAGGTTAAAAAAAAAAAAAAGTGTAGTGTAGGTTTCAAGAAAATCTCTGTGTGCATGTACTATAAAATGAGCCTGCACCCAGGGGCGCCTAGAGGGGGAGGGGGGCGGATACAGATTACCGGGGCCCGGGCTTCCTGAGGGGCCCGGCGGGGGCCGCTCCCCCTCCCTCACAGCAGCCCAACACACAGCGTGTGCTGAGCTGCAGTGGAGACTGCTCGTGGCTACTGAGCAGCAGCCACAGCAGTTTTCTATGCCTGTGGGGGGGAGCGATCACACTGATCGTGGCCCCCCTGGCTTTGAGCAGGGCTGAGGGGGCACAGAGCGCCCCCTCCCCAGCGCGTAGCGCTGCTTCGTGGCGCTGCATATCTTTTTTTTTTTAATCGGGAAGGGGACGTGGCCACGCCTCCCGCAATTAGGCCACGCCCCCTATTACCCGGGCCCGCCGCAGCTCTCAGCGGGCCTGCCTGCACCACAGGATAGTGAAAACTTTGTTAGTATGATTTCTGTTTCAGAAGTGCTGCTGGAAGCTCCTGCAGTTCTTAATGTGAACTTGAGCAAGATTAAAATCTTATTTTATTCTGAGAAAAATGTAAGTATTTACAACAATGTACTATTTTGAGAACACAAACTGGTTCCACTCACACTGTGGGCCAGATGTACTAAGCTGTGAAAAGTGATAAACTGGAGAGTGATAAACCACCACCCAATCAGCTTCCAACTGTCATTTTTCAAACACAGCCTGTAACATGACAGTTGGGAGCTGATTGGCTGGTGGTTTATTGCTCTCCAGTTTATCAATTTTCAGAGCTTAGTACATCTCATTGAGACAAAAGAAAATCGAAAAGCTCAGAGTGCCTTGTCACTTATTGCCTGCTACCAAATGGTCCAGAATATCCTAATATAGGGCCCGATTCAGAGTTGTACACTAATCCCATCACGACTGCATCATTTTATGCAGCTGTTATGTGAAAATATGCTGCCAGGAGATGTATTTAGACGTCCACCTGCGGCTTTGTAAATCCAAGCACCTGCATTAGGTTGCAGCATCGGTCGCTGATCAGTCGGTCATCGGCCTTCTGAGTAACCCTATGGCTACTGAGACTGGACGATGGAACTAAGATGCCAGCACCAGTGAAGCTTCCAACAAAGATGCTGGATCCGATACTCCTATAAAACAATTGCAATACGCCCATTATTTTCTAACCACCCCTCTGTTACCACCCACGAACGTGTGACATGCACTGTAAGATAAACATTGGCCACTGTGTAAATATTGGCATGGTGTACAGCTCTGAATCAGGGTCATAGGTAGCAATTACTAGCTTTATAAGTTCACAACATATCAACTCTTCTATGCATTTCATGGGCTCAACCGACTTTTTAAAAAGAGGGAAGATTGAGTACACCATGGTTTATTCTTATATATTATATCAGAAGTATACAGGATATTATATATACAGAATTTCCTGCACCTGAACAATTCACATGAATAAGTTAAGGTGTATTATTTGATTTTTAGCTCATCTATAAAGGTCTTATGCATAGATAGTGTTTTATTTTACTAGTGATGGATTTACACTGTGTATATTTCTGTCCTTTTTCCCGGTAATACAAACCAAGTTAAATATTGCACACATTTGAGGCTAGAGGTATACGTGAATTATCGCCATCACCACTCCCTCAATATGCAGGTTGTCAGTGATGCAAACCTCAAGTAATGAGTGTGGTCCGCAGTTCACTGTGGTAATAACTGAAACAGAATAAGTGGTCACACAACTTGTTTCCAACTTCAATAGTCCCAGAGTGACACTAAATGGTCAAAGAGTTAGTTTGTATCAAGGGATATTCAATTGCATAAAATACTGATTGCTGGTTAATGCCAGCTAATACTTGCAAGAATAGCGTGTGGGAAGAGGGGTTGGTTCACCCGGCAGGAGGTCCAATGTAAGCCTTTTCCAGACGCTGTTCAATGTGTTCACTAGGTGGATGATAACACCCAGCACTCCAGTGAGGGACCGTCTCTCCGCAATTTGGAGAGGGTCCGTCGGAAGGCTCGGGTACCTCTATTCTGGTGTGCGCTCCACTAGGTTAGAGCACTCTCTGTCCTGCAATGTCTCAGTACTTAGTTGTGTGCCGTTTAGGACGGAGCAGCTCACAGGTGCCTGATGGAGCTGGCTGTCTGCGGCCTGCGTGTGCTCTGTAGTGGGCAGTCTTAGTGCAGCATGTGGGTGTGGGTCCTTGACGTGTTTCTCCGGGTACAAACACACTCCCGGTTTCCTCAGAACTTTGCCTGGAAACAAGTTGTGTGACCACTTATTCTGTTTCAGTTATTACCACAGTAAACTGCGGACTGTCATAGATCAAACAGTGTGGCTAATTACTACCTTACAGGACTTTTTATGTGTTGATATATACAAAACCCTAATACTCCTTTCTTTAATATATGTTTACAATTTATTTATTGCCATACCTTGTCAATATCATTATACTCAGGATTTACTAATATGCTATTTTCAGTCCCTTGTTGAGAAGAATACCATGCATTTATAAGAATTTTACATATAAATTGTACAATAAATATTCTTTTACTGAATTCTACACGGCGCTGCACTATTGTTTTTCCTTTTGCTGTATATTGTGGGATGCAGAGCCCACTGTGGTAGCTGCTGAATTGAATTCAGGGTAGGGGTGTGCACCGGCCACTTTTCGTGTTTTGTGTTTTGGTTTTGGATCTGGATCTTTCTTCGTGTTTTGGATCTGGATTGGTTTTGCCAAAACCACCCTTCCGTGTTTTGGGTTCTGGGTTTTGTGTTTTGGATCTGTATTTTTTTTAAAAAAAGCATAAAAACAGCTAAAATCACAGAATGTGTTGGTTTTTCTGCTCCTATGCTATTATTAACCTCAATAACCTTAATTTCCACTAATTTCCAGTCTATTCTGAACACCTCACAATAGTGTTTTTATGTCCAAAAGGTTGCACCTAGGTAGCTGGATGACTATGCTAAGAGACATGAGTGGGCGGCACAAACACGTGACCCATCTAGGAGTGGCACTGCAGTGGCAGACAGGATGGCAGTTTGAAAAACTAGGCCCCAAACTGTACATAATGCAAAGAAAAAAAAGAGGTGCAAGATGGAATTGTCCTTGGGCCCTCCCACCCACCCTTATGTTGTATAAACAGGACATGCACACTTTAACAAAGCAATCATTTCAGCGCCAGGGTCTGCCACACAACTGTGGCTGAAATGATTGGTTCGTTTGGGCCCCCACAAAACAAGCTGGCAATTAATCTGTCCCTGCACAAACTGGCTCTACGGAGGCAAGATGTCGTCCTCATCCTCCTCATCCACCGATTCCTCACCCTCTTCAGTGTTGTGTACATCCTCATCCTCACAGAGTATTAATTCGTCCCCACTGGAATCCACCACCACAGGTCCCTCTGTACGTTCTGGAGGCTGGTCTCCCTGGAAGAGTTGATAATTCATTTTTATGAACATCATCTTCTCCACATTTTGTGGAAGCAACCTCCTACGCCTTTCGCTGACAAGGTTCCCGGCTGCACTAAACACTCTTTCGGAGTACACACTGGAGGGGGGGCAACTCAGGTAAAATAGAGCCAGTTTGTACAGGGGCCTCCAAATTGCCTCTTTTTCCTGCCAGTACAGGTATGGACTGTCTGACATGCCTACTTGGATGCTGTCACTGATGTAATCCTCCACCATTCTGTCAATGGTGACAGTATCATATGTAGTGACAGTAGACATGTCAGAAATTGTTGCCAGGTCCTTCAGTCCGGACCAGATGTCCAAACATGGTCCTGCCTGCCCTGCATCACTGCCAGCGGGTTGCTTAGGATACCTAAGTTTTTTCCTGGCAGCCCCAGTTGCGGGAGAAAATGAAGAAGGAGCTGTTGACGTGTCACGTTCTGCTTCAGCTGACAGTGTGTTCACCAGCAGGTCTTTGCACCTCTGCAGGCTTGTGTCGGCCGGAAAGAGAGACACCACATAGGCTTTAAACCTATGATCGAGCACGGTGGCCAAAATGTAGTGGTCTGATTTCAACAGATTGACCACCCTGGAATCCTGGCAAAGCGAATGAAAGGCTTCATCCACAAGTCCCACATGCCGAGCGGAATTGCTCCGTCTTAGCTCCTCCTTCACTTTTTCCAGCTGCTTCTGCAAAAGCCCGATGAGGGGAATGACGTGACTCAAGCTGGCAGTGTCTGAACTGACTTCACGTGTGGCAAGTTCGAAGGGCTGGAGAACCTTGCACAACACGGAAATCATTCTCCACTGTGCTTGAGTCAGGTGCATACCCCCTCCTTTGCCTATGTCATAGGTGGATGTATAGGCTTGAATGGCCTTTTGCTGCTCTTCCATCCTCTGAAGCATATAGAGGGTTGAGTTCCACCGCGTCACAACCTCTGGCTTCAGGTGATGGCGGGGCAGGTTCAAGATTGTTTGCTGGCGCTCCAGTCTTCGGCATGCAGTCGCTGAATGGCGAAAGTGGCCAGAAATTTTTCGGGCCACCCAAAGCGTCTCCTGCACGCCCCTGTCGCTTTTCAGAAAATTCTGCACCACCAAGTTTATTGTGTGAGCAAAACATGGGACGTGCTGTAATTTGCCCAGATGTAATGCCCGCACAATATTGGTGGCGTTGTCAGATATCACAAATCCCCAGGAGAGTCTAAGTGGGGTAAGCCACTGGGCGATGATTTCCCTCATTTTCTCTAAGAGGTTGTCGGCGGTGTGCCTCTTACTGAAACCGGTGATACAGTGTAGCCTGCCTTGGAACGAGCTGGCGTTTCTGAGATGCTGCTACTGGTGACGCTGCTGCTGTTGCTGCGTAAGGTGATACATCTACCCAGTGGGCTGTCACAGTCATATAGTCCTTAGTCTGCCCTGTTCCACTTGTCCACATGTCCGTGGTTAAGTGGACATTGGGTACAATGGCATTTTTCAGGATACTGAGGACACTTTTTCTGATGTTTCTGTACAGTCTCGGTATCGCCTGCCTTTGTGAAGTGGAACCTAGATGGGATTTGGAACACACTACCTCCATCAATTGTCTAAATCCCACTGCACTAATGGCGGATACCGGATGCACGTCTAACACCAACATAGCAGTCAAGACCTCAGTTATACGTTTTGCTTCAGGATGACTGCTGTCGTACTTCATCCTCCTCGCTAAGGACTGTTGGAGGGTCAATTGTTTAGTAAAAGTAGTGGTGTTCCTACTTCCTCTCTGGGATGATGAACGACTCCCAGCAGCAGCAGCGGCAGCAGCAGCAGCAGCAGGAGGCGTAGCAATGCAGGATCCTCCGGAGGAATCCCAGATAGGAGAGTCAGTCATGCCAGTGACATGGCCTGTAGGACTACTTCCGATCCTGACTAAGGAGCAAATTGACGAGGAGGGAGTTGATGGTGTGCTTTGCAGGCGCTTGGATACAACAGGACAACGGGATTTAGGTGTCCCTGGACTGCTTACGGTCTTAGCCAAAGTTTCTGAACTTGACAGTAACTTTTTATGAACACGCTGCAGGTGCCGTATATGTTCCTAGGTGGTTATCGTCCCTACCCCTACTTATTTCACCTTTACATATGGTACAGATGGCAAGAAAGTTGTTGTCTGGATTTGGATAGAAATATTGCCAGACCAAAGAGGTGGAATGTTTGGTCTTCTGCCCAGGCATAACCGTGATGGGCTTTTTTATCCCACGGACAACAACTGTCTCCCTCGGAGCCTGATTTAAACAAACCACATCACCATCAGAATCCTCCTCGCCAACTTCCTCCTCAGCGCCAGCTACACCAGTATCCTCATCCTGTTGTACTTCAACAGTGACATCTTCAATTTGCATATCAGCAAGTGGACTGTGGGTGCTCCTTTCAGCACTTGCAGGGGGCGTGCAAGTGGTGGAAAGAGCCACCTCTTCCCGTCCAGTGCTGGGAAGGTCAGGTATCGCAACGCCACCACACTTGGACTCTCCTTGGGGATTTGTGATATCTTCTTAGAACGCACAATTCTTTGCTGTGCTTTTGCCAGCTTAACTCGTTTGATTTTTTTAGCGGGAGGAGGGCTTCCATCGTCATGTGAAGCTGAACCATTAGTCATGAACATACTAGTCATACTAGTATGACACACACTAGTCATAGGGAAAGACCTTAGCCGTTTCTTGCCACCCGTGTCATAAATGGCATATTGGCAAGTTTACGTTTCTCTTCAGATGATTTAAATGTTTTTTTTAAGGTCATTTTCCTGAACTTTGTCATTTGGGATTGTATGTGGCCTCTACTATGACATTGGGCATCGGCCTTGGCAGACGACGTTGATGGCATGTTATCGTCTATGTCATGACTAGTGGCAGCAGCTTCAGCACTAGGAGGAAGTGGTTCTTGATTTTTCTCTATTTTATTTTTATCGGAGAAAGTTTGGTCCTCCATTTATGTTATATCGATTTGATATATATGTACGGCTAAGGCGCACACAAACACAGAAAATATTTTTTTATTTTGTTTGGAGTGCCCTTTGGGGGTTACAGCACCCTTTAACGGACAAGCCAGCCGGCCCTTTATTTATGGGACACAGGCGCACGCTTGGCACTACTTTGTTGATGCACGTGCGGCTACTGCGCGCACAATTCACAAACACAGAAAATATTTTTTTATTTGGTTTGGAGTGTACTTTGGGGGTTACAGCACCCTTTAACGGTCAAGCCAGCCGGCCCTTTACTTATGACACAGGCGCACGCTTGGCACTACTTTGTTGATGCACGTGCGGCTAATGCGCACACAATTCACAAACAGAAAATATTTTTTTATTTGGTTTGGAGTGTACTTTGGGGGTTACAGCACCCTTTAACGGTCAAGCCAGCCGGCCCTTTACTTATGACACAGGCGCCCGCTTGGCACTACTTTGATGCACGTGCGGCTACTGCGCACACAATTCACAAACACAGAAAATATTTTTTTATTTGGTTTGGAGTGTACTTTGGGGGTTACAGCACCCTTTAACGGTCAAGCCAGCTGGCCCTTTACTTATGACACAGGCGCACGCTTGGCACTACTTTGTTGATGCACGTGCGGCTACTCCGCACACAATTCACAAACACAGAAAAAAAAAATTTTTTTGTAGCACTTGGGGGGAGCACCCCTGATGGACAGAGCACCCCCAGGACAACACTACAGCACCCCTTTAGGACTGGGACACTGCACAGGACTTTGGAGTGGACACAGCCCCTATGGACAACTGACTGCACAACACAGTCCAGCCAGCCCCTATGGACTTTGAAGTAGTGGACACGGCCCCTATGGACAACAGCAGCACAGCACAACACAGCCGGCCCCTATGGACTTTGAAGTAGTGGACACAGCCCCTATGGACAACAGCAGCGCAGCACAGCACAGCACAACACTACTCTGCACTACACTACACTACACAGCCCAGCCAGCCCTAACTCCCACCCTCCCTCTTCACTGTCCACAGCCGAGTGAGAAAATGGCGCCGACGCGGGTACCTTATATAGGATCCAAAACCCGCGAGATCCGGAAGGCGGGATGATGACGTTTTGCCTCGATTTCAGATCCGAGTCAGGCGGGAAAAGTCGAGCCTGACTCGGATCGGCCTTGGATCGGGAGGGCTCGGGGGGGTTCGGATTTCAGAAATCCGAACCCGCTCACCCCTAATTCAGGGTATAAATTGTTAGAATACCAGCGCACCTGTTTTTTGGTGAGTTGTTCTGCATAATATAGCCCTGTTGCAAGATGTGGTCCAAACATTCAACATGTTAATAATCAGGGGCTGACTGGTAACTTTTATCCTGGGGGCCAATGCAATCAGGTGGCCCCGGCTTTTCTGCCAGCGCACAGAAATGGCAAAATGGACGTGGCAAAATAAAATGCAGCCGTGATTTATCTAATGGGGATGCGGATTAAATATGTAATGAAATATATAAAAAATCATCATGTCTATGAACTATAATCAAATACATCACCTACCAGCCTTGCCTGACAAGCTGCCCTGCCCCCCACACATTATTGGGGTAATGTGTGTGGGGCAACTGGCATTTTTATATCTATGGTGGTGGTTAAGTTGATTCTATCTACAGGATTACACAATTGTGTATTTTCGTTTATGTTTTATTGAAGTTGAGCCTTCAGGAAGAAGAAAACAAAAACACTTGAAAAGATAAGGGGAGTATTATTTGATTTTTGCTCAGGGCTGGCTGGTTTAAACCTAATGTTTTTTTTATTATGCTGTGACTACAGGCACAGCGCCATAACTTCTTAAAAACAGCCTATTATAAGGGAATCCCCCTGGTATTATTTCACATTCTTGTTGCTTGTGGTCTTCATTTGAGTGAGCTGAACCAATACAGTAAATTCACACACAACAGAGAAATTGGGAGGGTGAACCAGATCAGAGAGGTACTAAATCTGCATAGCATCAGCTCAGATTTTACAAACTCCTCTCCTAACAATCCTATAGGACAGGAGGAAACAACAGCTAACATTCTCAATCTTAAAAG
Source organism: Taudactylus pleione (assembly GCA_031769625.1). Taxonomy (NCBI): domain Eukaryota; kingdom Metazoa; phylum Chordata; class Amphibia; order Anura; family Myobatrachidae; genus Taudactylus; species Taudactylus pleione. The sequence goes on along the minus strand of JAUIMM010000024.1, from coordinate 4,226,799 downwards.
GTAAACAACTCCAACGCATTAAAGAGGCAATACACAGAGAAACACCTCATGGTTTAAAATAATCATGTTTAGTAAAATTCAAAACCTTCAGTCCTACTGAGATGAGTAGAAGGAAGATAAACGTATGCTGGATACACCCTAGATGATGTGTACCTGGACAATATGGCGGTTGACAAGTTGACATCGTATTCACGGTTCACATCAGAACGATGTAATAAAAAAAGGAATGATACCTCTTTCCACCCTTCATTACCTTGCACGGCGCCGCATGTGATATTGTATGGTTGCAGCACAGCCAACTGGAAGATATCACTAACGACCATGGGAGCATGCAGATTGGCCAAACACATTAGACGACCTTGCCGATATTTAGCTCTCGGCCGGAAACGACATATCAGGCTGACATCTCTACAGTCTGTATATAGGAAAGGTTCCTGGACTGCATACCCTAATATATATATAATGGGAGGTGCTACCTGATGAGACTAATTGCAGGCACAGAAACAGACAAATCTCAGGTGCACAACTCCAAATTACTGATTATATATAAATTACTTTTGTCCAGGAATGATGATGTTCGTCCATGTAAGATGACGTTTAGCCTCTTTCTGAGTTGCGTTTTTTTGGAGGGAAAAATCCGAACTCAATGTGCAAACTCGAACCTATCCGAGCCTGCACATCCCTAATATAAATGCAATCAAATTTTGCAATCAATAGAGGTTTTTAGCATAATCTTGGCCAAGGTTATGGGCCTACCCACCATATCCAGGTAACCTCTTTTTAGGGTAGGTCGATAACATACTAGGGTTCAAATCCAGAGCGCAGGACACCCCCAAACTAGCCTAGCTAAGCCACCCCAGGGCACTGCCATAGTAAGAAAAGTGCAGTGTAAAAGAGATAGTTAAGAGCAGCCACAGCTGCATAAAAAGAATGAAAATAAAAAAGTGCATGTAAAATAAACAAACAGTGACTCTCTAGTCTGTACCCAGCTTTAGTCTGGCTCTCTTTTAGGGCTCTATTTATTAACATTATTTTTAATAAAATAAAATGAAAAAGGGTGTTTTCACACCCTTTTAACATTATTTTAGTTTCACCAAAAGTTACTAAAGGGCAATTGGAGTAGAATTCGTAAAATTCTACTCCAAGCCCTAATTATCCTGGAGGTGGCGTTATCCAGGGTCTTCCCCAGTTACCAGACTCCTGCTCCGCTATATATGCATATAAAGAATGAAAATAAAAAAGTGCATGTATAATAAACAAACAGTGACTCTCCAGTCTGTACCCAGCTTTAGTCTGGCTCTCTTTTATCCAGGGTCTTCCCCAGTTACCGGACTCCTGCTCCGCTCTGACGGGGAGAGCAGTGCCTGGAGCCGGCCCCAGTGATCAGCTGTGTGGTCTAAACAGACCACACGCTGTTACACTGCAAAAAAAATTTGAAAAAAATAAATTAACTTACTTAAGTCCAGGGACTGGAGTTCGGGGCTCCAGTGATGTCCTCCCTCCGGTCAGCTGGTCTCCCATACTGCACTGTGGCCCAGTCGTCACCTGACAGGGTCCCAGTGCAGTATGGGATGTCACCTGACCGGAGGACATCACCGGAGCCCGGATCATGCAGGTAAGTGTAATTAAGGGAGAGGGGAAGTCACGGGGAAGGGAGGGGGGGTCGCGGGAGGTCCGCGATCAGGGGGGCAGGGCTTGTCATTGGGAGCGGGGCTTAGCGCCGGGGGGTTAGCAGCGGCGGCCTCTTGGCGCATGCGCAGGCACTTGTCACTGTATTTTTTGCAAAAATACCGTGACTAGTGTGCGGAGGGGATCTGCAGGGACAGAGCTTTCTTGCATGCTCTATCCCTGCAAGGGATTTATAGTAAATCCCTGTGATATTGCCTGAATTCGCAATGCGAATTCACTCGGTAATATCACACTACAATCTGCATTACAAATGCGGATTGTAGTAATTAGAGCCCTTGATGAGATAAAAAATCCTAATAATTTTGGATTGTTAATGTTAGAAAGCATTAAAACATGGTTGATCAACGTTTCTAATACATAGCCATGTTTCATAATATAATAAGCAGGATTCTTTTTTTTATTATTAAAACTGGTTTAAATCTGGAGCCTCCCGCAACTTCTGTGAGTGTGGAGGCAAGTTTGATACAAGTATAACGGTTTACCTTCTGATACAACTGAAAAACAGGGGACTGACTGACCACAGTGCAGGCACAGCAAAAATTAACTTGTAGAATAAACCTGCTAGTGCAGGCTGAAACATGCACCAACATTGAGTGACAGAAATTACAGAAAAGCAATCTAGGAGGGACAAGTTGGCTTTATAGGGGTCATTTTTATGAGGAATTTTATTATTGAGTTTAAAATTGCAAAAGGGGTACACCTGGTGGGCAACATTATAGTAATTTTTGTTTTTAAAGAGAGAATTTTAATTAAACATTAAGATACTCATACAGCCAATCAAATTCCCACTATTTTTCTGTAACAGCCTTTTAAAGTATACTTTACAGTTTAATTTAAACAAAAACAGGATATGATAACTCATCTGCCTTAGGTTGATAATGCTTATTGAACCCAATTTTTTTTGTGCACCAAAAAAAAAAGTATGACGTAAAGGAATGTAAAATGGCTCTCTGGAATAAATTAACTAAGATTCGTGTTTGGTGTAGATTGCAATCTTGGGTGAGTTTAGAAATTTTTTTCAACTTGCAAATTTACTAAAGACTTTATTTACACTGAAAAACTCAGGTGAGAATGCAAACTTGATTGAATACACCATCAACCAAACTCGAAAGTACTTTCAGTGAAAAAGTTACAACTCGGGAATTCACCAAGAATCGTGATTGCAATAACGGGTGTAATTGTAGCAAACTTTGACCTAAATAGAGCTGCAAGTTTTGCAGAAACATACACAGATCAGTGTGGTTTGTGTATGTTTCTGCCTCTAAACACTACCTAAATGGTTGTTATTAAAAATATAAAATGACATAGGGCCCCCCCCAAAAAGTATAACCAGCCCCGGGCTTCTCAGCCAGTCCTAGTTTCTTAAAATATGGGGGGAAAACAAATAAGGTTCCCCTGTACTTTAGGAACTAGCATTGGGCTGCTGAGCCTATCCTGGTTTTAAAAATAGGGGGGAAAATTGTGTAGGGGTCCCCCTATTTTTAAAACCAGCACTGGGCTCAAATCCGGCCAGAGCCAGGGGACCCTTTCACCGGGTCACCGCGGCCAAAGCATTATCACCCCAAGCTGGTCAGCCCAAGCCGGGGATCTCAGGAGGGGAGGGCCCCCCAATAAAGGGGACCCCCCTCTCCTGAGCACCACAGGCTTAAGCTAAAGCCTGGGGACCTTCCCCGCTACCCAGGAGTGGTGGGTGCAGGGGTAATAGTGGTGAAAATAGAGTAAAACTATTGTTTTTTATACAGTGGAAATACATGTGTTGGCGTGCCTGCCCTTTGGCACTTGTGGAACTAAAAGTGTCAGCAAGCGACCAGCACCTATTACTCTGGCTGCAAAAGAAATAGTTAAAAAAACACAAGATACACACACCCAGGTGGGTACTGCCAGGGCTGGAGTCCAAGGCCTGGCCTCAGGCTAAAAGGGGGGCCTGCCAGAGCCCGCCTGTTACTACCGCCACTGAACTACCCCCTTGAAAAGAAGAAAGGGTCCCGGCCGCCGCTGCTACCGCCCACAGACCCAGTCGCCGTTAGCATGTATGGATGGAGGAGAGGGAGCTGGAGGGGGCAGCCAGGGCCCGCTCGGGATGCTCCTCCAGCAACTTGCATGATGACAGACTACTGAACAATAAAGCTTGTTTTGGAGTCAGTGCATGTGATGTCATGATGTCATGGCACGCTGCTGGAGGGCGAGGTCGATGTCGGAGGATCCATGGATCGATAGGAGCAGCGTCTGCAGTGCTGGTGGTATAAGCAGGATCATTTTTAACAGAAATAAGGTAAGTGTAAAAAAATGCTGGGCAGCAGGGCGCACAGACTGGATTTAATAATGGGGGGGAGTGAGGTGATGGGAAACAAAAGGCTGCACAGAAACTGGATTTATTAACAGGAGGGAGTGAGGTGATGAAAAAAAAAAGGCTGGGCAGCAGGCCGCACATATTGTATTAATAATGGGGTGGGAGTGAGGTGATGAAAAAGAAGGCTGCGCAGAAACTGGATTTATTAACGGGGGCGGAGTGAGGTGATGAAAAAAAAATGCTGGGCAGCAGGGCAGAGACTGGATTTAATAACGGGGGGAGTGATGTGATGAAAAAAAATGCTGGGCAGCAGGGTAGAGACTGGAGTTAATAATGGGGGGGAGTGAGGTGGTGAAAAAAAGGGCTGGGTAACAGGGTGTATGTTCTATTAACCTAAGAGTGCATATTGTCAGCATCTTAGGCTCATTATTATTTTGATCTATGATCCATAGTACATAATCCTTTGTTATATGTCAGTTTGTTTGAGTTTTGTCGTCTTGAGTCCTCCATAGCTCATTTTTATAATATATTAATAAATGATAAGTTGTATACCTACACACTTGACTATACATAATTTTGTTAAGTCATGAGACTTATAATTTATGGAATGATTTGTTTCAGCATTTCACGTACATGTGATTATATTTAGCCTAAATTGTTTAGGCTAAATATAATTACTTGTACAGGTATGTGACATACTGAAACGATTTTTTTTATTTCAGTTAAAGTGCACTAATCACCTAAACACCACTGAGGCAGCATTATTTAGTGTCACCTGGCTTACAGTAACATCACTGAGCCACATGCTGTCTCACTTGCTTTTCCAGGATTGAAAACGTTTCATTCCTGTGTCTATTGGCAAAATGGCTATACTCACCTATACTCAGAGATAGTTACTCCCAGAATGAGAAGAGACTATCCATGTGTTCTCTATATATCATACTTGCCTACTTTTGAACAAGCATTTCAGGGAGATTGTGAAAGCAACACCTATGAGCGCAGTGGGCGTGTACAGCGACATCTGTGAAGTGTGTCATATAATAGCCTTACATCCAAATGTAAACCAGGCCCCAAAGAAGTTACATAGTTTTCCACATATAAATGGCTATTAGAAACCTTATGTGAAAATGCATGTAGCCATAGGGATCATTGTACCTTTTAACCAATGCAGGGAAATGGCACTGATTCTACTATTTGAATGTATATCTATATATCTGATTTATTTTCTTCTAAGTATATAACAGCTTTATAATGGGGGTAAGGTGCAATCAGGTAGATTCTAGACTCTTCAGGGAGTCAGGGAGATTACTACTATTTCAGGGGGTCTCCCTTACAATCAGGCAAGTATGCCATACTGTAGATATAATGGAGAAGTAGTTGTTTTGGGTTTGTGGCTCTGTTTTAAATTATATTCCATGGCACACAATTAATTCAATATGAACAAAATGAAGAGAGTATTGCCCTTCCTAAGGAGAATGTACAGTTAATCTTATTCAGATTATTTTCTGATGCTGAGTATCACCTTACCCAAAGAGAATACACAGTCGATGCAGAGAGTACTCAGTTGGTTAGTTGAGGATGAACAGACACAATAGGACTGGAGACAGTGGCGGAACTAGAGAGTGGTGAGCCAAGTGCAAGAATATGGCGGCAGCTGGCTACTGTGTGTTTGTTACTGTGTAGTGCTGACCACTCTCACTGCAGTCTGCACTGCACTTGTGGGGCCCAGGGGACACTATCAGTGTGTGCAGTGGTGGCTATGGGCCCCTGCACCACAGCGGGCCCTGGTGCAGGCCACCAGCTGGACCGCAGGTAGTTCCACCACTGACTGGAGAGACAGAAGGGTGCTGGCTGGGGCTGAATAGACAGTGCAGGGCTGGAGAGACAGAAGGGTGCTGGCTAGGGCTGAACAGATACCGCAGGGCTGGAGAGACAGAAGGGTGCTGGCTGGGGCTGAACAGATACCGCAGGGCTGGAGAGACAGAAGGGTGCTGGCTGGGGCTGAACAGACACTGCAGGGCTGGAGAGACAGAAGGGTGCTGGCTGGGGCTGAACAGATACCGCAGGGCTGGAGAGATAGAAGGGTGCTGGCTGGGGCTGAACAGAGACCGCAGGGCTGGAAAGACATAAGGGTGCTGGCTGGGGCTGAACAGACACCGCAGGGCTGGAGAGACATAAGGGTGCTGGCTGGGGCTGAACAGACACCGCAGGGCTGGAGAGACAGAAGGGTGCTGGCTGGGGCTGAACAGACACCGCAGGGCTGGAGAGACAGAAGGGTGCTGGCTGGGGCTGAACATACACCGCAGGGCTGGAGAGACAGAAGGGTGCTGGCTGGGGCTGAACAGATACCGCAGGGCTGGAGAGACAGAAAGGAGCTGGCTTTCAGATAACATTTTTGCTACTACTACTTATTCTAATATATTTATAAATATGTCTCCAGCTTTTGTGGATCTAAAGACTGAATAATCAACACTGGAAAAGATTTCTGTATTGGGCAGAGTCAGGCAATGGTAAGTATTTCAGCTTTTATTTGTAGTGTAAGGAACTCAGGGAGTGCTTTCTAAGGTTGGGTATACACCAGAACAATATATTAATGATTTGCCATATTGGAACATCAAATCATCAAAATCGTCTGGTGTGTACGCAGGATTGCGTGCTCCTGCAGGTCGCATTTGATATTTTTTGGTTGGTCGTGTTGCAAGGCCAATCTGACTATATCGCATGCGGTACTGTGCAGTGTAATGAAGGACTGAATGAGGTATCGTTCCGTATTTCACCACATCGCTCAGTGTGTACTGGCAATCTCCGCTGGTCCGGGGCAAAGGGTAATTGCCCCATCCATTGGCACGATTGGCAATCATTTATGTGTGTACATGGCTTGAGACTTATTCCACTTTGTCTAGAAAAAGTATTTTTGCGTGGACCAATATTTTGCCCTTTATAAATAATCAGCATACCTCAGTTGCCTCTCCAATGTTTTGCAACCATGCATTATTTTTCTAGTGCCTTCATCTCTGAGGATAAGCAGGCTCGGCTGGCGCAAAGGTCCCTGTGTGTTGAAGTCTAGAGCCCCCTGCAGAAGACTTCAAGAAACTGTAAGTAATTTTTTGGGATATATTACTGTAGTATCTATATAGTTTATGTGCATTATCATGTAATAGTAAGATGAGGTGGCGTACCCCTAAGGATCATGCAGCATAGAAGGACATGTGATCAGGAAGTGGAGAGATATAGAAGGAGTAATGGAGCATACACACGGTCAGATTTGTCAGATGAACGATTGAACGATTTTACCAAAGTTTTGAACGATTTGAATGATTTTTGACTGCATTAAAATGAATGGAATCGTCCAAGTCTGACTGCAAACACATCAGATGTCAGATATCGTTATCTGACAAACGGGAACGCTCATTGTAAATCGTCCATCGTTCAGGCATGTCAGATATGTCAGATTTTCCTTCAGATATGAACAACTGAACGATTTTTAAATCGTTATCGTTCATATCTGAAGGAAAAATCTGACCGTGTGTATGCACCATAAGAAAGGAGAACAGCCATAAGGAGATGATGTCTTTATCTACCTGTACTAATGTAAGTATTACTTACAATAAATAAACTACATAAACAGCAAACTTGATGAGTCATTGCAATGAAGAAAGGTACATCAGGATATAACAACTGGCGACGAGGATAAACTTTTCATTACTCACACTCACACTCTTACTCAGTCACCATGGCTGACATGTTAGCATTAATTCCTCAGTTTCTTCATGTTGATGCTCATAATGCTGCAGAATTATGGAGACAGTGGCTTGCAAGTTTTCATCATTTTATTGGAGCTATGGCAGTAACTACTGACAGCAAAAAGAAAAGCATGCTTGTTATCAGTGCAGGCCCTAAGATTTATGAACTTTATGGTACTATGCCAGAGACAGACACCAGATGCTATACCAAATGCAGGGACTCTTAGGCTGCATTTTGGAGCAAAATAATCAGTCAATCACATTCCAAATATATGTTCAGGACAGCTATGCAACTGCAAACTGGGGGCCTGATTCAGAGCCGCTCGTAAGCGACCGCTCGTTCGTTCCGAGCGATGTTCGCACTTCTGCGCATGGGTTGTAATGCGCATGCGCCAACCAGTCAGTGCGGTCGGAAATCGTGTGCTCGCAAAATAGCGAATGCCTGCTAATATGAGTGACAGGATGAGGCATTTGTGGGTGGTAACAGGGGAAGGTGCTTGAAAACAGGGAGTGGAGATTCGAACGCAGGCGTGCCAAACGGTCAAAACAGGCGTTTAATGGGAGTGCATAATTAACAAAGCAGCGTCATCGACCACGTCACTTGGTTGTCTTTTAGCCTGAACTGCTCGCATGATTGCGGTAGGAAAATGCTACCACAAGAATAGCGAGCAGTTCATACGCCATTCGATGTAGTCGATTAATCTAATAAATAGCGGAGATGACGTATGATGCGAGCGGCCCGGGGGCGTTTTTTCTAAATAGCGAGCGCATGTTTCGTTCGCTCATTCAGACATAGAGGCATCAACAGACCGCAAAGAGCGAGCGCTTAATTTAAATATCCGGCCCCTTTTTCAGAACGAGCATCCGCAAATAGCGTCCGGCTCTGAATCAGGCCCTGAATCTGTTGATGCATACTGTATATTACTAGATTAAGGATTCTTGCAAAAACATGTCAGTTCCATGATGTTGAAGATGAAATTAAGCAGCAGCTAATTGCATTTGGCACATGTGGAAAGTTGCGCAGACGTGCTCTTAAATCTGAAATGACGCTGACAGAGCTGCAGCAATATGCTAGAAGTCTTGAACTTTCAGAAACACATGCTAAGGACATGGAGAGGGACATGAACCATCTGGAAGTGTGCAATAAATTACATAGTGGCTATATGGAGTTGAGTAAATCTAGATCATGTTACAGTGTGGGCGCTCCTATCCACATTCAGGAGACTGTCCTGCCACTGGTAAAATTTGCACTGCATGTGGCAAGCTGAATCACTTTTCCTCTGTTTGCAAATCCAAGGAAACCAAATCTACACCCAAACAATCTTCACAGCAATTTAAATCCAGGAAAAAGGCAGTGCGTTGTGTGGCTTCTACATCATCTCCAACTGCAGAATTATCTGATAGTGATAATATGCCAGAAGGCTTTATCTACTTTATTCAAAAAGTCAGCAAAAACAAGGTCAGTCCAAAAACTGACATCACCCTAGACAAAACTTCTGTTGATTTTATAATAGATTCCGGTGCTTCTGTAAATCTAATGGATGCTATCAGTTTCAAGAAGCTGCATGGCAAGGTGGTTTTGAATCCAACATCTGTAAGAATATTCACTTATGGTAATGAACAACCCCTTCCCTTACAGGGTTCTTTTGACATTATTGCATGCAAAAATGACAAACTGACAAAAGCATTATTTTTTGTCACTAAATATGCAAGAATCAATCTCTTGGGATTTGATACTGCATCACAATTGGGTCTTATACAAATTGTTGCCCACACACACAATTACACCCCTGTTATACCTGACACTTCCAATTCCACTCCTGTCCTACATGAACCAAAGCCACTACAAAGTGATGTGGATTTTTTACTGCAGGAGTATGATCATCTTTTCATGGCATTGGGAAACTTAAAGACTATCAAGTTCATCTTCACATTGATCACTCAGTTATACCAATTACTCAAGAACATCGCTGCATTCCTATCAACATAAGGATACAAGTGGAAGAGGAAATATAGAATCTTGAAGACTTAGATATCATTGAAAAGGTATCTGGCCCAACACCATGGGTATCACCTATTGTGGTTGTGCCCAAACAAGGTCAACCAAAAGCAGTGAGAATATGTGTTGATATGTGTCGTCCTAATGTAGCCATTAAAAGAGAGCAACATATTACTTCTACTATGGATGATATTATACATTGACTCACAGGTGCATGTTTCTTTTCAAAATTGGATTTAATTAAAAGGTTATCATCAACTGGAACTTGATGAAGAGTTACAACAACTAACAACATTCTCAACTCATGTTGGGCTACGAAGATACAAACGGCTGTCATTTGGAATCATCCGCAGCAGAGGCATTTCAAAATTCTATCCGTCAAGTCATACAGTCAGTTCAAAATGCCATCAATTACAGTGATGATATTCTGGTTTTTGGAGCAACGCGCCAGGAACATGATGCAGATCTGCGTCAAGTGTTTCAGTGTCTTCAAGACAGGAATTTAACACTGAATAAAGACAAATGTGTTTCTTCAACAGAAGCTCAAATTTTTGGTCACATTTTCTCTGAAGATGGAGTGAGTCCTGATCCTCAAAAAGTTCAGGCTATTACAAAAATGTCAAAACCTACCAATGCTGGTGAAGTAAAGTCATTTATTTGGATGACTAACTATTGTTCCCAATTCATTCCAAATTATGCCACTTTGACAGCCCCACTTAGAGAACTCACAAAGAAAAATGCTAAATTCTTATGGACTTCATCTCAATCACAAGCATTTGATGACATAAAACCATGTCTGCAGGATAGTGTCACAATGTCATATTACAACACTGCTTGGAAAACAGAATTTATTGTGGATGCTAGTCCTGTGGGGTTAGGAGTTATCTTGACTCAGGTGAATACCCATGGGGATTATCACATTGTAGCATTTGCGAGTTGCAGTTTGACAGAGGTGGAACAATGCTACTCCCAACCAGAAAGGGAAGCTCTTGCAGTAGTCTGGGGTTGTGAATGCTTTCATCTCTATTTATACAGCATTGACTTTACCACCCAGACTGATCATCAAGCACTGCTGACACTTTTTGGAAATCCAAAATCCAAAAAACCAGCTAGGATACAGCGATGGGGCTTATGTTTACAGGCATACAATTTCTCCATCATTCATAGAGATGGTACTGATAATCCTTCAGATTGTATGTCTAGACACCCTTTGCCTTCTGACATCTCACAGTCTACTTCAGTGGATGAGTATGTGAACTTTATTATCAACAATTCAATTCCTGATTCACTTACTAGTGACAGCATCAAAGAGGCTCCTACATCAGATAAAGTATTGTCAGCAGTAAAACACTGTATTATTTCCAATGATTGGCAGTTGGGGCAGTTTCTGTTTTCAACTGGTGAGGAACAAGACTTTAGTGCATTTCATAAACATTGTCAAGAACTAATTGTGCATGATGATTCAATCATTCTCAGAGGTGACAAAATTGTCATTCCAGCTGTTTTGAGAAAGCTAGTAATTGACATTGCCCATGCCAGTCATTTAGGAATTGCAAAGACCAAACAACTTTTACGTGAAAAGCTATGGTTTCCCTCCACGGAGCAACATGTTGAATTAGAAATTCGAAACTGCATGACATGCACCCTTCTTTCTACGCAACCTAACAGTGAACCATTATGGATGACTGACCTATCTGACAATGTCTGGGAAAATGTTGATGTTGACTTCTATGGCCCATTATACAATGGTAAATACATACTAGTAGCTGTGGATGAATATTCACGATATCCTGTTCTTGAAATAATATCTGCAACATCTACCACATCTGTCTTACCAGCATTGGATAAAATCTTCACTACCTATGGAATTCCAGGAACAATAAAGACATATAATGGTCCACCATTTCAAGGTGCTGATTTCAGCAAATTCATGAAACATTTTGGAATTCGACATCAAAAAAATTACTCCCCTGTGGCCACAAGCTATTGGTCTTGTTGAACGTTTTATGCGTAATATTGGAAAGCAAATAAAGATTTGCAAAGTATCCCAAATTCCAATTTAACAATTCTTAAATCAATTACTCAAACAATATTCGATCAGTGCCTCACTCCACAACAAATGTTCCTCCTCAGACATTAATGTTCCAAAGAAAAGTGATCAGATCCACACTTCCGGAAATTCATTTAACTCCTACGTCTAAAGATCATCAGATTAGGAAGACGGACTCTGCTAAAAAGCAAAAAGCTAAACAGTATGCAGATTAGAAAAGTAGAGATATTGTTTTTGATTTACAAGAAGGAGATCGTGTTCTGGTGAAACAAAAAGTAGGATGCAAGGACATGACTGCTTTTCACCCAAGTCCATTGACTATAATGAAAAGGAGAGGAACAATGATTGTTGCAGGAAATGACAAACAGTGACAAGGAATGTTTCCCATTTCAAGAAGATATTTCCATCTTTATTTTCTGATGGACCAAGTCAAGAGGATGTCATCACAGTACCTTTACCATCCTCAGCATCAAGTGATCCCATCATGGAGTCTGTTTCTTTGAATGAAGGATTACATATTCAGACGAAAAGAGGCAGACTCATTAAACCACCTGCTAGGCTTATTGAGCAGATATGACTCTTAATTTATGGCTTGTAACCAGTCTAGCAGGTTTTCAAGTTTCATGTATATTGGGTTAATGTTCATGCTCATATACCGTTAACACAATGTTATATGTTTAATTTTATAAATGCACTACTTGTTTGAACATAAATTTTATATAAAAAAAAAAATTATATGAACGGAAGGGGCAGATGTAGTATCTATATAGATAGTTTATGTGCATTATCATGTAATAGTAAGATGAGGTAGTGTACCTTTAAGGATCATGCAGCATAGAAGGACATGTGATCAGGAAGTGGAGAGATATAGAAGGAGTAAGAGAAAGGAGAACAGCCATGAGGAGATGATGTCTTTATCTACCTGTACTAAGGCAAGTATTACTTACAATAAATGAACTACATAAACTGCATACTTGATGAGTCATTGCTACGAAGAAAGGTACATCAGGATATAACATTTACTTTCATTGTTTTTTTTTCTTTAAACTGTATGTGGTTCACATTTGCTATAAATTGCAGCATAACACTAAATAGTACTTTGGCTCTTGATCTAATTTGTTTCACTTTTTTATGTTTGTATTCTGTACATTTGTTTTACGTCACTGAACTATCTTTTTGGTACCGCACACCTGTACTCTTGATGTTGTTGTTTGTGACACTTTAGACAGTAGTATTTTAAGGTTACAATTTATTTCATATTTCATTTATTTGTACTTCTAAGAACATCAATGATAGTGCATAATGTACAACCTTAAGTCTGGTTAACTGAAACGGAAGGAAAGGAAAAGCTTAAAAAGAAGAATTCAATATTAGTTTTTCAAAAAGCCTCCCTCTAAACAGCAAGACATTCAAGAACACAATGTATCCACTGAGGGAAATGTTCAAGTACTTAGTGAGGTTGCAGAAGAGGAGAGTCCTTGCTGCAGCACCAGCTCTTTCTACCCAGTCTATAGTTACTGCAAATGCCGAAGATGTGCCCGAGGCCGAAGATGTGCCCAAGGCCGCAGAGACCACTGAGGCCGAAGATGTCACTGAGACTGAAGAACAGGCTACAAGCTGTGAAATCCAACTGAATGTTACTGATGATGTAAACTGGAAAGACCCAGCACTGTGGCCAGATATAGTGAAGGAAAAATACAGAAACCATTGCACTCAGTGGCTTAAGTAATGAAGTGGAATTAAAGGAAATGATTGAATATTTGCTTAAAGATTGTGATGGCCATTCTTTTTCTAGTTTCCTGATATATTCAAAATATTGTGGGCATCTAATGGGTGTTAGATGCTTATAAGAGATTGGCTTAGATGGGGCAATGTAAAACAATCATTATATTGCATCACTTGCTTTGCATTTACTTCAGACCATGGCAAGTCTTCTAGTCTTCTCTGCAGGAGAGAAGGATTTGACCCATCAAAGATCAGCTACCGTAAACTATGCAGCAGGCTGCCAGGACATGAAAAGAGCATGCAGCACAAGCAACATTATTTGAGCTTTAGAACACTGCAGATGTCTCTTAGAGGGCATGGAGTGGACTGTAGCAGTCAAAGAAATCTGGACATGGAAACTAAAAATGTTGCTTCTATACTGCAAAGAGTACTGGATGTGACTGTTTTTGGCATGAAGGAATATGACATTCCGAGGAAGTTCTCAACCGATTGGAGACCTAAATAATGAGGATTTTCTTGGTACACTGGAACTGATATCCCATTACGACCCACTTCTGTGTGAGCACTTACAAACTGTGAAAGACAGTCTGCAAAAGGGGAAAAAAATGTATGCGCATTATTTATCCTGGGCCACACAAAACAAATGTATTAATCTATGTGGAAAACATGTTCAGGACACCATATTAAAAGAAAGGGAAAAATCAATCTATTTTTCAGTGATATGTGATGCCACACCAGATGTTTCACATACTGAACAGAATGTTATTATTATTTGTTATGTTGTTAAAGATTCATTGACAGAAGACTGGGCCATTAAAGAGAGGTTCATTTAACTTTTTTGACTTTTACAACAAAACAGGAGAAGAGATAGCTGAAATATTATAATTTCTAAATTAACATGGCATCAATGCTGATGACTGCAGAGGTCAAGGGTATGATGATAATGGAGCAAATATGTCTGGAAAAATCAAAGGAATATGCGCCCATATAGAGGAGATGTATCCTGCAGCTATATTTTGCCCTTGTGCTGCCCAGTCCTTAAATCTTGTAGGTGTACATGCAGCATCGTGCTGTCCAGATGAATTTACATTTTTTGGCTGTGTAAATCACTTATATTTGCTATTTAGTTCAAGCCCTAAAAGATGGCATATTTTGAAAGAACAAATTGTAGGTTCTTTGCATGGCTTAAGTGACACCAGATGGAGCACCAGAATTGAAACAGTTTGGCCAATAACTCAAAAGTGTCCAGGTGATATTGAAGCATTAAATAAAATTATTTAATCCAGAAAACTTTCCAATGAGGCTCATTCTGAGGCAGAAAGTCTAAAGGTGCATTCACACATAAAGATTTTTTGAACGATTTAACTATCGTTATCGTTCAATCGTTGAAAAAAATCATTCAGTTTCTGAGCTATAATGATTGTCGAAGCTGGATAATTGGACAGAGACAGAATCAGTTTAAAATGAACTATGCCATCTTGCGAATGGCCACAAGACACCATCTTAAAAAAAATGAGATCTGCACGACGCAATTTTGCGAATGGCCGCCCAGCGCCATTTTATAGAAACTCACACTTAAGTACATACGGCGATGTTATTATTAGCATCATGCGATCGCATATTTCACCATACCCCATACACACATTAAATACACACCGTTGCGCTGTTAACATGACGCACATTAGCGAATGCATAATATCCTGCATGCGAACGCTGATTAATAGCTTCATGCATACGCATCTGCCCCAAGTTAAAAGTCCTCACTACATAAATCTAACTAGCATCTTTTCCCAAACCCCTAATACTACACACTGCACACTCACATAAAAGGTTCCATAGCTTCAAAGTGTAATATTCAAGGTTTATTCATTTATTACTAATGTTGTGAAATAAAGACTATTTGATATCTATGGTTTAGTACATGATAAGCAAACCGTGTTTGGTGTTGTACTGATCTACTCTGTCTCAACAGCTTTCCGGTGTCATCGGTGAGAAGATCGCAACATGCGTTCACAACTTATGAACTGTAGAGAGTTAAAACACTAAAATGTACTATGTAATGTTTGCAGCTTAGATTTGCATGCGGCGGGAAAAAGGAGACAAAAGGGCTGTTGGAGGCTGACCTGTGTCCTTTTGAATCGACCTGTTAAATGTCCTGTAACAGAAGCACCGTGATGGAGAACCAATGGAATCAAGGCAAACTTGCCTATTGTATTGCTTATCCCTGTAAGGGTATATATGTGCATTCAGACCCCAATCTGGAGTCTTCTTGCTGATGCTGTTGACGGAGGTTTCTTGTTGATGCCGGTAACTGGTCCTAGAGTGCATGTGTATGTATAACTGTACCTTTGGTCTGTATGATTTCTTTGCGCTAAATTGTCTTTAGATCACAGCGTGTAACCTACTGTTTTTATGTTGAATAATAACCTTTGTGTGTCGGAAACACATTTCAAGGTCTGAAGGCATTTATTTACTGTATGACTGTGTATGCAAATAGCGACAATTCTAGAAGGTATAGGCAGGATTTAGAAGGTATAGGCAGGAGCATATAGAGGTTTAAATCCAGTATCGTTAGTTGGGGGCTCGCAGTGTTAATCTCGCAACCGGTCTGTAACACTCGGTATCGAACTCTCAGCAAAAGGGTGGAGGCTCCTGGCAGGAGAATGCATTGTGCGTTCGAATCTGTTACCACCATTGTTGCTGAGAGTGCGCTTCCGGTTACTGTGACTTTAGGAGCGCTGATTAAGAATCCAGGGACGGGGAAGGAAAAAGTTTGTTTTCCTTCGTCGATAGGTTGTTTTTCCGTTTTATTTTGTGGGTTAAAAAGGGGGTGTTGCATTTTTGTGTACGCAGCTGAGATGCATTTTTGTGTATGCAGCTAAGTGTAAGAGTCATAATACGGTTGTGTAATAGTCGCATTATTGTGTATGGGACTAGTCGCACAATAGCATATATGTATTTCCGGTCTTGCTGCCACATGTTTTAAACAAAGCCGTTGAGATTACATTATCAATTGTTGCCAATAACTGGGTTAACATGTATTTTTCTGCACAGGAAAAAAGTGTGTAACTGTGAGTATTTGTTTAGGGTGTAACACGGGTCCTAAATGTTAAGGGTATTGTATGATCCTTAAGGGCTAGGTGCAGGAGTTAGCCTAGCTGCTCGGTAGTAGCTACCGTTCTATACACATCAGCAGGTGTACATGTTGTCTTTGTTGTAGGGACCAACTCTCAGTGTGATTGCAGTGTTTTAGTAATTAGGTTGGGTTACTTGAGCATTGTAATTGAGCCGCACTGGAAACTTGTGATTGTAAACTGAGATATAATAGATGAGTGGGAGCATGTAGAAATTTGTTCCATAGGTGAGTGGGAGCATCTAGAAATTTGTTCCATAGGTGAGTGGGAGCATCTAGAAATTTCTTCCATAGGTGAGTGGGAGCATCTAGAATTTCTTCCATAGGTGTGTGGGTGCATCCTGTTAATATCGTCCGCAGGTAAGTGAAAGTATCTTGACTGTCTTTCACCAGTTTAAATCTTTTTTGAAAAACTTAGGGTTCTCCCAGGATGGGGGCCAAGCAAACGGTAGAGATGTTAGATGATTTGCTGCTGTTGGAAGCACCGCTTGGGTTGGCATGACATATCATGCATACTAAGTACAGTGCCAATGCAACCAGGTATTGTGATTTATGGTTTAATATAACGAGGAAGAGTGTTAGGCCGTTTCCTAGAATTGGTAGTTTTGATAAGGAGATATTGAACAATGTCCAAGCTCACATCTGTTTGGTGCGTTCTCGAGTGAAAAAGATAAAATATAACGAATGTTTAAAATTGTGGCAGCATGAGGGGGATGCGTGGCTTAAAGGTGTGCAAGAGATGCAAACTAGCTTCTCGACCACGTTACCAGAAAGTACACCTGCAGCGCTAAATTGCAATGTGTGCAAGCCGCGAAATAACGCACGTGCAGCAAGGTAGCATTGTGGAAGGTATTGCCAGTGGGTAACGGGCACCACCGCCACCCTATGCGGATGGGGGTGCAGGTACAGTTGTTGAAAAAACCCATAAAAATTTAACAAGTAAGTAACCATAAGGAAAATGTTTATGATATTGTTATGTCTGCCATTTCCCATGGTGTACACATGTTAGATGCTCCACCACGACAATCACAAGTGGTGCCGCCATCTCCATCAGTGATAGTACAGGAAGTGTTAACATCCACTGCACCCGTGGAGGAAGTTGTTAACCCTATACATTGCAGTAACAGACTAAACCCCCAGTCAGGTAATAAGGTCAAAAGTAGCGGTGCGGCCGGTCAGCATCCCATCCAGACAATAACTGTTCCGAATGGGAATGCGGATGCAAACGGAGTAGTGCCCACAAGTAGTAATGCATTGTCCTTGGACAAGAGCGGAGCTGAATTCCATAATGAATGATTTCCCCGATCCCAAAAAGGAATTAGCCAAATGTCAAAGATTTTTGAGAAATTTGGGTAGTTCTAATGAACCAACCAACAAAGATTGGCGAGTGGTGTTAAGGGCCTGTCTACCATGCAATGTCGACGTGACAAAATTTATCATGGATTGTGTATTGGATGGAGATGTTCCCTTAACAGATGAAATTAATCAAGGTAACATTTCCCGCACTGTAACTCAATTGGGTGTATATTTTCCAGTAGTAGTTAAAAGGAACAAAATCTTCACCATAAAACAAAAAGAGAGTGAATCTGCAGAAGATTATTGTGACCGGGCTCTGCAGGCTATCACCAAGTACACTGGGTTAGACGATATTAAAGATAGCACTCACCACAGGGGAATGATTGTCACTGTACTCATGGATGGTCTTAAAGAGAACCTAAAGACCCGGTTTCAGACCTCACAGCCTGGCTGGAGGGGAGTCACAATAGACACCCTCATAGAATCCTCAATTGAACATGACAAGAACATCTCTAAAAAGAGAGAGACCCAGAGCGAGAAACTAATGGATGTCAGTATTCAAGCTCTAGAAGGAATGATGGTAACATCACAGCCAGCAGACACACCTGCATCCACACCTGCACCTGAACAGTTACACGTCCTCACTAATCCCACACCACTGCAAACACAGCCCTACCCCACTTATCCTACACAACCACAACCCATACTATCCACCACCACAATATCCACCACCACAATATCTTCAAGCACCATACTACCCTCAAAATTTTTATACTTACCCTCACCCTTTCCCCACTGCTCAACCCACACAACAACCTTATCACCCACCCCGCTCACAAAAATGCTTTAACTGCAACCAAGTGGGACACCTAAGTAAGTACTGCAAAGTGAAGAATGTAGGACTCCCAAACCAGACAGTAACTGTATACCCTCATAAGGGATATACACAGAATACAGGAAACCTCCAACAGTCACCAGCTCCAATACTAGCCTTACATGCTGTATTGGAGAATGAAAGTCAGCGCTAGGGGTCAGGTCATATCTGTAGTCTACAGATAGTCAGGTTAACGGGAAGTACTACACATGGACATGATTGCCCCAAGGTTTCATAGACAACCCCTTATACGACATTTACAATCTTTTCAACCTGCCAATGGATCTGTTCTGATACAATATGTGGATGATTTATTGTTGTGCCCTGTTTCATTTATGCCATGTTTAAATTATACTAAACTATTGTGCTTCATCTCTCACACACAGGACACAAGGTTGCTAAGGACAAATTGCAGCCATGCCAGGCTAAGGTCAAGTACTTGGGAAACTGTCCAAACCCAGGGGCTAAGACACTACTTAGAGCAGTTGCTATTAATAACAGGGTTTAATTGTACAGAATGTTGTATGCAGATACGGTATCCCTAGAGTATAGGGATACTCATTTCACAGGTGATGTCTTTAAAAACAAACATGTGTAAGTTGGTGGGTATTAATAATATCAAGATCACCCCAGACCATCTCTTTTTCTTTTTTTTTATCTGTCCCCCTTTGAGATACTGTTTGACAGGCAGCCTCATGTGAAAATATGATAATGAGGTTACTGTGCAGTGTCTCACGAAGATGAGTAAGAACAACTGAAATTGAAAATGTTATTTTCTAACATGTTTGATGCAAACTGTCATGATGTCAAACCTGGAGAATTTGTTATGATCTGAAATTTTTTACACTCAGGTTGTTTGACTGATCGGTGGGAAGGTCCGTACCAGGTGTTACTGATGAGTACCACATCTTTGAAGGTGGCCAAGAGAGATACCTGGGTCCATGCCACTCACTGCAAAAAGGTCAACCAACCGGTGGAGAAACAAGGTGGAGACAAGGCTGATAACATGGACCTGTCGCTCGCGAGCTTGTTTCGGGAGGATTAAAAGGTTGTAGGGACATACCTGAGCTAAAGAAATTTGCAGGTCCTTGCTGTGGCGATGGACTGGTCTGCTGTGTTCATTTTCATATTCTTTTCCAGAGTTTCCATCATCCTGGTTTGTTCGGGGATATCTGGTTTCTGTGATGGGGGACCGATAGAGGAGATGGGAGCTGATGGCAGTGCTGATGGAGTGGAGTCAAGAGGAGGGGTGCTATGCCAATCAGGGGAGTGTCTGACCAATCTGTGTCTGCTACTCTGGATACTCGGGGACGGTGTGGAGCTTTATTGTCTGAAGAGTCCTGTATTTGTGAGCTTTGTGGGTCCCTAGTTGATGAGAAATGTATCCAACGGTGCCAGCCTAAATATAACACGTACTGGGGTGGGTATCCTTTAGAGGATTATCATAGCATGGTAGGCAAAGTTTTAAATCAGACTGATTGTTGGGTGTGCTCACACGTGTCACAGGGACAGCATAATGTAGGGTTGGTGCCATTTCCACTGAATATTATGGAAATTTTAGAATTACAAAAAGGGAAAACATTGGATGGAAAATTCCTCTCATCCAAACCGCTAGATAGATCACTTTTGTGTTTAAACATAACCAACCCCAATAAACCAGGGGGTTGGGAAGTGACGGGGAATAACCAGACAATGACCTTCTTGCTGAGAGCTAATAATGAGCCTATGAGTTATGATCTGTTATGCTCAATTAGATCTAATGAGAGACACTTTAGGTACCGGTATACACTAAGTTCCACCAAAGAAATGATTGGTAAGGTACCAGACGGATATTGTGCAAAGATAATACAACCAGAAACTTGCATGTACCAGATGGGAGAACCTGAGATAGGATTATTTGCAAGGGAAATGTGTTTAATGATAATGATGCATACTATTCCTTATGTTCTCCCCAATGATGTATATTTTATATGTGAAAGGAAAGCGTATAAATGGCTCTCCCCAAGTTCCGAAGGTTTGTGTTACCTGGGAAGAGTAGTCCCAGAGGTTATGACCCTCACACATGATGAAATGCTTTGTATTCATAAAAACACACCATCACCATATCTTCACATGCAGTATGAACACAGAGGCAAAAGAAATATGATACCTGGTGATGTTCATATAGCCACACAGTTAATTAGTGAGACAACTGGCTTTCAAGTTTTAGTAGCGCTGGATCACAACCAGGATCACTCGGGGAACACTAAATTTTAGATATATACAAGATCTTGCTAAATTGATAGATAATATCACCGAGATGTATGATGACACCTTCAGGTATACAGGTAGGGAATTGCAAGTGTACAAGAAAGAACTGGTGCAACGCAGACTAGTATTAAATTATTTAGCAGCTGTCACTGGGGGGTACTGCGTAACTTTGGCCACCCAATTTGGAGTGAAGTGTTGCACTTATGTCACGAATGATACCAGCGACCCCAAGGAGGTGATAGACCGGAAGATGGATGAAATTCTGCAGCTAAAATGGGAATTTCAAAAGAACCATAATGCTTCAGTGGCTGAAGTAGAGGAGAAGGTAGAGGAATGGGTTTCATGGTTGAACCCAGCAAAATGGTTCTCAGGTCTAGGAGAGTGGGTCCAGGAAATGATCGCAAGCATAGGTAAACTCCTGATCCTCATACTGGTTGTCATCATAGTAATTGGCATATGTGTCAGGTGTGTTCCTACTGTGTTGAAGTGTGAAAAATGTAAAGATAAGGTAAACCAGAAGAACAAAATTGTGATGGTGGTTAGTAATGACAATATGAATACTGAGGTAAATGTAGAACTGCATTACAACCCTGAACTAGGAAGTACCATCGTATAATGTACTATATTTAGACATGCATAAAATGTATTATTAAAATGTTATTTTAAAACACCTCAAATAATGTAAGTCCCTAATCCCCCTCAAGACTTCCTTTATAGGATAGGTGTATCCCCACACCTTTCCCATGATCTTCCAAGATCTGAGGTGTGCGTATAATGGTAGTTTTATGTCCCCTCTTAGAGACCCATTATTGATGGATTAGGAACCACCTTGTGCCATCCAATAATAACATTAAATAATATATCAAAATGTAAGCGTAAAAATTTATGTAAGATCAGTGTATGATAGCATGTTGATTGCTATCAAAGGGTGGACTGTCGAAGCTGGATAATTGGCTGAGACAGAATCAGTTTAAAATTAACAATGCCATCTTGTGAATGGCCACAAGACACCATCTTAAAAAAAATTAGATCTGCATGACGACATTTTGCGAATGGCCGCCCAGCGCCATTTTAGAGAAACTCACACTTAAGTACATACGTCGATGCTATTATTAGCATCATGTGATCGCATATTTCACCATACCCCATACACACATTAAATACATACTGTTGCGCTGTTAACACAATGCACATTAGCAAATGCATAATATCCTGCATGCGAATGCTGATTAATAGCTTCATGCGTACACATCTGCCCCAAGTTAAAAGTCCTCACTACATAAATCTAACTAGCGTCTTTTCCCAAACCCCTAATACTACACACTGCACACTCACATAAAAGGTTCCATAGCTTCAAAGTGTAATATTCAAGTTAATTCATTTATTACTAAGGTTGTGAAATAAAGACTATTTGATATCTATGGTTTAGTACATGATAAGCAAACCGTGTTTGGTGTTGTACTGATCTACTCTGTCTCAACAGCTTTCCGGTGTCATCGGTGAGAAGATCGCAACATGCGTTCACAATTTATGAACTGTAGAGAGTTAAAACACTAAAATGTACTATGTAATGTTAGCAGCTTAGATTTGCATGCGGCAGGAAAAAGGAGACAAAAGGGCTGTTGGAGGCTGACCTGTGTCCATTTGAATTGACCTGTTAAATGTCCTGTAACAGAAGCACCGTGATGGAGAACCAATGGAATCAAGGCAAACTTGCCTATTGTATTGCTTATCCCTGTAAGGGTATATATGTGCGTTCAGACCCCAATCTGGAGTCT
The DNA here is from genome assembly GCA_031769625.1 of Taudactylus pleione. Taxonomy (NCBI): domain Eukaryota; kingdom Metazoa; phylum Chordata; class Amphibia; order Anura; family Myobatrachidae; genus Taudactylus; species Taudactylus pleione. Next base: position 4,203,972 of record JAUIMM010000024.1, on the reverse strand, counting down.
TCTTGCTGATGCTGTTGACGATAGTTTCTTGTTGATGCCGGTAACTGGTCCTAGAGCGCGTGCATATGTATAACTGTACCTTCGGTCTGTATGATTTCTTTGCGCTAAATTGTCTTTAGATCACAGTGTGTAACCTACTGTTTTTATGTTGAATAATAACCTTTGTGCGTTGGAAACACATTTCAAGGTCTGAAGGCATTTATTTACTATATGACTGCATATGACAATTGTAGAAGGTATAGGCAGGATTTAGAAGGTATAGGTAGGAGCGTATAGAGGTTTAAATCCAGTATCGTTATGATGAACGATTATCGTTCATGCGCGTTCCCGTTTGTAGTTTGTAGTTCATTCTGGCTGACCAACTGAACGATTTTCATTAAGGGAAGTTACAAAAATCATTTGTAGTTCAACAAAATCGTTCATTACACTTTAAAAAATCTGACAGATAATCTGACAGAAAATCGTTGGTAACAAAATCGTTGTGTGTGTGTGTATGCAGCTTTAGAGATGACTTCTTGTCTTTCAAATCCATACTGCTTTCCACATTCTGGAGTAAGATCCTGCAGTTTCCATGGATATAGAAGCAGCCAACATTAAGGCTCTTTTGGCAGAAATGCAGCCACTTAGGGATAAGTGGCCCATTTTACTTTCAGAGCAAAAACTTGTTGCTGACAGCATGCAGTTTACAATGGAGCTGAACCCACATCATCAAAAGATTCAGAGCAGGCACAGTGGGGAATCCCCGTGTCATGAACAAGATGCTGAAACATCTTTCAAGGTGAATGTGTTTCTTGTAGCACTGGATTCCATAATTTGCGAGTTGAGTCAGCGTTTTGAATCTATGCAAAATATTTGTAATTTGTCTTCTATTTTAAAATTAACAACTTTGCATGATGATGAATTGGTGACATCTGCTGAAGTTCTGGTCTACAAATATTCAGAAGATCTTACACCAGATTTAGTAAGTGAACTTCAACATCTTCAAAAAGTATATGATGCTACATTTAAGAGCCATTCAACACCACTGGACTTGCTTATTGCTATATACAGCGTAGAGCTTCAAGGAATATTTAGAGAAGTTTGCATTGCTATTATAATTTTCACCAGCCTTCCACTTTCTGTGGCAGAAGGTGAGAGTGAATTTAGCAAACTACCTTTGCTCAACAATGAGTGAACAACATTTGAATAGCCTTGCACTTCTTTCTATTGAAAACAAACTTACACAACACCTGGATTTTAAAGACCTAATAAAGGAATTTGCATCTAGTAAGAAGATGGTCAACTCGTTGTTCTTAGAAGACTCTTGAAGGTGTAACCACTAAGCACTTTTTTTTGTTATACAAAAAGCATATATTATTTATTTTGATTCTATTTAATTTTTTAAAAGTTAGGCTAGGTTAAGTTATTACTTAGGTTGGATGTTTTTGGCCAAAATATTAAACTAAAGGATTCTTGTTTACTTCATAATATCAACATCCTGCTGTTAGTATCTGATACTTATTTGGTCAAACTTTTTTTTTTCATGGTTCGTTTCCATGAACACTTTTTGTTTATAGGGTTAATTTAGTGAAGGTGTTTAGGGACCTGCCTAAAGAGTCTGCCTTGAAATGGTGGCAGGCTTAATAATTTTTGGCTAAAATATTTGACAATTTTTTGTGTGAATGAATAAGGTAGCGGGGGGGAGGGGTCCTGCCTATTTTGTCATTCCCGGACCCCACAATTTCTGATGGCAGCCCTGCACAAACCTACCACACATACTTACCTGCTGCAGCTGTTCGGTCCCCTTATCCAAGTAGTAATCCAATGGGTTACCTGTAAAAAAAAATCCTATACTCACCTAAGTCCTTGTGCTGGTCTCTGCAGCATCCACGGATCTTGGCAAAATATAAAACCAACACCCGGACCAGTTCGTACTTTAGTGATGTATGTGTGACTACATACATCGCTACCTGGCTACTGACTGCATATCCCACGTGGAAACTATCAGTACCTGGAGACGCCAGCCAATCAGCGGCTGCTCTACATGTAGCGGCTGCTGATTGGCTGTGACCCACGTGCTGTAGAGTGGCAGGCACGTGGGTCACAGCCAATTAGTGGCCGCCACATGTAGAGCGGCCTCTTATTGGCTGGCGGGCTGTGAGAATTTCAGAAGAGTAGCATCTTCTGTCACCCATAGGTGAAATTCGGGATCTGAGGCCAAAAGTGCCAATGATTATCTTCACTTAATCCTGATTTTTGAGCAGTTTCCGGGTTAGCAGGGCATGTCAGTCAGCTTGAGGAAGCACAGCTCACTCATCTTTTCATTCCTCTTAGACCTCCTGGAAAATGTCCGTGACCAGTCTGTATACCAGCTCCAAAAAAATGGGATGAACCCCTAGTAAATGGAGCAACAAAAAGCAGCCTAAACAATGATTCAAACATATAAAATCTCACCATGTTTCAATACAAGTAAATAAAACAAAAATAATGTGACTCAATGAAAAAGGTGCTAGTGAATAGAGAAAAATAATTACGTTCCTTTAGAGAAAATAGTGTCCGTGATGGAAGTCCAGAATATTCTTCCTTCTTTATTCTCCATCATATACGTGATACCATAGAAATAATAAAAAAATATACATGTGTAATATAGTTTTAATTGTTTATATATGAATAATTCTTTATGATAAAGATGGCTCATTCAAATGGGTGCAGGCGTACCCCAACTCACACTCAGTGGTGTATTTACATGCATCAAAGGGTTTCTTTTAATTTCACCTCCGTGAGAGACAGATGTATACCCGCTACCAGAAAGGAAAAAGATGGCGTACCCCACTCACTATAAGAGTATAGGGATCAATTACATCAAGGTATCTTTATAAATCTCCACAGATGAGGAGCGTACCCCACTCACGGTCAGTATGAAGAACTTTAAACGTACAAAGGTTTCTTTATCGGATATCTTGATGGTTAATCTTCATGTATAATCCCTCTTTCCATAGGATATGTGTTTCCAGAAAAATATTAATACAGTCCAAGTGGTAGGGGGTATCGATCTCTCTCTCACAGAGGTGAAATTAAAAGAAATCTTTTGATGCATGTAAATACACCACTGAGTGTGAGTTGGGGTACGCCTGCACCCATTTGAATGAGCCATCTTTGTCATAAAGAATTATTCATATATAATTATAAACTATTAAAACTATATTACACATGTATATTTTTTTATTATTTCTATGATATCACATATATGGTGGAGAATAAAGAAGGAAGAAAATTCTGGACTTCCATCACGGACACTATTTTCTCTAAAGGAACATAATTATTTTTGTCTATTGACTAGCGCCTTTTTCATTGAGTCACATTGTACGGCAACAGGCAACACCATACACTACACCCCTCTTACAAGTACATACTCACTCTCAGCTGGATCATTCTGCTGTGTTTGTGGTTGTGGCTGTTACTGAAGCGAAGGACCTATGTTAATTAAAAACAAATAATTTATCTTTGACATATGTTTGATACAAATGTTTTGTTGATACAAATGTTTCAACACACAAAGAAGGAAATGTTTTATTTAAATTCAAAAATATATGAAAGGCAGCTGTAGCTTATCTTCAACTTAACATTATCTGCATATGTCACAAACATGCACAACCAAGAGAGCACTGATAGTGTAGTATTTTATAATAAAACTAAAATAAGTGCTCATCTGAACTATCCATAATATTGATGCCTTTTCTTAGGATATTCTCCGTCTCCTGGAACCAATCTTATTTCTCCTAAAATTAAACCCATGCACCAAAATAAAGCCAACAGGCCACTTTTTCAGAACTGGGGCTCTGCATTGCTCAGATGAGGACCTAATACCTGCTCTCTAGTGGTACGGGAGGTCTGCAATGAGGAAGGTCTGATATAAGACCTGCTCATAGATGGTATACAGCAGGATGGCAAAGGATTATGGTAGACACTGGAGTATGGATCAGACTTGGAGAATATTTTGATGAAGGAATGGGTCAGACTTGGAGCATATACTGATACTGGAATGGAAGAGTGTTTGGAGCATATACTGATGCAGGAATGGAACAGATTTGGAGCATATATTTATACTGGAATGGAATAGTCTTTGGAGCATATATTGTTGCTGGAATGAATCAGACTTGGAACATATATTGATATTTGATACTGCAATGGATGAATCTTTGGAGCATATATTGATGCTGGAATGGATCAGAGTTGAGAATTACACTGGAGCAGGACTGAGGCTGGATTTGAAGAAATACACTGGAGCCTGATTCATCAGAGACAATCACAAGATCAGGCACTGAATGCCAACAGGAGCAAATCTTTATACCTTGTGACTCACAGAGGTTGGCTGTTGCAGTCAGGTGGCTGCCGACCTGGTTACCCATTGGAGCCATGGCAGTCAGCTGACCAGGATCATCATGGCGGTGCCCAGGGTCCAGGGCCAGTGGAAGCGCCGCCAGAACCCCGAGCCCCCTGAGACCACCAGCACACTGATGACCCTCTAGTGACACACCTAGCTGGACAGGAGCCACTATGACAACACTCAGTGGCTGGAGCTTGTGGGATAGCCGCCGAAGCTCTGGACCCCTGAGACCACCATGACACTGAGGACCCGCCAGCAACACCCTCCATGAGACCCCATCCTGGGACCCCCACCAGGACAGAGCAGCATGACCCTCAGGGCGAGCACGGTTCTTGACACACTTATTGTATAGTAAATAGATGTTTAATAATGATAAAACAATGGACTAAAAGTCCTTACAATAACATTTTTATTTGCCAATTTTCATATCACTCCTCTATGTTCAGTCATCCAACCTTACACATATTTGAGTGCAAGCTCCTGGTAGGTGCTGAAAAACATCCCCAAATTGTCCACTGAATCAATTAGAGATCATTTACCACCCAACACGTTTCACCCATGTGACGCAGGAGCCCGTGCAGCCAGGCCAGCAATGCCTTGCTCTCTGTGCTGTCTGTAACATAGCGGATTAGGGACTGATCACTGAGATGTGCATACTTACATATCAGGCCCACTTCACAGCTCAGTGTGCTGCTTCTTCTGTTCAGTGTGTCGTCTGCCCCATAGGATCTACTTACCCCTTGGCTCCCGCCAAGAATGCTTCATGGATAATCGGGCAATGACATACACAGATGATCCTCACCTGTAGGCAAAGTTCTATGAGGTCATTTGAATAACTTGTAATAGTTGTGCATATGCATAGTTAAGCCTGTCTTTAGACGGATCTTTTGTATCAGGTATAAGGCTGGTGCAAGTGCACACTGTTGATAATGATGGCTATGAAAAAAAGCATATGGATAGGGATGGTCCACTGACAGAGATGGATACAAATCTGCATTCAGATGAATATATGCATTTTCTTTCATGTGGCAAAGTTGCCGTAGTTGCAGGCAGCTGCAGAAGCCTAATTTACTACCTCATGCTATCAGTAGAGCTAATGCTGGGGGTTAGTACTTCTGAAAGCAGAGATCTGTGCCGCTCTACACCAGCCGCCACAACCATCATCATTAGTATTGGCACTTGCACAAGCCCCATGCAAGATGCAAGAGATATGTCAAAATACAGTCTTCTCTTCCCCGTACACATGACACAGGAGTTTTTGATGCACGCCTACAACCAGGCTTGGACTGAGCTGCTGGGGGGCTGGGGTATTCCCTGGTGGGGTATATGGGAAAGATTTCTGGACTGCACAACCTGACTATATATATGATGGGAGGTGCTACCTGATGAGACTAATTGCAGGCACAGAAACAGACAAATTTCAGGTGCACAACTCCAAATTATTAGTAATATATATAAATGCAATAAACTTTTGCAAACAATAGAGGTTTTTAGCATAATCATGGCCAAGGTTAAGGGCCTACCCACCATATCCAGGTAACCTCTTTCGGGTAAGGTTCAAATCCAGAGCACAGGACCCACCAAAACTGGCCCAGCCAAGCTGCCCAAGGGCACCACCATAGTAAGAAAAGTGCAGTGTAAAGAGATAGTTAGGAGCAGCTGCAGCTGCATATAAAGAATGAAAATAAAAAAGTGAAGTACATATATATTAAGCACACAGCGAAGGGTTAAAATGTGTTATAAAGGAAAATGTGTTATAATGTGGTGCCCTGAGACAGATCACCTAATGCAATCCAGGGGGACCCATGCCCCAAAAATGAACCAAAGTTGCACTACAGTATATAACTTGTAGGACTTACCTAGAATTGTGCCTAATACAGCGTGCATATACATTACCATTCTCCATGCTTTTAAACCTATAAGATAGGGTGCTAATCCAGAATGAGGGTGTCTCCTTTCCCTCAGAAGTGCAATAAAGCACATTAAACGGAGTATATGGGAAAGATTTCTGAACTGCACAACCTGAATATATATATAATGGGAGGTGCTACCTGATGAGACTAATTACAGGCACAGAAACAGACAAATCTCAGGTGCACAACTCCAAATTATTAGTAATATATATAAATGCAATAAAATTTTGCAATCAATAGAGGTTTTTAGCATAATCATGGCCAAGGTTATGGTAATGTAATGTATATGCACACTGTATTAGGCACAATTCTAGGTAAGTCCTACAAGTTATATACTGTAGTGCAACTTTGGTTCATTTTTGGGGCGTGGGTCCCCCTGGATTGCGTTGGTTGATCTGTCTCAGGGCACCACATTATAACACATTTTCCTTTATAACACATTTTAACCCTTCACTGTGTGTTTAATATATATGTACTTCACTTTTTTATTTTCATTCTTTATATGCAGCTGCAGCTGCTCCTAACTATCTCTTTACACTGCACTTTTCTTACTATGGTGGTGCCCTGGGGCAGCTTGGCTGGGCCAATTTTGGGGGGTCCTGCGCTCTGGATTTGAACCCTAGTATGTTAGGGACCTACCCGAAAGAGGTTACCTGGATATTGTGGGTAGGCCCATAACCTTGGCAATAATTATGCTAAAAACCTCTATTGATTGCAAAATTTTATTGCATTTATATATATATTACTAATAATTTGCAAGTACTGCACACTCAAACTCCATTGTAGCTATTAGGGTGCTTGGTCATAGATCCATATACAGCCAAAGAGAACTAGAGAAACTGATAGACCAGCACACCAATTTCATAAAAAAGTTGTATAGTTCATTTTTCTCAAGTAAAAACAATCCAAGTTGTCATCACGAGTATATCAAAAATACATCAGTTCACATAAAGTGCAAAAAGTGCTAAGAAGTGTAGGTAAGTGACATGGTACTTATTAGTGTCTGTGTAGTGTGAACCGTCATAGCAGCATCAGGGTATACAGCCTGACAGGGCACCTTCCCCCTGGGGCATAGCTAACTCACTGAGCTCAAGTCATATATCTACCCACGTTAACGAGTTGCACCTGAATCATAACACAATCAAGCACACCTGTATACTCACCTAAGATCTAGCCGAAGCAGTTTATTATCCATAGCCATTCAGTCTGCTGCATCCGACTGGGACCCAGAAGTGACGCAAGCGGTCCAATGGAGCTTGTGTGTCAGAGGCCAGAAGTAGTATTCTGGCTGTCTGATCGCAACAAAATAACAATATCACTTATTAACAACTTACATCAGCATAATGATTAATGGCTCAGCAACACCAAGTAAATATTAGTAAAGCAGAGAGTTTCAAGTGTGGTTAACTGGTGACTCAAAATGCAACATCGCTGGGTGGTCAGACAAACATATATAATGATCAAAAAGATAAAAAAAAAACGAAATAAACAAAATATAAAAAAGGGAATAGCCAGAGCAAGAAATACTTATACATGCATGAAACATTATTAAAGAAAACAGTTAAAGTTCAGATCTTCATTTAACCCTGATGGTGATTATATATTCAGCAGCTTTCACACTATAATAAACGTTTATTCCAATCTCCATCTCTTAATATATGGTCAATAAGCATAACTTTAAAGTCCAATAGACTGTGGTTTATCTCAACAAAATGTTTGGCAACTGGTGGTGTATTACCATCCAAACTCTGTAATGCTGTACGTATAGAGGACCTATACAATGCAATGCATTCTTTCAGCATTCTGACCATCTTACCAACATATAAGCGGTTACATGGGCATTTTATAATGTATACCACAAATTTGCTTTCACAAGTGAGACAATAGTTGATTTTAAATAATCTCTTGGATTTTGGATCCACAAAATGTTCACCAGTGAGTAAAAATCTGCAGTTAATACACCCTGAGCACCTGGACACTCCATTCTTTAAAGATAACCAAGTTTTTGGTACCAAAGTCAGACCGTGTAATAATGTCTGTAATGTTGTTACTTTGTCTGTAGCCGAACAGTGGTGGATTTCTGCAATATTCAGACAAAAATGGGTCCGTTTGCACTATATGCCAGTGGCGTAACATTGCACTTTTGATTAGTTGTGAACTAATGGAAAAAATAGTGTTTAAGTCAAGTCTTTCAGATTTCGCACAATCAGTTGTTTTACTGCTGTCAAGTAAGGTCGTGTTGCATGCATTTATCAGTTGCCTCCTTGATTTCGTTTGGATCATAACCACGGTTAATGAATTTTTTGCCCATTTCACTCAAAGGATCCGATAATTGATTTCTGTCTGAAGTTATACGAACCACTCAAAAAAGTTGTGAATAAGGTAAACCCCTTTTTAGAGGTGAGGGATGGAAACTGTCCGCTGCTAGAAGGGTATTTTTATCCATTTTCTTAGAAAAGACAGATGTCTCTAATATACCAGTACATCAATGTTCACATCTAAATAACTAATTATCTGGGAACTGAAATTCATGGTAAATTTGATAGTACTTTCAATGTAATTCAATTCATCCACAAATTTGAGAAGATTTTACTCACCACAAGTCCACACCATGAACACATCATCTATATACCGTACATAAAAAAAGAATGTGTTCAGCAAAACGATGGGACATAATGTACTTTTTCTTTCATAGGCATACATGAATAAATTTGCATACATTGGGGCCATATTCGAACCCATCGCGGTACTTCAATATATGTATGTATACATTTTTTTCTTTTATAGGTATATAGAAAATAAATATTATATTATATGCATAGTAGTGTATACTTTCTGCCGGGTATGTATTTGAAAATACATACCGGTAGAAAAGTTTGAGATTAACATTGACACTGGTGCAAAATAGTGTGATGCACATCACTTTTGGTATACCAACAATAATATATTGCACCCTCTCTCTTTTTCCCATCTTTCTATCGCTCTACCTTTCCCCCTCCCATCTCTCTTTCTTCCCCATGTGTATCACTCTTCCCCATCTCTCTCTCTCTATCTGTGGGAAATCAGTATATACTCAAAGAAAATGAACGACTACTGCACCAGTCAAGTATTTATCTTTATATCTCTAAGAGTAAACCCCATATAGAACTGTGCTTCGTATATCACTGTGTAGTCTTATTTTTGATATTGTACTGGGGGGTGCTGCCTTTGGACAACTAGAAAAGATGTTCAAATAAATAAAGACTGGATAGGAGTTGTCTTAGATGGTGCACTAATATCAGATAAAATGTAACTTTTATTATGGTTCCTTAAAAATGTGTGCGTTTACAGCTAAATATTTACAACTTTACATAAACAGACATATATTTGTGAAAACAAATAAAAAATTAAAGAAAAATGTTATGAATAAAACTGAAGAAAAGTCCCACTGTGTGTTTATTTCAATTCTTACTAATCTAATTTGTTTCTAATGTGTATTCGGATATATTCTAGCAATATATTCAGGTGAGATTCAAATGGGTTTTGAGGTATATTATGTTCACTGGTTGGATCCACTTCCAATGTAGTAAAAATCAAAACATATATAAGTGTATTACTGGTGTTTATATCTTGATGAATAAAGAATATGTGTCTGCGCCTGGGATTACTACATGATGTAACAACTATAAACGTTCAGCTGTAGGCTGCTTATTTCAAAATGTCAAAGAACAGCAATGTATAAAAATGTATAAAATACACAGAACTGCATTTCCTGAAATACATACCAAATTAGTTACATAACATGCATCATGTAGCAGAAATGAAAAACAACAATATGGACCTGGTAATAATCTTATAAAGGAATAGGCTGATAGTAATTAGATTTGTCAGCACAGAGGAGGTTCCATAAGAATATTGTAAATGATGATAAAAATTTTCCTTACATAATAATGAACACAGAGTCTCTATCCTGAATTGGGGATTGCTGTGATACCTCAATAGTAAAAGGGTCACTCGCCACTCCGATTGAGACAACTGTATGATGGATGACAAGATCCTGAGTGATGTTTGAAGCGTGGTAACCTGGCATCAGTGATCCTGTAATGGTCCCAGGAAAACCGACCGGGGACTGAAAGCCTGGGAGAAATGCTGCAGCAGCTTCAACCACATGGATCCACCACGATGTCAATGTGGAAGTCTGCGGGTGGCATATGGTCCAGCCACCGTCAGGCTGCTGAAGAATAGAAACAACAGCCGGCCAGCAGGGCGTGATGAGAATGAGCTCAGTGTACCATGCTCCGCACTCCATACTTGGATGGTCACAACAACCGGAGGCAGCAGGATATTGAGGTAGAACCTGGTTCTTTCAGGAACATAATCAGTCCAGCAAAAATCTTGATGCGTTTCTTCCCTTTAGCAGGTTTTTTTTTCAGTAGGCAAGATGTATCCCTCCTCATTTGGATGGGATAATATACCCAAGGCTGTCAATCACAAAGTTCCATACACAGCAGGATACAATCAACAATTAGCAGCATTTCTAGCAGCCTGACATCTATAAGAACAGTTGATTTATCACATAAACAACTTATGGGGATCAATAAAATCCCTAAGTAAAAATAAAAATTACAATTGCTATAGTTGGGTACTCAAAATAATAATGTAAACAAAACAATATATGAAAAATAAAAAAGAAGAATAAAGAAATATTAATATATAAATTATTTGTCATTGATATTGGTACTAATAATCAGAAATAATGATAAATATAAATGAAAATTAATTAATATCAGAAATAAACCTAAGACAATACCTATATAAAAACACATATACCATTAGAAATTCAAGGGTTAGAGGAACCCTTGCATAAATGAGATTACCAGACTATGCCTACACCCCAAATGAGATGACATCGTACATGGATCGATGGATTGTAGATAAATGATAGTTAGTTTATAACTAGTGCACTATTTATAATTAGTAATCATATTACGTTGGATTCCCTCTCAATCATATGGGCACAAATGTAATTAATAACGGGATCCAAGTTCAGCTATTTGACTTTTTACTCAAAGTGTGATAGACAGGTAAGGGGCATTTTGGGGAGGTAATGGGGTGTGCCACCAGCCTTTGTCTGCGATCCCATACACACAAAACATGGCTACGGCATCTCAGTTCAGACAGCCATTATGCGTGACCATAGGGTTACTCAGGACACCATTTACACTGGGCAACAGTCAATCTGTTGCCAGGGATTTAAGAGTCGATTTCGATTTAATTTGGTGCTCCTGATGAATATGCCGTGTTGTTATTCTTCAATTGACTCTAGTTTTTGAGATATGCTTATGTCTTTAATATTTCTGAAAAATTTAATTAAACAATGTTAAAAATATTTTTTTTCATTCTGATTAAATTTGATTCACAAAATGTTATAAAAAGGCACAGTAATTACATACATAAGTGTTTGGGAGCTATGATAACCATTTATTGTAGGATTTTCTTTTGTATTCTTGCTGTGGGAAGTCCCTCTGCAGTCTCCAACACTAATAGGCCATCATGTGACGATCCTACCTTTCTTGATATCTTTCTTCTGTTACCTGAATATCCTGGTGGAACCATTCACCCTGTTCTTCGCTAAAATCTACTAGTTTGGAGGGGAAGTGATCTAAATGGCTGTACAAAAAATTTACTTTAATACTCATGTTGGCACATACTTCAGATTCAGTTTCAGTCATAGATGTGGTAAAATTTGGATCCTTCAACAGTTTCCGTATCTGTGAGCCATCAAAAATTCCTGCCTTTAATTTTTCAATACTAAGAGATGGAAACGTTCGACAAATTACGTGAAACAATCGCCTGACTTGTCCAATGCTTTTACAAATTGCTTAATTAAACCCAGTTTCATATGGAGAGGTGGCAGTATGTTTTTTTCCTGTCAATTAAGGGCTTATGAATGATGTTAGCTTCTCCTACAGTTATAACTTCTCTTGGAGGCCATATGGTTTGCTGCCAGTGCTTTTGTTTTGCACAACTTTCCCATAAGCATATGCGACAAGGATACTTAGTATATCCACTTTGCTGCCCAAGAAGAAAGTTTACCATTTTTAAATCAACACAAACAAACCACTGATGCTGAGAATAAGTAAGACTAACTTGATATATTCATACTGTTCTTTAGGTTTTGTTGAATTACCAATAGGAATTGACGCAAAGTTATTCCCATTGTGCAGTAATACGCATCTTAAGCTCCTTTTAGAACTATTCAAAAAGAGCCGCCAGTCTTCTGCTCGATATTCTGGTTAGCCCATCATCTGGAGAAGTTCCAGAATATTGTTGCAATACACAAGATTGTTATCTTGGCTAAAGAACAGCAGTATGGCTTGCTTTCTATTTCGATACGACGTTATAGTAACATTGGGCTCAAGACAGTGCTTTTTTTGAAGTCTGGATGCTAAAAGCTCAGCTCCTTTTTTCGATAAATTCAAGTCACAAATTAGTTTAGTTCCTTTTGAGAACATTTGTTTGGAGTAGAGGTACTTTCTTCAAAATCACTTTCATCTGTGTTGTCACTTGCACTGGATGAAATTAACATGTCCACATCATCACATTCAACTTCGCACAAAGAATTGAATGATGGTACAGGTAAATCTTCGCTATGTGGTACCGGTTGTTTTGCAGAATTCATACTTAATGATTCTCATTTGCGTTTCTTAAATCGATTCATACCCTTCACATTTACAGCACAAAAATAGCAGTCACTCAAGTGATCTTTTGGCTCACACCACATCATAGGTATGCCGAAATTAAGTCCTTTTCGATCACCATTAGTCTAATTGCGGAGTGACTCCACGCAGGTTTTACAAACTTTGTGAGGCACCCAAATCTTGTCTTGCTGATTTAAGTGATGTCCAAAATAAGCCTGATACGCTTGTTTTACGAATACAGTTATATATTTTGTTTCTTTTGCAACACTATATTTGCCACAAATATAACAAAAAACATCAGGATTGTTAGTACACCATCTCCGAGAAAAACTAATTTTAATGGCAAAAACGTTTTCTTTCACACATTCAGTGCTATCTCCCAACAAAAGCTGAAGACGTACTGAACAAAACAAGCCCAAACGGTGGGAAATTGGTTGTGGTGGGACAGAGAGAGGGCCGAACAAAGGAAAACGAGGTGTGCTAACTGCTCCTCTCTGTATGCTGGGAGGAGGCGTGGCTGTGGTCTGAGATGTCCCAGCAGGCTCAGCAGTGCACTGCCACGCCTCCTCCCAGTGTTAGTGAGGAGATTTGAATGTGTTATGTGTCTCAAATGTGACTACCAGCTACATTATCACAAATAAAACAAATTTTTGTTATTGTTGAAAGAGGGTAGTTGTTAAAAAAATAAAAACTAAGTCAAGTAAAGCAGGCTTAGACTAGTAAGGTACTTCAAATGTAGAAAATAATTTAATTTGATAATTTTAATTTAATTTGAAAATTGGAATCAATTCAGCTATAGCGAAGATCTAATGCGAAAATAGACCTGTGAGTAGTCTCAAACCGATCTTAGTACCTGAATCAGACCCACTATCTTGGATGCGTTCGCTCGTAGCTGGACGATTTTCACAATGTGCGCATGTGTACACATCGCAGTGCAAGTGCTCGAACCAGTGCGAGAGATCAGGAAGCGTTCGCTCGCTGTACAGACTGCCCAGCAGAGTGAGTGATAAGAGAAGTCATTTGTGGTTGGTGACAGGGGCTGGCTGCTAGAAACGGGGGAGTGGAGATGCGAACGCCGTTTTAGAGGCGTGCATAATTAAGAGGCAGCGGCATGGTACACGTCACCTGGCTGGATTTTACACTGAACTGCTCGCAGTGCTTGCGGTTGGGTATTGTCAGCTACAAGCGTTGCGATTGCATCTGATGGTACTCAATGTACCGATGGTTGCATACACTTCCTGGAGTTGACGTGCGCAAGTGGGCGTGCTGGTGGGCATCTGCATACACAAAGTGATCGCACGCCAAGACATAGTGGGCATGCTAATGCCTTGCCGTGCGATCGCCTGCCTTCCCAAATTTGCATATGCATGGAGCGAGCGAACGCATCTAGCGAGCAGGTCTGAATCAGGTCCTTAAATCCTTATCAAGAAAAACAAAAATGTTTTTGTTCCCCAGTGTCATTGATGGATCTAAGTATGATGGCACCAGTGGGGGTAGTGGCGGAACTCTCAGAGACAATGGAGTCATTTGCCGACAGGTGCCAACCCTAAGAGGGGGCACCCAGCTCCATTACTTTCATTATCCATTGAGGGAGCCGGGCGGAGCTGAGCTCCACTCTCTGGCTCCCGCAGTGGTGATGGGAGAGACGTCATGACATTTCTCCCATAGTGCCGAGCGGGAGGACAGAGGAGCGGACGATGGAAGGTGCAGTAATGGGGATTCAGGTAAGTATTCTGTGTGTGTTATGTTTTATATCTGTAAGGGGCACTGCATAGGGGGGACCCACTACTAGGGGCACTACATAATGAGGCAATGCATAGGGGGGACCCACTACTAGGGGCACTACATAACGGGGGAACTGCATTGGGGGACCCACAACTGGGGCACTACATAATGGGGCACTGCATAGGGGGACCCACTACTGGGAGCATTACATAACAGGGCACTGTATAAGGGGCTCTGCAAAGGAAGGGCCACTACTGAGGGCACTGTATAAAGGGCACTACTGGGTGCACTGCATAGGGGACCACTAATGGGGGCACTGTATAAAGGGCACTACTGGGGGCACTGTATATGGGGAGCACAACTGTGGGCACTGTATAAGGGGCACTACTGGAGGCACTGCTTAGGGGGACCACTACCACTGCAGTGCCTCCAGCAGTGCCCATTATGCAGTACCCTCAGTAGTGCCCCTTATGCACTGCCCCCAGTAGTGGCCCTAAATAAGTATCCATTTGAAAATATGTGGCAATTGTTTCCACTTTAGCAGCCTCACAGGTGAGCCAGCAAGCCTGTCACTAATAGCTGAATACGCAATCAATATGATTTACCACCGGCCGCATGGCCGGCAGTTCAAATCCTGACAATGGCTGCCCGACACAGGAGGAAATCCTGATCATCCTAAGGTAAGTACTAACCTAATTCTACACCCTAACCCTAAACCTCCCTTAGGGGTGCCTAACCCTAACCTCCCCCCCAAGTGCCTAAACCTAACCCCCCTTCCCTGCAGTCTAAACCTAAGTCCCTTGGGGGGGTGCCTAACCCTAACCTCCCCTTCCCCTAGCCTAAACCTAACCTTCCGGGGGGTGCATAACCCTAAGTCCCCCCCGGGAGGCCTAAACCTAACCCTCCCAACAGCGGCTGTCCACGCCCGGCTTATCTTCGATCGGTAACCCAGGTGTTGGGCTCCCGGCGTAGGTCTAATGATAGGCGTTGGGATTTCAACACCTGTCATTAGTGCCTTGCCGGGATTAAGCAGTTGGGTAGCCGGCTGTCGGGATTAGGTCCGCCGGCTTCCCGACTGCATACCGTGGATACAATCCGTGAACACTGGCATCCCAGCAGGTGAAAACCAGCTTCTCAAAGGTGATCAGCAGCTGCTGTAGTGATGTATGGCTGCTTTCACCAATGGTGTATATCCAGGATACTAACAGGAACCAGGTGCAGTGGAGGTGATGACGTCAACGCGTTTTGTCCCACACATGATGGGACTTTCTCAAGACTGATAGATAGAGCCTCTATCTGCTCCTTAGAAACCTCCAGATTCTCATTAGATAATTGATTCCATCTGAATCCACTTGTTTCAGTGAGCTTTCACTCTGTATATCTCCTTCAGTCATGTTAGGACACATTTATATGCTATAGGTAGTCCCATTCAATGGTTTTAAAGTATAGATATCTATTCACTATACTCGGTTCATAATACATATTCTCACAGTGCACATATATAATATAAATATGTTCCACAATACAAATATATATAAAAAATAATAGTAACAAAATATTAATAAAAATATATTTATAAAAATATCCGTATATCCATCTATCCAAACAAGCCCTTCTTCTTTTCACTAAAAATACATATATAACACTTTATTCAATAAGCAAACCTTATTTGATTTATTTCATCCAAAAATAAGAATCCAATAGGGATAATAGTAAGAAAACGTTATTAAAATATGTAGCATTCTGTTGTTTGATTCCATATATGATAGTAATTAAATATACACAAAAATCCTCAATGTAGAGATTTTATTTATTATAATTCATTTTGTTGTTTTTAACATCAATATTTATTCAATTCAAAGTGATGTACATCCCTGGAAATGTTCACCCCCATATTAGATGATAATACACTCATAGAAGGTGTCAGGGAATCTTCACAGCTACCCGCAACAAGTGAATCTGTTCCCCTACTAATAACCCTTGATATATGTGTCCTGTTGACATGGTTATATTGCCTAACAGATATACAGATAACCCTCAAACCTAATCCCCATAACTACAGGTCATAATCCGCTTGTTTGCTTAACTAAATAAATAAATCAATAAATAAATATCACACACAAACCCCTTAAGAGCTCACAATTAGTCGTACAACAATGAATCTAGAGATCTATATAATAACCTGTATGTAGATCCTATATAAGATAGATAACTAAATAGATACCCAGGTGCATATGGCACGCACAGCGACCGACGTCCCTCATACATAACCATCTTTCCACCGGGTATAAGAAGTACCAGGTATGTATCTCATAGCCAAATTGATATATTCAAACTGAATGGCACACGATATCCACGGTGACCGACGTCCCTCGCACATATCCTGCGTGCCATATAGTCTCAATTCCACTTGTTTCATCTTCTCTAGGCCCCAAATGCAAATAATACAGTCTCTTCATTTCTAATCGAGTGACACATAATCTAATGCTTTGTTAAGGCCATTAGGACTTAAGGTATCTAACTTAAAGATCCATGCTGATTCCCCTAAACATAGTTTGTGGAACCTGTTTCCTCCTCTTTTAGTGTTCCCAAATTGTTCAACGGCCACAACGATTAGACCACTAGGGTCACTGCCGTGACAGTGAAAAAAGTGAAACACTATGTGTGAGGACTTTATTTAAAATGTTGCATCTATGTTCTCTAAATCTGCATTTGATGGATCATGTTGTCCTACCTACATATTGTAGGGAACAGGGGCACTGTAGGACATATACACAATATATAGAGTCACAATTGATAAACTGTTTTATAGGAAAAGTATCTCCATTAACCCACGAAGTAATACTACGAGCTTTATTTTGCATGAATTGACACGTTAGACAAACTGCTTTATTATAACGATAATTTGTAACCATGTCTTATTTGAGGTGGTATTACATGTTTTTAATTCACTAGGTGCCAATAAATTTCTTAATTTATATTCTTTTTAAAGTTGATCATAGGTTTATCATCAATGCATTTATTTAATATTGGATCCTGTTTAAAAATAGAGAAATTATAAAATTTAATCTTTTTTATATTTCCTGATTTGCTATTAAATTTAGAAATAAATGTCTTGGGTTCATGTATGCTTTTATTATCTTAATTTCTCTGTCTGAATTTATTTAGTCTTCTCCTTTATTATTAGACTATTTATTAAGTAGCTGTGATCTATTTATAGACTTGGCATATTTTTTGGCATCCTCTAGTACACAGGTTCTCACACTCGGTCCTCAGGACCCCACACAGTGCATATTTTCCAGGCCTCCTCACAATCACAAGTGAAATAATTAGCTCCACCTGTAGATCTTTTAAAACGTGTCAGTTAGTAATGACTACACCTGTGCACCTTCTGGGTGACCTGGAAAATGTGATCTGTGTCGGGTCCTGAGGACCGAGTTTGAGAACCACTGCTCTAGTAGATAATCAGGGTATTCCCTTATTTTGAAGTGGGAGATCATTACTTTCATTTGAAGGAAAAAAACTTTATCTTTCACACAGTTTCATCTCAACTTTAAAATTTGATTTTTTTGGTTTATTTCTTATCCTAGGTTTATAGTGTCCACTTTAATAGTGTACATAGTTGCTTGTCCCTACAGGTTTTACATAATTCGATGGAACAATATCATAGTCTTGTATTGAAAATGCAAAATCAAAAAAATTAAAGGTATCATAGCAGAAAGTGTGTGTGAAAACCAAATAAAATGTGTTAGTGTTAAGATAATTAACAAAATCTTGTCCTAGTGCTGAACCCCTCTTTCAAATAATAAATAAATCATCAATAAAATGTCCATAGAGGACCAGGTTATCTCCATATGGGCCACTCCAAACATATTGTTCCTCGAAACGGCCCATATAGAGACGCAAACTTGGTCCCTATGGCCATCCCAAGTGCTTGTAAATAATATACGCTATCAAACAAAACATAATTGTGAGTGAGAATAAACATAATTGCTTTTAAAACAAAGTCAGGTCGCACTCCCAATAAATTTACATCCATATCTAAATAATGTTTTACTGCATCTATTTCAGCTTGATGTGGAATATTTGTATATAATGCTTGGACATCTAGGGTGAGGAATCCCCATCCCTTTGTCCATCTTATTTCAGAAGTTTTCTGTAATATATGTTTAGTATCTTTAATATGGGATTTTAGACTTGCGACGTGACCTTGTATGTGAGCATCTACAAACTGTGATAAATTAGAAGTGAATGAATCAATACCAGAAATTATAGGGCACCCTGGGGGTGAAACCAGTGTTTTGTGTATTTTGGATAAGTGATAAAATATAGGGGTGATAGGTTGAGTACATAATAGAAATTTACATTCTTCAGATATTGCATTCTCAACTATAACTAGATCCAATATGTTTTCAAATTCCCTTTGATACAGGGGGTGGGATCACCAGGAAAGACAGTATACTATTTCACATCATGTAACTGCCTATTAGCCTCTATAATATAATCAGCCTTATCCTGCACAAATATCCCACACCCCTTATTGGCTGATTTTATCACAAGGGAATGGTTCTCCTTCAGCTGTTTCAATGCCAATCTCTCTTTTTTAGAAAGGTTTTGTTTAAATGATAATGGGTAATAACTGTTCTTATTTTTTGGTTTCTGACTGAGGGTTTTAAATACCTTCATAGTTTTGATATAAAAAATATTAACCGCTGCACTTTTATGTTCAAGTGGAAAAAAGGAAGATTTCCTTTTAATTTCGGTATTTTTGTTGCATTTGTATGTATATCTATATCAAAAAGCATAACTTCTGTTGCATTCTCATTAAATAGTTGTTCTAAACATAATAATCCCTCTTGGTCTGAATCATTTAACACTATTGGTAACTCTTGGATCTCATCTTCAGAATTTCTCAATCTCTTAGAAGCAAAATATCGTTTCCTACATAGATCCCTGGTGAATTTATTGAGATCCAAAAACAACTCAAATATATTTGGTACTTTTGTAGGGACAAAGCTTAAACCTTTAAGTAACAATTTTTTCTGATCGTCTGTCAGCTCATGTGAGGAAAGATTATATAGTCCTGTTGCATCTATCGATATCTGGCTCTCCTTGGCTCTTTTACCTCTTCCTCTTCTTCCTCTCTTTCTCTGCATTTTTTTAGGGGGGTATGGTTTGTTAATGTCTCGTAGGGATTCGGGTGATGATATTTTGCCAGCTGAGAAAAATCCTTTGGGGAATCTGTATATTCCTTAATTCTAGATGGATTGGGGTTTGGCACTTACTGGAGGGTTAGGCACTTACCCCAAAAGTTGGGGTTAGGCACCAGGAGGTAGGGTTAGGCACTTATTGGAGGGTTAGGGTTAGGCACTAGAAGGGACTGTTAGGGTCAGGCACCTACCCCGATGGTTAGGGTTAGGCACCAGGAGGGAGGGTTAAGGTTAGGCACCAAGGGGAGGGATATCATTAGGTCATGCATTCACCATTTTTGTGTTGACCATTTCATGTAGACCTTTTGACCATGTTGACCTTTTGTAGCTGTCGACATTCTTACATGTCGACATTCAGCGTGTCGACCTATTGTCCCTATCAACCTTTTGTCCCAGTCGACCTATTGACTGTCTAACATTTGGTGCCTATCTAAACACTGTCAACCTTTTTACTGTCTATCTGTTAATCCACACCCATGAGCTGGGTGGTATCAGTAGAGTTTAAGCTGCAATGTTTGATGGTTAGTGATAAGTGTTCTGAAGCTATCTATGGGAGACTGAAAGCAACAGGTCTCTTTGGTGACCAGGGCACCATATATTGTTCTACGTCCTGGCACCCAAGGAGAATGAAAGTAATGCAGTGTTATGTAGTATGTGAGATTTCCTTATTAATTATTTTCTTATTGTGTGTTTTTTAATACAATACTGTTTGCAGCACTTCTGGACATCCGGTGACTATATTTGCAAACTCCCCCCTCCCTCCCCCTACCACCCTGTACAATGCTCTGATTTTCAGCATTATGCTGTGGGGCAACATTGATGTCATTTGATTGAAAATGTGTCATCAAACTTTTGGACTGCTCACTTCACCAGGGAGACCCCACACTGTGTATCCTCCTACTATGGTGTCCCAACTATCAAGCTTAGTGCAGGTTGCAGCTATTTCGGGGTAATGCTATACTGTTCATCCCCCAATTTTGCTTCTACCAGCCTAAAGTTATTACATCGCCCTCATAGGGACTAAAGTTTGAAAATATATTTTTGTGTAAGGTGGAATTGGAGTTAGCCATCTCAACCAATCACCGCAGGCGGATTCTCCTCACTGCAGCTCTCGGAATCCCCCTGGTGCTTGCGGCTTCTCCACCCTCTGTGTCCGCCTTCTGCAGCTACCGGTCCTTGCTCACTCACAGTCTCAGATTCCAAGTCTCCCTCAGACTCAGTCACTCTCCCTGTGCTCCCAGCTCACTCAGCTACACAGGTCCCTCTCCCTCACACTCTGCTTCCTCATCAGCTGCAGTCACTCTCCATTCACTGTACCTAGTCTCCACCCTGTGGTGATGTCAGATACACATGGGGGAGATGATTGCAGCACCGGCTTGGAGGTGTCGGCCACAGTGCAGAATGTTGTGGACCCGTCGACGATGTAGAAATACATCCGGAAGCTGGTGCCGCTGCTGCTGGAAGATGGCGGTGATACCCTGGCCTCCCTAGAGGCAGCTCTGGAGGAAAAGAGTGCCATTGAGCAGATGAGGAAGTTCCTGTCTGACCCTCAGATGCACACGGTGCTGGTGGAGAGGAGCACCCTGAAAGTTGAAGGCCCTGCTCCCTAGCCGGCTGTGTGGTCCCCCCGTACCTGGTGTCACTAGCTAGCTGTGGCCCCTGTCCTTTGTTGGCTGTGTGCCCCTGTCCCTTGTGCTATTGGCCCTCTGTGTGGCCCTATCCCTGGTGTCTCTTCCCAGCTGTGTGGCTCCTGTCCCTGGTGTTTCTGGCTGGCTCTGTGGCCCCTGTCACTGATCGCCTGTGTATCCCCTTCCCCTGGTATTACTGGGCAGCTGTGCCCCCCCTAATCCTGACTATGTAACTGTATTTATCCTCCCTGACTGTGTAATGGTGTGCATTTCTTCACTAGCCCCGACTGTGTAGCTGTGTGTATTTCTCAGTTACCCTGACTGTTAACTGAGGGCACCCCCACCTTACATCCAGCATTACCTGTCCCTAAATTCCTCCTTGCCCAAATACTGCCCCAGCTATCTACCCTTGCCCCCTCCCTACCCATAGTACTGCCTGCCACTAACCTCTTCCTTGCCCACATTACTGCCCCAGCTGCTATATACACTTGCCCCCTTTCTACCCCCAGAATGACCTTCCCCTAGCCCCCTTCTTGCCCCTAGCACTGTCACGACTACTGTTGCACTTACCCCTCCCTACCCCCAACTCTGCCAGCTCTAACTCCCCTCTAGCCCAGCTCTACCCCAACTTCTCCCTGCCTTAACCTTTGTCATGACTGGCTTAGGAGGTTCTCCTACTGAGGAGCTGAAAGCTGAGGTCTCAGGTTGTGGAAGGAATCAGAGGCGAGGGGCCTGGGTGCATGGCTTCCTCATCCACAAGTATCAGATGTTGGTGAGACCTGATCAAAGGCGCGGAGTCTAACCTGCTGGGAGGTGTTCACCAGTGACCCCTCCAAGTGTGATATGGGTTTAAGCTGCACCCAGAAAGCAGGTTACAGCCCTTTGGTCAGGTATCTGATAGAGGTGAGAAATGGAGGGAGATAACACCGATGAGGCCCAGGAGAGTGTACTTCTGAAAGAAACACTAGCAAGGATTCTGTAGTTGGATATTGTATTGAGTGTGCGGGCAAGGTATCTGATACACCACTGGCACAGGAGAGTGACACTAGTTGTGCTCAGATGTTGTACTGAGTATGCAGGCAAGGTATCAGATGCACCACTGGCACAGGAGAGTGACACTGTAGTTGTACTCGGATATTGTACTATGTACGCAGGCAAGGTATCAGATGCACTGCTGGCACAGGAGAGTGACACTGTAGTTGTACTCAGAGGATGTACAGATTACTCGGGCAAGGTATCCAGATGCACCGTTGGCACAGGAGAGTAACTAGAAATAACTTGAGAGCAGAATAGCAAGGGAACCTGGAACGAAGTGACAGCAAGCAAACACTAGTAGAAATGACATTGTACAGGCAAATTCCTGTTGTCCAGAGCCCAGTAATATTCCGTAAGGTAGCAGTCCATTGGAGGACAGCATCAGCTGACAACAACCATGCTACCATTGGATGAAGGGTCAGTCAGATGATGAAGACTGTCATGCCTGCACCCATGACGACAACCTCGGTAACCAAGTCATGGACCAGCACATGGATGGCCAAGTGCACCTAAGGCATAATCCTCAGCGCATCACTCATCACCGCACCTGATGTCTGACCGCATGAGAAGTCAGTGGAAGTTGGCGCTGTGGGGAGTAATGGATGATCCTAGGCCAAAACCTGACAGTACCCCCCTTGCAGTGTGGACTCCGGACACCCAGGAGGCTTATCCGGAAATCTTTTTTGAAAAGTTCGAATAAGTTGATGAGCATGGGTGTCAGAGGCCTAAATCCATGCTCGTTCTTCAGGTCCGTATCCTTTGCAGTCAATAAGATACTGAAGGCAATTAGATCGATATTGAGAATCAAGGATTCTCTCAATCTCAAACTGAACACCCTGTTGATTTTGTACTTGAAGCGTTTTAGGTGAAGAAGTTGAAATTGATTAAGTATCAAAGGATGTAACAGAGAGATATGGAAGGCATTGGAGATCTTCAGCTGGGGTGGAAGTTCTGGTTTATACACCACAGGATTTATTACCTTGAGAAGGTGGTATGGTCCAATGAAGCACATGGAAAACTTCATGTTTGGCACTTTTAAACAAATGTTCTTAGATGATAACCATACCCTATCTCTGACTCTCAGAAGGGGAACGGCAAGACTGCTTTCTTCAAGGAACAATGAATATTTTTCCATAAGTCCGCAAATGAGCCTACCAAGTTACTTACGGCTGGAAATTCCATGGACAGTAATTCTTGAAAATCAGGCACTCATGGATGTCTATCATAGACTGCAAAAAATGGAGTGGAATCAGAAGAAGAATGATCCCTGAAGTTATGCGAAAACTCCACCCAAGGTAAAAGATTGAGCCAGTCATCCTGTGAAGAGGATTCAAAAAGTCTTATAAATGTTTCCAGCTCTTGATTCCTCTTCTCTGTTTGACCATTTGTTTGTGGGTGATAGGCAGAAGAGAACTTTAAATTAATTCTGCAGAACGCATACAGTGCTCACCAAAACTTGGCTACGAATTGCACCCCTCGATCGGATACTCTCTCTTTGGGCAAACCATGTAGCCTGAAGATGTCTCGAATGAATATCTTCACCAATTGTGGAGCAGAAGGAAGACCGACTAGGGGAATAAAATGGGCCATCTTTGAGAATCAATCCACAACCACCCAAATGGTGTTATGTCCTTTGGACAGTGGCAATTCTGAAATAAAATCCATAGAGAGGTGTGTCCATGGATCAAACTGGAACAGGCAAAGGATGTAAAGGGCCCACAACTTTATTGCGAGTGACTTTATGCTGAGTTCACTTGACACAGGATATGATGAACTCTCAAACATTTTTCTTCATGGTAGGCCACCAGTAAGATCACTGCAAAAACTTGTAAGTCTTAAGAATGCCTGAATGTCCAGACAAAAAGGAGTCATGGGACAATGGCCCTCATTCAGACCCACTCGCAAGCGGGCGCACGTACGTTAGGCGTACGTACAAAATTATTTAAATTCAATGGCTCGCTCGTATTTTCGTTCGCATCTAAAATTCCTCCCTAAACTCAGGCGACCCCTCCTCTAACTAACGAGCGTGCGAAATAGCGAGCGTACATCCCCGAAATGGCTTGAAGGGAACGCACGCACAAGTGAAACCGGAAGTGGCCTTGTCAGATGTCGATTACCTGCTCCTTTATTCTGCCTACCTCCCTCAATCGTATCATGCCAATCAATGTATCAATTAGCTTAATTTTTTTTTTTTTTTCAACACAATGCAAGAAACTTTACTCTTGTCCGTGTTTGTGTTTACCCGCAGAATACGTACAGATGGAACATTCGCTTTTATTGTTCAAAAAACATGTGAACCACAATTAAACAATTGTTCTATTGCTGTGGATCCCCGCATATTTTCCGGGGTTCATTTCTTTATTTAAATTTGCAAACGCATGTCACTGCATCAAGCCTATCATAACTCTCCAGAGATTTCTGGCCCTGTTGAACACATGACTCATACACTAACCAATAAAATTGCTCCTGTTAATTTCCAAAATACATTAGCCAATCAGAAATTTTTTGCACACTTTATCAAAAAAGTTTTGTATGAAAAACTCCATTGCCATCATGAGAGCCTCCGCATTCACCAGGCGCGAGCTGCTGGTGCTTACGGAGGTGATGGATAGGCGGATCACCAGCCAGCCTCCACCCATCACCAACCGGCAGAAGCGCTCCGCGTATGCGGAGGCACGGTCCCGCCTGCGGTCGTTGGGTTCACGCCGCAACATCGGGCAGCTGGAGCGCAGGTGGTCAGACCTGCAACGGCGAACGCCCCGCTTGCTGGCATGCTTTCGCATGCAGATCCTTGAAAGTAAGTGTTATGTATTGTGGTTTTCATGTTTGTGTTTGTGGGGCAAACTGCGTGTGCATGTTTTCCTGTCTGTCCTATTAATTATTTGTCCTCATATCTGCGTGTGCATGTTTTCCTGTCTGTCCTATTAATTATTTGTCCTCATATCTGCGTGTGCATGTTTTCCTGTCTGTCCTATTAATTATTTGTCCTCATATCTGCGTGTGCATGTTTTCCTGTCTGTCCTATTAATTATTTGTCCTCATATCAGCGTGTGCTTGTTTTCCCTCTATTTCTGTTTTTTTCATTCTACTCCTATTTGCATGTTTTTTGTTGGTGGTTTTATTTTTTTTATTTGGGCCCCGGATTTGCCCAGAAACTAACCTCAATTTGTTTGACATATTTTAGGAGGACAGCCAAGACTACGCCGTCACCGTCCGGCCAGACGGCGTTCCCGGCCACTATCCCCAACCCCCAGCCAACACTCCACCCCAAATATTTCCCCTATACCCCACTCCTCCCCAGCCTTCCAAGACCCTCTCCCGGAACTGTCGGGCCTCCTTCCCCTCCATCCCACTTCCCCCTCTCCTCCACCCACCCCTCTTCCAATTACCCCCTCCCCGGAGTCCATCATTACCCCTCCCCGTTCTTTGGGGAATGAAGGCTCCTCCGAGGAGGAACATGGAGGGACTTCCGGAGCTCCCGTTTTGGCTCCCGGTATGTTTTTCTTTCTCATTTTTTTTAACCACAAACTGTTTGTATGTAATCATGTGTCGTGCCTTTATTCGTGCTTGTTTGGTTTACTTTTGGTGATTTAGCAGTTTGCCTTTACCTCTTCCTGCTGATTTCAACATACACATATCACACCTGTGTGAATTTGTACATAGGCCTTGTATTTTTGGCAGCACCCCCTTTTGGGTATGTTTTTTTTTTTTTCGGTTTAGGAGTGATTTCGTTGTGTTTTTGTTTTTTTAATGTGGATTCCCTATTGTTTTATTAATCCACACACTTTTCTCACCCACAGAGGAACAGAGGCGTCGACAAGAGGTGGACGATTGTGCTGGCCAGATGCGCCAACATGTCATTGGCATTCTTGTGGCCCTTGACCGGCTGTCTGGCATCCTTCGCCAGTAGTTTTTTTTGTTTTTTTTCGTTTTGTAAATACATTTTCTAGTTCTAATATACGTTCTGGCTCATTCTTTTTTTCAAAAACAAAAATAGTTTTCCCTGACATAAGTAGACTGTTCCTGCAAGGATTTCCCTTTTTTAAAAGTTAGATTGTATTTTGTATTTGTATGTTAAACAGCCACAAGAAACACATAACAGTAACAATGTAATTTCCCTTTTTGGGTGTAGTGTCAATTAGATTTTTCGACATTTTACAGGTTCCTAGTTGGTGTGCAAGCTGCTTAGGCCAATCTTCAAAATCCAAAGGTTTGGACAGGCTTCCTTTTGGTGTGGGTTGGGAACCTGCAAACATATTTCAGTTTACATCAACTGGTGTCAGTACTGGATTACCCCTTACTCAAATGTAAGGTGTGTTAACCTGGTTACACTTGCTGTTAACGTCCAAAAAAAGGAAGACCATTTCACTCTCCAAACATTTATTCACAACATAAATGAGAAATAAAAGTGGTCAGTCCCAAAAAAAAAAAACCAGTGATAATCTCAAATACAACACATACAAATAAAATATTTAAATAAAAAAAACAATCAAGAACTGGTTGACGAAGGACCATGCCAACATGATTCCACAAACATGGCGTTGCGATATGGGTTCCAGAATATATGGCCAAAATCACCAGATCCAGGTTTGGTAAGGGTAGCAGGAAGTAGTGAGCGTTGGAGTGGCAAAGATTATGTGAACAAACAGAAGATGGTGAAAAAAAAAAAAAAAAATTAGATGTTCGCAAACAAACACAAACACATTAGGTATAAACACTGTAGTTTGGGTCAAACTTACCTAAAAAATCTGGCCACCACATCATCGCGTATGGCCCCCCCACATACTGACCTCCGACCAACCTCGGGGGGGCCATCCTCAGGCAAGGCATCCTCTGGCTGCATTGGGACACCACTCCTTATGGCGATGTTGTGAAATATCCCACACAGGACCACAATTTTCGAAACCATATCCGGCAAATACATGAGCTCGCCACCAGAGCGGTGGAGGCATCTGAATCGGCCTTTTAAAAGGCCGATACAGTGCTCCACCACTTGCCTGGTGGCTGTAAGTGCGGAATTATACTCACTTTGTGGGCCTGGTGTGGGAGCCAAATAAGGAGTGAGCAGCCAGGACATGCAAGGGTATCCACTGTCTCCTGTGAAAAATAAGAGACAACATCAGGAACACTGTGTATCAAGCTTAACATTGTTATGTACTAAAGGTCTCCACTTACCCAGAAGCCACGCATCACCAGCTTGTAGGTTGGTTAATTTCTGCCATATCCCTGATTGCCGGATGACGAAGGAGTCATGTGCACTTCCTGGTAACTTAGCATTCAGGGACAGGATCTGGAGGGAGGCATCACATACCACCATTACATTCAGGGAGTGATAGTGTTTCCTGTTTCTAAATATTGCCTCCAGCTGTGCTGGAGGCTGAAGTGGTATGTGAGTACCATCCACAACCCCTATGATGTGTGGGAAGCCAGCTATTTGGTAAAAATTGGCCTTGGCCACACTAAGGGCACCCATATCCAAAGGCATTTGAATAAAATGATGGAGGTGCTTGAAAAGTGCCTCCATCACTGCCCTCAGGATCCGGGAAAAGGAGGATTGGGAGATGCCCGCCACTATTCCCACCGTTGTTTGAAATGATCCTGAGGCACAGAAATGTAACACCGCCATAAATTGCGTCAGTGGTGGTATTGCTGTTGGACTGTCAATTTGCCGCTCAAGATCACTTTCTATTAATGAGAGAGTGTCTATGTTGATTTTGGGAGGTAGACGGTAGCGTCTTAAAACCTCATCATCGGGCATTCCAAAAAGGGTGACACGTGTTCGAAATATCTGGGGCCTTGCATGCCTACGATGCCTACGCCTGGGATGAGATTGAGGTTGGTCGGCTTCCGGGAGCATGGCCAGAACAATCCGCCCCAGATCAACCTGAAATTCATAGATTTCAAAGTAAGGCTTTTGACCCACCCCAAAACTATATTAAAACAACTTAGCTTGATGATACCATCCATTGCTGCTTACATGCCGGGGTATTGTCATGATACGTACAAACTGAAAAAAAACAACAAAATTACTTGACACATTTCACTCTGTGCATTTTTGTTTATACATTTTGTGCTAGACCAAAGTTCAAATATGCCAAACACCCATTTAGCAAAACCGCAAAGCGACATTTAACAAAGTACATCAAAACGGGTCGAAATGTTGGCTCAAAAAGCGAAAGATAAACCACCAAAAAGTTAGAATGATTATTAAGCTGTTTAAAATTCGCTAATTAGTTCGCTAATACAAGTCACAAGAGTAACTACTAAAAATGCGCTAATTAGTTCGCTAATACAAGTCACAAGAGTAACTACTAAAAATGCGCTAATTAGTTCGCTAATACAAGTCACAAGAGTAACTACTAAAAATGCACTAATTAGTTCG
The DNA here is from genome assembly GCA_031769625.1 of Taudactylus pleione. Lineage (NCBI taxonomy): Eukaryota > Metazoa > Chordata > Amphibia > Anura > Myobatrachidae > Taudactylus > Taudactylus pleione. The sequence continues at coordinate 4,175,033 of JAUIMM010000024.1, read as the reverse complement.
CTAATACAAGTCACAAGAGTAACTACTAAAAATGCGCTAATTAGTTCGCTAATACAAGTCACAAGAGTAACTACTAAAAATGCGCTAATTAGTTCGCTAATACAAGTCACAAGAGAAACTACTAAAAATGCGCTAATTAGTTCGGTAATACAAGATAAAAAATGGACTTACCAAGAGCAAATATCTAAGATGCAAAATCAAAAGGTCTTTGGGGTCGAAAATAAACAAAATCTAAAATAGAAGAAATTATAGATCCAAAAATTACAAAATATACGAAACACAATGAAACAACAATTGAACAAAAGTTAGACTTCACAAAACTTACCAAATCAACAAACGAGGTCCCAAAAATATAAACCAACAAAGATAACGGAAAAAAAAACGCGAATCTAACCAACAAACGAATCTACAACCTCCAACTCCTTTCTACGCAATCAATAAACTCCAGCCAAGATAACCTCCAACAATCCAAAAACGCCACCTCGACTTGAGACACACCAAGCCATAAATAGTGTTTTGTTTCCCGCACAAATTAAGGAGGGATCATAGGGCCGCACAATCAATGATGCGGCCGCAAAATAAGGACGCATGTATAAATATGTCACGAAAACACATTCAAATTCTGGTGTATTTCTTGTTTGGACCGCAGACATGGCGACAGAACAGGGAAAAAATGCACAAGAGTCAGGCGGTAAGTCTTTCATGCATTTTCTATCAACGATTAATTTGAAACATAAGATTAGGCAAGTTGTGATTTTGTGAATTCTGTAAATTTACACAAATAGGTGAGGAGGATGACATGGAAGAGGCTGCTGGGCCCAGTATTCCGGCCAAAGCGGGCAAAAAAAAAAATCCAGAAGTGTGTGGACATCCTGCCACAGGCAGACAGGAATATGAGTCTAAGCCAGAAGTGGAGAATGTGGGAAGAGGTAGCCGTTGCTGTCAATAGAGTGGGTGATTATGTCCGTCTAGCCCGGGATGTCAAACGGCGGTAAGTAAACCCTTGCCCCCCCTAAAAACAAACCCCATTTTAAACCAAAGGATAATGGCTTCCATTTTTCCCCACAGATGGGGCGACTTCAAATATCGCCTAAAGCAAAAACTCGCGGACAGGGCTAGGCATGCAAGGGGGACAGGTGGGGGTCCCACCCCTGTGTCATTGGAGTTGACGGATTTAGAAGAGCTGGCACAGGGGTGTGTGCAGCCTGTGGAGGTGTTTGGCGTGTCCAACATGGATACGGACATGCCAGACTTTGCGGCTCCTCATGTTGGGCCAGGTAAGTATTGTGATGTCACCAACTCTGAAATGCTATTGTGCCAATATGTAGATTCTAATGTGACTCTTTTCTCATTTTTCAAACAGAGACACAGGCGGATGAGTCTGCTCCAGAGGGAAGCCTTGGCCGCAGAATTTCTGCTGGCTCTGCAGGGGAGGAACCAGTACATCCGGCTGAGGACCCTGCAGAAGCCAGTCCAGGGCGTGCCCCCTCGCAGGCAGTGGGCCTCCTCACAGAACTCAATTTCAAATCGGATTTCCATACGGAGATTCTGCAGAGGATGGACGCCAGTCTGATACGGGTGGCTGAGGCCCTGGAGCAAAATGCTGCGGCCAACGTGACCATTGGTCAGGCCCTGGAGGAAAATACCAGGGCCAACATCCGCATCGCCGATGCCCTGGAGCAGCTCGTTCGCCAGCACATGGTGGAGCCGACCTCCCTTCCTGCCGGAACATCAGGATCCTCCACCTCTGGCACAACATCAGCCAATCCTCCAAATGTGCCTAGCCCTGTGCCTAGTCCAGAGGCCACAACATCTGCCTCTGGACAGGCCAGCCCGATGGCATCCCGGACCCGGTCTGGTGCCCACCCTCCCCCATCCAAACGGGCGAAAAAACGGTGACAGCAATGGCGACTTTTCCCACACTCCTTCTGTGCTTGGCTCATATTCCTTTCTGGTCAAAACTTCCCTCTCCTTTCTTGTGAAATGTTTTTAAGTTATTTTTGTACGTTTATGTTATCAGTTATTGATTATTTATTTTTGAGAAAAAGTATCTTTGGCATAAAAAAAAAAAAAAAAAAAATTATGCCAATTGGTTTGTGTTTAAACAATAAATTTATGTTAAAAATCTGACATTGTATTGTGACATTATTGTACAAATGGGTTACATTTAATCCTGGCCATAAAGGCAAAAAAGGACACAAAAAACCATTTCATTTGTATAAAAAAAAGGCCTCTTGAAGGAACGTTTAAAAATTCACATAACGATGCAAATTCCACATTAAAAAAAAAAAGGGGAGCTAATTAAAACATGATGACATTATTGTCACAATAGGCCAGAAACAACAAATTGAGGTAAAAAAAACCCACAAAAAATGTACGCCAATTGATTGTGTAATCCTGACATTAGCAGGTATGATTTCCACCTGCGTACGGTTTTGTGCTATCCCAATAAACTGCTTTCCAAACACATACCAAGCCGGTTTTCAATACAACACTAATTGTTTTTGTGACCACCCGCGATTAATCGCTGCAACATCATGGAGTCCCGGGACGGAGGAGAAGGCCATCGCCAATGTGGTCGAGTAATCCAGACCCTAAACTGTGCGAGCATTTTGAAGGGAAAGAGGATGTTCCAGTGACGTATGTGACGGTCCGAACACATTTGACGTTCGCATCTGCTAATGTATGTACGCCCCAAAAACGCCTCGCCATGCCTGCGTTTTTCCATCTCCACCCCCGTCAACACCCAAAAACGCCCTGTTCTGTCAATCACATTTGACAAGTCACTTCCTGTACGCTATTTTAGGAACGAGAGAAAAAAAGCTCGCAATCTGCCGTACGCACATGCGCAGTGTAACACCGACGCATGCGCGGTTAGTCAACATCGGAACGCAACGAGCGTACTGCTGTTTGCGAGTGGCTCTGAATGAGGGCCAATGTCAGTAAGCTTTGATGCAGTTGTGGAGCATCAAAGATTTTGCCTGGTGGGGGAGACATGAGTTGAGTGGGATCAAAGACGAGAAGGTCCAGGATTGGGTGAACTTGAGGTTAATCCTCTTCCTCTTCTGCAGATAGAACAGACAGAGACAGGGCATCAGCTTTCTTGTTCAGGACTCCAGGGTGGAACTGAAGCTTGAAGTCAAACCTAGAGAATAAGAGGGGTCAATGAGCTTGTCTGGCATTTAATCAATGTGCTGTTTGGAGGTAAACCAAATTTTTATGATCTGTAATGATGATGACAGGGAATCTTGCACCCTCCAGAAGGTGTCGCCACTCTTCCAATGCCAAGCACATAGCTAGTAACTCCTGTCACTGATGGTATAATATTTCTCAGCTGGAGAAAATTTTCGCCAGCAGTTTGAGACAGCACTGCTCCAACCCCCACCGAAGAGGCATCAACGTCCAGAATGAAGGGCTTTTCAAGTTGTGGTTGGTGCAGGATTGGTGCCATGGAGAATGCTGTTTTTAGATTTTGAAATGCCATTACTGCTGAAGAGGGCCAACAGGAAGGATTGGCTCCCTTCTTGGTGAGAGCTGTGATGGGAGCAACCAGAGTGGAGAAGTTTGAAATAAATTGTTTATAATAATTAGAAAACCCTAAGAATTGCTAGGTAGTTTTCGGGGAGTTAGGTTGAGGCCAGTCCCGGATGGCACTCAGGGCCTGATTCAGAGCCGGACGCTATTTGCGCTCGCTCGTTCAGAAAAAGATATTTAAATAGAGCGCTCGCTCTTTGCGGTCTGTTGACGCCTCTATGTCTGAGCAAGCGAACAAAATATGCGCTCACTATTTTGTAAAGACGCCCACTGGCCGTTCGCATCATACGTCATCTCCGCTATTTATTAGATTAATCGAGTACATCGAAAGGCGTCTGAACTGCTCGCAGTGCTTGTGGTTGGATTTTCCTACCGCAATCATGCGAACAGTTCAGGCTAAGAGACAACCAAGTGACGTGGCTGATGACGCTGCTTTGTTAATTATGCACTCCTATTAAACGCCCGTTTTGACCGTTTGGCACACCTGCGTTCGGATCTCCACTCCCTGTTTTCAAGCACCTTCCCCTGTTACCACCCACAAACGCCTCATCCTGTCACTCAAATTAGCAGGCACTCGCTATTTTGCAAACACACAATTTCCGACCGCACTGACTGGTTGGCGCATGCGCATTATGACCCATACGCATGCACAGATGTGCGAACATCGCTCGGAGCGAACGAGCGGCCGCTTACGAGCGGCTCTGAATCAGGCTCTCAGTTTGCCTGGATCCATCTGTTGAGAATCTCCAGAGCTGATGTGTCCCAGAAATGGCATGGAGAATTGCTCAAAGAGACATTTGGAAATCTTTCCATACAGACAGTGGTCATGAAGACAGGATATAACATCTCGTACATGAGATTGGTGTGACTGCAGATTCTTGGAAAGAATTAAAATGTCATCTAGATAAACCACAACGAACTTGTAAAGGACGTCCCTGAAAATTTCATTCATACAGTATAATCTTGGAACGCCGCTGGTGCATTACATAACCCAAAAGGCATTACCAAGCATTCAAAGTGGCCATCTCTGGTATTGAATGCGATTTTCCACTCATCTATTGCCTTGATGTGGATCAAGTTGTAGGCCCCGCGAAGAACCAATTTAGTGAAAAAGTGATCTCCACGAACCTTGTTGAAAAGTTCCGAGATGAGTGGCAGTGGGTATCGGTTCTTGATAGTAATTAGATTGAATCCACAATATTCTATGCAGGGTCTGAGTCACCCGTCATTCTTCTCAACAAAGAAGAATCAAGCCCCAGCAGGAGAATAGGATAGTCTGATAAACCTTTGGCTAGGTTTTCTTTAATTTAGTTGGACATGGCTGCTGTTTCCGGAACCGAAAGAGGGTAAATTTGGCTACGAGGTGGCATTTTCACAGGAATGAGATCTATGCCACAGTCCCAAGAGCAACGAAGAGTTTATTTGTTGGCATCCTGTTCATTAAAAACATCAGTAAAATCCTGATATGGTTCCAGCAGATGAGGATCTAGGAGGACTTTCAATTGATAAGGAGTGGGAGGCTTAAAAGCAGGTAGATACTTGATGGATACATACAAGAAGCACACAAGACAGATATTGATGAAAACAGCCCATGCCCCAAGCAAGGATTTTCATATTAGACAATTCAGCATAGGGTTATGTCTTTTAAGCCAAGGCAGTCTTAAAACTAGTTCGTAGGAGGTTTTAGGTAGGACTAAGAATTCTAACATCTCTTGATGAAGGCATCCTACTCAGAGGGACACCATGTGGGTAACAGAAGAAATGGAATCTCCCAGAATGACGTTGCTGTCTAGCCCCGATATGGTCAGCTTGCTGGATAGAGGAGTGACTGGTATACCCTGGGTACGTGCCAAGGTTTCTTCAATAAAATCTCCGGTGACTCCGGAATACACCAAGGCTTTCAACTCTTTTGTCCTCGACTTGTGGGAAAGGGACCCAGATAACAGACTATCCATTGAATGGGATGGCTTGATCACTAACCCCAACTGGAGGCTCCCAGAACCAGATAGGGTCTCGCGTTTCCAGGAAGAAGACGACAACTTTTGAGAACGTGGTCTGGAACAGAGCTTATTCTTTAACCGATGGGGTCGCTCAGCCGTGGTTAGCCAGGATTTATTAACCTGTATAGGTTCTTCTTTACTAATTGCTGGAGAAGAGGAACATGCATCTAATAACAACCAATCCTGAAAACGATCCTCTCATCCTCAACTAGCCAATCATTTCTTTATGGCATAAGTCAATCTTAATACACAGAGACATTGCTTCGGAGGAGGACTCTGGAAGATCCCGAGAGACTAACTAATTTTTCATCTTTTCTGAAAGACCATGTAAAAAGGTAGCCTTGAGGGCCTCTTTGTTCCATTTTAATTCAGAAGAAATGGCTTGAAATTGGATCCCACACTGTCCCACAGTAATGGTCCCTTGTCGGACTCTAAGGAGATCAGAAGAAGCCGACGGCCCGGCTCGTCAAAGATTCTCTTGAAAGTGGAAATAAAGTTCTCATAGTTGGACACTAGAGGATCTGCTTGTTCCCATAATGGGGAGACCCAATCCAAAGCGGTTTCAGTCAGCAGCAAAATAATATAAGCCTATTTGACCTAGACATCTGGAAATTCTGTCAGGCATTCAAACTGAACCTCACATTGGTTTATGAAACCGCGGCAACATCTTGGGTTTTCATCAAAGCGGTCAGGGGATGCCAACTGAAGACAAGACTTCTGTGTCACTGGAACTGGAGGATGAACTGGAGGATTCGAAGGAGCAGACACGGTAGGAGGAGGAAGTAACATGGCCAAGGTTGATTGGATGGAAAGTAATTACCCAGAGGGCTCTTCTAAATATGGAGCAACTTGATGTTGTGCTGCCTCCTGATTATCCATGTGAGAGGTGAGATCTTGCAACACCCCTACACCCTGGGATCCTGAAGCTTCCATTGGGCCTGTACAAACTGTCACAACTGGCTCAGGAGGATCTCCTACTGAGGAGCTGAAAGCTAAGGTCCCAGGTTGTGGAAGGAATCGGAGGCAAGGGGCCTCTATGTATGTCTTCCTCATCCACAAGTATCGGATGTTGGCAAGACCTGACCAAAGGCGCGGAGTCTAACCTGCTGGGAGGAGTTCATCAGTGACCCCTCCAAGCGGGATATGGGTTTAAGCTGCACCCAGCAAGCAGGTCGTGGCCCTTTGGTCAGTTATCCGATACAGGTGGGAAATGGAGAGAGATCACACCGATGAGGCCCAGGAGAGTGTACTTCTGAAAGAAGCACTAGCGAGGATTCTGTAGTTGGAGTGTGCGGGCAAGGTATCTGACACACCGCTGGCACAGGAGAGTGACACTGTGGTAGTACTCGGAGGATGTACAGAGTATTCGGGCAAGGTAATCAGATGCACTGCTGGCATAGGAGAGTAATTAGAAATGACTCGAAAGCAGAATAGCAAGGGAACATGGAATTAAGTGATGGCAAGCAAATGCCAGTACTGTAGAAATGATGTTGTAGAGGCAACTTCCTGTTGTTCAGAGCCCAGTAATATACCCCAAGGTAGCAGTCAATTGGAGGACAGCGTCAGCTGACAACAACCATGCTACCATTGGACAAAGGGTCAGGTGATAAAGATTGTCATGGCTGCGCCCATGATGGCAACCTTGGTAACCAAGTCACGGAGCAGCACATGGATGTCCAAGTGCACCTAAGGCATAATCCTCAGCGCGTCACTCGCCGCCGCACCTGACGTCTGACCATGAGAAGTCAGGGGAAGTCTGCGCTGTGGTGAGTGACGGCCGATCCTAGGCCAAAACCTGAAAACCCCATGCTCAACCCCAACTGCTGCTTGTCCTTAGCCTCCTCTACCCCAACTGCTCCCTGTCCCAGCACTGTCCCAACTGTTGCCTGCTCTCACCCCCCATAATATCTGATGGGACCCAAAAACAGTGGAGTAGCACCCCAATTTTCTAAAGTGAGGGGTCCCTGGGACCCACAACTTTTTTCGCTCAGCGCAATCACTGGATAGTTAGAATCTGATTGGTTTCTATTGGCAACACCACTTATATAAACCTGCACTTAAGTAAATATACCACTTCGCTTCTTTATTCCATTTTAGTTGTCCTGTCCTGTGGCTTTATATACAAATGAGATATAGAGGATAGGCATTTTTCCAGTTTGTAAAGAAACATGGTTCCACACGTGTGTGTATATATAATATATATATATATATATATATATATATATATATATATATATAACATTGTTTAGAAACTGCCCTGCATATAGTTTGCATTTAATATTTAATTGCACCTGGAAGGGCAATTGTGAAAATTCTGAAATAGTAGCAAGAATCAAAATATTAATTCAATTATTGATAGCACCACTTTTGAAAATCAAATGTATTTTACAGCTGTTTGCTCTTTAAAAGTTCATTAATAATGTTATTTTATTTCATTACAGAAGAGTTAAAAGGATAATTTACACATACATTTTAAATGCAGTTTTAAATTGAAGATTATTAGTAATGTCTATGTTCTCACTTAATAAAGTGTTAACTGATGTATGTTCTCTTTTGAGAATTACAATATTTATATAGGTTAATAGTCTTTGGCTTGCTTCCCGTTATAAATATTTTTTTGTATATAGCAACTAGTTACTGTGGTTTCTCAACATATCTGCGCGAAAAAATATGATTCTTTGTTCTTTCTTTTCAAAGTTTGATTTTAATTTGAACTGAAACAGACTTGCTCAGCTCCCTACTGAATCAAATCCACATTTAGATGAAACAGTTGGAAAGCACATACACCCATTTATTGGCATTATAAAACCCTGCATTTTCCTCACAAGTCCCCGAGTGCATGACCTAATGCTTCTTTCTACATTCTAGTGTTTCTTCATTGAGTGTATCTTTGCATTTATAAAATGATCACCGAGCCAGAATTGGTGATTTTTAGAGACACATGGCAGACATTAGCTGCTCTGGCTAATATAATAGTAGTGTATTTTACAACACATTGGTTCTAATTGTAGTCCCACTGGTATATATATGCAGGTTTTGACTGACATGCCTCTAAATGGTCTTGGAGGGATTTGCATGTGTCCTTGGCTTTCAGACTTTGTAAAAATGTTTAATGTGATGTACAACAAAAATGTTCCACTAGATGTCAGACAGCACCGATAAACTGAGGTAACCAGCACTTTCACTGGCAAAAAGGTAAAACAAAATATAAAGTGATGATGATTAAAATCAAGTATACATAGAACAATACTATAATATAAAAACACAAATAACTGTACAAGTATTAGTAAATATTGTGTAACAAGATTTAAAAATAATTTATCTATTTAAATTGTCACATACAAAATAATAAAGCAGAGTTTAATAATGTTGAGTTATAATTTGTATATTGTCATGGGCTATAATGAATATATTTGTATAACATTTAATTAAACTTCAGCGCTGTGTTTAATCCCTACACAAAATAGAAACCGCAACATGTGAAATTACTTAGGTTTATTGATATACATAATTTCTCTTTATTTTGAGCAAGAAAGAAACTTGGCATGCCAGAGTCGTCCAGGACCTGACGCTCCAAAAAAGACTGTTTGGCATGACTGAAGCTACAGTGTATGAGGACACATCTATACATCTTGGTGCCATGCTGTCCGTTCAGCAAAAGAAATCCTGGGGAATAACTGTCAGGTATGATAGTCTCAGTCAGAGCCATATTTTATATATGATCATAAGGGGGTCCTGCCTATAGCACCTACATGGTTTGATTTAATATTTTCTTCTTTCTCTGTTAGCCAAGACCTGGGACATTAAAGAGAATGTAATATTGGAATGTTTAGGGTTGGGGATAGAGACTAAAGTACACTATATTCCTATCAAATTATATACAGCAGTATATCTGTAGCCTAGGATGTACAACTATTAGTTCTATCTATTAAAGAAAGATTAAAACTATTCCACTTGCCTAGCCCAAGGTCTGCTAATATATCTCATAAATGCCCACATTTTTACCTCCACTCCAGGTGATCCTCCTCCTGATCCTGGAGGCGGGATTCAGGGGACAAATGCAGTGGGCATGGATGTTTATGGCACCATTGTGGTCCTTGCCCTATTGTGTAGTGCCATTATTCATGGCATTGCACACCATGATGACATCAAATGTTCAGGGTGCAGGAGTTCCCTGGACATTTTGATAGAGTATACTTATCTAACAAATGGATCTAATGCTTTTTAAGTGTTAATATAAACATTCACTCTTTGAAAAAAGACTATCACATCTCAGCACTAAACAAAGTTAATCGGAATATCACTTTTGACCCTTACTTTTTTTCAGTGACTGCAACCACACATTTTACTGAATAGTCAATAGGACAATGAGCAAAAGTAAATTGTGGTTTTCGTTCCATCTCTATAACAGGCTTAGAACTTTCTCCTGCCTCGATGCCAACAATAAACTTAACCACACACCATCACGCCTCAACTATTGCAACCTTACCCTCTCTATTTTTCAATCCCACCTTAACACTGCTGCCAATCTTACTGTATCTTTCATACTCGGCAATCTACTTCTGCCTCCCCACTCTGCTAATTCCTCCACTTGCTCCCTTTTTCCTACAGAATTCAGTTTTAGCTCTGCATCCAGCCTCCCAGACTTTTATCGAATCGCCCCTAAACTGTGGAATGCTCTCCCTTTCTCCAACTTTTCACCAACCTTCAAAACTCACTGCATGATCATTATAATGACAGTGCATTTTACAGACATAATACAGTACATATGCGATGCCAGTTACATGACAAATAGTGCAATACAGTACATTTGTTACTGTTCACTCACTACACTAGACTGAGGCCTGGGACTGGCCCCTGAAGCCTGGGGCAGGGCGCTGAGGATAAACAGGAAATGGACCTGATCTCCATATGGTCTTCTTCTGGACTGAAAACGCACTCAGCACTGGGTGCTCTGATTACAGGACCCTCCTCTGTAAGTGCTGTTTGTCTCTTCTCCAGTCTCAGTAGGGGAATGCTTAAGGTGCGCTGGTGTAAACCTCTCTTCACCCTGGTGGGGATTTCTCATCTGGTCCAAATTCCACTTTCTATATAACGCATCTGGACCCCTCTCCTTTTCTTCGAACTCTAATTTCCCACTTGACTGGCTACTCTGTTATCCACCCATGATGGATGGTGCTATTGGCAAGTGGCACATGATTGATGCATCTGATGACATCACCATTACACCAACTGATACTGTAAGAAAGTACCAATTCCACGCCTCACATTTTCCCTCTGTTTTTCCTTTGTAATCCCTACAAAGGTATTCAAGGCCCGGTCCATCATTAAGTCGGAGTGAACTCTTCCATTTCATCATGTCCTCATGCACCTTAACAGCAACTCTCATTTCTTACAACCAGGGGTTCTTCCCTTATGAGAGCGGCACCACTTCTCACTCTTCATCTTCAGGGGTTGGTGGTATCCACCACTTCATGGCTACCTCCACTGTGGCCTCTGTCTCTGCCACTCACAGTAGTAACTCCAAGTCAGCTTATTCCTCTGTGCTCCTTTATTATCGGCGTATCATGTGCATATATGATGTGCACACTTGATGCACCCTTAAACAAAATTTCCTTGTCACTGACACTTCCGGCACAGGGATACCTCTGGCCTCTTCTTACAGCCCTTTTTCCTGCACTCTCCCTCACTGAGCTGTATTGTATTATGCATCAACCTCTTATGAGACTATAATACAGTTACTTCTATCTACACATACCTTAGGATAAACCTTTAGGGCACTGGATGCAGTCTGTTGCCTTGATCCTACCATCATTCAGATAATGCCAACTGTATCAAATGTAAGACTAGGGGGCAGGGTTAAGAAAAAACATGGCATCTTACCTGTGTCATCCATTCTCAACTCCTGGCAGCTGTACCTCATGATCGGTCCTAGAACCATATCCATCACATTCCTAAGGAAAATACCAAAATAATCCTAGACAACCTTACCTAATCAGTTCAGGAGAAACCTAGCAACTGCACTGCTGAGTAAAGCCGTCATCACTACAAGTGCATGAGACACCTTTTTTCATATATGTTAGAGCTCTTGCATTTCAGATGATGACTATCTCTACTGACCATGTGCATCAGACTGACACTTGCCTGTGCTATACAGGAAATCACAAGGGAACCATATTACTCATCAAGAGTCACAAGGGAGTCCTCCTGTGTTACAGTGTCATCTTGTGATGATACCTGTAGGTTCAGCAGAACTACTCTCCTTCAGATGCTACCTGTAGCTCTGCTCCACCTAGTGTAGTGTGATACCCACTCTGGCCTCCCTTTGTAGGCAATATCATTACCACAACCAATCATTCCACTGCACAACGAACTTACAGACAAGATGAAAGGCACTATTTTAAACCATGCTAACCATGCTTCCCACCCTGCAACTAACCACATACAACTACACAATCCATCTGCATTACAAAATCCAAAAAATATTAAACACACACAAAACAATGACAATGCATAGAATGCCATATCCCTTACAGTCAAAACAGTGTAATATATTTACTTTTCTCACACTACACTAGGACACACTTAGTCCTAAAGTCCAGGGATGGGCATGGAGCTTGGTCTCTGAGGCCTATGGTTGGACACTATGCATCGACCACTAACTTAATGTTCATGTGGTCTTCTCCTGGATGCAGCATTGTCCTCTTGCCTGGGCATTCTCTGATTGCTGCTGCTTGTTCCTTATTCTATCCGGATGGTAGAACTCTTCAAGTCTGCTGATCTGGTTCTCTCATCCCCAGTGTGAGTACTTCTCATGCAGCCCAGGCTCCCCTTCCTGGTTAATTAGGTCTGGACCCCTCTCCTCTGGTCCAGACCCCTTTTCTTGTGCTCATGGTGGAATAAGCCCAATTTCCTGCCCAGAACAGCTCCCTTCATAGTTGCTCATGGTGGGTGGGACTATGAGCCAGTGATACATGATTGGTGCATCCAATGTTGTCACTATAATACCACCAGGCCCAGTGGTAAATGCCAGGATTAGTCCCTGCCAACTTTGATCACTGCTTTGTATGGCACTGCAGAACTTTGTGGCATCCTACAAATAGCAATACCAGTTTGCCTACTACTCATCCTGTCACCCCCCACGTGGCTTCCTTGCGTGCATCGAAGGCCTTGTGGATGTGGTATGGCTTCATGCCCTCTAAGCCATGCCCATTTGTTGAAAGTCATTTTGGGGCCGTGAATGTGTGTCACACCCCTGTTCTTGTCACACTGTGGGCTTGCCCAGCGCTCTGGCAGTTGCTGGGCAGCCCTCAGCCTCTCCGGACATAGTGTGCATGATGCACACATGCATGTGTCATCTATCACTATCAGCGCTGCTTGGTGACATCATCCGAGGAGATGTCCCCCTTGGACGGCGTCACCCGGTGGTGCCTGCGCCCCCTAATACCACTGATCTGGCATAAAAAAGGTAGTGACTTATTCTTAAACTGAAGGCATGAGTAAATTAGATTTATAGCAGGTAATTTTTAAGTCTGTTGCACAAAGTATTCACCTCTATGTGGTAGCATAGCTAGCATGTTTCGCCAGCAACATTAAGTGTTCGCAGATTTACTCAAATGACAGCACATTGCAGAATACATTGACCATTGTAATCCCAACTCTATTCACAGTGATTAGTGACATTAATAGAGTGCTTCCACACAGGAAATCACTGGAATCTCTCTGCCCTGAAAAAAGGCCTGTTCCACCTTAAAACTCAATTCACAAAAAATGTCACCACAACTTCACCTGACCTGGCTTTCCCCTTCCGGAGGTGGCAACCAGAATGTCAGCAAGTATGGATTGTAACATATTAAACATACATACACAGGGCTTAATTCTGAGTCAGACATGTCCAATAAAGATGGATCTCCTGGATGTCTGCTATCTGCGCATGCATAATATAAAAGCAATTTGAGACTGGGCATTTGCTACACCCTGTATACACACATGGTCAAAGACTGAAAGAGTGGACAACTGATCCGTCTATTGACTGTTCACTTTTCTGTGAAATGGCATCACATCTGTTAGATGCTAGCCAGGTGCTGGTTCCGAAATTATGGTGGAACCCTACTTGTTTTGTTCCCCGTAATTTTAGGAACCAGGACTGGCTGAGCAGTCCAGGGCTGGTTATGCTTTTGGGGGGGACCCTACATATTTTTTTTAAAGATTTAACCTTTCTTTAACAGGTAGACCACACAAGCAGCCTTCATATGTTTAACTGATATGTGCAGGCTGCTTGCTTGGGAGAGTTGTGCAGAGAGACCACACTGCAATCTCGGGTGAGTAATCTAATTTAAACTTGCTACTCAGGGGAGAAATCTCAATTTGCTTCACCATAGGAAAACTCACTTTCAGCTAAACTCTCTTAGTAATTTGCGATTTTGGAAAACTGGAAAATCACCCGAGTTTTGGCAATGCTAATCAAGATAAAAAAATAAAAAAACTCGATCAGACTTCATTCTTAGTAAATTTTCCCCTAAGACTCATTCACATCAGCCTTTTTCAGGCTTTGTGCCAAATGGAATACAACTGAAGAGAATCTCACATGACATGGATATCGCTGCTATAGGACTTCTGTTGGCTACATAGAGAAACTATATGCAGCTTTGGGGAGAACAGGGGGAAAATTGCACCAATATCAGTTTCTGCAGCATTCTCTATGAAGTCTGACTTACAGTAATTGGTAATTTTCCTGAGATATATTTCATTTGGATTTCCACTCCAGATGAGGCGATGAGCTAAGACAAGAGAAACTATTCATTGGAATGAGTAAAGCTCCTGAAAGCTGAGCCAGGGCTACATCATCCATTAGGTTACCTCGGTTGCCTAGCAGATTATTTGCATTGTGCCAACATTATTTGCATTGTGTTGGCAGAGCTGGTGCTAGGGTGTTCGGCGTCCCCCCTATAAACTATAAATTTGTGCCCTCTCTCACAGTTTTTATAAATGGACAGGAAAAAAAGGGGTGTAGTCTCACAAGGAAGTGGTATGGCCACACAATAGGACCCCCAACTCAAATTACTCCACACAGTAGCACAATCTTATTCACATCACTCTAGAGGAATAACATTGAACTAAATAGTGTGTACATCAGCCGCTAGAAGGAGCTGACCATCACTACTGTACATTACATATCCACTAATAATATGAGGATATAAATATTTATTAATTAATTATGTAAGGTATTTGCAATTTTAATCTATTGAAATATATAAATACAATAATTTAATAATATAATATATATTTCTTTAATTGATAGGTCATATTTTAGACCTGCATATATCTGACTATAGATCATAATTACATAAATTAAGTCAACTAAAATAGAACATAATGATTGACATGATGACCAATCAGAGAGGTGGATTGTAGTTTTTAAATTAACACTGTGAAGGTATTGGAGGGTTAACACGTAAAAGAACCGGGAAAGGCAGCGGTCAGCTTGCCTATGTGAAAAAGCTATAGCGAAACACGCGTCAGCGTAAAGCTGTGATTGTCTCAAGAAATGCCCAATATAACGTATATGTTGCAATAGATGTGCTAATAGCAGAATAATTTTGGCACATGTAAGCGCGTGTCACACTGATTGCAGCTGGGGTACTGATACCATAGCGGTGTCATTACACCTAACATAGCGGGGGATCAGTGGCGTGAGACACGCTGGAAATGGACCATGGCTGCGGTGTCGCTACAACTTACTGACAGAGCTGCTACTATACGGAGCTATCAATAAGGGAGAATGCAGCAGTATTCTCTAATCCAAAAGATAACATTGTGTTACCGCTTCCATTTAAACAGCTGATAGAATAATATCAGTGTTAAATAAATGTAAAGGAGTAGACAGAGCTCCTTCATATAAAACTATATAAAATTGATGTAAAGTGAGAGTTTAAATGTAAATCAAATACTGAAACAAATTTGTTGAATACATCCTATTATATAGAAATGAGTTCCTATTTATCATTTCTTTATATCTAATAATGTGGGGTAAATTTACTAATTTACTAATAATCGAGTCTGGGAGAGTTTGCTTTTTTTTCAACTCGATTAGCTTCACCGAAACTCGGGTGATTTGAAGCTCCTGAGACTCTCAAATTTACAAAGAAGGGAGATTAGCTGAGAGTGAGATGGCCGATGGTGAAGTAGAACAAGATTTCTCTGCTGAGTAGCTGGGTATGCAGGAGATTTCTCCGCCGAGTAGCTGGTTTTGCAGGAGATGACTCACTCGAGATTGCAGTGTCTTCTCTCTGCAAAACTCTCCCGAGCAAGCAGCCTGCACATATCAGTGAGATATGTGTAAGCTGCTTGTGTTGTACCTGTAAAAAAACGGGTTAAAAGAGGTTAAAAAAAATTAACATAGGGCCCCCCCCCTAAAGCTTAACCAGCCCCAGGCTTGCCAGCCTGTCCTGGTTTCTAAGATTACGGGGAACAAAATGTGTAGGGTTCCCCCGTAATTTAGAAACCATCACCAGGCTACAGGGACAGTCCTGATTTTAAATATAGGGGGAAAAAAATTGCGTAAGGTCCCCCCTATATTTTTAAACCAGCACCAGACCCAAAACGGTCGGCCTGTAATGCCACAGCCTGGAGACCCTTTCACTGGGTCTCCAGGTCCAAAGCATTAGCAGCCCAAGCCGGGGATCTTAGGGGAGGTGGGGACCCCCCAAAAAAGGGCTCCCCCCTCTCCCTTAACCCCAGGCTTGGTCTAAAGCCTGGGGCTCTTCTCCACACCCCTGGAGCATTGGGTACGGGGGTAATAAAGTGGGTATATTTAAGTAAACTATTGTATTTTACAGTGGGACTACCTGTACCCCCACTGTAAAATAAATAGTTAAATAAACACAAAACACACACCGTGCAAAGTATAACTTTATTACACACACTTGTCCATTCACTCATACTTACCTATATCAGATGTTTCTGTCCCCTTGTCCAGTAGAATCTGTGTTGACTGGCCATGCAAAAAAGATTTCATACTCACCTATATCCTGGCACTGGTCTTTGCAGTAATCCATGGCATTTGTAAAACCAAAAAATTAACTTACCGCACCGGGTATCAGTATGTGTGTTGCCACACATACTGATACCTCCTGAATGCCAGCTGACGGGACTGCACGGGCTTTGCAAGTCCCGCCAGCCAATCAGCGGCCGCGCTGACTGTAGAGCGGCCGCTGATTGGCTCCGGCTACTGACAGTTCCCACGTGGAACTGTCAGCTTTAGGGGGGGGACACTATGTCATTTTTTTGGGGATATTTAAATTTATTTTCTATATTTACAGGCAGAAACATACATGGATCACAGCGATCTGTGCATGTTTCTGCCAAACTCTCAGATCACTAACAGGTGTATTTTTTTCATGAGTTTTTACAGGACAGTTTGCCCATCTCATGAGAGTTTCGAAACTCTCTGCTTGGTAAATTCCAGAATCCTATCTTCACCAGTGAAAAGGTTCTCAAGTTTTGCCGATGGTGAATTGAAGAGAGTTTGCTAACTCTCCAGTATTTTCCCGTAGCAAAGGAGATCTCTCTCCTGAGTTTTACATTAGTAAATTTGAGAATGGGAAAAATGCCCAAACTCTCCAGAGTTTGCAAACTCTCCCAAACTCTCAGCTTAGTAAATTTACCTCTGTGAATCCAGCAATTCTGCATAATGCTGAATGCATATAATGATCATGGACTCTTAATAAAAATAAGATACATTGTTTCAGGAGTTTATGTGGATGGGAATATGAGACATTGGCCCTCATTCAGAGCCACTCGCTAGCGGCAGTAAGCTCGTTCCGAGCGATGTTCGCACATCT
The DNA here is from genome assembly GCA_031769625.1 of Taudactylus pleione. NCBI lineage: Eukaryota > Metazoa > Chordata > Amphibia > Anura > Myobatrachidae > Taudactylus > Taudactylus pleione. The sequence goes on along the minus strand of JAUIMM010000024.1, from coordinate 4,157,656 downwards.
GCGCATGCGTACGGTTTTTAGTACGCATGCGTGAACCAGTCAGTGCGGCCGAAAATCGTTTGTACGCAATATAGCGAGTGCCTGCTATTTTGATTGACAGAATGAGGCGTATGTGGGTGGTAACAGGGGAAGGTGCTTTAAAACGGGGAGTGGAGATCCGAACACAGGCGTGCTTAAAGGTCAAAACGGGCGTTTTATGGGTGTGCATAATTAATATAGCAGCGTCAATGACCACGTCATTTGTTTTTTGTTAACTCAGAACTGCTCGCAAAATAGCGGTTGAAAAAACCAACCACAAGAATAGCGAGCAGTTCATACGCTGGTCGATGTACTCGATTAATCTAAGAAATAGCAGACATGACGTATGGTGCGAGCGGCCAGGGGGCGTTTTTAAGAAATAAAAGAGCGTATGTTTTGCTCGCTCGTTCAGACTTAGAGGTGTGAACAGACTGCAATGTGCGAACGGATCATTTGAATAGCCACCCCTTGTTTTTGAACGAACGCAAATAGCGAACGGCTCTGAATGAGGGCCATTGTATCTCTTTATAAATGCTGCTGTAATATACACCTAAAATTTGTGGGGATATTTATGTGTTATTAATTCACAGTTAACAAAAACATCCAATTTCCTGCTATATTGACGTTCTATAAATGTGTACAGAGCCTATTATATCTGCAAACAAAATATGGTGGTTGCTCATATAAGCTTAATGACATAGTACAGGTGCTTGTAAATGCAGGGTTTACACAGAATACAGGAAAAAGGGATTTGCCCTCCAGCACACTGTAGCAAAATCAACAAAAAATACTTAAATCCTACATGATAATAGAGATTCAGAGGTATTAGTTACATACATTTGCAAATATATGAATAAGCGCCAGGCCAATCGTCAAGGCTCCTCAATACTGGCGTCCCTAACATTAAGGGTTTCATGTCCGATAAGCAAGGTACCCCAAAAAAATTTCAGCCAAGGACCATCCCCAGGGCATCACATGAAAAGGGGAAAAAAGGTGATAGTGAAGAGTAAAGGATAGATGTGTAAGGATAAATCAATAAGTGTTAATGAAATGTGAAAGAATCTCGTCGGGGCTTGCGACGAGACACTAAGGTTGGGTCTCCGCAACTGCAAGCCCCAGGGAGCTTCCTGCTCTGATCGAGCAGGAAGCTCCCCACTGACATCACTGCTGATGTCAGTGAGGCCGCCCACAAAACGGCAGGCATTCCTTAAGGAACGCCTCCATTTGTGAAACCACCCCTCCCACCACGCTTACAAAACGGGGCATGCTGTCGATCAACATCGACATCCTCCCCTTTTGTAGTGAGCTCCGGAGCGAGAGAATTTCTCTCTCGCTCCGGGGCTTGCGCACGTGCAGTGTGGCCGCTGCGCATGCGCAGGGCCTAAACATCGACCCGCTTGCAAGCGCTCAGCGCTTGCGAGCAGGTCTAAATGAGGTCCTATCTCTCTCTCTCTCTCTCTCTATATATATATATATATTACATATACACACACATAAATATACCCTCAGTAAATACAGCAGAGAGGCTATAGGGAGTGTTCACTTACTGAGCGTGAGTGACCACCAGGCAGGCCAGGAGGGACACATTTTTTTTAAATAACTTACATTACTTTGGAGCCTGTCGAAGGCTGTGTCGCCGCCTGCAGGGACTCCTCTCCAAAGCTGGCTGCAGGGCTCCAGGCTGGCTGGCCCAGCCTTGTTCTTTTCTGACTGCTAGTGTGACGTGACGTCGTGACATCACATCGCCCATAGAAACCAATAGAGCCAAAGCAGCAGATGTGGCCCATCCTGACTCCCTTGTTTAGAATGGCGTGGTACAGGCAGCTGTGTCACATTGACACAGTCTGACTGCCACCTGCCAGGCTTAGCTGCATGTCGCCCTCTTCTATGCGGCACCCTACTGGGCTGTGTAACCAGCATATGTGTAGAACCTGCCCTGCCAGGGACTACCAGCTTGGGTGGGCTCCGGGTTGGTGGACACCACAATATAGTTCACCTACAGAACAGAGGAGAGTGTGTAGGCTCCAGTAGGGCGACCGACGGCAGTCCGGGCATTGACATGTGTGTGAGTGTGTGTGTGGGGGGGGGGGTGAAGGATTGGAAAAATCTTGTAAAACTGAAGATGGGATTAGTTTTATGGGGCAGGTTTCGAAAATATTTTATTATCGAGCCTTGATACTTCTGAGAAGACTACAGTTCCCATTACAGAGATGGGAACTTCAGAAAGAGAATGAAATTGATAGCTCTTCCAAATATTTCAATGAAATCAATGCGGTAACAGCATAATACATTTAAGAGATACTCAGGCCCAGATTTATCAACGAGTGATATTCTTGTTATCACTTGCTACTAATCTTAAAAGCTCCTGTGTTTAAAAAAATGACAGGAGCTGATTGGTTGGAGCACCATTTAAGATTAGTAATGAGTGATAACAAGAATATCACTCATTGATAAATCTGAGCCTTAATTTTTACATTGCTATTCACTTTCCACATATTTTAGGTATTTTTCACAATGATAAAAGGGCCCCTGAGTCCTGGCCCCTTCTCTCTTCTCCCCTCTGTCTTATTTCTTCCCCTTTTCTACTGTATGCAGCTTCTCCATGTCCATTGCCCGATGCAGAGACCAGATTTTTGTCTTAAGAGATAGCAAAGCAAATGGTGAGGAGGCGTATTAATGCTATCTGGGGTGAATATATAAAAGGGGTTCAGTATATTTGTCGACATTCATTATGTCAGCATTGAGTAAAACTCCTCTGCCCAGCGATCAGGTGATGATGATTCTGGCTGTCATCCAGCGGTGAGTAACATCTCTAAGGAGCTCATTCAGACCAGTTCGCTAGGCTGCGCTTGTTCAGTGCCTTAAGGAAAGAAAATATGCAAATGAAGCGATCGCACACTAAGGTATAAGGACACCTCCTATGTCTGAACGTGCAATCGCCGGGTGAAGTTAGACGCTCACCAGCCAGGAGTAAAGACGCCTACTTTCAGATGTCATTTCCGGGAAGTGTATGAAAACATTGGTACCATCGGGCGACATCGAACCAGAACGCAGTTCTTGAGGTAGACGCTGGGCTACCTCAAGCACTGCGAGTGCTGCTGGCTTTATTTCACTCGTATGACGTGTATGCTGATGCTGCATCTTAATTATGCACGCCCTTTATAATGGTGTAAAAACACACTGACACGCCTGCATTCGCACATCCACAACCCCGTTTCCCTTGTCACCACCCACAAATGGCCCGTCCTGTCACTCAAACTAGCGGGCTGGCTGTATGCTGAGAGCGATCATCTCCCTATCGCTATGACTGGTTCGCACACTGCGTCTTTTACGCATGCACAGTTTGTAACAATCGGCCATCTGTGAGCGAACACGGGTTTGATTCGGGCCCTAATTTCCCTAACCTCCCATCTCAGTTCCTAACCTACCTGCAGCCTAACCCTAACCCCCTAGTGCCTGACCCTCCTCCTAATATCGACATTATGCAAAATGTCGACATTTCACATGTCACCATTCTGAACATGTCGACATTCTACTGATGTTGACATGTTCCATGCCGACATATCAACAATGCCGGCATTGTGGAGTTGACATTTTGACTGTCATCGGTATTATTGACATAGTGACTGCATCCCATATTAAAGTTATGTGGAAGGTGCACTGGTCTTTACATAAGTGGTGGCTGTATAAGTTGGAATTACCCATCATACTAAAACACTCACCAGTCTTCTTTTAGGTGAACATTTCAGTTTTGGGGGTAAAATGAGCCATACATTTCTTCCAAAGATTGTTATGAAACACTAGCCTTGGATTTTTGCCACCTAGAATAACCTACTCTAAGGGGCAGAGGGCTTGATTCAGCAAGGATCGCTATTCTGTTTATACGCATGCAGCCAGGGGCATATTTATAATTGGTAAAGGGTGTGTGGGAGGGTCCAGGGGGGGCCCGCAGCACACACTCTGCACTCATAAAACTTACCTCAGGAGTCCCACGTCGGCTCCGATGTCTGCGCCTGTAAAAAAAAAGGCTGGAAATGGCAGCCGCGGCCATCTTCTGGTTTTTGGCAGATGCGCAGTTCAGGGAAAATGGCCGCCGCGGACATTGTCTCGGTGACCTGCGCATGCGCTATAGACTCTAGGCACACTCTAGTGCCTAGAGCCAATAAGTGCGGCGCTAACCGCGCACCGGTCAGTGCGCAGCCGCCACCGGGCGGTGAGGAGAGGGCCCGTGATGGAGACTGCACACTGGCCCCCTCCTCTCTAGAAATGCCCCTGCACGCAGCACAATTGCTAATATCAGCGGTGATATGCAAATGTTTGCATTTGCATTGCGATCGCAACCTAAAAGCCCACTTCCCCTTACTCACATCCGTACAACAGTATATAATTATGCTGCGTGCTCACTGCGATCGCAATCCGATCACAGTGAAGGGTTCACGCACGTGCAATGCGACGCGAACACATGCGCAGTATGCAACAATCGGCCAATGCGTGCGTATAAGCAACTGCGTTCCTTGCTGAATCAGGCCCACAGTCAATTAGCCGCTGTAAGGCCGAAGTGAAGTTCGGGGGGTATTGGCCGGTGTTATTCAATTACTGTATGCATTTTTCCTGGCGGGAAACCCATGGCTAACACATGTTAACTAGAGGTGTGTACCGGACACTTTTCGTGTTTTGTGTTTTAGATCTGTATTTTTTTGGAAAAAAGCATAAAAACAGCTAAAATCACAGAATTTGATTTTTTTTCGTTCCTACGCTATTATTAACCTCAATAACCTCAATAACATTAATTTCCAGTCTATTCTGAACACCTCACATCTCACAATATTGTTTTTAGGCCAAAAGGTTGCACCGAGGTAGCTGGATGAATAAGCTAAGCGACACAAGTGGGCGGCACAAACACGTGGCCCATCTAAAAGTGGCACTGCAGTGGCAGACAAGATGGCAGTTTGTAAAACTAGGCCCCAAAGAGTACATACTGCAAAGAAAAAAAAAAAAGAGTTGCAAGATGGATTTGTCCTTGGGCCCTCCCACCCACCCACCCTTATGTTGTATAAACAGGACATGCACACTTTAGCAAACTAATCATTTCAGCACCAGGGTTTGCCACACGACTGTGGCTGAAATTATTGGTTCGTTTGGGCCCCAACAAAACAAGCTGGCAATCTGTCCCTGCACAAACTGGCTCTACAGAGGCAAGATGTAGTCCTCATCCACCGATTCCTCACCCTCTTCAGTGTTGTGCACATCCTCATCCTCACAGAGTATTAATTTGTCCCCGCTGGAATCCACCACCACAAGTCCCTCTGTACTTTCTGGAAGAATTGATAATTCATTTTGATGAACATCAACTTCTCCCGATTTTGTGGAAGCAACCTCCTACGCCTTTCACTGGCAAGGTTCCCGGCTGCACTAAAAACTCTTTCGGAGTACACACTGGAGGGGGGCAACTCAGGTAAAATAGAGCCAGTTTGTACAGGGACCTCCAAATTGTTTCTTTTTCCTGCCAGTACAGGTACGGACTGTCTGACATGCCTACTTGGATGCTGTCACCGATGTAATCCTCCACCATTCTGTCAATGGTGACAGTATCATATGCAGTGACAGTAGACATGTCAAAAATTGTTGGCTGGTCCTTCAGTCCGGACCAGATGTCCAAACTTGGTCCTGCCTGCCCTGCATCACCGCGGGTTGCTTAGGATATCTGAGTTGTTTCCTGGCAGCCCCAGTTGCGGGAGAAAATGAAGAAGGAGCTGTTGATGTGTCATGTTCCGCTTCAGCTGACAGTGATTTTACCAGCAGGTCTTTGCACCTCTGCAGGTTTGTGTCTGCCGGAAAGAGAGACACCACATAAGCTTTAAACCTAGGATCGAGCATGGTGGCCAAAGTGTAGTGGTCTGATTTCAACAGATTGACCACTCTTGAATCCTGGCGAATGAAGTGCCACATACCGAGCGGAATCGCTCCATCTTAGCTCCTCCTTCACTTTCTCCAGCTGCTTTTCCAAAAGCCTGATGAGGGGAATGACCTGACTCAAGCTGGCAGTGTCCGAATTGACTTCACGTGTGGCAAGTTCGAAGGGCTGGAGAACCTTGCACAACACGGAAATCATTCTCCACTGCGCTTGAGTCAGGTGCATACCCCCTCCTTTGCCTTTGTCATAGGTTGATGTATAGGCTTGAATGGCCTTTTGTTGCTCCTCCATCTTCTGAAGCATATAGAGGGTTGAGTTCCACTATGTCACAACCTCTTGCTTCAGTTGATGGCAAGGTAGGTTCAAGAGTATTTGCTGGCCAGAAATTTTTTGGGCCACCCAAAGCGTCTCCTGCACACCCTTGTCATTTTTCAGAAAATTATGGACCACCAAATTTATTGTGTGAGCAAAACATGGGATGTGCTGGAATTTACCCAGATGTAATGCCTGCACAATATTGATGGCATTGTCAGATATCACAAATCCCCAGGAGAGTCTAAATGGGGTAAGCCATTGGACGATGATTTCCCTCAGTTTCTGTAAGAGGTTGTCAGCAGTGTGCCTCTTACTGAAACCAGTGATACACAACGTAGCCTGCCTTGGAAGGAGCTGGCGTTTCTGAGATGCTGCCACTGTTGATGCTGTTGTTGTTGCTGTGTAAGGCAATATATCTACCCAGTGGGCTGTCACAGTCATATAGTCCTTAGTCTGCCCTGTTCCACTTGTCAACATGTCTGAATTTAAGTGGACATTGGGTACAACTGCATTTTTAGGACACTGAGTACACTTTTTCTGACTTCTCTGTACATTCTCGGTATCGCCTACCTAGTGAAGTGGGATCTAATTTGGTACCGGTGACACACTTCCTCCATCAATTGTCTAAATCCCACTGCACTAATGGAGGATAGCGGATGCACATCTAACACCAACATAGCTGTCAAGGCCTCAGTTATACACTTTGCAACAGGATGACTGCTGTCGTACTTCATCCTCCTCGCTAAGGACTGTTGGAGGGTCAATTGCTTAGTAAAAGAAGTAGTGGTGTTCCAACTTCCTCTCTGGGAAGATGAACAACTCCCAGCAGCAACAGCAGCAGCAGTAGGTGTAGCAATGCAGGATCCTCCAGAGGAATCCCGGATAGGAGAGAAGTCAGTCATGCCAGTGACATGGCCTACAGGACTACTTCCGATCCTGACTGAGGAGGAAATTGTCGAGGAGGGAGTTGATGGTGTGGTTTTCAGGTGCACTAGGACAAAGGGATTTAGGTGTCCCTGGACTGCTTATGGTCTTAGCCACAGTTTCTGAACTTTACAGTAACTTTTTATGAATGCGCTGCAGGTGATGTATAAGGGAGGATGTTCCTAGGTGGTTAACTTGCTTACCTCTATTTATTACACCATTACATATTGTACATATGGCAAGACAGTAGTTGTCCGGATTTGGAATAAAATATTTCCAGACCAAAGAGGTGTAATGTTTGGTCTTCTGCTCAGACATGACCGTGATGGGCTTTTTCATCCCATGGACAGCAACTCTTTCCCTTGGTGCCTGATTTAAACAAACCGCATCACCATCAGAATCCCCCGCATCAACTTCCTCCTCAGCGACAGCTACACCAATATCCTCATCCTGTTGTACTTCAACAGTGACATCTTCAATTTGAATATCAGCAACTGGACTGTGAGTGCTCCTTCCAGCACTTGCAGAGGGCATGCAAATGGTGGAAGGAGCCACCTCTTCCCATCCAGTGTTGGGAAGGTCAGGCACTGCAACCGCCCCCACACTTGGACTCTCCTTGGAGATTTGTGATATCTTCTTAGAATGCACAGTTCTTTGCTGTGCTTTTGCCAGCTTAACTCATTTCATATTTCTAGCGGGAGGAGGAGGGCCTCCATCGTCATGTGAAGCGGAACCTCAAGTCATGAACATAGGGAAGGATCTTAGCCGTTCTTCCCCTATTTTATCCTCTATTATTTTTATGGAGTGCATTATTTTCATGGAGTGAATAACCCCTGTAAGTTTTTTTTTTTTTTTTTTGAAGGGCAGCGTACCCCTGCACCACACAGGACAGCCCCTGTACAAAATTGAAGGGCTGCGGCCTACACCACAACACACAGGACAGTCCCTGTAAAATGTTTTTTTTTAATGGCAGCGTACTCCTGCACCACACAGGACAGCACCTGTACAAAATTGAAGAAGGGCAGCGTACCCCTGCACCACACAGGACAGCCCCTGTAAAAAATTGAAGGGCTGCGGCCTACACCACAACACACAGGGCAGTCCCTGTAAAATGTTTTTTTTGAATGGCAGCGTACCCCTGTACCACACAGGACAGCACCTGTACAAAATTGAAGAAGGGCAGCGGCCTACACCACAACACACAGGACAGCCCCTGTAAACTTTTTTTTTTTTGAAGGGCAGCGTACCCCTGAACCACACAGGACAGCCCCTGTAAAAATGATTTGTATTTTTGGGCAGCAGCCCCTTGATAGGAGCACAGCCCCTGCGCACCTACCTATGCTAATGACAGGTGTGGCTGGCTAACATGGTACGTACACAGAAAATAAAAATATATTTTTTTTTAACACTGGTGGTAGGTGGAGAGAGCACTCCTGAAGGACAAGCACCCCCTGAACACAGCACTAAAGCCAGCCAGCCTGCCCCTATGGACAGGACAACAGCCAGCCTGCCCCTATGGACAACAGTAGCCAGTCAGCCCCTATGTATATGGACAACAGTAGCCAGCCAGCCCCTATGTATATGGACAACAGTAGCCAGCCAACCCCTATGTATATGGACAACAGGGGCCAGCCAGCATCAACAACAGCTCCCAGCTCCCTCCCTCTGCACAGTAACCAGCCAGCCCAGTATGTAATGTATCACACAACACTAGCCAACAGCTCCCAGCTCCCACCCTCTGCACGCACGCTCCACAGCCAGAATGACAAATGGTGGCAATCGCGGGACCTTTATAGAATCCAAAACCCGCGAGAATCAGACAGTGGGATGATGACATTTTGCCTCGATTTCAGTTCCGAACCAGGCGGGAAAACCCAAGCCTGACTCTGTTCCCGGCTCAGATCAAGGGGGGTTTGGATTTCGGAAATCCGAAACCGCTCATCCCTAGTATTAACCAATAAATTCTGCGTTTATTACCCAGAATCTATGGGTTACTCCATGCGTTAAGCCCCATTTAATGCAGATTTATCCTTGTAGCTCCTGAGGCTGCGAGAAAAAAGGGAAACAAAATCAGCATTAAATGCACTCTCTGTGGCTTAACACTAGAGATGTGCGCCGACCCCGTGTTTTTGTTTTGGTTTTGGATCTGTATCTCCTCTTGTTTTGGATCTGGATTGGTTTTGCCAAAACCGCCCTTGCGTGTTTTGTGTTTTGGTTTTGGATCTGTATTTTTTCTAAAAAAAAGCATAAAAACAGCTAAAATCACATGATTTTATTATTTATTACACATTTATTTCCAGTCATTTCCAATCAATTTTGACCACCTCACAATATTGATTTTTTTTTCATCTAGATTAGTGTTAAAAGGTTGCATCCAGCTAGCTTTCTAACTAAGCTAAGCGACAGCAGTGGGCGGCACTAACATGTGGCAGTTCAGCTTCCAACACGGATACAGTGTTATACAGTGTGGGTTGGATACACCAAAAGTGCACGTACTGTGACAGCAGTGTTGGCAGTGCGGGGTGCTGGCAGTGTCCTCAGTGCATGAGTGCCAGTGGTGTCCTCAATGTGGAAGTGCTGGTTGTGTTGGCAGTGTGGCGGTGTTGGCAGAGGGGGGTCCTGGCAGTGTCGGCAAAGCGGGGGTGCCAGTGGTGTCCTCAGTCCAGGAGTGCTGAAAGTGTCGGCTGTGTGGGGATGCCATTGGTGTGGGAGTAGTGGCAGTGCAGGGTCGCTGACGGTGTCCTCAGTACATGGGGAAGTAGTGCAAGGGTGTTGGCAGTGTCCTTAGTGCAGGGTGCCGGTGGTGTCGGCAAAGCGGGGGTTCTAGCAGTGTCCTCAGTGCATATGTGCTGACAGTGTTGGCAGTGTAGGGGTGCTTGTGGTGTCCTCAGTGTGGGAGTGCTGGCAGTGTGGGGTTGCTGGTGGTGTCCTCAGTATGTGGGGAAGTAGTGTGAGGGTGCTGGCAGTGTCCTTAGTGCAGGGTGCCAGTGGTGTCCGCAGAGTGGGGGTGCCAGCGTTGTCCTCAGTGCACGTGTGCTGACAGTGTCAGCAGTGTAGGGGTGCCGGTGGTGTCCTCAGTGTTTGGTCGCTGATGGTGTCCTCACGTGGGGCAGCAGTGCAGGGGTGCTGGCAGTGTCCTCAGTGCAGGGTGCTGGCAGTGTCCCCAGTGTGGGGGTCCTGATGGTTTTGGCAGTGCATGGGTGCCGGTGGTGTCCTCAATGCACGGTGCCAGCAGTGTCGGCAGCAGGGGGTGTCGGCAGTGGGGGATGCTGCCAGTTTGGGTCGGCAGCAGGGGGTGCCGGCAGTGTCGGCAGCGGGAGGTGCCAGTGGTGTCAGGCAAGGGGGATGGTGGCATCTTCCTAACTTCCTGTGCCCATATTCAATGGGCTTAAAGCTGATTGGCTGAGAGCTGTGACAGATGGCTCTCTCAGCCAATAAGCGTTAAGCCCGCTCGATGCAATAACCTTGTGATCCGACAGTGGGATCGCAAGGTTTTCCCTCGGAAATTTGGGTAGGTCCGGTTCCTGGAGAACCGGACCCGCTCATCTCTACTTAACACATGGGGTATCGGCACTCAACGGGATAGGTTAGAGTTGAGCAATTAGCTGTGGGTAAACCTCGTGGCTAACTACATCTTCCCCTAAATTTATAATTTATAACAAAATCAGGGACTCACCATGTGAAGGCTTCAGGTAAGTGGTGTCATGAATGATGATGTTTCTTATTTATACATCACACACATATTCCACAACGCTGTACAAAGAGTATATACCCATTCACATCAGTACCTGCCCCTGTGGAAATTCCAAACTATGGGCCTGATTCAGCAGAGGACGTAGTTGAATGGACCACGCAGATTCCTGATGTTCCAGAATTTGCGCATGCACCTGACCCGTACTGTGCATGTGCACTAGGGCCTGCTGTCTCGCACGCAGTTTGGCAACAGACTGTCAGTGATTGATAGTCTGCTGCCAATTCTGGGTGAGGAGGCAGCTACGGCCTCTGTTTCCCAAAACGAAGGCATATCGCCGCCCTTGGGGGGGGGATTACAAGGCCAGGATCTCCATTGGCTGATTCAGATTTCCTGGCCTCTATTGAACATATGCAGCGCCCAGCATGCGTGACCCCATGGATCTGTCAGGACTGTGACTATTTCAGTACATAAATGATAGACTACTTTTGCCAAAGTTCCATTGTGGTCATTGGAGGAGCTATCCTGCTTGCTGGCATGCTTCTCATTCAGGGGATAGAGTGTTAAAGTGATCATCTGTTTCCCAGGTATTTCTAGATTGCTCATTATTTCAAACCTGATTCCATTTGGGTCACGTTCTGAAACTTCCTATGGATCACAGACCTCTAGTATAAAGCCTGTTACTAACTGTGTCTCAGTGTCTGTGCAACGTTGCTTTCAGGTCTTTACTTGGACTCCTGCCAGATCCCCGCGGTGCCTATGGATTGCTGTGGATTTTGATATATTCCAGATGAACTTCTGATGCCAGTTACCCGCTGCACTACAGAGCCCATCAATCCTATTGCCTAAGTATTGCTTACTGCTCCATCACTTTCACTATTTTGCTGCACTGTTTACTTTACCTGTTGTCTTTCCATTCCTGTGGATATTGAACTCATCCTTGTTACAGTTGTCAACTGCACCATTAGTGTCATCTCTGCATCACGGGGCTCAACCCCACTCCGAACCCTAGCCACCCCACAGGGCTCAACCCTGCTACACTCTTCTCCGCATCACGGGGCTCAACCCCGCTCCATACTCTAGCCACGTTGCAAGGCTCAACCCTGTTCCGGAATCTCATCGCATCACAGGGTTCAACCCTGCTGCAATCTTCTCTGTATCACGGGGCTCAACCCCGCTTTGAACTCTAGCCACACCACAGGGCTCAACCCTGTTCTGGAATCTCATTGCCTTACAGGGCTTAACCCTGCTCCGACTTCACTACACCACAAGGTTCAAGTTTGCTTCATCTCTCACTGCACGGCAGGGCTCGACCCTGTCCCGGAACTATATTATTCTGCAGGGCTCGCTCTGCTCCGGATTTCCATTACTACAGGGTTCTACCCTGGCCAAGGTCCTCAATGCCATCCTGAGGTGTTAGCCTCATACTGGACTCAGGTTTCCCTACCACGTTAGTTCTTATATGTTAAAGACTGCTTATATATTTGGGGATTCTCTCCTATACTTATTATTGCATATATGAATCTCTGTGCTGTTTGAGACTTTATATGAGACCTTGCTGATTATAATTCTTTTGTGAATAAATTCTATTTTACTTTTATCCTGTGCTACTGAGTTTAATGGAAAGGTCATTCCTAAGACTACCCCAGTTTATTGTGCCTAGTAGGCCTGCCTCCCTCCAGGAGTCTCAAGTGTTGGCAGCCGTGACAGGATCATTTAGCCAGCCGAGGATCACACAGATGATCCAATGTTGCATTGAACAATGCAACTCAGATCAGTAATGCATGCAGGAGGCTTGATGCCTCCTGCTGCATTACCTTATTAGTGCTATCACAACTGCTAGGATGTTAGCTGTGATAGCAAATGCATCCTCTGGTGAATTATGCCTTATATTCCCTACTACATGTACACACACAAACACTACAGTTAACTTTTATCAGGAGCCAGTATATTTCTCAATTAAGGGAGGAAATCAAAATACCCAGAGGAAAGCCACGCAAGCACAGTTAGGGCCATGGTTGGAATCAAATATAGGACCCGATTCAGACGTGCTCCCTAGAATGCGTTCGCTCGTAGCTGGCCGATTTTTGCATTCTGCGCATGTGTATGCATCGCAGTGCGCAAACCAGTGCGAGAGATCGGGAAGCGCTCGCTCGCTACGCATAGACAGCCCTGCAGAGTGAGTGACAGGAGTGGCCATTTGTGGGTGGTAACGGGCAGGCCACTAGGGGAGTGGAGGTGCGAATGCAGGCGTGCCTGAGCGTCTTGATGCTGTTTCAGAGGCATGCATAATTAACAGATAGCGTCATTGTACACGTCACCTAGTTGTATTTTACAATGAAGTGCTTGCAGTAGGGTATAGTCAACCTCAAGTGCTGCGTTCGCTTCCCATGGTACCCGATGTACCGATGCTTGCATACACTTCCTGGAGATGACGTGCGCAAGTTGGCATCTTAAGACAGGCTGGTGGGCATCTACATACACAAAGCAATCGCACGCCAGGACATAGTGGGTGTGCTTATGCCTTGCTGTGCGATCGCCTGCCATGCCGTCACTTAGCCGAATTTGCATACGCTGGGTGAGTGTACGCATCAAGCGAGCTGGCCTGAATCAGGTCATCAGTGCTGTGAGGCAGTAATGCTAGAGGCTAGTCACCTTTTGATCAGAAAGCAATTAAACCATTACATGCAGGTATTACCACTGTCGCATCCTATAGTCTAATTGAAAAGTGAGATATACTGTAGGTATAGTGGTCTATTTATTAAACCTTTTCTCACCAATAATCAGCAGTTTCCACATAAACAGTTTACATTTAAGTAGCAGAAATTTTCCAATTGGAAAGAACTATTTGAGTGCAGAGACCTTTAGATACCTCTGCTACAGCTCATTCTTTTTTGGGCCTATTTATCATTCAATATTTACAGCATACTTGCCTATCTTTTCATTTCTCTTTCCAGGAGAAACCCGGGTAAGAGAATCAGGAGGGTGGTGATGGGGGCGTGGCTTGATGATTAATCCCCGCCCCCTCGCAGCAAAATCACCGAGATTGGCTAGAATTTACATAGGGGTGGGGCCAATTGACGTGATTCATGTAGAATCATGTAATTAAGCCCCGCCCCCTACACAGAGACCCGCGATCGGCATGGACATTCTCCTCATTCTGCCCACTTCACTAGGAAGTGGGCAGAATGCGGGAGAAATGCCTACCCTTCTGGGGGTGCGGGGAGGGTTACCTGAAAAATCGGGAGCCACCCGCGAAAACCGGAAGGGTAGGCATGTATAATTTACAAGATATTTCCCGAAAACTTCTGTTTTCTAAGTATACCCACAAATATTAAGTCTCACCTGAATGTATGAAGGCGGACTAAGAGGTTATCTGCTGTGGTTCATCCATTTCTGACAGCAGCCGCAGCCCACATATGTTTCTATGGGGGCCGCAAAACTGTCAGATTTACCAATATCTGGAAGCATTCTGAGTTTGGCCCTGCCAGCTAAGGACATCTGAAGATGGCGTTAGCCACTGCAGTCTACAGTATGGCTGCACTCCGCAAAAATTACTGGTAGAGGGTTCCTCTGGAAACCACCCCAGAGCATTGGCAGCCACACATGCGCAGTAGTGCTGTCAGGTCCCAATATAGAAGTGAAGTGAGCGCTAATGGGATCACTTCACTTCTAACACATCGCAGGGACGGGCTACTATCAGAGCCCAAGTCTCCCATATGTTTGATAATACATTGCTGTGAATGTTAATTTCTTATTGCAGTGAATAGCAGCTGTAAGAAATTACTATATTTGGGTTTAACACGCCTGCATTCGCACCTCCACTCCCCCGTTTTTAATGGCCAGCCCCTGTCACTACCCACAAATGGATTCTCCTATCACTCACTCTGCTGGGCTGTCTATGTGCAACAAGCAAACGCTTCCTGATCTCTCGTACTGGTTCACGCACGCGCACTGCAATGCGTAAGCATGCGCACAATGTGAAAATCGGCCAGCTACGAGCAAACACATTCTAGCAAGTGGGTCTGAATCAGGTCCTCAGTCCTTAAGGCCCCTACATGAGGTGGTTTTCCCCTCTATCTGGGGTATCAGGAGGGCTCCCCACCCACATAATTTGGTTTTCGCCTCCATCAGGGGTATCAGCAGTAGGGATGTGCACCGACCCTGTATTTTGGTTTTAGTTTTGGATCTGTATCTCCTTGTGTTTTGGATCTGAATTTGGTTTTGCCAAAACCGCCCCTTGCATGTTTTGGTTTTGGATCTGGATTTTTTCTAAAAAAATCATAACAGCTAATATCACATAATTTGGGCCTGTTTTTGTTCCTACAGGATTATTAACCTCAATAACATTTATCTCACAGCTCACAATATTGATTTTTTTTCATCTAGTTTAGGCCAAAAGGTTGCATCCAGCTAACTGGCTGACTTAGCTAAGCAACAGCAGTGGGCGTCACTAACATGTGGCAGACAGGATGGTAGTTCCTTGGCACAGAGTGGCATTGCAGTGGCAGACAGGATGGTAGTTTAATAAACTATACGACCCCTAGGAATTTTAAAAATCAATAATGTTTTCCTTTAACTAGGTCAGAGGCCCAACGGAGTTGGAATATGTTTATGGACTGAAGACAGGGAAAGTACAGAAGGATTGATTTAGCTTTTAATTTATTTATTTTAATGTTTTTATTCTTAAAAACATTTATGAGGGGAAATCAATCTAGGATCAAGTTCTTCAGTTCCTAAAAGACATCTTTGATCTAGAGGAGGTTTTTTAATTTTGTATACATCTAATAGAAATTAGGTGACCTTGCTTGTGGAGGAGCTGCTAGAACATACTGTAAACAGACATTTACTTTGTACTCAGGGAGGTTGTTAGGGATAATGTGACCAAGACTTGCTGTTTACATTAGAAGATGCAGCCTGTAGTTCTCCAGCTGAAATCCCAGCATCTGTGATGTTTTCTGGGCCTACTGGAAGTTATTTATCGACAACAGGTGGCGTGCTTCAGGTTACCTTAGCCTGCTTTATGCACTGTATGTACCATGTAAATATGTATGTATGTGACCACTATACACAACTAATTTTTGTATTAAACGTATTTGCACTTTATTGCACACATCCTGGCAGGAAGATGCTCTCTGCTGCTGCTCATATTTGCCCACTCCATCAACTTGGTGGGTAAGAATTTTTATTTTAAATGAAAGGGGCATACAGGACATGCTGTCTGTGGCCATTACAATTTTTGGACATTCATAAACCATCAAATTAAAAATGTCAGGCAGCAATGCCCCAAAATAATACAAAGTGTGTATGATCTGCGCTGAATGTCTATAAGAGTGACAAGATATAAATAACCATGCCTAAATCGCAAATGGTCGCGATTGCATATACTACAATCATAAATTTAATAAAGAGTAGACCATATAATATTATACACAATAACAATAATAAATTGTTATAGTATTATTACAAGGCAGAAAAAAGGGGGTAAAAGAAAAATACAAAATTAAGAGTATTACAGCAATAGTATAAATTGTGGCCACAATAATTTAAAACCTTTCAAAAATAAAATGCAATATGGGCATGATGTGAATCACTGTGTCGATGCAAATTCTAAATAGAATAGCCTCTTATTGCACAATTAGTAGTCCCATAGAGAAG
The DNA here is from genome assembly GCA_031769625.1 of Taudactylus pleione. Lineage (NCBI taxonomy): Eukaryota > Metazoa > Chordata > Amphibia > Anura > Myobatrachidae > Taudactylus > Taudactylus pleione. The sequence continues at coordinate 4,141,136 of JAUIMM010000024.1, read as the reverse complement.
GATAAAATGTTTCAACTCGCAGTCAAAATGTGTATTAAAGAGTCACGCAGGGTGACCAAGGTAATCCGGAAAACATGCAGTAAGCCCACAGTGACTAGACTGTGTATGTGGAGCTTACTAGAGTAATTACTGACAGGAGTATGGCATAACACGGAGATAATGGAGGATTTTAATATTCAATATAGATATTCCAGCCTAAAGGCAAATGTCCAGTCCACGGTGTACTGCTTATTGTAGTATGCCACTTCCAATGAAGGGCCACAATGAATTAGTAATCCGTGGACACAATCGACGTTTGCCATGTGCGTACGCACACTTCTGTAGTCTGTAACAGTTATGACCCTCCATCCAAGTGTCCTCGGAAACTACAGGGAGTGGTCCTCCTGTTGCTGGCTATTTTAGACCCAGCCGGGTAAATGCAGAATATAATCGTGGATAGCGCTGGGCTGTTGCCATCAGAGTGTAAATGGCGCTTGGCTGTTGCCGTTTTATGTGGAGGTCCTTAAAACGTTTTGTCACGATCCACATGACTTTCTCAAAAAGCAATGCCCCAAACAGCACATAATGCAAAGAAAAGAGGTGCAAGAAGGAATTGTCCTTGGACCCTCCCACCCACCCTTATGTTGAATATATGAAACAGTACATTCGCAGTTTAACAAACCAATTACTTCAATGACAGGGACTGCCACTTGTGGCTGAAACGATTGGTTTGTTTTGACCCCCACAAAACAAGCTGTCAATGCGCAGTGGACATTGGTGGCAATATCCCATACACAAGCTGGCTTTACAACATAGGTAAGATCATATGTCATCATCATCATTATTATCCCCATCAATGTGTACATCCTCTTCTTCAGACAATTTTAATTTGTCCCCTGCTGGAATCCAACATTACAGACGCCTCTGAATTTTTATGACTTAATTGCTGGTAAAGGTCTTCCTCGTGGCATTTGTAATTCATTTTGATGAACATAATCTTTTCCACATTTTGGTAACGTAACCTCCTACGCCGATCACTGACAAGGTTCCCGGCTGCGCTGAAAACTCTTTCAGAGTACACACTGGAGGGTGGGCAACTTAAGTAAAGCAAAGCCAGTTTGTGTAAGGGATTCCAAATTGCCTCTTTTTCCTGCTAGCAGTGAAACTGACTGAGTGACATGCCTATTTGGATGCTATCCCTAAAATAATCATCCACCATTCTCTGAATGGTGACCGTATCAGACAAAGTCATGGTAGATATGTCACTCATTGTAAGCAGTTCTTTCAGACCCAAACAGATGTCATTAGGTTTGGCTGACTGATCTGCATCACCAGCAGTGGGTCTCTTAGGAAAATTTAGTTTTTTCCTGCCAGCCACAGAAACTGAAGGAGGAGATGCTGCCGTGTCACATGATGCTTGAGCTGACAATTTTTTCAACACCAGCTGTTTGCATCTCTTCAGATTTATGTCCGTCGGAAAGAAATACATAAGGTATGACTTAAAACTAGGATAAAGTATGGTCACCAAAATATAGTGATCTGATTTCAAGACATTGACATCCCTTGGATCCTGGCAAAGCGAATGAAGGGCTTGATCTACAAGTCCGACATACTTAGCGGAATCACTCCGTTCCAGCTCCTCCTTCAGTTTCTCCAGCTGCTTTTGCAAAAGTGTGAATCGGGGAATGACCTGACTCAAGCTGGCAGTGTCTGAACTTCACATTTGGCAAGTTCAAAGGGTTTGAGAACCTTGCACAACACGGAAATTATGCTCCACTATGCTTGACTAAGGTGCATTCCCACTCCTTTCCCTATGTCATAGGCCATTGTGTAGCCATGGATGGCCTTTTGCTGCTTCTCCATCTGCTGAAGCATATAGGTGGTAGAATTCCACCTAGTTACTGCCTCTTGCTTCAGCTGATGGCAGTGCAAATTCAACATTACTTGCTGGTGCTGCAATCTTTGACACGCAGTTGCTGAATGTCGAAAATGTCTCAAAATCTTCCGGGCCACCGAGAGCATCCCCTGCATGCCCATCATTTTGAAAAAAATGTGGCACCACCAAATTAATTGTGTGAGCAAAGCATGAGATGTGATCAAATTCGCCCACATGTAATGCTATCATAATATTAATGGCATTGTCAGAAATCACAAATCCTGAGAAGAGTCCACATAGGGTAAGCCATTTTGCAATGATTTCCATGAGTTTCTCTAAGAGGTTCTTAGCGGTATGCCTCTTAGTGAAACCAGTGATTCACAGAGTAGCCTGCCTCTGAATGAGCTGGCATTTGTCAGATGCTACTGCTGCGGTTTGCACTGTTGGAGGCAATACACCTACCCAGTGGGCTGTCACAGTCATGTAATCTTTAGTTTGCCCTGTCCTGGTACGTACAATTACGGGGAACATCTGTGGTTAAGTGGACAGTGGGTAAAACGGCATTTCAGAGGACACTAATAAGGTTTTTTTTATGTCCTTGTACAGACTGGGAATTGCTGTTCTAGTGAAATGGAATCTAGAAGGGACATGGTAGCGGGAACACAGGACCTCAATTCACTGTCTAAAACCCACTGCATTAAAGGCGGATACTGGATGCACATCTAATACCAGCATAGCTGTTATAGCATCAGTAATCTGCTGTGTAACTGGGTGACTGCTGTCTTACTTGTTCCCCAATGCAAAGGACTGTTTGACAGTCAATTGTTTTGTTAAACTACTAAAAGTTGTCTTCTTCCTTGTCCCCTTCTCGGATGAAGATCCACTCACATCAGCAGCAGCAACAGACGTAGCACTCAAGGATCCTTCTGAGGAATCATGGCTAGGAGAGGAATCAGTCATGCTTATGAAGTTATCTCTGGCAAACTCACCCGAACAAGCAGCCTGCACATATCATGTGTAAGCTGCTTGTGTTTTGTACCTGTAAAAAAACGGGTTAATTGTTTAAAAAAAAATTGCGTGAGGTCCCACCCCCCTAAATCCTAACTAGCCCCTGACTTGTCAGCCTGTGCTGGTGCCCAAAATTTTGGGGAACAAAAGGAGTAGGGTTCCACCATAATTTAGGTACCAGCACCAGGCCGAGAGCCTGTTAGCGCTGTATGTGGTCACACACATACAGCACTAACGTAAGTGCATGGAGTGGGTGACGGTGACTTCCCTGGAAGCTGTGGAGACCAGCGCCAGGATGAAGCTGAGTATAGATTCTTTTTTGCAGGTTAAATTCCTTATGAATTCTACATGGGACAAGTGGACAGATCACCTGGCAGCAGGTAAGTATGTGTAAATGGGTAGGTGTATGGAATACAGTTTTACTAGGCACAGTGTGTGTGGTGTCTTTGTTTAACTATTTATTTTACAGTGTGGGTACAGGTGCCGGCCGCCTGCTGGCACTTGTTGCTCCACAAGTGCCAAAGGGCAGGCATTCTGGTACCTGTAGTTCCACTGTAAAATATAATAGTTTTCTTTCAATTTAACACTTTATTACCCTCATACCCACAACCCAGGGGTGCGGGGAAGAGCCCCGGGCTTTAGACCCGGCCTGTGGTTTTGGGAGAGGGGGGCCCCCTTTTTTGGGGGTCCCCACCTCCCCTGAGATACCCGGCTTGGCCTGAGTGAGAATGCTTTGGCCCTGGAGACCCGGTAATAGGGTCTCCTTGCTGTGGCATTACACCCTGGTTGTTTTGAGTCCAGTGCTGGTTTTAATTATAGGAGGACCCCTATGCATTTTTTTCCCCCTATAATTAAAACCAGGACTGGCCTTGCAGCCTGGTGCTGGTACCTAAATTACGGTGGACTCCCCTACCCGTTTTGTTCCCGTAATTTTAGGAACCAGGACTGGCATGTCCGGGGCTGGTTAGCCTTTTGGGGGGGGTCCTACATCATTTTTAAAAATAAAAAAACACTTTATATTCAGGAAGAAACATACACAAATCACACTGATCTGTGTATGTTTCTGCCAAACTCGCAGCTCAGGAGGTGGTCTATTTGAAACATCAATTTATCAGTGAGTTTGCTACAAACTCACCCCAGATTGTAAACTCGATTCTTTGTAAATTTGCAAGTTGCAACTTTTTCATGTAAAGTACTTCCTAGTTTGGCCCTTGGGGAGTTTAGTTGAGTTTGCAAACTCACATGAGTTTTAACGGTGAGAAGAGAAAACTCACTCTCAAACTCACACCTGTTTGGTCTTAGTAAATTTGCGAGTTTGAAAAACAGGCTAAACTCGCATGAGTTTGCAAACTCACCCAAACTCGATTCTTAGTAAATTTACCCCTTAGACTCCCCTTGGGGATCTGTGACTTTTCTGAGCACACCGTTAGTTCATGTGCCTTATCGATTTTAATTTTTTTGACACTTTTACAGGGAGAATGGCTTACATCATCATAAGATGCAGAACCAGCAGTCATAAATAAAGTCCAAGGCCTTATCCTTTCCTTGCCACTTTGTGTAGTAAATGGCATATTGACAATTTTTTGCTTCTCTGCAGCTAACTTAGCTTTTATTTTTTTTTCTTTAACACTGTAAAACATTGCTTGTTTGATTTTAAATGCCCTGACTTAAGCCCTTGGGCATTGGCATTCGTAGATGACGTTAACGGCCTTGCATCGTCATAATGACTGCTGGCAGCAGCTGCAAGACTGGTATGTGGTTCCTGTCCTCTCATTTGATCATCCTTCATATCAACAAACTTACACTGCAGTCTGACCAGTAGTGTCACCGAACAATATTTTTTTTAACACTTGGGAAGAGCATCCCTGAACGAGGTAGCAGCCCCTTGATGAATAACACAGACAGCACCCCTTCTTTAAGGACAACAAAGCACCCCTGCCGAGTGTGGACAGACCGCCTGCAGAGTCACAAATATGTGGACAATGAGCTGTGATCTGGCCGGCAGTGTCACCAAACAGTAATAGCGCAGCTAAGTTGCTAATGCACACAAAAAAATATATATTTTTTTATTTTTTGTGGATTGATAATATTAATTTTATTTTACTTTCATTTTTTTACACTGGGAAAGAGCGCCACTGAATGAGGCAGCAGCCCCTGGATGAACAACACAGACATCACCCCTTATTTATGGACAACAAAGCACCCCTGCCAAGTGCGGACAGACCAACTGCAGAGTCACAAATACATGGACGTAAACTGTGGCCTGGCCGGCAGTGTCACCAAACAATAATAGCGCAGCCAAGTTGCTAACTCATAAGAAAAAAGCACTTTTATTTATTTTACACTGGGGAAGAGTACCCCTGATTGACAGAGCACCCCCCTGGACATCACAGCACCCCTTTATGGACTGCAGCCCTAGCCCCTTGATGGACAGGACAACACAGTAGTAGCCCCTTGATTGACAGGACATGTGACACAGCAGCTGCAGCACCCACTGAAGCCCCCCTTTATATACTGCAGCCCCAGCCCCTTTATGGACAACACAGCAGCAGCCTTCAGCTCTAGACCCCAACATGACAAGTTGGATAACAAACTGACACAGACAGTGATAGCAAAACGTCTGTTCAGTTCACCATCCACACCCGGAGTGAAAATGGCACCAATCACCGGGACCTTTATAGAATCCAAAACCCACGAGAATCCGAAAGCAGGAGGATGACGTTTTGCCTCGTTTTGAGACCCAAGTCAGGTGGGAAAACCCTCGGTTCTCGTCTCGGATCTGGAAGTTCGGGTGGGTCCGGTTCTCAGAGAACTAATCAGGAGGGATCCCCAACCCACATCTGGTACCTTTCGCCTCCATCAGGATGACTCTGAGCTTCATACTAATTGCACTATACAGGTCACTATCTTATCTGTGACTAACGCATAGCTGTATATACTACTAATTAACCACAGGGCTGTAGCTGAGGTCGCTCTTCATACATACATACATTCCACTCCTCAGTGCAGTCCCCATCTTTATAATAGACAATGTTACAATTCCTTATTTTGTGTCTCTGTTATACGATGGGAAAGCTGTATACCTTTGCTTTTGTATCATGCACATTAACTGAAGGGGATCTACAGTATATACAACCCCAATGCAAACCCTTCACGTCTCCTTCAGCACTGCTGTCCATGTGTGGTCTGAGTGGAAAGTGCCAGGGACGGTTGCTACGGATCAAGAGGCGCTTTAAGAGAGGAGGGGGCCCATGTGCAGGCTCCGAACGGACCCCCTCCTCTCCGGCAGTGCAGTAGACTCTGACATTGTGCCAGAGTCTACTGCGCATGTGCAGGTCTCCGGGAACATGGCGCCCACATCACATTCCCAGAACATCTCTACTGAGCATTCTTGAATCACCGGGGAAATGGCCGCAGTGGCCATTTTCCCAGTGATTTCTGCAGCCAGCGCTGGGCCGACGGAGAGGTAAGTATATTTAATTGGGTGCAGGGTGTGCGGTGTGTGGGCCCACCATTAGCACCACACACCTTGCACCAATTATAAATATGCCCCTGTACGGATCCCTCTCCTGGTACTTTTTATGATCTGTAGCCAGTAGGCAACAGCAGCTAACTCTACTTTGAAATAGTGTTAGCTACCCAGGCCAGTCTCCAGAATGCAGATACTTTCAATGGATTCTATAAATTTGAAGATATCTCTCAAAAAAGGGTGATTTGGGGGATATCCTGCAAATTTACTCATATTCTGTATTAGTGTTTTTGTGCTTGTGGATAGATAGATAGATAGATAGATAGATAGATAGATAGATAGATAGATAGATAGATAGATATGCACCATATTTATTTTCCCTTTTTTTAGGGCGGGCACCAAATTATAACTTGCCTCTGGGCGTCTGGGATGAATTTAAGGGGCCTATCCATTAGACGACTTTTTGAACGATCCGACCAAAGCCAGGAGGTTTTGGTCGGAACATTCAGAAAGTCGTGTAATGGATAGCCGGCAAGGACCAGCGATGCGCGTGCACATTGGGTCCTTGCCTGCGCCGACTATCTGTGGAACATGCTCGTCAACCTGACAACGATCGTCAGGTTCCACATGTTCGCATATAGAAGGTTGGTCTCCTGCACTGAATGATGTTCAGTGAACTACGTTCAGTGCGAGCACCGGACCTAGGTGACCTGAAGGACTGAACGCTAGTCGTTCAGTTTTTCAGGTCGCCTAATGGATAGGCCCCTTTACGCCACTGGATATTATATCTCCTGCTTACCTTTCAGTCCCGATCTTGCACTAGTATAGGGACCTAAATCCATTAAGCTCTGGACTGTGCAAACATTCGCCATCTTCCGATGACGTTTGTTCAAATCCTTCTGCCACTGCCCGGCTCCTTTCTCCGGATGCCGGGGCTTTGTATGCCTGCATGAACCCTAGTTCACAAAGGCACACTAGCACTGCTGAGTCAGAGTCTGATTGGTGGAGACAGCTGATTTTCTCATCAGCTGTCTCCATGCTGGCGAGATAGAATGTTAATTATCGGGGGCTGTCCGGCCCCCGATAATCAACATAATGAATAGGCCAGACTGTAAAGTCCCCCATACATCAGCAATTGATTGCAGCAATTGTGCAATTTGCAATCGATTGCGTATAAAAATCTTTCCCTTTTTCAATCGATTGCAGATTGCAGAATTGCCACAATCGATTGAAAAAGGGAAAGATTTTTATACACAATCGATTGCAAATTGCACAATTGCTGCAATCAATCTCTGATGTATGGGGACATTGAGTGTTAGGGCAATCAAAGAAACTGCCTTGACTAATTGCTCCCAGTTGTGTTTTTTTTGTGAAAATAAATGAGAAAATCAGTGTTAACTGTGACACTTTTAGCACTGGCAAACAACTACGCTACATAACTAAATAAAATAAGTCACACTGGCATTTATTGGGTTCCCAATAGTACTTTGGCCCTATGTCAGAAGCCTGTTTACTAGCAAGTCTGCTCTCTGCATACATATTGTATTGCTGTATTTGTAAATCAGCAGAAGTATCAAGTGAAGCAATCCATGCAGCTCAGTCCAAAACACCACTTTATTATTTCTGGACTGCAGCAGAATACTTCCCTCTGGACATTCCATGCAAAGTAATTGCCGTCTTTACCATCCATTAGGAGCTCTACAAGCCAGTCTTTGGCTTTGTTATTGCAACAAAGAAACTGAGGACTCGTTCAACCCCTTCAGGTGTTTTCCCGAAGATCACCCGAGAATAAATATTTTAGGGATCATTTGTCAGGAACATAATCATGGCCACTGACGTAATGCTTATGTGAGACTTTGGGGATAGACTAGACTCATAAAGTATTTGCTGTTGGACTAGAACTTTACTCACTGCTGAAACATCCACCGCTTTGCTTTCATCCTGGGAACAGCAGCTTCTCTATAACTTTCTCCCATGCCAGAACGTTACTGGAGGCCTGATCAGTACACAGCCCATCTTAATCAGGCAGCTCTGCAAAGGAAAATCTTACATGATTGTTTAAATTCCCTGATGCAATTCATTCGATTCTTCATCGCGATGATGGGCGACCTGCCGACCAATTACTGTATTGCATTTCGGTTTTTCGCTTTGATAGCCATTGATCATAAAAACTCCTTTTTCTTCACCAAAGAATTTTTTTCGTTAGGCATAACAGCTTTCCACCCCTTGTCAAAGCTGTGCAATTTTTTTTAAGATGATTCATCCCTTATGTTAGAAATTTGAACTTTGTTTTTATTTCACTGGTCTGGACCAGGAATGACGAACTGCCTTCAACGCATTCAAGATATTTTCAAGCGATTAACTATGCAGACTTTTCTATTTCTTCAAATGCCAGTCTTTTGTAGGACTTTCTCTCCCTTATTTTATGAAACGTACAATTAGATTTTTATCTGTCGGTCTGCTTTCATGAGGTTATGCTAATGTGTGGGGCAGAAGAGGCTTATAGACGCTGCATTGGCAGAGTGTTGGCATAGACGCTGCACTGGCAGAACGGTGGCATAAAAGCTGCACTTGCAGGGTGGTGGCGTAAATGCTGCACTGGCAGTGTTGGCATAGATGCTGCACTGGCAGAATGGTGGCATACAATCTGCACTGGCAGGGTGGTGGCAAAGATGCTGCACTGGCAGAGTGGTGGCATAAAATCTGCACTGGCAGAGTGGTGGTATAGATGCTGCACTGGCAGAGTGTTGTCATAGATGCTGTACTGGCAGAGTGGTGGTATAGATGCTGCACTGGCAGAATGTTGGCATAGACGCTGTATTGGCAGAGTGGTGGCATAAAATCTGTACTGTCATGGTGGTGGCATATATGCTGGATTGGCAGTATAGTGGCATACAATCTGCACTGGCAGGGTAGTGGCAAAGACGCTGCACTGGCAGAGTGTTGGCATAGACGCTGTACTGGCAGAGTGGTGGCATAAAATCTGAACTGCAGGGTGGTGGTATAGATGCTGCACTGGCAGAGTGTTGGCATAGACGCTGTATTGGCAGAATGGTGGCATAAAATCTGTACTGTCATGGTGGTAGCATATACGCTGCACTGGCAGAGTCTTGGTATAGACGCTGCTTTGGCAGAATGGTGGCATAAAATCTGTACTGACAGAATGGTGGCATACAATCTGCACTGGCAGGGTGGTGGCACAGACGCTGCACTGGCAGAGTGTTGGCATAGACACTGCACTGGCAGAATGGTGGAATAAAATCTGCACTGGCAGTGTGTTGCATAGACGCTGCACTGGCAGAGTGTTGGCATAGACACTGTACTGGCAGAGTGGTGGCATAGACGCTGCACTGGCATACAGTGGTGGCATAGACTAGCAGCTAGCAGAGAGTGGTAGTACTGTAGCATAGACGCTGCGCTGCCAGAATAGTTTTGGACTCGGGGATACTGAGAAAGGCAGGCAGAGAAGACGCTGTGGAGGCAGCCAGGTAACACGTCTGTGACCCCTGTGACCTAGAAGACGGGGAAGCCACATATTGGCATGCTCCCTCTAAAGCAACATTTGGAGCGCCAGGGAACAGGATGCCTAATAAAACTGTTCAACAGAATTCCAGATTTTGATGTCAAACGCCATCTTACCCTAAGTTGTGCTCCCAGGCACTAAAGAGTTCCCATCCTTTGTTAGAGTGCAGTCGGCAGCTGCCCTTATTGCTGATCAGAAGTTATTGCCAATTACTGTACCTTCAGCTCTCCATAGGCGGAGGGTGTGTGCGTACAGAGAGAGTGAGGGCAAAAGGAGGGGGATAGAGAGCGCACAGAGAGGAGCTGATGCTTGTGACTCACTCTCAGGCGAAACGAGCAACTGAACTTATCACCTCATCTAAAAGTCGGGATCCCTGGGAATCTACTAGATCTTCGTATTCGCCGGCTCTCTCACGTGGTGGACAAGAATCTGAGAAGTAGAAAACCCATCTGACTTCCCCTGACTGCAACCCCTGGTCCCCTCAGCTATGTACTCCGTTATCTCTGCCTGCACTTGCCTGTAAGGACTGTCAGATTACTTTCTCAGTAACAATTAGGCACAGCTAACATGATGAGAGACACATAAGTATTGTTTTGAGAGAGTTTGATCCTTTTATTGCTTTGTCTCCTCCAGATGTTTACACGTTATGCTGCTGAGCTTTTGGGTGCAGGTATGTGGATTTTCCATTTTATTCAGAAAAAAATCTGTCAGATATATGAAATATGCTAAATTGATTTTCCAATAAGAATAGTGTTTTCTCTGTTACCTGTTCAATCCATAATTCTGGCTATGCACTAAAATGTTTTAGCTATGATTTGTAAGGTAGTCGAATAGCTTTTGTTCGGAGAACATTTGTGAGAGCTGATGAATACACTTGAGTTTAAAGAGCTTGTACTTTTTTTTTTTTACTTTGCTTCCTAAGGAACTTGCTTAAAATCCACATTTTTCCTTGCCAGAAAAAGACTACTCCCTTTCCGTTTTTTTTCCAAAGGAGATGAGATTTTCCCTAAATTGATTTTAATTATGTGACCACAGAAAAAAAAAGCTTTAAACTGAGATGAAATAAGTGTAAGCACATTCAGGAAGAGCTGTTAAAAAATAAAAAAAAGTTCAACTTATTTATAGTATAGCAACATTCCAGCAAAGGAGAAAAATGCACCCAAATGTTTGGAAGACTGTGTTGGCATTAGCAGCTGTTTCCCTCCCTCTCTCCTTTTGCTAGCACTACACGTGAATCTGAACATGACACACCCTCTTTTTGAACTGGCGGTTGTTGGCAAGTCAGGTAGAAGATTGCTTTAAGCCTTACTTTGCTTTTTTGATTGGATAAAAAGAGGTAGATGATTAGTGCTGTATAGGCCGCTGGTCAGAAATATTCTTCTTCTTCCTATCTTATGAAAATATATGGTGACTTACCTAAGTAAATATTCAATGGAAATTGTCAATTTGTCTGGTTAACAGCATTTTAGATTTTAGAGCAAAATATGTACTGTAATGCGATGAAAGTGGAAGTGGAAAATGTATGCCTAAAGCTGGGTACACAGTATACGATGTGGGTACCCAGCGATGACAGGACGTGATGGAATAATATATCACGCATGCAATACACACTATATGATCCAGTGTATGACCCTCCAATATATTGTGCCATGCTGCTCAATACATTTGATTGGCGATAAAGCATTGATATCTTTAGTGGCAACTGAAATTGTGTTAAAGCAGTGGAGGGACTTTGTAATGTAGACAGATTTGTTGTAAATAGTATACTATGTTAAAGCCTCATTTAAACATATTGCAACACAGAGAAGATGATTAAGACATATAAATGGCTTTTAAGAACAACGCAAGTTAAAAGCGTAGAGCAAAACTTATACTTTGTTCTCCTTTCATGAGAGCATTAGAAGGCCATTCATTAATTGCTTGCCAAACTAATACCCCTTTTCCACTGCTGCAATAACCCAGGTTATTGCTGGGTCTAACTGGGTCGCAGCTCAGTGTAAAAGGATTCCTGAAAAAGAATCCAACCCAGGTGGCTACCAAGGTCGGACCCAGGGTGGACCCGGGTAATCGTGCAGTGTATAAGGCATGACCCGGGTTATCCAACTGGGTCATGCCTAAAATGAGCTAATTGGTGGTTGTGGAGCAGTCACCTCCCACTTTTTATGACCTCAGAAGTTTAGCAGGGCAGACCCGGGTTCAGTGTGAATGGGACTGACCTGGGAATAACCAGTGACGTCACAAGGGGGGTGCGGGCCGCACCCGGGTGTAACCCGCCGAGGAGTGCCTCCAAGGTGCAGACTCCCCCTAAGTGACAGGAGCCGGGTGCTGCACTGTAGAATTACGTGCAGCACTCGGCTCCTGACACATGGAGGGAGCCGGCACTTCAGCCAGGCTGGGCCCCGGGGGTAGCCAGCACCCCCGGTGTGACAAAAACGGGTTTGGACAGCAAGACCACACTGCTCCCGTGAGGCCACACCCCCTTCTCCCAGGCATGCGGCTCAGCCACGCGAAATACAAACCTAGCCATCACTACTCCCCGCACCGGGGGTCTAATGAGGTAGGGAAGCCACTGGGAATAACCAAGATGAAAGATGCAGTGTAAACGATGTCTGATCTGGGTTGGAACCATGTCCAAAAACCCAGGTCGGACCTGGATTTTTGGTGGAAAAGGGGTATCAGTGGCCGCTGATGCCTAATCTGGTTATCAGGTTGAGGCAGACAGGCTATTGTTGTGGGCCACATTTGTTAATTAGACATAAACAGAGCTTTTTCTATATATTGGGTAAAATCAGCTTCCATTTATTTGTCTGTCCTAATCTCCATGCTATATTTTGCCTTAGCCTTATTTACGTATACCAAATTGCCATTTTAAATATAATCAATGCCATATTTACAATAGAGTCATCATTTCTCAGAGCCAGAATAAAATCCCATGGTGCACTAGTCAGTATACTGGTGTGGGAATCGTACCCTCTGTTTGTAAAAAAAACCAAAAACACATAACATAGATGGAAGCCTGGGTTGTCAGATGGATAATCCGGCTATCCTATTGCCCCAATTTACATTACAATAAGGATTTGTGCAGAAATCTAGAATGTATTCCTTTATCTATTGGCCAAATATTATTCAACCTTGTATAAAGCCCACATTCTTGTTATGTCTGTGCTCAAAATTACTACTCTATACCAAATTTTCAGGGGTTGCAGTAATTATTTAAAATTTGTTTTTGTAAGACAAATGGAAATTATTTTTTCTGTATTTTTTCCACTTTAAATCCCATAAAATATAAATATTTATTCTGATATGTTGAAAACTGAAGTCTTGTTACCCTAAAAACAATTAAAACATTTTCTTGGGTAGAATAGAAAAGGTATTCCCAGTAAATCAAAGCATTTCCAACATAGAAGAATTGACCTGGTCACAAATGGGAAACACCTTCTGTTCATTAACTGGATAACACATGTGAAAGCTTCCATGCACTATGCATTTATGCATTTAATGATCCTTCCTATTAAACTCCATTGTATATTACTAAGCGTTAATGCACGGAGCAAAGTGAAAATTTATGCAAAGTGAGCATTTGTCAAAGTGTGTGTGTGTCAGTGTGTGTGTCAGTGTGTGTGTGTGTGTCAGTGTGTGTGTGTGTGTCAGTGTGTGTGTCAGTGTGTGTGTCAGTGTGTGTGTGTGTGTCAGTGTGTGTGTCAGTGTGTGTGTGTGTGTCAGTGTGTGTGTGTGTGTCAGTGTGTGTGTCAGTGTGTGTGTGTGTGTCAGTGTGTGTGTCAGTGTGTGTGTGTGTGTCAGTGTGTGTTTGTTAAACTCCTTTAGAATATCACTTTTCTTTTTTAATTTTTGCACAGATTGCAGTTTGGAATATTTTCTTCAAGGATTGATCTGGTCCTTATGGATTGATATATTGTACAGCCTACCTAAAGATAACCCTTTGATAATGCAGAATGTGAAGTTAATCAGAGCTTTCATTTTTTATTTCTTGTTCCTTTTAGTGAATCGGGTGAAATTTGGCATATTGCCTGGAAAGCACTTGCTAAAATCTGATCTTTTACTTTAGCAGCTTTAAAACTTTGGAAGTTACTGGCGTTTATACAGTTGGAACCTGTAGTTTTCCAAAGCAATAAAGTAAAGAAAAAAAAACTGTTCTGTACTTGGTGACTATTAGAAACATGCTTTAAGGCTTCTCTGCTGATTTTGCAACATTTGCGAGATCTGATGTTACAGTTTCTAACTGTTGTGTAAAAAACCTAACTTAACATGAACATGTAACATAACAGAATCTACGGTGGTTTGCTAAACAAATTTAACAGGTACATTGCAATATATACAGTATATTTAAGAAGAATTCCCACATAGGTTTTTCTTTTTCTAACTAGCAAATTAACTACCTTATTAACTTTTAAACTGATAGTCATTGTCCTCAGCTATCCTCCTATCTCCTTTTTGATACCTCTCTGGAGGACAGACAAGCATGGCTACCAAAAGCTCACATCTCTCAGCAAATCATGTGATGGTTGGGGCAAGGGATGTACCACTGAAAACAGAGGTCAGATGGGCATTTCAGAGCCTCTCTGCTCACTACATCATGTGCGATGTGACCGGGGTTACCATAGCGTTCACATAACATTGTGGATAATCTGCAGAATTATCAGTAATAGCAATCTGAATAAATAAACCAAAAAGGAAAGGTAATTACCAAGGTGAGCCTTATAGCCTGCCATAGTGATATATGTAAAAAAAATAGTTTTAACTGGATTGCTGCTTTGGCAAAAGTAATACAACAGTATATGCAGGTGTTTTGCTAATTGTCAGTCAGGGGTATTATAGATAATTAGTGGAAGTCTCAAAATATACAAGATGCATTAAAGCATATGACTCATGACTTCTGAAGCAAAGTTGCCCATGATATAGAAGCTTTACATCACATGTTTGCAACAACATTCTCTTATTATTAGGTAGCAGTCATTGCAACCAAGGGTGAACCAGAAGTTGTGTCATCCAGTATGATAAATACTTATGTCGATAAGGTATAATTGCTGACTTTTAAGCAGGGAAGCCCAAGAGATTATTGGAGGCAGGGGGCACAGAGAAAGGAGTGGAGCGGTATACAGACAGGCCCGGGAGTTTAGGAGATACCCCCCACTATGCCACAATCTCTTTCCCCTCTGCAGCGTGTACAGTAGTGAAATGCTCCATGACAGTGGTTAGTCACATCCTCTGCCAGCCACGCAGGTGCAGGCTAACGCTTGTGCATGTGCAGTAGGACTCTTGGGTCATGAATCCAGAATTCCGCAAACGGCAAAGGACAGCTCTTATCAGGAGAGATGTCCTTTGCGATTTTAATTGCAATCAGTAGTGGGCGGGATGTATCGCATTCAAAATTTGGTGATTGATTGATTCATCCCACCCTCTGTGTGACTGAAAAGATATATTTGAGTAATAGACTTCAGTGTCTCACAATATGCTGAATGCTTTACTTGCACTGGAAGAACAACCAGTATATGGATTTTGTGTATTCATTTTAAATATAAGGTTGCATATTGTAAGAATGTATATTACAAATAATTTTTCTTTCTACAATAGTTTATTGATTTGTAGTGGCCGTGTATGGGCCTGATGCTCAGTCTCATGCAATGCTCATGTTCACGGAGTTGACTGATTTCTTGCGTGAAAGTCCCACAAAACTTGTACGACGCAAGTTTTACACAGGGTGTTTGCACAATGGAGCAGTTATGATTGAGAAGCACAGTATCATAGTGGAAATGTGCTGGATGTCCCTGGGTGGTGACTGGGAGTGTCACCAGCTGAAGTGGTTACATACACAAACACCTAATCGCTCTCATTAGAGGCCATACTCACACAGAGAGTCTACACCTTCCATAGGACTGGTGCAATTTTTGATGGTGCAAATGATGGTGGCGTCTAAAATGTCTTAAGATGTGTAAAGTGGGCACCCAGCCCTAGCACATTCAGACACACACTTGCTCACCAGGGGAAGGACTGATACTAGCATTAGCATAAAGTCACAGGTGTGACTACAGCAAAAGATGCTAAAGCAGTCCCAGCATCAGGCCCTATGTCTCGGCCAGAGATCTGCCCATAAGTAACTCCAAGTGGGTGACATATCTTGCTGCACTCAATGGGGCCAATGTGGAATGCAAGTCTGTTTTGTGGACTGATCTTACGTGTTTTTGCATTGTGCATGCTCAGTAGCTAATACCTATTTTACACTAAAGTTCGCTGGTACTTCCATAACCTCTCAAACTCTTATAGATACCCTGTTGATCTAGGTCTTTTTGCCCCTCCCCCCTTTTGTGTATTATCTGACCCTGTCCTTTCATTATTTCTCTTCATCTTAACCCTCCCTTCCCATTTCCTTGTACTACCCTTTTGTATCTCCCAGTGATTTCTTGTCTTGTCTCCTTTGTTGTCTTCCCTTCCCCCACTGGCTAATTTTGGTCTCCATTTGCCTTATCAATATGCTTGGTAATAGTAACTAAGCAATTCATATGCTATATTGTACTTTCTTTATCTTTACAATTGATGTCTCATCACTTATCAAAACAGTCCCTTGTAACTTCCTAGAATAGATACTCACCCTTCTACTAAGTATTTTTGTATCTATTAAGAGACGGTTCCATGTTTAATCACAGGATTCTTTTGTAATGTGTTTTGACTACTATGCTTACTATTACAATGTAAACGTTTGGCTCCTTAGCCAAGTTCTTTCTTGTCTATTGTACAATTATAATAATAATAAAAAAAATATTTTAAAAAAGAGTTTCGGGTCTGACCCCGGGATTTGGAGCAAACCTGGTCACACCCCTTTCACACTGCAGCACTGACCTGGGTTATGCCTGTTTTGGCGCTATTTAAATTGCACATGGGTGCAGTTGTTCTCTCCTGTCATCATCTCCAAGTGCCAGGAAAACCGGGACTCCCCATGCTGTAAACAGGCCCCGGATTTTCATTCCAACCAACCAACTAGTTGGATGGTTGGAGGAAAGTTGGTCTGGTGTATGGCCAACTTAAGTGTTTCCAAACCAGTGTTTAGGCCTAAACAATGTTTAATGAGCAATGTTAAAAACATTGGTACTACCTATGTTTTCTTCCAATATCCCTAATGCATGCAATGCAACATACAGGCAAATATCTGCATTTTTCTCCCTGCATACAATGTGGGTATAATTACTTCTGACAACCACCATCTGTCAATTTAATAAAAAATTGTTTTATATAATTATTTAGCATTAATATCTATAATGCAGGGTGTGCAGGTGATTTGTATTTCCACAGGTAGACCTGAATAGGCCCAAGCTTTATCATAAGAGGGTTGAATTTATTAGCAGAACAGTAGCACAAAATATATCTAAAAAAAAAGGTATTTATCAAAGGGGGCAAGAAAAAACTTTGAAGATTGTCTTATACTTCTTTTCCACCAAAATCCCGGGTCCGACCTGGGTTTTTGGACATGGTTCCAACCCAGGTCAGACCCCATTTACATTGCATCTTCGATTTGGGTTACTCCCAGGTCAGCCCTGTTCACACTGAACCCAGGTCTGCCCTACTAAACCTGTGAGGTCCACAGCCACCAATCAGCTCATTTTAGTCCTGACCCAGGTCGGATAACCCAGGTTGTGCTGTTTACACTGCACCATTACCCGGGTCCATCCTGGGTCCAACCCTGGTAGCTGCCTGGGTTGGATTGCTGGGTCACTTGACCCAGGTTATTTTTGAGGGACCCTTTTACACTGAGCTGCGACCCGGGTAAACCCAGCAAAAACGCAGGTTTTTATGCAGCATTCTTGTTCATCATAAGCTTCTCAGGATTTTTCAATTAGACGGCACGTAGCCTTGTGGTACTAATGTGGAGTGGGATGTTCCTTATTCATTTGAATCATCCCTAAAGACATGCTGTTTGCTTTTATCTGGTTATTTTGAAGGAATATAAAACCAGTTATTTATTGTATTACAGTGTACATGTGCAACATGTATGCAATGGAAGGTTATATGTCTTTGTGATATTTATGCAAGATATTTAGATTTGCTTTTTCAAATAGGGGCCAATTCATCATCACTTAATTTTCACAAAAGCAGGTGAAATGCACATTTTCACCTGTAATTGCAAAAATTAAGTAATCGGGCCATTCATCAAGAAGGTAAAGCAGATATCTCCTACTTACCTTCCTTTTGCAGAATGGCCCGCTGCCCCAATACATTAGTATGGGGACAGAATTCATCAAGCTCCGAAAATATGATTTCGGAGCTTGACTGCTGGAGCATTCGCCATCTACAGAAGAGTAGTGGAAAGAGATTTTCTATTAGACATGTCCTTAGTTGTACTACTAGGTTCAATGTGTACCTTATCCTGTGTCCTTGCGGCCTTGGATACGTACAGTAGGCAAAACTGACCGGACTCGGCGTGAGCACATGGCGCTTCATGGTTCATCCATTAGATCTGCAATGGAAACAGGGAAGAGTGACCAGCCAGTAGCACGGCATTTCGTGCTAGCTGGTCATAATCTTGCCACCCTTAGATACATCATTATTGACCATATCCCTGAATCCCTTAGGGGAGGGAATAGGTCTCTAAAACTGCTAAGATGCGAAACCCGGTGGATTTATTGGCTGGGTACCATGGTCCCAAGAAGGCTTAATGAAAATTTGGGTTTACATTGCTTTGTGTAAGTGCATAATTAAATATGCTTATTGTTGATATCCTTCATATATTTATTGATATATTTGCTCATGTTAACTTGCTGCAACACACTTATTTGTTTATGTACTTTGTAAGGCGCTGCGGAACACTTGTGGCGCCATATAAATAAATGATGATAATAATAATAATAATAATAATAATAATAAATAATAATGTTGTTCCTTTTGTCTTTGTCATGTGTCATGTTTTTGTTGTTTTGTTATTTTGGGTTACTATGGCAACGGGAAACCTGTATTAACGTCACTTGTGTGACATATATACATATATATATATATATATATATATATATATATACATATATATATATATATATATATATATATATATATATATGCAATATTGTGCAAAAGTTTTAGGCAGGTGTGGAAAAATGCTGCAAAGTAAGAATGCTTTCAAAAATAGAAATTCTAATAGTTTATTTTTATCAATTAACAAAATGCAAAGTGAACGAACAGAAGATAAATCTAAAGTTAGATTTGCCTTCAAAACAGCATCAATTCTACAGTATACATTGTTTGTAAATCTGCATATTTGTAATGACAGATGTGACATACACGATGGAACATAGATGGGTTTATACAGCTTCAACCTGCTCAGAAAGAGGTTTCATATTTGTGGCCACAACTCAGTTTAAGCCTCAGAATTCTTTCTTGTAGTCTTGATAACTTTTTAACTCCAAAAACCAAAGTGGCTTACATCGTCTCTCTACTGTAAGGCCCAGCCTTGGATTGGCCTTCACCACTCTGGGAGCGTTCAGATCTTTTACTGGATAACTATGCAGGCTTTGTGTCATCATTTAGGAGGATTTTTGATGAACCTGGACGTACTGTATCAGCATCGTCTAGCATCATGACACTGAGACAAGGAATCCGTCCCGTCAGCCAATATGCCGTGCAGTTTAAAATTTTGGCATCAGAACTCAAATGGAATGAGGAAGCCCTCACCTCAGCCTTTTGGCATGGCCTGTCAGATCGACTAAAAGATGACCTGGTCACCCGGGAGCTTCCTACTAACTTAAACGACATGATTTCACTTTGTAATAAAATTGACCTGCGCTTCAGAGAACGTCAGGCTGAAGAGCACAGAACTGACCGGCAAAGGTCATTCACCCCTTCCTTTCCTACCCGTCCTATTCCTTCCCCTACAGATGGAGAGACAATGCAGGTGAATCATACCCACCTCTCCAAAGAGGAACGTCTGAGAAGATTCCACAAAAAACCTCTGTCTGTAATGTAGAGTCAGGTCACCTGGTAGTCTCTTGCCCCCGTTAACCGGGAAATGCCAAATCCTAACTGACCCCGGGGACATCAAGTTAGGAGTTATGAGCATGTCCTCAAATACTAAAGATTTTAAAATTACTTTAGCTTTAGATCTCAAACCTAAACCTGTCTTTGTTACTGCTCTTCTTGACTCTGGAGCAGCCGGAAATTTCATGACTTCCAGCTTGATCGATAAATTACAGATTCCGTGTACACCTCTCAATCAAGCTATTTCCCTGACCTCTGTAGATGGACGTCCTCTAACTAATGGAATAGTCACCAAGGAGACTCAACCAGTTCTAGTCCGAATCGGAGCACTTCATTCTGAGTCTTTAAGGTTCTTAGTGATACCAGAGGCTTCTCAAGAAATCATCCTAGGTCTACCCTGGGTTACGCCAGCATAATCCCAGGATAGACTGGTGTTCCATGTAGATTCTTTCGTGGGGTTCAGACTGTCAGAAATCTTGTCTTCCCAAACTACAACCTGTAAGGAAGACAGCTCCATTAATATCACCTGCCATTCCTAAGGAATACCAGATGTTCGCTGATGTGTTTTCTGAGCAACAAGCAAATGTCTTACCTCCCCACAGAGAATGGGATTGTCCGATTGAACTAATTCCTGACAAGACACCTCCTCGTGGTCGTACCTATCCGTTATCCTTGCCTGAGATGCAAGCCATGTCCGAATACATCCGGGACAACCTGGCAAAGGGTTTTATTCGACCTTCCACCTCACCTGCTGGAGCTGGGTTTTTTTTCGTTGGCAAGAAGGATGGTGGCCTGAGACCTTGTATAGATTACTGGGGTGTCAATAACATAACAGTAAAAATCGTTACCCACTTCCCCTGATTACAGAGTTGTTTGACAGGGTCAAGGGCTCCATCATATTTTCAAAGCTTGATCTAAGAAGGGTTTATAATCTCATCCGTATTCGGGTTGGCGATGAATGGAAGACCGCCTTTAATACCAGGGATGGACATTTCGAATACTTGGTGATGCCCTTTGGATTATGTAACGCTCCTGCTGTTTTTCAGAGTTTTGTTAATGAGATTTTTCGGGACCTGTTGTACGTCTCAGTTGTTGTCTACCTGGACGATATACTAATTTTTTCGTCTTCTGTAGTGGAACATCATGAACATGTGAAGGAAGTTTTAACTCGTCTGAGAAAGAATCACCTTTACTGCAAGTTGGAGAAATGTGTCTTCAGTATACCCAGTGTGCCTTTCATTGGCTATGTCATCTCTGGCTCCAGTCTGGAAATGGATCCCAAGAAGGTACAGGCGATTTTGGATTGGACCCAACCTCAGACTTTGAAAGCTATCCAGAGATTGTTGGGGTTCGCCAACTACTACAGACGCTTCATCAAGGGATTCTCGTCATTACTGGCTCCCATTACAGCCCTGACCCATAAAGGTGCCAATCCTGCCCTATGGTCACCTGAAGCAGAATCTGCCTTCCAGATCCTAAAACAAGCCTTCATTTCTGCTCCAGTCCTTCGACAGCCAGATCTGGATAGACCTTTCCTATTGGAAGTGGACGCGTCAGCGGAAACTGTGGGAGCAGTCCTATCCCAGCGTTATGAGGACAATCGAGTTCATCCCTGTGGGTTTTTCTCCAAGAAATTCTCGCCTGCCGAAAGAAATTACGCCATAGGCGAGCAAGAGCTTCTGGCAGTGAAGTTGGCATTAAAAGAATGGAGATATCTGCTGGAAGGAGCAAAGTTTCCATTCACTGTGTTTACTGACCATAAAAACCTTCTTTTCCTCAAGAATCTTCAATGTGTAAGTCCTCGTCTGGCCCGATGGGCAATATTTTTTGCCAGGTTCCAGTTCACTCTGACCTTCCGGTCTGGATTACTCAATCAAAAGGCAGATGCTCTATCTAGATCCCTCCTCTGTGATGACAAACTAGAGAATCAACACAATACCCCTGTCTTGGAGTCAAGCGTGTTCGTCACCTTACAGGTCCAGGCGCCTACTGAGAAATTGTTCATGGCCCTGGAGTTAAGGAAGCAGCTCCTCAGTTGGGCACATTCCTCTCGCTTCGCAGGGCATTCTGGCACCCGGAAGACCTTGGAGTTTTTAAAGAGAAAGTATTGGTGGCCATCCATGAAAATGGACGTATTAGAATTCATTTCTTCATGCTCCTCCTGTGCCCAGCATAAATCTTCTTGACAGGCCCCAGCTGGTGAATTGTTGCCACTACCCACTCCATCACGTCCATGGATGCATCTCTCCATGGACTTCATCACAGATCTGCCAAACTCACAAGGGTTCACTACTATCTGGGTCGTAGTAGACCGATTCTCAAAGATGGTCCATTACATACCCCTAAAAAAGCTGCCTACTGCCCCTGACTTGACTCACCTGTTCATTCAACACATATTCCTTCTCCATGGTCTTCCTGTTGAGATAGTCTCTGACCGTGGTGTTGTTTACTGCAAAGTTTTGGAGAGCCTTATGTTCTGTTCTTCAGGTGAAATTAAATTTTTCCATGGCTTACCACCCGCAAAGCAATGGCTCCACTGAGAGGGTTAATCAAGACCTAGAGACCTTCCTGAGGATTTTTATGACATCGTCTCAAGATAATTGGGCTGCATTGCTGCCATGGGCCGAGTTCGCACATAATGCCTCCTATCACTCTTCAACAAATCAAACTCCATTTCAGATCGTCTTCACACCTGTGTTCCGGAATTTCAAAGCCTGCCTGTCTTAGATGTCCCAGCCGTAGAAGATACGGTGCAGGATTTTGCTGCCATCTGGACTCAGGAGCGTGCTGATTTGATGAAGGCATCCTCCTGTTATAAAATCCAGGCCGATAAAAAGCGTAGGAAGGTACCACGCATGCAAGTTGGAGACCAAGTCTGGCTGTCCACCCAGAACCTTCATCTTCAAGTACCATCTATGAAGTTTGCCCGACGCTTTATCGGTCCCTTCACCATCATTGAAGTCATTAATCCCGTGGCTTATCGCCTACAGTTGCCCCCATATCTGAAAATTCCCAATTCCTTTCACATTTCCTTACTCAAACCCCTGGTGCTGAACAAATTCCACAGAGTTCTGCCTGCTTCTCCCCAAGTCCAGACGGAAAGAGGAGTCGAATTTGAGGTCTCCCAGGTCCTGGATTCCCATCTTCACAGAGGTCATTTGCAATACCTGCTGGATTGGAGGGGTTACGGTCCGGAGGAGCGCTGTTGGACCGATGCCCGAGATGTCCATGCTCCTGCACTCATCAGGAAGTTCCATTCTGCTCATCCAGAGAAGCCTGGTGAGTGTCCTGAGGCCACCCTAAAGGGGGGGTACTGTCACGGCCAGGGTTTCTCGGCATGGTGGTCGTCGGGTTTTACCTGTGAGGTCACTATGGCGGGGGGTGTCTGGCGGTGGTGCTGGTGTTTGGCAAGGGGCATTGGCTGCGCGTGTTTCTGTGTGGGCATGTTGTCACTCAGGGCTGGTAGGGCCTGGTGGTGTTTCTGTTCCGTTTGGCATGGCCGCCGCCATCTTACCTTCTGACCATGTGATTCAACTGCCCAATCTTGGTGAGTCATGTGCTCCCTTCAGTCGTTCATAGCGCGACATAGGGTATTTAGGAAGGTTCAGAGCCTTCCTTCATTGCCAGTGCAACGTGTATCTCAGCCTAGCTGAGAGGGAGTTCTCTGTGCTCACCTCTTGTTACCTGTGAAAATGCTACCTGCGAGCCTGCTTGTCAGCTCCAAAAACCCGCTGGGCTATCCTGCATCCTCCACTACCTTTTCCCCTGCCTGAGTGCCTGAGCCTGCTGACACCCTGCACCTTGCCTCCATTTCACTCCTAGCTGGACTCATCACCTCTGCCTGTGTTTTTTCAGCTCACTAACCTGCATACTGGACTGCTCTTATCTGCCACTATCTGGACATTCTCCCATTATCCTCACTACAGTTTTCAAGTGCACTTTAGTGCTAAACCTGGACTTTTGCTTTTGCCATTCCCATGTCTGCTACAGTAAATCACTCATTAAAGATTCTACCTTTTTATTTAAATCCGCTTCTGTATCTGCTCCTGTCACCACCCCGGGTCCACAACTAAACCAGAACATTACACCCTGTACCCATTGCGAGGAGGGAAGCTGAAGTGTAAATGTAAAAATAAAAAGAGAGAGAAAAGGAAATAGGCTTGGGGAAAAAGGCACTTAGAAATAAGTTAGCCATTGTATCAGTCAAGAAACAGTTCAAATAATATGGGGTTGAATTTAGCTGGACCCAGTAAATATAGTTATACCATCAATAGGTGAACACAGTATATTAAAAAGAAGTTAATAAATAATGACCTCAATCAAGTGTGGAGGAAGTTAATAACCTACAGCATATAGAGAAAGACAGAGCAGATGGTGGCATAGGGTGGTGGAAATTGTCAGCCTATAGTATGATCACTTACAGCAACTAAAGAGCATTTTTAGCCCAGATGATTCAAGGGGATGCTGCCGGTCTCAATAGTGACAGGGAAATTCCAACAAGGGACTTAAGATAGGTGTCGAAATACCAACGAATGCCGAAGGACACCAGCCCAAACGAGATAAGTCAGGGGCGCCCTTAGCGTTAGCGACGGGGGAAGAGTTAGGTTTAGGAAGTGTAGCGGGGTTAGGTTTTGGGGGGGTTAGGCACCCCTAGGGGAGAGGGTTAGGGTTAGGCAACCCTAGGGGGGAGGGTTAGGGTTAGGCACCACTGGGGGTGGCTAGGGTTAGGTACTAAGGGGGGAGGGCTACGTTTAGGCACGAAGGGGGGAGGGTTAGGTTTAGGCACTAACGGAGAGGTTAGGGTGCGAGGTGGGGAGGGTTAGGGTAAGGCTACAAGAAGGGAAGGTTAAGGAGGAAGGGGGGAGGGTAAGTATACTTATCCAAACCCTGTCAAGATACCAACCATCAGGATGCCGTTGTCGGTATTCTGACAGGAGGCATCCCAACAGCTGGCATTACATGCCCATTCCAATGCATGTATGAAGCTGTACATTTAGATATTTGTTATTAAATTGAGCAATATGTAACATACATAAATAAATAATTATCAAATATTGAAAAATGAGATTAGTACAGAGATGGACAAAGAAGAGAGCTTGTTCAAATGTGCATCTTTGTATAGTGCAATGCAAATAGTAAGACAGAAGGATGATGGAATTGAACAACTTCAGATCTGAGGTTAGAAATGAAGCTCATTATAATATTCTGAAACAACATGTAAATATTTAAGCACATAGAAAAGTGAACATCCAGCATAAGTACTGATGTGGAATCACAAAGCAGCACCCTCTAAGTGCTTTGCAGCAAGGAAGTAAACTCATTAGTAGAGCTCTGAAGATGATAGAAAACTTAGGCCCTGATTCAGACCCACTCGCGAGCGGCTGTCCGCTCGCAAGTGGGTCGATGGTCTGCACTGAGCATGCGCACGACGGAGGGAGCTCCGTCGTGCGCATGCGCCAGACGCGACGAGCGAAGGACTTTCCTTCGCTCGTTGTGTCTGATCAAAGGGGGCGTGCTGTCGATGTTGATTGACAGCACGCCCCCTTTGGTTGGCGTGCCGGGGGCGTGCCTCCCTGCCGGGGGCGTTCCCCGGGGAACGCCTACCGTCAGAAGCCAGCCCACTGACATCACTAGTGATGTCAGTGGGAGTGATTTTGGCTCTGATAGAGCCAAATTCACTCCGGGCCTTGCGGTTGAAAACCTCAACCGCAGGCTCCGGCTCGCAGTGGCGATGGTCGCGATGGTCAATACCATCGCGGCCAAAAACTGCACGCTCGTATAGGCTGTGGGTGGTGACCCACAGCTATACGAGCGTCCAGGAGGACGCTCCATAATTATGGAGGGCGGCCCTCATTCAGAGCGTACGGCTCTGAATGAGGGCCTTAATCCAATGTGTATAGAATAACTAGAATGCTTTACATATTGTATATAGCAGTAAAATGTATTATAAATTTAACTTTTTAAAACCTGCACCTTTAGCAAATATACCCTTTACAGTAAATTTTCAAACTCATAATTCATTGTATGCAGATTTTTATAAAAAAAAAAAAAATGCAAAGTATTCATCCACTATAATGAGGAAACTCCAAGTTTACACAGATGAAAGATATTGCCTTAACAATTGCTTTCATTTAACCTCTTCCTGTAAAAATGTCAGCTTTTAAGGATAAAAAATGCCCTATTTTAAATAACATTGATCATACTGTGAATCTATATAAAAGCTGTGAAAATGAAGACCAAAGAGCATTAAGGATGAAGTCATATAGATGTTCCTGTGAGCCCTGATGGATAAATTGTGAGGAAATTGTCACTTTTCACTCTGTCTCCTAACACTGCTTAGTAAATAGACCCCTTTATGTTATATATGTAAGGGGCACTATATATATGTAAGGGGCCAACGGCTCTGTATAAAGGGCACTACTGGCCGGGGCACTGTATTAGGTGCACTATTGGGGGCACTGCATAGGGGGCACCACTACTGGGGGCACTGCATAGGGGGCACCACTACTGGGGGCACTGCATAAGGGGCACTATAATGGGCACACTGCATAAGTGGCACTGCAACGGGGCACTACTACTGAGGGCACTGCATAATGTGCACTACAAGTGAAAGCAAAATACGTGGTATAGAGTGTATTTACGTGCTACAGTAAATGAAGGACTCACTTTTTAAAAACGAATGGGTAATACAGGATTCGCTGTCTGCACGCCGCAGAAGCCGGCTCAGTAACTTCACCCAGCATCTTCCTAACCAGTCACACAGGCGGCAGTGTCTCCTCATCCAATGAGGAGGATGTGTCCTTATTAGACACCCGCCCCATCCCCAACCCGTCTCCCACTATCTATGGATGACACAATGTGACAGCGAGCAGCAGCGCACACATACCCAAGCATCTCAGTCTATTCCACAGCCTCCTATGCTGCCTTACCCCCTGCACTATCTGGTGTGGCACAATAAATACCGGGAGCTAGAGAAGGAGATCCCGTAGAAGCAGGTGGATTTCATTTTATTTTTATCTCTCTGCTTACAAGTTCATTGACCACCCGTGGCTGGAAATACTGTTTTCTGAGCACAGGAAGGGGCATGGGTGGCTGGCAGTGGATAAAAAGTGGGAGGCACATATAGAAACCATTGTAATTCCTACACCGTTCACCTGATGTGGATGTAATTACCCTCAAATTAAATCTGAAAGTCTGCAGTTAAAGCACATCTTGTTTGTTTCATTTCCAAGCCAATGTGGTGGTTAATAGAGGCCAAAATATGAAAATTCTGTCAATGTCCCAATATTTATGCACCTGACTGTATATATATATATATATATATATATATATATACAATGTCCAAAAATGAATGCACTCATCCTGTTATATCTTCATCAATAAGGTCAAGTAATAGGGGGGTAAGGCGCGCTCTTCTGTGGGAAGTGGGAGTGTGTGCTGCGTGTGGGTGTGTACGAGATGTCTAAAAGAGAGACTGAGTCGGTAATGTTGGGTCAAAGGCTTTATTTGAGTAGGCACAGGGCTGCTTGAAAAACAAATGACCCTGGGGTGTAAGGGGGTGTAGATAGATGCGTGCACGGGGGGGAAGGTGGGTGGACCCTTTTAGGGGGCTCCTTGCCGTGCAGTTCTTGACCAGCACGTAATCCCTGCTGGACCTTTGGTCAACAGTCTTAACGCCCGGCAATGTGGTGGTGGAGGGTGTGGTGGCGGCGTCCCACACAGTGTGCAACTTACCTACCGGTAGGTGCCTGGGTAGGCATTGCGATATGGAGATGGTGATCGGCAGTCTCTGGTTGTTGTGCAGCGTTGTGGCTGTAGACTGTTCTTTCTGTACTGTGTCTCTTGGAGCGGTTGTGCCACGTGCTGATGGTGATGGTGGTGGCGTTCTTGATGGCAGACTGGAGATGTCTGCATCAGCTCGGTGTCTGTACCCGGTATGGGTGGGCGGACTGTGACGGGCTTGCGGCACCTGGGATCGGTATGCATGCTTATGCTGAGGTGTAGGTTCCGCGTGTGCCGGCGGGACGACCGGGGGTGGGAGTTTGGTGTAGGTGCTGCTGGAAGCCGGGTGTGCCTGTGCCCGGGTAGAGGGCGGGTACCGGCTCCGAGGTGCGGGAGGCGCGCTGCTGGCTGGACCATGTGCCGCGTGTGCCGGCGGGGCAGACGGGTGTTGAGTCTGGCGGCTGCTCGCGGCTCCTGACAATGAGATCACTGGGTTGCCACCGGAAGTGGTGTGTGCACAAGGCGGGGGTGCCGCTCACCGAAGGTGCTGGCGGCTCCTTGTGACGCACCACCCTGCGTTCAGCTGGGGGAGTTGTTTAGCTGAGCAGAGTGTGGACTTGGATGAGTAGACGGTGGTAGGTGTGGATTCTCCAACGCGTTTCGGCGTGTTGCCTTAATCATGGAGGTGCGGGACGCCGCCACCACACCCTCCACCACCACATTGCCGGGCGTTAAGACTGTTGACCAAAGGTCCAGCAGGGATTACGTGCTGGTCAAGAACTGCACGGCAAGGAGCCCCCTAAAAGGGTCCACCCACCTTCCCCCCCGTGCACGCATCTATCTACACCCCCTTACACCCCAGGGTCATTTGTTTTTCAAGCAGCACTGTGCCTACTCTAATAAAGCCTTTGACCCAACATTACCGACTCAGTCTCTCTTTTAGACATCTCGTACACACCCACACGCAGCACACTCTCCCACTTCCCACAGAAGAGCGCGCCTTACCCCCCTATTACTTGTCCGCTATCCAGGTAGGATCAGGTACTCCTACCACAGGCGCAGCACTTACCCTCCCCCAACCCCCCCCCATCTAGACACACGCACATCCCCTTCCCAATCCCTCTCCCTTCCATACACCCCCCCTTCCCCCACCCTCACCCCTCTCTCCCCATACCCAACAACCAAATCAGTGAGCGCGGTTCACCTCCTTCATTCATCAATAAGGTGCTCACTCCAAATGCTCACAGTGTATCTGCGGCCAAAAATAATCCCCCAAAAAAAGAGGGCACACTTTTTCCAAAAAGAACTGATGCTACAATGCAATATTGAAAAGCATAAATCCACATTTATTAATTAAAGGCAGAAGATGTCTTCATCACCACCCAGTGTAGGTAAGTCTTAACTTCTGGCACATGTAGGTAAATGCTACTCAATCATAAGGCTTCCATAAGCAATCCATCACTGTTAATGGAAAAATCAATGCAGGAATACTCATAGAGTATTAATTAATAAATGTGGATTTATGCTTTTCAATATTGCATTGTAGCATCAGTTCTTTTTGGAAAAAGTGTGCCCTCTTTTCTTTGGGATTATATATACATATATTTATAAATAAAGAAATTGCTGCGGTTGTATACAGATCGTGAAGTTGAGAGGGAAGGGCAGACTATATGTAAGTTTAAGTAGTGGAGTGCACATACATGCTGTAACATTAGAGGGAAGGTTTAATGAAATCTGTATATTGCTAGAACCACATTGCCTGCCTCATCTCCGAGCACCAGCTGCTGCAGCCAGCCGGGCACCAGCCCAGTGTACCGTGGGGGAGTCAGCCCGGGTACCATAGGATGCGGTAATAGCACAGCATGTGGTGGGACACTTCGGTGCAATGCCATTGAAAGTCTTTAACCCCCTCCTTGCCCCCCAGTACTGCGCCAGCTATCTACCCTTGCCCCCTTTCTTCCCCTGAACTAGTACTGCCTGCCCTTACTCCCCTCTATCCCCAGCTCTACCCCTCCTCTATCCCCAGCTCTACCCCAATGTCTCCCTGCCTTTACCCCAGCTCTACTCCAACTGTTGCTTGACCTTAACCTCCTCTACCCCAACTGCTACCTGCTCCCAGCACTGTCCCAACTGCTGCCTGCCTTCACCCTTCATAAAATGTGGCACATAAGGGGCACTACTAAAGTGCATATTGCAAGAGGGGCACTACTACTAGGGGCATTGCATAAGGGGCACTACTACTGGGAGCATTATGGTGCATATGGAATGGGAAGGAATGTTCCCAGAGTGACGAGAAACAGTGGTGTGTCATGTTGACACGCCCCCATATTTTCAATGGCCTTGCCCCTTGTGGCATGTGACCACACCCACTTTTTTAGCTAGCGCACATACTTTGAGGGGGGCTCCGTTTTTTAACTTGCCCTGAGCTCCAAATACCCTAGTTAGGACACTGCCACCCAGGCACTGCCTAGACAAGGCTGTCCCTCAAAACTTAGGGCAAGACAGAGCCTGGTGACTAGGGCCGTAACTAGGGTAGTGCGACCTGAGCCATGGCGCAGGGCAGGGGGCGCTGTTCAGGCCTGTCAATATTCCTGTTTGCTATCATTCTCAATTGTAGCATCCTCTTCTATCTTCAGCATCTCCTGGCTTCCCCAGGAGTACCCCTATCTATTCCCTGGCCCTTCCCCATGAAGCCATGGCCCTTTTTCAGGTGCACTATCTTTTGTCCCTAGAAGGGGGGGTGGGGGGGGCACCAATGCTCTCCCTGGCACAGGGCACCAAAAAGTCTAGTTACGGCTCTGCACAGAGGGGTCAATTATTGCCCAGTGTAAATTTATGTAGTGCACTTAAAATGCCTGCCTTATCTAGATCCTATAGGATGAATAATCCTTGTAACTGATGACCCAAATTAGCTGCCACACCTTTGATTATCTTCATAAGTTTCTGTATTTCATGCGCAAATATAAGCCTCTGTATTATATACATGGTTTTTGTATTTATTTGAAAATCTAAACCTCTGCATTATGTTTATACAATCTGTTAAGCGCCTTGAGTTCTATTTGAGAAAACCGCTATATAAATACAATTATTATTATTATTGTTGGAGCTACAGAGTTTAGTGACTGAGGGCCTGATTCAGAGCCACTCGCTAGATGCGATCGCTCACACGATGTGTATGCAAATTGCAAAGGCCGTGCAATCGCACAGTAATGCATTAGAGAGCGATCACATACGTTATGTCCATGAAGTGGATGCAACCTTCGGTACATCGGATGCTATCGCAGCCCTTGAGGTTGACCATACCCTGCCACAAGCACTGCGAGCACTTCAGTGTAAAAACAAGCCAGGTGACGTGTACTATGATGCTGTCTTTTAATTATGCACACCTCTAAGACGCCGCTGACATCCTCAGGCACGCCTGCGTTTGCACCTCCACTCCCCCATTTTTAATGGCCAGCCCCTGTTACCACCTACAAATGGCTTCCCCTGTCACTCACTCTGCTGAGCTGTCTATGCGCAGGGAGCGAATGCATTGTGAACTTTCTCTAAGGTATTCGCATGTGCACTGCGATGCATACACATGCGCACAATGCTTACACACTGCATACCATTGGCAGCAGTAAGAGTATGCATCTTAGCGAGCGGGTCTGAATGAGTTCCTGAGATCGGAGTGATATCTCACCAGTCAATCATATCGAAATGCATACAACTGCTCTGTATGGGAGGGTGGCTAGAACCAGTGGCGGATCCGGGGGGGGGGGGGTCGATTGGAGCGATCGCCCTCCCTAGCACAGTCATCTCTCTCCTCCTGTGTGTCTGTGTTCTTCTCTCCTCCCCTTATCTCAAGGCACTGCTGGTGGAGGATGGGGCTGGGTGACTCCCGCACCTCCCCTTCCCGAGATACCGCCCAAGCAGGCTTGGACTGGGCTGCCTGGTGGGCCCAACTGCATTGTGGGCACGCCCCCTTCTGTGAGGTGGTGAGGCTTAGGGGGCCGCGATGAGGGGGGGGATGCGCTGCCATCATAGGCAGAGTCAGGGCGAGGGCAACTCACCTTTCCCCTGTGGTTTCTAGCATTGTTTTTTAAAAAGGACATTAACAGCAGCACTGCTGCTGTTTCCGTCGGGTTTTGCTAGGAAGAGCTGGGGGCACTAGGACCAGCCGCAGCTCTAGCAACGGGTCCACCAGATAACACTCAGAGCAAGGGGTGGAGCTACATGGGGCTGAGAAGGGGGTGGGGCTAAACGGGACTAAATGGAGAGGAGCTACACGGGACCAGAGATTGGGTAGTGCTGCTGTCAGAGGGAGATGGACAGAAGCTGCTGCACATCCAAGCCTGGCCCACCTGGAGACTGAACTCTGCTGCTTGTATGGTATGTGTCATCTGTGGTTGAGTGTGTGACTTGCATGTGAGCTTCTTTTTGTGAATGGTGAGTCCGGATGTGATGGGGGCCGGGTCTGGGTGAAATGAGAGGGGCCTCCTAAACCAGTAGAATTGCCTCTGGACTATATTTCCTATCAACCTCCGGTGCTGCGGATGACAATCTCACACCCTGCGGACAGTAGTTCTGCCTGTGCGGCTCCTCCCCCAGCCACACAGCAGCGGTAGCCAGAGAAGGGGGCAGGCAGCCAGGGACTCCCTGCAAAGTCTGCAGCTCCTCTCCTCCCCCACCCGTGGCGGATGACCCTCATTTCGGTTGGGGCGCCAGCACTTCCAGCAGGTTGGTGATGCGCACTCCGCAGTCCCCGGGATCCATAAGAGCAGGCTGCGTTATGTGACAGCTGGCCCTGCTCTCATTGGCTCAGCTGTCAATCAGTGTATGGGTAGGTAGTCCGGGGGCCAGCTGCTAGCTTGGATTGGATGGCACAAGTTGGTGAGTGCGTGGTCAGTAGGAATTGGGTGTGATTCGTACCACAGAGGAAAAGAAATGAAATATGCACTGTTATATAGTCATGTATGTGCTGTGCTATAGTCATGTCCGACTCCTTAGTCATATATGAAATGTTCTATAGTCATGTATGTACTCCTGTACTCATGTCTGTGCTGTCCTATAGTCATGTATGTGCTGTCGTGATGTTAGTACTTTTCCATAGTCATGTATATGCTGTCTCATAGTCATATCCCATGTATGTATGTGCTGTCCTAGTTATATATGCTGTCTCATAGTCATGTATATGCTGTCTCATAGTCATGTCCTATAGTCATGTATATGCTGTCTTATAGTCATGTATATGCTGTCTCATAGTCATGTCCTATAGTTATGTACTGTATATGCTGTCTCATAGTCATGTCCTATAGTCATGTATATGCTGTCTCATAGTCATGTCCTATGGTTATGTACTGTATATGCTGTCTCATAGTCATGTCCTATGGTTATGTATATGCTGTCTCATAGTCATGTCCTATAGTCATGTATATGCTGTCTCATAGTCATGTCCTATAGTCATGTATATGCTGTCTCATAGTCATGTCCTATAGTCATGTATATGCTGTCTCATAGTCATGTCCTATGGTTATGTATATGCTGTCTCATAGTCATGTCCTATAGTCATGTATATGCTGTCTCATAGTCATGTCCTATGGTTATGTACTGTATATGCTGTCTCATAGTCATGTCCTATGGTTATGTATATGCTGTCTCATAGTCATGTCCTATAGTCATGTATATGCTGTCTCATAGTCATGTCCTATAGTCATGTATATGCTGTCTCATAGTCATGTCCTATAGTCATGTATATGCTGTCTCATAGTCATGTCCTATAGTCATGTATATGCTGTCTCATAGTCATGTCCTATGGTTATGTATATGCTGTCTCATAGTCATGTCCTATAGTCATGTATATGCTGTCTCATAGTCATGTCCTATGGTTATGTACTGTATATGCTGTCTCATAGTCATGTCCTATGGTTATGTATATGCTGTCTCATAGTCATGTCCTATAGTCATGTATATGCTGTCTCATAGTCATGTCCTATAGTCATGTATATGCTGTCTCATAGTCATGTCCTATAGTCATGTATATGCTGTCTCATAGTCATGTCCTATAGTCATGTATATGCTGTCTCATAGTCATGTCCTATAGTCATGTATATGCTGTCCCATAGTCATGTATGTATGTGTTGCCCTAGTCGTATGTGCTGTCTCATAGTCATGTCCTATAGTTATGTATATGCTGTCTCATAGTCATGTCCTATAGTTTTGTACTGTATATGCTGTCATAGTCATGTCCTATAGTTATGTACTGTATATGCTGTCTCATAGTCATGTCCTATAATTATGTACTGTATATGCTGTCTCATAGCCATGTCCTATAGTTATGTACTGTATATGCTGTCTCATAGTCATGTCCTATAGTTTTGTACTGTATATGCTGTCTCATAGTCATGTCCTATAGTTATGTACTGTATATGCTGTGTCATAGTCATGTCCTATAGTTATGTACTGTATATGCTGTCTCATAGTCATGTCCTATAGGTATGTACTGTATATGCTGTCTCATAGTCATGTCCTATAGTTATGTACTGTATATGCTGTCTCATAGCCATGTCCTATAGTTATGTACTGTATATGCTGTCTCATAGTCATGTCCTATAGTTATGTACTGTATATGCTGTCTCATAGTCATGTCCTATGGTTATGTATATGCTGTCTCATAGTCATGTCCTATGGTTATGTATATGCTGTCTTAAGCTGCGTATGATTTCATTGAACAATATGAACGAAAACGGTCATCGTTAAATCGTTCATATTAATTTTTATGCAGCCAACGACCAACTGTGCGCGTTCCCGCATGGACGATAACGATATAATTGGTCGGCCATGCATGCAGCCCAACCTGGACGATATAGTTCATTTTCCATAGGGGTTTGCAATTGTTGGTCGTTCATTGTTGCTGATAACTTTTGTGTGTTGGATGAACGATATTGTTCATCCAACACACAGGGAAATTCAAGGGAGATCGTTCAGCGATATCGATCGCTGAACAGATCGTCCCGTGTGTACGCACAATTATAGTCATATAGGTCCTCAGTATTACATTTACTGATATAAACTGAACATCAGGGACATCCTACCTTCTGATCCTAGGTGATCCGATAAATAGCATCTTACTTCTGTGTATCGGTTCATCCTATTAGTCATTACATATTTTCATTGGATATTTTGGTATTGCATATATTGTGTTATTAGCCTTAGGTGGCTTTATCTACTTTCTGTGCCTCAACATACATTATCCTGCCAGCCACCACCAACATTTAGTTACCATAGGTGAGCACTTGGGTCACTTTATTTTAGTGTTGCAGGAGTGGTTTCGGACTCAGATGCATAACCGCACACATTGGAGGCCATACTCTAACAGAGATTCTGCACCTAGCATAGTGCTGGTGTTAGTCCCGGTGGACTGTCACTGCAAGACACACCTATGGGTGAAGCTAGGCATACACTTCGGGCGGAGCAATGCACTCCCCCTCGACAGGGCTGACTACAATCTCCCTCAAACTAGTTTTCAACAGTAGGCAAGTATGGGTTGAGGTAGTGAGAGAAATAGATTGGCATACTGGGAGAAGACTAGGGCATGAGGAGGCCCAGAGGCAGGGGCATATCTACCCCTTGGCCAGGATGGCACTTGCCGAGGGGGGGCGCCACCCGGTTGTGTCTCATGCGTCAGGGTTTAGTATCACTGATATGTGTGTTCCCTAGGTAACAACACTGGCCACCAAAAAACATTGTGCTGTGTGAAGAAGGCACAGGGAGCTAGGACTTGGAGGGGGCACTGATTGTTGACTGGAAAGGCATGATGTCCCCATGTGCCCCGCCACGGCAGCCAGTGACCTTTATAGGGAAGTCCGGGTCATGGAGAGATCACAACGGACGACTGTAGCACAGGGCGAGAACCACATGAAGGGGGAGATGTATTATAGCGGCACGTTTGCCGAGGCGAAGCAAAAGGCCCATTCAGTTGGCAACACCAACAAAGTAGCTGGTCATGCCCCTTCAGTGGGCCCCTACCATTGCAATCCCCTGATGGGCCCTTCATGCCCTAGTCCGACACTGCGCCCGAGTGTGTGTCACTGTAATATATTGCTGTCTGTACTGCTCTCCTGCCTCAATACACCCATCTTGGGCCCCGAGGTTCAGAGGGACTGTGGCTGCTAAATTTAATTAACACACAGAGGATGCGCCAATCTGTCTGGGCCGGCGCGGTGCAACTGAACAAATAAACAAGCCGCCAGGGTAATTTCCCTGGTGACCCCTTCCCTGACTGGAGTGCGCTGCACAGTGCGCATGCACCATAGTAATAAAGAACGCTGCTGCCGCATCATTAAATATGATGTTGCGCCCGCACTGTCCCGGCCTTCCGAATCCATCCCTGCCTCCCTCCTTGACGCATCAACCTCCTATGAAGAGCTGGAGGTGGCAATCACACTCCAATATAGTGACATTGGCTGAGGACACTCTCCCCAGCCCAGAGGCACTCGCAGCACGGTAACAACTTGTGATAAGTTGATTTTTTACTTTATTTAAATTCCTGTTCTAATGAAATCCATGCTGTTCTTTGGACATATGCTGTCTTTCATAAGTCTGTTGTTCTGTTGGTGGTCTTGATAAAGGTCATGTTTGACCGAAACGTCGACTGACACATGTAAGCAATAAATCGACTTTTGCCTGTTGGAAATGCTCTTGCGAGTGCCCCTTTTCTACTTAGTGACTATGGGCTCTATTTACTACAATCCACATATTGAATGCAGATTGTAGTTCGATAGTGTGATATCACAGGGATAGTGTGATATCACAGGGATTTACTACAAATCCCTTGCAGGGACAGAGCTTGCGATAAAGCTCTGTCCCTGTGAATCCCCTCCGCACACTAGTCACAGTATTTTCGCAAAAATTACCGTGACAAAGTGCCCGCGCATGTGCTGACTGGTCGCCGCTGCTACCCCCCCAGCGCTAAGTCTAGATCCTCCCCTGGCTAGAACCCACATCAAAGCATGTTTAGAGTTTGCCAGAAAACATAAGAGTGACCCAGCTAAAGTGTGAGATAAGGTTTTCTGGTCAGTTGAGACACAAATGAAGATTTTTTTTGCCTGAATTCACAACGCTATGTATAGCACAAAACTTCCACTTCCCATTCCTTAGCCAACACCATCCTAACAGTGCAGTATGGTTGTGGCAACATCATGTTTTACGGATGATTTTCTTCAGTGTACACTGGGCATATTGAAAAAAATTGAAGGGCCGATAGATGGTGAAAAATAGAGTGTGATACTGCAAGACAACCTGCTTCAGTCTGCTGGAAAACTAAAGCTTAGGAGACAGTTCACCTTGCCCAAGGCAGAAGCAAAACTGGTGAGGTCAAACAACAAAAAAGTAAACATTTGGCAAGTCAAAGCCCAGATTTCAATCCACTTCAGAATCTGTGGCACTATTTGAAAGTTTCAATCCACAAGCTTCATCCAACCAACCTGAACAACCTGGACCAATCTGCAAGGAATAATGGGCAAAAATCACTCCCAAACAGTGTGCAAACCTGGTAGACACTTATCCCAAATAATTAAAGCTGTTATGCAGTAAAGGGTGGTTCTGTCAGGTACTAGTCTGCTTCATTTTTCTTTCTTTTTTTAATCTGTAGACAATTAATAAGTTTTATTTAAGAGCATACTGGTCTGCAATAAAAATACTGTCTCGAACAATCTGCGTAAGTGTCATTTTTCAGATGGTTCATTGCTTTTGCAAACATCAGATTAGCTATAACCAGAGTCTCAAATATAGTAACCTAGTTTCCTGATTTTAGCAAACACTCCAGCAGCTTTTTCATATTGTAGTAAACCAGTATTAAAGGAACCACAAAAATGTTAGATCATGAATAGTAGTCATACTTACAACCTCTAAACCCTGGACCATTCCAGGAATAAGCAAGTGGAAGAGGTAGATACCGGTATGACTTATAGCAGCAAAACTGGCAGGCCAAGTGACCAAAAGAAGTCTTTTTGATACCTGAGATTCACAAGGGAAATCTGCTTACCATTATGGTCAACAATTAGTTTGAATGGGACGCCCTAGAGGAATTTGATCGCAGTGGGCAACGAGTGAAGATATTTTCTTTTAACCAGTTTAATAGAAAGAATATTAGAAAACAAGTAAATCAGAGCTCCCTGATTGGTGTTAATGACCACTGACTGTTCTCTGATCTCATGCACCTTGTCACACCCCCTCAGACTCACGTCAGTGCTCTCTCCTCTTTTATTTCCCACTGGTTACTGGGTAATGTAGTCCACCTGCTCTCAATAAAAAATGGACACTTGCAGGTCCAGAAGTGGTGATTAAGTGGTTCCACGTTGGTTTGGTACCAAAAGTGCAGCGGTTGGTCCCTTGGAAGCTAGGGGCCAATTTCATGTGTACCCCTTGCACCCCCCTGTCTCCTGGCCTGCTATAACATAGTCTAGACAAAAGAATTGCCTGCATTTGAATTTCACTTGTAATTCTCTACAGAATTATACTCAATCTAAAGCTGAAATAACAACCACATAAAGTATTTTAATTGAGAACAGAACTTGTGTCCTGAAGTATGCATGTAAGATGAAGTGAGAAGTAAAACTGCAGGCAACACTGAAACTTGTTAAATAAGACTAGCACTA
The DNA here is from genome assembly GCA_031769625.1 of Taudactylus pleione. NCBI lineage: Eukaryota > Metazoa > Chordata > Amphibia > Anura > Myobatrachidae > Taudactylus > Taudactylus pleione. The sequence continues at coordinate 4,102,947 of JAUIMM010000024.1, read as the reverse complement.
GCAATGTGTTGCATTTATGGACATGTTTTTATTAAATAGAGTTCAATATAATGTTGTGAATTTTATCTTAATGAAATGCATCTAGAAAGTGTGATTTTAGCAGGTATTCTAAACCACCATCTGTCTTTGTTTCACTGTTTTTTTCCCTGAAATTCACCTTATTCTTAGAAGTAATATATTTTATTCTCACTTGCTTTCAATATACAGATTAAGTAAAAAAAAAAAAAGACTTACCAAAAAGTAAAACAGGTTTTAAAAAAAAAAAAAAAAAAGCAAAATAAATTTAATTTATAAGATAAAAAAACAAATACCATTGAATTACTTGGTGCTTTAGAGATAAATATCTTACACATAAATATACTGAATGTATGTATAAGATAAAATTAGATACAACATACTAATTAATTATTGTTATAATTAATTAGTTATATGTTTAATTAAAATTAACATTGAAACACAATTATCCATATTCTAAAGCCATATTCTCATTGGTATTGGTGCGGCATAAATATTGGTAATTTCAGACATGCAATGAAGTGTATTAGAAGTTGATGTAATACTGGATCTTGAAAAGACAAATAAAAATGTTTTATCTTTCCTGCTAAATATGCAGGAACTTTAGCTGAAACCTCCTAAACCGCATTGCAGACATTGACAAATTTCTCCAAAGATAGAAACCCGGGCCAAATAGTAGGAGCCAGCAATCTTGTAAGAAAATACTTATGGTGTGACTACTATATTGTACAAAATGGTGTAACACACAGTGCCAACATGGAGCCAAATGTAATAGGGTGAGAGTTTACAAAATGTGAGTTTAGCGGTAATCTCTCACACTATCACATTGGTCGAGTTGTGTCTTCAAAATAGGAAAACATCTGGATGAGAGTTTAAATCGTGAGTTTTTTGAGTCTGAAAAACATGAGAGTTTGCATGTTCTCGGATTCTGTTACTTTGGCCAAGTTTAAAAGTGTGAGAAAGCTCTCACATTTTCTAAACTCTCACCCTATAACATGGTCTGAATGTTGACATAGATGTTATGTGTTTATATGTCATTTGTCAACATTCAGAATATCAACATTGATATAATGTCAACATGATCAGAATGTCATTTCGATATGGTATTTTCAGCTGATTGTAGCCATAACCCTGTCCATGTTGACATTTAGAATGACAACAAAGACTGCAGACTATACCAGACACATTTTACTGGGATGCAGTCGAGATGCTGACGGTCTAAATGCTGACCGTCGGCATCCCAACTATCTAATCCCGGCAAGTGTCTTATGACCGGCGTTGAAATCCCGATGCCTGTCATTAGACCTACGCCGGGAGCCCGACACCCAGCTTACCCATCGAAGGTAAGCCGGCCGCGGACAGCCGTAGGGGGGGGGGACTAGGTTAGGGCCTCCCGGGGGGACTTAGGGTTAGGCACCCCCCCGGAGGTTAGGGTTAGGCTAGGGGAAGGGGGGTTAGGTTTAGGCACCCCTGGGGGGAGGTTAGGGTTAGGCACCCCCCCCGGGGGACTTAGGTTTAGGCAGCGGGAAAGGGGGGGTTAGGGTTAGGAACTTTGAGGGGGGGTAAATCTTACTGATTCCCATTTTACCAGCCTGTGCCATCTAGCTTGCAGAAGCTACCTCTTGCTTTATTTGGTGGTATGGCAAATTGAACTGTTCTTGCAGCTGCTGAATGCCAAAAATGTCCAGAAATTTTTCGGGCCACAGAAAACTTCTCCTGCATGAACCTGTCAATTAGAAATAAAACATCTGTACCACCATGTTTATTATGTGCGCAAAACATGGGTTGTGTTCAAATTCACCTAGTTATAATGCTCTCACAATATTACTTGTTTTATTGAAAATGACAAATCCTGAGGAGAGTCCTAGCGGGGTAAGGTACAGTATGACATCTCTGAGTCTTTCTAAGAGGTTGACACCAGTATGCCTTTTAGGGAAGGTGGTGATACAGAGAGTAGCCTGCCTTTGAATGAGCTGGCATTGTATGTTAGATACTGCTGCTGTTAAAGACGATACACCCACCCAGTGGGCTGTCACAGTCATGTACTCTTTAGTTTGACCGGTACCATTTGTAGGTAAAATGGCATTTTCCAGGCAAAGAATTATTTTTATTTTAACCTCCTGGACTGGCACAGGCGAGGAATTGCTGTTCTGGTAAAATGGAATTGAGATGGAATTTAGTAACGGGGACACAGGACATCTATTCACTGTCTAAAACCAGACGCAATTATGGCAGTTATTGGACGCAGATCTAATACTAGCATAGCCGTCATGGCATTAGTGACCCACTGTGCAACTGGATGGCAGTTTTCATACTTGCTTCCTCTTGCAAAGGATTGTTTCACAGTCAAATGTTGTTGGAAACTCAAACTACTAATCTTCTTCTTGGTCCCCTTCTGGGGTGAAGAATCACCCCCAGCAGCCCTAGTGTGCAATGAATCTTCTGGGTAATCCTGGATAGGGGAGGAGACAGTTAACCTTTGCAAATTGGATCCAGGAGGACTACCTCATCATTAATGAGGAGATTGATGATGAAGTTGTTGGTGGTGATGATTGCATGTGCTGGGAGCTAGCTGTGAGCTGGGAGCTAGCTAATGTTGGACTGCTTGGGATAATTATACCAGATTTTTCAGATTTAGGATCAACTCATAAACCCTAAATCCAGGAAACTGAACCAACTCATGTCTACACGATATTAGTAACTTTGGAGAGTCCATGGGTGTCCAGAGAAGAATATATTTGAACTAGGTTTAACTTACCATATGGTTCTGCAAAGCTTCCCCGATATGCTCCAAATAAAAATATATTTATACACCACTTACCATCCACAGTCAAACAGACACATGGAAGCAAGTTAACTAGACCTTGGAGCAGTATCTCAGAACATGCAGTATATCAGCAAGAGATCTGGTCTCATTTACTATGGACAGAAACATTTGTATATAATGCTCTAATGACAATATTTGTCAGCTATAATTCCCATCTACGTGTTTACCCCCTTCAGCTATTTCTGAGATTCATCAAACCATTTATAAAACTCATTACCTAAGCACTCAAAGGTCCCACAGGTACAACTCAGTCTGTACAAGGGCCCTCATTCAGAGCCACTCGCAAACAGCAGTACACTCGTTGCGTTCCGATGTTGACTAACCGCGCCTGCGTCGGTGTAACACTGCGCATGTGCGTACGGCAGATTGCGAGTTTTTTTGGTCTCATTCGTCAAATAGCGTACAGGAAGTGACATGTCAAATGTGATTGACAGAACAGGGCGTTTTTGGGTGTTGACGGGGGTGGAGATGGAAAAACGCAGGCGTGGCGAGGTGTTTTTGGGGCGTACTTACATTAGCAGATGCGAGCGTAAAATGTGTACGGACCGACTCATACGTCCCTGGATGATCCTCTTTCCCTTCAAAATGCTCGCACAGTTTAGGGTCTGGATTACTCGACCACATTGGCGATGGCCTTCTCCTCCATCCCGGCACTCCTCGATGTTGCTGCGATTAATCGCGGGTGGTCTGAACAGCAATTAGTGGTGGATTGAGAACCGGCTTGGTATGTGTTTTGAAAGTAGCTTTTTGTGTTAGCACAAAAGCGTACGCAGGTGGAAATCATAGCTGCTAATGTGATGATTACACAATCAATTTACGTACATTTGTGGTAGTTTCTTTTGGGCTCAATTTGTTGGTTAGGGCGTATTGTAACAATAATGTCATCATGTTTTTTTGGTTTTTACCTTTTTCTTTTGGCCTGTTGAATTAGCATCGTTATGTTAAATTTGAAACGTTCCTTAAAGAGCCCTTTTTTGGGGGGGCATGTAAAATGTGGTTCTTGCCAGTTTGTGCCTTTTGGCCCAGGATTAAATGTAATCCATTTTGACAATAATGTGAGAATACAATGTCAGTTTTTTATTATTTTTTTATTGCTCAAACAAAAAATCTAAAAAAAAACAATTTTTGGCTAAGTTTTTTTGCAGGGTTCATTCCCAAAGTTACAATAATTGGGCCAACATAAAAGATTTATGAAATGTAGAACACAAAATTAAAAACAATTCACAAGAAAGGAGAGGGAAGTTTAGACCAGAAAGGAATATGAGCCAAGCACAGAAGGAGTGTGGGAAAAGTCGCCATTGCTTTCACCATTTTTTCACCCGTTTGGCTGGGGGAGGGAGGGCGCCAGACCGGGTCCGGGATGTCATCGGGCTTGCCTGTCCAGAGGCAGATGTTGTGGCCTCTGGACTAGGCACAGGGCTAGGCACATTTGGAGGATTGGCTGATGTTGTGCCAGAGGTGGAGGATCCTGATGTTCTGGCAGGAAGGGAGGTCGGCTCCACCATGTGCTGGCGAACGACCTGCTCCAGGGCATTGGCGATGCGGATGTTGGCCCTGGTATTTTCCGCCAGGGCCTGACCAATGGTCACATTGGCCGCAGCATTTTGCTCCAGGGCCTCAGCCACCCGTAGCAGACTGGCGTCCATCCTCTGCAGAATCTCCGTATGGAAATCCGATTTGAAATTGAGTTCTGTGAGGAGGCCCACTGCCTGCGAGGGGGATTGCCCTGGACTGGCTTCTGCAGGGTCCTCAGCCGGATGTACTGGTTCCTCCCCTGCAGAGCCAGCAGAAATTCGGCGGCCAAGGCTCCCCTCTGGAGCAGGCTCATCCGCCTGTTTCTCTGTTAGGAAAAATGAGAAAAGACTCACATTAGAATCTACATATTGGCCCACTAACATTTCAGAGTTGGTGACATCACAAGATTTACCTGGGACAACATGAGGAGCCGCAAAGTCTGGCATGTCCGTATCCATGTTGGACACGCCAAACACCTCCACAGGCTGCACACACCCCTGTGCCAGCTCTTCTAAATCCATCATCTCCAATGACACAGGGGTGGGACCCCCACCTGTCCCCCTTGCATGCCTAGCCCTGTCCGCGAGTTTTTGCTTTAGGCAATATTTGAAGTCGCCCCATCTGTGGGATAAAATGGAAACCATTATCTTTTTGTTTAAAATGGGGTTTGTTTTTAGGGGGGGCAAGTGTTTACTTACCGCCGTTTGACATCCCGGGCTAGACGGACATAATCACCCACCCTATTGACAGCAACGGCTACCTCTTCCCACATTCTCCACTTCTGGCTTGTACTCATATTCCTGTCTGCCTGTGGCAGGATGTCCACACACTTCTGAATCAAAACCTCCATCTCCTTTCTTGTGAAATGTGGCTGCCTTTTTTTTTTTGCAGCTTTGGCCGGAATACTGGGCCCAGCTGCCTCTTCCTCCTCACCTATTTGTGTAAATATTCAGATTTCTCAAATTCACAACTTGCCCAATCTTATGTTTCAAATTAATCATTGAGACAAAATGCATGAAAGACTTACCGCCTGACTCTTGTCCATTGTTTCCCTGGTCTGTAGCCATGTCTGAGGTCCAAACAAGAAATACACCAGAATTTAAATGTGTTTTCGTGACGTATTTATACATGCGTCCTTATTTTGCGGCCGCATCATTGATTGTGCGTTCCTATGATCCCTCCTTAATTTGTGCGGGAAACGAAACACTATTTATGGCTTGGTGTGTCTCGAGTCGAGGTGGCGTTTTTGGATTGTTGGAGGTTACCTTGGTTGGAGTTTCTTGTTTGCGGATTAAGGAGTTGGCGTTTGGAGTTTATTTTGTTTGCTAGATTTGCGTTTTTATTTTCCGTTCGCTTTTTTTGTTATTTTTTTTTTTGCCTCGTTTCTTGATTTGGTAAGTTTTGTGAAGTCTAACTTTTGTTCAATTGGTGTCTCATTGTGTTTCTTCTTGTTTTTAATTTTTTGATCCATAATTTCATCTCTTTTAGGTTTTTTTTTATTTCGGACCCAAAGACCTTTTGATTTGGAATCTTATATATTTGCTCTTGGTAAGTCCATTTTTTAACTTGTATTTGCGAACTAATTAGCGCATTTTTCTCTGTTTGTTTATTAACTTGTATTTACGAACTAATTAGCGCATTTTTCTCTGTTTGTATAGTGACTTGTATTTGCGAACTAATTAGCGCATTTTTCTCTGTTTGTTTATTAGCTTGTATTTGCGAACTAATTAGCGCATTTTTCTCTGTTTGTTTATTAACTTGTATTTGCGAACTAATTAGCGCATTTTTCTCTGTTTGTTTTTTAACTTGTATTAGCGAACTAATTAGCGCATTTTTAAATGCTTATTAATCCTGTAAAATTGTTTGTGGTTGCCCTTTCGCATTTTTGGCTTACATTTCAACCCATTTTGATGTACTGTGTGCAATGTCATTTTGCTCTTTGCCCAAATGTGTGTTTCGCCTATTTTATGTTTTGTCTAGCACAAAATTTAGAAACATAAATGCACAGACTAAACTTTTACAAATTAATATTGGGATTATTTTCAGTTTGGATGTATCATGACAATACCCCGGCATGTAAGCAGCAATGGATGGTATCATCAAGCTAAGTTGTTCTTAATTTTCTTTTGGGGTGGGTCCAAAGCCTTACATTCAAATCTTGCCATTTCAGGTTGATCTTGGGCGGATTGTTCTGGCCATGCTCCCGGAAGCCGACCAACCTCAATCTCGTCCCAGGCGTAGGCATCGTAGGCGTGCAAGGCCCCAGATATTTCGAACACGTGTCACCCTTTTTGGATTGCCCGATGATGAGGTTTTAAGACGCTACCGTCTTCCTCCCAAAATCATCATAGACACTCTCTCATTAATAGAGAGTGATCTTGAGCGGCAAATTGACAGTCCAACAGCAATACCACCACTTACGCAATTTATGGCGGTGTTACATTTCTGTGCCTCAGGATCGTTTCAAACAACGGTAGGAATAGTGGCGGGCATCTCACAATCCTCCTTTTCAAGGATCCTGAGGGCAGTGATGGAGGCACTTTTCAAGCACCTCCATCATTTTATTAAAATGCCTTTGGATATGGGTGCCCTTAGTGTGGCGAAGGCCAATTTTTACCAAATAGCTGGCTTCCCACACATCATAGGGGTTGTGGATGGTACTCACATACCACTTCAGCCTCCAGCACGGCTGGAGGCAATATTTTGCAACCGTAAACACTATCACTCCCTGAATGTAATGGTGGTATGTGATGCCTCCCTCCAGATCCTGTCCCTGAATGCAAAATTACCAGGAAGTGCACATGACTCCTTCGTCATCCGGCAATCAGGGATATGGCACAAATTAAACAACCTCCAAGCTGGTGATGCGTGGCTTCTGGGTAAGTGGAGACCTTTAGTACATAACAATGTTAAGCTTGATACACAGTGATCCTGATGTTGTCTATTCTTTTTCACAGGAGACAGTGGATACCCTTGCATGCCCTGGCTGCTCACTCCTTATTTGGCTCCCACACCAGGTCCACAAAGTGAGTTTAATACCGCACTTACAGCCACCAGGCAAGTGGTGGAGCGCTGTATCGGCCTTTTAAAAGGCCGATTCAGATGCCTCCACCGCTCTGGTGGCGAGCTCATGTATTTGCCGGATATGGTTTCGAAAATTGTGGTCCTGTGTGGGATCTTTCACAACATCGCCATAAGGAGTGGTGTTCCAATGCAGCCAGAGGATGCCTTACCTGAGGATGGCCCCCCCGAGGTTGGTCGGAGGTCAGTATGTGGGGGGGGCCATACGCGATGATGTGGTGGCCCGATATTTTAGGTAATTATTGACCAAACAACAGTGTGTATACCCAATGTGTTACGGTTTTTTGGCGTTCATCTTTTTTTATATTAATTCTTGCACCATCTTCTGTTTGTTTGCATAATCTTTGGCACTCCCACGATGACTACTTCCTGCTACCCTTCAAAAACCTTTATGTGGAAACTTCTGGAATATATTATGACACCCATATTGCAACGCCATATTTTTGAAATCATGTGGGCATGGACCTTCGTCAACCAGTTCTTGATTTGTTGTGTGTTTGTTTCCTGTTTTTGGTATGTGGTGTATTTCTGATTATCACTGTGTGTTTTGTTTGTGAGTGACCACTTTGTATTTTGATTTCTGTTGTGAATAAATATTTGGAGAGTGTAATTTGTTTCCTTTTTGGGCACGTTAGAAGCAAGTGTAAACAAACTCCCAAACGTTAATTTTACCTAAGGGGTAACCCAGTAATGAAGCAAGTGGAGCTAAAATGTAATATGTTTTCTGGGTACTAACCAACACACCAAGGAATCCTGTACAATCAGTTGCCTTCGTAAGATTGTCCTAAGCAGATTGGCCACCAAATAGGAACCTGAAAAATGTTGTAAACTATCATGTTGTCCCAAAAAAGGAAAATGACATTGGTACTGGGAGGGGTTTCTTGTGCCTGTTTGCCTTCAAAATACAACACACAATCTGTAGTGAGATTCTGTGGCAATCCTTGCTTGAAGAGTCTACTTATGTCAGTGTAAAGAATCTTGGATTACTAAAAACGCATGAGACAGAGCTTGAATTAAAACTGATTTATTAGGAAACAATTAGAAATAAAAAAAAAAAAAAAACTAATTCCTAAGGAGGAGCGCCAGATGGTCAAGGCCCTGCAGAAGCCCGGTGACTTGCTCCCGCATACGTGCCACACACTGACAGATTTCTGCCCGACGCCTCTGTTCCACTGTGGGTGACAAAAGTTTGGGGATTAATAAATCTATAATGAAGCAACATTCTAAAAAAACACAAAACAAGCAAACCAAAACTTAAAAGCTTGTGGCCAAAAAAAACATTACACAGATAAAACCCAGCACCCCAAAATGTCCTAGGCCAAAAATACAAGGGCCCTAAAAAAATGCACACAGGTGTGATATGTGTATGGTGAAATCAGCAGTAACAGGTAAAGACAACCCCCAAAAATACCCTAAGGCGACAGAAAGCCAACAAAAATGGGGACGACACATAATTACATACAAACAGTTTGTGGTGCCCAAAATAAAATAAAAAAATATACCGTTAGGCAAAACGCCAGAGCGAGAAGCCACTCCCTGGACCACCTCGGAGGTGGCTACATTCCCCAAACCTAGGGGCAGGGTGTTTGAAGAATCCTGGGAGGGGGTATTTGGAGGAGGGGCGGATGGAGGAGAGGGGGAATTGGGCTGGAGGGGGAGTAGACCAGAAATCTCGGCCACAGGGTCTGGGGAGGAGGGGGTAATTGAGGAATTGGGGGTTGGAGAGAGGGGCCGGGACCGGCGTCTTGTCTGGCGATGACGCCGTAGTCTTTGCTGTGCCCCTAAAAGATGAAAAAAATATTGTGGTTAGTTTCAACAGGAATCCAAAATAAAAAAAATAAAAAAATAAAAATGTACAATGACTAAATAGGACAGACATGAAAACATGCACATGCAGATATGACTACAATGACTAAATAGGACAGACATGAAAACATGCACATGCAGATATGACTACAATGACTAAATAGGACAGACATGAAAACATGCACACGCAGTTAGGGCCCACAAGATAAACTTGAAAACCACAGTCCATAAAACTTACTTTCCTCGATCTGCATGTGAAAGCATGCCAGCAAGCGGGGCGTACGCCGGTGCAGGTCCGACCACCTGCGCTCCAGCTGGCCAATATGTCGGCGTGAGCCGAAGGAGCGCAGGCGGCGACGTACCTCCGCATATGCGGAACGCTTTCGGCTTTTTGAGATGGGTGGAGGCTGACTGGTGATCCGCCTGTCCATCACCTCCGTCAGCACCAGCAGTTCGCGCCTGTTGAATGCAGCGGATCTCATGATGGCAATGGTGTTTTTTTAGAAAATTATTTTTAATAAAGCACCCAAAAAAAATTTGATTGGCTAATGTATTTGGGAAATTAACAGGACAAATTCTATTGGTTAGTGTATGAGTCATGTGTTCGACAGGGCCACAAATCTCTGGAGAGTTATGATAGGCTTGATGCAGTGACATGCGTAAGCAGATTTAAATAAAGAAATGAACCACAGAAAATTTGTGGGGATACAAACAAATAGAACAATTGTTTAATTGGGGCTAACATGTCTTTTGAACAATAAAAGCGAAGGTTTCAGCCGTACGTATTCTGCGAGTAAACACAAACACGGACAAGATTAAAGTTTATTGCATTGTGTTGAAACAAAAACAAACAATTAAGCTAATTGATACATTGATTGGCATGATACGATTGAGGGAGGTAGGCAGAAAAAACGAGCAGGTAATCGGAATCTGACAGGCCCACTTCCGGTTTGTACTTGTGCGTGCGTTCCCTTCAAGCCATTTCGGGGATGTACGCTCGCTATTTGGCACGCTCGTTAGTTAGAGGAGGGGTCGGCTGAGTTTGGGGCGGATTTTTAGCTGCGTATGAAAATACGAGCGAGTGCTTGAATTTAAATATTTTTTTACGTACGCCGAACGTACGTACGCCCAATTGCGAGTGGGTCTGAATCAGGGCCAATATCTTTAATAAGTAGTCCAAACAAGTATGGCTCCCCACAAAAGAAAATGTTTGCATGGCACGAGTTAGCAGAACACTAAATTGACTATTTTAAAATTGTACAGAAACTTGCCGCTGTTAACTTTGAATTCAGCTGCCAATTTAGTTCTTTCTAAAAGCTGCACATCCGTTGTTATGGGTCTGGAAACTGTTGCAGTTCATTCTCCCACCTAGGTGTTGCTGTTGACATATAATTTCAGCATGGAAATGGTGAATCTCTTCAGTCTGTGATTACCTGCATCAACGTTCACTGTTTTATTGTCTTCTCTCCCAACACACTGAGGGGGTGATTCAGAGGTGGACGTAGGTAAAGAAATGGGTGAAATTGCCGGATGTTTTACCCCTGCTCATGTATTCTGATGTATTACCCCTGCACATGCATCTGAGTTGCACTGTGCATGAGTCCCGCTGATTTTTGCCGGAAGACGCAGATGGATATTGCATGAAGCTCCATTCCGATGGAATCTGCTGTGCATACACATTGCGTTTCCAATTTGTGGTGCTTAAAACAATTCCATTCGGACAAACAGACACAGCAGGATTGTGCAAATTGACTGATTTATGCCTGGGGACTTGTATCTGTAACTGGATATATAATACAGGAATCCTGTAACAATATATAACTGTAGTAAGATGAAGTTCACAGTGCTTACCGGAATGAACACTTATAACAAATAGGATAACTGTTCCATTTTCTATAGCTCTTATTATTTGACAACCTATCCCACATCATAATAGCTCCCACTTTTATCTGCCATTTGTTTTACCATAAAATAATTATCTCCTACATTAAGTGATTTTTTATAATCTTTGTGCATATTTAAATGATAATATTCTGATGATGAAAAGTTTATTTAGAGTAAACCATACTTACCTACTCTCCCGGAAGGTCCAAGAGACTCCAGATTTTTCAGTCAGCCCCCCCTAGCCCTAGAATAGTGTGTGGGTGGTTCTCCTTCATGCCGCCCACTTCCTATTGAAAATTAGGATGGGGTCTAAGGATGGGAAGAGCCTTGCCCCTGGAGTGGTCATCTGCATCTCTTCTCTGGGCTTCTCCCAGAGAGGAGAAATTACAACTCAGCAAGTATGAAGTAAACTGCACTTATGTGTTTTTATATGTATGCATTATGTTTTATTGTATTACTGTAAGATTTATTTCATTAGTAGTATCTATGATTACATCTGAAATCATATATTGTTTTTATTGGTAACTACATCCAATATTTAATTAAGGTTTATAGAAATTATTTTGTTTTAATGTTTATTTATTTTTGCTAATTTAGCTTTCACTGTTAATGAATTACTGGTTCGATGTCATAATCATTTGTTGAGAGGCCATAAAACTGTTGGAGTTTTCTTTTGAGAAATTATAACTATATAATTTTAATTACTCTCACACTTTATTTCTTCTTGGATACTTAGGAAGGTATGTTCATAGATTGTGTATCCATCTTTTTTGTTGTGATTGTGTCCTCGATGCGTTACTTTCCTACATTGGCTTCTGGGGTCTGCGGAGGTTGTTCTAAAAGTGAGCTACGTATTCATAGTACTTATATTTACCAGATTGTATGCTGTTTGATCCACTCACTTACTTTTCTGTGGAATTGTCTTTTAAATTGTTGCAATGTATTGTAGTTAGGTTCACAGGCTCTGTGCCAGGTGTGCATTCTGTCTAGTTTGTAATACTTTGTGTGTCTTACAATTTTCCAATTTGGGAATAATTTGAACTTTTCCAAAAGTTAATTTGTAGCTTTCCTGTTCTGATTGTTTCTTTGAGTGCTACAGTGATTGCATAATTTAATTCTTTTTGCTTTTTATTTCTTTTATAAGAAACACATTCTTTACATGGTATAGGTGTTATGGAACTTCTCAATGTCCATTCAATTATTTGTATGCATATTCATATAAAGTGGACGCTTGGAGATTAAAATTGAAATAACACCTTAAACTCTTTATTGGACGTGAGATAATTTATGCTGCATTTGGGAAATATATGTATCTTAAATGTTACAAATTTTAACCCATTCTGCTTGTGTACTAACTAAACTTTCTGCCATCCTGTGCAACAGTGGTTAGATTACTGTGTCGCGTCACTGAGATCTTGGGCTTTATTGCAACTAAGACTCAATCAGCATGTAGTGTGTATGTTCTGCCCATGTTTGTGTGGGTTTCAACTGGGTGCTCTGATTTCCTCGATCAATCTAAAAACATACTGGTAGGTTAATTGGCTTCTAACAAAAAAAGTAGCCTAGGGGGTAAATTTACTAAGAATCGAGACTGGTCGAGTTTAGTTTTTTTTATCTCGATTTGCATCGCCGAATCTCGGGTGATTTTCCCATTTTTCATCTCTCAAATTTACTAAGAAGTGAGTTTAGCTGAAAGTTAGATGGCCGATGGTGAAGCAGATCGAGATATCTCCCCCGAGTTGCAAGTGAAGATGAGATTACTCACCCAAGATTGCAGTGTTTTCTCTCTGCAAATCTTTCCCAAGCTAGCAGCCTGCACATATCAGTGAGATATGTGCAGGCTGCTTGTTTGTTAAGGTGCCTATCCACTAGATGATTAAAAAGCGATTGGACGATAACCATATCGTTCCATCGTTCGATATTCATTTGAAAATCGGTTGCAGATTGTTTAAACAATTGGCCTTTTAGTCATCTATCATCGGGCCAACATGCTGGTCAACCTGACGATAACATCAGATTCAGCATGTTTGCAGATGATAGATTGTGCCTACACTGAACGACTGCTCATTCAGTGTAGGCACATCACAGACTGACAAACGACTGCACTATTACAATGTTGTAATCGTGCAGTCTTTTGCCTATCTTCTAGTGCAGTGTTGGCTAACCTTGACACTCCAGCTGTTATGGAACTACATAACCCAGCATGCACTGCTACAGTTTTGCTATTAGGGCATGCTAAAACTGTGGCAGGGCATGCTGGGATATATAGTTCCACAACAGCTGGAGTGTCAAGGTTAGCCAACACTGTTCTAGTGGATAGGCACCTTAAGACCCCCCCCTCACCCCAAAAAGGCTAACCAGCCCCGGACTTGTCAGCAGGTCCTGGTTCCAGAAAATACGGGGAACAAAATGAGTATTGTGCCACCGTTATTTAGGACTTACATCTGTCTGGTCTGGTTCAGGTAGCTCATTTATTTGTTTTACCAAGATCCTGGATGCTATGGAGAGCAGCGAAGGATCTAGGAGAGTATAGATTCTTTTTTGCAGGGCCAGGCACACGGATTCTATTTGAGACGGGGACAGACACATCTAGAAACAGGTAAGTATGTGTGAATGGGTAGGTGTATGAAATAAAGTTTTACTAGGCACGGTGTGTGTGTTTTGTCTTTATTTAACTATTTATTTTACAGTGGGAGTATGGGTGCTGGCCACAAGTGCCAAAGGGCAGGCATGCTGGCACCTGTAGTTCCACTGTAAAATACAATAGTTTTATTTGATTTTACACTTTATTACACCTGTACCCATAGCCCAGGGGTGCGGGGAAGAGCCCCAGGCTTCAGACCAAGCCTGGGGTTTCGGGGCGGGGGGCTCCTTGTGGGGGTCCCCACTTCCCCTGAGATCCCCGGCTTGGCCTGACCAGCTTGGGCTGATAATGTTTTGGCCACGGACCCCCTGGTAATGGGGTCTCCGGGCTGCAGCAATACAGCCCGGCCGCTGCTGGTTTTCAATATAGGGGGACCCCTACGCATTTTTTTTCCCCCTATAATTAAAACCAGGACTGGCCCTGCAGCCTGGTGCTGGTTCCTAAATTATGGTGGAATCCTACTCATTTTGTTCCCCATAATTTTTAGAACCAGGACCGGCTGACACGTCCAGGGCTGGTTATGGCTTTTGGGGGGGAACCTATGTAATTTTTTTTTAAATAAAAACACAATACATTAAGTATACATGCAGAAACATACACAAATCACAGTGATCTGTGTATGTTTATGGCAAACTCGCAGCTCAGGAGGGTGAGTGTTTGAAATGTCAATTGAAATCTCAAATCTTTTCAAATTTGCAAACTGCATCTTTTTCATGAAAAGTACTTCTGAGTTTAGACGATAGTGAGAAGATTCGAGTTTGCGAATCACCCAAGTTTTACGGATGAGATTAATGATTAATGAGCACTCGCTCTGAATCAGCGCTGTCCTTCTGTTATTTTAGAGCGGCCTCATGGTCGCTCGCATAGCTCTGGGTGACCACCCACAGCTATAGCGAGCGGCCAGGAAGATGGTCGTGATGGTCAAGACCATCGCGACCATCGGGCTTGCGACGAGACCCTTGTGGTAGGGTCTCGTTGCGGCAAGCCCCAGAGTGCTTTCGGCTCTAACAGAGCTGAAAAGCACTCCCACTGACATCACTTGTGATGTCAGTGGGGCCGGCCCAGACAGTAGGCGTTCCCATGGGAACGCCTCCGTCTGGGCAGTCACGCTGCCGGCCCGCCCACCAAAGGGGGCTTGCTGTCAATCAACATCGACAGCACGCCCCCTTTGGTACGAGACCCGGAGCGACTGTTTGCGCACTGGGCCACCATCGACCCGCTTGCGAGCGCATAGCGCTCACGCGCGGGTCTGAATCAGGCTCTCTCCCAAACTCACCCGAGTTTGCCTTTCGAAAATTTGCGAGATGCAAAACATGCCTAAACTCACCCGAGATTGCAATCTCGACCAAACTCGAATCTTAGTAAATTTACCTCCAGGGGTATATTTACTAAATTGTGAGTTTTTAGAAGTGGAGATATTGCCCATAGAAACCAATCAGATTCTACTTAACATTTATCTAGCACCTTCTAGAAGATAATAGCTAGAATCTGATTGGTTGCTATGGGCAACACCTTCACTTCTAAAAACTCTCACTGTAGTAAATATGTCCCTTAGTGTATATATGCACATATTTCTCCTCCACTGTCACCCCCCTCTTTTTTGTTCCAACCCACTATGGGGTTCATTCAGACCCGTTCGCGAGCAAAGAACGCTCACAAACGGGTCGATGTTGCCCCACTGCACATGCGCACAACGGAGGGAGCTCCGTCGTGCGCATGCACGAGACCCGGACTGCGACAGCCAAGCTGTCACTCCGGGTCTCGCACCAACGATGTTGATTGACAGCACGCCCCCTTTGGTGGGCGTGCCGGGGGCGTGGCGGCCAGACGGAGGCGTACCCATGGGAACGCCTACCGTCTGAAGCCGGCCCCACTGACATCACTAGTGATGTCAGTGGGAGTGATTTTGGCTCTGATAGAGCCAAAATCACTCCAGGGCTTGCGGCAGCGAGACCCTACTGCAGGGTCTCCGTCGCAAGCCCGATGGTCGCGATGGTCTTTGACCATCACGACCATCATCATGGACGCTCACTATAGCTGTGGGTGGTCACCCACAGCTATACGAGCGGCCAGGACGACGCTCCATTTTCATGGTGGAGGGCCCTGATTCAGAGCGTCCGGCTCTGAATCAGGCCATATGTCCACTCTTACCATTAGCTATTCCATTACATGCCCCCCACTATACACCAGTCTATGCCCCTTTGCCAGCTTTTCCCTTACATGCTGCCCACCAGCTGTGCCTTTACATGCCCCGCTGCCCACTAGCTGTTCACTCACATGCTCCTCTGCCTCTCAGATTTTCTCTTCCAGGCCTACCCTTGCTAACTTGCTTTTCTAACACATGTTCTTTTGCGTTTCAGCTTAAATTGCTTACGACAAAAAAAATGGCCGACGGGGAGCTGCTGCGCATGTGCAGCCGCAGCAACTCCTCCCATAAGCCTTTGCAGAGCCCGGAAGTCAACACTGACAGTCAACACTGACGGGTTCGCCTCCAGCTCCGGGCCTCTGGCTGATTGAAGCAGCAGCCAGGAACAGAACTGAGGCCTAGATTCAGAGCCGGGCGCTCTGACAGAGCGCTCGCTCTGAATAAGGGCCGGGCTATTTTTCTTTTTTAGAACGGCCTCCTGGCCGCTCGCATAGCTGTGGGTGACCACCCACAGCTCTAGAGTGCGGCCATGATGATGGTCAAGACCATCGTGACCATCGGGCTTGCGACGAGACAGAGCCGGAAGCTCTCCACTGATATCACTTGTGATGTCAGTGGGGCCGCCCCCAAAAGAGAGGCGTTCTCATGGGAACACCTCAGTTTGGGCAGCCACCGCCCCGGCCCGCCTACCAAAGGGGGTGAGCTGTCAGTCAACATCGACAGCTCATCCCCTTTGTTGCGAGACCTGGAATAGCGGAGTGCCAGTCGCTATCCGGGTTGTGCGCATGCGCTCTTGGCCACCATCGACCCGGTTGCGAGCGCTCAGCGCTTGCGACCGGTTCTGAATCAGGCCCTGAGTCGCAGGTAGCCAGCCACTTTTGCCTGTGCCACACAAGTCTGTGTCAGTTACAGTCAGTAAGTAAAATGCATTGTGTAAACCATCCATGTGTTGTCTTACAATGTCAACTATATATATATATATATATATATATACATACACACACACAGTATATATATATATATATATATATATATAAAATATACATAAACATAGTGAACACACATATATATATATATATATATATATATACTGTATATATATATATTAGGGGTGTGCACCGGCCACTTTTCGTGTTTTGTGTTTTGGTTTTGGATCTGGATCTTTCTTCGTGTTTTGGATCTGGATTGGTTTTGCCAAAACCACCCTTCCGTGTTTTGGGTTCTGGGTTTTGTGTTTTGGATCTGTATTTTTTTGAAAAAAAGCATAAAAACAGCTAAAATCACAGAATTTGTAGGTTTTTCTGCTCCTATGCTATTATTAACCTCAATAACCTTAATTTCCACTCATTTCCAGTCTATTCTGAACACCTCACACCTCACAATAGTGTTTTTATGTCCAAAAGGTTGCACCGAGGTAGCTGGATGACTATGCTAAGCGACACGAGTGGGCGGCACAAACACGTGACCCATCTAGGAGTGACACTGCAGTGGCAGGCAGGATGGCAGTTAGAAAAACTAGGCCCCAAACTGTACATAATGCAAAGAAAAAAAGAGGTGCAAGATGGAATTGTCCTTGGGCCCTCCCACCCACCCTTATGTTGTATAAACAGGACATGCACACTTTAACAAATCAATCATTTCAGCGCCAGGGTCTGCCACACAACTGTGGCTGAAATGATTGGTTCGTTTGGGCCCCCACAAAACAAGCTGGCAATTAATGTGTCCCTGCACAAACTGGCTCTACGGAGGCAAGATGTCATCCTCATCCTCCTCATCCACCGATTCCTCACCCTCTTCAGTGTGTACATCCTCATCCTCACAAAGTATTAACTCGTCCCCACTTGAATCCACCACCACAGGTCCCTCTGTACCTTCTGGAGGCTGGTCTCCCTGGAAGAGCTGATAATTCATTTTGATGAACATCATCTTCTCCACATTCTGTGGAAGCAACCTCCTACGCCTTTCGCTGACAAGGTTCCCGGCTGCACTAAACACTCTTTCGGAGTACACACTGGAGGGGGGGCAACTCAGGTAAAATAGAGCCAGTTTGTACAGGGGCCT
Source organism: Taudactylus pleione (assembly GCA_031769625.1). Classification (NCBI taxonomy): domain Eukaryota; kingdom Metazoa; phylum Chordata; class Amphibia; order Anura; family Myobatrachidae; genus Taudactylus; species Taudactylus pleione. Next base: position 4,084,968 of record JAUIMM010000024.1, on the reverse strand, counting down.
CCAAATTGCCTCTTTTTCCTGCCAGTACAGGTATGGACTGTCTGACATGCCTACTTGGATGCTGTCACCGATGTAATCCTCCACCATTCTGTCAATGGTGACAGTATCATATGCAGTGACAGTAGACATGTCAGAAATTGTTGCCAGGTCCTTCAGTCCGGACCAGATGTCCAAACTTGGTCCTGCCTGCCCTGCATCACCGCCAGCGGGTTGCTTAGGATACCTAAGTTTTTTCCTGGCAGCCCCAGTTGCGGGAGAAAATGAAGAAGGAGCCGTTGACGTGTCACGTTCCGCTTCAGCTGACAGTGTGTTCACCAGCAGGTCTTTGCACCTCTGCAGGCTTGTGTCGGCCGGAAAGAGAGACACCACATAGGCTTTAAACCTAGGATCGAGCACGGTGGCCAAAATGTAGTGGTCTGATTTCAACAGATTGACCACCCTGGAATCCTGGCAAAGCGAATGAAGGGCTTCATCCACAAGTCCCACATGCCGAGCGGAATCGCTCCGTCTTAGCTCCTCCTTCACTTTCTCCAGCTGCTTCTGCAAAAGCCTGATGAGGGGAATGACCTGACTCAAGCTGGCAGTGTCTGAACTGACTTCACGTGTGGCAAGTTCGAAGGGCTGAAGAACCTTGCACAACACGGAAATCATTCTCCACTGCGCTTGAGTCAGGTGCATACCCCCTCCTTTGCCTATGTCATAGGTGGATGTATAGGCTTGTATGGCCTTTTGCTGCTCCTCCATCCTCTGAAGCATATAGAGGGTTGAGTTCCACCGCGTCACAACCTCTTGCTTCAGGTGATGGCGGGGCAGGTTCAAGAGTGTTTGCTGGCGCTCCAGTCTTCGGCACGCAGTCGCTGAATGGCGAAAGTGGCCAGAAATTTTTCGGGCCACCCAAAGCGTCTCCTGCACGCCCCTGTCGCTTTTCAGAAAATTCTGCACCACCAAGTTTATTGTGTGAGCAAAACATGGGACGTGCTGGAATTTGCCCAGATGTAATGCCCGCACAATATTGGTGGCGTTGTCAGATATCACAAATCCCCAGGAGAGTCTAAGTGGGGTAAGCCACTGGGCGATGATTTCCCTCAGTTTCTCTAAGAGGTTGTCGGCGGTGTGCCTCTTACTGAAACCGGTGATACACAGCGTAGCCTGCCTTGTAACGAGCTGGCGTTTCTGAGATGCTGCTACTGGTGACGCTGCTGCTGTTGCTGCGTAAGGTGATACATCTACCCAGTGGGCTGTCACAGTCATATAGTCCTTAGTCTGCCCTGTTCCACTTGTCCACATGTCCGTGGTTAAGTGGACATTGTGTACAACGGCATTTTTCAGGACACTGAGGACACTTTTTCTGACGTTTCTGTACAGTCTCGGTATCGCCTGCCTAGTGAAGTGGAATCTAGACGGGATTTGGAACCGGGGACACACTACCTCCATCAATTGTCTAAATCCCACTGCACTAATGGCGGATACCGGACGCACGTCTAACACCAACATAGCAGTCAAGGCCTCAGTTATACGTTTTGCTTCAGGATGACTGCTGTCGTACTTCATCCTCCTCGCTAAGGACTGTTGGAGGGTCAATTGTTTAGTAAAAGTAGTGGTGTTCCTACTTCCTCTCTGGGATGATGAACGACTCCCAGCAGCAGCAGCAACAGCAGCAGCGGCAGCAGTAGGCGTAGCAATGCAGGATCCTCCGGAGGAATCCCGGATAGGAGAGTCAGTCATGCCAGTGATATGGCCTGCAGGACTACTTCCGATCCTGACTAAGGAGGAAATTGACGAGGAGGGAGTTGACGGTGTGGTTTGCAGGCGCTTGGATACAACAGGACAACGGGATTTAGGTGTCCCTGGACTGCTTACGGTCTGAGCCAAAGTTTCTGAACTTGACTGTAACTTTTTATGAACGCGCTGCAGGTGCCGTATAAGGGAGGATGTTCCTAGGTGGTTGACGTCCCTACCCCTACTTATTTCACCTTTACATATGGTACATATGGCAAGACAGTTGTTGTCCGGATTTGGATAGAAATATTGCCAGACCAAAGAGGTGGAATGTTTGGTCTTCTGCCCAGGCATGACCGTGATGGGCTTTTTCATCCCACGGACAACAACTGTCTCCCCCGGAGCCTGATTTAAACAAACCACATCACCATCAGAATCCTCCTCGCCAACTTCCTCCTCAGCGCCAGCTACACCAGTATCCTCATCCTGTTGTACTTCAACAGTGACATCTTCAATTTGCATATCAGCAAGTGGACTGTGGGTGCTCCTTTCAGCACTTGCAGGGGGCGTGCAAATGGTGGAAAGAGCCACCTCTTCCCGTCCAGTGCTGGGAAGGTCAGGCATCGCAACCACCACCACACTTGGACTCTCTTTGGGGATTTGTGATATCTTCTTAGAAAGCACAGTTCTTCGCTGTGCTTTTGCCAGCTTAACTCTTTTGATTTTTTTAGTGGGAGGAGGGCTTCCATCGTCATGTGAAGCTGAACCACTAGTCATGAACATACTAGGGATCGACCTTAGCCGTTCCTTGCCACTCCGTGTCGTAAATGGCATATTGGCAAGTTTACGTTTCTCTTCAGCTGATTTAAATGTCTTTTTCAAGGTCATTTTCCTGAACTTTGCCATTTGGGATTGTATGTGCCCTCTACTATGACATTGGGCATCGGCCTTGGCAGACGACGTTGATGGCATGTTATCGTCTATGTCATGACTAGTGGCAGCAGCTTCAGCACTAGGAGGAAGTGGTTCTTGATCTTTCTCTATTTTATTTTTATCGGAGAAAGTTTGGTCCTCCATTTATGTTATATCGATTTGATATATACGTGCGGCTAAACACAGAAAATAAATTTTTTTTTGGTTCGGACTGGAGTGTACTTTGTGGGTTACAGCACCCTTTAACGGTCAAGCCAGCCGGCCCTTTACTTATGACACAGGCGCACTCTTGGCACTACTTTGTTGATGCACGTGCGGCTACTGCGCACACAATTCACAAACACAGAAAATAATTTTTTTTTGGTTTGGCTTTGGACTGGAGTGTACTTTCGGGGGTTACAGCACCCTTTAACGGTCAAGCCAGCCGGCCCTTTACTTATGACACAGGCGCACGCTTGGCACTACTTTGTTGATGCACGTGCGGCTACTGCGCACACAATTCACAAACACAGAAAATAATTTTTTTTTGGTTTGGACTGGAGTGTACTTTCAGGGGTTACAGCACCCTTTAACGGTCAAGCCAGCCGGCCCTTTACTTATGACACAGGCGCACGCTTGGCACTACTTTGTTGATGCACGTGCGGCTACTGCGCACACAATTCACAAACACAGAAAATAATTTTTTTTTGGTTTGGACTGGAGTGTACTTTGGGGGTTACAGCACCCTTTAACGGTCAAGCCAGCCGGCCCTTTACTTATGACACAGGCGCACGCTTGGCACTACTTTGTTGATGCACGTGCGGCTACTGCGCACACAATTCACAAACACAGAAAATAATTTTTTTTTTGGTTTGGACTGGAGTGTACTTTCGGGGGTTACAGCACCCTTAACGGTCAAGCCAGCCGGCCCTTTACTTATGACACAGGCGCACGCTTGGCACTACTTTGTTGATGCACGTGCGGCTACTGCGCACACAATTCACAAACACAGAAAATAATTTTTTTTTTGGTTTGGACTGGAGTGTACTTTCGGGGGTTACAGCACCCTTAACGGTCAAGCCAGCCGGCCCTTTACTTATGACACAGGCGCACGCTTGGCACTACTTTGTTGATGCACGTGCGGCTACTGCGCACACAATTCACAAACACAGAAAATAATTTTTTTTTTGGTTTGGACTGGAGTGTACTTTCGGGGGTTACAGCACCCTTAACGGTCAAGCCAGCCGGCCCTTTACTTATGACACAGGCGCACTCTTGGCACTACTTTGTTGATGCACGTGCGGCTACTGCGCACACAATTCACAAACACAGAAAATAATTTTTTTTTGGTTAGGACTGGAGTGTACTTTCGGGGGTTACAGCACCCTTTAACGGTCAAGCCAGCCGGCCCTTTACTTATGACACAGGCGTACGCTTGGCACTACTTTGTTGATGCACGTGCGGCTACTGCGCACACAATTCACAAACACAGAAAATAATTTTTTTTTTGGTTTGGACTGGAGTGTACTTTCGGGGGTTACAGCACCCTTAACGGTCAAGCCAGCCGGCCCTTTACTTATGACACAGGCGCACGCTTGGCACTACTTTGTTGATGCACGTGCGGCTACTGCGCACACAATTCACAAACACAGAAAATAATTTTTTTTTTGGTTTGGACTGGAGTGTACTTTGGGGGTTACAGCACCCTTTAACGGTCAAGCCAGCCGGCCCTTTACTTATGACACAGGCGCACGCTTGGCACTACTTTGTTGATGCACGTGCGACTACTGCGCACACAATTCACAAACACAGAAAATAATATTTTTTTTGGTTTGGACTGGAGTGTACTTTCGGGGGTTACAGCACCCTTAACGGTCAAGCCAGCCGGCCCTTTACTTATGACACAGGCGCACGCTTGGCACTACTTTGTTGATGCACGTGCGGCTACTGCGCACACAATTCACAAACACAGAAAATAATTTTTTTTTTGGTTTGGACTGGAGTGTACTTTCGGGGGTTACAGCACCCTTAACGGTCAAGCCAGCCGGCCCTTTACTTATGACACAGGCGCACGCTTGGCACTACTTTGTTGATGCACGTGCGGCTACTGCGCACACAATTCACAAACACAGAAAATAATTTTTTTTTTGGTTTGGACTGGAGTGTACTTTCGGGGGTTACAGCACCCTTAACGGTCAAGCCAGCCGGCCCTTTACTTATGACACAGGCGCACGCTTGGCACTACTTTGTTGATGCACGTGCGGCTACTGCGCACACAATTCACAAACACAGAAAATAATTTTTTTTTTGGTTTGGACTGGAGTGTACTTTCGGGGGTTACAGCACCCTTAACGGTCAAGCCAGCCGGCCCTTTACTTATGACACAGGCGCACTCTTGGCACTACTTTGTTGATGCACGTGCGGCTACTGCGCACACAATTCACAAACACAGAAAATAATTTTTTTTTGGTTAGGACTGGAGTGTACTTTCGGGGGTTACAGCACCCTTTAACGGTCAAGCCAGCCGGCCCTTTACTTATGACACAGGCGCACGCTTGGCACTACTTTGTTGATGCACGTGCGGCTACTGCGCACACAATTCACAAACACAGAAAATAATTTTTTTTTTGGTTTGGACTGGAGTGTACTTTCGGGGGTTACAGCACCCTTAACGGTCAAGCCAGCCGGCCCTTTACTTATGACACAGGCGCACGCTTGGCACTACTTTGTTGATGCACGTGCGGCTACTGCGCACACAATTCACAAACACAGAAAATAATTTTTTTTTTGGTTTGGACTGGAGTGTACTTTCGGGGGTTACAGCACCCTTAACGGTCAAGCCAGCCGGCCCTTTACTTATGACACAGGCGCACGCTTGGCACTACTTTGTTGATGCACGTGCGGCTACTGCGCACACAATTCACAAACACAGAAAATAATTTTTTTTTGGTTTGGACTGGAGTGTACTTTCGGGGGTTACAGCACCCTTAACGGTCAAGCCAGCCGGCCCTTTACTTATGACACAGGCGCACGCTTGGCACTACTTTGTTGATGCACGTGCGGCTACTGCGCACACAATTCACAAACACAGAAAATATATTATTTTTTTAGCACTTGGGGGGAGCACCCCTGATGGACAGAGCACCCCCTGGACAACACTACAGCACTCCTTTAGGACTGGGACACTGCACAGGACTTTGGAGTGGACACAGCCCCTATGGAGAACTGACTGCACAACACAGTCCAGCCAGCCCCTATGGACTTTGAAGTAGTGGACACAGCCCCTATTAACAACAGCAGCACAGCACAACACAGCCAGCCCCTATGGACTTTGAAGTAGTGGACAACAGCAGCACTACACTACACTACACTACACAGCCCTAACTCCCACCCTCCCTCTTCACTGTCCACAGCCGAGTGAGAAAATGGCGCCGACGTGTGTACCTTATATAGGATCCAAAACCCGCGAGACTCGGAAGGCGGGAAGATGACGTTTTGCCTCGATTTCAGATCCGAGTCAGGCGGGAAAAGTCGAGCCTGACTCGGATCGGACTCAGATCGGGGGGGCTCGGGGGGGTTCGGATTTCAGAAATCCGAACCCGCTCACCCCTAATATATATATATATATATATACACACACACACAGGATATAGCAAGTTTGATGGGCAGCACTCTAGGACATCGCAAAGGTCTTCTTCACAAAAGACAAACACAATGTGTCATGACGGATTACAATTAACCCGAAACGCTGAAAAGCAAGACTACAAGTGTAGAAGTGTTCATCTTTTATGAAGATATATATACATGTGTGTGTATGTATATATATATATATATATATATATTAGGGGTGAGCGGGTTCGGATTTCTGAAATCCGAACCCCCCCGAGCCCCCCCGATCCGAGTCCGATCCGAGTCAGGCTCGACTTTTCCCGCCTGACTCGGATCTGAAATCGAGGCAAAACGTCATCTTCCCGCCTTCCGAGTCTCGCGGGTTTTGGATCCTATATAAGGTACACACGTCGGCGCCATTTTCTCACTCGGCTGTGGACAGTGAAGAGGGAGGGTGGGAGTTAGGGCTGTGTAGTGTAGTGTAGTGTAGTGCTGCTGTTGTCCACTACTTCAAAGTCCATAGGGGCTGGCTGTGTTGTGCTGTGCTGCTGTTGTTAATAGGGGCTGTGTCCACTACTTCAAAGTCCATAGGGGCTGGCTGGACTGTGTTGTGCAGTCAGTTCTCCATAGGGGCTGTGTCCACTCCAAAGTCCTGTGCAGTGTCCCAGTCCTAAAGGAGTGCTGTAGTGTTGTCCAGGGGGTGCTCTGTCCATCAGGGGTGCTCCCCCCAAGTGCTAAAAAAATAATATATTTTCTGTGTTTGTGAATTGTGTGCGCAGTAGCCGCACGTGCATCAACAAAGTAGTGCCAAGCGTGCGCCTGTGTCATAAGTAAAGGGCCGGCTGGCTTGACCGTTAAGGGTGCTGTAACCCCCGAAAGTACACTCCAGTCCAAACCAAAAAAAAAATTATTTTCTGTGTTTGTGAATTGTGTGCGCAGTAGCCGCACGTGCATCAACAAAGTAGTGCCAAGCGTGCGCCTGTGTCATAAGTAAAGGGCCGGCTGGCTTGACCGTTAAGGGTGCTGTAACCCCCGAAAGTACACTCCAGTCCAAACCAAAAAAAAAATTATTTTCTGTGTTTGTGAATTGTGTGCGCAGTAGCCGCACGTGCATCAACAAAGTAGTGCCAAGCGTGCGCCTGTGTCATAAGTAAAGGGCCGGCTGGCTTGACCGTTAAGGGTGCTGTAACCCCCGAAAGTACACTCCAGTCCAAACCAAAAAAAATATTATTTTCTGTGTTTGTGAATTGTGTGCGCAGTAGTCGCACGTGCATCAACAAAGTAGTGCCAAGCGTGCGCCTGTGTCATAAGTAAAGGGCCGGCTGGCTTGACCGTTAAAGGGTGCTGTAACCCCCAAGTACACTCCAGTCCAAACCAAAAAAAAAATTATTTTCTGTGTTTGTGAATTGTGTGCGCAGTAGCCGCACGTGCATCAACAAAGTAGTGCCAAGCGTGCGCCTGTGTCATAAGTAAAGGGCCGGCTGGCTTGACCGTTAAGGGTGCTGTAACCCCCGAAAGTACACTCCAGTCCAAACCAAAAAAAAAATTATTTTCTGTGTTTGTGAATTGTGTGCGCAGTAGCCGCACGTGCATCAACAAAGTAGTGCCAAGCGTGCGCCTGTGTCATAAGTAAAGGGCCGGCTGGCTTGACCGTTAAGGGTGCTGTAACCCCCGAAAGTACACTCCAGTCCAAACCAAAAAAAATATTATTTTCTGTGTTTGTGAATTGTGTGCGCAGTAGTCGCACGTGCATCAACAAAGTAGTGCCAAGCGTGCGCCTGTGTCATAAGTAAAGGGCCGGCTGGCTTGACCGTTAAAGGGTGCTGTAACCCCCAAGTACACTCCAGTCCAAACCAAAAAAAAAATTATTTTCTGTGTTTGTGAATTGTGTGCGCAGTAGCCGCACGTGCATCAACAAAGTAGTGCCAAGCGTGCGCCTGTGTCATAAGTAAAGGGCCGGCTGGCTTGACCGTTAAGGGTGCTGTAACCCCCGAAAGTACACTCCAGTCCAAACCAAAAAAAAAATTATTTTCTGTGTTTGTGAATTGTGTGCGCAGTAGCCGCACGTGCATCAACAAAGTAGTGCCAAGCGTGCGCCTGTGTCATAAGTAAAGGGCCGGCTGGCTTGACCGTTAAAGGGTGCTGTAACCCCCGAAAGTACACTCCAGTCCTAACCAAAAAAAAAATTATTTTCTGTGTTTGTGAATTGTGTGCGCAGTAGCCGCACGTGCATCAACAAAGTAGTGCCAAGCGTGCGCCTGTGTCATAAGTAAAGGGCCGGCTGGCTTGACCGTTAAGGGTGCTGTAACCCCCGAAAGTACACTCCAGTCCAAACCAAAAAAAAAATTATTTTCTGTGTTTGTGAATTGTGTGCGCAGTAGCCGCACGTGCATCAACAAAGTAGTGCCAAGCGTGCGCCTGTGTCATAAGTAAAGGGCCGGCTGGCTTGACCGTTAAAGGGTGCTGTAACCCCCGAAAGTACACTCCAGTCCTAACCAAAAAAAAATTATTTTCTGTGTTTGTGAATTGTGTGCGCAGTAGCCGCACGTGCATCAACAAAGTAGTGCCAAGAGTGCGCCTGTGTCATAAGTAAAGGGCCGGCTGGCTTGACCGTTAAGGGTGCTGTAACCCCCGAAAGTACACTCCAGTCCAAACCAAAAAAAAAATTATTTTCTGTGTTTGTGAATTGTGTGCGCAGTAGCCGCACGTGCATCAACAAAGTAGTGCCAAGCGTGCGCCTGTGTCATAAGTAAAGGGCCGGCTGGCTTGACAGTTAAGGGTGCTGTAACCCCCGAAAGTACACTCCAGTCCAAACCAAAAAAAAATTATTTTCTGTGTTCGTGAATTGTGTGCGCAGTAGCCGCACGTGCATCAACAAAGTAGTGCCAAGCGTGCGCCTGTGTCATAAGTAAAGGGCCGGCTGGCTTGACCGTTAAGGGTGCTGTAACCCCCGAAAGTACACTCCAGTCCAAACCAAAAAAAAAATTATTTTCTGTGTTTGTGAATTGTGTGCGCAGTAGCCACACGTGCATCAACAAAGTAGTGCCAAGCGTGCGCCTGTGTCATAAGTAAAGGGCCGGCTGGCTTGACCGTTAAGGGTGCTGTAACCCCCGAAAGTACACTCCAGTCCAAACCAAAAAAAAAATTATTTTCTGTGTTTGTGAATTGTGTGCGCAGTAGCCGCACGTGCATCAACAAAGTAGTGCCAAGCGTGCGCCTGTGTCATAAGTAAAGGGCCGGCTGGCTTGACCGTTAAGGGTGCTGTAACCCCCAAAGTACACTCCAGTCCAAACCAAAAAAAAATTATTTTCTGTGTTTGTGAATTGTGTGCGCAGTAGCCGCACGTGCATCAACAAAGTAGTGCCAAGCGTGCGCCTGTGTCATAAGTAAAGGGCCGGCTGGCTTGACCGTTAAGGGTGCTGTAACCCCCGAAAGTACACTCCAGTCCAAACCAAAAAAAAAATTATTTTCTGTGTTTGTGAATTGTGTGCGCAGTAGCCACACGTGCATCAACAAAGTAGTGCCAAGCGTGCGCCTGTGTCATAAGTAAAGGGCCGGCTGGCTTGACCGTTAAGGGTGCTGTAACCCCCGAAAGTACACTCCAGTCCAAACCAAAAAAAAAATTATTTTCTGTGTTTGTGAATTGTGTGCGCAGTAGCCGCACGTGCATCAACAAAGTAGTGCCAAGCGTGCGCCTGTGTCATAAGTAAAGGGCCGGCTGGCTTGACCGTTAAGGGTGCTGTAACCCCCGAAAGTACACTCCAGTCCAAACCAAAAAAAAAATTATTTTCTGTGTTTGTGAATTGTGTGCGCAGTAGCCGCACGTGCATCAACAAAGTAGTGCCAAGCGTGCGCCTGTGTCATAAGTAAAGGGCCGGCTGGCTTGACCGTTAAAGGGTGCTGTAACCCCCGAAAGTACACTCCAGTCCAAACCAAAAAAAAATTATTTTCTGTGTTTGTGAATTGTGTGCGCAGTAGCCGCACGTGCATCAACAAAGTAGTGCCAAGAGTGCGCCTGTGTCATAAGTAAAGGGCCGGCTGGCTTGACCGTTAAAGGGTGCTGTAACCCCCGAAAGTACACTCCAGGCCAAACCAAAAAAAAATTATTTTCTGTGTTTAGCCGCACGTATATATCAAATCGATATAACATAAATGGAGGACCAAACTTTCTCCGATAAAAATAAAATAGAGAAAGATCAAGAACCACTTCCTCCTAGTGCTGAAGCTGCTGCCACTAGTCATGACATAGACGATAACATGCCATCAACGTCGTCTGCCAAGGCCGATGCCCAATGTCATAGTAGAGGGCACATACAATCCCAAATGGCAAAGTTCAGGAAAATGACCTTGAAAAAGACATTTAAATCAGCTGAAGAGAAACGTAAACTTGCCAATATGCCATTTACGACACGGAGTGGCAAGGAACGGCTAAGGTCGATCCCTAGTATGTTCATGACTAGTGGTTCAGCTTCACATGACGATGGAAGCCCTCCTCCCACTAAAAAAATCAAAAGAGTTAAGCTGGCAAAAGCACAGCGAAGAACTGTGCTTTCTAAGAAGATATCACAAATCCCCAAGGAGAGTCCAAGTGTGGTGGTGGTTGCGATGCCTGACCTTCCCAGCACTGGACGGGAAGAGGTGGCTCTTTCCACCATTTGCATGCCCCCTGCAAGTGCTGAAAGGAGCACCCACAGTCCACTTGCTGATATGCAAATTGAAGATGTCACTGTTGAAGTACAACAGGATGAGGATACTGGTGTAGCTGGCGCTGAGGAGGAAGTTGGCGAGGAGGATTCTGATGGTGATGTGGTTTGTTTAAATCAGGCTCCGGGGGAGACAGTTGTTGTCCGTGGGATGAAAAAGCCCATCACGGTCATGCCTGGGCAGAAGACCAAACATTCCACCTCTTTGGTCTGGCAATATTTCTATCCAAATCCGGACAACAACTGTCTTGCCATATGTACCATATGTTAAGGTGAAATAAGTAGGGGTAGGGACGTCAACCACCTAGGAACATCCTCCCTTATACGGCACCTGCAGCGCGTTCATAAAAAGTTACTGTCAAGTTCAGAAACTTTGGCTAAGACCGTAAGCAGTCCAGGGACACCTAAATCCCGTTGTCCTGTTGTATCCAAGCGCCTGCAAACCACACCGTCAACTCCCTCCTCGTCAATTTCCTCCTTAGTCAGGATCGGAAGTAGTCCTGCAGGCCATGTCACTGGCATGACTGACTCTCCTATCCGGGATTCCTCTGGAGGATCCTGCATTGCTACGCCTACTGCTGCCGCTGCTGCTGTTGCTGCTGCTGGGAGTCGTTCATCATCCCAGAGAGGAAGTAGGAACACCACTACTTTTACTAAACAATTGACCCTCCAACAGTCCTTAGCGAGGAGGATGAAGTACGACAGCAGTCATCCTGAAGCAAAACGTATAACTGAGGCCTTGACTGCTATGTTGGTGTTAGACGTGCGTCCGGTATCCGCCATTAGTGCAGTGGGATTTAGACAATTGATGGAGGTAGTGTGTCCCCGGTTCCAAATACCGTCTAGATTCCACTTCACTAGGCAGGCGATACCGAGACTGTACAGAAACGTCAGAAAAAGTGTCCTCAGTGTCCTGAAAAATGCCGTTGTACACAATGTCCACTTAACCACGGACATGTGGACAAGTGGAACAGGGCAGACTAAGGACTATATGACTGTGACAGCCCACTGGGTAGATGTATCACCTTACGCAGCAACAGCAGCAGCGTCACCAGTAGCAGCATCTCAGAAACGCCAGCTCGTTACAAGGCAGGCTACGCTGTGTATCACCGGTTTCAGTAAGAGGCACACCGCCGACAACCTCTTAGAGAAACTGAGGGAAATCATCGCCCAGTGGCTTACCCCACTTAGACTCTCCTGGGGATTTGTGATATCTGACAACGCCACCAATATTGTGCGGGCATTACATCTGGGCAAATTCCAGCACGTCCCATGTTTTGCTCACACAATAAACTTGGTGGTGCAGAATTTTCTGAAAAGCGACAGGGGCGTGCAGAAGACGCTTTGGGTGGCCCGAAAAATTTCTGGCCACTTTCGCCATTCAGCGACTGCGTGCCGAAGACTGGAGCGCCAGCAAACACTCTTGAACCTGCCCCGCCATCACCTGAAGCAAGAGGTTGTGACACGGTGGAACTCAACCCTCTATATGCTTCAGAGGATGGAGGAGCAGCAAAAGGCCATACAAGCCTATACATCCACCTATGACATAGGCAAAGGAGGGGGTATGCACCTGACTCAAGCGCAGTGGAGAATGATTTCCGTGTTGTGCAAGGTTCTCCAGCCCTTCGAACTTGCCACACGTGAAGTCAGTTCAGACACTGCCAGCTTGAGTCAGGTCATTCCCCTCATCAGGCTTTTGCAGAAGCAGCTGGAGAAAGTGAAGGAGGAGCTAAGACGGAGCGATTCCGCTCGGCATGTGGGACTTGTGGATGAAGCCCTTCATTCGCTTTGCCAGGATTCCAGGGTGGTCAATCTGTTGAAATCAGACCACTACATTTTGGCCACCGTGCTCGATCCTAGGTTTAAAGCCTATGTGGTGTCTCTCTTTCCGGCCGACACAAGCCTGCAGAGGTGCAAAGACCTGCTGGTGAACACACTGTCAGCTGAAGCGGAACGTGACACGTCAACAGCTCCTTCTTCATTTTCTCCTGCAACTGGGGCTGCCAGGAAAAAACTTAGGTATCCTAAGCAACCCGCTGGCGGTGATGCAGGACAGGCAGGACCAAGTTTGGACATCTGGTCCGGACTGAAGGACCTGGCAACAATTTCTGACATGTCTACTGTCACTGCATATGATACTGTCACCATTGACAGAATGGTGGAGGATTACATCGGTGACAGCATCCAAGTAGGCATGGCAGACAGTCCATACCTGTACTGGCAGGAAAAAGAGGCAATTTGGAGGCCCCTGTACAAACTGGCTCTATTTTACCTGAGTTGCCCCCCCTCCAGTGTGTACTCCGAAAGAGTGTTTAGTGCAGCCGGGAACCTTGTCAGCGAAAGGCGTAGGAGGTTGCTTCCACAGAATGTGGAGAAGATGATGTTCATCAAAATGAATTATCAGCTCTTCCAGGGAGACCAGCCTCCAGAAGGTACAGAGGGACCTGTGGTGGTGGATTCAAGTGGGGACGAGTTAATACTTTGTGAGGATGAGGATGTACACACTGAAGAGGGTGAGGAATCGGTGGATGAGGAGGATGAGGATGACATCTTGCCTCCATAGAGCCAGTTTGTGCAGGGACACATTAATTGCCAGCTTGTTTTGTGGGGGCCCAAACGAACCAATCATTTCAGCCACAGTTGTGTGGCAGACCCTGGCGCTGAAATGATTGGTTTGTTAAAGTGTGCATGTCCTGTTTATACAACATAAGGGTGGGTGGGAGGGCCCAAGGACAATTCCATCTTGCACCTCTTTTTTTTCTTTGCATTATGTACAGTTTGGGGCCTAGTTTTTCAAACTGCCATCCTGTCTGCCACTGCAGTTTCACGCCTAGATGGGTCACGTGTTTGTGCCGCCCACTCGTGTCGCTTAGCATAGTCATCCAGCTACCTCGGTGCAACGTTTTGGACATAAAAACACTATTGTGAGGTGTGAGGTGTTCAGAATAGACTGGAAATGAGTGGAAATTAAGGTTATTGAGGTTAATAATAGCATAGGAGCAGAAAAACCTACAAATTCTGTGATTTTAGCTGTTTTTATGCTTTTTTAAAAAAAAATACAGATCCAAAACACAAAACCCAGAACCCAAAACACGGAAGGGTGGTTTTGGCAAAACCAATCCAGATCCAAAACACGAAGAAAGATCCAGATCCAAAACCAAAACACAAAACACGAAAAGTGGCCGGTGCACACCCCTAATATATATACACACCGTATTCACCCAGAAATGCAAGCTTTGTTTTTTTTTTTGGTGTCTGTCTTTTTTTTTCTGTTCCACAGAGATGATTCGTCTAATAGCCCAATGCAAGTAGCAGAGGAGAGAGCACTCTCATAGTGTAGTGGTTTCCAAAAAAATTATTCACAATACAGTAAACACACACATAAAAATGGAGAATTACATTTAAAAGCTATATAATGAGCTTATCTGGTAATAGCTGGTCATAGACATCGGGGTACACCCTGGTCCTCAATGCGTTTTGTCCACTTTTTAAGGGGCCAAAAGTAATGGGACAAACTAAACAATCCTAAATCTAACTTTCACTTAAAAAAGTGGGAGGCACATATAGAAACCATTGTAATTCCTACACCGTTCACCTGATTTGGATATAATTACCCTCAAATTAAATCTGAAAGTCTGCAGCTAAAGCACATCTTGTTTGTTTCATTTCAAAGCCATTGTGGTGGTGAATAGAGGCCAAAATATGAAAATTCTGTCAATGTCCCAATATTTATGCACCAGACTGTATATATATTTGATAGGGGCTCCCACAAGTTTGTTGCCCAGGAGTCCCCACAGACCTTAATCCGGCCCTGCTCTCCTCCGCCAACAAGTCTCTATTCTAGCTGCTATTTGTGAACAGTTAACTGTCAGATTCTCCAGCTCATCCGTGCTGACAGCATTATATATGCAATCTAATAAAAATAAAATATGGTTAAAAATAAACAAATATACAAACTAATTTTCCCTAAACTTTCTACACTAATAAGTCAGACATGTTACATAAAGCTGTATATGTGTATGCAACATAGTACATACCTCACTGCTTCCATTTATTATGGGGGGGCTCCATTCTTCCTCAGCATTAAGCAAAGGTAACACAGACCCAACAGCAGGCAATGCCTCACTCTGATGTAGTGATATGAGGGGTAATAACAGCTCCCAGCACACACTATATGTGGTATTTTTATATAGAGGAGAAGGGATTATGATATGAGGGGTAATAACAGCGCCCAGCACACACTATATGTGGTATTTTTATATAGAGGAGAAGGGATTATAGTGATATGAGGGGTAATAACAGCTCCCAGCACACACTATATGTCAGGACTCGACAAATCCTGGGGGCCAGGTCGCCATGGCGACTAAAATTTTACTCCTGGCGACCAGATTTTACAAAAGCCAGGTACTATAACAAATAATACTAATTGGCATTAGCAGTACTAATAATGAGTCTGAGTGACTCATTATAGTATGCTGGCCGGTCAGTCACTGCGGGCATTAAGAAGGAGGCGGCATCTCGGGGCAACGATCAACGGCACTCAGTGTCAGGCATTACAGTCACAATGGAGCCTGCTTGGCAAAGAGGAAGGATCAGCTCCACCCCCTCAATGTGGCGTGTGATGTCACTTGCTGAGTAGCTGCCGCTCCCTCTCTGTCCCCCTGTGCATATACAGTCCCCCCTCCCTGCCCCCTGTGCATATACAGTCCCCCCTCCCTGCCCCCTGTGCATATACAGTCCCTTCTCCCTGCCCTTCCGTGCATATACAGTCCTCCCTCTCTGTCCCCCTGTGCATTTACAGTCCTTCCTCCCTGTCCCCCTGTGCATATACAGTCCGCCCTCCCTGCTCCCTGTGCATATATAGTATATGTGGTATTATTATATAGAGGAGAGGGGATTATAGTGCTATGAAGGGTAATAACGGAATCGCTATGAGATACCGCCGGCCGCATGGTTGTTCAATTCCCGGCAGCAGCAGGCCGATAGATGCAGAGGTCCCGACAGCGCTGGAAATCCTGATCATTCCTAAGGTAAGTATAAACTAACCTAACCTAACCCTAACCTTCTTTAGGGGTGCCTAACCCTAACCTCCCCCCCAAGTGCCTAACCCTAACCCCCCCCTTCCCCGCTGCCTAAACCTACGTCCCCTGAGGGGGTGCCTAACCCTAAGTCCCCCCGGGTGCCCTAAACCTAACCCTCTCCCCCGGCGGCTATCTGCTCGCGGCACCCGGCATCCCTTCGATTGGGATGCCGGGCGCCTGTCTCCCGGCGTCGGGGAAATGTCAGGCATCTACATCTAGACGCCCGGCATTTCACCCTCGCCGGGATATGACAGTCGGGAAGCCGGCTGCCGGTATTAAGGCAGCCGGCTTCCCGATTGTATACAGTAATAACAGCTCCCAGTACACACTATATGTGGTATTATTATATAGAGGAGTGGGGATTATAGTGATATGAGGGGTAATAACAGCTCCCAGCACACACTATATGTGGTATTACTATATAGAGGAGTGGGGATTATAGTGATATGAGGGGTAATAACAGCTCCCAGCACACACTATGGGTCTCATTCAGACTAGCTCGCAAGCACCTATGTACTCGCAAGGTGGTCGATGTTGAGGCCCTGCATGCGCGCAGCGGCCGCACTGCGCGCGCGCAAGCCCCGGGGCGAGAGAGAAATTCTCTCGCTCCTGGACTCACTACAAAAGGGGCGGCTGTCGATGGTGATCGACAGCTCGCCCCGTTTTGTAGGCGGGGTGGGGGGGTGGCTACACAAACGGAGGCGTTCCCGACGGAATGCCTGCCGATTGGGAGCGGCCCCACTGACATCACAAGTGATGTCAGTGGTGAGCTTCCGGCTCTAATAGAGCCGAAAGCTCACCGGGGCTTGCGGTAGACGAGACCCTACCACAAGGGTCTCGTCGCAAGCACAATGGTCGCAATGGTCTTGACCATCGCGACCATCAACCTGGCCGCTCGCTAAAGCTGTGGATGGTCAGCCACAGCCTAGCGAGCGGCCAGGAGGCTGGCTCTGAACATAGAAGCGGCCGCCCTCATTCAGAGCGAGCGCTCGAATTTTGAGGAGAGAAAACTGCACAATAATATGACAGATCCTCCACCGCTGCAACAGGAATGAGACACCAGCCCACACAGCAACTGGACAGCTGTTCTGTTACCCACAACCACCAGGACCTGCATTCTGCAGTATCCAACCTGAATATCACAATATTGCAAGCAACCCAATCCTGAGTAACAATTAATACACCCATGGGCAAAGCTAGACATGCCCTCTGGGCGGAGCATGGCATACCCCCTCTGCGGCACATACTACCACTGACTATAATCTCCCTGAAACTCATTTTCAAAAGTAGGCAAGTATGATTAACACCCAAGTCTTCCTCTTCAGGAAGAGAAACTATATTACAGGTTAATGCTTTTACTGCAGATAACCGTTTGATTTCCATAGACCTATTACAAAAGTCCATTTAATGTTAAGGGTAGGTAAGTTTTCCAGTAGCCATTTAAGTGCAGTATGTAGCCTATATACAGTAAATATTATTGTTTTTATTCATAAAGTTGGAATAATTACTCTTGCATAGGGAACTTGGAAAGAAACATAAAAATTTGTCTGTATGCATTTCTGCAGTCAGACCGCCCCTATCTGTATGCTGCTTGGTTTTATAGCTTCATCACTATCACTGCACACTTTCACCTGCCCTATCCTTGTTGTAGACGATCTATCTGGAAACAGGGATACTTATGCATATGCACAACCCTGCCATACTGTCAACATGCTCTCTCTGAACTTTGCTTATGTGCAAATGCCCCATTACTACTTAGCTGCAGCCTTTCAGTTGTATACAGTGCTGCATTGCCCATATTGCACAAATCCCTCAACCATACTGATTTGGGTGTGATAGTCCCACTTTTCGGGGACTGTCCCACCATCGGATTGTATTGCTAATTTTTGTCCCCAGGTACTGTAATTAATGATCACAAGTGCAGTGCTAGTTCTGAGCGGTTGGTGATTTCAGATACTGTGCTTATTTCTGGATCCAGGTACTTCATAGTTGCAGTTCCAGTGCTAGGTCCTGACGCTGGGCATATGGTGATTGCATGCACTGTGATCATTTCTGTCTTCAAACAGTCAGCAATTGCAGACAGGGTGCTGTATTTCAAAAATACAAATCCAGGACACATTTCACAATCTATGGATACAGCGCTATGCACTAATACAATTTAAAAAAATTATAAAAAAAAAAAACGAGTTGAAGACAGTGGATTACAGCAATGAAATTAATTAGTACTTACTGACAGGTGCCCGGCAGTGTAATGTCCACAATCAATGGTACTGGAGCTGGTGTGCTCAGAAGTATTCAGAGTTTGACCGGTGTGTCTAGCTGTAAAAAGATACAGGGCCTCATTCAGATATGGACTCAATGTCAATATTTACGCAGATTGAGCGCATGTGTGCAGCCATTGTTTTAAGATTACACTCACACAGAAGATTCACTTTTAAAGTGAGTGACAGGTAGTTAGTGTGGGGGAGGTAAGCGTGGTGGTTATAAAAACACAGACATGTTGGACTGTTTAAACTCCGTTTTCAGGGAATGCATGCATAAATTAGCAACTGCATCCTTGCTCGCAGCAGGATAGCCCTCTGTGTGTCTGGAGACACGCTAATGACATTCAATGTTTCCGGTTTTGTGTGTGAGTGGCAGATGTGAGATGCTTTCAGTGGCCATCTCTAAGCACTGGATGGCAAGTAAGACATTAGTCAATCAGCTGTGATTGCAGTACCATCCATGTCTGAATCAGGCCCCCAGCAGGTGGGGTATGTGTGCTGCAGTGTAAAAGGGAGATCACTTGTAAGTACTTTACCTGATTTCTTGCTGTAAATAGTCCACAGGTTAGGGTCTCTGGTTGGTAGGTAGGAGTAGTGATGCTGCTGGTGGATCCAGCTGTTGCATTCCACTTTCTCTTATAGGAGGTGTGTGGCTGGATCCTCTCCTGAAGTCAGGTGAGCCCTATTGCAAATCCACCCCTGGCTGCATGTCTTTGGGAGAATACAGGGCACTTCTAGATTCAGGCTGTTGCGGACTCTGTATTGACTGGTGGATGTGTAATGTGTGTTGAAAGGACCAGCACTCTGCACTGTCTCCCTCTTATTTGCCTGAGTCGACAGACACTAGGACCCACTGCGACTCTTACAGCAGGTCCGTCCTGTTGGATGTGCTACTGCACATGCGTGGCAATGCCATATGCCCTTCTCCACTGGCATCCTTCGCTCATGGACTGGACTACAGGGGCCAAAGTATCCTGCGTATGAAGCAGACAGTGAGTCCTGTGTTTGGATCAGCATATAGCAGCACCAGTAGCAGCTAGCATGAACTTCATGAAACTAAGAGGCTCAGAGAATTATGCCACATGCAAGTTGTGACACAGTCAGGTTAGGGGGTCCCTCTCCTGGGTAGAGAACTCCTTCCTTACACACACAGCAGCTGGGAAACAGTACGCCAGACTGGATTCGAGTACAAGCTGGTCGGCGCCAGTCTTTATTGTACAATGTCAGAAATAACATAAAGAAAACAAAACACAAATCCTAGCCTAACTTCACAGGTGGTTGCCTCACTACCAGAACCTGGCAGGGCCTAATGCCCTCACCAGCAACAAAGGCACAGCACAACACTCACAGTTAGGTTTTCAAGTGTCTCTGAGCAAACTCCCTGTCTGCTCTCCCAGGTGAGACACTCAGCCCTAAACACACTAGGCTTATATTGGCCACTCTCAGGTGGAAACCCTAACAAGCCTGTTACCAGGCTGCGAGAACCAAAACCTCTCCTCCTCCTCTCACCCACAACCCCCAGGTCCCAAACCGGCTTTTCAAAAAGCCGAGACTCAAGCCTGCTACACTGCAGACTTTCTCCTGGGGGTTTAAAACACATAAGGACAGGAATCTGGGACAAATGTACCTGCCACAGACCACTTTACCAGTGATCCTATCACAAAGTTCACTATAAAAATGCAGCTGAATTGTGAGAAGCTGTGGAAGACTACAACTAATATAGGTGACAAATTGACAATCCTAACCCGAATGAAGTAAAGCCATGGGCACCATAGGCTTAAGTCCTGAGCAATGTGTTAACTCCATAATTCACTGGAAAGTGTCAGAATATGACATGTGGATAGCCCTGCAGACAATGTATGAAGACAGAGTTTTCATGATGAGGATAATTGTGAGGAGTATATTGTAGATTACCAAATTGTGTGAATGCAAAGATATGAATGACTATATTGATAAGATGATGTCTATATCTCAGCATCTAACATCTGTAGGAGTCTAACATGCAATGCTACAGAACCTAACATCTGAATTTGGTTTTCTAGTAGTAGCTCTAGAGTCCAATATGACCAGGCTATTGACAGAGATTGTGAGGACTAATCTTCTGGAGTGAGGACTAATACTAGTTGAAATAAGTGCTGAGAATACTGCATTACATACAAGGAATACCAAGCTCAAAAGGCCCAAGTAAAGGTGTTTCATATGTCACAAAGTTGGACACTGAAAGATGAAAGATGTGAATACTGCACAGCATAAGAAGTGTGACAAGAAGAATGAGTTAGGGCTCTATTTATTAACATTATTTTTACTAAAATAAAGTGAAAAAGAGTGTTTTCACACCCTTTTCACAATATTTTAGTTTCACCTAAAGTTACTTCAGGGCAATTGGAGTAGAATTCGTAAAATTAAACTTCAAGTCCTAATTATCACTTATTTTTAGTAATCAGATCGCATTTCCCATAACTGTAATGGGAAATGTGATCTGGCCAAAGTTACTAAAAGTAAATTGTGAAAAAATACCGGGGAAAGCCCTGGGATAATAACGCCACCTGGAGGTGGCGTTAACCAGGGTCTCCGCCGGTTACCAGACTCCTGCTCTGCTCTAACGGGCAGAGCAGAGCCCGGAGTCGGCCCCAGTGATCAGTTGTGCGGTCTAAACAGACAACACGCTGATACACTGTAAAAAAAAGAAAAAAAAATAGTAAAAAGAAAAAAACTTACTAGAGTCCAGGGACCGGTGATCGGGGCTCCGGGTGATGTCTCCCCTCCGGTCAGCTGGTCTCCCAGCCTGCACTGGGCCCGGTCGTCACCTGATCGGGTCCCAGTGCAGTATGGGATGTCAGCTGACTGGAGACACGGAGGACATCACCGAAGCACCGAACACTCAGGTAAGTGTAATTAAGTGAGAGGGAGAGGGGGTCCACGATCGCGGGGGGCAGGGCTTATTGATGGGGGCAATGCTTAGCGACGGTCGGTTGGCGCATGCGTAGGCACTAGTCACAGTATTTTTTTTTTAAATACCGTGATAAGGCTGCGGAGGGGATTTTCAGGGAGAGAGCTTTATCGCATGTTCTGTCCCTGCAAAGGATTTGTAGTAAATCCCTGTGATATTGCCTGAATTCGCAATGCGAATTCAGTCGGTAATATCACACTACAATCTGCATTACAAATTCGGATTGTAGTAAATAGAGCCCTTAGTATTAAATGTAACAAGCAGTCATAGGAAAGATTGCTGTTACTTTACATGGCATTTCAGTCACA
Organism: Taudactylus pleione; assembly: GCA_031769625.1. NCBI lineage: Eukaryota > Metazoa > Chordata > Amphibia > Anura > Myobatrachidae > Taudactylus > Taudactylus pleione. The sequence goes on along the minus strand of JAUIMM010000024.1, from coordinate 4,063,422 downwards.
ATAAGGAGTAATTTAGATCACTAATCATATGTAAACCCGTACTAGTTGAAGGGTTTGAAGACAAAACCCTTACAGACAAAAATGTCAAGACAATCGCAGTGCAGCTGAAGATAAAAGGTAAAACCATAGTCACAGAGATCCAAAATGTGTTATTTGCACCAGATTTGGGACAAACCTCATTGCCATAGGAATCCTTGACATGAAAGAAGGTGTTATATGTCCTAGACAAAGAGGAGTGATGTGCAATGATGACCTCTGATAGCAAGGAACAGACTATACAACTGTAAAAATAAAAAGTTCATATTGTTGGATATACTACTGGAAGTGTGTCTGAGATAAAGACTGTCAGTGTGGTTGCACAATCGCAGAACAGGAGTTTTGTGAAAAAAAAACCCTAGGAGATATCGTCAGAAACATGTCAACAATTGAATTGTCTACCACTGAGGTGGAGTGCATGGTATTTGCAGAGACTGCTAAAAGGATCTCGTGCTTAAAAGAAACTTTGAATTACTCTAGTTTTCTTTGCAGGGATGAGACCACCAACTTTGTATGTGACAAGAAAGAAAAAATAGGGTTGCATTCTAGTATAGAATGTTATGATAGGTCTGAGTATGTTGTTAGCAAATGTTATTTTGTGAGCTGATAGATAGTAATACAGCCAATGCATTGCAAATAACTAGTGAGAATAACATTGTTGATATGCCAGCCAAATGTCTGAAGGAGGTCAGCAGCCCTCTGTGCTGTCTCCCTCTTATTTGTCTGGGGTAGCGGGCTCTTACAGCAGGTCCATCCTGCTGGATGCACTACTGCACAAGACTGGCAATGGTGTGCGCTCTTCTCATATGGCATCCAAGGCTCATGGACGCAGTCCACATAAACCAGACCCTGATACAGCCACAAGGGCTGCCAACCTATGCTGTATCACCACCAATTTGTTTCACTAGCATACTGCTTGCTCCACAGTGAGTACAGAGCCTGATGGTGTATTCTGAACCAGGTGCACCACAATGCTCAGCAACCCCCTTGCTTGCTCCAGGCTGACACTGCATTACTACTGTATTACTACAAGATACCACTGTGTGTTAATTCCTGCATATACAGCTGTACCCTTGTACCTGCTGTTCTCTAATACACCCAGTTACCTGTTTCAGGACAAACTGGCCTAAATTTCGTTTCACAATTCTGCTGGTGCCAATTGTCCTACTTCAATAAGACATACAGTATCAACAGGGGGGTGTTACTCGACACTGTGACTGGGGGCTGGGGACCACAAGACCATGCAGGAGCTTCCTATGCTCCTGCACATCCTTTTCCACACTTAGTATAGACAGTTGCCCCTTCAGCTGCCCTCCCACAAAACTGGGGCATTTGGGCATCCCAAAGACTGTTTTCTGGATGCTGGGACACAGACCCTAATTCTGGTACGATCCCAGGAATACCGGGACATATAGCAACCCTACAAACAGCACTAGTTCTTGGATATGGACAATCAGAAAGTACAGGCAATGTGCTAATTTCTGGCTACGGCCAGTTTGTAATTACAGATACAGCAGCAGTTTCTGGCCTGCAAATCAGTGGCATATCTATAATGGGTGCAGTGTGTGCGGGGCACACAGGGCTCCGGGTCGAGGGGGCCCCACACCGCACCCATATTTTTTTTAAACTTACCTGTCCGAGGTCCCGAGTCGGATGTCACTGCTGCTCAGAACACCAGAAAAATGGCCGCCGCGGCCATTTTCCGGTGTTCTGCGCATGCGCAGTAAACTCCGGGCTCTAGAGTGTGCCCGATGTCTACTGCGCATGCATAGAACGCCGGAAAATGGCCGCCGCGGTATGTAAAAGCAAAAAATATTGTCAAATTATTGTAAGGTTTTTAGCATTTTTAATATCATTTATATTTTTGAGTGAAATCAAAAACACAATAGCAGCCTGATATTGCCAAAAGCAGCACCAAACACAACTACTGTATGATTTTGGGAACAAAACTAAAATCAAAACAGGTGTTTTTCCCTCCTCTATTAAAATATCAAACCTTTTAAAAAGTGTTTTTTTTTTATTTTGCACTTTCATGACCATATTGAAATCATGATTTAAGAAATGTATCAATATTTCCTAACGAGTTCTACCATATAAAGGCACTAAAAGGTATGCAAATTGTTCATGTTGAAATCACACTTTGAAAAATTTGTAGGAAAGCAAAAATGTATATTGTATACCTAATCCCTGATCCCTACATGATATTATAGTATACCTTAAGGCCCCCATACATCAGCAATTGATTGTAGCAATTGTGCAATTTGCAATCGATTGTGTATAAAAAGCTTTCCCTTTTTCAATCGATTGCAGAATTGCCACAATCGATTGAAAAAGGGAAAGATTTTTATACACAATCGATTGCAGCAATTGCCAGTGTCATTAAATCAATATGCTAAGCACCTGCTATCAATAGAAACTGTATCACACATATTACAACTGAGTACAGTTTCTTACACTCTAGAATGCCCACAGACCACTTCTGTTGTGCATATAATACAGATGTGTCCTCATACTATATACATCTATATGCTACAGGATGCGCCGAGAGAAGCAGCATACCATATTTTTATTTCAATATTCGCATCACAAACGCTGCAAACCACCCTCCTTCGTGCGCATGTGTGAGACCCGCTACGACCGACAGCGCCGGTCGTAGCGGGTCTCTTTCCAAAGGGGGCGAGCTGTCGATGTTGATTGACAGCTCGCCCCGTTTGGAAGGCGGGCCGGGGGGGTGGCAGCCCAAATGGAGGCGTTCCTCCCCCCCTACCGTTTGGGGGAGGCCCCACTGACATCACTAGTGATGTCAGTGGAGAGCTTCCGGCTCTGACAGAGCCAGAAGCTCTCCGGGGCTTACGACAAGTGAGACCCTACCCTAGAGTCTCGTCGTAAGCCCCGATGGTCTATGACCAACGCGACCATCACCCTAGCGGTCGTTAGACCTGTGGGTGTAAACCCACAGCCTAACGACCGAAACAGAGGCGGGCGGTCAGGATGCAAGCGGCCGCCCAGTTTCTGAGCGACCGCTTGCATCTTCCGACCGCCTCTGAATGAGGGCCTAGGTGCATACACACACAACGATTTTTTGAACGATTATCGTTAACAATATCGTTTATCATTCAGTCGTTGAAAAAAATCGTTCACTTTCTAAGTGAAAACGATGAACGATTATAATTCATGCGCGTTCACGTTTGTAGTTTGTAGTTCAGTCAGACTGACCAACTCAACGATTTTCATTAAGGGAATATGCAACAATCGTTTGTAGATCAAAAAAATCGTTCATTACACTATAAAAAATCTGACAGATAATCTGACAGAAAATCGTTCATAAAATCGTTGGTAACAAAATCGTTGTGTGTGTATGCAGCTTTAAAGTGTATTAGAGACACTGGGCTGTGTCTTTAAACACACAGGAATTTGTTTAAAACAAATACAAAATAAACACAACAGAACTTGGCATGAGAACAAGCCGCAGCCGCTGCATTGGAGAACTTCTTAAGGCCCCCATACATCAGAGATTGATTGCAGCAATCGTGCAATTTGCAATCGATTGTGTATAAAAAAAATTTCCCTTTTTCAAACGATTGTGGCAATTCTGCAATCGATTGAAAAAGGGAAAGATTTTTATACACAATCGATATTTTAAGTATGTGAATAAGATGCACATTTTGAGCGAGAAAGATGCTCAGCCGAGTCATCCCCGGGACCTGGCACACTGGCAAGGGCTGAGCTGCGACTTGAACAACTGTGTGCATCTTATTTGCATAAAACAATGGATGCAACAAGACTACTCTGCTAGATTACACTGATCAATTTGCTGTGCAACATTTGCTCATCTGTATGCTAATGAGTCTGAATCGATATACGAAGTGATATGATACGAAGTGATATGACGCAGCTGGCTAGACTTTTTCTCATGCCATATTCCGGTGTGTGTCTTCTGTGACTTTGTACATGTTTAAAACTTGTTTCTGTGTGTCTAAATGCACAGCTCAGCATCTGTAGTACACATTGGGCCTGCCAGACTTTTCGCCTATATCGCGTATTTTAGCTGCGGAAACTTTTCGCGCGCATCCCAACGATACGCCGTATTCAATTCCAAAGACGCAAAAACGCCACCCGGTGAATGCAAAACAGCCCAAAAATGCTGTCAGAAGTGGGGAAATCAGCCTGAGACCCCATAAAAGAGGTCCTAACATTGGGGATCAATGTACATGCCCCCGGTTAGCCGTAATAAAGCTATTTGGGGTGCTTAAGGGGTGTTCATTTCTTCTAATTAGCGTCTTTGCACAAGTGGTGAAGAATAGCATTAAGCATTTTTTTTTTGTCATACATATGCATACTTGTTTGACAGCGTACTATGGACTTGATTTTAGAAATTGATGCAATATCGATGTTTACCCAGTTGAGCAATTATCAGTAATGTGCCCAGGTGTCTTGAGACGAACTGGGCATGTGTGAAGTTTAATTTTTGCTCGCAGTGAGGATTTATTCTTAAATTGATTGATAGGCAGGGGGTGTTGACTCAAACGCAGGTGCATTGCGAGCGTTTTTGGGGCGTGTCTGTGACTGCGATCCCGTGCACAGTAAAAATGGCTCCGGCCTCTCTGCACGACCATAAGGTTTGTCAGAATGGTGATCATCAACTGATCTGTGACTGATGCTACATCTTTGCGGTTGCACACAGTCCCTTGGATAGACACAAGGGGGATGAGGCTCGAGGACCTGTACCTGCCAGGGACCCTAAAAAAATGGGTGTATAGGGCCCCATGATTTCTGTTGCCGGCCCTGTTAATACCTAACAATATATCCTAACACGATACAAAAATAATTTAGGCTCTGACATATTCTAGATAAATTGGTCTATTAAAGACCCAGTGATTATAATATCTATTTTCACGTCATAGATTTGGAGCAGGAATATACCATGGTCTTTTATATACGTATTTACTGATGTACAATCGGAACACCTACTGCAGAGGTGACCCTTTCATCCAGATTGTGTACTAATAGTATTGGTTTATCTTGTTGTTTTTTACCAGTTGGAAGCATAATGTCTGTCATTTATATATTTTTTATATTTCAAATATATCATTTGTTTTATTCTTTCATTAAATTCAGTATATTTCATACATAAGCGCTCTTTGGTTGGATAGTCATTTTACTTATTTTATAAATACAAATCTTGTAATAATTAGAATCTGTTGAAGATAAATGATTGCAGATTATTTCAGGTTTAATATTTAATATTAAGTGGGATGAACAGATGAGACCACAATTAGGAGCAGCTCATATGATTTAGATGTTGATACTGCGTAAAGTATTCTTTCATTGCACCTGAATTATATATGGTAAAATATCTAATTAAATATAATTTAGAATAGAAATACAATACTATAATAATCCCTCTAAGGGAGTTAACACCATTCTGTCAAGTGTTATTTGTTCATTGTTGCACGGTTTATCTTATTATTTAATTTCCTGGGTATTAACAGAAGTAGGAATGACAATCGATAGTAATCAACCATTGATTAACTGCCGATGGTTTTGACATCGGCAGGGAGCCAATGGTTCTCTGCCATCGATGGGCGAGTGGGACCCAATGGTTGTTTTTTCATGGTACGGAGCTTAGCCCCACCCCCATTTCTGATTGGCCCACGGCCGCTGTGCACCCAGCAGCAGTGGCCATTGATGGGTACAAACTATTGATTGTTCACCATAATGGTTTTTGTGCCATCAATGGTAATCACAGATGGAACCTTCATTGGTGACCATCAATGGACACCCCACTGATGGCCATGCCTAAACAGAAGTTGAATCTTAGCTGTTCCAGAGATAGTGAAGCAATATACTGAAGCTGGATAATGATAGTAGCAGCAGCAAATTTGTCATCACTGTCCTTTAGGGATGGCCATTGACTATCGATAGCTAACAATCATTGATGGATAACTACCAGTAGCGGCTCCAGGCACGGGCAAGCCGGTCCGTCACCCGGAGCGCTACTGTTTCTGGAGGGCGCAGGAAACGCCCACCTCCCACCCAGCGCTATAGGAGATATTTAAGCTCAGGGGAAGGGAGCAGAGGAGGGAAGGGGCGGCAACACAGGATGGCGCTGGGCGCAGCACAGCCTAGCGCCGGCCCTGGTAACTACTAATGGCCAATGGTTTTGCATTTGATGGAAGACTATGACCCGATGTTTCCCCCTCCCCCTCAGGGCATGGAGCTTAGCCCCACCAGGCCACAAGGACTGCCAGCAGCAATGGCCTTCGAGTGGTACAAGCCATCGATGATTCACCATAGATTATTTTGTGCCATCAATGGTGACCATCGATGCACTGCACACCAATGGCCATCCATACTGTCCCTTAGCTAAGGCAAGCTATTTGAAGCTAGGGCAAGTTACTGGCCAAAAGCTAAACTGTTTACCTGCACTGGCTAATACCCCTTTCAGACATACCGAGATTCCTGGGAATTTGGCCTGCCTCGGCCAAATTCCAGGGATGTTGCGTATGTCTGAAAGGTACCTACCCGGGAACATGTTCCTGGGTAGACGACCCTCCAATCCACCAGGGAATTTCCCAGGACCTAAGTTTCGGAAAATTACCCTGCTCATGTCTGTATGGTACTACCCGGGAATTTGCTCCTGGGCTTCACCAAACAGCTCCTGATCGGCCGGCCACGACTGCCTGTTGCATGGTCATGACATCAGCAGCAACCAGAATGAGACAGGAGAGACGCTGGACATATTGCAACAGAACCGCGATCTGGAATTGGTGAGGAGAGGGGACAGGAGAGGAGTGGCAATAAAGGCCTTTATTAAATAACACTTTGTTTTGAAAACACAAATGTTGTGCCATATTTTTTTTAAGTTACACCATTGAATTAATGTTGCATGACCTCATTAATGTGTGCCAGGAAGCGTCCACTTTAAATGAGAAAACTGTGATTGTCTATGTAGAAAACAGAAAAACCCTGCTTATGTCTGAAAGGGGTCTACCTGGGAGCTTCCCAGGTAGAAGCTGTAGTGTGAAAGAGGGGTCTCGACCAAATACCTGGGAATTTGCATAGGAGAAATTCCCGGGTCTGAGCAGGAAATTTTCTGGGTCATATGCCTGAAAGGGGATTAGTAATGGCCAACCAGTACAGGTAGTGATGGATAGTTCACAAATTATCAGTTCAAAATGAACTAATATTCAAAGTGAACTAGTTAATTTAATTCACAGCTCTGGCAATGATTAGTTAATCAGGAACTAAAGCAAGTGGGAGGAGTTAGACAGAGTGAGATAGAGCACAGCAGCTCCATTAGGCTTAAGCTGGCCATATACACTACAATTATCGGGGCGATCCGCCTGATATCCGCAGATAGCCCCGATAATTGTAGTGTGTGTGCGGGTGACCGAGGGTTAAATATTGCTCGGTCGGGCATGCCGGATTGTCCAGGATGCCCGTCTGATGTGATATTTAAGAGGTAAACTGTCAGCTGCATCTGGCAGTATATACCCAGCCGCGGCTGACAGACAGACATTTCCTATGTTCCTTCCCATGGAAGGAGCAGGGAAATGTCTCCTCCCCTGGGGGCAGAGCGCAGATGTCGGGCTAATACACTGTGAGAAATCTCAGAATGTAGGCCGCGGACATCTGCGGCTGGCATGCTGACAGATAAAATGTCTGTCGGTCTGACAGACATTTTATCTGGACGTGTATGCCCAGCTTTACTCACTGTCTCACTCCCACTGGCTTTTTAGTTCCTGCATGTGTGTACTTGCTGCTGGTCCTGGTACTGGGTTCTGAACCTTCCTGCTGTACGAAATATTCTACTTTGCTTGTAGGTCTGCTACTGCAGCTTCACTGCTTTTCAGCTAGCACTTTTCAGTGTTACATAAATGGCAGAAGCTAATTGGTTGCATTGTGTAACTTCTCCACTTTATCTCTCTCTTAGTCAGTGGTTACCAAACTAGGTGCTGTGGCACCCAGGACCAAATCAAATTATTTTTGGTCAGTGGGATAGGCAAAACCAGTGCTGGTGGCTGCCAATCCTAAAAAATGTGGATAAACAGAAGCATAACCATATCCACCACCACATAATTGAACCTAAGGATGACAGGTAAGAGCAATTTACTTCATTGAATCATTTCTGCTCAATTTCTTAATTAAAATATTTTAGCCAAGAGTGCCAATAAACAATTGCAGATAATCTAGAGTGACGTGATTCAAGGTGGTTTGGGAACCACTGCTTTAAGGGGTAGATGTACTAAGCCTTTGAGAGAGATAAAGTACCAACCAATCAGCTCCTTATTGTCATTTATCAAACACAGATCAGTACAACCAGGAGGAAGATGTATCAAACCTTATGGGGGAGATGTACTCATACTAAGCCTTGGAAAGAGATGACAGGTGCTGATTGGATGATACTGTATCTCTTTCCAAGGATTAGTATGAGTACATCTCCCCATAAGGTTTGATACATCTTCCTCCTGGTTCTACTGATCTCAATTTTATAGGGGGATGTATCAAACTTTCTAAAGAGGACAGGTAGAGAACTTGCCCATAGCAGCCAATCCACTTCTAACTGTCACTTTAATGTATATGATAAATGATAGATAGAAGCTGATTGGTTGCTATGGGCAACTTCTCCACCTATCCTCTTTAGAATGTTTTATATACCTTCCCCTTGCTTTTTGCAGTGGCCTACAATATTGTCTGTCACCAAATAGATCAACTGCTAGACAGTAATTTGTAACTAATAGTGATTTAAACAACTATTAGTGTAGGGACTCAATTTGATTAGAGTTCAGTCTATGCAAATTAAGAGCACAATAGAATTATGGGTTAAGACTATGTAAATTAAGAACACAGTAGGATTACAGGTACAAGATATACAGACTAGATTCACTGCAAAAATTCTAGGTATAACAAAGGAAGCTGAAGCATCAAGAAGAATGCATCATTTTAGCTTAAATTGCTACATGTTTGAAAAAGCAACACAAAGCTGTCAGGAATTGAAAATGGGAAACCCCTAAACTTCAAGCTATTACAAAATAATCAACAAATACCAAACTCTTCCTTAACATTGGCTAAACATTAGTTTCAATAGGGATCTAGTGTTGATCACTTTCTTTCTCTATCAAGGAGATCTTTGTACTGACGGGAGCCAACCCTATACAAATTAGGAACACAAATGGATTCTGGGTACAGACTATGCAAAATATAATGACTAAAAATTCTAAGTTCAGTATAAGAAGCTGAGGAAAGTTTTTTTTGATTGAAAAAAGCAGTCTTTGGAGAAAGACAGAAAACATTTCATTTAAGTACATTGTCGCAACACAGATACACAACAAAACATTAATCACGTATACATTATTGTACATTACTAGACATATGGGATAAAACAGTCTATACAATTCACTCATTAATTAGACAATACAAAACTCAAAAAGGTCAATGTGTGTGGTAGGGAAAAAGGAGGAAGGGAGTGATTCAAATGCCCAAAACTTAATTTAAAGACAAACACTAAAGACGCGTATCCACTAGACGATTAAAATGAGCGATTGAACGAATTATGACATCGTTATCGTTCAATCGCTCATTAATCATAAAGTAAGATGTCAAAAACGACCAGTGAGGCACACTCCTGGTCGTTTTCGACATCGCTCATCGCTTGAACATGTCGGTCAAACTGACTATCTCGTCAGGTTGAGCATGTTTGGGGATGAGGGAGGGTGCCTGTACTGAACAACATATCGTTCAGTGTGGGCACTGCGCAGCATAATGAATGACTGAACGATAACATTATCATTCAGTCCTTCATTGTCAGTAAGTGGATACGTACCTTTACATAAGAAGAGTGCGTGAATAGAAACGAGTTACTGTATAACAGTCTTACAGTCTTTGGACAAAGATAGCAAAAACACATAAAACATTATATTTAAGTACATTGTCACAGCACAGACACACCACAAAACATGAATCATTCAGACATATGGCATAAGATATTCTATACTATTCACTCATTACTTAATAATATACAACACTCAACAAGGTCAGTCGGTGTGGTAGGGAAAAAGGGCAATAAAGTGAGTCACACTCCCAAAACTTTATTGAAAGACAAACACTTATATTAGGAGAATGCATAAATAGAAATAAGTTTAAACATAAAATCATGCAATTTGAAGGTGGATGCAGACAACCATAACACTAACCAAACCCTTTCACTGCATTAGATGGCCTTAACATTCTACACGGACCTAGTGTTGAGCACTTTCTTTTTCTATCAAGGAGATCTTTATACTAACTCGAGTCTACTTTATACAAATTATGAACACTGATGAAATCTGGGTATGGTGTATGCAAAATATAATGACTGAAGAATTCTAAGTTCAGTATAAGAAGCTGAGGAAAGTTTTTATGATTAAAAAAAGCAGTCTTCATTTGGATAAAGATAGCAAAAAAAACACATAAAACATTACAATCAAGTTCATTGTCACCGTTAGGGGGGTATTCAAATTGGAGCGAAAATTCCGTGCTGGAGTTTTCGCTCCACATTGGAGGTTTTCCGGGGATAAAGTATCGGGCACATGCTCACTTTATCCCGGTATTCAATTACAAATCAACGAAAACGGGAGCCAGCAAAAAGGTAAGTATTGCCAAAAAATTTGAATTTTCGGGAAATATTCCAGGGACCCCCCTAAAGATCACATATACAAAGAAGAAAAGTAAGTAGCTTTAATGGGCGCACTGGGACCCACGTTGGTAATTTAAAATGTAATATTTTTAATATGCATGCATTAAAATCTCATTATATTAAATTTGCTAAGATGGTGAAATAAAAAGATAGAATTGTGCAAAAGAGATGAAAATTAATTTGTACTATAAAATATGCAACACAAAACTGTTGTCAATTTGTCATTGTTTCAATATGATCAGTGTTTAGTAGCACAGTGGTTCATTACTTATTATTGTTTATTCTGTTATTTATGTTGAAAATAATTATTTCTTAAGGTTAAATGCCTTCATCAGCTCTTAGAAGGAAGTAGCAAATTGTATCAAACAATGCAGTGACTAATATTGTGTATAGTCAGTTTTCCAAACTGAAACAATGTCTTCTCTTCCTATACTTAGATGCCTTATCCTTATGTATTGCCATGCAAAGCTTATAGTGAATATTTGTTAGCTATGCAGTATACACAAATATATGTTGTAGCTGAGTCTCTTAGCTGTAAGGTTAAATCCCACACAGCAGGTATATGTTAGTATATAATTGGTCAACACACCTAGTATTAATGGGTCTCCACTACATGTGATATATAATAGTAGTAGTTCCCATTATATCATGTGTGTGTGAATCACATACCATAAAATAAAAGGATTTTATAGGTAAAAATGTTAACCTTTGCAGCTCTGGGTATTCATGTATACAATAGTGCAGCTGAACCTTTAGGCAATTGCAATCATGCCCAGCACTTTGTATAGTACATGTATCATTTTATACATCAGTAGCTGGAGCATAGGCCTCATATATTTAGCATAGCTATCACTAACTGTAGGCAATAGCAATTAGTCTCAGCACTATGTATAGTGCATATATCATTTTACTTTGACATCAATGGCTGGGATTTATATCAATTTAGCAACATATTTAACATTGGATTTTAGTTACATGACATTGACAATCAGTTACAGATAGCCTACAGCCATTTCACCAGTCAGGCTTTCTCAAGGCATCACATGTCATGTCATTTCCTTTTCCTTAAATCCCCTTCCCTAAGTTCTGATTGGTTGTCAGCAAATCAATCATGTTTAACATTATTTGAATGGTAGTATAAGCTTAATAGTAATCCACCAACATCCACTTCTTAAAACATAAATATGAACAATTTATTTAATTATATTAAGTATAATGTTAAAACACATCCTCTGATGTTTTTATTTGTGATTTCTCAGACAGATATCCTATATAAAATTAGATTTTGAGTTTATCCATTGCAAACATATAAATTATTCCTTTATGTCAGATTTTCTATATCTTTCCATTTGATGTCCAATTTAATCAGATATATTTATATATCTCTGTCATATGGGGTGGTGATATTTCTACCTTGATGGAAAGAAGTATGCATAGTGACAGTGATTTATGTTCCCTAAATTCTGATTGGTTGCCAGCAAATCAATCATGTTTAATATTATTCGAATGGTAGTATAATCTTAATAGTAATCCATCAACATCCACTTCTTAAAACATAGATATGAACAATTTACTTCATAATAATAAGTATAATGTTAAAACACATCCTCTGATGTTTTTATTTATGATTTCTCAGACAGATGTCCTATATAAAATTTGACTTTAAGTTTATCCATTATAAACATATATATTATTCCTTTATGTCAGATCTTCTATATCTTTCCATTTGATGTCCAATTTAATCAGACATTATTTTTATATTTATACATATCTCTCATAGGGGTGATGATATTTCTATCATGATGAAATTAAGTATACATAGGGACAGTGACATATAAGACACGTATACCAATATATATCCAATGTATATCACAATCCATCTCCATCCATCTAGCAATATCATGGTACATTTTATAACAATGTTCAACATTCATTATTTCTAAATAATAATATTTGCGGCTATGAAGAGTGGTGAAGAATAGTACTTAGGTATAGTTTTTTTTTTACAAAAAAAAATCTATCAAATTTGGTGTACATGAAAATGGGGGTAAGCATATTTTTGAACTCCCTAAAATGATATTTAAAAATTCTGCAAAAAATGCACCTGCTGCTACTCCTGCAATGAAGAAAACACCTGCGGCATTTAATGGAACCCCTCTGGAATCAATTTTGCTTTTTTTGAACTGTGTTCCCTATTTTTTTTTTTTTTAAACCCATTAAACATAATTTTTGGGGTTGTCCTGATTTTTTTTTATAAAAATGTTTTTTTAACACAAATCTTTTTTATTGGTCATTCCCAGGGGTGCAGGCTATTTTTTTTAAGCCTTCATCCCTAAACCCCAATTCTGCACTTACTTTTCGCCATGTAAAACATGGTAAAAAGTTATCCCCGTTTTTTTACAAAGACATTTTTCGCACCGGCAAAAAGTGTTTGTAATTGAATACGGGGATAATTGACACATGCGAAAATGTCATCTTCAGATGGCGTTAGCTGTAGAGGCCAATATCTAGAATGCAGAAAAATCTGGAATATTGGTAAATTTGGCAGCATCGCATCCCCTATAGAAACCTATGGGGGATGCGGCTGCCAGCGGCAATGTAGGGATCACAGCAGGTACAGTCAGGTGCATAAATATCGGGACATTTACAGAATTTTCATATTTTGGCCTCTATTCACCACCACAATGGCTTTGAAATGAAACAAACAAATGAAGCTTAAGCATCAAGAAGTATGTGTCATTTTAGTTTACATTTCTACATGTTTGATAGGTGTCAGGAATTGAACTCGGGAAATTCCCAAATCACTCCTGGCCTTGCGGATGAGAAACTCAACCGCAGGCTTCTGGTCGCATTGGCGATGGACCATCGCGACCATCATCCTGCAAGCTCGTATAGGCTGTGGGTGGTGACCCACAGCTATACAAGTGTCCAGGAGGACGCTCCATATTTATGGAGGTGGGCCCTGATTCAGAGCGAGCGCTCTGGTCAGAGCGTCCGGCTCTGAATCAGGGCCCTAGTGTTTTCTAATTTTCTGTTGCAATCAGGATACTATAATATTCAGACAATGATATATGCTCAGAAACCCGTAATACCTGGTGTATGAATGTGTACACATTTATCAGTAAAGTACTGTGATAATTCACATGTTGTTAATTGTATATGGTTTATAATTGGACATTTAGGGTTCCAATAATTATCGTTGATTGAGGATACTAAAACTTTAATCCATTTTGCTATTACCTCCCACAATTTATACATATCTTTAGACTACTGGTAGCCTCATATCTTTTTTCGCACTCTCAACGGTACTGGTCTGCTGGAGTCAGACACCGTTTTACCGACAGCAGAAGCACTCATTAAAGTGAACTGAGAAAGTCTTTTAGTGTACTCTCATCATATCTTCTCTGCACGGTGATTTTGGAAGTAAGAGATTTGAAAGCAGATGCATGACTTCATCAGTCCTCTTTTTTTTCCTGCTACTTACTATTTCTTTCTTACTATTATAACTGCCAATGAGGGTGTGGAACACTCATTTGTCATTAGATGCTTTTTAGCAGATTATTAAAAAGTAGAATCTGACTCCTCTGGATGAGCAGCTCTTTTAAACCAGGGTTTTATTTCTGCCAAGTCTAATTCGGGAGAGATATGATTGATCCTCAATACACATCTGCATAAAGAAATTAGATACTAATGATCAATATTTCTATATATATGAAGCCCGTAGAACCATTTACAATAAATGTATTTATTGTGGAAAAACTAACTACATAAATTACTTTTTGCCCTTAGACAAATCATTATGATCACACTGACAACATTTCCAGGGTTGAATTAGTTTGTATGAAAATAATGCCCTGGGGAGCTGTGATGATCAATGAATGATGATGTTCAATATGATTCTGGTGTGATGTATTCTATGTGCTTTACATTTTGAAAATATAAGTTTCATTTTAATAATATAATATAATAATAAAAACTGTTTTTAACAGATGACATTAAGTTTGTGCCCCCAGAAAAAAAGAGTTTTTTTTTTCTCTCTTGTACAATACTGTAACTGAACTCTAGGGGAGCACCACCAGCTTTATTTGTTTATGGCATTTAACTAATCGAACGAAAATGATGACTTATCCATATTTACTGATGCTATACAACCTGAAACTCTTGCCATAATTATATTTAATTGCCTGTGCAGAGGCACTCTTCCTACACTGACTATAAGCATTTAGAAAACCAGGATCAAACATTCTTCTTGATGCCTCAGATTCATATGCTGCACCCAGATTTCTTCAGGGATTCTAGCCTGCATAGCTTGTCCTGTAGTCCTATTGTGCTTGCATAACTTTTATCCAGGATTCTATTGTACTTTTACTTTGCATAGACTGTAATCAAATTGGGTTCTTAATTTGCATAAAGTAATCCACTGTTTGTGCAAAAAATCTACTTGATAGAGCAAGGAAGTGATCAAAACTAGGTAACTTTAGAAAATTAAGACCAACTAATGCAGAGACAGGGTTTGGTTAGTTCTTTGAATACCACACCCACTTCAAATTGCATGATGTTTTGTTGAAACTTTTTTCTATTTATGCACCCTCCTAATAAAAGCATTTGTTTTTCAACAAAGTTTGGGGCATGTGACTCACTTTATTGCTCTTTTTTCCCTTCCACCTTCATTGACCTTGTTGGGTGTTTTATTGTTTAAGTCAGAGGTTAACAAATGCCATCCTCAAGGCTCCCCAACAGTTCAGGTTTTAGAGATACCCATGGTTGAGCACAGGTGGTTAAAGCAAATTGACTGAGGTATTAATTAAGCCCCTTGTGTTTAACCATGGAAATCACAAAAACCTGAGCTGTTGGGGAGCCTTGAGGACAGCCTTTGGGAACCTCTGGTTTAAGTAATGAGTGAATACTATAGAATATCTTATACCATATGTCTAGTAATGTGTTATAATGTATGAATGATTTATGTTTTGTGGTGTAGCTGTGCTGTGACAATGCCCTTTAATGTAATGTTTTATGTGTGTTTTTGCTATCTTTATTCAAATAAAGACTGCTTTTTACAATCAAAAAACTTTCCCCAGATTCTTATACTGAACTTAGAATTCTTTAGTCATTATATTTTACATAGACTGTACCCAGAATCCATCAGTGTTTCTAATTTGTATAAAGTTGACTCCTGTCACTACAAAGTTATTTTTGATAGAGGAAGAAAGTGATCAACACTAGGTGCCTATTGAAATTTAAGCTTAAGTAGTGTTGAGGAAGAGTTTGGCAGTTGTTGGCTCTTAGTTTGAGCTTCTGTGGTTTCTTCATGCAGATTCTTTTTGTTGCTAATTTAAGGTTACTTACTGTCAGTACAAATAACTTCTTGATGGAAAAATAAAGTACCCAACATTAGGTAGAAACTTACAGCTGACCAATGCAGAGTAATAGTTTGGTTAGTATGTTGTTGCCCACACCCACTTTTAAATGTTTTGTTGAACTTCTTTCTATTTATGCAACCTTTTTATGTAAGTGTTTGTTTTTCAATAATTTTGCCCATGTGAATAACTCCATGCCCCCTTTTACCCTATCACATCCATTGACCTTGTTGAGTATTGTACTGTTTAAGTAATGACTGAATACTATAGCATAGCTTAAGCCATATATCTAGTGATGTGCTATAATGTATGAATTATTCATATTTTGTGTTGTAGCTGTGCTGCAACAATGCACTTGAATGTAATGTTTTATGTGTGTTTTTTTCTATCTTTATGCCAATTTTTTTCAATCAAAAAAATGTTCCTCAGCTTCTTATACTGAACTTAGAATTCTTTAGTCATTATATTTTGCATAGACTGTACCCAGAATCCATTAATGTTCCTGATTTGTATAGGGTTGACTCCCATTAGTACAAAGGTCTGCTTTATAGAGAAATAAAGTGATCACCACTATATCCCTATTGAAACTTATGCTTAGCCAATGTTGGGGAAGAGTTTGTTTTATGTCAATTATGTTATTTTGTTTTGGGGATTTCCCTTGTTCAATTCCTGACACCTATGAGTTGTTATTTCAAACATGTAGAAATATAAACCAAAATGACACATTCTTCTTGATGCTTAAGCTTCATTTGATACACCTAGAATTTTTCAGTGAATCTAGTCTGCATATCTTGTTCCTGTAATCATATTGTGTTCCTAACTTGTATAGTCTTAACCCAGAATTCTATTGTGCTCTTAATTTGCATAGACTGAACTCTAATCAAATTCCTAATTTGCATAAGATTAACATCAGACCGTACAACAATCGCCTTGATAGAGAAAAAAAGTGCTCAACATTAATGCTGGGTACACATCTGCTAGGTGTTGGCCAGTGTGTACAGACAATATGTCTGTGAACAACATCGTTCGCAGACATATCGCATTGGCTGTGCTGCACAGCCGATGGACAGATATGTCTGCAGAACGCCCGTACACACACAGTGGCAGCCATGGGGTGCTGGATGGCCAACCCACCTCCCTGCCAGTGGTACCCGCGGCTGCTGGATAGATGATGGTCATTCAGTTTGTATGAATGACCATCATCTAAAGATATATCTGCAGATCACTCGATCTGCAGATATATCTTTCAGGTATGTATCCACCTTAAGTCCCTCTATAACCTTAATGCCAACTATTGCAGAGAAACAGTTTACTAGTGTTTTATTGCTTGCGCCAACTTTCAAATTGTTTAATGTTCTGTTAAAGCTCATTTCTATTCATGTACACTTCTAATATAAGTTTTTGTCTTTCAATAAAGTTTTGGGCATTGACTCACTTTATTACCCTTTTTCCCTACCACACCCACTGACCTTTTTGAGTGTTGGATTGTTTAAGTAATGAGTGAATAGTATAAAATTTCTTATACCATATGTCTGAATAATTAATGTTTTGTGGTGTATCTGTGCTGCGACAATATACATAAATGTAATGTTTTTTGTGTTTTCTGCTATCTTTACCCAAAAACAGGTATTTTTTTTCAATCAAAAAAACTTTCCTCAGCTTCTTATACTGAACTTAGAATTCTTTAGTTATTATATTTTGCATAGACTGTACCCAGAATCCATCAGTGTACATAATTTGCATAAAGTAGATTCCAGTCAGTACAAAGAATAGAGTAAGAAAGTGATCAACAATAAGGGGGTATCCAATTACCAACACTAAAGTAGCACTGCTAATTGATCACGGCAGGGCTTGTGAACAAGCCGGAAAGGCGAAACGATATACCAGATATACCAGGCTACTTCATCTATTGACAGTAACATAAGTATTTGTTTTTCCTCCTCTCCCCACACACCCACATTGACGCTGCCATTCTATGTCGCAGGAGTTGCGGATAAGTGAACATACTATTGTAGGATAACTGACAAGCCAGTTTTATGTTCTCTCCTGGGTCTATTCTTATGTATTGAATGAATGGCTATGCTTGCTGACTTAGTACAGTGTGACTTCTGCTTGCGTGTATAGTATCACTCTGAGGTGATCACAGTGTGTGGAGGCTCAACCACTATAATTTTGCTGTATTCTGTGATATACCTCTTGTTTGCCGTGTGTCATTGCATTTAGCTTTAGTTTATACCTGAAGTGTTGAACAGGTGATATACTCCTGCAGCGGGTGGAGTAAACCTGTCAACCATTTTACTATTCTGTGTTCTGTGATAAACTATTACACTGCAATTTGTTATTTTCTTTCTCTTTATGTAACTAGATAAGACTTGAACTGTTGACCACCGATATACATGAAGGTGGGTGGTCTCCATTCATTTTGAAAATTATCAGAGACCGATATAACTGCAATTCTCTTTGTTGCCTATGGACAGCATTTCTATCTATTTTTCTGTTGCAATCAGGATACTATAATATTCAGACAATGATATATGCTCAGAAACCCATAATACCTGGTATATGAATGTGTACATGTTTGTCAGTAAAGTACTGTGATAATTCACATTTTGTTAATTGTATATGGTTTATAATTGGACCTTTAGGGTTCCAATAATTATCGTTGATTGAGGATACTAGAACTTTAATCCAATTTGCTACTACCTCCCACAATTTATACATATCTTTAGACTACTGGTAGCCTAATATCTTTTTTCACACTTTCAATGGTACTGGTCTGCAGGAGCCAGACACAGTGTTACCGACAGCAGAAGCACTCATTAAAGTGAACTGAGAAAGTCTTTTAGTGTACTCTCATCATATCTTCTCTGCACAGTTGTTTGGAAGCAAGAGATTTGAAAGCAGATGCATGCCTTCATCAGTCCTCTCTTTTCATAATACCTGCTACTTACTATATTGTTCTTACTATTATAACTGCCACTGAGGGTGTGGAACACTCATTTGTCATTAGATGCTTTTTAGAAGATGATTAAAAGTAGCATCTAACTCCTCTGGATGAGTAGCTTTTTTAAACCAGGCTTTTATTTCTACCAAGTCTAATTCGGGAGAGACATGATTGATCCTCAATACACATCTGCATAAAGAAATTAGATACTAATGATCAATATTTCTCTATATATGAAGCCCGTAGGACCATTTACAATAAATGTATATGAATTTACTGTGGAAAAACACTATAAAAATTACTTTTCGCCCTTTGACAAATCATTATGATCACACTGACAACATCTCCAGGGTTGAATTAGTTTGTATTAAAATAATGCTCTGGGGAGCTGTGATGATCAATGAATGATGATGTTCAATATGATTCTGGTGTGATCTATTCTATGTGCTTTACATTTTGAAAATATAAGTTAATTATTAATAATACAATATAATAATAAAAACTGTTTTTAACAGATGACATTAAGTTTGTGCCCCCAGAAAAAATAGTTTTATTTTCTCTCTTGTACTAAATGCTTGTAATAGCAATGCATCGTTCTTAGAAATTGAACCTGCATGGGAAAACCCAAGGACTTGAAGTTGAAACCAAATAATTACCAAAAAGCCAAACTTTTCCTCTCTATTTGCTAACCTTAAGTTTCAATAGGTACCTAGTGTTGATTAATTTCTTTATCAAGGAAATCTATGTACTGACGGGAGTCAACCATATTTATTTATTATTTTATTCACAGTTTCTTATATAGCACATCATATTCCATTGCATTTTACAATTGGAATCCAAGCTGGAAATATCTAATGCAAATTTGGATCACTGAAGGATTCTGGGTACAATATATGCAGTTTAGGAACACTGAGGATTTTTAAATGCAGTTTATACAGAATGAAAACACCAAAGAATTTGAACTACAGTCTATTCTGATTACAGATGTGTCCTTATACACCTAGCCTTAATATGTTGTGCTGTGCGAGTGAGACTCCAGGTCCCATGCGACTCGGCTTATGCTGAGCATCTTTATTGCCCAGATGTGCATCTTATGCACAAGTGGATGCGACTAACCACTGCACTAGACTGCGCTAATTAATTTGATATGCAACCCTTGTATATATGTGTGTGTCTGAGTCTATATGAAGTTCATCAGAACTTGATGTGAAATAAGCAGCATCAGCTACATCGTAGCACTTTGAATACAGATTCACACTCTGTGCACACAGATGTGTCCTCATACATTCTTGCTGCAGTCATGTCAAACAGCCCCTATTGGTGCACCAGGTCTCGTGCGACTCTGCTTGCGCCAAGCATCTTTTTCTTTTAAACATTTTTATTGAGGCATTACAATACATATCAGATCAATATACAAAGTGAAAATAAATGTCACACGCCATCAAAAAAAATGAAAGAAAATAGAACCCATGGAATCAGTTGGGTTTCACAGCAGCCCATATAATTCAAGTACTAATAACAAGAACAACTTAGCAATACAGACATGAAGTAACAAATCATAAAATTAAGATAATCAAAGCTAAGCTGCACATTGTCAAAGAAGTGACTTAGGTCGATCATATGGCTGGGCAAGATGATCCATGGAGGAGGCGTCTGCCATCGGGAAGAAAAAAAAAGTCAACCCCTAGAAATATATTGGGGGAACCCTGTGCCGCTACCCTAGTGAGGTACCAGGTGGTCTGATGCAAGCTATCACGTATTTGCTTTCTAGTTACCAGCGGCAACGTATTGATTAATATTCCCATAGTGTAAAAAAAAAAAAAAAAAAAAAAAGTCTGCCTGTCTCTCATTATTACATATTGTCTCCACCCAGGCCATTCTAAATAGGAAGGGTCATTTCTCAAAGAACACTGGCAGCTAGGGTGTCATGCATCTTTTTCATGTCTTTTTTTGCCCACAAATGTATCTTAGTCGCAATGCAATGTGACTAGGACGCACCAGGAGACTGCCCTGATTAATTGGATATGCAACGCTTGTACTGTATATCTGTGTGCGACTGAGACTCTGAATCTGTATACGATTTGCTATTAAGCAGCGCAGTTGTGTTGTGCTTCATTTACAGACTCAGCTGCACACTGAACTGTTATCTGCTGACTGGGGAAGGGCTTGAACATTATTGAATGGTGTTTTTTTTCCTAGGGTGACTCCTATTACTTCTTAATCATCCTCCTGAGCTTACATGGTGCATGGCAACTGGAGCCGGCTTTGTGATGAACCTGTGGATGTAAATATGGAACAATTTAGATATTATATAATGCAGATTTTTCTTTTTTGTGAAGTTCAAATGTGTGGTGTTCATGGCATATTTATATACATACATGTGTCAGACATGCAATCAACAAAGTAGAGTGCATTATGCTTATTTAAAAAA
This sequence comes from Taudactylus pleione, assembly GCA_031769625.1. Lineage (NCBI taxonomy): Eukaryota > Metazoa > Chordata > Amphibia > Anura > Myobatrachidae > Taudactylus > Taudactylus pleione. The sequence continues at coordinate 4,041,976 of JAUIMM010000024.1, read as the reverse complement.
GTGTCCAACATTATATACATGCAATTAGTGAAATAGTGTTGAGAAAGACTGAGGTAGAGAAAGAGACAAGTCAGTATCTTGCACATTCACCATTTCCTGTTTGTCATGAAGAAGTCATTGCTCTGGCTATTCCTCCTATATGTAATATATTTAGTATGGGGAGGTAGAACAACTACTGTGCCAGATGCTGATTTTTTTTTTTTCTCATGAAATATTTTCATAGAGTTCTCAACACTTTTCAATGTCGCATTACATTTATAGCATCACAGAACCCTGACTGCTGATTTGAAGGGTAAAAATGCTAAATGCAAATTATCAATGCAATTTACTCAAATCTACTGTCAAGTTGTATTAAATTCATCAATTAAAAAAAGTTTTGCCATATATAAGACTGATTGATGGCTAATATTAGATGATAGGGTTGGTAGGAATTACTGGAATATGTAGGTTGGTCAAGCTTGGCTCATTGGTGAATTGGTGAGTGAAACCTGATTCCTGATGCTGTGTCTCTGTGCCTTTGTATTGTACTGTATTGCTATTTGTTTGTCTTTCTTACATTATTTGGTTCTTGTGGGTTTTTTTCAGTGTTCAATGTCTTATATATGTGGGGGTGTGTGTTTGTAAGTGTTTTATTGTCTTTTGTTTTTGTGTGTTTTGTGTTGTATCTGATTTTTGTGTCAGGATGAAACATGCGAGAATAGTTGATGTGGAGCCTATGGAGAGTGAGGCAAAGTATCAATTTGGGTTATCTCACCAGACAGAAGAGGTGGTATAGGGAGGGGACTGAGGAGTGGAGAAGGGGATGTGGAGGGAGTGAGTCAGGAGACTGACTCTTCTGGTAATATCATAAAACTAACTGAGAGCACAAAGTCCATTATATCAACAAGGAGAATTTTGTGCTCATATTGAGTGTTGTCGCTATGGACTTTGGGTGGCCAAGCTGGCAAAACATTATTTCCCCTAAAAATCAGCTTTGGGCTGCCATATGTGCAGCTGTCAATGAACTCAGCAAAGTGACATGTTGTGTGTAGCTGCCAGCATTTCAATGATATCAAATGTTGCGTCAACATTTTCAGAGGCAAGTAGAGCAGCAATTGGTGTAGGATATTAGCCATCTCTACATATAGAGTTTACTTCCTAGTTGGAAGAACTGAAGCTAAGATTATCCAAGGAGATCCTACACAGGGTTTATGCCCAGGATACGTACTGACCAGTATCCCAATCTCTGTCTTGTGATTGTGGATGATACACACATTATTTCACTTCAAGCATGTATAGAATGTTTTAAAAGTGTCACATTTAAATAAACACAACATTGTAATCAAACACAACATTGTACTTCATGTTTTCTGCCTAACACATTTATGTATATTAATTTGCTATCTATAACCATGGTCGTATCAAGGCCAGAGCACTAGAGGCTGCTGGACATGGCACAAATCTGAAGGGGGTACAGGGAATAAATTGTTACAAAAGTATTTTGGGGGCATAACACTTGCTTCTTGCTGTAATATTTCTAGTTATGGCTCTGTCCAACACGTTTCAACTTCACAACAGCGGTAGAAAAAACAAAATCTGCATCATTTAATATCTAAATTGTCCCATATTTACATTCACAGGATCTTCTCAAATGCAGCAGCCCCAAACGCCACCCACAGCCATTGAAGTTACAGATGATGATCAAGAGGTAGCAGGTGAGTGACATTACAGTTAAAAAAACAATAAACAATAATGACCTTGCACTTGCCCCTTGTCCCTCATTAGTCAACACAAGCAAAAGTATCAAATAATTTATCAAGGCAATAGCATATTTAAAGACTTTAGTGACCTCTCATCTGGTAGATCCTGTAGATGGGTCCAAGTGTCAAGTGAATAGGTTGCTTCTCATATCATCAGCCCCACTGTGCAATGCCATGATTGGTGGTATCATTCAGCAGGAGCTTGGCTTATAATGAATCAAAGTGCCATGAATTCCATCATTAAGCATGTGGACAGAGTTGCAGTATTCACTGCAAGTTTATAGTAATTTATAACAGAGAATTTATGGTAATCCTGCAGCCGATGGGCGTCCTACTTAGACGGCAACCATCTGTGGCTCTAATACATTACTGTGCACCATCAATCGGCACATCGGCTGCACCATCTGACATTAGAGTATCCCTATGGTTATCAATGCCAGTGGAACTGCGTTTTTTGACGCATTCCTTGACAGTGATGTTCCCCTAACACACCTACCGCCGATAGCCACTCCACAGTCACTGCCCAGGTATCCCCATTGGAGTTGCATGGATCTCCATGCAATTCCTATATATGTCCCCCAGCGGTAACCATCGGTATGCATGCGCAGTGCATCTCGCACGCATGTGCAGAATTAAAACATATCCGAATTACTTATCTGCTACAGATCTCTTACGTGTTACTGGAACATGTTACTGACTGTCTTTCTGCCATTTCATCCTGAATGTCCACCTCAAAGTCAATCTTTCAAAGACAGAGCTAATAATATTCCCAATATTCACGCCCTCATTATCTCCCGCTTTGACTATTTCAATAGTCTGCTAATTGGTCTTCTCTAAACAAAATTTCACTTGTGCAATCTATTTTGAATGCATCAGCTACACTGATTTCCCTTGCAAAACATTTTTCTGCTGCAGCTCTGCACTGTCAGACCTTACATTGACTACTGGTACTGTATTTTACCAAATCCAATATGAAATACTTCTGGTAACATAAACAACACTACACCAACATACATCTCTTTTCTTGTCTTAACATAGTTCCCAACTTGCTCTGCACAAGATCTGTATCTCTCATCCACACTCATTACCTACTCCCATTCCCAATTACAGGACTTTTTCTGATCTGTACCCACTGTGTGGAATGCCCTTCCTCGCACAAGTCTTTTCTCTAGCCTCCAAACCAAGCATTCCCTGAATACTCATCTCTTCAGGTAAGCTTTTTTACATTTTAGTACCACCCATTTAACCTCCCTAATGTATTCTACCAAAATAGCTCTCCTCTACATAGTTCAAACCAAATTCACTTTTTTCATTCCATTATCAAACAACTTTTTCAGCTTAGACCAAAAATACTGCAAACATTGCTGTATGACTGGATCACACAGTCCACTACACACTTTCTACCCTTGCAATCTAGTTGTATCAGTATGACATATGTAGCATTTGTATCAAATTTCTATTTATCCATAGATTGATTGCTTGCAAACACTTACCTCTCTCTTTCTGTCTGTTAACTTAATACCCAGGAGCCCATTTATCTATTTACACAGAAAAATTTAGTTGTGACCTGAAATTTTCGCCAACATTTTTAATGCAATATGTTTAAAAATTGGACTAATGTATTAATATTTGGGTGCCGGGACAGAGCTTGCGAGAAAGCTCTGTCCTTGCGATGTGTCTGCCAGGACACACTTTGAACAAGCCCAGTAAGGCAGTGCAGAGTGTGGAGACAGAGCATGTAGTCTTTGTCTGATAGGACGCAGGCTGCATGAAGAAAGAAGATAAATGTTTGTAATAGAAAATAAACAATAATAAAACCTTGCCTGCACACAGTGATCTCTGATTGGTGGGCTGCTTCTGTAACAAAGTCAGCTGAGCTGTGAAACCAAGGGTCATGTGAGCTCCTGCAAAGTGGGTCACTCGGGACCAAAAATAATTTGAAACATTCAACTTTATTCATTTTCATTTAAAATATATTTGTTCGTGATTCAATTCCAAAAAAGCAAAACTGTAAAACAAGTATATTAAAGAAATGTATTATAAGTAAGAAAAGTGATTACAAATTTCATACTTCTACCAAGTCCAGTATGTATAAAATATCTGGATCTGCTGGATCACTGTTGTGTACAAAAGAGAAAAAAGTTACTTCAAATTCAGTGCACTAGGGGCCTGATTCAGACCCGCTCGCGAGCGCTGAGCGCTTGCAAGCGTGTCGATGTTGGCCAAGTGGCGGCTCCGTCGTGCGCATGTGCGAGACCCGCATAGTGATGGGCAAGCCGCCACTATGGGTCTCGCTGCAAAGGGGGCATGCTATCGATGTTGAGTGACAGCACGCCCCCTTTGGTGGGCGTGCCGGGGGCGTTGCTGCCCAGACGGAGGCGTTCCCATGGGAACGCCTACCGTCTGGGGCCGGCCTCACTGACATCACAAATGATGTCAGTGGGAGTGCTTTTGGCTCTGATAGAGCCAAAAGCACTCCAGGGCTTGCGACAGACGAGACCCTGCCACAAGGGTGGGTCCCTGCCACCATCTTTTTGGCTGCTCACTTTAGCTGTGGGTGGTCACCCACAGCTATGCGAGTGGCCAGGAGACCGCTCTAAAAAAAAGAGAGGTAGGGCACTGATTCAGAGCGAGCGCTCGGCTCTGAATCAGGCCCTAGGTTCAAAAAGTTAGATTAAAAAATATAGCTTTCATTTATTTAAATTCAATTACAGTTCAGCAAAATTATTAAAATACATGCAATGCAAAATAAAGTGAGAAAATACATGAAAAATTAAAAGAAAGGTTGTGCTTGCCATCTTTTTATCCAATACTATATAGCCTCCTTTGTATTATAATCAATAATGCTTGGTTATGTGTTTAGTAAAGTAACGAGTTCAGGAATGTATTAAATGAGGAGGGAGTCCGTGTGCAGTCTCCATCCAGGTCCCCTCCTCCCTCGCTGGCAGGGCAAGTGAGGGCACTGTGCCAGAGTCTACTGCGCATGCACTGGTTTGGGAAAATGGCGTCGTGGCCATTTTTTTGCCAATTTCTGTACTGAGCATGCACAGATTGCTGGGAAAATGGCCACTGTGCCATTTTTCCTGTGATTTGTGCAGTGCTGCCACTGCAGGACTATGGAGAGGTAAGTGTTACAAAACAGAAGTGCATGGTGTGCAGTGTGGGCCCTCCTGGGCGCAGGGGTTCATGTGCATCGCATGCCTTGCACCTATAACACAGCCCAACAAAAAAAAATTGTTTAGTTGCCAAAAATATATGAACACATTAGGTTATTTTCTGGTTGCTGAATTCAAAATTAAAGTTTAGAATTGCTTCTAGTTCCTAGGATAATTGTTTCCCTCAAGTAATAGGGAACTTTACCATAATGCGTACATATGGGAATCTATTGAAACATTCAGGAAGGTGAGACATGCAAATGTTCTAGGTGTTCACTCTGCGATCATTCTAGAACATTCCCCTCCATATATAAGTGATCAGCCACCCAACCAGCAGTCAGTTGACAGTTGTCTACTGTATTTTTCTTGTTTCTCGACCGTGTATCTAAAAAATTAGAGCCTATCTTGCAAAACCGATGTCAGCACAACAAAGTTACGCCAAAATCACTCTACTATGGCAACAAAATAGGTGTTGATCATTATTATAGATATGCCACTGAGTGTGTTATATTATTTTTGGTACATATAGCTATGTGTCTTTCTTAATACTCATGGTTTGTGTGGATTTTAAAATATTATATATCTCTGTCTCTTACTATGTCATTTGTCATGTAATTGTAATTTGCTTTAGTAATTTATTAATTGTCTAATTTATTGGACCCTTCAGTGGGCCCTTACCATCACATCTCCTGGTGCAGCATGTTATCAACTGGAATCATTACAGTGTATCATATGACTTTGGGGTATAACTGTGTATTATATTACCAGTTGGGGGCATTACTGTGTGGCATATTATTTGAGGACATTGCTGTTCAACAGATTAACAATTGAGGGCATTATTTTGGAGCACAGATGTGTGGCATATTACCAATTGGGGGAATTACTGTGGGGATTTGAATTTGATATATTGATATATTTTGCATTGTTTGGTGGTTACATTGTTAACTATATAATGTAACCATATCACCTGATTGTCCGGTAGTGCGTATACACTGTATGATCTGAAGGGAATCATTAACAAGACTGACAGATCTTCCTGCATGTACAAAAGTTCTGAAGATGCGACGAACGACGGCGCACATTGGCCCTCATTCAGACCCACTCGCGAGCGGCTGTCCGCTCGCAAGTGGGTCGATGGTCTGCACTGCGCATGCGTACGACGGAGGGAGCTCCGTCGTGCACATGCGTGAGACGCGACGAGCGAAGGACTTTCCTTCACTCGTAGTGTCTCATCAAAGGGGGCGTGCTGTCGATGTTTACTGACAGCACGCCCCCTTTGGTGGGCGTGCCGGGGGCGTGCCTGCCAGACGGAGGCGTTCCCAAGGGAAAGCCTACCGTCTGAAGCCAGCCCCACTGACATCACTAGTGATGTCAGTGGGAGTGATTTTGGCTCTGATAGAGCCAAAATCACTCCTGGCCTTGCGGTTGAGAAACTCAACCGCAGGCTTCTGCTCGCAGTGGCGATGGTCGCGATGGTCAAGACCATCGCGACCATCATCCTGCATGCTCGTATATGCTGTGGGTGGTGACCCACAGCTATACGAGCGTCCAGGAGGACGCTCCATATTTATGGAGGTGGGCCCTGATTCAGAGCGAGCGCTCTGGTCAGAGCGTCTGGCTCTGAATCAGGGCCATAGTGCGTACACACTTGACGATTTGGACGATTTGTCATTCTGATGCATCAGAATTGGCCAAACCATTCAAAATATCATCTAGAATGTAGGGGCCATTAAGAATAAAACAATTATTTTGGAAATTCTAATAGGCGCTCAGCAGCCTATTCCTACATCTTTAGTTTTTACCCCCCCAAAATAATGACTACAGGTTCTGAATAAAAGTGGAATAGGACCCTGGCGCATAAGCCAAGATGTTCAAATAAGATATCTTATTTATATATGAAAAAAATGGTTATATTCACTACATAATGAAAAGAAAAGAAGAAAATAAATGAGGTTGGAATAATATTTTCCTTTTGTAATTGTAAATAGTTGTCCTCATTCACACATCCCTCAGGATGGAAGGTATGTAGTGTATGTGTATATATATATATATATATATATATATGAACAGTAAGGGTTATCTAGAAAAAAAGGAGACAAGGGGCCTGATTCAGAGTTGGGAATAGAGGCCCTGATACAGAGCCGGACACTTTTTTTTGGTGCGGCCTCCTGGCCACTCGAATAGCTGTGGGTGACCACCCACAGCTATAGCGAGCAGCCAGGTTGATGGTCACGATGGTCAAGACCATCGCGACCATCGGGCTTGTGATGAGACCCTTGTGGTAGGGTCTCGTGGCCGCAAGTCCCAGAGAGATTTCGGCTCTAACAGAGCCGGAATCTCTCCACTGACATCACTCGTGATGTCAGTGGGGCCGCCCCCAAATGGCAGGCGTTCACATGGGAACGCCTCTGTTTGGGCAGCCACCCCCCGACCCGCCCACCAAAGGGGGCGAGCTGTCATTGAACATCGACAGCTCGCCCCCTTTGTTGCGAGACCCGGAGCGACGGATTGCCCATCGCTAGCCGGGTCTCGCGCATGCGCACAACGGAGCCGGCTTTGGAACAAATTAACATTGAATTAGATGCTGGGTCTGGGATTTTCCGGAAACCTCGATCCACTGAATTCACATCTTTATGCGTCTAAAGCATTGACTTCTGGTAAAGTCTGCACTCCTTTATTAATTTGTACCGATATGTACACTTTATTTTTCAAATATTTGTTGATGAATAAATTGCCTAAACTATATTACACTATTGTGGGGACATTGGGCCTGATTCAGACCCGCTCACAAGCGCTATGCGCTCGCAAGCGGGTCGATTGTTAGGCAGTGCGCACGCGAGCCCCTGAGCGAGCGCAAAAAGCACTCGCTCCGGCGCTCGCATCCAAAAGGGGCAGCTGTCAATGTTGATTGACAGCTCGCCCCGTTTGGAATGCGGGGCGGGGGGGTGGTTGGGCAAATGGAGGCGTTCCTGCAAGAACGCCTGCCGTTTGTGAGCGGCCCTACTGACATCACTCGTGATATCAGTAGGTGGACTTCCTGATCTATTAGAGCAGGAAGTCCACTGGGGCTTGCGGCAATGAGACCCTACCACAAGGGTCTCGTCGCAAGCCCGATGGTCGCGATGGTCTTGACCATCGCGACCATCACCTGGCCCCTAGCATAAGCTGTGGGTGGTAACCCACAGCTATGCGAGCAGCCAGGACGCCGCAACTAAAAAAGCAATTGGCCGCCCTGATTCAGAGTGAGCGCCTCTGAATCAGGCCCATTGTCTCCTTTTTTTTTCTATATATATCCATTATATATACACTGGATACCTTCCGTCCTGAGGGACGTGTGAATAAGGACTACTATTTACAATTACAAAAGGAAAGTATTATTCCAACATCTTTTATTTTCTTCTTTTTTTCATTATGTAGTGAATATGACCATTTTTTTCATATACATCTTTATTTGAACATCTTGGCTTATGCACCAGGGTCCTATTCCACTTTTATTCAGAATCTGTAGGGGCCATTAGGTTGCTCTGAGGTCCAATGTTCATGATGTTTGGTTGATGCTGCGTCCCTGGGTGTGCAGTAGATGTAATAGACAGCTTCTGCTACATTTGCATAGCTTCTCTCATCCGCTGCAAAGACACAGCACCAATTCCTCTTGTGTCCACATCTGACTCAGCTCATTATTATCCAGCTATTTGGAGTAGAAAAACTGAAATCACTGGTGATTGCTGTGATTTCAAAACCCTAAATCACATGGTGTTATTCTTGGTGAAGATGCTAAGTACCTGTGGCTGGTGTGTACCAGGTTAAAAACAAAGGAAATGTGACCCTTAGCAGGGCCGCAATTAGGGGGGGGGCTAGGGGTGCATGTGCATCGGGTGCCAGATTTGAGGGGGTGCCGCAGGGCCGCTCCAGGGTCATGAGGAACTAGCGGCAGTGCAACCGCAACCAGTGCATTGCACTGGAGCCCGCCTCAATAAAGGGACCCGCGGCCAGTGTCAGTAACAGCAGGCAAGCAAGGCATGATGGTGGCTGCCACGGGAGAAGCTAGGAGGCAGTCGGGTCGGAGGAGAGGCAGAGGAAGTCCCTTCCCTCCCCTCATCACACCCCGGCGCATCGTCTCTAAGTTGGTGCGACTCCGCACTTCCTGCTGTTTCCACGGCACCGTCGGGAGTCTGAAGTCCCCGGCATAAAGACAATGGTAGCCAGTTCAGAAGAGCCTACCTCCCTGGCCCCTGCCTGCCAGTCCAGCCCTGCCCTGTGCATCACATCACATTCCTGCCTGCTCCTGCAAATAGTGTGTGTATATATATATATATATATATATATATATTAGGGGTGAGCGGGTTCGGATTTCTGAAATCCGAACCCCCCCGAGCCCCCCCGATCCGAGGCCGATCCGAGTCAGGCTCGACTTTTCCCGCCTGACTCAGATCTGAAATCGAGGCAAAACGTCATCATCCCGCCTTCCGGGTCTCGCGGCTTTTGGATCCTATATAAGGTACCCGCGTCGGCGCCATTTTCTCCCTCGGCTGTGGACAGTGAAGAGGGAGGGTGGGAGTTAGGGCTGGCTGGGCTGTGTAGTGTAGTGTAGTGTAGTGCAGAGTAGTGTTGTGCTGTGCTGCGCTGTGCTGCTGTTGTCCATAGGGGCTGTGTCCACTACTTCAAAGTCCATAGGGGCTGGCTGGTCTGTGTTGTGCAGTCAGTTGTCCATAGGGGCTGTGTCCACTCCAAAGTCCTGTGCAGTGTCCCAGTCCTAAAGGGGTGCTGTAGTGTTGTCCAGGGGGTGATCTGTCCGTCAGGGGTGCTCCCCCCAAGTGCTAAAAAAAAAATTATTTTTTCTGTGTTTGTGAATTGTGTGCGCAGTAGCCGCACGTGCATCAACAAAGTAGTGCCAAGCGTGCGCCTGTGTCATAAGTAAAGGGCCAGCTGGCTTGACCATTAAAGGGTGCTGTAACCCCCAAAGTACACTCCAAACCAAATAAAAAAATATTTTCTGTGTTTGTGAATTGTGTGCGCAGTAGCCGCACGGCTGGCTCATTTCTTAAAGGGTGGTGTAACCCACAAAGTGCACTAGTCTCCAGCAAAAATAAAAAAATATTTTCTGTGTTTGTGTGCGCCTTAGCCGCACGTATATATCAATATAACATAAATGGAGGACCAAACTTTCTCCGATAAAAATAAAATAGGGAAAGATCAAGAACCACTTCCTCCTAGTGCTGTTGCTGCTGCTGGGAGTTGTTCATCATCCCAGAGAGGACGTAGGAACACCACTACTTTTACTAAACAATTGACCCTCCACTTGCATCCTCAAAGCAGCAGCGACAAGCGTGCGTCTGTCTGTTAAAGGGTGGTGTAACCCTCAAAGTGCGCTCCACAAACAATAAAAATATTCTTTTTTTCTCTGTCTTTGTGAAATGTGTGGGCTGTAGCCGCACCTGCATCCTTAAAGCAGCAGCGACAAGCGTGCGTCTGTCTGTTAAAGGATTACATCGGTGACAGCATCCAAGTAGGCATGTCAGACAGTCCATACCTGTACTGGCAGGAAAAAGAAGCAATTTGGAGGTCCCTCTACAAACTGGCTCTATTTTACCTGAGTTGCCCCCCCTGCAGTGTGTACTCCGAAAGAGTGTTTAGTGCAGCCGGGAACCTTGTCCGCGAAAGGCGTAGGAGGTTGCTTCCACAAAATGTGGAGAAGATGATGTTCATAAAATGAATTATCAACTCTTCCAGGGAGACCAGCCTCCAGAACGTACAGAGGGACCTGTGGTGGTGGATTCCAGTGGGGACGAATTAATACTCTGTGAGGATGAGGATGTACACAACACTGAAGAGGGTGAGGAATCGGTAATTGAGGAGGATGAGGATGACATCTTGCCTCCTTAGAGCCAGTTTGTGTAGGGACAGATTAATTGCCAGCTTGTTTTGTGGGGGCCCAAACGAACCAATCATTTCAGCCACAGTCGTGTGGCAGACTCTGGCGCTGAAATGATTGGTTTGTTAAAGTGTGCATGTCCTGTTTATACAACATAAGGGTGGGTGGGAGGGCCCAAGGACAATTCCATCTTGCACCTCTTTTTTTTCTTTGCATTATGTACAGTTTGGGGCCTAGTTTTTCAAACTGCCATCCTGTCTGCCACTGCAGTGTCACTCCTAGATGGGCCACGTGTTTGTGCCGCCCACTCGTGTCGCTTAGCATAGTCGTCCATCTACCTCGGTGCAACCTTTTGGATATAAAAACACTATTGTGAGGTGTGAGGTGTTCAGAATAGACTGGAAATGAGTGGAAATTAAGGTTTTTGAGGTTAATAATAGCATAGGAGCAGAAAAATCAACACATTCTGTGACTTTAGCTGTTTTTATGCTTTTAAAAAAAAAATACAGATCCAAAACACAAAACCCAGAACCCAAAACACCGACGGGTGGTTTTGGCAAAACCAATCCAGATTAAAAAAAAAAGAAGAAAGATCCAGATCCAAAACCAAAACACGAAAAGTGGCCGGTGCACACCCTACTATATATATATATATATATATATATATATATATATATATATATATATAATATATATATATATGTGTGTGTGTGTGTGTGTGTGTGTATGTGTGTATGTATATGTGTGTGTACTGTATGTGTGTGTGTATGTATATATATATATATATATATATATATACACACATCTCAAAAATAGTTTGCACTCACCAGTTTGTAGAATAGAAAACAAATTATTTATTAAATTTGTCAGCAAGTGTTTCTTCGTTGCTCACATTTTTTATATATTATATATATATTATATTTTGCATACCTCCCAACTGTCCCCATTTCAGCGGGACAGTCCCACTTTTTGGAGATTGTACCGCTTTACCACCTGCAGGCCACAGTGTCCTGCAGTCCGGAGGGAGGTTGTTTGGGCACTGTCGAGCATGCGCTCTTCATCCGCGTTGAGACGAGAGACAATGGGGCTGCCCCACAGCTCTCAGAGCTCTGGCCAAGCCCACAGCATGGCAAGAACAAGGACATGACTCGCAGACCCGGGTGACAAAGATCCTGCCCTTAGGGGTAAATTTACTAAGCTGAGAGTTTGGGAGAGTTTGCAAACTCTGGAGAGTTTGGGCATTTTTTTCCACTCTCAAATTTACTAATGTCAAACTCGGGAGAGAGATCTGCTTTGCTGAGGGAAAATACTGGAGAGTTAGCAAACTCTCTTCAATTCACCATCGGCAAAACTTGAGAACCTTTTCACTGGTGAAGATAGGATTCTGGAATTTACCAAGCAGAGAGTTTCGAAACTCTCATGGGCAAACTCTCCTGTAAAAACTCGTGAAAAAAATACACCTGCCTGTGATCTGAGAGTTTGGCAGAAACATACACAGATCGCTGTGATCCATGTATGTTTCTTCCTGTAAATATAGAAAATATATTTAAATATCACAAAAAAAAATGACATAGCCCCCCCTCCTAAAGCTTGCCAGCCTGTCCTGGTTTCTAAGATTATGGGGAACAAAATGTGTAGGGTTCCCCCGTAATTTAGAAACCAACACCAGGCTGCAGGGACAGTCCTGATTTTAAATATAGGGGGGAAAAATTGCGTAAGGTCCCCCTATTTTTAAAACCAGCACCAGACCCAAAACAGCCGGGCTGTAATGCCACAGCCCGGAGACCCTTTCACTGGGGCTCCGGGTCCAAAGCATTAGCAGCCCAAACCAGTCAGGCCAAGCCGGGGATTTCAGGGGAGGTGGGGACTTCCCAAAAAAGGGGTTCCCCCCTCTCCCTGGAGCGTTGGGTATGGGGGTAATAAAGTGGGGATATTTAAGTAAACTATTGTATTTGACAGTGGGACTACAGGTGCCAACATGCCTGCCCTTTGGGACTTGTGGAACTACAAGTGCCAGCAGACGGGTGGCACCTGTACTCCCACTGTAAAATAAATAGTTAAACACAAAACACACACACCATGCAAAGTATAACTTTATTACACATACCTATACCAGATGTTTCTGTCCCCTTGTCCAGTAGAATCCATGTTGACTGGCCCTGCAAAAAAGATTTCATACTCACCTATATCCTGGCGCTGGTCTCCGCAGTAATCCATGGCCTTTGTAAAACAAAGAAATGCACTTACCGCACCACACACCCGGTATCAGTATGTGTGTTGCCACACATACTGATACCTCCCGAATGCCAGCTGATGGGACTGTACGGGCTTTGCAAGTCCCACCAGCCAATCAGCGGCTGCGCTAACTGTAAAGCGGCCACTGATTGGCTCCGGCTACTGACAGTTCCCACTTTCAACTCTGCCTACCCCCTCTACACCTCCCCTCCTAATTCTCTGCCTTGGCTTTGCCACCAACTTTATATCTAACATTGACTCCATATGTCAACACATCATATCTCACCATACCCTCAGCACTCCACCCTCTCCTTTCCCAGACCACCCTTCCTCATCCATCTTACCAACTCTGACCTCCTTATCCCCTGTATCTGGAGAGGAAGTCATGGCCCTCATCTGGTCCTCTCCACGTATCACCTCCTCTTTGACCCTATCCCTTTCCACCTCTCCTGCTACCTCTCTCATGCTGCCTATTCACATCTTGCCCACCTCCTGAATCTCTCCCTCTCATCCAGCACTGTCCCTTTTGCATTAAAAAATGCCCTTATCATTGGAGTTCCAAAGTCCAAAAGGGTTATTCACATAAAGAAATACAAAAAGAGGGACTTCTGGATCCAGCAGCATGTGAGCAGCCACAGCGTTTCAGCTCTGCTGAAGCTACCAGGATTCCCCAAACATAAGCCCACTTGCTGAGCTCCGTTCAAGGGCTCTATACAGTGGCTTACAGCATTGGCAACCTTGGATTCATCCTCAGCCTTCTACTGAAGGACTAGATGCCGACTCCTGATCCCCGAGCCTTTTGTCTGCAGTACTCCAGATGCTCACTATCCATTGTGCAGATTTGGAGTTCTGCTTGCTGACTTTGGCTGTCTGTGGTTCTTGAATCTTTTTGGACTCTGCAAGACAAGTACTCTGCCTTCATTAATTTTAGCTAGTTTGTTAACCCACAGCCTTACCACCGCAAAGGAGGACGTCTTGAAAATTCAAGAGGTCCTCCCCTCATTCAGACCGACCGCACGCTCTGTGCGACCGGCTCTGAATGAGGTCCTATGTCTTTCATAAATCTTTCTTGACACAGTTAAGGACCTTCGGCATTGTAAAGAGACAGAAACTGATCCTTTTCTTTCCTATGCAAAACTATCTAAAGAATTCTGAAAGTTTACTTTAATGTGTCCAATTCAGTTGCTGATTTTCCTTAAATTTAAATTATAATGAAAAATAATTGGATGGATCAAATTGGAAAATCAGTAAAAGTGTGTCTTGGTAAAGAACTTACTTATTCTCCATCTCTATATTTGTTTAGCTTTTGATATTATATATAATGTCAAGAGCAATGACAAACTTGATTGTATGAATCCTGTTACAGCACTTAGGAGCCTAATTTGAGACATCTATCGAATTGTCATATTTTGTGATAATTCTTTTCTGGAAGTCTAAAAGTTTTTTATTTTTTTTCCTCCTATTTATGGAGGAAAAATCCCCCCCCCCTTTTTTTGGAGGGGACGGGTGGTCTCGAATTTATGCTATAGCTCTTCATATTAAATATAACTCGATATATTCATTTTTATTTGGAGACTCTTTGATGTTAGTAATATCTTTTTGGGGCCTACTATATTATATATACTTATATGTGGATTATGCAGTTCTCCATCCTACTTTTATATGGTTGATACATGAGTACTCTTAAAATAGCTTTGTGGAATGTAGGTGGCATTAACTCACCCATTAAGCGGAAAAAAAAATCTTGTTTACCTTCATAAATAGCGTTGTGATATTTCATCACTACAGGAGACTCATCTCGTCCCCAAAGAGATTGACAAACTTAATATGTCTCAATTCCCGGTCCTCTGTTTTGCCTCTTATAATTCAAGGGCTCGGGGAGTAGTAATATTATTTACTGAAGTAGTATATTATTCACTGAAGTATATCTGATCCAGGTGGACATTTTGTGTTATTGGATGTGTCTGTTGAAGGTTCCCGTTATATTTTATGTAATCTATATGTCCCTAATATGTATAGTAAACAGTAAACAACTGCTCCCACATACAGACTCTCAATTGATCATTGGTGGGGACTTCGCTTAAAATGGACAGGCAATCTCCTAGGTATTTTTCTGCTCGTTCTTATCCTATTGGTATTCCATTCTTGTCTAAACAATTATGTACGACAGATGTGTGGAGGGTGTTACATCCCACATACAGACAATATATGTGTCTTTCTGTTACTTATAACACCCTATCCAGAATTGACTATCTACTGATATCAGATTCTCTTCTCCCTAAGGTAATTGGAGCTGATATCGAAATTATCTCTTTATCAGATCATGCACTCATATGGGTCACACTTTCATTTAATCTATTTTAGGGCCCCTATAAGTTATGGTGCTTCCCTGCATATTCGCTAAAAAACATATCTCAGCGAACAAATATAATTTTCATTGGCTAGGTAACAAATGTGGGAAGTTACTTTCAATTCTCCTTCATGGGGAAAGGGGCGCCGCCTCAGTTAAAGCTCTTTAAAAATGAGATGGTTCTAGGGTCACCACAGGTCCAGAAATACAGCATGTATTTAAGCTTTTTTATGGGAATCTTTATTCTCTAGAACCTCTTAATAAAGAAAATGAATCGGAATTTTGGAGAAACATTTCCCTTCTCCAAATTTCTATAGATCAGGCAGAGACACTCATGGCCCCTTTTACACCATCTGAACTTTCTAAAGCTAGTAAATCTTTCTCAGTGGTTAAGGCTCTGGGGCCAGATGGCCTTAGTGGTGAATTTTATTGTGTTTTGCATTCCAAAATTGAGAGATCTTTACTCTCTGTCTTCAATTATTATTTCGAACAATTATCTGCCTACATTTTTTTAATTCTGCTGTTTAGAAATTGCTACCTATCAAAGGGAGAGATCAAAAACCTTTGGCCATAGTTCTTGAGAACTTGGGAGGGTAAGTTATCCAATATATCTACAGTACATCATTCAGTAACTGTTGTTTCATACATTGATCTTTTGGGTCAAAACTTTTAAATATATTTTGTGAACTTAAGTAGAGACCTTAATTAATTTTAATTTTTGATTTATTTTTTAATTTTTATTATCTCTTTTTTTCCTTTACCACATGATATTTGTAATAACAAGTGTGTCATTATTAATTTATGTTAATACCCCTATATCAAAATATTATCAGATGAGATTACATTATTGTATTAATTACCATCTAGGGCCCTCATTCAGAGCTGTACGCTCTGAGCAGAGCGCACGCTCTGAATGAGGGCCGGGCTCCATTTTCATGGAGCGTCCTCCTGGACGCTCGTATAGCTGTGGGTCACCACCCACAGGCTATACGAGCGTGCATTGTGATGGTCGCGATGGTCGAGACCATCGCGACCATCGAATTTGCGAGCCGGAGCCTGCGGTTGAGGTTTTCAACCGCAAGCTCCGGAGTGATTTTGGCTCTATCAGAGCCAAAATCACTCCCACTGACATCACTAGTGATGTCAGTGGGCCGGCTTCTGACGGGAGGCGTTCCCTTAGGAACGCCCCCGTCAGGGAGGCACGCCCCCGGCACGCCCACCAAAGGGTGCGTGCTGTCAATCAACATTGACAGCACGCCCCCTTTGATCGGACACAACGAGCGAAGGACTTTCCTTCGCTCGTCGCGTCTGGCGCATGCGCACGACGGAGCTCCCTCCGTCGTGCGCATGCTCAGTCCATAACATCGACCCACTTGCGAGCGGACAGACGCTCGCGAGTGGGTCTGAATCAGGCCCTAGGTCTTTTATACTGTGTTTTCTGCTGTAATATTTATTTGTTATATTTATTTGTTTGTTCTTTTGTCTTTTTTGTTTTTTTTCTTGTCTTTTCTTTTTGATTAATAAAAGCAAAATTGTTAACCCTAAATAAAAAGAACAAAAAAAATGCCCTTGTTTACCCCATTCTTAAAAAAACTTATCCTTGATACTCTCCAGCTACCAACCCATCTCTCTCCTCCCTTTTGCCTCCAAATTCCTTGAGCATATTGTGTACAACTGCCTTACCACCTTTCTTTCCTACCACTTCCTCCTTCACCCATTTCAGTCTGGCTTCCATTCTCTCCAGCCCACTAAAACTGCCCTCACGAAAGTCCGCAATGACCTCCTTGCTGCCAAATTCAAGGGCCACTACTCTTTACTCATTCTCTTTGACCTGTCTGCTGCTTTGACACTGTGGACCAGCCTCTCCTCCTGCAAATCTTTCACTACCTTGTTCTACGTGATACTGCCCTCTCCTTGCTTATCCTCCTACTTCTCTGACCCATTCCTTCTCTATCTCCTCTCATGACTCCTCTCCCTCCCCCACTTCCACAGTAGGGGTTCCCCAAAGTGCTGTTCTTGGACCTCTCCTATTCTCCCTCTACACATCCTCCTCAGGTAAACTCAACAGCTTTTTTGACCTCCAATATTATCTCTATGATGATGATACTTTCCTCCTTTGACCTCTCCCCCTAGCTCCTCATTCAGATGTCCAACTGTTTCTCTGCTATCTCTTCCTGGATGTCTCAGCGCTTTCTTAAACTTAACAGGTCTAAGACTGAGCTGATCATCTTCCCACCCATTCCCACAATTTCTTTATCAATTTATGGCACAACTATCTCCTCTAGCCCCAAAGTGCACTGTCATGAAGTTATCCTGGACGCCTCCCTCTCTTTCAAACCACACCTAATTCCTGCAATTTCCATCTCAAAAATATTTGCAGGATCAGACCTTTTCTCACCCTGTATGCTACTAAAACCCTCATCCACTTATTGATCATCTTCAGATTGGACTACTGTAACCACCCGCTGTCTGCACTTCCTGACTCCCACCTCTCTACACTCCAGTCTGTCCTACTGCTCAGCTCATCTTCCTCTCCAAACATTGTACATCTGCCTCCCCTCTCCTACAAGCCCTCTGACTTAAATGCCTTTCACACTTCGCTCAACAAATGCATGCCACATCTCCTGCGAACTGAATACTAGCTCCCACTCCCACCTCCAAGATTTTGCCATGCTACTACCTAACTCTGGAACACTCTCCCTCTCCCTATCAGGCTCTCCACATCTTCAAACAGGTTCTCAAGACCCACTACTTCATCAAAACATTCCAGCTTTCATCCTAACCCACTATTGCATTGTTCCTTCCTCCTCCCTCATTCCTGCTCCTTCCTCCTCCCTCCTTCCTGCTCCTTCCTCCCTGTCTGCCCCATCTGTGTCAAGCCTTTTTGTCTGCCCTCCCCTTTAGAATGTAAGCTCTTACGAGCAGGAACCTCTTCACTCATGTGCTTCTACTTACATATACTACTACTGTACTCCTTACTCCCCACAAGAGCACCTAACACTTAGTTGCTAACACCCTACTGCTTATTTTGAGTGTTATGATTGCTAATGCAGCAATGTGTATAAACATTTTCTTTGTACTGCATTGTATTGTACTGTAAGTCACTGGCTTCTTGTATAGTTATTTGTTTATGTACTTTGTAAGGCGCTGCGGAACACTTATGGCACCATATAAAAAAAGGATAATAATAATAAGAAGAAGAAGAAGAAGAATGCCTTCTGTTAGTTCAGAGGTTTCCAATCATGATCCTCAAGGCTCCCCAACAGTTCAGGTTTTAGAGATCCATGGTTGAATGCAGGTGATTTAATTAGTACCAAAGTCAATTTGATATAACCACCTGTGCTTAACCATGGATACCTTTAAAACCTGAACTGTTGAGGAGCCTTGAGGACTGCGTTTAGGAACCTCTGTGTTAGTTGATAGGGAAGGTAGTGAATATGCTGGCGGGTGGGATGCTGGCCGTCAATATACCGATGCCGGAATCCCACCAGCCGGAAAAATGCTGACGCAACTATCCCGAAGACGATCAGAATACCGGCATCAGCATCCCGACCACCGGAAACCCGAACGAAGGATCTGGGGTAAATATGCTCGTTAGCCTGGGGATGGGGTGGTTAGGTTTAGGGACCCCGGGGGGAGATTAGGGTTAGGCTGCGGGTAGGGGGGATTAAGGTTAGGCACCCCTGGTGGGAGGTTAAGGTTAGGCACCCCCTGGGAGAGTAAGGTTTAGGGTGCAGAAAGGAGGGGGTTAGGGTTAGGCACCTTCCCAGGAAGGGTAGGGTTAGGCACCACTAAGGGAGGGTAGATTACTTACCGCCGCTGTCAGGATTCTGCACCATTGGGCTTCCAACGTAGGGATTTCATACCCAATCCATTTATATAAGGTACATGAGATACTGTTTGCAGAGAGAGGAGAGATTTATTGAATTTAGAAAAATCTATTAATTACTGATTTGTTTTGTGAATGCATTTTCTCTAATGTCATTATCTTCAGTTCATACTTTAGACTAGGGATGTGCAGGCTCGGATAGGTTCGAGTTTGCACGTGGAGTTCGGATTTTTCCCTCCAAAAAAACGGAACTCAGAACGAGGCAAAACGTCATCTTACATGGACGAACATCATCATTCCTGGACAAAAGACCAGGAATGATGATGTTCGTCCATGTAAGATGACGTTTTGCCTCGTTCTGAGTTCCGTTTTTTTGGAGGGAAAAATCCGAACTCCACGTGCAAACTCGAACCTATCCGAGCCTGCACATCCCTACTTTAGACCAGGATTCAAACCATACCTCCCAACTGTCCCACTGTGCTGCCAGAATATGACCGCATATAAATTACGAACATATGCAATCACACATATACAGGCAACATAGTTGGAAATTATATATATTTTATAAATACAGAATGATGATTTGATTTGAAACTCCCTCAAAAAGTAACATTTTCCTTAAGACGCTAAGGATGACACACAACAGGATAAAATACCCACAGTGGCAAAGACAAGGACTGGTACCTTTTCACATAAGAAAGAAGCAAAACAACAAAATAAACGGCAGTGATGTGGAATTAATAGAGTGTTGCCAAATGAAAGGTAGTTTGAAAGTGTGGTACAATAGCTTAACTATTACACAAATTAAATAGATCATGGGATAAGTATTTGAAAAGTCAATATTGGTTTTATGCACCGTTCCCTGCTGTGTGTCCTATAAAGCTATGTAGTTGATAAGTTAGATGACAGGTAGTGTACTGTACTGTACAGCATATCTGTATACCTTAGAATAAAACATTAGTGCTACTGTACAGTCAAATTAAAGTTTATAACTCATATGTGAAGTCCATAAGTAAATCAATTCCTATTGGAAGAACAATAAGATCAAGTAAACTGATGGTTAAGGTGGTCATACACGGTGAGATTCAGAAGTTGGTCAGATCAGTTGTACGATTTCCCTTAAATTCTTCCCTTCAGATACAGGACGATTTGTATTTTAAATGCAACTATTTCACATAAGACCATACGATTTGATCAATCACATAATGTGTGTCAATTCCTACACGATCAGTTGAGATCTCTCTGCAAAACCATCTGATCTGTGATCCAACTAGACGACAGCAGGGATGCAGAAGACTCTAAATACAACTATTTTCAAATGATTGGTCAGTCCAGCCTGTAGAAACTGTCCAAATCGTGTGATAAATCGTCCCGTGTATGGCCAGAATTACTCTTAAGGTGGAATTTCTCAAAAAAAAACAAAAGAAGGAGAAAAAATCTTGACAATGTTAAAATATTCAAATGAGTACCACCACCAGTAAGATACAAATATAATAGCCAATATAAACTAATAAAAACATTTTTTTCTTTAAACATTAGATTATTTTATTAAAGGACGAATAACTTAAAATCATATATATATATATATATATATATAAAAAGTATTTATTTATAGAAAAGCAAATAATTTTAAAAATGTAGTACCCTTTCAGAACAGTCATTAACAAACCCGTAAAATTCTAAGGTTTTTTCATAAATGCAATATTAATTATCTCATTTAATTTTGTGATGTAAAGGAGATAAGGAAAGTATATTAGTCAAGATGGAAATGAAAAGTATATATGATATGAGAACTCTAACTCCCAAAGGACTCAGGGCCTGATTAAGAATTGGACACAAAGGCGATTACACACACGCAGTCGAGCGATTGTTTGCTATCTCGCAAGTGTATAATCCGCACCATGCATGTGCATCGATCGCATGGCGAGTACAGATACACATAGGAATCCATAGCAGAGTGAGTGAAAGTTTGTCAGCGTTTGGGGGTGGCAATGGGGGGTTTAAACAGACAGACACGCCGTTTAAACCCCATTACATGGGTGAGCATAAATTAACCACTGCGAGTGCATACGCAGCTCTGCGTGTCAGAAGGGCTCCCAAGGCTTTGACAGGTGAGACCTGCCGCAAGGGCAAGATGGCCACCAAAGTGCATCGATGTTACCAATATTTACACAGGTATGCGTCTTCGCACGCAGGTAAGAAGGCAGCTGCGATTGCATTAGCGCCCATCTATGAATTAGGCCCTCAATGTAGACTTTGAAACCAAGTGGTTTCTTACCTAACAACTAAAATTTCTATTTTGTTTACACATATAATTTTTAAATTTATTGGGTTTTGATAGATGTATTTTGTTACATTTTTGTCTGCGTTCTACAATACAAAATATGCCTTTTTACATAGAGAGGTACAGTATATTATATTCTGGTCTTTCTCTGATGGGACGGAACTCTGAACATTTTATCGGAGTTCCTTCCACTTTCTGATGATTTC
Source organism: Taudactylus pleione (assembly GCA_031769625.1). Classification (NCBI taxonomy): domain Eukaryota; kingdom Metazoa; phylum Chordata; class Amphibia; order Anura; family Myobatrachidae; genus Taudactylus; species Taudactylus pleione. Next base: position 4,020,306 of record JAUIMM010000024.1, on the reverse strand, counting down.
AGATCACCGTGTTTACATCTGCTTCACTGGAGTATTATATGTGCACAATATTTATCTAGATGTATGTATTTATTAATGATTTCACTTATATGTATGTCAAAAGTGTCCAGTTTATGTTTTTTCAGTGTTTCTATTGTTGTTTTAACTATAATCACTTCCGCGTTTCAAATGTGCTCCACGCAATGAGCAGAAACATCAGACGTCTGCCTGATTGGAAGCCAGTCTCTACATTGTTGGGGACTTGTTTACATTGGTGTATGTGTCCCAGTTTGTGGGTAATAAACCTTAATTTTCTGAATACACGCAGAAGGATTTTTAAAGTTTATATGATTTGTGCTAAGATTTTAACCATTTTGGTGTAAGTAAGCAATTTGGAGATGCCTCATATCCCTTAGTGAATGCAATATTACATTATGTATGTTTTTTTTATGATTTCTTACATTGTGGCACACGTAAAAGAAACCACTTTCGGTCTGCACTTCACTATAAAGACCATTTTGCATGCTGATTCTACAGTTTTGTTGGTATAAGAAGTTTGGGAAAATACCCTACTTCTTCACTTCGACGTTATCACTCTTTGTGAATCTTTGTTTTATTTTTCATGTTCCTCATGGACAAGTACCCATACCAACGTAAGTGGATAGCTAATTTTTCTCCTCTGTTCACAAGTTGGAGGTTGAAGCTGTTTTGCCCACATTGGTTTAAGTTATATTTGCTACTTGGTGAATTATGTGATCCAGCCAATCATGCATCTCAAAGTTTTTTCATTAGCACCAACTTTTCATCTTATCGTATACATTTATTATTTTGTTGGTATTGGGTGATACCATTGTTTGGAAAAAGGCTGCTTATACTGTAGGAGCACAGTTTTGGCATTATATTATTACCTGTACAGCATATCTAGTTACCTTGTTCCTCACCAATCAGCAACAGGCCAATGGTGTCATGGCAGTGCAGCCTGTTGCCAATAACTCGGTGACCAGAATACCTGTGTCATGCTGTCAATCAGCCATGCTGCTCTGTCAGCCTAAGCTCAGAGTACAAGAGATGCACACGCAGTGTTGTAGGTCTCCTTTATCCTGCTCCCACCAAATTGTGACACTTTCCTTTGTGTCAAGTCCCTGGTGGAACTTCTACACTCGGTTCATTAATCCTAGGGTTCTGCAGAACCCCAGTTGGGAATCACTGGTCTAATCATAGGTATTATAGCATTAAAAGAAGGATCACAAACCAGGTGTCATCCAACAAACACCTTCTTTTCATAATGCCAATCTGCATACACTCTGTTCAAGCAGATTTATCCAAATATATTAAGTTTAAGGGACCTTTCTTTGTTACACTGCTGATTCTGCCTTTTATGCAGCAACTGACCCTTCCATTGCTGGGTTCTTGCCAGGAGTCACCTTACATTTTCTGGTGATTCTAGCTTTATAGTATATGGCTCCTTATCTTTACTCCTATCCTGGGTCCCCTGCAATAGAGCTGTACTCCTCCAGACTTGAGTTTTCTTAGATTTGAGACCCAAAGCTGTGAAAATCTGTGCATTTCCATTTCCTGATGCTCAATCATGCCTACTCCAAGTGATATGGTTAGTCTACATCACTGCCACTAATCTTGCAAGCCTGTGCCACATCTCCAACTCTGCTCTACTGGTAACCTCCCTGTCTGTGTCACAGAGAGATAAAGCAATATAGCAATGTCACCAGGCATTACTTTCTCTTGCTCATCATTCAATGCAGGCGGTACAGGTCAATAGTCTATAGTCAATAGTCTAGTTATGATAAGCTATTTGCCTATGGGCATAGGTAGGTGTGCTGCTTGCAGCTAAATTCAATTTAATGTTCTTGGAATAATTCCTGACTTTGCTATCTTTGGGGTATGCAGTGTTATCTTGGTGAAAAAGCCTATTGGCAGATAAAACATTAGTAAATGCACCTGACTGGCATGAGTTTCATGTCTGCTGTTGCAATCACACATTACTACAGATTCAAGGATCCAAATGAGTGCACTGCCCACACTTTGATATGTCCACCATCATTCTATTTTCAGTTCACGCTGTGTTTCATTAGATAGCAATTGCCATAAATAATGCACAAATGTAATAATAATAAAAGCCAGATGCTACACAAATCTGTTAGAAATTAAAAATAACTCAAACTACTAAAGCACAAGGCAAATCTAATTTAAAGTTTCATAAGATAAATATAGCTGCCATATAGATATGACTCAATATTATATTGAAGTGCCAGCTACATCTGATGATAAAGATAAAAATCTGCACATATATTCATATATTTATTCCAATAAGTAATATTACTAATGTAGGCAGCAGTTCTATATATCATATGACGCAAAAAGAATATGTGTATGAGGACACATCTGTATAAGTATCTCAGATAAGCTATTGTATATCTCACTTCATACATGGGAATTTGTCTTTTTTATGTAACAAATATGTTAAACAATATTACACTATTCTCACCCCTTCCTTTTGAAGTACACAAGTTTGCTTAAAGTTTTGGAAAGTCCCGTACAATATTCATTTGATGATCACAAAGGATCCATCTATGGAATGTCTTCATTGCGGCACAAGGCTACTGATATACTGTATCCTGACTACTCATTTCTCTTGAACATATTATTCTATTTTATGTTTCTGTTTATCTTATTAGGGCATTTCATTGTGTGTGCGGCAGTGCATTGTAATGATGGACAGAATGAGGTATTGTTCTGTCGTTCTTTATACCGTGTAGTATTATCGCCAATCTGAGATGGTCCAGGGAAAAGGTAAATTGCCCCAACCATCTGCACAATTGCAGCTTACCTATGGGTCGAGCATCCTAGAACACCTACTTTCTATGTCTTACCCAAAGTACACAAAAATATGGAATGACCACCAGGAAGACCAATAGTGTCGGATATAGGATGATTAACTAAAAAGGCAAGCACATTTATCGACAAACAACTACACAGATTTGTTACAATATTACCCTCACATACCAGAGACACACTAGACATATTGTAAAAAATAGAGAACATGGTATTGACATCCAATACTTGGATATGTACATGTGATGTAGAATTATTGTACACAAGTTTAGACTATGCAAGCGGTGGAGTAGTTCCTTGATATGAGATGAAGAAGGGCATATGACAACTTTACCATCCATCTTATAAAGTTTGTACTCAGAAAAAACTACTTCTTGGGCGGCATGTAATGGAGTGCGAGTTTTTAGTAAAAATCCAAGTTGCGCTACCTTGCATATTTTGGTGCCGCAACTCGCAAATGCAGAGGGCGCGAGTTTTCAGGTCAAATCGGATGCCGCATGCCACTTCTCGCAGGTTTTAAAATGCAAATTGAATAGTTTAAAAAAAAATCACACATAGAGTGCAGTTTGTTGCTTACAGCATGTTAGTCAGGACCAGGGCTGTAACTAGGGTAGTGCGGCCGGTGTCATCGCACAGGGCACCACAGGTCAGGGGGCGCTGTTTGGGCCTGTCAAATTTCTGTTTATTATCATTCTCACTTGTAGCTTCCTCATATTTTATCCCCAGCATCTCCTGGCCTCCCCTATCTTTTCCCTGGCCCTTCCCCATGAGGCCATTCCCCTTTTTTGGGTGTATTATGTTCCTTTAAAAATGAGGGGGGCGCCAATGCTCTTACTGGCACATGGCACCAAAAAGTCTAGTTACGGCTCTGGCCAGGACCCTAGGACAGCAGAGGAGAATGGAGGAGGAGAAGCTATTTGTGGGTGAGGCAGTGAGTGAGGAAGATGAAGGAGGTAGTGAGGTGCAGGAGGTTGAGGTGATTTCATAGGAGGAATTGGAGGAGCAGGTGGAAGAGGTTACTGGCCCTATGCCTGGGAAGACTTGCACTGGCCACAATGTGTGCTTTATTTATGAGGAAAATAGTGCAAGTTGTCCATCACCTCTTTAGAGACCGGGCACACCGCACTTGCATGGATAGGAAGAAGGAGGTGTGGGAGGGCATCACCAATGCGGTTATGCCGTCAATTCATGTCGTCGTGATGTTGCAAACGAAAAAAAATGTTTTAATGATGTAAAATAAGTATTAAAACAAAAAATGGCAGATGAGGTGCAGCAGACCCGCAGGAGAGGAGATGGACATTGAATCCCTGTGCATTGTACCTCTTATGAAGAAGAATTAAAAGAAGTCATTCCACCCAAAGTCTTGCCAGGACTCCACATAGAGGACACAGATAGACCTCCAGCCCGGGCACCATCTGGTGAGTAAATAAGCAATTTTGAACCCTTTTATAAACTTTACCAAACTAATTATTTTTTACCATGTTTTTCTTTATAATAAAAATGGTCCTCCTACTATTGTGGAACAACACTTCCCAACATACCCTGACACACTTTCAACAATGACTAAACTTTGTATTGCAATGGCATTCTGGGAACTGTTGTTCCACATTACATGGAGGGCTACTTTATTATAAACCCCTGTGTTGTTTTAAGTGTGAAAGTACATTAAACAGTCCATGATTAAAAACTATTAAGGATACTAAACACGTACAGTTTTGTGGTTTGCCCTAGCCCAGAAAATATAATTTGAACATAGTGTAAATGTAAAATTAACACAAACAATGTTTAATATTTCAAATATCCATTTATAAATGTTGTTTGTTGGTTTGCTTTATATTAACATTGTGAATTCTGCATTAAATGTTTATTCAGTACATTAAAATTGGTCACTAAAAGTTTTTCATTTCTTTTTATTCAGCCGCAGCAATCAGGTGGAAGGCACCTTCCAAAAAAACGCGTCCACGTGGTCATCACGACGATGCTGGTAAGTCCTATGAAAATGACAATGAGAAAATGTTTATTGGAATTAGTATGTGGATTACTGTGGTATTGTCAAAAAATCATAATGTCACATAACATTAATGAGTCTATTTTTGTGCCATTTTATAACATATATCCTGGAAAACATGAATTGTTGCAGAAGAAACAAAAGTATACAATTCAAATTGAATGTTATAAAGGCTAAATACGTTTTCCTATTAATACCTCATAATACATAATACCCAGCTCCAGAGGTGTTGCTGCAGCGCTGTACAAAATACAAAAATGGCGGAGCCACGCCAAATGCCACTGAGTCCCATCCGCTGATGTTTCACAGTGTTTGTCTTCGGAGTTGTTGTTTCTCCCCTATTTGAAAATTTAGGAATGCACTGCAGCAGCATCTCTGCAGCTCCCTCTGCTAATACCTAAGACAGAAAACAATCCCTAATACTGTACTTTTGTATTTTTTATAAAAAAAAATTATCTAAAATGTGTTTTTTTTTTTTTGTTTTTTTTGTTTTTTTATTAACCAGGATATATCGTGGAGAAATCGTATCTTTACTGTTATTTTGGAGTAATTACTTTGATTACTTACCTATAATAAAATTTTGTTGGCCCATCACGTCCAAAACCACCCAGACCACCTGTTGTTGAGGACCCTGAAGCAGCCGATGAACAAGAGATCATCTTAACACCCATGAATCCACTTGTGCCTACAGATGAAACAGCAACAGATGTGGTAAATGATGACAAGCAGCAAGACCAAGTGAACTCCATCAGTGGAGGATTTGGCATTGTCACTGAACACTTTCCGAAATTCCCAGTTGGCATTTCTGAAAAAACAAACAGAACAACTGGACAACATGAGCCATCAGATGAGAAAACAAACAAATATTTGTATAGCAGCCCAGGGTACAAGAATGAGAGTGGACCACAACAGATATGTGTCTCCAAGAACTCACCCAAGCTATTAAGGCCCAAACTGATGCCCTTGTTAATGTCCAACGGAATTAGTTGCACAAAGGCAGAGATATGAGGCTGCATCAACTAATGCTATTAGCAGTGGGCAAGCATCATCTGTGTCTGTGTCACCTGCTACCCCCCCCCCTCCCCCCCGCCCTAGCCTTCGTACCCCATGCTGGCAAAGTTAATGGACAGGGTAGTGGCCAATGAAACACAGGCCCAAAACAATAATTGTTTATGTAATTTATTTCATATGTTTACTTACTCACATTGGCTGAGAATGTTCTTGTTTTCATAATTTATGTAATTTATACACATATACCATTTCTTTGCCATATGTTTACTATAAATCTGACAATACATAGTAAATTTCAATGTCAGTGTGTTTTTAATGTTTTACATACAGTCAGCAAAGTATATTTAAGGGTATATTAATATATTTTTAAGTGGTATTATTTAAGTAGTATTATTCAAATTGTATTAATAGTGTATAAGTGGTTAAAAAATTAAATACAACACATGCAATTTAAACATTGTTGTAAAATGACAAACATTTACCAAAGCAATAGTGGCCACAATACCTATATCAGAGAACTTACGCCAGTAATTTTCATGTGGCTTACACAATTTCTTTTAAAACACTTTTTAAAGTAAAAAATAAAAATAATACATGTTCTGTCATATGGAGTAATAACATTACAACATTCAGTGTGTGATAGGTACTAAGCCCCATGCAGTCACACAGTAAAATACACCTGGTACATCAAAAAACATGTTTAAGGGGACAGCAAATGGTACATACCAAGTAGCCAGCACTCTGGCATGTTTCCTTCCTCAATATTCACCCACAAGGCGGACTAGCACAGGATATAGGGATCATGGCAAGACCCTGGGTAACCTGCAATCACACTGAGTATACGCTGGTTAGCATTGCAAACCACATGCACATTGAGGGAAGTGGTAACCATGTCCATTTACATAGACATAGCTACTCAAGTGCAATGATTTGATCTCAATGTGGGTGCAATCTATAGGTCCCAGCCCATTAGGGAATGCTGAGAGCCTATAGAAAGCTACCTTCAGGTCCTGCCACTCGGACTCACGACTGGGAAATGAGAGATATGTACGCCATAATATCTTCAAGGCAGCTAACACTTGAGTTAAATGCCTAGAGAAAGTGGCTTGTGTAAATCCCCAACACCCATGAGCTTATGCATTGCTGCTGCCAGTCAAAGGATCAAAATTATCTCTCACCTGCTCAGAGAAATTCAGGAGGTTTGTGCGGTTGAGCCTATAAAGCTCAACCACCTCCTAATCTGAGAGGGAGTCCAGGTCCATCATTGCTTTATAGGTATGCCTGGCACATAGCCTAATAGGAACCTGGATCTGGTGCCGCTCCTGCACCCTCCTCCTTCCAAAGTGATCAAATCACAGACATACAGCTCCACTGAAGACTGCAAAAATGCCATTGCTACACCCAAACGGTGCAATTGTTGTGGGTGTTGTATATAAAAGGGTGTCATTGGTGATTATGGGGTTCACCTGTGTTAAAATGGATCAGATGTGAAGTTTTCAATAATGCTACACCCACACAGGTGCAGTGAGTGTGGGTGTGGTTTGAAAAGGGGTGAAATTGTTAATGATGGGGTTTACCTGTGTTAAAATGGGATTTTTAGTCAATAATATGACAGTAAAGTCGCCTATCTGAATCTGGTCTATTGTTTTCACAATTCTTGGTAAGGTTTCGAGGTTACAAACTAGCAATCCATTACATTGCCTGAGTTCTATCTTGTCTTTGGGAAAACATCTGGATGTGAGATTGTTTTTAGCGAATTTAAGTAAACCCAGAAAATTTTAGTTTTAATATAGTCACACTCTATTACATTTGCAAATGTTTAAAAAATGTGAGTTTAGTACAAAACTCACATTTTTTACAAAATGGCATCCCATTACAGGAGGCTTTTTGTTTTCAATGAAAAATTCTACTTACAGACCCGAGGTACAGCTATGGGCACAACATGTGCTCTGACATATGCCAATCTGTACCACGGGCGGTCAGAGAAAGAATATGTTTTTTTATTCAGAGGACAATGACCTATATATGGAGCACATAATAAGTTGGTTTAGATAGATGATATATTCATCTTCTGGGAAGGAAAGAGTGATCTTTTGTTTGAATTTATTACAAAACTGAATACCAACACCTTGAATCTAAACTTAACATCAGACATTAGTCAGAAATCCATCATATTTTTAGATCTAACCATAAAAGTTTCTGGAGATGGAAGAATTATTTCAGATATATATGATAAAATACTGCCACAAACAGCATTCTGCACAATGAGAATTTCCATCTACCTGCTACGATAGAAGGGGTACCAAAAGGTAAATTTCCATGGTTGCGCCATAATTGCTCTGAAATAGACATTTTTGAAAAAAGAGTAAAGGAATTGACTAAGAGGTTAGAATCAAGAGAATATCATCACATAATTATCAAAAAAAAGGATATAAGACAGCAGCTATTATGGAAAGAGAATCTTTGATATGCCCCAAAGAATCCAAGAGAAATAAAAATGACTACAGTAAGGTTCATAGACACATTTTGCGATGAATGGAGAAAAATTCATAATATTCTCCAAAAACATTGGAATATATTGGTTACTGATAATGACCTAGCAGAAATTTTAGATGATAGAGTCAACTCGAGTTGAAAGATTCCCTGGTGCATAGCCACTTTTTATGAGACAAAAAAATTGAGAAGATATTAAAGGGCTGTTACCAATGTGGTGAATGCATAACCTGTGGATACTTTCAACATACAAAGGAAATAAACGATAGATATGGTAGAACAATAAAGATCTTTGACTATATCAATTGTAAAATTATAGGAGTAATCTATTGCCTTCAGTGTAGTTGTGGAATGAACCCCATAGGAGTGACAAATAGATAGCTCACAACTAGAGTTACAGATGTGTCTACATACATATAGCCTCCTTGCGCACTAAACAGCCATTATAGTTGCGCCATGTCGTGGCATGACTCAATAGCGCCGAGCTTCTTTTCCTGCAACTTGTTACCTTCAAATGCGTCTTATTTGCACAGTGATGCGAATAGTTAGCACAAGCAGTTTCTGATAATTAAAGTGATATGCAGCATCCGCAGTCGATTCTGTGATCGACTGCGGGTGTATCTGCATGCAAAATGCTTTGTTACAGTAAAACTGTAACTTAGCGCTTCGTATGCAGCTACACCTGCTGTCGCACAGAGAACATAGGCATGCTGCATATTATTTTAATCAGCAGAAGCTGCTTGTGCTAAATATCGCATCCCTGCTGTATGGAACATGTAAGAAACATTAAAATGCAACATTGGATCAACAGAAATTCAAAACTCTTACAAGTGTTGCCAGACATTTTTTCAAAAAGGAATAATGATAATCCCGAACATGAACACATAATAAATCCTATTGTATGAGTAATGATTACTGGGATAAGAAACTGCATATACCTATATGATGCAACCTAGTGGTAGCTCTTTGAAAATGCCAAGGGGTTATCTAAAGGAAATGTAATTATTGACAATAAACTAAGTCCATAATATATAATAATATATAGAATATCTGGAGCAAATACTTTAAAGACAATGGGGTTTATTTACTAAAGTGTGAAGTGGAGATGTTGCCGATAGCAATCAGATTCTACTTAACATTTATTTAGCACCTTCTAGAAGGTAATAGCTAGAATCTGATTGGTTGCTATGGGCAACATCCCCACTTTTATAAACACCCGCTTTAGTGAATATACCCATTAAAGTAGGTTTTATCAAATTGTTTTATAATAAGTTATCACCTCAGTAATCACAAAACATATGCACAATATGCACATAGCGTACTGTCTTGCTGGATTGACAAATGATTCACTAATTTGCATGAAAGACTAATTCATTATTTTTAGCATTTTTTACACCCTTTGTATAATATATTGTGGCTTAATCATATTAATAAACATTTACAGTTATACATCATATACCTAATGGATATTATGATTATTAAGATCAGAAACTGGTATCCATAATGCACATTTTTGTATCTACATACACTATATGGAGATACTAATACTTATTGAGAATAGGGATGAATACACAGTGATTATTACTAGATTGTGATTCATATATTTACACAAGTGTAGGAAAAAATAAATCTGTGTCTATTTATGATGTTCTATATATAAATTCATATTAAAAACACCCAGATGGACATAATCATTAATATGAAAATTAGGACTACAAACAAATAATAGGAATAATTACTGCACTGCTGCAAGCATCCTTAGGACGCTCGGAGTGGCTGTACAGCACGCAGGGTGTGCAGCAATGGGCCCCCTTCACCTTCTGAGCCCCTGGACATTTGCCAGTCTAGTCACCCTGTAGTTACCCCACTGGGTGCAGCACACTATATGGTGACAGCACTCAATATACACCATAATACAAAGAATAATAGTTAAGACCTAGTCATTAAATAAATTAAACTATAAGGATAGTAAGTGGAGATAATTAGTTAGCCACTTACAGAAATATAGCTTACTTACAGTAACAAGCAGCAATTAAACTGCAGTGATTATACAATTGGGCGGCATAGAGCTGGGATATTCACTGAGTCATCCACTAAGAAATGAAACTGATATATACAAACGTGTATAGGAATGCAAAAATTCTTTATAAATGTAACAAATTGTATTATAGGACATGGAGCAGAGTGATCTAATTATCTGGTCATACAGCCCTATATGCTTATAACAGCTGCTAATTACTGAAATATGCACTAATAGAGCTGGGAAAATTGAACAGAGAAAGTTAATCAACTGTTCATACAGTCTATCACGCTCATACTAGATCTCAACTATTCAGTTGCTTACACAGAGATAATAAATAAATAGATATGTTTATGGAGGCCCATATGGAATGTACTAAATTATTTAGAGATCTAACTGAGTGTATATGTAGAGTGTGAGTAAACGGTTAAGCCTGGTAGTGATTTGTACTACTGGATACTGCCCATAAGCTGGATCAGTAAACTGAGATTGAAGATAGCATTAACGAGGTAATACCAATTTGTGTCCTCTAATAACCAATGCTAAAAATTCTGAATATATGATGATGTTGTAATACACACAAAGGACTAAATATAATCCTGTGAAAACCTAAAAATAATATATTGGTTGCTGTTAATATAGAGAATTGTATATGTATTATAATTCTGACTGACAATCTGATGATTTTTGTACAGATGGACTCCTCACATCAACTATGATAGCATCCTACTGTGGGAATTCAATTAGCCCTGTTAAGTTAACGGGTTCTATGCTAATTGAACGCCGGTCCCTATTCAACTAGTCCCGCCTATCAGGGATTTCTTTTCCAGTTTCCTGAGACCCAAGATAAATCTGCTGTAACCCTGCAGTTATTGCGTGATAACAGCTAATTAACACACAAATCCGTGCACTTTACACGGATTCTGTGTGTTAACGCCCATTAACCAGTGTTAACACGTTCATTTAACGGGCATTACACAACACAGCTATCGGGTGAAAAAGGAGCCTAAGCGAACAGCCTTGGGCGATAAAACCCGAGGCTACATCCCTGATCATTTACTTGGGCTAATTGAATTTCCCCATAAATATAATTTGGCTGTATTACTATCATATTATTAATAATACTATGCCAACTATGACAGCTTCCTAAATATGATCTGGCTGTATTACTGTCATAATAAAAGGAATATCTCACACTACTGACAAGAACTCTTGTCCCATAAATGACAACACAAAATTTTGTTGCCAATACCAAAGATACAGTACATGAATACTGTGGGAACAGTTAGAAGTATAGGTTGATAAACCCTTTATACTGTACAACAGAAAGTATATACTGGCTGCAGGATTTTGAAATTATTTTATTACACGTTATCTCTACACTTCGTGCACATTCTTTCACTATATTTTAAACTATATTTTGCCAACACATGAAAATTCCAGTTGGATACATTTTAAAGCATACCAATAAAAAAATAGTCTTTATGATATGAGATTAATTACACTACTTTTGAATAATTAGTATACTTGTGCAGGAGTAGGATAAGCATATGAGGGCCCTGCTCATGAGAGCTTACAGCCTAAAGGAGGGGGCAGACAGACAGGGGTGACACAGAGTGGAGAGACAGTGAGCAAGGAGCATGGTGCAGCAGGTTAGGATGAAAGCTGGTAGGCTTTGATGAAGAAGTGGATCTTGAGAGTCCGTTTGACATTTTGGAGAGAAGTGGAGAGTTTGATAGGAAGAGGGTGATTAATAGATGAGTTTTCAGATCCATTGGCATCCACATATATTTTTTATTTCTCTGTTTCAAGAACACAATCTAGAAAATGTAGTCTCGTTAATATTCATATAAAATAATATATAATTGCATTTTAAAATGAAAACCCAGTTACTTAACAAGTGGTGTTGGTTTATTGATGTATAGTAGGTAGAGCCATACTCACTGTTATATGCACACTGGTAATGGAGCTTGAGTGGAGTGTTCTTTACAGCTGATCAGCCGATGAGTATATGCTGCAAACGGGTAGCAGAACAGAGATGCTGGAACGACTTTATAAGCAGGTATTAATGGGTTCCCTCCAGGAGTTAAGTAGGAGGCTTCTGTCTCACACCATGTTACTCTTTCACAGTACAGACAAGATAGCCCCTGCACATGCTCAGTAGTGAACTCGGTGGTTATCTTGGAACAGGACATGAATCCTGCCTGGAGAACAGGAAGAGTGGAGTCTGTGCAGAAGCGCACTTCTCTTTCAGGATGCTATACTAGTAATGGTCTAAACATTAATGGTGCTTTGATGCTCTGGATTGGCAAAATCGTTACTTTGTAAATAGGAACTTTATCTTTCCAGAATATGTATTTTAGATGCAAATCCTACACAACATAGCTAATCTTTTTTTCTTATTTGATATGTGTGCCAAATAAATAATTATAACCTTCCAAATGTGATTTTTAAAACAGTAAATATCAGCTTAGTAAAATACAGTAACAACATAAGGTTGTCTTTTTTCATAAAACATGCTTCATTTATTTATGTTTGTTCACTGCAATCTTATACTTTACTACCTATTAAAAAAGTTTTACTTAGACCAAACAAACATAGGGTTCTATGTACTAAGCCTTGGAGAAACATAAAGTGGATGGAGAATATTTACCAACCAATCAGCACCTAACTGTCATTTTTCAAAGCCTATAAAGTGACAGGAGCTGTTTGGATGGTACTTTTTCTCCATCCACTTTATCTCTCTCCAAGGTTTAGTACATAGACCACATATTTGCTAAAACAATGTGATATGTGAGAGCTTTTAGTGCAGAAGGTTCAGCACTGCCTGGCCCTGGTATTATTGCTTAGTTTGGGTAACAGTAGTAATAGCACCCTAACAGACTCCCTCATATATTCAGCTGTGACCTGTAGTACTTTCTCTGTAACTGTTATGTCTGGGCAGAAAGTTTGGAGACTGTTTCCCAGGGACAATACAGATACTGAAATGTATGATTGTATTGAGTATGAGTATTCTGCTACACTCATAGCACATATAGCTGTAATGTAACTGCTGGCTGGCATCCATTGGCAAATTCCTGAGGGTGCAGAGGTGTGGAAGAGAGGGTGGCCCTTGTAGCACTCCATGGACTGCTCTAAGAGACCCCCTCTTTACTTTTTGTAGAACAGTAGTACCACTTGCTTGGCTTGACAGAGAGTGTCTCATTATAAAGAGCTCTATTTATTAACATTATTTTTACTAAAATAAAGTGAAAAAGGGTGTATTGACAACCATCTCACATTATTTTAGTTTCACCTACAGTTACTATAGGGTAATTGGAGTAGAATTCCTAAAATTCTACTCCAATCCCTAAGTATCACTTATTTTTAGTAATCAGATCACATTTCCCATAATTGTAATGGGAAATGTGATCTGCCTGGTAGTTGGTAAAAATAAATTGTGAAAAAAATACCTAGGGAGGCCCTGTGATAATAATGCCACCTTGAGGTGGCGTTATCCAGGGTCTCTCCTGGTTACCGGACACCTGCTCTGCTCTAAAAGGCAGAGCAGAGCTGGGAGCCGGCCCCAGTGATCAGTTGTGTGGTCTAAACAGACCACAAGCTGATCACTGCAAAAAATTAAAAAAAATAGTAAAAAAAAAAAATTAACTTACCTGACTCCATGGACTGGTGGTCAGGTCTCCCCTCTGGTCAGCTGGTCTCCCATGCTGCACTGCGGCCCGGTCATCAGGTGATCGGGTCCCAGTGTAGTGTGGGATATCACCTGACCGGAGGACATGGAAGACATCACCGGAGGCCCGAATCATGCAGGTAAGTGTAATTAACGGATGGGGGGGGTCGCGGGAGGGTTTGACCATGGGGGGTAGCAGCGGCGTCCGGTCAGCGCATGCGCGGGCACTTTGTCACAGTATTTTTGGCGAAAATACCGTGACTAGTGTGCGGAGGGGATTCACAGGGACAGAGCTTTATCGCTATGCGAATATCACACTACAATCTGCATTACAAATGCGGATTGTAGGAAATAGAGCGCAAAGTGAGGTTTGTACTTATGCTAGCCAGTTACTGCTTTATGTTAAAGTGGATGTTTAAAATAAAAAAGGGGAATGCACTTGTGATTTTCTTACTTACTTTTTGTATGTTGATCGTAGATTGGGGCCCTGAATGAATGAAGGCTGTTGTGTTATATGGGCAGCACGGGTGATGTAAAGGTTACTGCCTCACAGCACTGAGGTCGTGGGTTAAATTCCCACCATGGCCCTAACTGTGTAGAGTTTAAATATGTACTTGAAATAATATTTATTTATATTAATATAACCATATTTTGTCATTGCGTGGGTATCCTTCGGGAGCTTCGGTTTTCTCCCACACTCCAAAAACTGGTAGGTTAATTGGCACCTGACAAATAAAATAATAAATAACCCTAGTGTGTTTGTGTGTACACTTGATGGGGAGGGAATATAGATTGTAAGCTCCACTGGGAGCTGTTGTGAATGAAGAAATATTCTCTGTAAAGCGCTGTGGAATATGTATGCGCTATATAAATAACTCGTAATAATAAAATAATAATTATCTCATGTCTGTTTTTACTGGACATTGACCTCACAGATTAGGAGGTGGATAAGAGAATGTGTCCTATTTCTTGTTAATTTATTACCTGGTAAAAATCCATCCTACACAGCATTACCTATTGCTGAAGTGTGATGTCAACCTGATCCTGTAGCCAAACAGTGGAACAGAATCCAAACAGGTCAGTGTATCATCTGTGTCCACTTATATTTAAAGTAAATATATTTAATTTTAAACAATATGCCCTATTTTGTTTTTGCATAGGGAATGATTCCATTTAACTATGCCCTTAAGTGTAACTACCATAAAAGAAAAAAAAATGCTGCCTGAAATTATTCTTATACTCCAAATTAGAGGAAAATTTCAGCTAACACCTTCCAAGTGCGTAATGTGACTCTGTATGGCTATAAGGGTACTTTTAATGTCATTCACAAACAAAGGTGATTTCTTCAATGTTTCCTGGCATGGGATGAGTCTAAATTACATATTTTTGGGTGTGTGTACTCATGCCGAACATCATCTGTTTATATTTTCATCGTTTCCTTTGAGCTACTTTGTAGTTAAGTTCATCACTAACAGAAGTATGGAAACTTTGATGTATCATATTTTAAATATGGTGTACTTCAAATAATATTTATTCACGTATATTTATTAATATAACCATATTTAGTTTACTTCACACAAAAATAACAATGGGCAACATAATAAATATTTGTTAATTAATTAAAAATGTACATAAGTGTCAATTGTGAGAGAGTTTAGTATTGCTAGTAAAGTGGAAGCCATTTTTAAGTATTTTGTATAAATTTATTCCTGCAACTTTATTTCATGTTTAGTTTCCGTATCCTTGCAATTGTTTAAGATGCTGTTTATAAATAACCAACCTGTTTTCTTGATCATAATGTTATGACCATGGGCATGGTTCTGTTCTGGGACATAAGATCAGGGTTGTGGGAAGCTGTACATAGGATTTTTCCATATTTTACTATGCAATAAATGAAATGTTATATATTTGGTGCATTTAGTAATATAAATTATGTATAACGATTTGACCTATAATGTGATTGGCAGTTATTAGCATACTTTGTAGATAAAGTTTTAGTAAATGGATCTATGGGAGGATGTAAGAGGATGCACAAGTGAGGTTTTTGAAATTTGCAGTGAGATTTCGTCAACTTTCCTTTCAAAGTCGCCAAAAGTAATACTGTAGAAGGCGATTTTAAGGCTTAAGCAGACCATACACCTAAAGATTATCTTTCCAATCATCCAAATAGTTGGCTGGTTGGAATGAAAATCTGGTAATGTATAGGAACAAATGACAATCGAGCATTTGCTCCCAAACACTGTAAAATGGATAAAATTGGTAATTCAGATAAATTGGTTAAATCCATTTGAATTAACCAATTTGTCTGAACAACCATTTTTGTCCAATTTCCAGTGTTTGGGAGCAATTTGTCAATTGTCATTGCCCAGATTGTCATTATATTACCAGATTTTCATTCCAACTAGTCAAGTTGTTGGATAATTGGAAAGAATATCTTTAAGCCAGCATCACAAATGTCATTCTGCATTTTCAATTTTAATCTTTGGGTGTGTGGCTAGCTTTAGTATGAAAGTCAACTGAGAGTTTCAGCGATTTGTGGCAGGAGAGAAAGGACAAACTCACCAGAAACTGACTGACAATTTGCCATCTCACCAGAAAATGGCTCTGGCCAGAGATAACTATATGCATTTGGAGCTATCCGTCCAGGTAGAACAAAATAAACATGTGGATGTCTATTATTGCTCAGCAGACCTAATTTTACAATGACAGTAGTGACATCTAATATATGAGATATAATATTGAGATGTATATTTTATATTGTAGACATTGATCACAAAACAATATTTGCAGTTTAACCTACAATAACACCAAAAGGTTGCAAGTAATATGAGCAGCGATTCTATGATATATAGTATTTTTCTTGGTGCGCCATCTGCTGGATTGACATATATACGGCAACTTCATGAGTCAAGATAAGCTGCCTGATTAGTGCTTAATATTTAGTTGGATTTTTATGCAAAATAGATCTTGAGATATATAAATCTATGTATTTCTATATAACATACATATATACATACAGTATACTGTATATATAACTGTGTTTGGGGTGTGCAATATATGTACAATACTGTGCAAAAGTTTTAGGCAGGTGTGGAAAAAATGCTGCAAAGTAAGAATGCTTTCAAAAATAGAAGTATTAGTAATTTATTTTTATCAATTAACAAAATGCAATGTTAATGAACAGAAGAGATAGCTAAATAAAATCAATATTTGGTGTGACCACCCTTTGCCTTCAAAACAGCATCAATTCTTGTAGGTACACTTGCACGCAGTTTTTGAAGGAACTCGGCAGGGAGGTTGTTCCAAACATCTTGGAGAACTAACCACAGACCTTCTGTGGATGTAGACTTACTCAAATACTTATTTCTCTTCATGTAATCCCATACAGACTTACTGGCAGTTATACTTTTAATACATTTGGTGTCTCTACATGATGTCTGTTATGTGTTGGGGATTGAGCATGTGTGCTCCCCGGCATTCCATTTCCGGTTTGTGGTGGGCGGAGTCACACTAAATGACATGGCTATTTTAATCGGCTGCATGGGCTGTGGGGTATGGGTCTCTCTGTGATGGTTGTGCTGTCCTGACAAAGGTCCTCTGTGGGCTGAAACTTCGACTATTGAGGTATGCAGTCGGGTAGCCGGCGGGCCTAATCCCGACAGCCGGTTACCGACTGCTTAATCCCAGCGAGGGTTAAATGACAGGCGTCTAAATCTAGACGCCTGTCATTTTACAGACGCCGGGAAACCGGCGCCTGGCATCCCAATCAAAGTGATGTCGGGTGCCGAGCGCGGATAGCCGGGTTAGGTTTAGGGTTCCCAGTGGTGAATTAGGGTTAGGCACCCCCCTGGGAGGTTAGGTTTAGGCTAGGGGAAGGGGGGGGTTAGGGTTAGGCACCCCCGGGGGGGGACTTAGGGTTAGGCACCCCCCTGGGGGACTTAGGTTTAGGCAGCAGGGAAGGGGGGGTTAGGTTTAGGCACTTAGAGGGGGATTAGGGTTAGGCACCTCTAAGGGAGGGTTAGGGGAGGGAATTAGGTTAGTCAATACTTACCTTAGGGACGATCAGGATTTTCACCCATGTCGGGCAGCCGCTATCGGGATTCCAACCGCCGGAATTGCATCCGGCGGTGAATCATAGCGATTCCAACTATTGATATGTGATTTGTGAGTAACCAAATATACTTATATATATATATATATATATATATATATATACATGTAATCATTTTGGACTTGAGGAGCCTGTGCAAGTTCTAATAAAAAAATGTTTGAGGAGCCTGCACACTGCATGCTATCAAGCGTCTGGTTTTTCCTTTATTGCTCCTTTTCCTGATGTCACATTGAGATAATACATACTGTACCTCAGTTTCTTTCTAGGTGACTAAGTTATACAATATTGGAAACGCAATACAAATCCATCTCATAGTTTTTGCGTGATGCCGGAACAGACAGACAAACAAAATTTCTGAAATTTTTTTTTTCGTCTCTATAGTTCATACAGAGTCCCAGGATTAGACTTCTCCAAAAAAAATTCTATGTACAGACACAACCAATTACAACATTATTATAAGTATAGATTTATATTGCGTTTACATATTCCACAGTGTTTTACAGAGAATATTTGCCCATTCACATCAGTACCTGCCCCAGTGGAGTTTACACTCTATATTCCCTACCACATGTAACAAACATTCTTGGGTTCATTTTTGTCATGAGCCAGTTAACCTACCAGTATATTTTTGGATTGTGGGAGGAAACCGGAGCACTCAGAGAAAACCTGCACAAGCACAGGGAGAATATACATACTCCACACATTTAGGGCCCTGATGGAATCAAACCGATGACCTCAGTGCTGTGACGCAATAATGCGCCTCACAACTGTGCGAGCACATACACACTCACACACTTTATTATGTGGGGGCAATAATGTATAAAATAATAGCATTTACAATTATGTGGACAATATATTTTTGTTTTAATTGCCCAATATTAATTAATTATGATAGAAGCACCAATTATATTACAAACCTGTGGAACTAGAAGTGCCAGCATGGATGTACTTCTGTCATTCGTTTATCGATATGGCATGAAATAACATAAAATATTGTCTCCATTATTTAAAATGTTCTTATTTTGTAAAATTTTTGCTCCAATAATAAATTAATTTAATTATGGACCATTAAGATATTTATTTTAGGAGGATCCCATAATTGAGTATAAAGTAGTAATCAAGTATTAGATATGTTTATTGTGGTTCATTATTATGCTCTGTGGGACAGAAAGCAAAAAATACTGTACATGCAGCTTGAGCAATCTTGCCAGCCAGAGAGAACGCTTAATTCTGTGAGTCTCTCTGGCAATTTTCCAGTGAATTTACAAGTCACAGGCTATTACATCTGATCAGGGCTGGATTTACCACTAGGCAACAAAGGGGGCCCATGGCCAGGGTTGTAGTGAGGGCTTCTCCAGCATAAATGCCAGAGAGCGCTGTCTGGCTGAAGACTCCGAACTCCATCAGCTGTCTAATTTCTGTGCTGACAGCCTGCCAGGTGCCGGCTCCAGGAGTGCACGCTAGTTCCTTCTCCTGCTGTGTTGTGTGTGTGTGACGTCATGGCGCATGAGTGTATGACATCACACGCATGGTGAGAGGAGCAGGGTCTGCCCAGAAGTAAAAAGCAGAAAAGAGGATGAGGTGCGTGCTGGCTGGGTGTAAGAATAAGTATAAATGATGTAACAAATGGCTGTTCTATATCTAGTGTTTCTTGGTGGGGGTTTTGCGGCTAATCATGTCCTCTACACATAACAAAAAAAATTGTTTTTTTCCTCGGTAGCATCTGCTGAGCCTACTTTGTTAATGAGACTTGGAGTTTCAGCTTTCCCCATCCCCTTGATAATTTGTCTATTTCTGAGAGATATGAATTTATAGCTTCCAGACTTTTCCAATTACTTTGGAGTATACTTAGGTAAAGTACATTTTATACATGAGGTAGTTGGTTGTATTATAGCCAGGGGCGTTTCTAGAGAGAAGGTGGCCCGTGTGCAGTCTCCATCATGGGCCCCCTCCTGTCCGTCTGGGAGCCGGCAGTCCACTGAGCGGTGCGCGGCCAGTGATGCACTTATAGACTCTGGGCACTAGAGTGTGCCCAGAGTCTATAGCACATGCGCAGGTCACCGGGAAAATGGCTGCAGCGACCATTTTCCTGTACTGCGTATGCGCAAACGACGGGAAAATAGCCGTGGTGGCCATTTTCGAGCTATTTTTACAGCACAGACTCCGGAGAGGTAAGTATAATATGGGTGCAGGGTCCCCCCTGCACCCATTATAAATACA
Source organism: Taudactylus pleione (assembly GCA_031769625.1). NCBI lineage: Eukaryota > Metazoa > Chordata > Amphibia > Anura > Myobatrachidae > Taudactylus > Taudactylus pleione. The sequence goes on along the minus strand of JAUIMM010000024.1, from coordinate 3,999,944 downwards.
CCCCTGATTATAGCCTGTATTACCTTTTAGTGGATAAACATACTAGTTCATTATAGATGAAATCCTGAAAGTGTTGTATGAAAAACCAATCCTCTATATTTGATGAGAGTTTGTATGTCTGCCTTTACTATGCATCTTTAAAACTGTGTGTACTTCATTCACAACGTCTAAAGGTAACTGCCATTCAGTTGCTGGCTGGCTGGCTATATTAAATAAGAACCCAGTTCTAGGGAAAATAAAAATATCTTTAGATAAAATAGAAATAGAGAACACCTCTTCTGTCCCGAAAGCAAACTACTATTTATTTAAATATCCAAATAGCACAAATGGCAAACCCACACTGACCAATCCGACATTTGCTTTTATTAGTCTTTTTTCATTATGGGTTATAGAACATTTCAGTGATATGAAAAGCATTTGATTACAATGTTAAGTATATTTAACATGTGCATATTTATTATCAAACTGTCCACAGTTTCCATACACAATCTCAGCTTGTGAAGATTAGTCACTCAAAAATGTTTTGTTCCTTCCAGTTCATATTGGGCCTGATTGAGCTTTGGGAATAGAGGGCCTGATTCAGTACCGATCACAAGTTCAACTACGGATGCAGATCGATGATTGTTTGCAGTCGCGCATGCGTATAAACCTATTTCAAGTGCAGATACTAATGATGATGGCTACTCTTGGGGTGGTGCGATGCATACTCATTAAGACCTGGATATAGTAGTAATAGCATGCCATTTGGAAATCCATCTGCATTTTGAATGTGGCCATATTCAGACCTGCATGAAACTCAGAATTAGGAACATAGTGTTCTATGGCTGTATAAAACCTGTATAAAGTGTCATCGAGTTGTGCCCTGTTCAATGAGGGTGGGATGTTGAGTAAATGTATGCATCTAATGCAACATGAATTGTATTATGGTCATATTAATTCACTCAAGTCACGCTTAGGAAGTATAGCATCCCTTGTCTAGATAGAGTGCAACTAAGGGCCTGATTTAGAGATGGATACTATTCCAATTAGGCGAACATAAAGGGGTTTTTTTTTATTAGACAGAGGGAGGTACAGTAAAGACTGTGAATGGAATTACTGATATGGATAAGGGACTGTTTATATGAGGGTGGTCAGTAATAGTGAATGGGGCTGCTATGATCATCCTGTAGTAATTAATAATTTTTTGGAGAGATTTGTTTAGGATGAGGGGATAATATTGTGTGGTAGTCTCAAAACTACTCTGTGTTGTATAATGGTCATTCACATGCTCTGTATTATGTCACGGTCAGTGCTCTCTGTATTATATGGCAGTCATTCACATGCTCTCTGTATTATATGGTATTCACATGCTCTCTGTATTATATAGTGGTCATTCACATGCTCATTGTATTATATGATGGTCCTTCACATGATTACATGATGGTCATTCACATGCTCTCTGTAATATATGGCGGCCATTCACATGCTCTCTGTATTATATGGTGATCAGTGCTCTCTGTATTATATGGCAGTCATTCACATGCTCTCTGTATTATTTGGCATTCACATGCTCTCTGTATTATATAGGGGTCATTCACATGCTCTATGTATTATATGACGGTCATTAACATGATCTCTGTATTATATGATGGTCATTAACATGATCTCTGTAGTATATGATGGTCATTCACATGCTCTCTATATTATATGGTGGTCATTCATATGCTCTCTGTATTATATGGCAGTAATTCACATGCTCTCTGTATTATTTGGCATTCACATGCTCTCTGTATTATATAGGGGTCATTCACATGCTCTATGTATTATATGACGGTCATTAACATGATCTCTGTAGTATATAATAGTCATTCACATGCTCTCTATATTATATAGTGGTCATTCATATGCTCTCTGTATTATATGGCAGTCAGTCACATGCTCTCTGTATTATATGGCGGCCATTCACATGCTTCCTGTATTATATGGCAGTCATTTGCATGCTCTCTGTATTATATGGCAGCAATGTTCTCTGTATTGTGTGGTGGTCACACAAATGGTCTCTGTAGTACATGGTGATCTAAAAAAATGCCCTCAGTTTTGTATGGTAGTCACAAAAATGGGAAGGGAGCTGTGCTAATTCAAAATCGTATGTGTCTCAGTCCTATCTCCACTTGCGACTGGGTGGGTGTAACTGGGTAGAATGGTCTGCTATGATGTTCTAACGGAATTGCAGGCACTGCATATTGAAAATCTGACCTATCACCGCTTATCCTTGAGTAGAGCCTAAATGTTTTATCCTTTTGTGGATTCATTTGCTTTGTCTTTTATTTTTTGTTTCTGTAGTGGGAGAGAGTTCTTAGTATGATTTTCCTTCAGCTCCAGTTTGTTTAGAAAAGGTATTCATTGTATGAATGGATCAGGATGGGGGCCCCAAACCAGTATGTTGCCTATGGCCACGTGAGGTCTTAATCCAGCTCTGCATCTGATGGAACAGCAACTTGCATCCAGTCGAGAGTGATTCTGGCAGAACTCTGCAAAGAGGGGTAGAGTTATCAAAGCTTGTAGAGAGAGATAATGTTCCAATCAATTAGCTTTTGTCATTTTTCAAGCTCAGCTTGTAAAATGACAATTAGAAGCTAATTGGTTGGTACTTATTTCTCTCCACTTTATTTGTCTCCAAGTTTAGATAAATCTCCCCATTTGAATCTATCCATATTCTATTACATACAGCGACTTGAAACTTGCTGGAAACTTATCAGAAACTCGCCAGGCAATTACATCCCCCATGTCTTAGCATGCGTCCCATTAGAACTGTCAGAACTGTTACAAACTGAGTTATTTCCATAAAATTGAGATTATAATAAAAATTACAAACATCTTTACACACTACATTAAGTGGTCACATAGCAAAATCATCATTCCGATCTTAAATTGACAAGTGTGTAAGTGACCAGGGAGTATATTTACTAAAGAGCAATTTTGGATTCTGTTTGATTTGCCAAAATCTGTTCGATTTAGGTTCAATTTCCATTAGATTATGATATTGGAGATTTACTAAAGCCCGAATCAAATGTCAAATCGAACAGAAAACTGAATTTCATTTCAAATCAAATTTGTGCAAAACATCGCTGTTTTCCCATAAACGAATATAGGATCCTTTCATTTACTAACATTCGATTTGCAAAACAAATGTAAATCAAATTCAAAATCCCAAAATAAATAGAATAAATGAGAGACAGTCGATTTGAGCTTCTAAACATCATTCTATTGGCTGGAAATTGATTGTGATGCCTTTAAAAGTTCCCAAAAGCATGTGGGGCAGCCTGGCTGTAGGAATAATGGCTGCTCAAGGCTATACTATACTGTGCACCTACTGGGGCATAACTAGCTCTTTGAAGGCCCCATAGCAAAGGTGCACACAGGTCCCTCCCTCACCATGGTGGGGTTCAGCCAACATAGCCAGACAAACAAAAATGTTTTTGTAAAAAAACAAAAATTATATCTATATACACATGTATACAGTATATATGTCCATAAGAGGTATTCAGTTACTGTAGTCCCAGTACCTGAATATTTCTTATGGACAGATAAGCTCTTTTTTTGTTATATATCTTGTACGTGTGTTTTTTACCCATTGTTCATTATTTGTGGAATTAAATTTATGTATTATACCCTTCATTATTTGTGATGTGGGTTTATTCTGGGACTGATGTGTTCCTAATAAGGCTGATTGTATCCATGCATATGGATTATTGAAAACGGTACACACTATTGCATTTATCTTCCTTTTTTTCATATGCCATAATTCCAATGGTGGTCATGTGACTGAAGTATATATCACCAGATAAGTAGTGTCGATTTTTTCTTTATCTGCATGAGTTATTTTATCACATTTATTGGACACGTTTAGGCGCTTATGTTACACTCCACTTTGTATGTTTGATTTTTCTATGTGTACACCAGCACATGTTTTTATTGTGTAATTAGCAGCCACTCATTGATCATATGAGGAGTGTCACTTATTATCATATTTCGTTGGAATCACAATATTATTTTTTATCTGAGCGCCCCCATATTCATTGCTCTATATATATATATATATATATATATATTTATTTAAGATGAGCATATCACTTTCACTTTTCTAGAGGGTGCACAAGTGTTTCCAATTGTTTTGCCTGTTAGTGTGCATGTCATAATTTGGCCCAATAGGAAGTAATGAGGAAGTTGCGTTTTATTTTGCATTATATTTTGCATTTGATTTTAATGGGGATTTGAGGTTTTATTTTGGAAGGGATTTCATAAACGGAACACAAAATCCCTTCTTAAAATCAAAAAAATGGGATGAACCCCTAGTAAGTGGCGCAACAAAAAGCAGCCTAAACAATGATTCAAACATAAAATATCTCATCACATTTCAATATAAATAAATAAAACAAAAATAATGTGACTCAATGAAAAAGGCGCTAATGAATAGACAAAAATAATTACTTTCCTTTAGAGGAAATAGTGTCCGTGATGGGAGTCCAGAATATTTTTCCTTCTTCATTCTCCACCATATACGTGATATCATAGAAATAATAAAAAAATATACATGTGTACTATAGTTTTGATAGTTTATATACGAACAATTCTTTATGATAAAGAAGACTCATTCAAATGAGTGCAGGTGTACCCCAACTCACACTCAGTGGTGTATTTACATGCATCAAAAGGTTTCTTTTAATTTCACCTCCGTGGGAGAGAGATATATACCCCCTACCAGAAATGAGAAAGAAGATGCATACCCCACTCACTATAAGAGTGTAGGGATCAATTACATCAAGGTATCTTTATAAATCTCCACAGATGAGGAGCATACCCCACCCACGGTAAATATGAAGAACTTTAAATGTATAAAGGTTTCTTTATCGGATATCTTGATGGTTAATCTTCATGTATAAACCCTCTTTCCATAGGATATGAGTTCCCAGAAAAATATTAATACAGTCCAAGTGAATGTAAAAAATCCAATTTTTATTACAACAGATCACTCATAGCACCAATGAGTGATCATGAATTAAAAAGTATAATGACCCACAAGAAGGTCAATCATACATAAAAGATACAAAAAATGCATGGAGGATAAGTCCATAAAAAACATGAAAAAAAAATAGATGCAAACCTGATATGACAGGGAAAAAGACTGTACACACTCGTGGTGTAGTTTACGCATTTCGGCCTATAGTGGGCCTTTATCAAGATGTATCCAGAGTGTGAATCAGCCCAGTATTTAAACCATGAACAGCCAATCAAGAGCATCAAGGAAATTACATCAATCGTTGTAATACAATTTGTACAAAAAAGACAAAAAACACATCAAACTCCATATATATATATAAATACATGTACGATAGTCATATCAAGGTAGTTATATGATGATTACATTATATATAATCATTAATCAATCCACTAGGTTCCATGTGTTGCCATAACAACCGCCTATGTATTACAGGAAGTTTCATGTGTTGCCAAGGCAACCATGGTTTGTTGTAAGAAGTGTTTTAGCCTCCCCTTATCATAACTAAATGGACAGAGTGATATATCTACTGGGTGGATGTATAAACCCAGGATCTAACAAACAATCTAACTCAGTGAATATTTATATTCACCAATTGCGGGGTGCAAAGGATTATAGTTATGCTCTGGGACCTTGATGACCGGAAATTATGTCGCAGCATCCCCCGAGATCCAGACAGCAATGCACGCTCTGAATGTAATGGACAAATACGTCCAGGACATGCCCGGAAGTCAGTTGTCGGAAGTGATGCTGCGGTCCACCCCGACAGAGCCCCACAGCGCGAAGTGGAACGCAGACGTCATCTCCGAATCTGATGGATGTTAAACTATAGAGTCCTCCTGACTGAGGACCGGAAATACCTTTGCGGCCATAGCAACAAATGGAATAAACCATAATGTATACATCATTACAATCACATCCAATACATACCCAATTTATGCCACTAATTCATTGGATGATATACATAAAACATATAACAGAAATTTATCAAAAATCCAGTGATATGTATTCATCATAAATGATGTATTATTTTCTTTTTTAATTGGAAATCTGATGTCATGATCATAGGTAAATCCATAAGGTACATCATAGAATCTAAAAAGTAAACTGAAATATACACATTAGGATATGCCAATCCCCAAAATAATTGACCTATAAAAGGAGATGAAATCAATATATATACAGCAGTAATAAAAAAATAATAAAAAATGAAATAACATTACAAAAACCATTTGATCTCGAAATCATTATTGAGATCCCCTGGTATTAGGGTCTTACATTCGAAAATCAAATTCATTTCAGTTCTAGCTAATATTTTAGAACAATCTTATAATGTAAATTACCCTTTATAACCTTTAAAACACAAAATGAAGTGATACCAGAAATCGCACTATTGTGACACTGTTTAAAGTGTGCTGAAAGGGAATGAATCTCAAGGCCCCTCTTGATATTTCATAAATGTTTCCCCAATCTAACTTTGAGGGGCTGGGAAGTTCTCCCAATATACACTTTATCACATTTACAACATATGGTGTATACTACATTATTTGTGTTACAAGTAGCAAATTCCCTAATTTTAATCTCCTTTCCATTAATATTGGTAGACTCTATCTTATTAGTACCCCCACTTTTGATGTTTTTACATCCAATACATTTTTCACACCGATAGAAGCCAGTTGAAGTAATGTGAGATAATGTCTGGGGAGTTGGTAGAACACTTGATACCAATTTAGATTTAAGATTAGGTGTTCGTCTATAAATATGTTGTGGCCTTTTAGGTAGAATAGACCCAAGCACTGGATCACGTGGTAAGAGACCAATGTTTCAAGTAATTTATATTCACTCGTAAATTCAGTGATGAAGGGAAATTCAAAATTATTCTTTCCCTTTGTATATCTCAGTTTTTGACAATAATTTTTGGTGATCCATAGTTTTTGTTAAATTAATAGCCTCATCCACTTTATTTTTATTGTATCCACAGGCTTTAAATCTATTTCCCATGGTTACTGCCTGTTCTGTGAACACCTTTTCATTCGTACAATTTCTTTTTAACCTTTTCAGTTGCCCACTTGGAATGGAATTAATCCAATTAGAGTAGTGGCAAGTTGTAGCTGAAAGATAAGCTCCAGAATCAGTTAATTTAGTGAATGTCTTAGTATGGATTTTGCCATCATCAATATATACAGTGATGTCAAGGAAATTAATAGTATTTTCCTGTATATCAAAAGTCAATATAATATTTTTATCATTAGTATTAAGAAATTCACAGAAGTTATCTAAACTGTCCCTTCCTCCTCTCCATATAAAGAAAACATCATCAATATATTGTGCATAGGACACCAGGCTCGCTCCAAATGGATTAGTATTCCAGATACAATTACGCTCCCACAAACCCATAAACAGGTTTGCGTTGCTTGGAGTGAACCTGGTGCCCATCGCCGTGCCTCTTTTCTGGAGGAAGAAATTATACTTAAATAGGAAAAAGTTATTGAACAATATAAATTCAATTCCCTCAACAAGAAAATCCTGTAGATTCTGAGGTAAATCCAACAAACCCAGAAAATTACGAGCTGCCTCCACACCATCACTGTGTTCAATGATGGTGTAGAGGGAGCTAACATCAGCCGAAACCAACAAAAAATGTTCCTCCCATATAATGGTGTCTAACAACACCAAAAAATCCTTAGTGTCCTTGAGATGGGACTTATTCAAGGTCACCAAAGGTTGACGAAAAAAATCAATAAAGCTGGACAAATTAGACATTAATGAATTCACCCCAATATAATAGGTCTACCGGGTGGTTGATCCAGACTTTTATGCACTTTTGGCAGGATATAAATCACTGTAATTGAAGGGTCATCTATCAAGATGCACTTTTCCTGTTTATCAGTAATGATCTTTTTATTCACTGCTTTCTCTATCATCTGTCAGAATTTCAACTGGGTACGTTCAGAAGTGTCTCCCCTTAATTTTCTATATGTTTTGATATCTTGTAACTGTCTCATGATTTCTGTTTCATAATCTGTGCTAGTCATAGGCCCAAACCTCCTTGTCGGCTGGTTTTATACCCAGTTCTTTGTTATTATACAATTCTTTTAGAGCTTTTCTCTCTTTGTTAGTCATATTGAAGTTTTTTTATTTTTTTATTTTATTTAAATCTTCCAAAATCAATGAAGTAAAGGTTTCTATATATGGCCACCTTAAATGCTGAGGAAAAAAGATAGATTTAGGCTGAAACGGGGTGAGGGTCCTCTCCTCCACTTCTAAATCATCCACTTCCTTAGGATCCATAGTTTGCTGATTTACAAAAAACTTTTTTAAAGTCAATTTACGAATTAATTTTTGCACATCGACATAGATGTTAAATGAGTTGATGTGATTAGTTGGGGCATAGTTTAAACCTCTTTGTAACAAAGACAATTCTTCCTGAGAGAGAATATGTGAACTCAAATTGAATATTTTTACAAGGGATCGATCTTTACCATTTTCATGTTCTATTTGGGGGGTGTTAATTTGGTCAACACTTAATATGTGTGTTTTTCTCATCCTTTTGTTCCTATTCCTAGGAACTCTTTTTTTTTTTTTTTTTCGTCTTCTCCACCCCCTTTTCCCCTTTTACAAAACTGTTTCTCTACCAATGGGGTGTTATATTCCTCTCTTTCTCTAAAAAATTAGGCCTGCCCTCATTAAAACTAGAGGAATCGTCATTATCCCTCAATGGAAAAAAACGATTTGAAGAGGTCATATCCCTCTCCGGACCTTCATTCGAGAGATATCTATTTCTAAAGGTTTTTCTTTTACGAGGAACTCTCCATTCGGGAGTTACTTTCCTATTTGATCTATCATGATACCAATTGCCATTGGAATGTCTATATGGGGTTCTTTCCATTCTTATCGGTTTTTGTCTATAATCTCCTCCATACATAAAATTTATTTTGGAGAATTTTTAACTTGAAAGTCTATTGCTATATATATATATATATATATATATATATACATATTTAAGATGAGCATATCACTTTCACTTTTCTAGAGTGTGCACAAGTGTTTCCAATTGTGTCGCCTGTTAGTGTGCATGTAATATATTTGGCCCAATAGGAAGTAATGAGGAAGTTGCGTTTGATTTTGCATTATATTTTGCATTTGATTTTAATGGGGATTTGAGGTTTGATTTTGGAAGGGATTTCATAAACGGAACACAAAATCCCTTCTTAAAATCAACCAAAATCAAATTCGATTTGAAAATGGAATGCAAAATCGAATATTAGTAAATGAGGGTTTTTTGCTAAGGGAATTTGCAGTTCGATTTCAGTCGATTTTATAGATTCATAAAATTTAATACCAAATCGAACCGCCAGGCATTGATCCAATACAAACAACTGTAGAGAACCTGATTGTGTTTGGAATATTTTCATCAAAAAAATACTGACTGTGTATATTATAACAGCAGTGTCAGACTGAGGCATTAAGTCCCCACCAGGGAAATGCAATGGCAGGGGCCCACTGAAGGGGTATGACTAGCTCTTTGGTAGATGTGGCCGTCAATTGGAGGGGCTTGGCCATCCCACAAAGGGCACAGCATAATATTATACAGCCACAGATTCCTGTGTCCACCGCACTGTACCCAATGTAATCTAATAAATTTTATCTGTGGAGTATCATAGAGTAATAATAATCTGCACCACCTTTAATCTAAAATAAACTGTACCCCTAATTAGTCTACTAAAATAATGAGCCCCTTTCAGTAGAATAGTAATAATATGTGCTGCTTTATTAGAATAGAAATCATATGTGCCCCATTTAGTTTTTGAATATAATGTGTCCTCATCAGTATAATATTTAAAAAACTATAATTTCCCCTTTAGTATATTTCCAATATAACAAACCATACTATAACACATTATAGTAATTCATACATATGATATAATCATACTTGCCAGCCCTCCCGCTTCTTGTGGGAGGCTCCCAATTTTTTACAAGCCTCCCGCTCCCCAGCAATACTTATTAGATTCCCTGCATTCCCCACAGCCCCGTCTGAAATCCAGACTGCACATGTGCAAGTCTGGATGTGACAGAGCCCGGGTCTGACAGTAGTATGAAAAAGGCTGACTGCACACCACAGGGTTGTGCATAGGGTCGGTCGCCTCGCCCAGCAAGCAGTAGAGCAGAGCTTGAGTTGACATCAGTGCAGGCAGAGACGAGACTTGTTCTCTCCTGCTTCAGCGACAGCAGTGGCTTCTCCTTCTGCCCCCTACCTAACTAAGTAATTATAGTGTTTAGTGCTCAGGAGTGAGTGACACTGACCTGTGATGGAGCTGGGAGAGATAACCGGGAGGGGAAGGGATGGGGAGGTGGGCAAGAGAGCAGTATTTTAGTAATAACAGGAGCCCAGAACCAGATTAAGGGAGGGAGGAGAGCACAGGTGGTAAGTGCCCCCTCTAATGTGGCCCCCAGCCTTTGATTTTGCAACTGTAGTAGTGCAAAAGTGCACTGTGTGCTGCAGGAACTGAACAGTGAAGGGAAGAGGGAGGGAGAAGTCCGTGCAGGGGTAAAGGGGCAGGGATACATGGCAGTGTGCACTGCGGCAGCATGTGGAAGTGGAGCACTGCAGACAGTGTGAGTGTACACAGTATAGGGTAGTAACAGGGAGGGGGGACACTGTGTATAATTGTGACTACAGCCATGGGCAAAAGTTTTGAGAATTACATTATTGGTTTTCACAAAGTTTGCTGTTTGTGTTTTTAGACCTTTTTGTCAGATGTTACTATGGTATACTGAAGTAAAATTACAAGCCTTTCATAAGTGTCAAAGGCTTAATTACATTGAGTTTATGCAGTGTTGACCCTTCTTTTTCAAAACCTCTGCAATTCGTCCTGGCATGGGTGTAATCAACTTCTGGGCCACATACTGACTGATGGCCTCCCATTCTTGCCTAATCAATGCTTGGAGTTTGTCAGAATTTGTGGGTTTTTGTTTGTCCACCCGCCTATTGAGGATTGACTACAAGTTCTCAATGTGATTAAGGTCTGGGGAGTTTCCTGGCCATGGACCCAAAATTTTGATGTTTTGTCCCCCGAGCCACTTAGTTATCACTTTTTCCTTATGGCAAGCTGCTCCATCCTGCTGGAAAGGCATTGTCACCAAACTGTTCTTGGATGGTTGGGAGAAATTGCTCTTGGAGGATGTTTTGGTACCCGAGCCACTTAGTTATCACTTTTGCCTCATGGCAAGGTGCTCCATCATGCTGGAAAAGGCATTGTTCATCACCAAACTGTTCTTGGATGGTTGGGAGAAGTTGCTCTTGGAGAATGTTTTAGTACCATTCTTTATTCATGACTGTGGGCCTGATTCAGACCCACTCACAAGCGGGTCAATGGTCCCCCACTGCGTATGCGCATGCCAGAGCCGGCTCCCGCGTGCACATGTGCGAGACCCGGCCAGCGACGGGTGCTCCATCGCTATGGGTCTCACACCAAAGCGGGGCAGCTGTCGATGGTGATTGACAGCTTGCCCTGTTTTGGAGGCGGTGCGTGGGGGTGGCTACACAAACGGAGGCATTCCCGAGGGAACGCCTGCCGTTTGTGGGCGGCCCTACTGACATCACTCGTGATGTCAGTAGGTGGACTTCCTCCTCTATTAGAGCAGGAAATCCACTGGGGCTTGCAGCCACGAGATCCTACCAAATCCTTCTCAAAACATTTGGCCATGGCTGTATATCTATGCGTGTGTATTTGTGTGAGTCAGTACAGTACATATGTATATTTGTGTGTGATGCAGTATGTATGTGTGTGTATATTTGTGGGGCTATATGTATGTGTGGGACTGTATGTGTGTGTATATGTGTGTGAGTATAAGTGTGGGACTGTATTTATGTGTGCATGTGAGTGACTGTATGTAAGTGTGTAACTGCTCCCTCCATTCTTTCCACCAATTCAAGGAGACATTGCTGTACTGTAATTATCACCCTGCAGGTGCCTATGTTGCACTATTACACCACATTACTACTGAGATCAGCTACCAGCATTCTCCTTTAATAATCTTATTAGGTATGCGCTCACTCACATGTATGCCATAGTGGCAGCAGGAGCTAGAAGAGGAACCTTATCTCTTATTCTTAAGTCAGATTAAAGGGGAAGTTCCCGCGCTCAACTACGGGTGTTTGATTCTGTAGTTGGTAGTGCAAAGTGTATCACAATTAAACAATATACTTGTGTCCCAAAATGATTTTACCAATAAATTTAAAACCTTGAATAAACATTCAAATCATATGATACAATCTGTACCAGTTTATACTCAATAGGAGAATGCAATTGAAAACAAAAATCTAAAGCAAGAAAAAACAAAAACAAGAAATCAAAGAAATCAAGAAAAGATTCAAAAAGAATTGGGGACCATGAGTACTCAGGTTAAAAAAATTAGTAAGGAAAATATAACCTTAATAAATGGTGAACCGATGGATGATCACATCCCTGAAGAAGGCTATCTGGCCGCTACGCATCGGAGCTGCTACACTTTCCCCTGTCATTGTACCAAGCTGCACTGAACCTCTGCCGAGAGGTTGATTACAGATGGCCATCTGTAATCAACGTATCAACACTATCCAAAAATTATTTTGGGACACAAGTATATTGTTTAATTGTGATACACTTTGCACTACCAGCTACAGAACCAATCACCCATAGAAAAAGATAAGTGCACCTTGCACAAAAAACTCAATAGGGAATAAATTTTTCAATAAAAATATGTTCAATTGACAATAAACAATAAATATCACCACCTGATTCAAGATTCCTGAATCAATTTCTTCCAAATGAATAATATAAATGAAAAATTATAAATAAATAAGAATAAGTCCAATGTCACAATCAATAATCCATTGGTCCAGTTAAAAAAGTTCCTTCATGATAAAATGGTACAGGTAAACGTCTTCTTTCTATAGTACACTGGTCTGCCCAAAGTCACAAAAGCCACTCTTTTTCCTCTTCAAACACATTAGGGTACCTCTTGTTCCTCAAATATAAAAACAAGGGAAAACAAGAAAATCGCAATAGTGTGATAAAGTAATTTTATTTTAAGTGACAATTAAAAGTGATTATGAGGCTGCATACCAGACAAAATGGTGTATAAAAACACCATCAAGCATTTGTAGAAATAACTGGGTACCTCCTGGGTTCAAGAATCCACCCACTTTGCTTTTTGGTCTGGATCAGCTCATCCTCAAACATCCACCAACGCATTTCAGCTTAACGAAAGCCTTTATCAAGGTGTAATGGGCTAGACCAAATGCTCCTATTTATATCCCTCCTCCTATAATTTCATTGGTCAACACTGTACCATGTGTGGTTAATAGGGATAAATCTTAATCCTTACAGCAATACAGATATACATAGTGTTTGGTACATAGCAAGTACCAAAGTTACCTTTGTGTGCCCAAAGAAATTATAGGAGGAGGGATATAAATATGAGGTACCCAGTTATTTCTACAAATGCTTGATGGTGTTTTAATACACCCTTTTGTCTGGTATGCAGCCTCATAATCACTTTTAATTGTCACTTAAAATAAAATTACTTTATCACACTATTGCGATTTTCTTGTTTTCCCTTGTTTTTATATTTGAGGAACAAGAGGTACCCTAGTGTGTTTGAAGAGGGAAAAGAGTGGCTTTTGTGACTTTGGGCAGACCAGTGTACTATAGAAAGAAGACGTTTACCTGTACCATTTTATCATGAAGGAACTTTTTTAACTGGACCAATGGATTATTGATTGTGACATTGGACTTATTCTTATTTATTTATAATTTTTCATTTATATTATTCATTTGGAAGAAATTGATTCAGGAATCTTGAATCAGGTGGTGATATTTATTGTTTATTGCAAATAAAACATATTTTTGTTGAAAAATGTATTCCCTATTGAGTTTTTTGCGCAAGGTGCACCTATCTTTTTCTCTGTCTATTTGGGGTGTTTTTGTGGGTGTACACCTTGCACCTTTGCACCTTTGCAGCATCTTCCTCATATTCGTGAAGCGCTCAGATTATCAACATTTTGTTTTACTTGCACATTTGTTCACCCTTTTTAGTCTGAGCTGCATCATGTTGGGATATCGCGATCAACGCAGATTATTATTAAATTCAGTTTTCCAATCAGGGAATATACAAAAAATTTTTTGAAAATTCATTATCACAAGAAAATTTGGAGTTTAATATGAAAAAATTAGAATCTACTCTATATAAAGAGAGCAGATTATGGTGGGAAACCGCAACATTAGAAAAATATGTGGCGGAAGGGATGATACCAAAAGGTCTAAAAATTAAAAAGACAACAGCAGGGAACAAGGAGAGTGATGATTTTTATTTGAAATGGGATAAGATTTTAGAAGAATGTTCTTTCTCATCATTAATCTCATTATACAAGAAAGAAAGAAAAATTTGAGTGATATAGAGGAACAACTAACGAGGTTAACCACATTAATTCAACCTTGCAGAGAACATGAAGAATACCTTAAATTAGAAAAATAGATGAAAGAAAGGATAGCGAGAAAGGAGAAAGAAATTATCTTAAGAAAACAAAAAAAGTTTTTAAGAGATAGAAATAATGAAAGAAATGGGGAAGATATCCCAAGAAGTTTTGAATTTGATAAATCATTCGCAGATAGTATATATACACAAGGAGATACTAGTACCCCTTGCAATTGTATAAGTGAAATTATACCCCCACCTAGAAAAAGCTATAAAACTCCATGGAGGGTGGATTGGAAAAATAAGGACAAAAGAGGGAATGAAAGACCAATTCCACATAGGGAAATGAGATGGAATGAAAATAGAAGATACAACAACGACAATAGAGACAAAAGACCTTTTGAAATAAGAAATTATGAGAAACGTTATAGAACACCTCGGGTTAGTGATCAATATATCATCAAAGATGAATGGTATTCTGATAATTATCGCCCAGATAAAGGAAATTCTACAAATAGATTTAGGATTTTAAACGATCTGACTTTTTTAGACAGGAGTCGGAAAAGGAACAGAGACTTCTGAGAATAGGTATAACGAAAAAGAAAAAGAAAAATAATTGCAAAAGGGGATCCAGGGGAAAAGGGGCTAAAAATACTAATAATAACAACCCAGAAACCAGTGAAATTGCACCTGAAAACAAGGATCTGGTTGAAACTAAAATTTATAACCTGAGTACATATAAACTCTCTCAAGAGGAAAACTCAGCATTACAGAAGGGATTAAAATTTGCCCCAGTCTCTAAATTAAATAAATTCCAAACCTACGTGGACCTTCAAAAATTTGTAAGAAAAATATCTTTAAAAAAATATTTTCACAACCAGATGGGAATTGAAAATAACAAAATAGAAATATTTAAACCTAAATCTAATTTTAACCCTACATATAATCAGGGGTGTTTTATTGAGAGTTTCCAAAAAGCTGTCTGCGAAGAGTTAGATGAGATTAAACCCACATGGCAGAAAATCAAGAGCAATATTAACAGAAAAGAAAGGGAAGCAATTAAGAACCTTGAAAGCAATGAAATGATCACAATTAAACCAGCAGACAAAGGGGGAGGTATTGTGATTATGGACACTAATAAATATGAAAAAGAAATTTCTCGTCAACTAAGTGACAGAACCACATACAAACCCCTTAAAGCAAATCCGAGTGAATGGATTGAGAAAGAGTTGGTTAAACTGTTAAATAGGTATAAAGAAGATAATACAATCACGGAAAATGAAACCAAATATATTATCAGAGATAAACCCTCCTTCCCAGTTTTTATGTATTACTTAAAATTCACAAAAATTTAGATGATCCCCCAGGAAGACCCATAGTGGCCGGCACGGAGTCAGTGACCTCTAATTTGTCACACTTCACAGATCACCATTTACAACCAGAAGTAATAAAATTAAAATCGTATATCAAGGACACCACAGACATCCTCACTAAAATCAAAGATATAGAATGGCAAGACAACTATATCTTAGTAACGGCGGATGTCAGCAGCCTTTATACCATCATAGAACACACTAAGGGTATAGAAGCTACCAAATTCTTTTTAGACCAAACTGAGATTTGTAAGCGTAAAATTGATTTTATTCTGGATAGTATTCATTTCATTTTAAACAATAAATTTTTTTGGCACAAAGGCACTTTTTATGAACAAAAACGAGGGACCGCTATGGGGACCCATTTTGCCCCTTCGTATGCTAATCCATTCATGGGCTTATGGGAAGAAAACCACATATGGACAAATAATGAATTTAGAGGGAATATCATATTGTGGTACAGATTTATAGACAACATCATCTTCATTTGGAAAGGGGGAGAAGAAGAATTAAATACTTTTTGTGATAAACTTAATCAAAATGATTTTAATATCCAGCTTTTATTTAATTACAGCAAATCAGAAATAATTTTTTATATCTTTTTATATATATTAAGGAGAATCATATACACACTAAAAATTATAATAAACCAACAGACAGCAATGCATATATTAACATGAAGAGTAATCATCACCCAGTGTGGCTAAGAAATATACCAAAAGGTCAAATCAGGCGAGTTAGACGAAACTATACTGAAAGGGAAGTTTTCTCTGAACAAGCAGAGATTCTACAAAATAGATTTGTGGCTAAAGGCTATTCTAGAAAAGAATTGGAAATACCGGTGAAGGAAATGGAAGAAATCAACAGAGAGACATTATTATTGCCTAAAACCAAGAAAATGGATGAAAAGAAAATAATATTACCCTTCATTACTACTTATAACGGACAATATAAATTAGTGGAAAAATTAATAAGGAAGTATTGGTATATTTAACAAAGAGACCAGATTTTAAAGCTTCTGATTCCAGAAAAACCCATTCTATATATAGAAGAGCAGATAATTTGAGAAACAAATTGGTGAAAAGTGCAGTCCCTTTAAAGAGGAATAATAGGATCAAATCGAAAGGTTTTTATCGGTGTGGATTGTGCCAGATGTGCAAAAATCACCTGACACAACCAAATAAATTAGTACAATATAGCTCCAGTCACACAGGAGTTAACTATGAAATTACACAATTCATCACATGTAACAGTACTAATTGTATTTATTTAATCAAATGTAAATGTGGACTTCAGTACATAGGGCGAACCACCCGGTCCTTAAAAGAAAGATGGTCTGAACACGTAAGAAATATAAAAAAGGGGTTCCAGAAACACTCATTATCTCAGCACTTTAAAGAACACCACAATAGTTCTATTAACGGGGTCCACAAAGTGTTAGGCATAAAATTGGTGGAGAAACATTGGAGAAAAAAGAACATAGATAATAATCTAGCACAAACCGAAATGAAAACAATTTATGAAATGGGGACCCTTCACCACAAAGGAATGAATATGGACTTCGAGCTTAAGTGGTTTTTATAATTGTTTTTATAAGTGTTTTTTATTAGATTTTTAATAGAGTCCTTTATAATAGTACTTTTATACCATTATATGTTCTTTTATAGAGTTCTTATTAGTTATATTATTGTCAATATTTTATTTGTCGCTTATATTACCCTTCTATATGCACTTTATATATATGTATTATTTATTTGGATGGATTTTAATATTTTGTAATTGTGTCCCCCATATTGTTAGCAACCAGACTGGATGGGTTTTAAACAAACCATTTATTATATTAATTTTAGATTCCCTGTTAAAATGTGAGAAACATGGGCCATTAATATACATCCAAACATGTATTAATTATACATGTTTATGTTTGAGACACATGCGTTCCAGGATGACTGCGTCTGTGGAACGCAGAAATGTCAGACCAACAGGAGAATTCACTTCCGTTAATAATCACCAGAAGTATATGGACCCCACGTGACCACCGCAGTGGAGCGCTGTGCTTCTATGTAGACCCCAGCGGATATTAGAGTTTCCGGCGGGGAGAAGAAGCACTGGCGGTCCAGCCGGAGGGCACGACGTAGCACTGTTTTGACAGTGGCTAACACGGAGGTATGCGTTCCACACAGTGAGTGCGGTGGAACGCATTACCTTTGATGACGCTCGGCGGGCAGTCTCCGAGTACAACTTCCGCTGAAAGTACCAGAAAGTTTGTGCGTTCCACGCGCGCATTGCGGTGGAACGCACGCGATAATAAAAACAAAGATGGGTATTTATTATCCATAATTATCAACAAATGGGGGCACACAAAGGTAACTTTGGTACTTGCTATGTACCAAACACTATGTATATCTGTATTGCTGTAAGGATTAAGATTTATCCCTATTAACCACACATGGTACAGTGTTGACCAATGAAATTATAGGAGGAGGGATATAAATAGGAGCATTTGGCCTAGCCCATTACACCTTGATAAAGGCTTTCTTTAAGCTGAAATGCATTGTTGGATGTTTGAGGAGGAGCTGATCCAGACCAAATAGCAAAGTGGGTGGATTCTTGAACCCAGGAGGTACCCAGTTATTTCTACAAATGTTTTTATACACCCTTTTGTCTGGTACGCAGCCTCATAATCACTTTTAATTGTCACTTAAAATAAAATTAGTTTATCACACTATTGCGATTTTCTTGTTTTCCCTTGTTTTTATATTTGAGGAACAAGAGGTACCCTAGTGTGTTTGAAGAGGAAAAAGAGTGGCTTTTGTGACTTTGGGCAGACCAGTGTACTATAGAAAGAAGACGTTTACATGTACCATTTTATCATGAAGGAACTTTTTTAACTGGACCAATGGATTATTGATGGTGACATTGGACTTATTCTTATTTATTTATAATTTTTCATTTATATTATTCATTTGGAAGAAATTGATTCAGGAATCTTGAATCAGGTGGTGATATTTATTGTTTATTGTCAATTGAACATATTTTTATTGAAAAATGTATTCCCTATTGAGTTTTTTGTGCAAGGTGCACCTATCTTTTTCTCTGTCTATTTGGGGTGTTTTTGTGGGTGTACACCTTGCACCTTTGCAGCATCTTCCTCATATTCGTGAAGCGCTCGGATTATCAACATTTTGTTTTACAATCACCCATAGTTGAGCGCGGGAACTTCCCCTTTAATCTCACCAGCATTCTCCTGCCTCTCTACCGTGCCCGTGCTGCTCTTAGTGCTACATTTTTCATCTGCCACTGCAGGATACACCCCTGAGTGGAAATAGATGTGCCCATAGGTGGAGCTGGGTACTCCTTTTGGGTGGAGCATGGCATGCCCCCTCAATGGCGCACCACATTCTGCTAGCAAATAATCCCTGAAACTAGTTTTCAAAAGTTGGCAAGTATGGATATAATACATCATACAGACCACAGCATATAGCAAGTACAGTACTGCAGGACATTAATACCAGCATATCACAAGTATTCAGTAAAGAAAAAGTTTTTGGAAAGTATTGCAGAACACTGCAAGTAATACCAGCATAACCACAAGTAGAGCTGTGGGACATAGTAGTATTACCAGTATATGAATTGCACTGACCCCAGCATACAATGTAATACAGAACATTGCACTGATGCCAGGAGCACACTGAGCACAAGAAAACAGAGCACACTGAGCACAAGGTAGCACTGCAGAGCATCAATCAAAAAGGCTATGTGACATTACAATATTAACAGTATGAATGTATAAAATATACAGTCAGGTGCATAAATTTTGGGACATTGACAGAATTTTCATATTTTGGCCTCTATTCACCACCACAATGACTTTGAAATGAAACAAACACGATGTGCTTTAACTGCAGACTTTCAGATTTAATTTAAGGGTAATTACATCCAAATCAGGTGAACGGCGTAGGAATTACAACGGTTTCTATATGTGCCTCCCACTTTTTAAGGGGCCAAAAGTAATGGGACTATCAACTCAAAAGCTATTTCATGGACAGGTGTGGGCTATTCCCTCATTATTTCATTATCAATTAAGCAGGTAAAAGGTCTGGAGTTGATTCTAGGTGTGACATTTGTATTTGGAATCAGTTGCTGTCAACTCTCAATATGAGATCCAAAGAGCTGTCACTTTCAGTGAAGCAAGCCATCATTAGGCTGAAACATCAAAACAAACCCATCAGAGAGATCACAAAAACATTCGGTGTGGCCAAATCAACTGTTTGAAACATTTTTAAAAAGAAAGAACGCACCGGAGAGCTCAGCAACACCAAAAGACCCAGAAGACCACGGAAAACAACTGTGGTGGATGACAGAAGAATTATTTCCCTGGTGAAGAAAAACCCCATCACAACAGTTGGCCAAATCAAGAACACTCTCCAGGAGGTAGGTGTATATGTGTCAAAGTCAACATTCAAGAGAAGACTTCACAAGAGTGAATATAGAGGGTTCATCACAAGATGTAAACCATTGGTGAGCCACAAAAACAGGAAGACCAGATTAGAGTTTGCCAAACAACATCTAAAAAAGCCATCACAGTTCTGGAACAACATCCTATGGACAGATGAGACAAAGAACTTGTACCAGAGTGATGGGAAGAGAAGAGTATGGAGAAGGAAAGGAACTGCTCATGATCCAAAATATACCACCTCATCAGTGAAGCATGGTGGTGGTAGTGTCATGGCGTGTGCATGTATGGCTGCCAATGGAACTGGTTCCCTTGTATTTATTGATGATGTGACTGCTGACAAAAGTAGCAGAATGAATTCTGAAGTGTTTTGGGCAATATTATATTCTCAATGCTTCAGAACTCATTGGACAGCGCTTCACAGTGCAGATGGACAATGACCCGAAGCATACTGCAAAAGCAACCAAAGAGTTTTTTAAGGCTAAAAAGTGGAATATTATGCAATGGCCAAGTCAATCCCCTAAGCTGAATCCGATTGAGCATGCATTTCACTTGATGAAGACAAAACTGAAGGGAAAATGCCCCAAGAACAAGCAGGAACTGAAGACATTTGCAGTAGAGGCCTGGCAGAGCATCACCAGGGATGAAACCCAGCGTCTGGTGATGTCAATGCATTCCAGAATTCAGGCTGTAATTGCCTGCAAAGGATTTGCAACAAAGTATTAAAAAGTGAAATTTAGATTTAGGATTGTTTAGTTTGTCCCATTACTTTTGGCCCCTTAAAAAGTGGGAGGCACATATAGAAACCGTTGTAATTCCTACACCATTCACCTGATTTAGATGTAATTACCCTCAAATTAAATCTGAAAGTCTGCAGTTAAAGCACATCTTTTTGTTTGTTTCATTTCAAAGCCATTGTGGTGGTGAATAGAGGCCAAAATATGAAAATTCTGTCAATGTCCCAATATTTATGCACCTGACTGTATATATCTATCCATTACTGTATGGGGAATGCTACCACCAAATGTAGTACTATTTTAGAAAGGAAGAGAAAAGAAGTCTGTAATTGGTGCACAAAGGACATATAAAATATAACCTTTATTGACTGGTTTAAAATCAATGAAGAATCACATTATGCAGCAAAATATCTTTAAAAGTATAGTGTGAAGAACATGTTTAAAATGACAAAATTGTGAATTAAAAAGTATGAAACTATTAAATTAGCTATGTGCCTCTATGTTGTCTTCTAATGTTCTGATATAGTTAGTAATGTGTTTGTGATCCTTCGGTGGTAGATATTGGATGTTAAATTAAGGTAAACATCACCAAAATTGCCCATTGATCTAATGAGATACAGTAAAATATTAAAATTTTAACTTGTTCAGGATACCACGTATATTAGTGCAGATACGCATACAAATTAGTTAGTCTCATAACTCCAAATATAGTTCTTCTGAGAGTATCTATTGGGGTAAAGAGGACTTTACGTGTATAATGCAGAGTTATACATTGATAACACACTGGGGACTCTCAATTTGTGCGTTTGTGAATACTCCAATAGATCCAACGTTATTTGAGGATCATGAATCTGTTGTGATAAAGGTAAATTCTCTGAGCCTGTATATATAGGTAAATATATGAAAGTTAAAGCTTTATACATTTCCCAATGAGGACACAAGTATTATATCTAATATATGTGTAAATTTTAAAATCAAATTCAAAATTATAGTACTCATCAAATTTGAAATTCAAATTCAGACTGCTTATATAAATTATATAACAAGTGGGGCATTAGTTTGATCAAGTGACCACAAAGTTTTCAAAAGGTAAATTTATTACATTTTGGCTGATCAATAAAACTATATATGCATCACTCGGTCTCACTTATAAATACAATCAACTTATGGCTACATGAATTAAAGAAAGCACAAATAGGGCACAATATGATAGAATTCAGAATCCCTATGTGAGTCTCTCTCCTTCAAGAGTCCAAAGTGACTGGCTCTTGTAAGGAGATAGAGAAATATGGATCAATGGGTCAGAGAGGTAGGAGGACAGCCAGGAGAGGGCAGTATCACTCAGCCGAAGGAATGAAGGATTATCAGGAGGAGGGGATGGTTGTCAGTGTCAAAAGCAGCAGATAGGTCAAAGAGAATGAGGAGGGATACTTGGATTTGGCAGCAAGGAGGGCATTGATGACTGTAGTGAGGGCAGTTTCTGTGTAGTGAAGAGCACAAAAGCCAGATTGAAATGGGGGAGACAAAGGCATGCTTGAATGCAGAGTGGACAGTTCCTGATGAGAGGTAGAGATTGAAGAGATGGGTTAGATGGGATCAGGCATCAGAAGAAAGGGAGCAGAGGAAGCAACAAGAGATAGGGTGGAGGACCGGATTAGGGCATGACTTCATCCTCAAATACTGGGGAGAGTTTGCAGAATGGTTGGCGGAGGATAGGGATAGGCAGCCTGGGGAAGGAGGAATAGGTTGGTGAGGGTCTGATGGGATGTGATGTCCTGGCATATGGATTCAATTTTAGATGTGAAGTGGGTGGTGAAGTCAAGGGCAGAGAGTGAGGAGGGGTGCAAGGAGTATGGGGAGAGAGGAGGGAGTTGAAAGTGGCAAAGAGATGACAGGGGTTGGAGAACTGTTTAGAGAGGGAAAGGGCAGAACTGCAGATTGACAGCATACATTTGAAATGGAGGAAGTCTGCATTGGAGTTCTATTTCATCCACTGTTGCACAGGGTTCATGAGCAGTTTTGCAGGAGTATGGTGCCTTTTGAAGGCCAAGGTTAAGGTGTGAATCTACGAAGGTGAGTAGTGACTGCAGGAGCAACAGAGTCAAGATCCGAAGTAAGGGAGACATTGTATAGGGAAAAGCTTGGTCAAGGCAAGAGAGAGAGACAGTGGGGGAGAGAAGTGAGTCGAGTGGGGAGGATAAAAATACAGTGTCAGTAGCCTCAAGAATATGATCAGTGATGGTAGTCTTGGGAGGCAGGTGGAGAAGGAGTAAGGGATAAGTTAAAATAGAGAAGATGGTCAGAGAAAGGGAATGGGGAATTAATTAAATCATACATCATAACCGTGAGTAAAGACCAAAATAAGTGAGTGTCCACTGATATGGGAGGGTGAAGAGGTCCATTGAGATAAATCAAGTGATGAAGTGCGGCCAAGGAGTTTAGAGGAAGAGGGGTCAGTTGTCAGTGTGCAGCTGATTCAGTATCTGGACACGGAGGTGGATAAGGCGAACAAGCCTTCAGCCGGGCAAAACGCGCGCCCTCCCTTTTCCACATACCGCATGGAGAATTAGTCAGTACATGGACGGGACTCCAAACTACTATATCGTGAAGACTGGTATTGTATCAATATGCAAACATACAGTAGGACCTCCTTGTCCAGATACTGAATTAGCTGCACACTGACAGGCTCTATGTGTTTCCCTATGGGACACTCTGTTAAATAGCAAGGGTTTCATTTGTCAATATTAGCCTGTAGATACCCTTATAGAGATAGGCATTCATGCTCTATTTTTATCTCTACCTCGGTATAAGGGTATGCCCGTGATGTATTGCTTTGCTGGATACACTGTTGAGAAATAGTCAGTTTGACTGTGAATTTTGATATAATGATGTATACATTACCATTCCTTACTTAAATAAGAAGTGACACTATATGATCGATACATATCAACTTGTGCACCAAGGACACTTGGTGAGATATTAACCCAGGTGTAAGCATATGTTAATAAAAAAAAATTTGATTTCTATTTTACTGATATCAATGTACAGGAATATGTAGGATTACCTATATGCACAATCAGGTGATACTCTCATGTTAATATCTTTCCACATGCCGTGTGTGATATATATGGTACCATACGAGGACACATGAATTATATATAAATCCACGTGTACAAATATAGGTCTGCACCTGTACAAGGGTATGCCTGTTGAGCATTCAAGTGCTGGATACAATATTGAGAAATAGCCAGTTTGATTTTTGAACCTTGTTACAATGGTGTATACATTACGGCTCCTTTTTGGATTGAAAAGTGTCACTGTATAATTGATACATGTTAAATTGTGCACCAAGGATGCTGTGTGAAATATTAACCAATATTTTAACATATATTCACTGAATTGATTTCCTATGTACATGAGAATATATATGATTACCTGATGTTAAACTATGTGATACTCTGATGTTAATGTTTCTTTATATGTCATTATGTGTATCAAACTATATGATGACACACTGATTATATAGTTTATTTATTTATTTATTAGCAGTTATTTATATAGCGCACACATATTCTGCAGTGCTTTACAGAGAATATTTGGTCATTCACATCAGTATCTACGTGCACAAATAAAAGTTTGCTTTTGCATTACTTTTTTTGAATGTTACAATCTACTAACAAAATGGACTATACATCCTACTAGTCCTACATTTATTTCTGCTTTGACCAAGCATTGTGCATTTCTTTCCCTGTTCAAGTATACCTACAGTCATACTTTACTTGATCTGCCCAATCTCATCTGATCTTGGCAGCTAAACAGTAATAGGCCTGGTCAGTACTTGGAAGGGAGACCTCTTGGGAATACCAGGTGCTGTAGGTTAAATAAGAATACTTGGGATTAATTTTTGCACAGGTCAAAGCATCATGAATAATATATAACCATGTAACAATCATACCTGCACAGTGTCAATTACTGTATCTGTATTGAGCTTTTCTCAGTGGAATGTAGAATTCAGTAATATTTCACCAGTTGATTTCATTATTTTAACGAGATCTGGTTTTGACGGGTGATTCATCCATATCATCTGCCAAGTAACACCAAACTGTATGATACCGCACCATTTTGATTGATGTATAATAAAAGTTACATTTTATCATATATATAAAATGTCAATAAGAGTGCCCCAGCAACTAGCCCTACTTTTTTCTCCTTTGTTGTCTATTATTTTGAGTCCTTACAGCGGGGGCGGATTATCCACAAGGCGGTACAGGGGGTCGCCTAGGGCCCACCTGCTAACCACTCCGGCTTGTAAAAATCAATGTTTTTTTTTCTTAATTGGAGACAGTGACTCCAGCGTAAATTGGAATATGCCGAAAGGGCAATCAATGTCCCGGCAATCCGAGGGAATAATGTGGGCGGAGCTACAACACTTGTATCGCACGCTGTCTTTTAAAATAGTGAGGCAGCGTGTAGTCTTTTAGTAATACAGCAGCCACAGCACTGCTTTTGTTGTGCACATTGTGGCAATGCCCCTGCCTCCTAGCTGGCCCTGCCTGCTTTAAGCAGTGTCTGTAGCATGGCAGCCTGCAGAAGTGTGGTGTGGAGTTTTATGGACTGCGCAACCATGTTATCTGCCCTGACTCCTATTTCCCCAGTCGACCCCTTACTTATTCCTCTCCCCTTTTTTTGTTTGTGCCTGTGTCTCCCTGACAACTACTATTTTTCCTCCCCCAGTGTCTGCCTCTTTTTCTCTCTGTTTTATTCTCCAATTTGTGTGTGGCTCTTCCCGCCCTTGTGTGTGGCTCTTTTCTCCCTTTATGTGTGGCTCTCCCCCTCTTGTGTGTGGCTCTTCCTCCTCTTGTGTGCGGCTCTACCCCCCATTGTATGTGGCTCTGCCTCCCCCCTTGTTTGTGGATCTGCCCACCCTTGTGTTTGGCTCTGCACCCCCTTGTGTGTGGCACTGCACCCCCTTGTGTGTGGATCTTCCTTGTGTGTGGCTCTGCCCCTCCCTTGTGTGTGTCTCTGCCCCCCTTGTGTGTGGCTCTGCTCTCCCTTGTGTGTGGCTCTGATCCTCCCCTTGTGTGTGGCTCTGCCCCCTTGTGTGTTACTCTGCCCACCTTGTGTGGTTCTGCCCCCCTTGTAGGTGGCTCTGCCCCTCACTTGTGTGTCTCTGCCCCCCTTGTGTGTGATTCTGCACCTCCCCTTGTGTGTGGCTCTGCCCCACCCCTTGTGTGTGGCTCTGCCCCTCCCCTTGTGTGTGGATCTTCCCCTCCCCTTGTGTGTGGCTCTCCCCCCTTTGTGTGTGGCTCTGCCCCTTCCTTGTGTGTGTCTCTGCCCCCCTTGTGTGTGGCTCTGCTCCCCCTTGTGTGTGGTGTGGCTCTTTCCCTCCCTTGTGTGTGGCTCTGCCCCCTTTGTGTGTGGCTCTGCCCCCCTTGTGTGTGGCTCTGCCTCCCCTTGTGTGTTTATCTCTGTACCCTGTTCATATTGATGTCTCCAATGTTATATGTATACTGATTTCTATGTTTCTATTTACCTCTGTGTTCCTTTCTAACACCTTTCTCTAATTGTGTTTGCAGCATAAGTGTCAGGTGCAAGTCTGGTGGTAGCCTGGGGTCATACTGGACATAACCCTCACAGCACCAATTATGCCTCATGGGTGGAGCTAGACATGCATTTAATTCAATACACCCACCTCTCTAAAACTAAGCAAGTATGTCTATGCCAACAAGATGGTGTATGGTTTGGCTCACATAGGAACCTATGGCTTAAAATTTTTATTACCACAATTTTATTAGGTGGTGCAAAAATGACAAGGGTTCCAGTGGGTGTACCTCCATTCACAATCAACAACTGCCTGCATTCGGCTCTGCCTATTGCTGTAGACAGATAGTTTATGAGAACCCTGTTTCCAATAGGGGCACAGCATTTCCCACGCTCCCGGACCTGTGCTCCACTATGTGAGCAGTTCCTGTCTGAGCAACTCTGCTCTACTCTCTTTAGATCTCTGTTTAGTATTTAGCTGTTTGCACTACTTACCCCATCACCCAGGGTGTATGTCTTAATTCACCCCCCAGTATGTATGGCTCACTCTCTATGCACCATCTGTGTGCCTGTTCTTTGGTTTTCCTCCTTTGCATATGTCTCCAATAATGTGTCTTATTATATATAACCCCCCACTACTAGCACAGTGTACCCCTACAATTGACATTTCCCCTGTACCCTCCATTACCCATCTTTTCCCTTTACAAACCATTTTTTCCTGCTGCCTACCACCCCCACTTCTGCCTTCTTCACACCTTACCTTCCTCCTCCTCTTCTGCTGAAGGTGATGTGCTCCTGCTGGCTGCCAATCAAGAGCATCATGGTAGAATCTGAGGATGTCACGTAAGTCCAAACTTCTGATCTTATATTTTTACCCTATAACCTTGCTATTGATGATGAAAATGATGATATAAAATGTAATAGTTTTTTGCAGCCATGGGTCAATGGTGGGGGGCACAAATCAGTTACTTGCCTAGGTGTATTAATCTGGCTCTGCCTTACAGCAAAAGTTCCTGATTATTACCATTTGAGGAAAACATTTATATATAAGATATATTATTGTTGCTTTGCAATTTGTTTTATTGCTATACTGAATGTTGCAATATTAACCAGATGACTGATATGTATTAATCCACATCAAACACTTTCTTTTATTTTTATTATTTATTTGTATTTATTAAAATTTTTATTTTTATTATTTAATAAATTTTTTAAATTGTGCTTAAGCATAACAAATTCATGATTTTTATTGAAACCACCTATCTGTGAATTATTGAGTAAGCTAGATATTTACTACATGTCGCAGAGCCTATTACTAGGGTTACAGCTGTAATATTTGTTTACCAGCTTTACTAACCAAATATAAGCTAAACTACTGTTTGGACTGTGGGCCTGATTCAGACCCGGACGCTAAGATGCACTCGTTCGTAGCTGCCGATGTGCGTATGCATCGCAGTGCACGTGCGCGAGCCAGTCACTTCGATCGGAAATTGTGCACTCGTAGCACAAAGACTGAGCGCTACCTTGAGTGACAGATAGTGCCATTTGTGGGTGGTAACAGGGGAAGGTGCTTGTGAACAGGGGAGTGGTGGTGCGAACGCAAGCGTGTCTGGGCGTCTAAACGACGTTTAAAGGGCGTACATAATTAGCATGGAGGCGTCATTGTACACGTCACCTGGTTGTATGTCAGTCAGCACTGATTGCAGTGCTTGCGGCGTGGTAGGGGCTACCTCAAGCGCTGCGTGCAGCTCCGATGGCTCTCGAGGTTACCGATTAATCGTGCACTTCCTGGAGTAGACGGGTGTTAAGAAAGGAAAGTGGGCGTCTTTATACACTTGCATTCGCTCACTGCCGTCACTCTCTAAGACATAGATGGCATCCTTACACCACACAGTGTGATCGCAGAATTTGTATACCCGGCCCCTTTTGGCTGCGGCTTAGCGTCCGGGTCTGAATCAGGCCCAGTGTGTTTATCTTGGTTGGTGTATGTTATTGTGTGGTGTAGTGGGTTTTGAGTAGACCACATTTGCCAACTCACCCTGATTGTTAGGGAGACTCCCTGAAATAGTAGTAATCTCCCTGACACCCTGAAGCAGGGGTGTATTTATAATGACTCCACACTGCACACCCTGCACCCATATAGTCTTATATTTTCCTATCTGTAGTCTCCGGAGTGTTGCTCTGCAGCGCCGGGCCATTTCCCTGCATTGGTTATAAGGCACAATGATCCCTATGGCTACATGTGTTTTCATGGATTCTCTTGATCACTTATATGGAACCCCTTGTAAAACACAATACACGAGCAAGCCCTGAAACGTATCAGTGTGTTTTCATCAGCATATAGATCTTACCAACTGCTTTGGGACTCTTTTACATTTGGATGTAAGTCAGGTTTATGACACGCCTCTCAGATGTAGCAGTACACGTCCACTTTACCGCCACGTTCAAAGGTGCTGCTTTCACCACCTCCCTGAAATGCTTTTTCAAAAGTAGGCAAGTATGGAGTAGACAGATGCCAGTGCATCTTACACATCAGTGCAATGTATGTGAACCTGAGACTGCATAATATTATGCCATGTGCTTTGCAGGATGGCCAAGCTATATATCACCACCAGACATACACAGAGTATATGGCAGAGCATATTGAGCAGCAGTTGCTCACTGCAGTTGAGTACCATCAGATAAAGATAGTTATCATCAAGGCAGCATAGCTGTTATACAGCGCATGTACATTGTGATTTGTCCCCAAGAAAGTCCAATAAAGGCCTAAAAGCAACCTTCAGAGGCCCATTAAATAAAAGCATGCCTCCAGTATTTTAGTGGGTGCCTGAAATAACTGGCAACCCTGAGTGGAGGACCACTCATTAAAAAACACATAAATTGAATTAGGTTCCTTAATGCTGCCTT
The DNA here is from genome assembly GCA_031769625.1 of Taudactylus pleione. NCBI lineage: Eukaryota > Metazoa > Chordata > Amphibia > Anura > Myobatrachidae > Taudactylus > Taudactylus pleione. The sequence goes on along the minus strand of JAUIMM010000024.1, from coordinate 3,970,433 downwards.
CTCATATCCGTCTGACGACGTGCAACAGGGTAACCATCAGTAACATTGATGCACATTGGGCAACCACACAGCTTATAAGTATGGTCTGACCAGCCTCATACACTACGACTCTTCTGACACGCTGGGAGCTCTCAAGCTGCAAAGGAGTTTGCAATGGTTAATTTATGCATGCTCATGAAATGGCGTCTAAACAGACACACCTGCGTTTTTCTAACCACCTCCCCAATACCTCCCCCAAATGCTGACTATCTGTCACTCACTTTATGAGTGAATTGTCTGTACAAGTGTAATTGCATCACAATTGCTACATGTGAACAGTGCGGCATTTGCGCAATGGCAAGCATTGCTTAATCTGTGTAAATATCGGTATCGCATAAATCTTGGAATCAGGCCCACTAAGTTTATCTAGTGGCAAAATAAGATATGTACAAACAAATCAATATCTAGATAAATCATCTGAGGTAAACATAAGCCCTTGAAGTCCTGTAGATTCCATCTAGGATTGGTGAAGCTGTAATAATCAAGACCATCAAAATAAAGCTGTATAGAACTCTGGACTGACATTAAATAGCATAGAAACACTGCCAAACAAATGTTTCACAATTTAATTAAACTATTGTCAAGACTATATAACTGTGTAGATTATTAATGTCAGCATCAAACTGTTTCACAACTTTTGAAACCTATAGAATTGATTTGAAAGTCTAATACTCTGGAAGTTAGACATATAATAAACAGTGAGATATAACCTGTAAAAAAGAATTGAGTCAGTTATAAAGAGTGATCGTAGAGTCGATACCCATGTGTCAAAGTCAAATTCGATTTGTTTTAAAACAATCCTGAACATGCCAAAAGGGTAGAAAGTAGGAGGCTGCCAGCCCTGGTGTCTGTGACCTGGGTGTCAATGATTTGAGTGTCTGACAGACAGCCATGGACTGGAGTGTAGTCTGCCCAGTGTCCTCACATGTTCCCAGGAGGTGCTGATATATACAGAGGGGTTTTAGGATGTACATTGCGTGTGTGACTGCATTACATTTATGTAAGTGAGCTGCCTTGTCCCCAGCAGGTGCTACCATATGCAGGAGGCTTTGTGTGACTTTATGTGGGTGACCCCAAGAACAACACGGCTTCTGCCATTACTGACACTCGATTTTAGTCATTCTAAGGGGCAGAAATAGAGTGCAGGTCTGTGGACTCGGTAGTCCAAATGAATGATGAGGTCCACTACCCCGTGGAGTTCCTCAACACCCTCAACCCTCCTGGCCTTCCAACCCACAAGCCTCTCCTCAAAGTGGGGGTTCCAGTGATGTTGCTGTGGAACCTCTACCCATGCAAACTCTGCAATGGCACCAGGCTGCAAGTAAAGACCCTCCACAGGAACAGCATACAGGCCACAGTGTTCACTGGCTGTGCTCGGGGGGAGTGGCAATCATACCACTCATACCATCAGAGTACCTCTTCAAGTTCAAGAGGCTGCAGTTCACCCTCAAGGTCTGCTTTACAATGACCATCAACAATTCCCAGGGGCAGTCGCTGAAGGAGGACTGCTTCTCACATGGGCAGTTCTACGAGGCCTTCTCCAGAGTGTGCTCAACCAGCAGCCTTGTGATCCTAGCACCTATGGAGAGAACCACCAATGTGGTTTATAAAGAAATCCTTAAGTAGACAGCACATCTTATAACCTCAATTCATTCATATTAAGAAAAAAGTTTAGAAAACTCAATTTATTTAAATGGATACTACCACGCTCCTTTACCCCAGATGTATAAAGTTAACTAAGCCAATGGTTCCCGAAATGGGTGCCTCAGGGCACTTGCAGGGGTGCCACAAGTTGGTGGGTTCAGGACCACATCAAAATTGTTTATGATCCATGTGATAGGCAAAACCTGTGCTGGTGGCTGCCAATTATAAAACAATCAAAAGCACAACCCTGTTAACCACCACATAACTGACCCTATGGGTGACATCTAAGCACAATTTATTTAATTTAATAATGATTGCAGAATTTCTTAATAAGAAACTTTTGCCCAAGGGGTACCATTAAAAAAAATGATGATACTCTAGGGTGCCATGATTCAAGAAGGTTTGGGTACCACTGAACTAAGCATATAAGTTAAGTTAAAATGGGTTGAAGGAAATGGAAATAGTAAATACAGTATCTGAGGTCTACCCAGGTGAAACTGAGCACATCAGCTAGTCAAGTATATATCAGTTGGCAACAGTGGCGACTTCAGAGGGGGGGCTGCAGCGCAGTCCAAAATTCAAATAGGGGAGCCACACCAAATGCTGTTAAACATCGCTGGCCGGGACTCAGTTGCAGTCGGTGTGGTTTCCCTATTTGAATTTTGGACTGTGCTGCAGCCCCACCACTTGAGCCGCCACTGGTTGGCAGTGGTTTTCCACAATCTCGCTAGTCATTTATATTTGGGAGGGCTTTGCTGCAGTTTTATGGCAATTTAAAAAAATGATACACATAGTAAGTTGGACAGTTTGCATATATTCCATTGTGATAATAAGGAAGTTTCTATATCATGATGGTTTCACAGCAGTTTGGGCTAATCGGCGATCACTAAACTTCCGAAGCATCACCAGAACCTGGGGTTTTTACTAAACTGCTGCTCAATAAATCTACCCTATGTCTGATTAGTTTCTGCATTGCCTTCTGAGTTAGCTGTAGGGTATATTAGACATGCAGCTGTGTTTATGATTGCTACTACAGCAGGTAAAGTTGTTCATATCCACAGGTTTACAGAACATTGACGTACAGATTGAGGCCCTGATTCAGAGCCAGACGCTCTGACAGAGTGCTCGCTCTGAATCAGGGCCGTCTCTCTGTTTTTTTGAGTGGCCTCCTGGCCTCTCGCATAGCTGTGGGTGACCACCCACAGCTATAGCGAGCGGCCAAAAAGATGGTCGCGATGGTCAAGACCATCGCGACCATCGGGCTTACGACGAGACCCTTGTGGTAGGGTCTCGTCTGCCACAAGCCCAGGAGTGCTTTTGGCTCTATCAGAGCCAAAAGCACTCCCACTCCCCATGGGAACGCCTCCGTCTGGCCAGACACGCCCCCGGCACGCCCACCAAAGGGGGCGTGCTGTCACTCACCATCGACAGCACGCCCCCTTTGTAGCGAGACCCATAGTGACGGCTTGCCCGTCGCTATCCGGGTCTCGCGCATGCGCACGACGGAGCCGCCTCCGTCGTGCGCATGCGCACTGGGCTAACATTGACCCACTTGCGAGTGCTCGCGAGCGGGTCTGAATTTGGCCCTGAATATACTATTCTTGAGAGGGAAATGTCTAGAAAAGTTATATTACTTCTCATATAGGTGCAAGGGAAGCTTTAACCAAATAAGTTGTGATTAAGGTGCTTGGTAAAGTAATTCATTGATCAAATCAATATCCACCAGCCATATAAAAAAATAAATCATGTACTGTATATATCTTGCATAGTGAACCAGATTCACCCCGAAATTATCTCCTTAGATATACTGGTCCTCAACATAACCCATAAAGATTTTAGGAAAGTGTAAGTCGGGTGCACACTACATGATGTGTGTACCCAGCGACAGTGCGATGCAGTGTAACAATACATTGCGCTTTCCATACACACTATGGTGTACAACAGCGCGATGTGACGTTACATGCTTACATGCTGCAGTACCCAAACTTTCTTGAATCACGGCACACTACCTAGAGTATCATCATGAGCAGAACAGCAGATGGGACGATGCAATGAACAACCATCATTAATGACGGATCAGATGTACACACTATGGGCCAAATGTTATAGGGTGAGAGTTTAGAAAATGTGAGAGTTTGGCAGTAAATTCTCACACTATTACATTGGTCAAGTTTTATCTTCAAAATGGGAAAACATCTGGGTGAGAGTTTAAATCATGAGAGTTTTTTGAGTCTGAAAAACATGAGAGTTTGTGTGTTCTCAGACTCTATTACATTGGCTGAGTTTAAAAAGTGTGAAAGTTTACTGCTACACTCTCACATTTAGCCCTATATGATGTGTATGATATATATTGGTAATTGCATACCCAGATTTAGGGCAATTCTGTCTCCCATCGCTGTCCACAAAATTTGTAAATAAAATTGCTGATCATAACTAAATATGTGCCAAAATAAAATGTATTGAATGAGAAATAAAGGCCGTAAGTTCCATTGATATCCCATTATAAAAAGATCATTTCCGTTCAACTGCCTTGAAACCTTTTCTGTGATTGACATTTGGCAAAATGAGCCTGAACGTCAAATGAAAGAAAGAGATAGTTAGTTTTCCACAGGAGTCATCTTTTTTTGTCTGTTATGATGTATATCTTAAACCAGGAGAAGCTGATGATATTTCAAACTTGAATTGTTTTTTTTTTGCAGAAGACTGTTCATATCATGTATACATTGAAGTTCATCAACTGTTATCAAAATGTATCAGTTGAGCTGTTATCAAGAGTTTTATCTTTGGATCTTTATTAATGAAGTATCTCTTAAAACAGATGAATATAACATCTGCTCAAGTCTACAAAAAGCTTGAAAACAACTGTGTTTAGAGGTAGTGGCAAAAAGTAATAGTAACTGACTTTGGGCCTGATTCAGAGTCGGACGCTCTGACCAGAGCGCTCGCTCTGAATCAGGGCCCTCCTCCATTAAAATGGAGCGTCCTCCTGGACGCTCGTATAGCTGTGGGTCACCACCCACAGCATATACGAGCGTCCAAAAAGATGGTCGCGATGGTCTTGACCATCGCGACCATCGGACTTGCGACGGAGACCCTGCGGTAGGGTCTCCCTGCCACAAGCCCTGGAGTGATTTTGGCTCTATCAGAGCCAAAATCACTCCCACTGACATCACTAGTGATGTCAGTGGGGCCGGCTTCAGACGGTAGGCGTTCCCATGGGAACGCCTCCGTCTGGCAGGCAGCCCCCGGCACGCCCACCATCCACATCGACAGCACGCCCCCTTTGGTGCGAGACTCGGAGCGCCAGCTTGGCTGTCGCAGTCCGGGTCTCGCGCATGCGCACGACGGAGCTCCCTCCGTCGTGTGCATGCGCAGTGGGGAACATCGACCCACTTGCGAGCGTACTGACGCTTGCGAGTGGGTCTGAATGACCCCCTTTGTTAGATTTTTTTTAGCCAAATTAAATATACCATTTGGTTTTACCAATTTCCTGCATTTCTTTCTCTTTTTTCTACCGTCTTCCCTTCTCTGACTCCTCTATAACCAAGTTTTGTGCATGTGAATTCTGAAATGCTCTCTTGGTTGGTGATTCAAGTTCGAATCCTTCCAGTGAAAAGGGGTTGATTGTTGGAGCTTCTATCTTTTGGTCATGGTATTATATTGATTCTAGACCTATTATATTGAGTCCTTGTTTTCACTATTGGTGAACTGTATCTTTGCTAGAATTTAGAAGAATTTCTGTGCGTAGGTTTAGTTCCAGGAGTATTTGACAATGACTTTTGTTGGGAGAATTGTAAGTGTATGCAAGTGTTTTCTTTAGCTTGTTATTAGTGCAGACTTAGGGAGAGATGTACTAAGCCTTGGAGAGAGATAAAGTACCAACCAATCAGGCTGTGTTTGAAAAAATGATAGTTAGGAGCTGATTGGTTGGTACTTCATCTCACTCCACTTTATCTGTCTCCAAGCTTTGATAAATCCCTCCCTTAGTCCTATTCATAGTCCCTCTGATCTCTATTTTTTTTATTCTTTTTCCTTATAATATAATTTTTGTACTATTATACTGTAGCCTTTTATTGAAAGTGTAATACTTCATGTAGAGAGAATTATCTTTACATTTATTCAATTCCTTTTTAATGTCTATCAATTCAGCTTTTATCTCTGTGATCGTACATGTAAAATACTTAATTCAAAACCTCATTAAAGAGTGAGAGTGTTTGTCCAGTGTGTGGTTCTAAGAATCTAAGAATATTTATATCATCCATAAAAATATGAGATATGGTAAGAACTTACCCTTGTTATCTCTATTTCTACGAAGTCCATAGGGTTCCACAGGATACCTTGGGGTATAGGTGTGACGTCAGTCACAGGGCACCAAAGAGTTAAGCTTTCAGCCTCCCAGGATGCACTAGGTCCCCCTCCTATACCCCGCCCCCGGGCCAAGGCACCTCAGTTAGTTACCAAGCCATAGGCCGGAGGAGGAGAAGGAAGAGAGAGAACAAAGATCTGGACACATACAAGAATCACATTCTCACCAGAGGGAGACGGAAAACCGGTGACCAGAGCAAAGCCCATCTGCAGCACAGGTGCGACAGGGCGGGAGTCCTGTGGAACCCTATGGACTTCGTAGAAATAGAGATAACAAGGGTAAGTTCTTACCATATCTCATATTTTCTACTTCAGGGTCCATAGGGTATCCACAGGATACCTTGGGGATGTCCCAAAGCAGTATCCTTTAAGGGTGGGGACGCTCCTGTGCAGAAAGGAGAATCCGCCGCCCGAAGGAAGCATCCTGAGAGGCGAAGGTGTCAAACCTGTAATACCTCACGAAGGTATGGACAGAAGACCACGTAGCAGCCTTGCAGATCTGAACTGCCGAGGCACCACGTCGAGCTGCCCACGAAGGACCCACAGACCTAGTGGAATGAGCCTTCAGAGAAGGAGGGACCGGTAGGCCTTCATGAAGATAAGCTTCAGAAATAGCCATACGGATCCAGGCTGCCAAAGTTTACTTTGAAGCAGGCCAACCCTTTTTACGGAAGCCATAGAGGACAAACAAAGCGTCCGACTTCCTAAACGAAGAAGTGCGGTCAACATAAGTCCTTAAGGCCCGCACAACATCCAAAGAGGCCTCACCCACGGAAAGACCCGGTGAGTTAAAGGCCGGAACAACTATTTCCTCGTTAACATGAAACCGGGAAACAACTTTGGGAAGAAACTCGGGCCGAGTGCGGAGCACTGCCCTGTTCCCATAAAAAACCAAGAAAGGGGGTCTACAAGAAAGAGCCCCTAACTCAGAAACACGTCTGGCCGAAGCAATGGCCAGAAGGAAGACAGTCTTAGCTGTTAGCCATTTAAGATCCACTGAGCCCAGTGGTTCAAACGGCGGTCCTTGGAGAGCCCTCAGGACCACAGCCAAATCCCAAGGCGCCACAGGTGGAACAAAGGGCGGCTGAATGCGGAGAACACCCTGCATAAAGGTGCGCACATCCGGGATTGTAGCAATCCTACGGTGAAACCAGACAGATAGGGCCGAAACCTGTACCTTCAAAGAAGCAAGGCGAAGCCCATGATCTAGTCCCGCTTGCAGGAAGGCGAGAATCCGAGACAGACGAAACTCCCGCGGTGCATAACCTCTCGGTCGACACCACTGGAAGAACGTATGCCACACGCGATGGTATATCCTCGCGGAAGACGGTTTCCGAGCTCGTAACATGGTACACACCACAGAGCTGGAAAACCCCCGGGACCTCAGCATGGCCGTCTCAACAGCCACGCCGTCAAAGACAGCCGAGTCAGGTCCGGGTGAAGGCAAGGACCCTGAGACAGAAGGTCCGGTCGTAGCGGCAACCGCAGAGGACTGTCCACGGACGGACCCTGAAGGTCTGAGAACCAGTGCCGTCTGGGCCACGCGGGAGCTATCAACAGGAGCGTCCATCCTTCCTGTTTGAATTTCCGGATTACCCGTGGAAGAAGGGAGACCGGAGGGAACAGGTATGCGAACCGGAACGTCCACCGGACGGACAGAGCATCCACCAGAGACGCCCCTTCGTCTCTTGTGCGAGACCCATACACCGGCAACTTGTTGTTGTGCCAGGACGCCATGAGGTCGATTTCTGGAAGACCCCACCTGTCCACCAGTAGTTGAAAAACGTCCGGGTGCAGGGACCATTCCCCCGGATGAACGTCCTGGCGACTTAGAAAGTCCGCCTCCCAATTTAGCACTCCCGGGATGAAGACCACTGATATGGCCGGAAGATTGCGCTCCGCCCAAACCAGGATCCCAAACCAGCCGTGCCGTTGCAGCAGTGCAATGGTCAGGTCCAAGTGGCGTAACAGGAGCTCTGGAGATCCTGCCACCAATAACAGGTCGTCCAAATACGGCAACATGCGGACTCCCTGCAGCCGCAGAGAAGCCGCCATGACCGCCATCACCTTGGTGAAAACACGTGGTGCTGTTGCCAGGCCAAAAGGTAACGCCCGAAACTGGAAGTGGTCGCTGCGGATTGCAAACCTGAGGAACTGTTGATGGCGCAAAAGAATAGGGACATGCAGGTAAGCGTCCTGTATGTCCAATGACACCAAGTAGTCCCCAGGTTCCAGCGCCAGAATGATGGACCGTAGGGTCTCCATCCGAAACTTCGGGACCCGCAAAGACTTGTTGAGTGCTTTGAGGTTGAGAATCGGACGATATGACCCATTGGGTTTCTGTACCAAAAATAGATTTGAATAGAAACCCTGGCCCCTCTGGGAGAATGGAACAGCCACTATAACTCCAGCCTGGAGCATAGTGTGCAATGCCTTCCGCAGCTCCGTAGCCTTGTTCCGGTCTGATGGGAGATCCGTGGTGAAGAAGCGAGCCGGGGGTCTGTGCCGGAAGGAGAGGGCGTATCCGTGGGAAACCACCTCCAGAACCCAAGTGTCTGTCGTAGTGGTCGACCAACACTGGGCGAACTGTAGCAGGCGGCCTCCCACCCTGGGATCCCCCAAAGGGAGGCCCGGACCGTCAGGCCGCAGGCTTGTCATCTGGCTTGGGGGCCGGACGTCTGGTACTCCATGCCTGCTTCCGGGGCTTGACCGATTTCTTAGGGCCAGCCTGTCGAGGAAACGACTGTGGTTTGGGCCTGCCCTGGGCCCTAGATGACCGAAAGGACGATGGTCCCGAACCAGAAGGAGCAGCGGCCGACGGGAGACAAGCAGATTTGGCTGCCGCCAGCGTGGCCACAATCTTATCCAGATCCGGACCGAAGAGAACTTCTCCGGTAAACGGCAACGCTTCCAGACCTTTCTTGGAATCTGCGTCCGCCTTCCAGGATCGCAGCCACAAGGTGCGACGAGCAGCTACCACTGCTGAAGAAATTCTAGACACCAGAGTACTAATGTCTAGAGCCGCCTCGTTGATGTAGGTGGCCGAATCACGGAGATTGCCAATCAACTCCGCCTGTTCGGCCGGACAGTCGGATTCAAAAGAAGCCTCTAATGAATCCGCCCAGCGCTCCATCGCTCTGGCAACCCAGCAAATGGCCATAGCCGGCCGTGCTGCCCCCCCTGCAAGGGAATAAGCGGACTTCAGGCAGATTTCTACCTTGCGGTCCGTAGCATCCTTAAGGGAGGACATGGATGGCATCGGCAATGTGGCACTACGGACAAGACGGGTCACGTGAGAATCCACCTGTGGAGGGGATTCCCACTTAGCAAAATAATTATCCGCGAACGGATAAGCCACCGCCAGGCGTCTCTGCGGCTGGTATCTTTTGCCAGGTTGTTTCCACGCCTCCTCTAAATGGTCCACCAACTGACCCGAAAGAGGAAAGACTGTGGCATCGCCCTTCACATCTTTGAAAAAGGCATACTTAGATTTAGCCGCTGGGGGAACTTCGTCCTCAATCACCAAGGCTGTGCGGACCGCCCGAATAAGTCCAGGAATATATACTTTGGACTTAGCATCAGCGTCCTTAGTATGGAGAGGTTCCTGATCGTATTTAGAGAAGAAAAGTTACAGGCAGCGCTAGCACAGTCACATACAATGCAGAGAAATAACAATTCCTGCACTAACAGCGCTGATTACTCAACTACACAGACACAGGGCCTGGTAGGACACAGCGCTGCATACACAGACCTGAGCCACAGCGGAGGAGAGGTATGCTGGGGGACCCAGACCACGATGCTTCCGTCCAGCGCTTCCAGCAGCGTTCACCATGCCGAGGAGCAGAGAGGAGGCTGGCCTGGGGGAGGAGCGCTGCCACAGGACCAGTCGGCAGCATGCAGAGAGGGCTGTGTGCAGCGGGGGAGGTGCCGGCTGTGAGACAGGGAAGGCGCGCTCCCCTGGCATGCATTTAACCCCTGGGATGCCGCAGCGCTACCGCTCTGCTGCGGTCCGCTGTCCCAGGGGGTAGTGGAAGCGCAGGTTGGTCGCCTGGCTCCATGCTGCAGCCAGTCCCCAGGGAGCCCCCTGCCTGGGGACTTAGGACCATGTGATCAGCGGGGACCCACCGCGGGACCCCGCTGCTTACCTCTGTCCCCCTTGAATCCGGCCATGGTCCGGAGCATCTGGGGTCACCGCTAGCTGTGACCCCAGACGCCCACCAGCATCCCCGGATCAGTACCGGCGTTCTGGTACCGGCGGGGTGTAGGGAAGACAGCATGGACGTCAGGACTGACTGTCCATGCTGTTCATCCAGATGTGCAGCCACAGCTGCATGAAGAAAAAGCTTCAGGGGCTCTTCTAGCCCCCACTCCAACAGGTGCACCCGACTCCGGCCGGGCACCAAACTAAACTGAGGTGCCTTGGCCCGGGGGCGGGGTATAGGAGGGGGACCTAGTGCATCCTGGGAGGCTGAAAGCTTAACTCTTTGGTGCCCTGCGACTGACGTCACACCTATACCCCAAGGTATCCTGTGGATACCCTATGGACCCTGAAGTAGAAAGATGAAGTTTTAAAATGCTAAGGTCTTGTGGGAATTTGGTCATTGTCCTTATTTGTACATTTAGGGCTTGTCCCATGCTATGCAATAACACGTTGTGAACTGCTATAGTATTAGTGGGCTAACACCAGCTTAGTACAGAGAGCTGCTTTATTTTAAAATAAGTTAGATGGCAACAACTGTGAAATGTGTATTCACAGAAATCCATCTGGTTATCGCACACTGTGTCACAGCACAACATATATTCTAGTGTTGACATTGTAAGGTGTGGATTGTATCTCATCACCTGTTAGACACTAGGAAGTGTTTCTTGTTCTATTGTACAAAGAACAGTGTTATTGTTGTGAGTGGAAACCCAGTAAAGTTGTGTGTTATCAAAATGTGGTGGCTGGTCACTGCACAATTGGAGGCGTGCTGCCGGCATATTAGAGAAGTTTCCTTTGTCAGGACTTTGCAGTAAAGCACACTCTGGGCCTTATTCAGACCCGGTCGCAAGCGCTGAGCGCTCGCAACCAGGTCCATGTTTGCCCACTGGGCATGCGCACGTCGGAGCCGGCTCTGATGTGCACATGCGCGAGACCTCGCTACGGGTCTCGCACCAAAGGGGGCGAGCTGTCGATGGTGATTGACAGCTCGCCCCATTTGGGAGGCCGGCAGGGGGGTGGCCGGTAAAACGGAGGCATTCCCGACGGAACGCTTGCTGTTTTTGGGTGGCCCCACTGTCATCAGCAATGATGTCAGTGGGGAGCTTTCTGCTCGATCAGAGCAGGAACCTCCCTGGGGCTTGCGCTTGCCGAGACCCAACTTTAGGGTCTCGTCGCAAGCCCCGATGGTCGCGATGGTCCTGACCATCGCGACCATTAACCTGGTCGATCGCTAGAGCTGTGGGTGGTAACCCACAGCTTAGCTAGCGACCAGGAGGCCGCACTTCACACCACAAGCGGCCGCCCTCATTCAGAGCGACCGCTTGTATCTAGCGATCGACTCTGAATGAGGGCCTCAGTGTGGATAAACCTAGAGTGTGGTTTGTTGAGTGAGGATTTCCAGGAGAGTAAGAGCCTCAAGTTAGGCTGTTATATCTGCTCCTATATAAAGTATCCAGTTGCCGGGACTCAGGCACTGTTTTGACAGACTGCAGGAGTGAATAATACAGGCACCCTGCCAACATCGTGAATGGTTGGGACTTGTGAGCCGCTTCCATCTCCTATCCACACCGAGTGGACCTAGCCGGGACCATGAAAGGTCCAACAGGTGTAATAAAAAAACACATATACGGCTAAGGAAAACTTCCACATACGGTGCACATTTTGCAGTGAACATTTGACTATACAGTATGTTACAGTGTTTTGAAATCATCCATGTCCTGGGACTTTCTGAGAGTTTTTACAGGAAAGTGTTTTTATCTATATACAAAAAATTTACCAGCTTCTTATGTGGTTTATAATGATGCAGTGATCATTTGTTCTCTTGCCTTTCAGTTTTACGAATTACAATTTATCTATTCTGGAAACAACAAAAGTTGTAACATTACAGTGTATCTTTTTATATATACAGAGATATTCATTACATCTATTTTGTATTTGTTTTTATAATAATCTATTTGACTGCAGTCAGTAGGTGAATGTATTAAATAAATTCTATGCAATATTTTTATGATACAGCTCTTGGGATATTTATTCTTTATATGGTACACTTTTATGTAATTTATTAGCACAAACACTATAAAAATATATCAGGCCGGGTCCCTCATTAGTGTCAGCTGCTTTAAATGTCATAGGACTGCATTTATATCCTAGTGTATCTGTTTGATGTTTCTATTTCATGCTACAAGATGTTTGGAACAACCACCCTGCTGAGTTCCTTCAAATACTGGACCTCATTCAGAGGCGGTCGTTAGTTGCAAGCGTTCGCCCTGAATCAGGGCGGCAGCTTGCATCCTGAACGACCGCCTCCTTGTCGATCGCTAAGCTGTGGGTTAACACCCACAGCTTTAGCGACCGACATGGGTGATGGTCGCGATGGTCAAGACCATCGCGACCATCGGGGCTTACGACCAGACCCTAAGGTTGGGTCTGGGCACTCATAAGCCCCAGGGAGCTTCCTGCTCTAATCGAACAGGAAGCTCCCCATTGACATCAGCAATGATGTCAGTGGGGCCGCCCCCAAACAGCAAACGTTCCGGCGGGAACGCCTCAGTTTGGGCAGGCATGCCCCCTGCCCGCCTCCCAAACTCACCAACGACAGTTCGCCCCCTTTGGTGCGAGACCCCTAGTGACGGAGCATCCGTCGCTAGCCGGGTCTCACGCATGCGCACCATGGAGCTGGCTCCGTCGTGCGCATGCCCAGTGGGGCAACATCGAGTCAGTTGTGAGCGCTCAGCGCTTGCGACCGACTCTGAATGACCCCCACTGTGGGTACACACTGACAGATACATTGGCCGATCAATTGATCGGCCAATGTATCTGCTGCCCGTCGGGCAGTGTGTACCCGCGACATATCGCTTTGGCTGTGCTGCACAGCCGATGGACAGATATGTCTGCAGACATATCTGTCCATCAGCAGGTGTGTATGGGCGGTCGGCAGATATATCTGTATAATGTGTACCCACCATTAGTGTACCTAGAAGAATTGATGCTGTTTTGAAGGCAAAGGGTGGTCACATTAAATATTGATAAAAATAAAATATGAACACTTCTATTTTTGAAAGCATTCTTACTTTGCTTTATTTTTTCCAAACCTGCTCACTACTGTATATGAGAAAGCAAGGTGGCGTTATGACAGAGTTCCAATACAAGAGACTATTGAGATCACTGTTGGTGTGATTTGGTGATTTTCAGTGATAAACCTGTGAGTTTACAAATCGAGAATTTACTAAAGCGACTTCGCACTCCAAATCACGGCATATTACCATCGGACCAAACATTGTATGATTAAAATTGTCATCAATGCAAATCAGTAATTTACTAAGAATCATGTAGGACAACATGACCAGTCTCACACCAAAATCATAATGCAATGAACAAAATGAATAGACAGTGGTGTGTTTGCACTTGCAAACCATTCCAATTAGGACAGTCTCAACCAAAATGCTTATAAAAGACACCTACTTCAGCGTCAGCACTGTCTGTGATCCGAACATGGCTCAAACAGGCTTTTCTGTTATGTGGGTACTGGCACTTCCTTCATGTGGATTGCACCAGCTAACTCAAAGGGCCCAGGAGCAGGAAACAGAACAGAGGAACCAGCAGGTACAGATGCCGCAGAGCCTACGTAGGCCTAGGTTTTTCCGTGGCAAGTAAAATCTCAATGCAGTGTCTGATGACGACGTCATCCAGATGTTCTGCCTCAAACGCAACAACTTAATGCACCTGTATGACCTCGTTAAAAAAACTAATCTTAAGCCAAACACTGCACGCTCATGATGCCATATCAGACCTACACAAACTGCTGGCTGTTCTGAACTTTTTTGCTACTGGGAACTTTTAGTCAGTGATGGGAAAGGTGATTGGAATATCACAAGCCACCTTCTCCTGCTACCTGGCCTGAGTCCTAGCTATACTCAAGACCCTCTCCTACACCTATATCTGCTTCCCTAGCTAGGAGTCACAGTGGCATAATGTCAGGTTAACTTTTTATAGCATCTCAGAATGTAACACAGTTTTGGGATGAGACTACCTAGGGTATAGCCCACATATACCTTAATTGACACCATGGGCATTCAACCAACGTGCAGGTGGTTTGTGATGCAAAACAACAAATGAGTGTTGTGGTGGGCTATCCTGGATCATGTCATGATGCCGTTATTCTTAGTCAATCATCACTCTATGCAAGTTTAAATTGGGACAAATGCTCCAAGGATAGCTGCTGGGTAAGTACACATTGCTATGGTTACATTGTTACTATACACCTATACATTCTGTCATGTTAACCTTCATCTGCATTTTTGTATTTGCCTTACAGGGAATCCGGGATGTTTCTGCTGGCTACTGACTCCATTGTTCCTTCTTGATATTCGTGCTGAGTGCAAGCATAAAGATGCATATAAGACCACTAGATCTGTGATAGAACATACATTTGATAATTATGGTGGGATTTTGCTGTATTTCTTTGTTAAAATATCCAACATTGTGCTCAGCTGCTGTCTAATCTGTGTTTGCAACAGTCTTCCCCACCAGATTAGACAGTGAGCAGACAGGGTTACTGGTTACATCTGGTGACTCTTTGGGCCTGATTCTGCAAGGATCGTAACTGCAAAGCTGCACGCAGGCAGCTTTGCAGTTGTGATCCTTTCAGATATGGTAATGCACAGGAGGCATCACATCTCCTGCACATTACTTAACCGAGCTGCGTTGTCCAACGCAGCATCGGCTAATCTGCTTACCATCGGCCTGCTGCGTTGACCCATGGGGTCACGCAGCCGGCTGCTGCAGTTTAGAGGAAGAGGCCAGGACATCTCCGTCACCCAACGGAGATCCTGGCTTCTTTCCTCCCCCGAAACAGGGGGCATCGCCACCCCCTCACCTCCCACAAACGGCAGCAGACTGTCAATCACTGACAGTCTGCTGCCAGTTTGCGTGCAGGCTCGCAGACCCGTTCTGCACATGTGCAGATTCCCCAACATTGGGAATCTGTGTTCAGCAGTGCACTAGTGTACACTGCTGAATTAGGCCCTTTGAGCACAAAAGAGGGAGGCAGGTTAGAGCTTTAGTGATTGCCAGCTATTTCACCTGTAAGTATATTATACAACCTTGGTACTTGAACCTTCACACAAAATGTGGTTTGTAATGTTTTAAAAGTTACTTGTGTCTGCAAAACAAAACACCTCCAAATTCTTACTGAAAAAAAACTGGTGTGAACTACTGTACTTAACCAGGTGCTTTACCACATGTGATGTCCAACAAATGAAGATGAAAGTCAAGGTGCAGAGCATTTGCTCCTCATGGAATGTCTCCTGCTAGGAGTTGTGAAAAAGTGTTTCAAAACAGATTAATTTATACTACTAAACACCATACATTTTTCAAGTAATGTCAATTTCCCTTTTTCTCATCTAAACCCATCAGCCTAGAATGTTTGTGTCTCAAACATGGTAAACTACCTGACTTTTAGATTGCCTTTCTTTGTACTGCATATTATATATTTTGCCATTTTAGCAGACCTTCAACATGTATGGTCAAGTGTTTTTACATGTATGATTCAAACGTTTAACATTTTCTTTGAGGACATTGTATAGAGAATGGTGTACAGCGGCTTGGACCTGCAGTACCACCTCTGGTGCGGGACCCATGTCTGGGTGGTGTTGGGTCAGGTGAGGGATTTAAACTGGTGCTGCTGCTAGTTTGTGGCTCTGGTAACCGGTTAATTATTTCTTAACCTAATGAGGTCATATCCCTAATTGCATTTGTTAGATTTTGGTACATGTTTGCATTGGTTTGTACCTCAAGCACACGGTGGTTGGATTAAATTATTCAGGCAACATTTTTAAGATTTGCATTAATATTAGAATTAATGTTTCCAACAGTGTCAGTTAGCTGCATTATGCTGACATTAATGGCTGTGAGGCTACTGCTACGTTTACTCAAATGGTGATTAATTTGTAGCAACTGTCTCATTTGTGTGTCCATTAGTTCCACATGATGAATAATGAAAGCAGCCATTGAGGTGAGGAAGGCAGAGGCAGCATCAGCACTTGGATTACTAGGCAGCTCTTGTAAGTGTGGGCTGGGAGGCCCTGGTATTTCTGGATTTACAGGTGTTGCTAGAAACATATCTAAGGTGATGAATTATTTTTGTGTTTCCACAGGTCCAGCAAGTGGCTCTAATGTGGGCAAATGTGGAGGTGTATGGGCCAATTGACTGCTTTCTTTCACCCGAGTTGGGCTAGAAGGCTGCTGTTGTTGGCTGGCGGATTGGCATGCTAAAGATGGCCCTTAAAGAATAGAAATGTGTAAATTGAAAGTGCTGAATGTGTTTTGAGACAAAAGAAGCCACTAACCAGAAAATGTATTTACCTGGCTGATCCTCATCCTGCCTTAAGGTGGCTATGAAGAAGTCATTCTTCCACTTGTACTTTTTTGCCTGTGATGTACTGTAACATGTATAAAATAAAATATATTAAAATACTGTAATCAAATATGATTTTTTTTGTTTAAAAAAATGCATGAAGGCTGCCAACATATGCATGGTCATAAAAGTCTATCAGAGAGGGTTCCTATGAGGACTGCAAATGAGAAACGGATGGAGTCCACACTAGTATTCACATAACTTAAGATTTGAGAAAGTGTGTATCTTATTCAATGAAAAACCAAAATGTTGGTCTATTGCATAGTAAATCAATCTGACTTGGTTGGTGGTGCTCCCAAAAATAATTTGTATAGAACACATAAAATATTTTGCGGAGAAGCAAAGGACAAAATAAGTCTTTCTGGGGCACTTTTAAAGCTATATATGCAGAATAATGAAAAAATAATAAAAACTTAACTGTTAATATAACTCCCCTTATTTAAAATGAGTGTAGTAAAGATACACTATTGAAAAGACAAAGTCAAGACATCAAATGTGTAATCACAAAATACATTCACATACAGGTGTAGTGACGGCTCTGCTCTGCTCAACTACTTTGGATTGTAAATGCAACAAATCCAGCAAATAACGTGCGCACAAGGCGCAACATTCCCTCACGATTGTTAACATGATTTTTTGGAAATATTTTGTAAAGTGTTATTCATTTTTTTATTGTTGCTGCCGTGCAGACGTCTTGTTACATATTTTTTTATTTTTCTTAGTGTCAGACAGTCAACTTTTACCAGCTTTGTAAGAACCACTACTGTACAAATTGACCTATGAACTCTATCATAACAGAAGAACCAAGAAGAAGAACCAATGGGACTATGCCAACTCATTTCTATTGTATTGCCCACTCTCTGTATGGTATATATTCAAGCACTCTATGTCCAGTAGGTAGTCATCATATTCTTTCTTTTGACGGAGGTGTCACCTTTGATGCCGGGAAATCTGGATCAAGAGCGCTTGCGTATGTATCGACTGTACCTTGTGAATGTATAATCTTTTGCGCTAATTGTATTTAGATCAAGGCGTGTAACTGAATTCTTTTATGTGAATAATAACTTTTTGTGCTTTGGAACCACACTCAAAGTCTAAAAAGCAATAATTTCTTGTGCGACTAACAACGCTAAATAGCGGCATTTGGGTATAAAGATTATTAGGTATTCATAGCTCCCATCAAATCTCCACTTTTTCTAAACTCTATAATATATTTTTGTTGTGCTGACACTGTACCTCATCCTTACCATGACCATGTTGTCTTCAACTCCTCCCTTCACTCAGTTTCTAACTAATCTTTTGTTCTACCCTCTGATTCTACCTCTATCCTTTTCCCCTGGTCTCCTCCACCTCCTCCTATCTCCCCTTCTCTCTCTGCCTTCCTCACCTCTTCCCCCATTACTCCATTTTATTTATCTTATAACCCCCAAGGATCCTTCTACCCCACTGCTTATCTTTCCTCCCTCTCTTCTATCCCTGTCACTTTACCCCACCTCCATCCACGTCTCCTTAATTTCCCTCCCTGCCCTCGTCCTACAGGTTCCCCCCTAGCAAAGAAGCCCGAATGATCCCTACATTCTATTCACCTAGATCTCCCAAAGTAATCTCCTCTCCACGCTATAGTAACCCTGACAATCTCATTCACATTTCTCCTATCAACCCTGTCAATCTATCCTGTGCCCTCTGGAGTGCCAGATCAGTCTATAACACATTGGCCCCCACCAATGACCTTTTCATCTCCAACTCCCTGAATCTCCTTGCCAATACTGAAGCCTGGAGTTTACCCTCTGACACCACTTTTCCTGCAGCTCTCTCCTATGGGGGCCTCACCTTCTCCCACACCCCCACCATGGGGGTGGTGTTCGGGTCCTTCCATCTATAAGAATTGATGTACAAGTTTCAGTGCAACTGAGATTTGCAAATTCATGTGTGATTTTGTGCCAATACGACTGAATTCACACTCGCCACAACACAGTGAATATCACCATCGAATGCCAATAGTCAGCCAAACATATTTCTTATGGTGTGTACACACATAGCGGTCAGCCAGCGATACGATATCGCTGGCTGATCATTATGCATCCTCCCTGGTGTGCTGGATGATTGATACAGATCATCCAGCACACCACCTACTTACCGACTACTATATAGCGACCCGCGATCAACGATTGCAGGTCCCTATAGTAATTTGCTCGATATCGAGCAAGTTGACCGGCATGCACGGCCGAAGGACGATATCGCTATCGTCCATACGTGGCCGCATATCGCTGGTCGATGGTGAGTTGGTAGGGAACATTTAAAAGAGTGATTTGAAAAATAACGATATTGATATCGTTATCGTTCAAATCATTCTTTTAAATTGCTACGTGTGTATGCACCATTAGTAAATATGTGATTTGCAGTGGAAAATATTTTGGCGCAGAGCTGCGATTAGGGATTTCACACCAACACGATTCTTAGTAAATTTCCCACTTACTGTGAATCTGACTGTATTCAGACTGTTATATAATAGTGCTGAGATATTTCAGTAATTGTTTCAGCAAGGATTCTTTCATATATGGGCTCCCAATATTGTTGCAGTTTACATATGCAAAATTAAATATTGTTATACATGGATATGTAATTGCCTCACCAAGATCTTATGATGCTATACAATATGACAGTCTAAAAGCATTCATATGGGGGGAAAAGCAGTACACACAGAGGGCCTGATTCAGACCCACTCGCGAGCACTGAGCGCTCGCAAGCGGGTCGATGGTGGCCCAGTGCGCATGCGGGCAAACCATCGCTCCGGGTATCATACCAAAGGGGGCGTGCTGTCGATGTTGAGTGACAGCATGCCCCCTTTGGTGGGCGGGCCGGGGGCGTGGCTGCCCAGACGGAGGCGTTCCCATGGGAATGCCTACCGTCTGGGGCCTGCTCCACTGACATCACAAGTGATGTCAGTGGGAGTGCTTTCGGCTCTGTTTGAGCCGAAAGCACTCTAGGGCTTGCAGCAACGAGACCCTACCACAAGGGTCTCATCGCAAGCCCGATGGTCGCGATGGTCTTGACCATCTTCCTGCCCGCTCGCTATAGCTGTGGGTGGTCACCCACAGCTATGCGAGCGGGCAGGAGGCCGTTCAAAAAAAAAAATAGCCCGGCCCTGATTCAGAGCGAGCGCTCTGTCAAAGTGTCCGGCTCTGAATCAGAGCCAGAGTTCCTGACAGTGAGATGGATAGCTATTCTCTTATTAGCTGTAAATATCAGCAGCTAATTATTTTGTGTCTACAGTTTATTTCTCTGATATGTTAACCTTTCTGAAATATTGGGATCTCTATTATAAAAGATCATTTTATCTTTTCTCCATCATGTTAGCTGGAGAAATATAGTTATTTTGTTTCCATATGGGAGTAGTAGACAGCACAGACTGGAAATACTCAAATTCTTTACTGTGCACTATAGGAATGCACATGTGCAAGCCAAATAATATATCAAATGCAGTGCTCATGCCTTATCAGCTCACACATACACCCATAACTAATCCCCATTGAAGAAGTAATTTACATTTGTGAAAGACTACTCAAACAGTTTTTTCATGGAACAACATTCCTCACCTAGACAGCTGTTTTCTGTAAGAGATGTCCAGGCAGGTGTCTATAAATAGACCTTTATGGCACATTCTTTCTATACTATTAAACTACGTTTAAATAACAGCAGGTCATATCTTCAACACTTTCCTTCTTTCCTTAAATCTAAATCGTGACATTGGGAACACATGAAATTATTTGGTTAGACAAATCCCTTATCACATGAATATGGTTGGGTGATTTACCTTATCTTGACAATTGGTGCTGAGTCACAGTGAATGGAAGGCAGCTGAGCACCAATGAGTCTGTACACAGTCTGTGTGAGTATGCAGAGTAAAACTGGGTATACACTAATACCCCTTTTCCACCTAAATTCCGGGTCTGACCCGGAGTTGGAACAAAGTTCCTATCTGGATCAGACCCGGAATTTTGCCGGCGCCGACTCGGGATATTCCCGAGTCAGCGCAGCTCACACCGCAGTCGGGTCTGCATAGTCGGGTCTGGCTTTTGCGGAGTGAAAGTGGTCGCTTGGAGATGACGTCATCTCCAAGCGACACTGAAGCTGGACCAATCGGCGGGCTAGCAGCGCACTCCAGGTCATCGTGACCCGGAGTGCGCTGTTCTCACAGCAGGGTTTCACGGGCTACGCCCGTGTTAAACCCTGCTAGTTACCTGGGTTGGATTGCCGGGTCACTCCACCCGGCGATCCAACTCTCTCCCCTTTTTTACCAGCGAGCTGCCCGGGTTAACCCTTCAAAAACCCGGGTTTTAGCTCCGGTGTAAAAGGGGTATAAGTGGATCCATTGAACGATTTATTGTTCCAACGCAGATCTGAATGATATATTGTGCGGATAGCATAGTGTGTACTCCTGAACGGGCGTGCCCGTGGGTCGCTTATTGCATCGTCCCATCTGCTGTGCTGCACAGCAGACGGTACGATGAAATGAATGATGCCATGATGCTAAGTGCAGCATGGAATTATACTACGCTGTCCTCCACTGCAATGCGCAGTTTGTACAGACGGCGCAGTGTATCGCTCCATTGCATTGTCCCATTGCTGGTTACCCAGCATAAAGGGGCCTATCCATTTGCAGACTTTCTGCACGATGCGACCAAAACCAGGAAGTTTTGTTTGGAACATGCAGAAAGTCTGCAACTGGATAACCAGCAAGGACCAGCGATGCACGTGCACGCTGGGTCCTTACTGACCCTGACTATCTATTGAACATGCCCGTCAACCTGACGACGGTCGTCAGGTTCGGCATGTTAATAGATAGGGAGGTTGGGCTCCTGCACTGAAGATGTACAGTGAACTTCTTTCAGTCCGGTGCCCGCACCTCAGCGACATGAAAGTCTGAACGCTGGACGTTCAGACTTTCATGTTGTTAAATGGATAGGCCCCTTAAGAGTCAGTGAAGGGAACTAGGACACATGAGACAAGAAGGAAGCACAGTACTAGGGAAGAAAGTGAGGAAAGAGGGCCCAGCCCATGAGAGCTTAAATGCTAAGAAGAGGGGTGAACAATTAGACTGCAATACTACAAACTGGCTGAATCTCCATATTGCACAATTGGGTATTTATGTTATTTCATATGTTTAATATATTATATTTATAGCATTTTATACAAGACATAAAAAGGTACCCAGTAAAGGAGTTATATGCTATAACAAAAACTTTGAGAAGTAGTAACCTAGACTATTTGGCAGAAAAATAAAAATAAAATGAATATTATAATGTCTGTTGTAGTCACCAGTACAGCACAGACAGCAAGTAAAACAGGAACTTAGATTTGTGCCATGAATGCAAGGCACTCACTTATGTTGACAGAAAATTGAAAGGAACTCCATGTTTATTTAGGAACAGGTCTGGAGTGTGTTTGGAGAATTCTTACTTGCAAAACTGATTGTCGTGAGGTTTGCAGCTCGTTAGTTTGCTACAGCTGGTAATTAAAAAAAAAAAATCTGGACTAATATTATCAAAGAGACAGTTGATCAGCTACTGGTGTTTAAAGTATAAAACCTACTAGCCAAATAGAAGAGATGTGTTAAGCAGCAGAAAGCAATTATAGTTGACCTTACTGCATTTAGCTAATTCATGGTCTAGAATCTGTTGCCAATATAGGCAGGACTCCACGGCATGGAAGTTTTTGCCAGTATCAGTGAATGTCAGTAGGACCACCCATGGAAAAGGCAGGGTGTGAAATTAAAATGGTCGGAAAATCAAGGACATACAAAAAAAAACATCTTTAAATAATTATACTCAAGTAAAAGATCTGGTTCATAATATTTATTCATGTATCTAATGTACAAAACCATAGCCTTGTGTGGAATATTACTGAAAAAGGAGAATTTTTGAAGTACGTAACATGTATGATTTTTTTTGTGTTCTCCGCATACAACTTTTAAAAAAGCTCGTAATGCGAATGCAATTCCAAATGCCTGTACAAACAGAATGTGAATGGAAAGCTGATGCAACTAAATGCCCATCTATGCACAGCCACACTCCTCCATCTGCGAGAGCAGACGTTATAACTATCAACGGCACCCTATGCAGACCCTCCAATGTGACCTTTCCATCAGATACAAAATGCTCTTCTCCAGGACTTCCTTCCTAATTTATGGGCTGTCACTTGTGCTGAACTAATTCATTGATAAGAAAAGTGTTTCACCACAGGTGACGGCAATTACAAATTAAGATTGAAGTTCAGGAGCAGAGCATTTTGTACCTGATAGAATGGGTCATGTTGGAGGGTCTGCCTATGCTAGGTGCTGAATATACAACCGAATTTGCATGTGCTCAACTCTGAGCAGCTAGTAACTGTGACACTCCCATGCAATGGTTCTCTTACATGCATATAGCTTGTAGCACCAATTGGGCCATCACAGAGAAATTACTGAGATGCATACAACTCTGCAACACTCGTATATTTACGAAGATGTGCAGGTATGCAGCCCACCAAGGCTGGCTCTTGGGGCGTTCGACCAGTGTGGTCGAACAGGGGCGCCACCCCTAGAGGGCACAGTCCTCCCCACCATCTTGATTTCAGAGGGGCAGTTTAGATGGTTCCAAGTAGAACCAAGTCCCGGCTCTGGTCTGCTGTAAATTTGGAACTCTGCTTTAAAAAACGAATATGTAAACACGTACAAATTATATGATTTTAGTTGTTTTTATCAATCCAAAACTGAATAAAAACCAAAACACTTAAGGGGGGTTTTGCCAAAACTAAAACACGGTGGTCCGTGCACATCTCTAGTTTCAATAAGCTAATGTTCTATGTTGTAAAACATTCAATATCATAGCCATACAAATGTGTCAATATGCAGGTACTTGGTTGGTGATGCTTTACGATGTAGGGAATAGATCCTCTATGGATCAATAACTTGATAAACTAATCAGAAGTAACGCACACGCACAAGAAGGGGGCGTGGCCTCATTTAAATTAAGCCAGTCACCTGATGCATGCCATTTTTAGGGTGTTCCCATTCTCGCCATGCTGGGAGCTTGCTCAGTGCTCCAGGAGCCGCAGGACAGCCCCAATGCCTCTCTCCTAGGCATTTGTTATCCATCACCTCTGCTCACCGCTCTGTGACACCATCTGAGGGGGTGACACCAAGATAGGAGAGTTGCTCTGATATTTTGTTGTCACCAGATGTGGCCCGCACCCCCTAGTGACGCCACTGTCTACAGTCCGTATGCTTTATTCATTGGTGATTTCACAGGTTAAATACATTGGTCTGCATCTTATTGAGATGCAACTAACTATCTAAGATGCTGCTTACTATCCATAATGCTCTGAATTCTACATTTGTAAGAATGTCACTTCCAATGCAGTTTCTGCCTTGCCTGTTCTAAAGCTTGATGCAACCATAAAGAACCCCACTCTGCATTTGCGCATTTGTATACATTCACTTTTTAGTCATGCGTAGTGTTAAATATGCAAAATACACTACGCTAACAAGTGCTCACCCTGCATCCGTTCTTTAGTATCGTCTTTGGAAAACAGACATAAACATGCTCATTATTTCTATAGTTTTAGATATTCTTCATATTGCACTTTACTGCCTTATTCATAGAATAGGACTCATCATTCACTGGCTTCTGTTTCCCCACTTACAACATGCCAGCTTTTGTCGATTTTGGCTCCGTCACTACCATAAACCACTACTGCTGTAGCCTGACTTCATGTGCTGTGTTAGTCGTAGACTGAGAATTTATCTCATTAATGATTGCAATATATATATATTATAAATCTCTTTATTTGATTCCATTAAATTATGTAATTAATATCAAAGTCTAATTACATACATATAAAAAGAGTAGGCAGGAGAAATAGAGGGAAAAGAAAAAAACTTTTTTTGACAGATATAGGGCTTTACATATATATGAGCATAGTTTTGTACCTTACAATTTCTAGAGAGAAATGTGGTTATACTTTTCCTTGTTAATCTATCATAACAAAGAATGGTTCTCCTAATTAAAAAAAAAAAAGATCTTATTTTGTATAAATCAGAGTTTCCAGAACATTTATGCATTTAACTTTTATAGATTTAGATACAGTAATAAATTGAGGAGTTCCTCCCAGGCCTCGGAATGTTAATAGAAAGGCGAAAAAATGTTATATATAAACATTATATTTTGGCAATACATATTGTTTAACCTGTTGCTAAATTGTATTCATTGTGTGTCTACTTATATGCTGATCTATTAAAGGTTTTCTGAATAAGTTAACTTTCTATGTTAAGGACAATTTATCAGTATGATCATGTTTTTTGTTATTAACCTTATTTTGTATTAAATTGAAAGTGTGCTAATGAGAAATACACGGACAAGGGTAGCCACACAAAAATATCAATGATGACAATGGATTAAATATTCAGGGGACAAGGCAAGGCTTGGCAACAGTATTTCTAGGTTGGTAGCATCCAAGTTGGGTTGTCATGTTGTTCATCTCAGCGTGGGTTTGCAGAACACCATGGCAGAGGGTGCAGAAAAGCAGAAGCATGGACAGCCTGAAGGGAATAGTTTGATGGAAGGCCTTAGCACAGAGTAAACACACCAGATTCCTAGGGTTATGGAAATGCAAAAGATGAGATTTAGTTTTTGTGGAGTGAAATTATTTAAATTAAATAAAATGTTGCAGTGGATGCATTTTTCTTGGCATACATTGCTGTGTGGAGGTAACCTGACCATTTCTGCTTTAAAAGACTTTAATGTTGCAAGTCAGCACCTGATTGACTAGTAGACAGATCAGGGTGCAGCCTAGGGCATTGGGACTTGTAGAGTGACACTGAGGCTGCTGGGCACAAAAATTAGGGTGTCACTATTTAATGCTAGTGATGGACACTTATTTACAGTGGTTGCATCGTGCGGCTGTGCATTCACTCCTGTATGTGTCACAGCCAATCAGAGTATCCTGGCCCCACAAGAGCTAAAAATAAATGGAGGCAGATTCAGCCTAGCAATGCAGGCTGAATATGATATGCTCGATTACATGTAATAGCAGCAATCTATTTTTTCCATATAATATATAAAATTTTGATATAGCTGCATAGCACAGGATCCACCTACTTAACCTTAAAACCTAAAATAAACCGAATCCCTATAGATATGTATTGTACGGAAGTCTCTTGTATGCTCTATATGTTGCATTATGTTCACTAGAATGCTCTCTGTATTGTATGGTGGTCACTGGTATGCTCTATGTATTGTATTGTGGTCATTAAGATGCACTCTGTAATAAGAAGGATTGAAAGGGCAGGTGAGGTGATTGACCAGGAGCCCCCACACACTGGGTGGTTCCCACACATAGCTACATCACAAGCAATGGGGCATATAATATGTGACCAGGGGTTTCTTTGTAGCATAATGTGTATGTTTAACACATACAGTGGCGCTTGAAAGTTTGTGAACCCTTCAAAAATTTCCTAAATTTCTGCAGAAATTTGGTGTAAAACTACCTCAGATTATCACACAAGTCCTAAAAGTATAAAAAAAGAACCACATCAAACAAATGAGACAAAAAAATAGACATGATCTTTTCTTTTTGAGGAAAATGATCCAATATCACATATTTGTGAGAGGCAAAAGTATGTGAACCTTTATGTTTTGCAGATATTTTGAAGGTGAAATTAGAGTCAGGTATTTTCAATCTATGGGATGACAATCAGGTGTGAGTAGACAACCTGTCTTTTTAACAGAATAGGGATCTGTCAAAGTCTGATGTTCACAACACATGTTTGTGGAAGTGTATCATGCCATGAACAAAGGAGATTTCTGAGGACCTCAGAAGAAAAGTTGTTGATGCTCATCAGGCTTGAAAAGGTTACAAAACAATCTCTAAAGAGTTTGTACTCCACCAATCAATAGTCAGACAGATTGTCAGACTCCCCAGGAATGGTCAACTAACAAAGATCATGCCAAGAGCAAGGCATCTAATAGTTTGCTAGGTCGCAAAGGAACCCAAGATAACCTCTAAGCAACTGAAGGCCTTTCTCACATTAGCTAATGTTAATGTTCATGAGTCCACCATCAGGAGGATACTGAACAACAATGTTGTGCATGGCAGAATTGCAAGGAGAAAGCCACTGCTCCAAAAAGAACATTGCTACCCATCTGCAGTTTGCTAAAGATCACCTGGACAAGCTAGAAGACTATTGGAACAATGTTTTCTGGACAGAAAAGTCCAAAATAGAGCTTTTCGGTTTAAATGAGAAGTGTTATGTTTGGAGAAAAGAGATCACTGCATTCCAGCAGAATAAAACCTTATACTACCTGTGAAACACGGTGGTGGTGGTGGTATCATGGTTTGGGGCTGTTTTGCTGCATTTGGCCCAGGATGACTTGCCATCATTGATGGGACAATGAATTCTGAATTATACCAGAATATTCTAAAGGAAAATGTCAGGACATCTGTCCATGAGCTGCATCTCAAGAGAATGTGGGTCATGCAGCAAGACAACGACCCAAAGCACACAAGTCATTTGATCAAAGAATGGTTAAAGAAGAATTAATTTAAAGTTTTGGAATGGCCAAGTCAAAGTCCTGACCTTAATCCAATCGAAATGTTGTGGATGGACCTGAAGCGAGCAGTTCATGGGAGGACACCGACCAACATAACAGAGTTGAAGCTGTTTTGTACGGAGGAATGGGGTACACTTCCTCCAAGCCAATGTTCAGGACTAAACAATTACCGGAAATGTTTAGAATCAGGGGGTCATACCAGATACTGAAAGGGAAGGTTCACATACTTTTGCCACTCACAGATATGTGATATTGGATCATTTTCCTCAATAAAAAAATGAGCACTTGTAATTTTTTTGTCTTTGTTTGATTTGGTTCTCTTTATCTACTTTTAGGACTTGTGTGCAAATCTGAAGTAGTTTTAGGTCAAATTTCAGCAGAAATATAGGGTCTCTCCATGCCAAATCATAACAAAAAAAGGAACTTTTCAACCCGACCGTCTCAGATTTACATGAAATTTGGTAGGATGATAGATGACATAAAGCTACTTTCATATGTACAATTTTAGCCGTCAGTGATACACGGTGTACATGCAATAGGTTTGCAAAACATGACAAAAAATTTAATATTTATGCTTGCAAGGTCAACTAAAATTAATCGTAACTTTGCTTCTAATGTGTTCTAATAGAAATTTCATGTTGGTCTTGTTTTTAAACTAAGGGACCATAGTCTTCATAAAAAAATAGTTTAATATTTAAATATTGACTTTTACATATGAGGTGACTTTTAAATTGAATATATAAAAAACAGTTACATTTTTTTGTACATAAAGTATGTTATACATATAAATACATTTTTTTATGAAAACTATGGTCCCTTAGCTTCAAAACAAGATCAACATGAAAGTTCTACCACAATTAGAAGCAAAGTTATGATTCATTTTAGTTGTCTTTGTAAGCATACATTTTTTGTCATGTTTGCAGCCCTGTTGCATGTACACCGTGTATCACTGAGGGCTAAAATTTTACATATGAAAGTTGCTTTATGTCAACTATCATCCTACCAAATTTCATGAAAATCTGATAGTCAGGCTGGAAGCTGTGATGGTTTGGCTTGGAATGACCCTATAGTAAATTCAGAAGGGCATAATCTTTCAAGAACCACTGGGAGTATTTACACATTATACTTTTTAATAATATTAGCAATATGAGTGGTACAATAATGAGTGTCTGCAGGCAACAGTGAAGCATGGTGGAGATTCCTTACAAGTTTGGGTCTGCATTTCAGCAATTTGGATTTAGGGATTTGGTCAGGATTAATGGTGTCTCCAATGCTGAGAAATACAGGCAGGTACTTATCCTTCTTGCAATACCTTCAGGGAGGCATCTGATTGGCTCCAATTTTATTCTGCAGCAAGACAATGACCCCAAATGTACAGCCAATGGATTGAATATTTTTTTTAGGATAACTGAAAAGCTAATTTTATTGCAATCGTTCTACTAAAATTATAGGAATAGGTTGGACTTAAGTGACATTTACACTTTTGCGTAATTATTATTATATTTTATTTATAAAGTGCATTTACAGTTCTGTACATTGAGGGATTGTGATCTTACAGCCAGGTTCACTTCCAAATGCAGTTTTTTAAACAACTAGCTTCAAAATGGTAAAATGTATTTAAGGAAAATTCTTTATCAAAATTAAAAATTTTGATTTTTATCAACAATCTGAATCATGATACATAATCTATTTGTATATTTCCATTTATTTACATCTATATATACATATATCTATGTAATCTGAAAACAGTGAGGTAGAAAAAAAAACAAGTCCACCAAGTTCAGATATAATTAATTGTTTTGTGGGCAGCAATAATTAAAGGGTGCCCGATGGAGCAATTAAATTGTTTTGGGTACTCATTAATTATTGCATAGCACCCAAAAGCGCTGAGTTTAGCCATGCAAATCGGCTAAACCCATCTAGACTAATGGGCGCAGCACAGAAAGTGACCTTTGGACGCCCAAAAGCTAGTCTTTTCACACATATCAGCTCGCCAACTCAGGTGGCTGTGAGCAGAAATGTAGGTGCCCACAGCACTCGTGCCTAGTCGGAGCAAAAATTGAATTGGGCCCAACCCTCTGTAGTTATTAAAGATCAGTTTGAGTATTGTAATTGTTACTTGGATACTTCTGTACAGGCTGGTCTCATACTGTGTGCTGGCTGGTGCTCGCAGATTTTAATGACAGTTTCAGTAGAGATCCTAGCTGGTTGCAAAGTTCTACTATAGTTTCCACTGTTATGTCTTTGTTCCTTTCTGCTGCCTGTTTACCCCTGCTCTGCTACTTGTTTGCAGACTGGATTGACCATTGTTTGGTGCTACTTGTATGCTGCTTAGATCATCTACTGCTTGTGACCTTGACTGTACTAATTGTTTACCACCTGCAGGGATACCTTGTTTACATGACTCTAATTTAGCCTTGTTGTTGGATCATCTATTGCCACTAGTCACTTGTTGCAGCCATCACATCATGTTTGGATTAGCATTGGATGGCTCTGGCATTGCTCTCCTCTGTTGCTAAAGTATTCTCCTGGCTACCTTTTCATATATCTTGGTGTGGTAACCTCTATTTACTCATTAGTGATACATACTGTAGGGGTAGATGTATCAAACCCTCTAAAGCAACCAATTAGCTTCTAGCTATTATTTTATAGAATGTACTTGGTAAACAATAAATAGAAGCTGATTGGGTGCTAAGAACAACTTCTCTACTTGTCCTCTTTAGTAGGTTTAATACATCTCCCTCTCCCCCATAGTCTCTTGCATATAGTGAAACTGCACTTTCATTGCAAATACTTCAAGTCATAGACATGGAGACAAATTAATTGTGGCAAACACGTCGCATTCCATGGAACAAAAGGTTTGCTATAGGTGAAGATCTCACCAGGATCAGTTTTTGAGTTTCATGCAGTGGCGTATCTATAATTGGTGCAGTGTGTGCAGGGCACAGGGGGGCACCGCACACACTGCACCCATATTATTTTAGACTTACCTGTCCGTGGACCCACGTCGGGTGTCTGCGCTGCTCAGAACACCGGAAAATGGCAGCCGCGGCCATTTTTCCAGTGTTCTGCACATGCGCAGTAGACTCCGAGCACTAGAGTGTGCTCGGACTCTACTGCGCATACACAGTACGGCAATTTTCCGGCGTTCTGCGCATGCGCAGTAGAGTCCGGGCACACTCTAGTGCCCGGAGTCTACTAAGGCTCCGGTGGCTGGCTAGCCGCATTAGTCGGCTGCCGGCCACCGGGGAGAGAGGAGGGGGCCCCGCACAGGGAGTGCACACAGGCCCCCTCCTCTCTTAAGACGCCCCTAGTTTCATGACTCAGGTCTTGCCGGACAGAAACCAAAATGTTGCTAAAAATTGTGTTGTCATCAAGTTGTAGCACTCTGTTCTAAATATATATTTCTTTATTATTTATAAAGCTTTCAGTGTCCTTGTTCTGGATATTCCCTTGCCCTACAACCATTTTTCTATCTTCAATTAGAGCTTCTTTGAAGTTTCTTTTTTACATATTAATAACATCTGTGGGAACCTATACATTGTCTGTTTGCTCTCTCTTTTCACAATAGTAAGAATATTCTGGAGTCTTTAACAACAGCATTGGTATACTGCCTCCCCACAAATTATACAATACAATTTGCTCTATTGTCCTCATCCCTGGCATTATCCTATTTCATGGTTTCCTTAAATCTACTGTAAGTCATAGATAAATATATAAAAATAAATATTGATATGAGATTTATTATAAAGTCTGTGGGCCTGATTCAGACCCGCTTGCGAGTGCTGTGCACTCGCAAGCGGCCAGATGGTTTGCGAACGTGCATGCGCACGCTTCGTTCTGCACGTATGCGAACTACTTTGTGCGATTTCAGCCCGCTCACTCGCCCAGCAAAGACAGCCCAGTTAAATGAGTGACAGGAGAGGCCGTTTGTGGGTAGTAACAGGGGCAGGGCACTAATAACAGGGGTGTGGAGGCGCAAATGCTCTCGTGCCTCAGTGTTTCAATGCCGTTTTTAAGGCGTGCATAATTAACAGGCAGCATCATAGTACACGTCACATGCTTGTTTTTTACACTGAAGTCCTTGCAGTGCTTGCGGCAGGGTAAGGCAACCACAAGCGCTGCGTTAGCTTCCGATGGTGCTTGATGTACCAATGTTTTAATACACTTCCTGGAGATGAAGTGCGCCAGTGGGCGTCTCAACATGGGCTAATGGGTGTCTACATACACAGAGCGATCGCTCGCACAGCCAAAGTGGGTGTGCTTATACCTTGGCGAGCGATCGCTTCCCAAGGTGTCACTTTGACAAATTTGCATACGCTGGATGCGAGCGGATCTGAATCAGGCCCTGTGTTCCCTGTTAGGGTTTTTTCTTTTATCCAGAAGAATGATGTTTCGTATATATGCCCTGCCTAGACTAATGGAGTATCAGTAGCATTACAGTAAAAATTATTTGCCACTCATATTAGAGGGGCTTCTACTTTTACAAACCTGTGTTTCTTGAGCCGCAGGCAGCATATTGTAATGACTTTTGGTCTCAGCAATACCCATGCAGTCTTTTAGAAATTTGTTAACAAATTTTGTTATGCTCTCCTTTACAACATTTGACTGTCTATTGTCACAATACAGGTGCACCCTTACAGAGATCTAAATGAAGGAGGAATACTTGCTAATACTCACTATCTGATTCAGTCCATAGTGAGCCCTATTTGCCAATTCTGAAATTCAGGTCACAAACACCCAGAAGTACAAATAATAGAAGTAACAAAAGCAAGGGAAAGTCTACTAAACAATGATATAGCAAAGGGGTATATATACCTCTGCTGAGCCACACATTCAATCCTCTGCAACAAGGGTAGGGACCAATTCCAATGTCTTCCTGCTTTTGGCAGACACACAAAGTGACAAGGTACGTTGATACCAGTTTTCTGCAAAATCCCAGAACAACCCGATGGACACTCACTTGATCTAGTCTTCACTCACCAATGTGATAATTCTGATTTCACAAACTCCCTGTTCCCTCTCTCTAACCATCGTATTCTCTATTTTAATTTATTCCTCACCCATTCTCCACCTCTGCTTCCCAAGGTTACCATAATTAAGCATAATGTTGAGGCTGTTGACACTAAGGGGTCTATTTACTAAGCAGTGTTAGGAGACAGAGTGTAAAGTGATAAGAAAGTGATAAGGTGCCAGCCAATCAGCTCCCAACTGTCATCTCACAGGTTGTGTTTGAAAAATGACAGTTGGGAGCTGATTGGCTGGCACCTTATCACTTTCTTATCACTTTTCACTCTGTCTCCTAACACTGCTTAGTAAATAGATCCCTGAATCCTTATTATCCCTGCTTGACCCACTTCTCTTCCCCATGGGCTCTCTCTCCTGTCCTGCAGTTTGCTTATACAATGTCTCTTTTACTTCTGCTCCAGCGGTCACTACACACCCTCACAGATCCACACCTCAACCTTGGCATTCCAAATGCACCATATACCTGCAAAATTGTTCTGCTCCAGCGGTCACTACACACCCTCACAGATCCACACCTCAACCTTGGCATTCCAAATGCACCATATACCTGCAAAATTGTTCTACCGCAGAGCATCAGTAGAATAAATCAATGCTGACATTCTCCATTTCAAATTTATTCTCTCAACCTACAGTGCTGCCCTTTCCCTTTCTTAAAAGTCTTATTCCAATACCTTTATTTCATCCCAGTCATCCAACCCCATCTTCTCTTCACCGTTTTCAACTCCCTCCTCTGCCCATCCCTGCCTCATCTCCCCTGTTCACTCTCGGCCCTTGACTCCACTTCACATCTAAAATTGAAGCAATACATCAGGACATCACTTCCCACGAGACCCTTAGCACCCCGTCCCATTTTTTCCTACTCTGTCTCTCCCCACCCCTCCCATCAACTTTATCAACATTAACTTATTTTTCTCCAGTATCTGGAGATGAACTCATGTCCCTAATCTGGTCCTCCCTTCCTTACACCTTACCCCTTGTCTCCTCTGGTCTCCTCTGCTCCCTCTCACCATCTTGCCCATCTCTTGAATCTCTCTCTCACATCAGGCACTGTCCCCTTTGCATTCGAGCATATCCATGTCTCCCTCATTCCTGGCACTCTCTCTAGCTGCCGACCCACCTTTCTCCTCCCCTTTGCCTGCAAACTTCTTGATCATATATCGTCTACAACCCCATCACTGCCTTTCATTTTTCTCACACCCTGCTGGACCGATTTCAGTCTGGCTTTTCTTTTATCCTGTCCATTCCACAGAAACTGCCCTCACTAAAGTAAGCAATGACCTCCTTGCTGCTAAATCCAAGGGCCATTACTCCCTGCTTGTTTTCTTTGACCTGTGTGCTACTATTGACACTGTAGACCATCCTTTCCTCCTGCAAATCCTCCACCCCCTTGGTTTGCATGATACTGCCATGCCATGGCCTTCCTCCTACCTCTCTGACCATTCTTTCTCCATCTCCTCTCATGACTCTTGGACCTCTCCTATTCTCATTCTATACTTCCTCGTTAGATAAGCTCATCGGCTCTTTTGGCCTCCAATATCACCTCTATGCTGATGACAGTCAGATCTAACTATCAGATCTCCCACCCACTTCGCTCCAACCCTTTCTGGTTTCCCAACTAGTGGAATACCACAATCAGCAGCAGCAGGAGGAGATTGCTTACCCTCTGTATGATTCATTCTTTTGGTGTGGATCATCTCTCCCATGGAACATTTTTTCCCTGTAATGTACTTAACAGTATATCAGAGGCAACCTAACTCCAGACATGGGATCTGACACCCACACATCACTTAACTTTTTATCAACACTGGGCCTGATTCAGAGTTAGGAAAGAGCAAGTAACTGTGCATCTTGGTAAAACCATGCTGGTTTCCTTAAATCTACTGTAAGATGGGGCAGATGTAAAATGTGCAGATAGATTTAGATTTGGGAGGGGCGTGTCCAAACTGACATCTAAATTGCAGTGTCAAAATAAATGTGTCCAGCATTTGTGGGCTACATGCACAAGCAACCAGTATTTACTCTGCATGCAAAAAAAATATTGCATTTGCACCCCTTACATTGCAGCATGGTTTGTCCAGGTGCACTTTCTATTTTTTGCTCTATGCCAAACTCAGGCCCACTGTTCCAGGACACTCTCTCATTTTGCTGTCCTATCATTGGATGACAACGATATGATGCTATGATATGTGAATTTACTCCTTGTTTGCGCTAAAATCACTACCCAGTTGTCACAGCACATAAATAAAATTGCTAATAGATACTTGTGTGATTATCCTGTGCTGCAACATAAATCTGTATGGAGTATTTAACTGTTACCATGATGCTATTGTATGTGGATTTACTTACCCAGAAAATGTACTTTCCACTCTTAGCCTATGAACACAGCGTGATTTATTGCTCAAAATAATTCAGTATGAAATCATTTTTGTGATGTTTAATAGGGCAAAATTGTTTTATTTTCCTTATGATACTTTATATGTCATACTACGCTTGAGTTTGTTGGCCTAATATCACTGCCTAGCTTTCTCAGTACATAAACAAAGTTGCTGAATGCATCAGTAACTATACTCTAATTTAATTGCTGAAAAGTAAAAATACCTGTGGAGTCCCTTGAATATTATCTGCAAATGATCTATTACTGTGCATATTTCTATACATGGGTGGATCAATAAGTAAGGTAACAAGATTTCTGATGTTTGTAATTTACTCTATCTCATTCTAATTTCCCACAAGGCCAGAGCAGGTATACCACTGCTTCCCCTCACAGCCATTAGACTGCGCCTCCTCATATCAGTCATACTGCCCTAACATCAGGTGTAAAATGACAGGGCTGGCAGAAACATGGTCAAACATTGAGGTGCGTAGTGTGATCAAACTTCTGCATCTAAAGGGCAAATCATTAGCAGTGAAATTCATCACCAACCTGTCAAGGTGTACAGTGATAACATAATGTCACGGAAACAGGTTTGGGTTTGGTGCACAGCCTTTGATAATGGCAGGACAGACATTCAAATGAGCAGAGATCTGGCTGGCTAAGCATGTCCACCACAGATGACAATTTGTGCCGCATTAAAGGTCTGATTCAGGAGGACAGATGCATTCGAGTTACTGATATTGCTGACAAACTGAACATCTCAGTGGGTACTGTGCACAACTTCGTTCTTGTGCAACTGGGGTACAGTAAAAAGTGTTGACGCTAGGTACCAAAGAGTGGGATTGTCTCTCGTGCATTTGACGTGGTACCATGAGGAGGGAGTGCAGTTCCTCCAGCGTTTTGTTACAGGTGATGAAACGTGGATGCATCATGTGACACTGGAGATGAAGCAAGCATCCATGACATGGAAACACACATCGTCCCCACCTTCAAAGAAACTAAAAACAACTCCTTCAGCGAAGAAGGCCACGGCGACCATAAGGATGTGCTTCTTGTTGATTTCCTCACCAAGGGAGATACTGTGAATGTTGTCCACTATTGTGACACATTGAGTGGTTGTGGAGGGTAATTTGTTGAAAACGACCTGGGTTGCTGCAAACAAGCCTCGTTCTGCTACACAATAACGCCGCCAGGCCACGCTCAGCAAACTGCACACATGAGTTGTTACGCTGCTACCACTGGGAGGTACTGGACCATCCTCCCTATAGCCCTGACCTGGCACCGAGTGATTTCCATCTTTTTGGACCATTGCAGAAGTACCCGGGTGGAAGGCGATTCGCAACCAACAGTGAATTTCAGCAAGCCATCATGTCCTGGCTTCAGGTGCTCGACACTGATTTCTTTTATAGATGTACCGTTGGAACAAATGCTTATGCTGGGTACACACTGAAATCATGTCATTCTGATTTAGGCGATTTGGCCAAATCGGAATGACATATCGTGCATATCGTGCAGTGTGTATGCATGATGTGCACGCTCCCATGGTAGCATGCAATGTCGTCAGGTTTGATGTGCTGCACATCAAACCTGACGATATCGCATGCAGCGCCATGCATTGTAATGAAGGATAGAATTAGTGATCGTTCCGTCGTTCATTAAATCTTTCTGATGTGTACCCAGGATCCGATACGTCTGGCCGACATATCAGCTGGATACACATTACTCAGTGTGTACTTTAGACAAGTATGGGGACTAAAATAATTATTTTATTTATAATCTGTACCAAGGGCCATACTATTGATTATACGTATATGTACGAGTTCAATAAATTTACGCAATGAGAGGTCTTGTTACATTATTTATTGAACCACCCTTGTATGAGTTATTATCATGGAGAATTATCCACAAAATTGTTTCTCTGTTTTTTTTTTCTTCTCTGAAAAGGTTATTAATCACACTATTTTCACCTTTAGATCATTAGACAATAATTTGTTAACCATACCTTTCTCACTAATTGTACCTCTGCAACATTGGTGCATGATACTTAACCAATGTAGCTTCGATTTAATGGTATTGGTAATACAGCAAGTAAACTCCGACATGGATATTTTGAAGAGAGAGATTACAGCTTGTGAGCTAATGGTCTGGATATTCTTAAAACAGACACGAATAGTGTTTGGCTGACCAAATTAGAGAATAATATTGTTTCCTTTAGAACAGGTTTGTTAACCTTCAAGGAAACCAAATTTAGAATAGTCAAAGAGGATTATCAAGACGTTAGGGTATATCCCTGGGTATCAAATTATAACATGAGGTGCCCCTGGATAATGGGTCAGACTAATAGAAGGAGATTTGATAACATCTACACTGACATTGATTCACATACTTCACAAAGTAACTCAGATCAGTCATCAATGAGTAGAAATCCTTTTTTAAGGAAAAATATAGATACACGAAGCAAATACAAAGGAAAAAAAAAGATCCTGTAGGAGAGGGGGAGTCAAGCATAGGAAATGCATCAAACAAATCACTGAAGAACATAAAGAAATAGTGATCTTTAATTTGTCCAGCTATCAGCCAACCATCGCCGAGATGTTTGTATGAACGAAAGGCCTTTCCTTTGTACAAACACACATACAAAAATCATTTGATTTTGAGACTGAATTATTCAAGTTTCAACGTCAATTAAAACGTCGTGATTTATTTTCCAAGCAAAGTAAATTAAAGGAATCTATTGGCCCTTTTTGGGTCAGGAGTAATTTTGATCCTCCATGTAACAATACTTCAATTGAGATTAGTCAAGCGAGATACTATACCCTACATTAATAAACAGAAAATCAGCTATGGTAATCTTACCAAGCAGGAGAATTATGCCATTAAGACACTACATGATAACAGTGATATAATTATCTGCCCCACCAATAAAGGTGGGGGGTAGTTATATTAAATCATTCAGACTACATACAGGATGTGATAGGCAGTTAACTGACAACACATGTTACATGAAATTGTCTTATACAATAATGGAAATAGATTCCATAATTCAAAAGGGTCTAAGTAATAACTGGATTGATGACCAAACAGTCAAATTTTTGAATCAGGATTTTCCTAAGGTACCGTTGCTATATTTACTGCCCAAAATTCATAAGTCACTGATCCATCTCCCAGGGAGGCCGATAATTTCCTCAAAAGGCTCATTAAGTCAAAGCTTATCTCAATATGTAGACTACTATCTCGAACCAGTAGTCTAGAACACTCCTTATTTTCTAAAGGATGCATCCGATTTTTTAAATAAATTGAACTTTTTTGGTCAGCCACCTATTGATTGTTTATTGGTAACCTTAGATGTAAATAGTCTTTACACAAATACTGAGCACATTGAGGGAATGAATGTTGTAAGATGTGTGATCACATCCAGTCCACACAATGGCCACCGATTGATTTTCTTTTGCTGTTAATGGAGGTCATATTACATAAGAATTATTTTATGTTTAATAGTTCATTCTATTTACAATTGACAGTTACGGCAATGGGGTCCAATATGGCCCCATCGTATGCGAACCTCTTCATGTATGTTTATGAGCAGACCCATCTGATGTCAAATCCAATCTATTCACAGTATATTGCTTTTTATGTACGGTTTATAGATGATCTCTTCATGGTGTGGACTGGTGGGCTTTGTTGAGCATTTAAATACGATCCAAAGTTCTATTAGATTTTCGCACGTTAGTAGTCCCTCTACCATTGACTTCTTAAATGTGTCAATATCGATCAGTGAGAATCAATTTCATACGGAAGTCTTCAGCAAACCCACTGATAAGAACACATTGTTATTGGCCAGTAGCTTTCACCCACAACCATTAAAACATGGACTTCCCTACTCACAACTTGTGCGAGTTACAAGGATACTTCAGATGCAGAAAACCAGATGGAACAGGAATTCATCAATAGAGGATACAGTTCCAAAGAGGTGAACCTGTCTATTCAAAAATGCTTGGACTTGCGGAGGGAGGATTTCTTGTCCCCCAAGAATCACGATTCTTGATACGTAAAGCAATCTTGAGACATTGACATATTCTAAAGACTGATCCAAATCTTGGTCCTAGTTGTCAAAACAACCCGATGTTCTGTTACAAATGTAGTGCGAATCTGATAGAGCGAATTATGTACTTGGATGTCAGCCCGAGAATTAACAACACAAAAAGTCCACAGAACAGTGCATTTAAATGCACAGGGTGTGTCAATTGTCCATTTCTGAGCACAGGCAGTATTTTCCAGTTTATGCCAATAGATTACATTTCTACATTGAGGATAGGTGGCGATAGACATGATCTACTTCTGAGACGAGAGTGTCATGATTTAGTGTTTGTTATTTGATACAAGTGATGCCGCTGGGCCCGATGGCATCACTTCTGGTACACGGAACTGATCTGCGTCCCCCAGTCTGTGAAGGTGAGCAGATTGTTTCTGTCTGCCGGTGATTGCCTGAGGGGACCTGGTGTAGGCGACGCTATGGAAGGAGGGGTGAGTCAGGTGAGTGCACTTTAGGTGATTATTGTAAGGGCTATTTATACTTCTATTTGGTGAGCTTATTTTATGGCAGACCCCTGAGAAAG
Source organism: Taudactylus pleione (assembly GCA_031769625.1). NCBI lineage: Eukaryota > Metazoa > Chordata > Amphibia > Anura > Myobatrachidae > Taudactylus > Taudactylus pleione. The sequence continues at coordinate 3,931,162 of JAUIMM010000024.1, read as the reverse complement.
GTGGTGAAACACCGAAACAGCTGTCAAAGGGTTGGGACCAGAAACTATGCGTCCTCCACTGCCTGTGCTGTTAAGTACTGTATTTTTATTATGCACAATTACTGCACTTTAATATGAATGACTAAATGCCTGCATCATTAAATGCATTAAGAATAGTTTTTTTAGCAAATCTTTTGGAGTGCTGATCTAACTTTTGTCATGTCTCAATGTTTGAGCTGGGAAAAGGAACATTGCTAAAAATGACTGAGATCAAGCACCCATCTCATACTTTGGAAGTGTGTGCGATTTTGCTATGACGATATATATATATATATATATATATATATATACAGTATATATATATATATTATAGTGTGTGTTTTGTGTAGGGCAGACTAATTATTTATACAGTCTGTACACCCTTATATTTTAACAAAAGTGAAATGTAAGTATACTTTTTAAATATATATTTTTCCTGTTCGAACAGAGCAGTACCGCCACTTTTTTCATTCTCATTTTTAATTCTTATAACTAGTTTTAAGAAATAGATGAAATCAGTGAAATTATTTCAGATATCAATAAAATAAGCATCTGAACACTTGTCCAGAGTATAGTAATTACTACAAATCTTGTATCAACTTGTAACTTTAGGTGAGTACTTGCACCATTTCCTAAGTATTGGTACCTTTTGTAATAGAATAAAAAGATTCTAGCCAACTTTAAGCCATATATGGTGGCTATACAATGCATTTGGGGTTTTGTAAACCACTATTTACTATTACACAGTCTGGGCCTGATTCAGAGACGCTCGTAAGCGGACGCTCGTTCGCTCTGAGCGATGTTCGCACAACTGCGCATGCATATGGGTCGTAATGCACATGCGAAACCAGTCATTGCGGTCGGAAATCGTGCGCTCGCAAAACAGCGAGAGGCTGCTAATGTGATTGACAGAATGTACCGTTTGTGGGTGGTAACAGGGGAAGGTGCTTGAAAACGGGGGAGTGGAGATCCGAACGCAGGCATGCCAAACGGTCACAAGGGCGTTTAATGGGAGTGCATAATTAGTAAAGGAGCGTCATCGACCACGTCACTTGGTTGTCTTTTAGCCTGAACTGCTTGCAGTGATAGCGGTAAGAAAAACCTACCACAAGCACTGCGAGCAGTTCAGATGCCTTTCGATGTACCCAATTAATCTAATAAATACGGGAGATGACGTGTGTTACGAACGGCAAAGGGGTGTCTTTACAAAATAGCGAGTGCATTTTTCGTTCACTCGCTCAGACATAGAGGCGTCAACAAACCGCAAAGAGCGAGCGCTCAATTTAAATAGTCGGCCCCTTTTTTGGAACGACCGTCCGCAAATAGCGTCCGGCTCTGAATCAGGCCCTCTGTTTGTTAAAGACTATGGGACAAATGTAATAGAATGTGAGTGGTACTTGTTGTAACTCACAGGCTATTTGCATTTGGCCCTAATACACTATTATCAACTCTAAGGGGTAGATTCAATTAAGCACTGAAGTCGCCGTTCTGTTCGCAGTCTATGGTGGTGTGAACCTGCTTCTTAATAATATTATTATCACTTGTGACTAATCATGTTGGAGAGTAGAATAATTATCACTATATCCAGTGTGTCGTGTACGAGATTGGCAGATCTTGCCTGCTGTAGGCAAGATCTGAAGATGCGATGTACGACCAGTGGGTATGCGCATCGGCATCATGATCGCGAGTGGACATTCACGATTTGGACATATTTTACACAGTTTGTCGTTCTGATGTGTCGAAATAGTGCAAATCGTGTAAAATATTGTCTAGTGTGTACACACCTTTAGTTGACTTAATTTTATGCCGTGTTCCTAAAAAAGACAAATCTAATACCCAGCTAGCTTCATACTGTTTGCATTTCAGTGGCCCCTGGTAACAATTTGGACTCAAACAGAAATAAAGAATACAAAGATTTACTTTGTTGTTTAAAACCGAGGTTTTATGTCACTGCAGATTTATTATTTTCTCACAAACTATATCGTATCCTGATGCTCCGGGGAGAGTTCTAGGGAAAGCGCTCACGATATTGCATCGTGAGCACATCGTCTAGTGTGTGCGCACCTTTACTTTATTTTCATTTTCTTTAAGAGTGTTTTCAATCGTCCGTAACTAGAGCAAATGAAAAATACAGATGAAATGGACATTTTTTCATCCATTAGCACTGAATTGGAATATCTGCATTGCTTATGAAATTCAAAAAGTCTTGTAATGAACTCAAGTAAATATTGTTACGATATAGACATAAGAGGTAAAATACATAATTCTAAAAAATATCTATATATATTTTTCAACTTCTATTGCAAGTGCTTTTCAGGAAACCAGTAAATTATGGAAAGACATATTTCAAACATTAGACGGCCATCTGTGCAGAAGAGTTTCTATGAAATTGGAAACCATATAGTAGTAAGGAAATTTTGAAAAGAGAAAAAGTAATGGAAATGTATTTATGAAAATAAATATGTTTTATATTGTAGATGTATTATCTGGAATGAAATATGAAAATTATGTTTTCTGCAGATCAAATATGTTTTAAATATTATTAAAGATAAAGTGAGGCTCTTTTCTACAATTTATCAAAAATAATTATAAAATAATAGCCTTAAAATGTAATCACATAAGTGTTCCTTATACCTCACCAAGAATTGGTAATAGCTATATAAGACATTCAGGAGTATATCCCAGTGGCCAGTGGTGAATTTTCCATTAGCGAAGGGGCAGCAGTTGCTAAGGGGTGGCACTTGGGCACTAGTATTATTAATGGCAGTCTGAAATTTCCCAGTAACTAAAAAATATTTACACTGTACTATACCTTCTGCCATGTTAAGTGTGGATGGGTAGGATATGCACAGACTGCCCCTTCTACTCAGTAAATTGTTTACTTAATATACATATTGAGACCAAGCTATTCTAGTTTAATAGACACCCACCAGTATCCTGTAGCTAGTCTTCAGTAAAACTGTAGCAATAAGTGCAAATCAATACTTCAAAGATGTGCCGAGAGCCTAGTATTGCCATGCAGATAGCATCTCAGTGACTATTATACAATATAGAGAGCATTCCAGGGACCACAGTATCATTTAAAAAGCATACTAGTAGTGACAGTCTTTCAGTACAGAGAGCCATTGATCTTAGTGGAGCGCAGATATGGCTAATCATTACCTGGCAGTCAGATAGCAGAAAACATGGAGCAGATAAAGACATTTAGCTCTTTTTTATTATATTTATCAGGAGTTGGACATTCACATTTTACTTTTTTTTTTAATTAAATCCTACAAGACCACATGTACTTTTTAACAAAGATAAATAGAAATAACATTACATTGTACTGCTTTGGAGAATAAAAGCAAAGGCCAACCGACATGCAAAAAATACAAATATATATATAAAGCAGCACTAGTTTAAAAGAATGTGTGAGTACAATTTAATAACACAAGTCAAATTATAAAACAGTACTAGAATGAATAAATTAATGTGGACACATATAACATTAAATTGTAGACATGCATGCATGAATATTCATAAAAAAGCTAAAAAAAACCCTGTAGGCACAAATAGATAATAAATATTCGCCAGACCATGTCCATTTACGTAATAGTGTTCCAGCTTTAGGTATTTTACTGGCTTGTAAAGTAGTCCAGCGATACCCTTTATTTAGCAATGGTCTTTAAGGCTGATAGTCCCAAACACATATGTTTAATTCCAGTTAACGGTGTCAGCGACACACTTCAGATTGAAGTTAAAAAGGAGGCAAGAAAACAAATGAATTGGCTTATTGTGCAACCCTAAAAATATCCCAAAATGTTTTGCATAACCTCTAACACTTATTTTGATACCAAATTGTGTGTAGTTCATTAGAAATGTAAAGGTAATGTTAAGTATCCACTACACGATAAAAATGAACGATTGAACGATTACGGCAGGCATGTCAAACTCAAAATACCAACCGGGCCGAATATTCAAAGTCTACGAGTGTGTGGGCCCGCATCAAAAAAAAAAAGTCTTATATGCAATTTTTAAAGGTTTATTATTAATAAACACCAATGCAATGCCCCCTGTAGTAGTGCCCCTTATGCAATTCTACCCTGTATTACTGCCCCTTTTGCAATGCCTCCTGAATTTGTGCCCATTATGTAGTGCCCAGTATGCAGTGCCCCAGTAATGCCCCTTATGTTGTGCCCCCAGTAATGTCCTCAGTAGTGCCCCTTATGCAGAGCCCCCAGTAATGCCCCTTATGTTGTGCCTCCAGTGTAATGCCCCTTATGCAGAGCCCCCAGTATTGCCCCTTTATGCAGAGACCCCAGTAATGCCTCTTATGCAGAGCTCCCAGTAATGCGCCTTTATGCAGAGCCCCCAGTAATGCCCTTAGTGCCCCTTTATGCAGAGCCCCCAGTAATGTCCCTTTTTGCAGAGCCCCAAGTAATGCACCTTATGCAGAGCCCCAAGTAATGCACCTTATGCAGAGCCCCCAGTAATGCCCTTTTATTCAGAGCCCCCAGTAATGCCCCTTATGCAGATCCCCCAGTATTGCCCCTTTATGCAGAGCCCCAGTAATGCCCTTTTATGCAGAGCCCCCAGTAATGCCCCTTATGCAGAGTCCCCAGTAATGCTCTTTTATGCAGAGCCCCCAGTAATGCCCTTAGTAGTGCCCCAGTAATGCCTCTTTTGCAGAGCCCCCAGTAATGCCCCTTAAGTTGTGCTCCCAGTAATGCCCCTTTATGTAGAGCCCCCAGTAATGCCCTTAATAGTGCCTCCAGTAATGCCTTTTAAGTTGTGCCCCCAGTATGCAGAGCCCCCAGTAATGCCTTTAGTAGTGCCCCCAATAATGTCCCTTTATGTAGAGCCCCCAGTAATGCCCCTTATTTTGTGCCCCCTCCCACTCACCTGTCTGTGCAATACTCACCTTTCTTCATGACAGCCGCTGGGCACAGCTCCAGTCCTCGACGTCCGGCATAAACGCTGCCGCTGACTTTATCTAATTAGATCCAGTGTGGCAGATGCAGGCTCCGCTCGTCACGGGCGACGTCATGACGTCACTCGTGCGCTGCATCACTGGGAACGCTGGCCACTGAAGTGATCAGAGGCTTCCGATCGCTTCAGAGACCACTGTTGCCAGCCTGTACTGCCCGATCGGAGATGTGCTCCTATTGTGGCAGGAGTGTGGGACGCATATTATATATATATATATATATATATATATATATGTGAGCCCACACTCTGGGGCCGCAGAAATTGTTTATTTGGGCCACATGCAGCCCGTGGGCCGCATGTTTGACATGCCTGGATCACGTTATCGTTAATTAATCGTGCAGTGAATATGCCGGCAACGACGAGCGATGCGCGCTCCCGCTGGTCGTTGTCGGCATCTGTCATCACCTGAACATGCAGGCCACCCTGCCGATATCGAAAAGGTTGCGCATGTTCGGGGATGAGGGAGGGTGCCTGCACTGTACGACATATCATTCAGTGTGGGTACAATATCCACTGCACAGGATGATGAACAATTGAGCGATGCTGTAATTGTAGAGTCATGCTACACTTGTGTAATGGGTATGCACCTTATGGCAGCCCTATTTCTGTGTGGGCGGTGCTCTGTATGCTCTGCCTCCTAAATGTAACCAGGAGGTAAATGGAATTCCTTGTGTGAATGTCTTTTTACACTGTGAAAAACACCTGAAGAAGGGGCCTTTGTGCTATTAATAACATTTTGAAAATGTATTTTACTGTTATAAAACACTTTGTGTGATCTATATTTTATCCACCAGATGTTTGCTTCTGCTGCTGAGGAAAATGTGGACTTTCGTATTCATGTGGAAAATCAAACAAGAGGAAGAGATGATGTGAGCAGAAAACAGCTCCGACTTTACCAGCTTTATAGTAAAACAAGCGGAAAGCACATTCAGATACTTGGAAGAAGAATAAGTGCAAAGGGAGAAGATGGAGATAAATATGGTAAGTTCATTCACTTTCAGATAGATTGTTAACAATTAACATCACTAATATACATTTTTGATAAGTTCTTTGTTAAGGAAGTAAAATATTGTTGTGTTATCTATTTTTTTCTTTGCGGTGACCTTTGAGTAGGCTTGCCATATCATCCATTTATTTTTTTGACACACATGAATTACACATATTCTGTGGCTGGCTGACTTCAAGTCTCCATTTCACCTGGTTTTAATCAGCCACAGGACCTATGTAAGTCACATGTGTCCCGTATTGAAGGGATGATATGGCAAGCCTGCCTTTGAGTGATCTGTCTATTTTTACTTACATCATTACATATTTACATTTCAATTAATAATTGAACACGTATAACAAGTTCAATCTTTTATAAACTAATAATCCAATTTAGCAGCACAGGAGAGAAAAACAAATCCCAAAAAATAACAAAAAATGACATTTGGTAAATAACACATAAAATCCAAAAGGTGTGACTCAATACAATTGGTGCTACAATGAAACAAAATCATAAGTTTTTCTTATGATAGATGTCAAAAAACTGTATGTAGCTCTGTAAAGTGATAAAGTACAGAGTGTTAAATGACCAACCAATCAGCTCCCAACTGTCATTTTTCAAACACAGCCTGTAACATGACAGTTGGGAGCTGAGTGGTTGGTCGTTTATCACTCTGCACTTTACCACTTTTCAGAGCTTCATACATCTGCCCCAAATATACATATGTACAGTCTTTTTCGCAATTTGTCCCAATGTGAATCACATATTGATGATTCTCTTGGACACGGGATATCTACTATACAAACACAGTGGTGGAAAAAGAAACCTTTATATGCACAGTGGTATGAGTTGGGTACGCCTGCACTTATCCTATCCTCTTTATACCAGAGGGTGCGATTCTCATTGGGACAAATTGCGAAAAAAACCTGTTCTATACATATATATATGTTTCTTTTCTATGTTATCACACGTTTACTGGCGCAAATGAGAAGAAGGAAATTCTAGACTACTGCGGATATCATCCACTAACAAATGATTGAACTGCGCTTGTAAGGAATGTATACATAATAAAACACTTGTTGCAATATGGTAGCACCTGTCTGAATAATGCGGAGATCATCGACATCTGTTATAAGGAGTGTATGATTTTGTTTCATTGTAGCACCGATTGTATTGAGTCACACCTTTTGGTTTTTATATGTTTTATTGAAACTTGGTGAGGTTTCATGTGTGAATCTACTTATGGGCAGCTTTTAGTGCACCACTTACTAAGGATTCATTCTTTTTTTATTGGATAAATAACATGTATAGCTCCTCTAATTATAGCTATATATACAATTTCCTATTTCTTGATGGAGTCATACAATACGTTTCTGTCTTGTGGTAAAATATTCTACACCTATACCACCCTTATCATAAATAACCTATGCTGAAATGTGGTGTCATTGTGGAATATAATAGACTATCTGTCACAAAACCATGACTTACCTTGTCCGTTGGTGTTTTATTAAGATGGTTCACTTTGTCCCAGAGTGCTTACATTTCATTTCATTTCAGTCATGGGCACAGCCATGTTGACTCTGATTAGGTGAGCACTAGTATCCAGTCTCTACATGTCTCCTGCGCTCACATGACCACCTCCTCCTATCCCTGACAAGAGCAACCTATTTAAACCTGCACCTGCCACATTGTAGGAACAATGTGGTAAAATACTCTTCTGTGTGTGGATTACCTCTCTGCAATCTCAATCACTGGATTCCTGCAAGCCACTACATCCGAGTTTGCTCCATTCACTTTGCAGTTCTGTGTCCTACTTCCAGCCTGCACCTTACCAGCCTGTGTTCAAACACCAGTCACAGTCTGGCTCAACTGCTGTTACCTCTGGTCCCATTCCGGTTCAAGCCTCTGGTTCCACTCCAGCTCAGCTGCTATTCTCTCTTGTCCAATTCCGATTCAGGCGTTCGATTTCACTCTGGCTCAGCTGCTCTTCTCTCCGGTCCCATTCCAGTCCACGTTGCCGGTTGCACTCTGGCTCAGCTGCTGTTCTCTCAGGTCCCATTCTGTTTCAAGCCCCCGGTTCTACTCCAGCTAAACTACTGTTGTCTCCGGTCGCTTTCCGGTTCTAGCCTCCGGTTCCACTCAGGCTAATCTTCTGTTACCTCCGGTCCCAGACTGGCTCAAGTCTCTGGTTGTATTCCGATTTAAGTCCCTGGATCCATTTCGGTCCTACGTCCGGGTCCTATCTGGTTCAACTACGGTCCAAGCCTGTGACTTGTTTCCAGTCTGTATAGTAGTCTGAAGTCTCCTTGGCATCATATAGACTTTCCCAGTGCTTCTAAGTGCCAAGTCTTCTGCCTACAGTGATCCTGACTACAAGCAAATATCCTTATTACAACTCTCCTGCTCATTGCTGTTCAAGTGAACTTTACTGAACTTCAGATTACCTTTTCTGTTCTGCAATTATATTGCTTACACTCAGCATCGCAGCTCCTGACCTACAGTACTTTGGTCCTCTCTTAGAGTGTTTGGGTTTGTGCTGAGTCTCTACTTCAGCTTTCACAGAGGGTGCTGGGAACTGGGTACTGGACATGGATTCCTCTATGAGGGCTTAGACTCCAGTGACCCAGCTCTGGTAATTGGTTTGCAGCACCTTTTATCAGATTCCATGTGGGCTGCTGATTACTTAATTGGTTCCAGGGACAGACTGGAAGCCTTCCAGGTGTTATTGACCTCTCTGAAGGCACCAGGCATTTACCACATGGGTCTCACCCATAAATAGAGGTTTGATTCAACCACCACTATTCCGTTACGACTCCTCGGCTCAGTGAAGCTCATTTGCTATAATTTCTTTCCACTGTTTAACTTGCACTCGGGGTCTATGGGGGCCTGGGTGACACAGAGGTTAAGCCCAGGAGTAAAGGCTATGCCCCTTCTGAAAAAAATGCATGTAAAATAGTAAGCAGTTAGCACTGACACGGACCCACATATTTAGACCCATCTTTTCCCTTCTCGGAGCCCGTGCTTGCACTAGAGCAGGGATGGGGAACTTCAGGCCTGGTGGCCAAATAAGGCCCCCGGAATCATTTGGTCTGGCCCTCCGAGCTTTTTTTCTGCTAGCCTCATCTGGTTAGCAAGGTTCCTAGAATGGCACCCTGCAGCCAGAATCTATGCAGCAGTGCCGTCTGGAGCGTCCTTAGGACCCTTCAGATGGTCACACCGTTGCCCTTGCAGCTCCCTGGAGCATTGCTGTAATCACAGGCGTTGTGGCCCCGCCCCATGTGACATCACACAGAGGGGTGTGGCTGCACCAGGCCCGCGAACAATGTTATATATATCAAAATGGCCCTCGGCAGAAAAAAGGTTCCCCGCGCCTGCACTACCGTGATAAAATGTAATTACTGGATGGTTCATGTGATTTAGTGTATATACTGCACCGAAGATTAACGTTAGTCTATAAGGCCTACTTTATTATGAAATTATTACAAATATTTCTCATAATTCTTTCAAATTATACCCACAACTGAAGTCAAGCAAATAGGTCCCTAATGTGTCTGGTTCCATTTTAGAATTCTTTTTAAAGATTAATGCAACTTTTGCTTTCTGATGTAGTATTAAGCCATAAATATACAATATTAATTACTGAATTTAACTCCCTTAGCACATGTGGGTGGATGTAATATGAACTAAATGCTTTATTTGTCTTAATCTTATTTAGACATAATTGTACCTCCTCTTTTATATTAATAATACAACATTTAATAGTCGAAGAATTTTTATGAACTGCGTTTCCTTAATGTTTGTTTGTTAGAATCTAAACTGGTTCCACTTCTTTAGTAAATGCAAAAATAGAGACATGGGGCTCTAGTCTAGTGTCTTAGACAGTCTACATAAAGGGGGAAAATACATCAGCTTTCTCATAATCTTCTGCATTTATTTTTCTTACTTTGTATTTCAGTGGCACAATACTGTATTTATTAGATTTCATTATTTATTTATTTGTAATTTAATTACTTAAAATGTATTTTGGGTTTAGACTTTTCTCAGCTTCAGCATTTGCAAATACTGATTTAGTTTTTACATATTTTGCTGCATTCCTTCAAGGTTTAAAAATTGGAATACTCTTTTTACCTTATCCTCTATTATAGGGCTCAATTCAATTCTACACAAATTGAATAGCACCAGGAAGGAGCTCCCATAGCTATTCAAGTCAGCGTGCTGCTAAGCCCGACTGAATGATCTCTCCTCGCGCCCCTCTTGGGGTGCAAGCAGAAATCCGACAAAACTCCTGGCACGATGCTGTTTTCTGCCCTTAGTATGGCGGAAATAGCATCGCGGCAGGCACTTAAGTCGGAGAATGCAGGTTCTAGAGACTAAACACCATGTTTAAGGCACGAGAATGGGCACTGTACAACATAACAGTGCGCTGAATTGAATAGCTCCAGGAGCTCCTTCCCAGCGCTATTCAATTCGCGTTGAATTGAATTGAGCTCTATTTGTTATTAACACATCAGTTAAATAACAGTATCTTATTTCTATACATATTGTAGCCATGTGGAATTTACTTGCAACATTATTTATTAGAAAAAAAATAGATTTAGTTTTTTGTAATTGCCCGTTACACATGTGAAAGTGCTAGTTTTAGCATATTTTAGGTAATGAGCCATTCATCACCAGGGGTCTGATAGAACCACCTGATATTCAGCGGATCCCTCTGCCGCCTCCTGATTGCGTGACTAGCGGCTCTGTACATCTGTGACCTCAGGTCCCACATGCGCAGCAGCCAGCAACAGGAGAGGTAAGTAACACTGCTACAGAAGTATCACTGTTACCGATAGCGGGGACAGCTGCTTTTCAGAGCAATGCTGAATTACTACAGTGATAAGTATCCACCGTGGCGTGTTGGATACTCAATCACCATATGGCCACCGATGATGAATAGGCCCCCTCAAATACCATACGGCCACCGATGATGAATAGACCCCCTCAATCACCATACGGCCACCGATGATGAATAGACCTCCTTAATCACCATACGGCCACCGATGATGAATAGACCTCCTCAATCACCATACATCTACCGATAATGTATAGACCCCCTCAATCACCATACGGCCACCGATGATGAATAGACCCCCTCAATCACCATATGGCCACCGATGATGAATAGACCCCCTCAATCACCATACGGCCACCGATAATGAATAGACCTCTTGGTCCTTTTGCATTTTCCTTATCTACAAGCTTCAATGCTTCTCTGATCTGATTTAACTTCTAATATTCTGTATTGCAACTTCATTCCAAAATGTTTTATTGAAACTTGAAACTTTTATTTAGTTTTGCTGTCATATTTGTCAAGAGATTTACTAAGAATTGTCCAGTAAACTATTGCAGCCACTGAGACATTGAGGTACTGCACATGACTATATATACGTGCATGTGTAAGTCAGTTTATACTGTTTCACAGAAGGTGTGAGGTACTGTACTCTCTTGTATTACACTTCACATTTTTAATGCTGAATGTTTTTTTCCCCATTACATTCTACTTAATTATAACTTCTGATTCACATATAGTGGCAGGGTTAGTGGGAATAGTATAATTGTGTCCTGGATTTTTTCACAAATAAATGGGTGACATTTCCTTGCTGCATATACAACAAACAAATGGGATATACTGTAACATCAGACATTTGAATACAATAGGAAAAAGATTCCTGCTCTCAGGAGTTTAAAGCCTGTGTGTTGTCTATGCTTCAGCAAATCTTGCTACCTGGCATACATGCCAAGTGATAGGATTAATGTCGGACAGGGCCACACATAGCAATACAATTTAGCTGGAATCCAGGAATTTGGCAGAGGAAGAGAAACTGGAATTTTTCCAGCTTCACTGAGGCCTATTACTGCAGCTGGAAGACGGCCTCACAGGCAGACAAGCATCAGTCAGATTTACAGCGTTTACCAATAGGCCCAATAATGATCACCTCACTTTTGATGAAATGATTGTGTATCGCTGCCATTGTGCTGCCAGACAGGCTGTAGTCCTTGGCAAATTAACATATACTGACGACAGTACGACAGCTGTAGCCATGTACCTGCTGGACTTGTGGTAGTGTTTAATAATGCTTGTAAATATCTCACTGAATGTCAAGTGCAATTGGCCACACGTGTCTGCTATTAGTGTAATGAAGCTTATTTGTAGCTCCCTGTATGCTTTCAGTCTGTATAAAACAGAATGAATTCCCTCAAAAAATAATGTAAATGGAACAATACAGAAGTGATGAAAAGTGCTAGTGATGTTAGTGGGTACAAGAAACATAAAATATAATGGTTTACATTAATTTGCTAGCATTAAAAATACTTGTAAATAAAGTGTAATTAACACCAGTGGGAAAAAGGCTTAGCTTGGATGGACTGAACAAAATAATTGTTTAATTGTTGCTTGGAGTTACTAATAAATGTGGTAACTTATACCCCTTTTACACCAGAGCAAAAACCTGGGTTTTTGCTGGGTCTACCCGGGTCACACCTCAGTGTAAAAGAGTCCCTGAAAAGTAACCTAGGTCAAGTGACCAGGCAATCCAACCCAGGTAGCTACCAGGGTTGGACCCAGGATGGACCCGGGCAATGGTGCAGTGTAAATGGTGCAACCTGGGTTATCCAACCTGGGTCATGCCTAAAATGAGCTGATTGGTGGTTGTGGAGCAGTCACCTCCCACTTTTTATGACCTCACAGGTTTAGCAGGGCAGACCTGGGTTCAGTGTGAACAGGGCTGACCTGGGAGTAACCCATATCTAAGGTGCAGTGTAAATGGGGTCTGACCTAGGTTGGAACCATGTCCAAAGACCCTGGTCGGACCCGGGTTTTTGGTGGAAAAGAGGTATAAGAAATCTCTCCCATATGTACAATAAATAACATTCGCAAGTTATAAAATTTTGTAACATAAATGTGAAATAATACTGTTCTGTCGTCATAAGAAATATTATTAGTCTGGAATGGTTTAAATGTTAAAGAGTTAAAAATATATATATTGACCACACTATTTTATCTGAACATCGTTCATGATAATTGGGGCATCACAGTGGTACAATGATTAGCCTGCTGCTTCACAGCACTGAGATCGGCATTTCTATTCCCACCAGGGACCTTTCTGTGTGGAGTTGGTATGTTCTCTGTGTTTGCATGAGTTTAGTTTGTATGTGGTAGGGAATTTCGATTGTAAGCTCCACTGGAGCAGGGATTGAAGTAAATGGTGAAATATTCTCTGTAAAGCTCTGAGGAATATGTATGCCAGTGGTGTAGCCAGCTTTTGGCATGAGGTAAGCAAAATTGGAAAAATAGTCACCCCAGCCCAGATATTTCACATATCAACATCTAAAAACCGTATTTGCTTCCAAATTGCAAATTACCCTTGAAATGACATTACAACCCCTGACAAACACACGCATTACAGAAACAGTATAAAGCAACATAGTCAGAACGCAGTCATTACCATACAGTAAACAGAGCATCCAGCACACACATTGCAGTGACTGCCATAAAATACTGAGAGATTTTTTGTGACTGCCATACAATACAAGACACATTTTTTGAGACCGCCACACAATACAGAGAGCATACAATATGAAGAATATTCTTTTGACTACTAGACAAATCATCTCCTCATCACTGACTAATTCATAATAAAAAATGATTACATTTTTAGCATCATCATAGCAACACCATTCAACATAATTAGCCCCGTAAGTCATGAACACCCGCATCCTAATCATTAATTACTCCCTGCATCAATTAATTATATTAATATTTATTAACACGCTCATTACCTAACTCAGTCTAATAAAAAAACTTTACTGTAATTAACCCAAATAAAAGCATTAAGCCTTTCATCTTAATTAACTCTATTAAAGTATTAACTCATTAATTAATTGACCCTCATATTATCACCCACTTGAAAATAACCAATTATATTTATTTATTTCTCTAAACCAGGGCCGGATTGGGCCTAAAAATAGGCCCTGTCATTCAAAACACACAGACCCACCTCAGCATCAACATCTGGCCCCAGATGTAGGCTCTTCCCATTACTATTCCTGACTCCTCCTACTTCTTAGTCTATGCGCTTACAAATATAATTAATAACAACATTAATAATTAACAACATACAAGTGTACAGCATTCTCTATATTAAAATACACACAACAGAGCTCATCCTGCAGGGGTTTCAAACGTGTCAAAGTCAGACATTGGTATTTGGTTGGTTCTGTTAGGTAAAGCTGGCACGTCACTGGTGTAGGTCACACACAAAGAAAAGAGAAGGCATTTTCTCAAATGACCAAGCCCTAACTCAGCAGTTGTAGAGGATTGGATAGAATTCACTGTAGGAATTTTTAGGACTGGGGTGCTGAACCCAAAGGAGGACATCTGTGCACATTGTTGTTCCCCTTCACATTGTAAAGTAGAGAGAATGTGCGCCCAAAAATATGTGTGTGGTCTCACTGGGAAGGGGCGTGGCCACATAATAGAACCGTCATTTCAATCTTAGTCACATTACACCGCATAGTAGTGCCCCTAATATACGCTACACCACACAGTAGTAGTGCCTCATAACACATTATTCCACACAATAGTAGTGCCCCTTATAACACATTATACCATGCAGGAGTAGTGCCCCTTATAACACATTATACCATGCAGGAGTAGTGCCCCTTATAACACATTATACCATGCAGGAGTAGTGCCCCTTATAACACATTATACCATGCAGTAGTAGTGCCCCTAATTCACGCTACACCACACAGTATTAGTGCCTCATAACACATTATTCCACGCAATAGTAGTGCCCCATATAACACATTATACCATGCAGTAGTAGTGCCCCATATAAAACATTATACCATGCAGTATTAGTGCCCCTTATAACACATTATGCCATGCTATTGCAAGCTGAGGAGAGGGGTGCTTGCTGTCAGCCCCTCAGTCAGGGGCAAATCAAGGGGGGAGGGCAATCAGTGTTATAGCTTCCCCACCCACAGGCCGCGGAGATTGCTGCTGCTTCTCAGCAGCACCAGCCTCCCTGACCCCACTGCAGCTCAGCACACAGCTGTAAATTGCTGCAGAATATGTCTGCGCTATATAAAAAAAAGCTGTTAACAAATAAATAATTTCTCATAGATAGTTCCAAAAACGTCTTTTTTACCTGATGGTACTCAACAGCATGCACCTTTTTTTTTTTTTTTTGCATTATTTTCGTTGTTATAATCTAATTCTGGAAGCAGTAAGAAACCAGTGAAATCATTTCAGATATTATTAAAATAAGCATCTCATTATTTGTCCAGAGTGTAGAATCTGCTACAAATCTGGTATCAACTTGGAACATTAGGTGAGCACTGATACCCTTTTTATAGAACAAAATATAGTGGTATATAAATTTCTTTCTAAATGGTTCAATCCATTTAGAAACCACAAATAGGTTATTGACTCTAAATCAAAAGACATTCAAAATATGAGTATTAAAAATTCAAGTTAGGCTTCCCTGTTCAATGGATTTAGCCAAATAGCTAATTTTATGAGCTAAACTACACAAATATATTTCCTTTATTTGATAAAAAATTGCATTAATATCAATACTCGCTCATAACAGCTGATTGCAAATAATACATGTCTATAAATGCATAATATATACTCTATAAATATATACTCTATAATTTATAATGCTGCTTTTCGCAGCATTCCGAATGTGTTTGTGCACATTTTTAACAATTTACACCCACTGGAGAGATCCTGCATAAACCAACCTCTCCAGTGATGCAGTTTAGGCACCGTACAACAGCATATTGCCGATACACTGCAAGATCAAAGTAAGCATAACACCATCCTGAGATAGCATTATGTTTTTAATAAAGTGTTCAAAAAAACAGGTTTTGTCACTTAATCGATTCAATAGATTAACTTTGTGGTCATAGTTGGCTACAGGGACAGCATTAAAAAGTGAAAATAGAGGTATAAATTGAGAAATCAATGATTTCTCTGCTGTTTATCTGTTGGTAAATCTGTAGAAGCCAAAAAAGCAGGATGATGGGGTTATCACTCCTTTCTAAATAGATTTCTAAGTGTAATTAAAGTGTATAAACATCAATCCTTAGCTTGACTTTTACAGCACAAGCAATTGGTTTTTTATCATTAATCATCAAAAAAAAGTACTGATGTTTGAAATTCCAGACTGCAGTTTTTTTTATTGTGGTCAAGGTATTGTGTAAGGTTATTATTATGCACAGTTCCTGATTACTTCAGTTCTTGTTATATACAAGGATTTGCTCAAATATTCCCCTCTGCACTTAATCTTACACCTTTTTTCACTTTCTGCGGTTGGGAAAAGCTTAATAAATAAAATTAATATTGAAATTAATTTAGTCAGTTTAGTCTTTATTAATATTAAAACTAAAGTCGCCAGAACTTCAAATTGCACCTCAGAAAACAGTGGTAAAGAAACTACTGCATAAACTGATTGAACCTGACTGAGCCTGATCCTGAGTTGGACGCAAGTGGGTTTGCGGATAGAACTTGCAGATTTCAGCATACTGCACACGGGCTGTAGAAAGAAATTGGCAATTGCACAAACGCACAGGACCAGAACACACATATGGATTGAGATCACAAGTGCAGATGAATTGCTTTGACCAAGTGAAATGGGAACTTCTGGGTGGTATTTGGGTGGCAGTCATGTATGTGGATGCACAGTCAACTGTGGGAGTGTCGTGGGTGTGTAAACCAACTTCAGTAATGTGTGGAGAGAGATGGGGCACCTGTTTTTAATGGATCTTTTGCACCCAGCAGGGAGCAGGTGCTTGTCCAGATACTAATAATGACCGTTGCGGCTGCAAACAAATAAACAGTGGGCAGGATAGCATTCCACATGCAGACACATTGATGTTGGGATTACATGGGTGCATTCTTGCATTAGCATAAGCTAGTATGTAGGCTGCCGTGCAAAAGATGTGTCTGACCCAAAATATTGATATTGTTTTTCATGGTTTTTCCCCTGGCATAGGAGGAACTTAGCTTATTTCCACCCTGATGCAGCCCACATAGCCCTGCATGCTTTCCTGATTGGCCAATCACCTGCCGAGTCTTGCCTCTACAGAGTTGGAGTCACTGCAGCGATGCCCATTGTTGGTGTAAACCATTGGTGCTAGACCCATAAATGGGGATCAGGTCTAAAGATCTACAATAAAAAGGTAGACAATGTCTAGATAGACACCAGATGTTAGACAGTCAATAGGTCAACAGGGACAAAATGTTGACATGTAGGAAGGTTGACATGTACAAATGGTCGACAGGGTCAAAAGGTCGACATGAAAAGAGTCGATACAAAAATGGTCGATACATGATTTTTTTTAGGATTAGGATATTTTTTTAGGATTAGGTTTAGGCACTTACTGGAGGGTTAGGCACTTACCCCAACGGTTAGGGTTAGGCACTAGAAGGGACGGTTAGGGTCAGGCACCTACCCCGACGGTTAGGGTTAGGCATCTACCCCAACGGTTGGGGTAGGCACCAAGAGGGAGGGTTAGAGTTAGGCACCAAGGAGAGGGTTAGGGTTAGGCACCAAGGGGAGGGTTAGGGTGAAGATTAGGGTTAGAAAAAACAAACAAAAAACATGTGTCGACCATTTACATGTCAACCTTTTGATCATGTCGACCATTTGTACCCGATGACCTTCTTGCATGTCGACCTTTAGTCCCTGTCGACCTACTGACTTTCTAACATCTTTTGTCTATCTAGACATTATCTACCTTTTTACTATAGATCTTTCAATCCCCATCCCCATCAATGACCATCCCTAATATATATGGAAATTACTGTAACTTGATTGAGGTCAGTATGCAACAGATTATTGGTTATGAATTCACTAACACACCTCAACAAAACTGCGGCAGGCCAAACTGCTTACTGTACCAGTATGAATGCTTACAATTTGGTACATGTCTTACTGCAACAAAACTACAAATAATATGAAGTCAACAAAGCTGTCATCAGTGAATAACTACCAGGGTCATTTTTTTTTTTTTTCCTTCATTCTTCACAATGAAAATGTTTAGATTGAAATATTTACTCACTATTTTCATTTTGAAATAGTGGGAAATTTATAGAAAGTCAGTGGAATTTCTGTGCATCCAACATAACACATCATTAGGCTCATTTCCAACATACTAACGCAGCATAAAGTATTTCATTTGTGTATACTGACAACCAAATTTAGTAGACTTGTAACCAGTGGGAGAATGCAAAGCCAGAATATAGCTCAACATGGCACTAGGTGAGCATGAGGTCATCTCTCCTATGTCTCTAGCTGCCTGATTGTAACCTTATTTTTGTCATTCTATAATACTGAAAGTTCACCACCAGCTGTCACCAATAAACCAACACGGGTAGTTATAAAACTCCAAAGAGAAAAATACTTAAAACCTGTTAGTAAAATATTCCTCAATATTTTATAATGGTATATTAATCAGTGGTCCCATGTGGTATATAAATGACTTTTTGCAGACAAACTATTTCCACATTTTATGTGAGTTTTTTATATTGCTGAACACAGTTCTGCACAAGCTGAAATGATAGTTTACACACAGACACGCATCTGATATACATGGGACATGCTGCTACTCATTTACAAAAAAGTTATATGTTGTTGCTAGTATGAATAGTAATCTAAAAATGACTCATTTGCAAAGTCTATTAATTACTAGAATTCATAAATATTACAACAGAATATCAGAAACATCGAATCATATCTATACAGTATATATTATTGCTAGTGTCATTGTTTGTATATCATCTGCTTTTCAAATGATTTATGGAGGATGCACTTTTGCCCTCAATCACTCTACTGTATTTCGTCACACACGATAGTGATGATGATAAATTATGCTGAAAATCGCCGATAGATGATGATACAGGATGATGAGCATGATGATAGATGATGATGATGACAGACAATGGTGATGGTAGATGATGATGGAGGCTGATAATCAGGGGCGTAAATTCATGCCAGGAGCCCGGTAGCAAGATAGTTGGTGGTGCCCCCTCACAGTCCCAGCAGCACTTACACACACACACTCCCTAACCCACAGGAATCAGTATCCTGACAGCGGCTGCCTGACACAGGAGGAAATCCCGATCGTCCCTAAGGTAAGTACCAATTCTGGACAACCTAATTCCCCACCTAATTCCCCACCCCCTAAGCCTAACCCTCCTTCAGGGGTGCCTAATCCTAACCTCCTTCCCAAGTGCCTAACCCCCCTCTAAGTGCCTAAATCTAACCCCCCCTTCCCCGCTGCCTAAACCTAAGTCCCCCGGGGTGGTGCCTAACCCTAACCCTCCCTCCCCCTTGCCTAACCCTAACCTCCCGGGGGGGTGCCTAACCCTAAGTCCCGCCCGTGGCTGTTCCCGCCTGGCGCCTGGCTTACCTTCGATCAATAAACTGGGTGTCGGGCTCCGGCGTAGGTCTAATGACAGGCATCGGGATTTCGACGCCTGTCATTAGTGCCTTGCCGGGATTAAGCAGTCGGGAAGCCGGCGGTCAGGATTATGTCCGTCGGCTTCCCGACTGCTTCCCAAATCACATTCACTACCAACACCTCAGCTCCACCCCAACACACACACTCTCCTTTCCCCACATTCACTTTCAACTCTCCAGCAGCACCCAGACACACACTGTCCCTCTGCATTCATGCCCTGATTCAGAGGCGCTCGCTCTGAATCAGGACGGGATGGGTTTTTTTTCACCGGCCTCCAGGCTAAACTGTGGGTGACCACCCACAGCTTTAGCGGGTGGCCTGGCGATCGTCGCGATTATCGCGACCATCGGGCTTGTGACAAGACCCTTGTGGTAGGGTCTCGTCCACCGCAAGCCCCAGTGAACTTCCTGCTCTAATAGAGCATGAAGTTCACTACTGACATCACTGGTTCCTTCAGGAATGCCTCTGTTTGTCCAGCCACCCCCCCTGCACGCCTACAAAATGGGGCGAGCTGTCAATAACAATCGACTGCCGCCCTGTCTAGTAGTGAGTCCCGCAGCGAGCGAAAATTCACTCGCTACGGGTCTCGCGCATGCGCACTGCCCAGCTATCGAGTGGGTCTGAATCAGGCCCTCACTGCTAACACTACAGCAGCACCCTGACACACTCTCCCACAGCAACCACTACTAACACCTTAGCAGCAACTAAATACACACTCTGCCTGCATTAATTTCCAACACTCCAGCAGCATCCAGACACACTCTCCTCCTCCAATTAACTACAAACACCCAGAGCCGGCCCTAGGCATAGACAAACTAAGCAAATGCCTAGGGCATTTGTAATGCCTAGGGGCACCCGGAGCCACCTAGGGCCGGCAGAAGTTTGGGGTAGGCACAGCTGGGACACCTGATGCTGGTTGGGCAGAAACTATGGCAGCTGCTACTGTCCATGATCGGAGCTCAGCCGACAGATCCGATCGGGCCTGGCAGCAGCAAACAGTGAGCGGGCTGTGGCGGAACAGCCAGCGGCAGTTTGCGGGAACGGGGCACCTGGACGACGGCTAGTGGTTAGCTTAGGTGCTGTGCTGGGAGATGAGTGCTGTGCTGGGTGAGGGGTGCTGGGTGAGGGGTACTGTGCTGTGATCTGTGCTGGGAGAAAGGTACTTTGATGGGTGCTGGACTATGATCTGTGAGGGGTGCTGGGAGTGCAGCACAATGGGGAAAGCGGTCACAGCACAGTGAGACCATGATCCTTCTGTGGACCACACGCTTTTTCAGGATCCCATGGGGGGGGGCACCACCAAAATCTTGCCTAGGGCACTAATTTGGCTAGGGTCGGCTCTGCAAACACCCCAATACACAAACACTACCTGTTGCTGATCAGGGTCTTCCGTTCATGCTATTTATTGCTCCCACAGCAACAACAGAGGCAGCAGGTCCCAATTGCATGAGAGGGATGAACCAACAAAGGATAGAAGGATTATGCACTCCAGCCTCTGTCCCAGGGGTGTATCTATAATGGGTGCAGGGTGTACGCAGTGCACACGGGCCCTGGGTCCAGGGGGCGCCCGCACTGCACACCCTGCACCCAATATTATTTAAAACTTACCTCTCCGAGGTCCTGCGCCGGGTGTCAGCGTTGTACAAAAAGACGGAATGGCCGCCGCGGACAGTTTTCCGGTGTTTTGCGCATGTGCAGTAGACTCCAGGCACACTCTAGGGCCCAGAGTCTACTAACGCTCCTGTGGTCGGCCAGCCGCGTCAGTCGGCTGCCGGCCACCTGGAAGAGAGGAGGGTGTCCCGGACGGGGAAGGCACACGGGCCCCTTCCTCTCTAAATATGCCCTTGCTCTGTCCTGCTCCTTTTATGTACATTGGTGCAGTTTCCTTGCTGGAGATCCATTCCTAGAGACCGGACTCCAGGTTAGGGAAAATCACGGCACATTCCCCCTGCGCTCCCTGCTTTTTCCTGCTCTGGGATGCATAAAGCAGAACATGGAGTAATGGAGGAGGTCATTGTGCCCCCTTCAGGGATGGTGTGAACAGGCAACTACCTTCAATTGTCTTCTGTATTCCCATCCCTGGTGATTATTATGGTGATAGTAATGATGGTGATGGTAGTGATAGATGATGATGATGGTGATAATAAATGAATAATAATAAATAATGCTAATGAGACATTTCAGCATTATAATAGTGTGTAGTACAATCTATATAAATAAAATTGAGCTTTGGAAATGTTGATTGCTAATGTGAATAAAAAATCATCAGGGAAGGGCTGGCAGGTGTAAAAGTAGTTACAAAGTGTTGTTGCTGAGGCCTCTATGGAAACAGTAAGCCACCTTCTCTTCAGTGAGAGGATAAATAAAATACTATAAGGTTAATGTGAAAAAGCACATTTCTTTCCTCAATACAGAAGACCTTACAAGGTTTTACCAAACATGGTGCAAAGGCCTTTCCCCCTATTCAAAAGTCTAGTCTTCTGCTTTCCTTAGACAGTGTGCTTAGCAATGGCTATAGCTGTGTCACATTTCAGTGAAATCACTATCACTCTAAGCATTATAAAGGTGTTTAGAAAAATCTTTGTAATTAAAAAGTGCTGTTAAAAATGTGATCACGTTGGCGTGTGTGCATATATATCGGACCTAAAGTGCATTGAGTTTGTTTTTTTTAAAAAACTCTCTGCCACCAGGCCTCCACTTCCTGCACCCCCTAAACAAAACAAATGCTAAATAATTTCCCTAGCCCTGCATAAAGTTTAAAAGCATGCTGTGTGGAGCATCTGAATTAAACAGTAACCTTGAGAGCATTATTGCACATTCTTTGCACATGAAGTCACACATGGCATTCTATATGCATGTCAATTATGACATGAATTATAATGTCTCTCTTCATTTTTGATTTATGGTTGTCAGATTATATCAGGATATAGATTTCCTCTCTGGGTTCAATATAGGTGAGTTTCTACAGCATTTCTTTTGAGTATCTTTATACGCTGAAGTGGCAAAAGTCATAAGATAGGTGCCTGGTATTGTCTAGGATCCCCTCTAGCCTGGCGAAGTGCAACAACTTGACGTGGCATTGATACCACAAGTGGACAGAAGACCTTTGGAGAGATGTTAACCCATGTCGTCTGGATAGCTTCCTACAGCTCCCTGATATTTGTAGGTGCAGAATCTTGAGTGCGAATGGACCTCTCCACCATGTCCCATAAATTGGAATTGGATTCATGTCGGGCGAACGTGGTGGCCACACTATTCATCTGAACTCTCCAGAATGCTCCTCAAACCAATTCTGGACAACTTGGGGCTGATAACAGGGTGCATTATCCTGCTGTAATATTCAATTGTTATAGGGGTACATGAAGAGCTGCAAATGGTCATCAAGCAATGCAATGTAGCAGTTACCGGTCAATGGCGCGTTCAGGCAAACCAAAACCATGCCACATGAACACACCCCACACCATTATGGAACCACCACCAGCCTGTACAGTGCCTTTTAACAATTGGGGTTCATGGCCTTATGGGGTTTGTGCCACACCTGAACCTTACCATCACCCTGAAACAACTGGAACCATGACTCATCACATGTTGCCAGTCCTTAAGGGTCCAATTAGCAATGTCACAAGCCCTGGTGAGGTGCTGTGTCCGGTGTCGTAGTGTTAACAGGGTTACTCTGGAGGGTCTTCTGCTCCCATATCCCATGGAAGCTAAATAATGCTGCACTGACCTGCTGGATACGCGTCTGGTACCTCTGGCATTGAATGTGGATGTAATTTGAGCCAGTGTCGCTTGTCTGTTACCACGGACAATTCTGGGCAGATGCTGCTGGTCACGATGATTAAGCACCCATGGTCAACGACTGTGCTGTTTACGGTGGGCGGTAATGCCTTCCATGAGATATTCGCAGTACAGATGTGACACTGTAGATTGAGAAATGTTAAATGTCCGCACAACTTCGAAAATGGAATGTCCCATCTGTTGGGTACCCTCTATCATGCCCCGTTCGAACTCTGATAATTCATGTAACCTTACCATGAGCAGCCTAGCCGGTGATCAAACTGATTCACAAGATGTCAGATTACAACTGATGCAGGTCTGGGCATTTCCAAGATGTCACAGTATGGTGGCACCACCTATCATTTTCTTTACATACTGCTATCCCATGACTTTTGACACCCTAGTCACGTATTTTCTATTTGTTGCTAGAAGTCCTTCACAGTTCATTCATTAGAGAGAGTTTGTATGTTTGCTAATATGTTTGCTGTCAGCATTTAGTAGAAGTTAAGTAATGTTTTGAAAAGTTACCAGAGCTGGAGGTTTTAAGCAATGTTCTAATTAATTGATTTACTGGAATGTTGTTTAAATTCAGCTTTCCCAAAATATCCTAAAATAAAAAACATCCTTATAAAGAGTGTTATGCATGTGCATAGATTTTATGATATTTTTTTGCATACACTGTACTTGAAATCTAAAGTATGTGTAAGAAATAAGGCTAGTCAGCAAATGCAGACGTTTATTTGTTGGATAATATATCATTGATGCACCTTATGGTTCAGCGGTCATTTGCTGAAATTAAGATGAATACATAAGCATTTCATTTTTATCGTGTCATTAGTGTTCTTACAATTTACTATTCAGAATGAAAATGAGGAAATAAACTAAATCCCTGAAGATTAATATATTTACAACTATATGAGAAAATAACCTACTAGTTAATTATATGAGCATCACCAGAAACAGAAGAGCTGTTCTGATATGAGCACCAATCACCTGTAATTTCATGGAATAAGCAGGGAGAACAGATGCCAACCAATAGTTGGCACTGCGGACTGAGCAGGGAGCCCCACCAGGTTGTTATCCACCAATCTTAATGACATTGTAGTTTACTATAGTTGGGCATGTTGTGGGTTATCAGTGGCATACAGAACAAAAATATGCTGCCTGCGGGGAAGGGGGGAGGGTGGGTGGAGATCCATAGAATATGACACAAAGCAAGAACCTGCACTGATCATCCTCTATGCCCAAATAATTATTTCCAAAAATAGACATTTATATCAATATATATTTTTTTCAATTTCTCACTTTTGAAGCTTTTTTTTTTTATTTTAACAAAAGACATTTATTCTGCCAAACAAAACCAAGCCTAACCCAATTTTTAAGGCTACTTTTAAACGTTATGGTCAAGACAAGTATTTCGCAATAAAATACTTGTAAAATTTCTGTAAAAATTCCACATAAAACATAAAAGTTAGTTGTATTTAACCACCTTTTTGTGAGTTTGGCCTGTTGTCTCCACAAATGATACAATGATCATTTAAGATGGAAAATATGTGTATTCATCAATGGAAGGGAAAGAAACTGGTCATGATTATGATTTGTTGCTCATATAATAATTTATAGTTACTAAGGGAACTCTATAGTTATATGACAGCCAACCACTTCAAAAGAAAGATTTTATGTTTGAGGATCATATGAAAGGGAAGTAACTGTTTTAGTACATGACCAAATATGCAAGATGTTAGAATATTAATAAATAAAAGACAAAATAATTTTGGTAGCTGGTAACTTTGCAAAATCATGGGAGATATTTTGTAAGGTAGAAAACATGATTAGCAAAGGATTGTAGCACAAATTTGAACAACTCCATAGACAGAAAGACAGAAACTTTAAAACAGAAAATATGCGGTAGCTCTAGTTATCTTTAGAAGGTCATATTCCCATTGTATTCATTACTAGAGCTATGGAAATGTTGATTGCTAATGTGAATAAAATATCATCAGGAAAGGGCTGGCAGGTGTAAGAGTAGAATTATATTCTTGTTATCACTCGTTACTAATCTTAAATGGTGCTACAACCAATCAGGTCCTAACTGTTATTTTATAAACACATGATAGTTAGGAGCTGATTGTTTAGCGCACCAATTAATATTAGTAACAGTGATAACAAGATTATCGTTCATTAATAAATTTGGGCCTTAGTCTGAAATATGGTGATAGATGACGCTGAGGCTTCTATGGACACTATATGCCACCTTCTCTTTAGGGAGAGAATAGATGAAATACTGTAACTAAAGTTAATGTGAAAAAGTATATTTCTTTCCTTAATACAGAAGACCTTACAAAGTTTTACCCAACATGGCGCAAAAGCCCCCCTTATTCTAGAGGCTAGTCTTCTACTTCCCTTAGACAGTGTGCTTAGCAATGGCTATAGCTTTGTCGTGTTTCAGTGAAATCAACAAGGACCAAATTTCACTTGTCACTCTCAAAGATGAAAGATTTCAGATGAGAAAATCTGACATTCAAATATTTTTGTCCAGTGTAAGAAATTCTACTAATTTTGTAACAGAAATCATGTGGATTCAGAAAATTCACAGTATAACAATTCTCAATTAACTTTTTTCAGAAATCTGCAGTACCCTGTGGTAACTTACCTTCCACCTAATCCTTTCTTACATTCCACAACGGGCTGACTGAGCAAGCACTCAGATTGACTCTGCATTTCAGAACAGTAGTATCAGCGTTATTTATGCTGCACATCATTGCCAGAGATATGAGGGGACTTTAATTACAACATTGTTATTGACTTTAACTATCATTATTTTGACCATGAATTACTGGGGAAATTAAAATTATATTATGTTCTAAATGCAATATAATAGTCAGGGCCGCCATCAGGGGGGGACTGCCGGCACTGGAGTCCCGGGCCCGGATACGTAGGGGGCCCGCCCACTCCTACCCACCTGCCACGCGTCCAGGGCTGCCATCAGGAGGGGAACTGCTGGGACTGCTATCAAGGGGGAATGCTCACCATCCGCTCGCCTGTGCACTCTACCTGCTGCTGCTGCCGTTGCCCGCTGCGATTCCCAGCCTGCCACAAGGGTGAGTGAAGTAGACAGATTCCCTTTCAGGTTGGATAATGATGACCCGGCGACCGGCGCGCGTGACGTCATGATGTCGCGGCGCTGATAGAGAGACACTGGAGTGGACAGAGGAACCGCGGCTTGTGTGGAGGACTGAAGAGCAACAAGAAGAACAAGGTAAGTGTGGGACTGGCTTCCTGGGGTTGGGCTGGGACTCACTGGCTGTGGCTCACTATCTGGGGCTTGGCTGAGTCTCACTGTCCTGGCTGGGTCTCATACTATCTGGGGCTTGGCTGGGTCTCACTGTTCTGGCTGGGGCTCACTGTCTGTGGCTGGGCTGGGGCTCACTGTCCTGGCTGGGGCTTGGCTGAGTCTCACTGTCCTGGCTGGGGCTCACTATCTGGGGCTCACTGTCCTGGCTGGGGCTCACTATCTGGGGCTTGGCTGAGTCTCACTGTCCTGGCTGGGGCTCACTGTCTATGGCTGGGCTGGGGCTCACTGTCCTGGCTGGGGATCACTATCTGGGGCTTGGCTGAGTCTCACTGTCCTGGCTGGGGCTCGCTATCTGGGGCTGGGCTGGGGCTCACTGTCAGGCGGCTGGGATGGGTCTCACTGTCCTGGCTGGGGCTCACTAGATGGGGCTGGGCTGGGTCTCACTGTCTGGGGCTGGAGACAAGTATTGGACAGCAAGGCTGGGCTGGAGAGACCGAAGGGTACCAGATGTGTTCAAATTGAAAAGTTAGCCAAATACAGACACCATTATCAATGGCAGATACAGTATAATTACTATATTAATACCCCATTTTAAATACTAATACTACATAATTGCTGCTGTTTTAAAGGGGGAGGCTGGGGGCCCTGCCTATTTTGTCAGTCCCGGGCCCCACCATATCTGATGGCAGCCCTGATAATAGTAATTGTAATGCTCTAAAATAGACATTTACATTGGCCCACATCTTGATAACAAATTTTAATCTCAGCTAATCTAATTATGTCACAGCAGTTTAGTTAAATATTTATATCAGGAGA
Source organism: Taudactylus pleione (assembly GCA_031769625.1). Classification (NCBI taxonomy): domain Eukaryota; kingdom Metazoa; phylum Chordata; class Amphibia; order Anura; family Myobatrachidae; genus Taudactylus; species Taudactylus pleione. The sequence goes on along the minus strand of JAUIMM010000024.1, from coordinate 3,903,785 downwards.
ACACTTGGTAACTTTTGCCAGAATTACATATTTGAAATATTTGGATGATCTCTGGAAAATGAATATTTACACATGCTGGGGAAATACTGACTATAATTAAAACATAGTTTAATACCAAATACTATAAAAAAAGATAGGATGTGCTGTCTTTATTTAATGAACAAGCCTTTAGGTAAAAAATAACAATTTTAATGTATAAAAGCTTAAACAACACACAATAGAAATACAAATGTATATGAAATAACATAAGCCACCATTTGCTGTCTTTTATTGTGCTTTTTGGTAGAGCACTGGATAAATATAAGAAACCTGAAGTACTAACTAACTCATGGTGAGATTGTTCCTTCTGTACATTATATCACCTATATTTTGGACTACAAAAGTCCAATTGAGTGTGCCTACATATTGGCAATGGTCATTATGTAACATCTGTGGACCTACTCTTATTTACAGCCTTTAACCATATACCTTTCTTCATCATATATATTCATGTTTTTTATAAATATCTAGCGCTCTTCCAACAAGCTCAATATAAGAGACAGCGAATTCTGGCTTGTGTTATTTCATCTGCATTTGTATATCTATTGTGTTCAGGGGTGTATCTAGGGGTCCGAGCGCCCATGCCAAAGTAATGGAATGGCGCCCCCTCCCCCCATATTTTCTGTATAAATACACACACTGTACTTAAAACCTCTCCCTAGCCAGCCCACATGTCTCACCTGCCAGTTACAGTAACACTACACCCTGTCACATACTCACACTACACCCTATCACCTGTAACACTACACCCTGTCACATACTCACCCTGTCACATACTCACACTACACCCTATCACCTGTAACACTACACCCTGTCACACACTCACACTACACGCTGTCACCTGTAACACTACACCCTGTCACACACTCACACTACACCCTGTCACCTGTAACACTACACCCTGTCACACACTCACACTACACCCTGTCACCTGTAACACTACACCCTGTCACACACTCACACTACACCCTGTCACCTGTAACACTACACCCTGTCACACACTCACACTACATCCTGTCACATACCCCCACTCACCCTGTCACCTGTAACACTACACCCTGTCACACACTCACACTACGCACTGTCACAGTCACACTCAGCCTGTCACACTACACCCTGTAATATACTCACACTCAGCCTGTCGCACTACACCCTGTCATATACTCACACTCAGCCTGTCACACTACACCCTGTCACATACTCACACTCAGCCTGTCACACTACACCCTGTCACATACTCACACTCAGCCTGTCACACTACACCCTGTCACATACTCACACTCAGCCTGTCACACTACACCCTGTCACATACTCACACTCAGCCTGTCACACTACACCCTGTCACATACCTCTGGGGTCCCGCTGTCAGCCCGCACAGGAGCAGGAGCAGCCGGAAGGTACCATCCCACACTCTCCGCTCCTCGGTTCCCGGCGGCATGTGAGATGGTTGCCCGGGTGTCCCGCTGTCAGCCCGCACAGGAGCAGCCGGCAGGTACACTCCTTCATCCTCCGCTCCCCAGCGGCATGTGAGACAGAGTCAGCCACGAGCCCGGGTGTCCCACTGTCAGGCGTACAGGAGCAGCCGTCAGGTACCCTCCTTCATCCTCCGCTCCCCGGTGCCCGGCGGCATGTGAGAGGGAGAGTCAGCCACGGCTGCCGGGGAGGCCGATCCGGGGACAGGGAGGAGGAGGCTGGGGGAGGATGGGCAGGGAGGTGCTGGGGTGGGTGAGGAGGTGGTGCCGAGAAGTAGGGGGTGGGTGACTCCCTCTCACTCACCAGCGGCTCCCAGGCCCTGGACGGACATCATAGGGGCGTACCTGAGACTCCACGGCAGTCCTGTCTATTTCTACCCCTTGACCATGGGAGGCACTGCCGGACGGCGCCCCCCCCCCCTCAGCCGGCACCCCTGGCGAGTGCCATTCTGGCCAATGGGTAGATACGCCCCTGATTGTGTTTATGCTTTTATACAGTACATTCATTTGTTATTATGATTAACCTTGTTCACTTGTTTGAGACAGTGCATCCTATCTTTTTTCATTTTGTTTGGCATTGTACATACCTTCTACTTAAGGATGCAGCATCTCATTTGTGCACATAAACCTACATGTGACACCTTTTCTCTCCTTTTTTACGAATACTTTTATACCAATTTACATATTTGGCCTTAGTGTGTATCTCTTGTAACATATATACCTACTAATACTACTTTGATCACAGAGGTGTAGGAGTCTGGTGGTAGGTACTGGTTCAAAACATTTACAGTTTTGCATATTACATACTATAATGGTGTTACATATAAAGTATTGTAAGCTACTGTATCATTAAATCTTTGCTTTGGTTTTCTGTGAAATGTATTTGCAATAGTCTATTCAAAAAGTATAATTAAAACATGTCGTTCAGTAATTGTTGCAAGAGGCGCTTTATGAGATGAGGGGGCCCGCGTGCAGGCTCAGATCAGGCCCCCTCCTCTGCGGCAGTGCAGTAGACTCTGGTGTCGAAGCTGGATTAGTGGCTGAGACGGAATCAGTGTAGAAATTGGCGTGCGTGATGCCATCTTGCAAATGGAAGCTAGACTCCATTTTAGAAACAAGAATCTGCAAGATGCCATTTTGCGACCAGCACCATTTTAAGTAACAACTCACGAGCTAAGTACAGATAGCAATGTTTTTGATAATCTACCAAAAACAACTAGAAATGCAGCCCCTGAGAAAAGTAAATAGAATAGACAATGCACCAGGATACTGTGAGTGTTTTACATACAAATTGGGAATCCCTGTATGTAGGCAAGTATAGTTGTGGCAATTGTAATATAACCCAGGCATTGATCTACACAATTGAATTTGTCTGAATCCTAAACAGGTTTTAGTCCCACACCCAGGCAGAATGGCCCCCGGCTTCACAGCTGGGGGTAACACATTTGCATTACAGTTTGAAACTGTAAATAAGGAATGAGATGTGTGTGTGTATGTGTGTGTCTATATATGTATATATATATGTGTATAAATATATGTATACACATATATATATGTGTATGGAATCTCATGCATGAACACCGCACATTACGCACAGTTAAGCTGCTAACATGACGCTCAGTAGCGAATGCACAATATCCTGCATGCAAACGCTATTTATTAGCTGCATGCGTGCACATCTGCCCCAAATCAGATAAACCTAACTAGCGTCTTTACATCAAACCCCACACACTCACACATTACATATTCACATACAAGGTTCCATAAGCTTTAAGGTATAAGATTCAAGTATACACATTTACTATAATTGCTATAAAATAAAGATTATTTTGTAACTAAGGTTTTATACGTGATAAGTAAGTCATGTTTGGTATTGTACTGATGCGTACTCTCTTAACAGTATTCCGGTAACATCGATGTAGAGATCGCAACCGGCATTCTCAACTTATGGACCGCAGAGACTTCAAGCAACAAAATGTCCATTATATGACCAACTGTTAGGATTTGCACGAGGTGGGAAACCAGAGACCACCAGTTGTTAGACGCTGGACTGTGTCTATTTGAACCAACCTGTTAGATGCCTTGTAACATATGCCCTCTCCTTTAGGACCAATGGTATAAGCAACAAACTTCTCTATTGTGTTGTCTATTTCTGGGGGGTATAAATATGTGTGCTCTGACCCTGGGTTTCGAGTCTTCGTGCTGAATGCTGATTGACGAGGGGTTTCTTGCTGATGCCTACATCTGGTCCAGAGCGCTGCATATGTATAACTGTACTTGGGTCTGTATAATTCCTTTGCGCTAAATTGTACTTATAACTAGCGTGTAACTGACTGTACTTTTACTTGAATAATACTTTGTGCTTTGGAACCACAGGTTCTAGGTCTGGAGTCTTTATTTACTGTATAACTGCGTACGCAAAATAGCGTCATCCTTAGAGGTTTATAGGCAGGATATCAGAAGGTATAGGAAGGGGTGTATAGAGGTTCAAAGGTAGAATCCTTAGTTTCAGGCTCGTAGTGAAGTCACTTGCCCACTCACACGGCTCATACGGTTATCGATATCTCACCAAAGGGTGGAGTGGCCACATGCAGGGTTTAACTGCAACCGCTCGGTGCTGAGAGATCGCTACCCATTTTCGTGTGAGCCAGGGATGCTGACTAGAATCCAGGGACAAGAGAGGAAAAAGTTTGTTTTCCTTTGTTGATAGAACCTAACATTTAATGGGGTGCCGCCGTATTGAACACGTGGCTGAGTCGCAGTTTTGCGCACAGTAAAGATGCACTTTTGTGTACACAGCTAAAGGTTGTTATACGGTTGTGTGGTAGTCGCATTATTATGTATGCAGCTGGTTGCACAATAATGTATACGTACTTCCAGTTGTGCTGCCACGTGTTTAAACAAAGCCATTGAGGTTTACATTCTTTTCAATTGTTGCCAATAATTGGGTTAACCTGTAGCTTTCTGCGCAGTAAAAGAGTGTGTGATTGTGAGTATTTGTTTAGGGTGTAACACGGGACCTAAAGGTTAAGGGCATTGTATGACCCTTAAGTACTAGGCGCAGGAGTTGGCCAAGTAGCTTGGTAAGTAGCTTACCGTTCTATACACATCAGCAGGTGTACATGTTGTCTTTGTTGTAGGGATCGGCTCTCAGTGTGATTGCAGTGTTCAATAATTAGGTTGGGTTATTTAAGCATTGTGGTTGAGCCACACTAGGAAATTTGTGATTGTGAGCTGAGAGATAATAGGTGAGTGGGGGCATCTAGAAATTTCTTCCGTAGGTGAGCGGGGGCATCTAGAAATGTCTTCTGTAGGTGAGCGGGGGCATCTAGAAATTTCTTCTGTAGGTGAGCGGGGGCATCTGGAAATTTCTTCCGTAGGTAAGTGAGAGTATCTAGACTGTCTTTCACCAATTTAAATCTTTATTGAAAAACTTAGGGTTCTCCCAGGATGAGGGCCAAGCGATCGGTAGAGATGTTAAATGATTTGCTGCTGTTGGAAGCGCCACTTGGGTCGGCGCGGCATATTATGCATATTAGGTACAGTGCCAATGCAACCAGGTATTGTGATTTATGGTTTAATATGACAAGGAAGAGTGTTAAACCGTTTCCTAGAATTGGTAGTTTTGATAAAGATGTATTGAATAATGTCCGAGACCAGCATGAAGGGGATGCGTGGCTTATAAATACGCAAGCGACGCAAACTAGCGTTATGAGCGCATTGCCAGAGAATGCATCCGTGACGCTAAATTGCAATACGAGCGAGCCGCAAAATGGCGCGCATGTTCGGCAAGGTAGCGTTGTAGAAGGTATTGCCAGCAGTTCACGCACACCACCTCCACCTTATGTGGATGGAGGTGCAAGTACAGTTATCAAAAATACCCTTAAAAATGTAACAAGTAATTTGTACCCTCTCTTAAGCAACTATAAAGAAAATGTTCATGATGTGGGTGATGAGCCTATTGTAATGTCTGCCATTTCCCATGCTGTACAGATGATAGATGCTGCACCACAACAATCACGAGTGGTGCCGTCATCGCCATCAGTAACAGTAAGGGAAGTGCTAGCCCCCTCTGCACCCATAGAGGAAGTTGTTAGTATCATACATAGCAGCAGCAGACTAAACCCCCAGCCAGGTAACAAGATCAAAGGTACAGTAGCAGCGCTACCGGTCTGCATCCCATTCGGACAATAACTGTTCCGAATGGAAATGCAGATGCGAACGGTGTAGTGCCCACGAGGGAAGTGGTAATGCATTGTCCTTGAACAAGAGCAGAATTAAATTCCATCATAAATGATTTCCCCGATCCCAAAAAGGAACTAGCCAAATGTCAAAGATTTTTGAGGAATTTGGGTAGTTCTCATGAGCCAACTAATAAATATTGGCGGGTGGTGTTAAGGGCCTGTCTACCACGCAATACCGACTTGACAAAATTTATCACAGATTGTGTATTGGATGGTGACGTTCCCTTAACAGACCAAGTAAACCAAGATAATATTTCCCGCATCATAACTCAATTGGGTATATATTTTCCAGTAGTAGTTAACTGGAACAAAATTTTCACCATAAAGCAAAAGGAGAGTGAATCTGCAGAAGATTATTGCAACCGGACTCTGCACACTATCACCCAGTACACTGGTTTAGAAGATATTAAAGATAGCACTCACCACAGGGGAATGATTGTCACCATACTCATGGATGGCCTTAAAGAAGACTTAAAGACTCTGGTTCAGACCTCACAACCTGGCTGGAGGGGAGTCACAATAGATACACTCATAGAATCTGCCATAGAACATGATAAGTACATCTCAAAGAAGAGAGAGACCCAGAGCAAAAAACTAATGGCTGTCAGTATCTAAGCTCTGGAAGGGATGACTGTAACATCACAGCCAGTAGACACACCTGCACCTATACACACACTTGCACCTGAACAGTTACACGTCCTCACCAATCCCACACCACAGCAAACACATCCTTACCCCACATATCATACACAACCACAGGTCCCTTGCTACCCACAAGCTTCATTCCTACCCATACCCACCATCTTTCCCTCTTGCTCAGCTCCCACAACAATCCTTTCAACCACCCCGTTGAAAAAGATGTTTTAACTGTCACCAAGTGGGACACATAAGTAAGTACTGCAAAGTGAAGAACACCACACATGAACACGGGTTTCCCATGGGTTCATAGGCAACCCCAGTATCTTCTCCCAGGCCTTATATGACTGTTTACAATCTTTTCAACCTGACAATGGATCTGTTCTAATGTAAAATGTGGACGATTTATTGTTGTATTTAGGTCATGTTTAAATTATATTAAACTGTTGTGCTTTATCTCTCACACACAGGACACAAGGTTGCTAAGGATAAACGGCAGCCATGCCAGGCTAAGGTCAAATACTCGGAATACTATCCAACCCAGGGGCCCAGGCATTATTTAGAGCAGTAGCTATTAATAACAAGATTTAATTGCAGGAACCTGTATGCAGATACTATATCCCTAGAATTATTAAAAGTGATAGGGGGACTCATTTTACAGGTGACGTTTCCCAGAACATGTGTAAGGTGATGGGTAATAAAACCAAGATCATTCCAGACTGACATTTCTTTTATCTGTCCCCCCTTTGAGATACTGTTTAACAGGCAGCCTCAGGTGAAAATATGATAATGAGGTTTCAGTTGTTCTTACTCACGAAGATGAGTAAGAACAACTGAAATTGAAAATTTTATTTTCCAACATGTCTGATGCAAACTGTCATGATGTCGAACCTGGGGAATTTGTTGTGATCTGAATTTTTTTAGCTCAGGTTGTTTGACTGATCAGTGGAAAGGTCCGTATCTGACGTTGTTGACAAAGTACCACATCCTCAAAGGGTGGCCGCGGAAGATACATTCCACTCACTACAGGGAGGTTAACCAACCGGTGGAGATACAAAACGGAGACGAGGCCGATAATGTGGACCTGTCGATTGCAAGCTTGTGCCGGGAGGATTAAAAAGGTGACAGAGAGAAACCTGAGCTAAAAGAAAACTGTAGATCAGTGTCGCAGCAAGGGATTGTTCTGCTGTGTTCATTTTTGTATTCTTCTTCCAGAGTTTCCGTCATCTTGGTTTGTTTGGGGATACCCAGTTTCTGTGATGGAGGACCGATAGAGGAGATGGGAGCTGATGGCAGTGCTGATGGAGTGGAGTCAGGAGGAGGAGTGCTATGCCAAATCAGGGGAGTGTCTGACCAATCTTAGTACCGTAATTGTTATGTTATTTGGGAAGACTACTTCCAGAAATTATGACCCTTACACGTGGTGAAATGCTCAGTATCCATAAAAACACACCATCACCATATCTTCACATGCAATATGAACACAGAGGCAAACGAAATATGATACCTGGTGACGTGCATAAAGCCACTCAATTAATTAGTGAGACAACTGGCTTTCAAGTTTTAGTCGCATTGGATCCCACCAGGATCGCTCGGGGTACTTTAAATTTTAGATATATTCAGGAACTTGCTAAATTAATAGATAATATCACCGAGATGTACGATGACACATTCAGGTATACAGGGACAGAATTGCAAGCATACAAGAAAGAACTGGTGCAACACAGGCTAGTGTTAAATTATTTAACTGCTGTTACTGGAGGGTATTGCGTAAAGTTGGCCACCCAATTTGGAGTAAAATGTTGCACCTATGTCACCAATGATACCAGCGACCCCAAGGAGGTGATAGACCGAAAGATGGATGAAATTCTGCAGCTAAAATGGGAATTTCGTACGAACCATAATGCTTCAGTGTCTGAAGTAGGGGAGAAGATAGAAGGATGGGTTTCATGGCTGAACCCAGTGAAATGGTTCTCAGGTCTAGGGGAATGGGTCCAGGAAGTGATCGCCAGCATAGGCAAATTCTTAATCCTTATACTGATTGTCATCATAATAATTGGCATATGTGTCCAGTGTGTTCCTAATGTGTTGAAGTGTGGAAAATGTAAAAATAAGGTAAATCGGAAGAGCGAAATTATGATGGTGGTTAGTAGTACCCATATGAATACTGAGATAAATGTAGAACTGCATTACAACTCTGAACTAGAAATAATATCATATAATGTATTATATTTAGATGTGCATAAAAAGTATTATCAAAATGTTGTTTTAAAAACACCTCAAATAATGTAAGTCCCTAATTCCCCATCAAAACTTCCTTTGTAGGACTGGTGCATCCCCACATCTTTCACATGATCTCCCAAGGTCCGCGGTGTGCTTATAATGGTAGTTTTATGTCCCCTCCTAGAGACACATTATTGATGGATTAAGAACCACCTTGTGCCATCCCCTAATAACATTAAGTAATATATATAAATGTATGCCTAAATTAATTTTAAATCAGGATGTGATAGCATGTTGTTCGCTATCAAAGGGTGGACTGTCGAAGCTGGATTAGTGGCTGAGACGGAATCAGCATAGAAATTGGCGTGCGTGACGCCATCTTGCGAATGGAAGCTAGACTCCATTTTAGAAACAAGAATCTGCAAGACGCCATTTTGCGACCAGCGCCATTTTAAGTTACAACTCACGAGCTAAGTACAGATAGCAATGTTTTTGATAATCTACCAAAAACAACTAGAAATGCAGCCCCTGAGAAAAGTAAATAGAATAGACAATGCACCAGGATACTGTGAGTGTTTTACATACAAATTGGGAATCCCTGTATGTAGGCAAGTATAGTTGTGGCAATTGTAATATAACCCAGGCATTGATCTACACAATTGAACTTGTCTGAATCCTAAACAGGTTTTAGTCCCACACCCAGACAGAATGGCCTCCAGCTTCACAGTTGGGGGTAACACATTTGCATTACAGTTTGAAACTGTAAATAAGGAATGAGATGTGTGTGTGTGTATATATATGTATATAAAAATATGTATACACATATATATGTGTATGGAATCTCATGCATGAACACCGCACATTACGCACAGTTAAGCTGCTAACATGACGCTCAGTAGCGAATGCACAATATCCTGCATGCGAACGCTATTTATTAGCTGCATGCGTGCACATCTGCCCCAAATCAGATAAACCTAACTAGCGTCTTTACATCAAACCCCACATACTCACACATTACATATTCACATACAAGGTTCCATAAGCTTTAAGGTATAAGATTCAAGTATACACATTTACTATAATTGCTATAAAATAAAGATTATTTTGTAACTAAGGTTTTATACATGATAAGTAAGTCATGTTTGGTATTGTACTGATGCGTACTCTCTTAACAGTATTCCGGTAACATCGATGTAGAGATCGCAACCGGCATTCTCAACTTATGGACCGCAGAGACTTCAAGCAACAAAATGTCCATTATATGACCAACTGTTAGGATTTGCACGAGGTGGGAAACCAGAGACCACCAGTTGTTAGACGCTGGACTGTGTCTATTTGAACCAACCTGTTAGATGCCTTGTAACATATGCCCTCTCCTTTAGGACCAATGGTATAAGCAACAAACTTCTCTATTGTGTTGTCTATTTCTGGGGGGTATAAATATGTGTGCTCTGACCCTGGGTTTCGAGTCTTCGTGCTGAATGCTGATTGACGAGGGGTTTGTTGCTGATGCCTACATCTGGTCCAGAGCGCTGCATATGTATAACTGTACTTGGGTCTGTATAATTCCTTTGCGCTAAATTGTACTTATAACTAGCATGTAACTGACTGTACTTTTACTTGAATAATACTTTGTGCTTTGGAACCACAGGTTCTAGGTCTGGAGTCTTTATTTACTGTATAACTGCGTACGCAAAATAGCGTCATCCTTAGAGGTTTATAGGCAGGATATCAGAAGGTATAGGCAGGGGTATATAGAGGTTCAAAGGTAGAATCCTTACTGGCATTGTGCCAGAGTCTACTGCGCAGGTCTCCGGGAACATGATGCCCGCGCCGCATTCTCGGGACATCTCTACTGTGCATCACTGGACATTTACGCGAATCACCGGGGAAATGTCCGCAGTGGTAATTTTCCCGGTGATTTCTGCAGCGCTGCAGCCAGCACTGGACCGACAGAGAGGTAAGTATATTTAATAGAGTGCAGGGTGTGCGGTGTGTGGGCCTTGCACCCATTATAAATACGCCCCTGATTGGTTTTCACTGGGGAAAAAGCAACAATCTTCTATTTCAAGAAATTTCACTCAACATAGAACAGATAAAAAGTTAGCTGCTTTTGGAATGGCAGCAATTTATGACTAATTTAAAAACATTATTTCAAATTGACGGCTTATTGAATGCTTCCTATAGTGTTGAAATGCTTTTATTTGATTAATGGGTTTTTTATAAAATTTTTCCATAAAAACATTACAAATAAACAGTTGTAGATTAATTGGATTTTGGCAAAAAAACACCATAGTGCATGTGTGTGCTTGTGTGTTAAGCAATTTTGGGGGGTGATTCAGGCTCCGACAGATTTGCTATCGCAGCTGCTAACATGGTAGCAGCTGAGATAGCACTAATATGATAATGCAGCAGGAGGCGGTCTGCAGGGCCGTAAGTAGGGGCGTGTGAGAGGTGTATCCGTACAGTGGGTGTCACCGCCGCTCACCCCACAGCTCCTGCATCTGGCTAGCAGGTGCCAGGTGCCTTAGGACACTCCAGGTGGTCACAATGCTGCCCTTACAGCACCCCGGAGCATCCTGAGAATGCTCCTGGCACCAGGTGCAGGCAATGCCCCCTCCACATGACATCATTTGGAGGGGGCGTGGCCTGCGCCAAGAGCACTAGCTACGGCTCTGGTGGCGTGCCTCCAGCATGCATTACTGATCCGAGCTGCGCCCGTGGATACAGCACCGAATCATTTGCGTGATCCTCTGCCGCCTTCATGGGGTCACTCAAGCCGACAATCACAGTTGCTCAAAAGAGGCCAAGATGTCTCCGTCAGCTGACGAAGATCCTGGCTTCTTCCCTTCACATCAATGGCAGCGAAACGCCTCAATTTTGGGAAATGGAGGCCGTCACCACCCCCTTTCCAGCCAGAAACTGCGTTCGGGATCGCAGACCTGTAATGCACATGCGCAGTGCAGATCATGTGCCTGCAAACATCACTTGCCATCGGAGATGTGCGCTAACCATCAGGTTAGCGTGCATCTCTGAATCAGCCCCTTAGACAACAATAGGAAATTAAAAACTTTCTCTGTAACAGTGCTGCATAAAATGGTGGAACAATATACATGGTAGTCATAAATCATACTTGCCGACTATCGGGCTGAAGGCAGTTTCCGGGTGTGACATGGGGGCGGGGCCACGCGTTTGCGTCATTTTGGCCCCGCCCCCGCTACACAATGCCGAAATACAGGCATTGTGAAGCAGGGGGCGGGGCCAAAATTACGCGAATCGCGTCAGCGGCCCCCCGCAGAAGGGGGTTTATCAGGTACTGGTGGGGGGGAGACAGGGGAGGCTTGCATGCCTTTCCGGGGGGGCGGGAGCTGCACCCGTTTATCGGGGGGCTCCCGCCAGAATCGGGAGGGTAGGCAACCCTGTCATAAATATAATACAATATGTTAGCAGAAATCCTTGCAGCTTAAGTTTTTTTTAAGTGAAGTTCCACGTACAGATGTTATATTTTATTATTTTTTTCACAGAATGATAATGCATTTCTTTATCTTTCCTTAGTAATACTTTTTCTTTAGTAAGAAATAATTTACTTAATTATTGTAACAAGGGGCCTTATTCAAAGACGTTTGCAGTACCGATGATTTTGCAAATACAGTAGCAACATGTTCCACGATGGGCTTGCAACCGTGGTAGCAGAGAAGATTTATTTGCAAAGTGATTGACAGTCAAGGACCGTCTGTGGGTGATTACAGAGGGTGGTGACTCAAATGGAGCCATGCAAAGAATACTTCGGGGGCGTGTCACACTGCAATCCCGTGCGCAGTTGCTAAGGCTCTAGCACCTGATTCAGAGGTGGACTTTTGGATGCAGCTGCTGTGTGTAAATAGATGCCTCCTGCAAGCTTCTGGCATCCGCTGTTGCGTCTGAGTATCCCTCAGGTTATGTACGATGTCTGGTGTTTTCACTCTACCAGGGCCAGGAAATCTGTGTCGGAAGACGCAAACCTGGGCTTTGGCATGCCTACAAAACAGAGATGGCACACCACCATTTTGTAAAACGCTCACATATTACTCACAAAGATGCAGTGGCTACAGGATTTACATCCAGCACTGAATCAGGCCCAATACCTGTAGTAAGAGATGAAGGGTTATATTTACTTGTTGGTGGTTCTGCCTGCAGTATTTAAAACAGTAATAATATTAAATTCAATACCAGTACTTTGCATTTTAAATCTTGTAGCAGCTTAGTAAATATACGCCAAAACATCTACCATGGTTTAATTCAATGATCAGTTTGTTATTAAATGCCATGTTATTGACAAACCAACAACATGAGCATATTGGCTCCACCTCCTCCTGATTGACCTGTGAATCGCTGCATTTTGCAGCAAGGGAGGTTTCTGGGTACTCAGAAACCCCCCCTGCGTGTGCTAGTGATCATATCCCCTACTGTATTTTTATTCCCGATATGGTGTTCCAGTAAATTACCATACAGTGACCATATAGTAACACTTTTCAAAATATGTATTTCAGAATTGGGGGGGGGGCATATCAAAACTACTAAAGGGGACAAGTGAAGCAGTTGCCTATAGCAAACCAGTAAGATTCCACCTACAGTATTATTTATCTAGTACATTCTATAAAATGATAGCTAGAAGCTGATTGGTTGCTATGGGGCAATACCTCCACTTGTCCTCTAAATGTTTGATAAATCTCCTCTTGTTTCCACTTATAGGAGTCAACTTTTTTAAGTGATTGCAGGTGCTCATTTTACCAGCACCCATAAGCAAAGCATAGACATGGTTAGTGGCAAGACAAATATTGTGAGCAATCCAGCACCTACAGCACCCACAGAGTTTTTTTTAATTCATTCCTTCACTTTGCCATCATTATTTTTAATCATATTGTTTCATTGATAAAAAGATGCCATGGGAGACTCGGACGGAGTTTGCAAGTGTATACAGATTGGTCCGTTCATTGCTGGATTAATCTCTTAGTGCAATGGGCATTTCTGGGTGGCTACTGGGCAATGTCCATGCATATGCACATAACTGATCCGGCTCATATCATGGGACTGTGGCAGTGCAAGGTGACATCTGTGCTTGTTCATAACATGCAGACACAGATAAGATGCCTGTTTATGAAGGATCTCTTGCACCCAGCATGGGATGGGGGAAGTACTGATATTAATGATGACGGCTCTGAATGTAAAAACAGTGGTCAGGATAGGCTTCCACATACAGATGTACAGATATTCGCCATGCACTGGTGGATTTTTGCATTACATAAGGAAGGAAAATGGCTGCCGCAGCCATATGGAGAAGTGGCCACAGATGCATGCGACTCAGAATCAGGCCCTTAGCTAGATTAACACCACTAACATATCACTGAGATAGCTTCACCTCCTGCAAACCCTATGGGGTTTATTTGATGATGAGCGCTCCTGCCCTGCCTCCATCCACACTGCAACTGAGTAACTGAGCTGGCGGTTCTGGAACCTACCAGAGCTCAGCAGGAGGCCTGACTTGTTGTTTCTAAGAACTAGTTAAACTCTGCCACGTGTGGACTAACTGCCACCAACATACTGTGCAATACATTTCACACCATTATACACTCTGGCCAAGTACATTGTTTTCCAACTGGATAAATATAACACCCAGTGTGCTGAACCCAGACTTATCTTCTGCTGTGACATACTGCTAATGGGTAACAGATGCAGTCCAGCAGCAACAAGTCAATATGTTGTGGACTCCAGCATTATACCCATGCTGTGCAATACTTTGCTAATAAGTTAAGGGCCCAGCCACTGCTCGCCCCTTAAGCAGCCCACAAGATATTACTTAAACACTCCAGTTACAGGCAACCAGTGCAGGTGGCATCTGAACCCAGGCCATCACATGCATGATTCTGGCTAAAGTTCAGATACCCTCGGTGTAGAACAGCCCGATACCAAGATCAACAAGTTGCAAGTGAAACGGAAAAAATGGATCTGAGTGAGTACATACGGACCTTTATTCACTTGTATGAGAAAAATGTACAGTGTAGGGATGAGTTTTGAGCAGCTGACAGGAGCAGAAACCTGTGCTACAAGGAAATTTGCCATGGGGATGCAGTTAAAGAGAGAAGTTTTGGAAGGTTACTAGCAATCCTGGTGATAATTCAAATTCAAAATATGTAGCTAGCACTATAGGTACAATTGGTCTTGCTGTGGAATCACATGTTTATTCCATCATCCACAGGAAAAGTGACTGCACATGTAATGTGGGTAACTCTGCAAATGACTTATGAATATAAAGTGCTAATGAGAAGAATTAACCGGAGATGCTTATTATATGCAACAAAGCTTAGTGCATGTAAGAGTATGAACAAGTACATAGAATGACATCTCTCAGCAATTGACTTCAGGGGGCATCATAATAGATGATGAGGAGGTTGCAATGGCAATGCTTCAAAATCTGATGCAAGAGTACTACTTCCTGGCAGTAGCATTGGAGTCCAGTACTACGAAGCTAACGACAGAGACTGTACGTGCTAAATTATTGCAGTTTCAAGTATGCATACCTACCGAAATAAATTCTGAAAATTCTGTTCTAATGTCTAAAAATTCAAAGCACAGAAAGCCTAGGTATAATTATTTTAAGAGTCATAAGTTTGGACATAAGACCTCAGAATGCAGATAGTGGTACAAAGTGGCACATCATCACCTACACATGACAGCAGGAATGAGTCAGCCTTGAATGTAGTAGCAAGCCACATGGACTCAGGAGCCACAAGGGATTTCAGCTGTAATGAAAGTAGGTTCAAATCATTAGTCAGTAAAAGTCAGAGGTATAGGAGACAAGACCCTAAATGCCACAAAAGTCTGGTCAATTACTCTATGCATGAAAGTGAAAAACAATGCAGTTGTCAGCGACATTGAAGATGTACTATTTGTTCCTAAACTAGGAATTAATCTATTTTCCATAAGTGTTCTTGAAAGGACAGAATACATTGTTGAATTTGCAAAGGGCCTTTGCATTGTGTACAACCAAAGGGGCACTATAATTGCTGCAGCAACCCGGTACCAACAGCTATATATACCCTAGACACAGTGGAAAGATGTGCAATGGTAGCTGCTGAATCCAGCCAATCAAGAGTTGTGGAACAGAAGACTAGGACATCCATACCGCGTGCAGGCTATTGAGCCAGCAGTATTTAGGACAACATTATACACTGTGGCCAAGTACATTGATTTCCAATTGGACAAATATAATAACACCCAGTGTGCTCTACCGAGACACGTCTTCCGCTGTGACATACTGCTAACAGGCTACAGACACAGTCCAGCAGCCACAAGTTAAAAGGTTGCCTACTCCAGTATACTACCCCTGCTGCACAATATTCTGCTAATAGGGTTTATGTAGTGTTGGATACAATTACAGTCTGAACATTAGCAGAAAAATATACACACATGAAAACCGCAGTATATACAGTCAGGTGCATAAATATTGGGACATTCACAGAATTTTCATATTTTGGCCTCTATTCACCACCACAATGGCTTTGAAATGAAACAAACAAGATGTGCTTTAACTGCAGAGTTTCAGATTTAATTTGAGGGTAATTACATCCAAATCGAGTGAACGGTGTAGGAATTACAACAGTTTCAATACGTGCCTCCCACTTTTTAAGGGACCAAAAGTAATGGGACTATCAACTCAAAAGCTATTTCATGGACAGGTGTGAGCTATTCCCTCGTTATTTCATTATCAATTAAGCAGGTAAAAGGTCTGGAGTTGATTCTAGGTGTGACATTTGCATTTGGAGTCAGTTGCTATCAACTCTCAATATGAAATCCAAAGAGCTGTCACTATCAGTGAAGCAAGCCATCACTAGGCTGAAAAATCAAAACAAACCCATCAGAGAGATCGCAAAAACATTAGGTGTGGCCAAATCAACTGTTTGGAACATTCTTAAAAAGAAAGAACGCACCGGAGAGCTCAGCAACACCAAAAGACCCGTAAGACCACGGAAAACAACTGTGGTGGATGACAAAAGAATTATTTCCCTGGTGAAGAAAAACCCCTTCACAACAGTTGGCCAAATCAAGAACACTCTCCAGGAGGTAGATGTATATGTGTCAAAGTCAACAATCAAGAGAAGACTTCACAAGAGTGAATATAGAGGGTTCACCACAAGATGCAAACCATTGGTGAGCCACAAAAACAGGAAGACCAGATTAGAGTTTGCCAAACAACATCTAAAAAAGCCATTACAGTTCTGGAACAACATCCTATGGACAGATGAGACAAAGATCAACTTGTACCAGAGTGATGGGAAGAGAAGAGAAGGAAAGGAACTGCTCATGATCCAAAACATACCAACTCATCAGTGAAGTATGGTGGTGGTAGTGTCATGGCGTGGGCATGTATGGCTGCCAATGGAACTGGTTTCCTTGTATTTATTGATGATGTGACTGCTGACAAAAGCAGCAGAATGAATTCTGAAGTGTTTCGGGCAATATTATATGCTCATATTCAGTCAAATACTTCAGAACTCATTGGACGGCGCTTCACAGTGCAGATGGACAATGACCCGAAGCATACTGCATAAGCAACCAAGGAGTTTTTTAAGGCTAAAAAGTGGAATGTTATGCAATGGCCAAGTCAATCCCCTGACCTGAATCTGATTGAGCATGCATTTCACTTGATAAAGACAAAACTGAAGGGAAAATGCCCCAAGAACAAGCAGGAACTGAAGGCATTTGCAGTAGAGGCCTGGCAGAGCATCACCAGGGATGAAACCCAGCGTCTGGTGATGTCTATGCGTTCCAGACTTCAGGCTGTAATTGCCTGCAAAGGATTTGCAACAACATATTAAAAAGTGAAAGTTAGATTTAGGATTGTTTAGTTTGTCCCATTACTTTTGACCCCTTAAAAAGTGGGAGGCACATATAGAAACCGTTGTAATTTCTACACCGTTCACCTGATTTGGATGTAATTACCCTCAAATTAAATCTGAAAGTCTGAAGTTAAATCACATCTTGTTTGTTTCATTTCAAAGTCATTGTGGTGGTGAATAGAGGCCAAAATATGAAATTTCTGTCAATGTCCCAATATTTATGCACCTGACTGTAATACTGAGCACAGCAACAAGACACAAGGTATACTGCATCAGCAAGGTCTCTCCCAGGCAAGGATTTCAAAGCAGACTGGGGTTTCAAGATGTGCTGTTCAAGTTCTTTTGAAGAAGCAAAAAATGGGCAATGTTGAGGACCGTAGATGCAGTGGTCAGCCAAGGAAACTCAGTGCATCAGATCAAAGATACATCATGCTTAAGTCCCTTTGAAATCGGAAGATATCCAGCAGTGCCATCAGCTCGCAACTGGAAGAAACCAGTGGGACCCAGGTACACCCATCTAGAGGCGGATCTACTGTGAAACTAATGAAGCTTAAACTTCAGGACCCCTAAGCCCGGAGGGCCCCTGAAGCAAATTTTTTTGTAACGAGTGAACAAAATCAATGGAATTTTTTGAGTGTTATTAAAATAAGGTTATTTTAGTGATAGAATGATAAGTCAATAGGTTGAAGTACGTAATATTGACCTTAGACTATGCACTACAGTAGTGCATGTAGGGGGTGGTTTATGAGTACCCAGAAACTCCCCTGATCAGTACTGACCGGCAGACACTCTGTCTACAGCTCCGACCGGAGGATGGCTCTTATGAGGCGGCCGGACGCAGAATAGAAAACTGCTGTCAGTGTCACTGCTGAGTGCAATACTGCCTGTGCCACTAGTTGCTCCCATATCCATTTGTGCTGTCCCATCTACCAGAACCCTGCAGTGCTGACCACAAACTAAAATCTGAGCTGACTGAGGGATGGCATGCAGCTCAGAGGCGGGAGCATGCAGAGTGGGGGAGAGACCTTTTTTTGGTTTTGTATGTGATCTATCTACAGTCTCTTTCTCTCTTAGGGGTTTCTACATCTATCTATCTATCTACAGTTTCTCACTCTCTACATCTATCTACCTACAGTTTCTCACTCTCTACATCTATCTATCTACAGTGTCTCACTCTGTTGGGGGTTTCTACATCTATCTATAGTCTCTCTCTGGGGAGGTTTCTACATCTATCTATAGTGTTTCACTCTCTGGGGGGTTTCTAAATTTATCTATCTACAGTGTCTCACTCTCTGGGGGGTTTCTACATCTATCTATAGTCTCCCACTCTCTGGTGTGTTTCTACATCTATCTATCTACAGTCTCTCACTCTCTGGGGGGTTTCTATATCTATGTATCTACAATTTCTCTCTCTGGGGGGTTTCTACATCTATCTATCTATAGTCTCTCACTCTCTGGGGGGTTTATACATATATCTATCTATCTACAGTCTCTCACTCTCTGGACAGTTTTTAAATCTCCATGTGTGCCTCAAGGTCCTTGCAAGGGCAGCAAGGCCCTTTGGACCTTGTTGGATGTTGCCCTATTTTTGCTGGTTGCAAAGGGGACCCCATAACAGTTCAAGCTTCAGGGCCCCAAAAATGTAGAACTGCCACTGCTCATCTACTGTTCGGAGGGTCAGGATTAATGGTTGGTGTCCTCAATGCTGAGAAATAGAGGCAGGTACTTATCCATCATGCATTAATATCAGGGAGGCATCTGATTGGCTCCAAATGTATGCTGCAGCAGGACGACGACATACAGCCAATGTAATTAAGAACTATCTGCAGTGTAAGGAAGAACAAGGAGTCCTGGAAGTGATGCTGTGACCCCAACAGAGACCTGATCTCAACATTGAGTCTGTCTGGGATTATATGAAGAGACAAAAGGATTTGAGCAAGCCTAAACCCACAGAAGATTTGTGGTTAGTTCTCCAAGATGTGTGGTACAACCTCCCTGCCGAGTTCCTTCAAAAACTGTGTGCAAGTGTACCTAGAAGAATTGATGCTGTTCTGAAGGCAAAGGGTGGTCACACCAAGTATTTGTTTAATTTATATTTCTCTGCTGTTCATTTACTTTGCATTTTGTTAAATAAATTAACATTTCTATTTTTGAAAGCTGTCTCACTTTGCAGTATTTTTCCACACCTGCCCAAAACGTTTGCACAGTTCTAATTATATATATAGATATATAATACTGTGCAGGTGTAAAATACTATGGTGCCTTCCTTAGGTAAAGTATACTGGAATAGTTCCCGATTGCACAGATGGAAAAAAGCAGGCGGCACTCCTTGGGTTTGTTACAAAAGTGTATTCAGAAAATAGTTAATACATGACCGACATTTCAAGGTCGCGGTGGACCTTTTCTTCAAGGTGTTGTGTATAAAACAAACTAACAAACAGCGCTTACCATAAGTATTGTGTATAATGGTCCATCTCACCTGGAAACTGAGGACGGTTGCCAGGTGCATCGGAACAGGGGAGAGATACAATGACTTCGACCACTACCATGGCAACTCAGGACACCTGCATATGCCCCCCTGTCTGTGAAGATGGAGAAAATTAATGGAAGGTAGAATAAATACTGCAAATCGTGTATAAAGTGCAAATAAGTAAAAAAACACTGACAACCTATACACAGATAACATGTCTACTATCAGTATACTTAAATACATATAAATGAGAACTACCTATCAATTTAGATTACTTGACACTAAATAAAAAAGATACTAATAACAATGCTTATAAAAATATGTTCCCTGCCATTTTTTCAATCAGGCCTCTTGGTGCAATGGTATCCAATGTGAAAATCCATCAGGATTCCATATGTGCCAGTTTTTTTGCTCTGCTTCCTCCGCATATTAGTGGTGGAAGATGGTCGATGATTTTATAACACAAACTTGTTAAAGGATGGTTAGCACTTTTAAAATGTTTAGCGACCGGTTGCTCAATATCCTTTCAACTTATAATTCACCAATTAAATTAGCTTATAACTATAGCTGTGACAATATCAACTACTTAGTTGTTAAGATCAAATTGGTGGAAAATGTCGTCACCTCCTCAATTATTTTCAAACCTTGTTGCGATCCATTAGTTTTCACCCTCCTGCATTGATTAAGGGCCTTCCTAGGTCTCAAATGCTAAGAGTTGCCAGAATTACAAGCGATATAAGCCAAGTGGAAGAAGCTTTGGACTTAACTTTACACAAATGTAGACAAAGGGGTTACAATCATAGAACTTTATTACACTCCAAACATGAAGTTTTATCTTTACCTAGAGCCAGTATTTTAAAACCAATGAATAGAAATTTTTTGACATCAAAAATCCCCTTTGTTACTAAATATACAACAGATAATCCGGTATTATCTAGGGCCACTAAAGCTTGTTGGACAATAATTAAAAGCGTTAAAGATCTTCCAGCACTGCAAGACAAAATTCCCATGATGAGCTTTAAGGCAAAAGTTTAAAAGATTTAATGGCGAAGACAGACGTCTCAGATATACAACAGAATACGCTGAATGTATTTACAAAAGAAACCTGGTTGCTATAATTGTATTTCATGTGTCACATGCAGTTTCATGAATGTGTCCAGTATGCAGACAGCCAGTAAAGGATGCTGCCCTTAACATGTTTCTCTACCGCTTCAATAGTTTCTTCATTTTCAATTAAAATTTCTACTAAATTTTGAGGATCATGGACAGCATGATTTATCCTGCCAATGATCACTCTGTTGCATCTACTACTGTTGTGGTGCTCAGTATTACTTGAGAAAGTGATATGTTGATCTGATGTAGGATTAACTATCCCAACATATGAATTCTATTAATTCATTGAATTCTTCCCTTGATAATGTGGCATGTGAAATTGATGTGAATTGATACAGAGCAATCCTATTAGCACATCCTTGAAAGTGTTATGAATATGGGACAACTTCTTTTAGATGCAATCACTATGATTTACCGCCGGACGCATGCGGTTGGAATCCCGACAGCGGCTGCCCGACATGGGTGAAAATCCTGATCATCCCTAAGGTAAGTATTGACTAACCTAATTCCCTCCCCTAACCCTCCCTTAGGGGTGCCTAACCCTAACCTTCCCCCCAGTGCCTAACCCTAATCCCCCCTCTATGTGCCTAAACCTAACCACCACCACCTAAACCTAAGTCCCCCAGGGGGATGCACGCTCCCGCTCATCATCAGCAACATCGGCCTACGTACCTACATGCACGTCCAAAGGATGATATCCTTAGCGGGGGCCATGCCGCTGAATGCAGCATGGCCCCCGCTATCGCTCCGTCGTTCCCAGCATCAGCAAGTGTGTAAACACTTACCGATGATGGCACCCCACCGGGTCCCGTCGCTAACGAGGTCAGTACTCACTGTGTCACATAACATCTGTGTCACATAAATCACCTAATCTCATTCATTAAAATGGGTGGGGAACCTTTTTTCTGCCGAGGGCCATTTTGATGTTTATAAAATCATTTGCGGGCCATACAAAATTATCAACTTGTCTGCTATATAGAGCCCAGCCCCACAGGAAAATTAAAAGACTCACCCAGGCCAGTAAGTATCCTCTCCTCTAAAATAGCTACAGCAGCCAGACAGCAATGGGTGCTCCAGCAGGCACAGACACCCACTGTCTCACACAGTCATCAGTCACTGGGTGTGGGGGTGCAGCACCAAGGCGCCCTGGGAGTGCATCAGCAGGGCTCACTCCCTCCTCCTTCCATCCCTCAGACATTCAGCAGCTCCGTGTCCCACTGCTCTGCTCTGCATCCTCCTCCGCTTAAGATGTCTGCAGGCGGGCTGAAGGAGGACGAGCAGCATGGGGCTGGATGGCACCTGCGTGTCTTCTGATGTCACACTGCGGCACCGCGCACAGCCGGGCAGCATCTGAGCCAAGTGCTCAGGGCTCATCGCTGCCCAGAAAAAAACAAAGAGAGGGAAGAGAGCCACAGCTGGCCGGGCCTGATAAAATGGTCTTGCGGACCGAGGGTTCCCCATTCCTGCATTAAAAAAAGAAGATACAGAATTCTCTGTACTGATAAATCACATAAAAAGCATCTTCATGCTTTCAGTATTTTCTTAGTCTAGTGAACAAAGTGACATTGAATCCTCCACCCGGAAGTACTTAGCAAAGAGTCTGGACATTGATACTTATAACTTTTTTACACCAGTCAAATAAACCAGGGTTATTGCCATGTCAACCCGAGAAGTGGCTCAGTGTAAAAGGGTCCAGGGTTGGACTCACGGATTGAGTGACCCAGCAATCAAACCCGGGTAGCGAGCAGGGTTTAACACAGTAACAACCCACGTGTAACCCTGCAGTGTGAACAGGTGATCTGGGTCTTTCGACTCGGATCTCATTAACACCCTGTGGAGAGCTGGCTCACCGGTGCTTGGAGATGATGCCATCTCCAAATGCCAGCAGAGGCGAAGCCCCGGCAATAACCCGGGTCCAGCCTGCGGTGTAAACAAGTCTCAAGTCGCTGTGACACGGCTTGAAACCCATGTTTACTGACCTGGGCTGAACCTGGTATTAGGTGCAAAAGGGGTATTACTTACACGTGAAACTTCTCACTAATCTTACCAACAGGAAACATAGAATTTAGATATTACACTAAGCATGTCCAATTCTGCAGAGGATACAATACCAAACTTGTATAGATTAAATAATAGCAAATTCACATATAGCATTCCTTTAAATGACATTATGCAAACTTAAGAATCAGCCACTCTCCTTGTAAAGTACAAGAAATTCCAGCCTACTGCAGCCATGTACTCATATTGGCAACATTTCACAGAAATTGCTACATAAAAGGAAACATATGAAATAAATGGTAACCACATACTTACCGACAAAGCCAATTAAATACCATGTTACAGTGAGTTAGTAATATTAATTCTTTGGGAAATAAAATATAACAAATAAATCACAGAAAAGCATTTCATATTTGTTGCTTTATTCTTTCCAAATGTTTGTATTGTATATCCAGTTTTAATATACTTTGTCTCTTTCTGCAGCACTTTTATTCACAGTTTCTATTACATACTGGACACTATTTCTGCAATATTTTCCAATCTCATGCACACTTCCCAGAATTTCTATAGACACATTGAGGGGTAAATTTACTAAGAATCATGTTGGTCCGAGGCTTCATTCACGGATGTGTTTGACCACTTTTTCAAACACAGAAATTTTACTAAAGGCAAACTTGGGTGAGAAATCATGATTCTCTCTATATAACACAGGTAAAATTGCAAATAGATATAAATACACCTTTGGCCAACTCACAAGTACTTTCTATAGACAAGAATAAAACACAGGAATTTACCAAGAATCATGATTTAATCACAGGTGTAAATTAAGCAAACTAGATCCAAAATAGAATTTTAAAATAGATCCCCTCCTGAGCAGTGTGTTTAGCAGAAACATACACAGATCATTGTGATCCGTGTATGTTTCTGCATGTTATAAATTAAATAAATGGTTACATTTAAAATAAAAACTGTGTGGGTCCCCCCCAGCATAACCAGCACCGGTTAAAAATATATCTAACTAAAAATGTAGGTGTCCCCCGTATTTATGAACCAGCACTTGGCTCATGGTCCCTGCGCTGGTTGTAAAAATACAGAGAAAAAATGGGGTGGGGTTCATCCCCTGTGTTTTTAAACCAGCACCGGGCTCCACTAGCTGGGCTGTAATGCCGCAGCTAGGGGACCCTCTTCACAGGGTCGCCCGCCCAAAGCATTCTCACCCCAGACTAGTCCCCAGGCCAGGGATCTCAGGGGATGTGGGGACCCCCCTCTCCTTGTTACCCCAGGCCTGGGCTGAAGCCTGGGTCTATCCTCCGCACCCCAGACTGGTGGGTGCAGAGTTGTTGAGGTCATTAACGTTTGTAAAACTATTATTGTCTTTTACAGGTGGGGTAGTGGCTCCAGCTAGCCTTCCCTGCATGCCGGTACTTGTGGAACTACAAGTACCAGCACGCAGTGCATTAAGGTTCTGCTGGTGCCGCTATCCCTCCTGTAAAAGAACTATTAAAAAACGACAGTACACACACCATATGTTTTACTCTTTTATTACACATACACTCACTGAATCACTCACACTCACCCACACTCACACTACATAATTACCTTTTTTAAATAGCATAGTGTGATCTGCGCTCCCTGAGGTAGTTTTAAAAGAGTTTTTTTTCTTTTGCTGCCGGCAATCAGGAGTGACCCTTTTCAGTGTGTCACGTGTACACTTAGTTTAAAAGAATTTATTTGTGTAGACGCATAGTGGAAAAATAGCCTCGAGTTATGTTTTTGTTTGTATAATTGTATATTTATTCAATATATGGGTGGCAGTGTGTTGTAAAATTCATATGTGATATTAACAGATAAATTTACAAAAATATGATATAAGAACAATTCCATATACAATCAAATAGGATAAAAACACATACTAATACATTGGATGCTATTAAAGTGCATATAATGTCCACTTTTAGGGAGTTGTTCCAGGGAGGCCAAATTTCCATAGACACGCAGGGCCAAATGTAATAGGGTGAGAGGTTAGAGAATGTGAGAGTTTAGCAGTAAAACTCTCACACTAATTCAATGATCGAGTTGTATTTTCAAAACAGGAAACACCTGGATGAGAGTTTAAATCTTGAGAGTTTTTTCAGTCTAAAAAAAAATGCAAGTTTCCATGTTCTGGGTCTTTATTACATAGGCTGAGTTTAAATATGTGCGAGTTTTCACATTTGTCCCGCAGTGTTTATTTGCAATACTTACAATGTGGTTTCTTTATTTTAAATAGCACGATCTTTGAACAAAATATGAGAATTGACCAGTCTTATTATGTAAGGTGCTTCTTACCTATTCTATAGAGATGACTTCTTGTTGTTAGGCGGCCGCCTTCTCCTTGTTTGATGTCTCTTTGAAAATATTCCGGCTGAACAGGGTATATAGCTGGTCAGTGTGTGTAGTTGAGAGTTCCTTTTGCAGCCTGAGCAGTGCGGCTGGTATGTGACATCAGCCGGGGAAATCCTTGCTTGCCGTGGTCAGTGCGGACATGCAAGTCCTTATTAATATTTCTTAATAAGGGAAGCTCCCATTAAATAAACTATACACACACAGCTGCCGCTGTGTGTGTATGGGCGGTCTGCATATCACCTGTACACACTTGCCGATGGACAGATATGTCTGCAGACATATCTGTCTATCGACTGTGCAGCACAGCCAATGCGATATGTCTGTGAACGACGCAGTTCACAGACATATTGTCTGTACACACAGGCCGATGGCCAGCAGATATATTGGCTGAACAATTGATCGCCCAATATATCGGCCAGTGTGTACTCACCATAACACAGGTAACAATTTAGCCTGAGGTGGCATTGTTAGGCAGATACCTATAGGAGTTCTCTCTGGATAATAGTCATAGTTTAGATGACGACCTGAATCGGCCTCTTACCTCTGTGCCAATCATCTGAAAGAGGCTTACATGTGACTGTTAGATGCGTTCCTTGCATCTAGGCTTTGCTGCTTGTTGATATTGATACCTTTGAATGTGGACATCGATTGTAAACAATCAGTCTATATGAAACAAGAACACAAACAATTGATTCATTATTTTATGTGTATGAATTGTGTTATCAATGCAATATTTAAAAATGACGACGTAACTTATGTTTAATATTTTTTATTACATTTATGTACTGTAAGAAACATAAGGATACAATAGGGATACCGAAATAAGGGATAGGTACAGTTACATTTTCATGTGGTACAGTGTAAGTACAAGAATTATGGTTAATCTAATATATAAAATAAATTTGTCTGTCTCTTTGTTTATTTATTTGTTTGTCTGTCTGGTTATGTATTTAGACACCCCTGCACCGATTGGGATGAAACCAATGCGAGGTGATCCAGTTGGGTCCTGGACAGGTTTTAGTGGGGTTGAGGTCCCGGTCAGACCTCCCATTGGTGTACGTTGAGCAGAACTTTGACCTGGGGAGCCTGTTCTGGGCCTTCGGGATTTGGATGAAAACTTCACAGAGTCGTGTCACGCCGTTAAGGGGGAAGGAAGAGGCCAGGATCTCCACCGGCCGATGGAGATTTCCTATCCTCGGCCTCTCATCTGCTGCGGCCGGCTTGCATGCCCCCATGGGTCACTTAGCCTGCCGATGTTCTAGCAGATTATCTGATGCTGCGTTGTACAATGCAGCTTGGATATGAAATGCTTTTAGGAGACGTGATGCCTCCTGCTGCATTACCATAATTGCAAGGACGGAATTACAAAGCTGCCTGTGTGGAGCTTTGCAACTCCGTCCGAAGCTGAATAACCTGTTTTAAACCTGGCAACACCGGGTACTTTAGCTAGTTGTCACATAAAGATAAGAATATAAAATCAAATTACTTTGCAAAGGTTTATAACAAAGTCTATGAATTCAATAAACTTTATTCACAAAGATATGTTATTAATCATAACATAGTATAACTATATACATAAGATTAAAATTAATAATATCACTTTACTCATTATTATATCAATATACTTTTGTTGCCCCAGACTCATCACAATTCCAGAACTTTAGAAACTCTCACCAAATCTATTATTTCTCCACAAATTAGTTTACTTGCTTAGAACACAATGTAGTTTCCATGGCATTTTCCTTTTATTATTTACATATATTTAAGTGAATATTCTTTTAAAAGAATAATTAGTTTGTTTAGTAGAACATGTTTGAATTATTTAAAACAATACCTGTAATACTGATTTTTTGAGTGTAAGATATTAGATCTCTATAAGATGACCTTTGAAATTGGCACAAACAGAGGCTAGACTCTATACATAACGTCTGATGATGAAAAATTTCTTCCCAGGTTTTCAACTGAGAATGTTTAGTTAAGCATACTAGGAAACTGTTCTACTGCAGAAAATGTGGAGCTGTTCTTGTAAACTCTCGCCAACTGGTGAAGTTTTATGGTTCTAGAATTCCTTTGAAATACTGTATGCATGTAGGTCTGAGATCCAAATCAGGGAGTAATTTTATGAATTTTTTATAAAAAATAAAAAATCTAGTGAGCTTTTGGCTGTTGTAAAACCTGTCTGAATTTGTTTAAATGATGGAATTTCTGTCTTATCTGATTTTTGTTCTTTACCTTATCGGAAAATACTTTACACATACTCCAAATGTGTCCGCTTTTTTCTTTTTTTACTGTTGGCTGCAGGATGCCTTTCATTATATACATAACCCTCTTTAGCTAGATATTTAAGGAATTCTCTCTTCCACTGGGAGTTCACAGGAAAAGTTACAGTAACTGGGCCAGATAGGGTAAAACATGGAATGGAAGATTTTTTTCTTTCAAAAATATGACATTAGAGAAAATGTTGAGATATGTAGTATTGGTTCTTCATGTAGACTATGACTCCTACAAAAATATAGATTGTAGAGATAAAAGAACAGAACATAAAACACCATGTAAAGAATCTCCCGGAAATTGTCTGGGGGTTGAGCTTTCAGTTTTGTGGCTCCAACCTTATGGAACTCACTTCCCCGCACAGTTCGAGAGACCTCCACTCTAGAATCCTTCAAAAATAGACTCAAGACTTGCCTCTTCACCCAAGCATTTCACTAATGTCCCTTGTTTAAGCTTATGTTGTATTTTGTAGTGTAAATGTAAAGCACTTTGAGTCCTTTAGGAGAAAAGTGCTATATAAATAAAATTATTATTATTATTATTATTATTATTATTATTATTATTATTAACCCTTTGAAACAACTGTGCCTTTTCCAGACAGTGGGTGCCACCACAATAGATCCCACATTGGCAACGATAGCCCTGTCTTTAAGTACAGTAAGTCTCTAGATATGCAATTAAGGAAAAGAGCCTACCAGGGTTTATTCTTCAAAAGTTTCATAGTGGCACCATAGTAAAAGACTGGATTTACTTCATGTACCCTGCAGTTATGTCTGACATCAATTATGGTATAGTTTGTTGTCATGATTTAGGCCAAATTTTTTTTAAAGACATAAAAAAACAAACAAAAAAAAAAAACATAAAGACACAAACATTTTGGCTAATAGATATTATAGCCCAAAATAAAGACCACATTAACAGGTACTTTACACACATTTGGTATCCCTGTAAAATAGGAATCAGTAGCATTATTACGGGATTATCATCATTACTTTGTAATAGTAGATAACAAAGGTAAGTCTACCATAACTCTTATTAACTCTTTTTCTTCAAAGTCCATATGGTCCATAGGGATACAATGGGGTAGTGGGGGACTGTGGTTGGCATGATCAAGGCACCAAACAGTTAAGCTTTCAGCTCCCAGGAATCCCCTGGTCCTCCTCCACATATACCCTGCCCCTGGCCACAGGCATTCAGTTTTGTAAACAAGCCCAAGGCAGGAGAAGAAAAGAGGAGAAGAAATAACAATGTATACCAGAAACACTCTCAAACAAGATGATGAACTCCGTGACTGAAAGAAAAAATATCCAATTGCGGCAGATCCGTCAGGGTGAGTGCCCTGTAGACCCTATGGACTTCGAAGAAAAAGAGTTAACAAAGGTAAGTCTACCATAACTCTTATTTTCCTCTTCAGGGTCCATATGGATCCACAGGGATACCATGGGAAAGTCCTAAAGCCCTTAAGGGTGGGGATGCTTCTGAGCAGAAAGGAGCACCCGCTGCCCAAAGGAATCATCTGGAGAGGCAAAAATATCAAAGGCATAGAACCTAAGAAAGGTGTGGACAGAAGACCATGTAGCTGCCTTGCACAATTATTAAGCAGAGGCACCACAACGAAACGCCCACGATGGTCCCAAAGACCAAGTAGAATGTGCTGTCGCTATGTTTGGAACAGGGAGATCAGCCTGCGTGTAAACCTGAGAGATAGTCATACGCAACCATTGAGCCAGAGTTTGTTTATTAGCTGGCCAGCCTCGTTTGTGAAAACCCTATAACACAAAGCATCTGATTTTCTAAGAGTTTGTACGATCTACATAGATATGGAGAGTATGAACCACATCCAGGGAGGCTTCACCTACAGAAAGGTCTGAAGACTAAAAAGCTGGAACCACAATCTCTTCATGTACATGAAAATAGGAAGGTAACCCGCCCATGTACGAAGAAGAGCTCTATCCTGGTGAAAAATCAAAAAGGGGGAGCAAAAAGAGAATGCTGCAAAATCAGTCTCTGCATGCAGAAGATATAGCGAGGAGAAAAAGTGTCAACCACTTCAAATCCACTGAGTCCAGAGGTTCAAATGGGGAGCCTGTAATCCCCTTGAGAACTAAAGACAAATCCCACAGTGCCACCGGTGGGACAAGGGGTGGCTGCACTTGGAGAACACCCTGAAAAAAAATTCTAACATCTGGCAGAGAAGCAATATTTCACTGGAACCAAACTGACAGCGCAGAAACCTGTACTCTCAAAGTGGCCAGGCGGAGACCGAGGTCTAACCCAGCCTGGAGAAAAGCAAGTACCTGGGAAATCCTGAAAACCTTAGAGTCATACTTTCTGTGGGAACACCATTGACCAAAAGAATGCCAAACTCTGTAATAGCAGAGGAAGGCATTTGTGCCCTAAGCATCATTTGATTCACAGAGCTGGTGAAACCTTTAGCTCTTAAGATGGAAGACTCAAGAGCCACACCATCAAAGACAGACGAGGTAGGTCCAGATGCAGGCAGGGACCCTGCACTAACAGATCCAGCCATAGAGGAAGAGGAAACAGAGTGTCTATGGATAGATTCTGTATGTCAGTGAACCAATGATGTCTGGGCCAAGCAGGAGCTACTAGTATCACTGTTCCTGCTTGAATTTCCTGAGGACCCTTGGGAGGAGGGAAAATGGAGGAAAGAGATATGCCAGCTTGAAGTCCATCTTACTGACAGTGCTTCCATGAAGTAGGCTGAGGGGTCTCTGGTCCTGGACCTGTACATGGGGACCTTGTGATTGTGACATGAGGCCATGAGGTCTATGTCTGGTAGGCCCCATTTTTTCACCAGGAGTTGAAAAATCCCCGGGTGGAGAGCCCACTCTCCGGCGTGTATGTCCTGATGATTTAGGAATTCTGCTTCCCAGTTGAGGATTCCCGGGATGAATATTGCCGAGATAGCCGGAAGATGACGTTCCGCCCAGATCAGAATGTACATCACTTCGCATGCCTCCTTGATAACTGAGATAGGCTACTGTGGTTGCGTTGTCGGACTGGATCTTGGTCGGCCTGCCTTGGAGTAGGTCCTGTGCCAGGATGAGTGCTTTGTTTACTGCACGCAGTTCTAAAATGTTTATGGGCAAGTGACTTTCCTGCTTTGTACATCTTCCCTGAAAGGTATGATGACCTGTCACTGCCCTCCATCCTCAAAGACTGGCATCCGTGGTGAGGAGCACCCAATTTGGAATCCAACATGGGCGACCCTTGTCCAGATGAGCCTTTTGTAGCCACCACAAGAGAGAGAGATGAACCTCCGGAGTGAGAAGGATCCTTTGGAACCTTATTAGATGATAATGCCCATTACACTGGGAGAGGGTCAATTGTTACAGAGGCCTGGAGTGGAACTGAGCATATTCTACCAAGGAGGATACCATTGACCCCAGGACCTGCATTGCTGATAGAATGGATACCTTTTGCTTGCGGTGCAATTTGTGTACTCACAATATTAGGGCCGAAATTTTGTTCTCTGGCAGAAACACCCTTTGTGCTTGAAAATCAAACATGTACCATCTGCTGTATTGGAGAAAGAGAAGATTTCTTCCAATTGATTATCCAGCCGTGCCTCTGTAGGCATGCAATGGTCAGTTGGAGATGGTGCTGTAGAACAGCTGGAGACTGTGCCAATATCAGAAGATCATCCAGGTATGGCAGCATTCTGATTCCTTGATGCCTGAGGTAGGCCGTCATAACCACCATTATTTTGTAGAAGACCTGACGGACCGTTGATAGACCAAAGGGCAGTGCCTGAAATTGGTAATGTTGTTCCGGGACAACAAGCTGTAGAAATTGTTGGTGGGATGGTGTAATAGGCACATGCAGATATGCATACTGAATGTTCACGGAAGCCATAAAATCCCTAGGTCCCATCGCCAAAATAATAGACCGAAGAGTTTCCATACAGAACTTGGGTACCCAGATAAACTTGTTGAGGGTTTTCAGATTTAGAATAGGATGATGAGATGAGTTTCTGAACCAAAAATAGATTGGAATAATAACCTCTTCCTTGTTGACTCACAGGAACTGGGATTATCACCCCTGCCCTCAGCAGGGAGCAAATGGCCTCCTGGAGGACTAAGGCCTTGATGGAATCTGATGGGGGAGTTGTGCAAAAAAATTTCTGGGGAGGATGCTTCCGGAAAGTGTTGGCATACCCCTGAGACACCACTTCTCAGACCCAGGAGTCTGTTGTTGTTTAATGCCAGTAGCCAGAGTTAGGAAACTCAGCTTTTACCACATTCTGATGTTTAAACAGAAAGTAAGGGCATACCACTGAAAAACCACTTCTCGGACCCAGGCCTCTGTTGTTGTTTGATGCCAGTGGTCCGCAAATTGAAGCAGTTAGCCTCTTACCCTGACATCCCCAGGAGGAGGCCCGCCCCATCAGGCAGAGGGTTTGTCGCCCAGCTTAGAGGATGGATGTCTGATCAGCCAGGATCTCTAAGCTTGCTGCTTGGTGGTCCTGCAAGAGCTAGACATTCTGGAGGAAGACTGTCCTTTTGCTCTTCCCTGAGGGCAAAAGATCCAAAAAGAAGACTGCCTGGACTTTGATGTAGCTGTTGATGGCAGACCTGCATATTTTGAAGCTATCAGAGTAGCCACTATTTTATCTAATTCTGCTCCAAAAAGTATGTTTCCATAAAAAGGTAAGTATTCCAGAGCCTTTTTTGATACCATATCTGCTTTCCAGGACCTTAACCCAAGGGCCCTACGAGCAGCAACCAAAGCTGCTGACGCTTTAGAAGCCAGGAGCCCAGCATCAATTGCAGCTCTCCCAAATATGATGCCACTTCCCGTATGTGGGAGATATATGACAGCTGTTCTCTGGTAGCATTTGGTAGAGTATCCTCCAATGCCCCTGACCATTCTTCAACAGCCTTGGATACCCAAGCCCTAGCCATAGCTGGCTGAGTAACAGCTCCAGACATGAAATGTCAGTTCCAATGAAGACACTGATTTAAGACATGTTTCAAGTTTTCTATATGTAGGGTCTTTAAGGTAGAATGCAGACGGTATAGGCAAGGTAGCACTCCTGACTAAATGTGTCACATGAGCATCCACATTAGGAGGGACCTCCCACTTAGTACATTCAGTAGGTGGGAAAGGAATCAAAGATGCTAATCTTTTTGTAACATGGAACCATTTATCCATGCTTCTTCCATAAGTTCAGTGAGCTGCTCAGACTTGAGAAACTCAGCTTTTACCACCTTCTGGTGTTTAAACACTGAAGCCCTAGGTCTAGGAGCTGGCTCATCATCCTGTATATTTAGGATTGATTTGACCACCCTCACCAAAGAAGGGACATCCATTGCAGAAGGATGGTCTTCCTCTCCTGAGATAGACCCTGGAGAAGAACCAGGCGCATCATCTGATTCCTCTGATGATGCATCTGAATCTACATGCTGAGCAGACTGATAAAATAATATTGTCCTCTTAGGTGCTTTAAAGGCTACTGGTCTGTTTGCTTGCAACATTTGTTGAAAAGCAGCAGCTGACTGAGTCGTTCTCTGACTTGAGTGGGCATAAACCTCCATCCAGGAAGAATCTACAGGGGGAACAAACATAGCAGGCTGGAACTGCTGTGGGTATCCTATTAAGGGAGGCCACTGTGGGAGTAGCTAAATGGCCCACTAGCTGCGTCATAACCTGAGACAAAGAGGACACCCAAGATGGCTCCTGTACAGGGGCTGGTAGACTGGACTAGTGGGGTATGGCCAGCCTGTGGATGAATACTAAAATGAAGAGAAAATCAGCAACCAGTGGCTGATTTTCTAACCAGAGGAGTAGCGTGGGAACCATGGTGCCCGGAGAAAGTGATGTCATAGCGGCCCCCCTCCCTGTACTCAACTGTGCCAGTGTGGTATGGCCAGCCTGAATACTAAAATGAAGAGAAAATCAGCAACCAGTGGCAGTATCACACTGGGCATTGAGGTCCCATTGGGGGAATAGAATGCTTCGGTGATACTCTATCTGACATTAAGAGGTAGCTCCTTTGACACTGCTTTATTTATGTATAGCCCCTAGGATCTGACTTTTAGATCATTTGAATCATTGTTATTAGTCAATAGTGCAGATTGTATTATATATTCTGATCATTTAACATAAATTGACAGAGTACATGTGTTAGAGTGAGATTCCACAGGGTGCACAGCTTATTACTGCAATTACTGCCCCAAGCAGCTGTCACTGGAGTGGGAACACCTATGGGAAGCTCCCTTCTCAGCTATGCTCCTACTTCGCAAATATACATTGCACATATATTACTGTGAGTACTACTAATCATGTTCTGTCTGCCACCATTATTTCAGGTCTCCTAATACAGTATTTTTAAAAGACCTTTCAAATAACACTTTATGGTCATGCCTAGGAACACCTCATTACTTTAAAAAGCAAAGCAGTGAGGTTTTTTTTAACTCATACCTGCCAATAAGTAAAGGAGAGAGACGGGTGGTGACAGAAGCCAATAAGAAAAGGAGAGGAGAGAGGTGATGACAGAAGCCAATAAGAAAGAAGAGGAGAAAGGTAGTGACAGAAGCCAATAAGAAAGGAGAGGGGAGGGACAAAGAGTTGATCAGAGAGTGATGGTGACAGAAGCCCATAAGAAAGGAGTGGACAGGGGCAAAGAGTCGATCACAGGGTAGAGAGGGGAGGGAATTAAAGAGGTGAGAAGTGAATATAATCAATCTGACAGGTAAGGGGAGGTGACAGAAGATGATCACAGAGGAGGCAATCTGAGCAGCTTGAGGGAGCATAAAATGTAGAAACGGATCTCAGATCTGTAACATATTTAGGATATAGAGCAAACAAACCGAGATGAAACTAACAGGCGGCCATCGTACTGTGCAGCACCCCATTAATTCCGGAAACCTAAATGGCGCCCTCTGTACATTTTGGCGCCCGGAGCTCAAGCTCCACTGGAACCACCCTCGCTACTCCCCTGCCTCTAACAGTCTCCCTAGTGAATAGCTAGATATATCTCAAATCCTAGTCCTGCTGTCTCTTCAGTAACAATGGGACTAGGATTAGAGATATATTTAGCTAATCTTCCTGCTAATGAAATTCTACTATTCATTGGCAAGCTCTGACAAGCACAATACAGGATTTATATAGGTATAAATAATATAGGTTGTGTGATGCTCTAAAACCAGTGGATAACACCATGAAGCTTTGACTGATTGGCTGCTCGCAATTGGGAATTGCAAATTGCCACAATCCTAATTTCCTGTAATTCTGCATGTTTTTCCTAGAGAGCAGAGACATAACTAGGCTATATAAATATAAGGTGGTGCCCAGTGAAAACTTTTTTTTATTTCAGGCTGAACTCAAATTAGTACTGAAACACATTCCAGAAACACAAATTAAGGAATGACTGGAACAAGGCAAAGGGCAAAATTTACTAAGCAGCGGGTTCTGAACCGCAGTTGCGGCTTGACAGCGGGTTCTAAACCCTGGGGGTTTAGTGGCGGTTTCTAAATGACAGCCCTGTTCCATTCTATTCTAAAATTTGTTTTGATGGCGGTTTTGCAGTGATTTTGCAGCGGTTTTGGCCTTATTAAATCTGCAGATAGCAAAACCACCGCTAAACCACCACCAAACCGCCGGGGTTTAGAGCCCTCCGCTTAGTAAATTTTGCCCAAAATGTCTATACAACAGCAATAAATACCACTTGCACACACACAGAATAGTGCAAATGTAAATTTGAAGTCTATGGTGGGGTCCATGGAGGTCGCCTAGAACCCCAGAAGTTTTAGGGATTTTGATTGTGTGAAATTAATTTTAAATTTGTTTTCTTAAGACTCCTGCTATTAACTGTGTACCAAATGTTAGGCCATTAAAACTAAAAAATAACTATCTGCTTTCATCAGTCTGTTACCTTCTCTTTAATTGACAATCTCAAACCTAAATGATGCTCAGTCCTTCTCACTCATGTCAGAGAGATCTATGTTAGAATTGTTATCCTTTTAGATAAGATTTCAGTTCTGTCTTATAAAGCCTTATCTTCTCTGACATTTTACACAACTCATACTTTTGCTTATTGCTCTGTAATCTTTGATAATGGGATACCCATTATTATCTAACTTTACCATGTTTGAAATATTCCACATGGATGTGTTGTACTCAAAAAAATATTTTGCCAAGTTCATGGAGGAAGTAAATTGGTCATCTTTCCAAAACATTTGTACAGTAGATAAGTCTTCTGGCCTTGTACAGTTTGGTGAACAGTTTGGTGTGATAAACAGTATCCTTGCTGTATCTGGAAGACCATACAATGTAGCCATGTAACATTGGTGCCTACAATAAATTTGGGCTTGCATAATAAAATAATAATTATAAACTCAGACTTTCTTTTTACGTAATAATTATCATCAGTTGTTGGCAATCAGTGTTCTGTTCATAGTATCAAAGAAAACAAGCAGTAGTAAAATGGTGGGAAAGATTTTTTTCACAAAGCACAAGCATTATCAGCCACTAACATTAAAGCTGCAATTGGCATTTTTTGTGCAGCTTAAGACCAGTGGCGTCCCTCACCGTGGTGACACCCAGTGTGGATAGGATTGTAGGGCCGGGGTTGTTTGTGTGCTCCCTCACTGTGTCATGAGCCGAGTGCTGCACGTAATGCTACAGTGCAACACCCGGCTCCTGTCACTGAGGAATCTGCACTTATGTGTCAGCCTTCGGCGGGTGACACCCGGGTGCGGGTTAAGACTATAGTCTTATGGCGCTACTTATGACGCTACTGCTTAAGACGAGAGACCAGTGGTTCCCAAACTGTGCACCATGGCACCCTGGGGTGCCTTGGGACACTTGCAGGGGTGCCTCAGGTTGGTAGTCCAGCACCAAATCAAATTATTTATGGCCATTGTAATGTAAATATGTGAACAAACATAAGTGTAAACCCGTCCACCACCACATAACTGAACCTAAGGATGACAGGTGAGCACAATTTACTTTACTGTACTATTTTACTAGAATTTTTTCTAAATTTCCCTATAATAAACTTAAACTTAGGGGTGCCGAGAAAACAATGCTGATACTCTAGGGCGCCATTATACAAGAAAGTTTGGGAACCACTGCTATAGACTAAAAACCTCCTGGCAACTTTGGCTGCCAGTTGCCATTTATATTAACTAAATCCTCTTCAGGTTCTGGAGACGGCGGTAATTATTGACTGTTGTCCCTGGTGCTGCCTGGATTTTTTTTTCTTTTTTTCCTTCTCTCTCTCTTCAGCGCCACTCCCTCTTTTTCTCCTCATCTTCATCCATCTCTTTTTATTCCATCTCTTCTATGAGAATCGTGTCATTTTGTCCAATTAGGGTAAAATATGTGGGATTCCCAGCATACAGCTAGGGGGCAGAGCTTAATGACGCAGATAGTCTGGTCCTGCCGCCCACCTGCATCTCCACTCCAGGCAACTCCCAGAGAAGATAATCTAGAAGTCGGTAAGTATAGTCTATGGGCCTGATTCAGCAAGGAATGCACAGGAGAGAACGCACGCACTCGGCCGATGTCTTTAACTCTGTGCATGCATCGCAGTGCGTGTGCACTAACTAGCTATTGCGATGGGTACTGTGTGTGCAGAGGAAACGTAGACTTAGAGAACAGTGATTGACAGTAAGTGGCGTTTGTGGGGGTGGAGGGCAAACGCAAGCGTGTCTGTGCATTTGAACGGCGTTTTATGGGCGTGCATAATTAAGCGATTGCGGCGACGGCCGTAGCCTGAGGTCTAGTTGCACGCAGGAAGTGGCACACATCCTGCCTGGAGTCAGGTCAATCACTATTATGCCAATGTGTTTGATGGTTCTCTTTGTTACCGGTGTTTCCACTGTCTTGTGTGGTATAACAGAACGCACGTTAAGAGAAGTGGGAGGTATTGTGTTTTGCTAGGCGTCTGCTTATTCTGCATGCATATGCATTTATTAGCATAAACTCGCAGCGGACGGGTGCGTGCGTCTGCATCCGTGCGTTCCTTGCTGAATCAGGCCCTATGTGCGATGACCATAATGTGCAAGTTCACCTGCCGAGATTGTATTTTTGTACTTTATAAAGGGCTAGTGTACTTATTTTGTATTTGTTTAGGGGAGAACGGAGTCAGGGTTATGGGGTGCTCAGAGTGTGTGAAAAAAAATTTGACTCAGTGATAGGTGCACCAGCGCGATACCATACTTTTTATCAGCACTTCACTTTATTGTATAGATTAGCCTTAGCATTACCTTTTTACAGTACTTTTCATCTTTACTATTGTAGTTTTGGGAACGTCCTCACATTTTCTTCTCTAGAGTGCGTATGGACTGTGCACCCATGTGTGCCTTTTCCTTCCTTCTACACTGTTACACAGTTGTGGTTGTGGATAATGGGCCTGATTCAGACCCACTTGCAAGCGGGTCGATGGTGGCCCAGTGCGCACGTGCGAGCCCCGGAGTGAGCGCAAAAAGCACTCGCTCCGGGACTCACTACAAACTAGTAGTGAGTGATGTCAGTAGGTGAACTTCCTGCTCTAATAGTGCAGGAAGTCCACTGGGGCTTGCGGCAACGAGACCCTACCGCAAGGGTCTCGTCGCAAGCCCAATGGTCGCGATGGTCTTGACCATCGTGACCATCATCGTGGCCGCTCTGAATCAGGCCCAATGTTTTAATGTTATTATTGGTTGATTTTCAGCACTGTATGTGTTTTCATCATGAAATGACATGTGATGAGTATGTATGCGAAATAACAGTTTGGAGACTTCAACTGTGAGTTATGCCAGAACTCTGTGGAAGTAATATCACTAATGCTGGTGGGAGGGGTCAGTGTTCAAACCAACTATCCTTACAAGCCAATGTGTTGACGTAATTTTTATCAGCATTCCATTTTATCATATAAAAGATCAGCACTCATACTGATTGTATGCTGTATAGCTTATATATAGCCAAACACAGTAATACACTATTTCTGCAGACTGCATTGCATAAAATCTCCTGACAGCAAGGTAAAACAAGCCAGTTCTTTTAAGAGCATGTCCATTTTAACCTCTGTACCACCAGATTCACAGGACACTTATTGACAGCAGGATCTCTGTAGTCACACTTGAGTCTGGATTAGGGGTGAGCGGGTTCGGATTTCTGAAATCCGAACCCCCCCGAGCCCCCCCGAGGCAAAACGTCATCATCCCGCCTTCCGGGTCTCGCGGGTTTTGGATCCTATATAAGGTACCCGCGTCGGCGCCATTTTATCACTCGGCTGTGGACAGTGAAGAGGGAGGGTGGGAGTTAGGGCTGGCTGGGCTGTGTAGTGTAGTGCAGTGTAGTGTTGTGCTGTGCTGCTGTTGTCCATAAGGGCTGTGTCCACTCCTCCAAAGTCCATAGGGGCTGGCTGTGTTGTGCTGTGCTGCTGTTGTCCATAGGGGCTGTGTCCACTACTCCAAAGTCCATAGGGGCTGGCTGTGTTGTGCTGTGCTGCTGTTGTCCATAGGGGCTGTGTCCACTCCTCCAAAGTACATAGGGGCTGGCTGGACTGTGTTGTGCAGTCAGTTGTCCATAGGGGCTGTGTCCACTCAGTCCTGTGCAGAGTCCCAGTCCTAAAGGGGTGCTGTAGTGTTGTCCAGGGGGTGCTCTGTCCATCAGGGGTGCTCCCCCAAAGTGCAAAAAAAAAAAAAATATTTTCTGTGTTTGTGAATTGTGTGCGCAGTAGCCGCACGTGCATCAACAAAGTAGTGCCAAGCGTGCGCCTATGTCATAAGTAAAGGGCCGGCTGGCTTGACCGTTAAAGGGTGCTGTAACCCCCAAAGTACACTCCAAACAAAATAAACAAATATATTTTTTTGTGTTTGTGAATTGTGTGCGCAGTAGCCGCACGTTCATCAACAATGTAGTGCCAAGCGTGCGCCTGTGTCCCATAAATAAAGGGCCAGCTGGATTGACCGCTAAAGGGTGCTGTAACCCCCAAAGGGCACTCCAAACAAAATTTAAAAAAAATTTCTGTGTTTGTGAATTGTGAGCAATGTGGCTGCACGTGCATCAATAAAGGAGCAGCGCCAAGCGTGCGCCTGTGTCCCATAAGTAAAGGGCCGGCTGGCTCATTTCTTAAAGGATGGTGTAACCCACAAAGTGCACTAGTCTCCAACAAAAATAAAAAATTATTTTCTGTATTTGTGTGCGCCTTAGCCACACGTATATATCAATATAACATAAATGGAGGACCAAACTTTCTCAGATAAAAATAAAATAGGGAAAGATCAAGAACCACTTCCTCCTAGTGCTGAAGCTGCTGCCACTAGTCATGACATAGATGATAACATGCCATCAACGTCGTCTGCCAAGGCCGATGCCCAATGTCATAGTAGAGGGCACATACAATCCCAAATGGCAA
Source organism: Taudactylus pleione (assembly GCA_031769625.1). Lineage (NCBI taxonomy): Eukaryota > Metazoa > Chordata > Amphibia > Anura > Myobatrachidae > Taudactylus > Taudactylus pleione. The sequence continues at coordinate 3,863,685 of JAUIMM010000024.1, read as the reverse complement.
AGTTCAGGAAAATGACCTTGAAAAAAACATTTAAATCATCTGAAGAGAAACGTAAACTTGCCAATATGCCATTTACGACACGGAGTGGTAAGGAATGGCTAAGGTCTTTCCCTATGTTCATGACTAGTGGTTCAGCTTCACATGACGATGGAAGCCCTCCTCCCACTAAAAAAATCAAAAGAGTTAAGCTGGCAAAAGCACAGCGAAGAACTGTGCGTTCTAAGAAAATATCACAAATCCCCAAGGAGAGTCCAAGTGTGGTGGTGGTTGCGATGCCTGACCTTCCCAGCACTGGACGGGAAGAGGTGGCTCTTTCCACCATTTGCACGCCCCCTGCAAGTGCTGAAAGGAGCACCCACAGTCCACTTGCTGATATGCAAATTGAAGATGTCACTGTTGAAGTACAACAGGATGAGGATACTGGTGTAGCTGGCGCTGAGGAGGAAGTTGGCGAGGAGGATTCTGATGGTGATGTGGTTTGTTTAAATCAGGCTCCGGGGGAGACAGTTGTTGTCCGTGGGATGAAAAAGCCCATCACGGTCATGCCTGGGCAGAAGACCAAACATTCCACCTCTTTGGTCTGGCAATATTTCTATACAAATCCGGACAACAACTGTCTTGCCATATGTACCATATATAAAGGTGAAATAAGTAGGGGTAGGGACGTTAACCACCTAGGAACATCCTCCCTTATACGGCACCTGCAGCGCGTTCATAAAAAGTTACTGTCAAGTTCAGAAACTTTGGCTAAGACCGTAAGCAGTCCAGGGACACCTAAATCCCGTTGTCCTGTTGTATCCAAGCGCCTGCAAACCACACCGTCAACTCCCTCCTTGTCAATTTCCTCCTTAGTCAGGATCGGAAGTAGTCCTGCAGGCCATGTCACTGGCATGACTGACTCTCCTATCCGGGATTCCTCCGGAGGATCCTGCATTGCTACACCTCTTGCTGCCGCTGCTGCTGTTGCTGCTGCTGGGAGTCGTTCATCATCCCAGAGAGGAAGTAGGAATACCACTACTTTTACTAAACAATTGACCCTCCAACAGTCCTTAGCGAGGAGGATGAAGTACGACCGCAGTCATCCTGAAGCAAAATGTATAATTGAGGCCTTGACTGCTATGTTGGTGTTAGACGTGCGTCCGGTATCCGCCATTAGTGCAGTGGGATTTAGACAATTGATGGAGGTATTGTGTCCCCGGTTCCAAATCCCGTCTAGATTCCACTTCACTAGGCATGCGATACTGAGACTGTACAGAAACGTCAGAAAAAGTGTCCTCAGTATCCTGAAAAATGCCGTTGTACCCAATGTCCACTTAACCACGGACATGTGGACAAGTGGAACAGGGCAGACTAAGGACTATATGACTGTGACAGCCCACTGGGTAGATGTATCACCTTACGCAGCAACAGCAGCAGCGTCACCAGTAGCAGCATCTCAGAAACGCCAGCTCGTTCCAAGGCAGGCTACGCTGTGTATCACCGGTTTCAGTAAGAGGCACAACGCCGACAACCTCTTAGAGAAACTGAGGGAAATCATCGCCCAGTGGCTTACCCCACTTAGACTCTCCTGGGGATTTGTGATATCTGACAACGCCACCAATATTGTGCGGGCATTACATCTGGGCAAATTCCAGCACGTCTCATGTTTTGCTCACACAATAAACTTGGTGGTGCAGAATTTTCTGAAAAGCGACAGGGGCGTGCAGGAGACGCTTTGGGTGGCCCGAAAAATTTCGGGCCACTTTTGTCATTCAGCGACTGCGTGCCGAAGACTGGAGCGCCAGCAAACACTCTTGTACCTGCCCCGCCATCACCTGAAGCAAGAGGTTGTGACGCGGTGGAACTCAACCCTCTATATGCTTCAGAGGATGGAGGAGCAGCAAAAGGCCATTCAAGCCTATACATCCACCTATGACATAGGCAAAGGAGGGGGTATGCACCTGACTCAAGCGCAGTGGAGAATGATTTCCGTGTTGTGCAAGGTTCTCCAGCCCTTCGAACTTGCCACACGTGAAGTCAGTTCAGACACTGCCAGCTTGAGTCAGGTCATTCCCCTCAGGCTTTTGCAGAAGCAGCTGGAGAAAGTGAAGGAGGAGCTAAGGCGGAGCGATTCCGCTCGGCATGTGGGACTTGTGGATGAAGCCCTTCATTCGCTTTGAAGGATTCCAGGGTGGTCAATCTGTTGAAATCAGACCACTACATTTTGGCCACCATGCTCGATCCTAGGTTTAAAGCCTATGTGGTGTCTCTCTTTCCGGCCGACACAAGCCTGCAGAGGTGCAAAAACATGCTGATGAAAACACTGTCAGCTGAAGCAGAACGTGACACGTCAACAGCTCCTTCTTCATTTTCTCCCGCAACTGGGGCTGCCAGGAAAAAACTTAGGTATCCTAAGCAACCCGCTGGCGGTGATGCAGGGCAGGCAGGACCAAGTTTGGACATCTGGTCCGGACTGAAGGACCTGGCAACAATTTCTCACATGTCTACTCTCACTACATATGATACTGTCACCATTGACAGAATGGTGGAGGATTACATCGGTGACAACATCCAAGTAGGCATGTCAGACAGTCCATACCTGTACTGGCAGGAAAAAGAGGCAATTTGGAGGCCCCTGTACAAACTGGCTCTATTTTACCTGAGTTGCCCCCCTTCCAGTGGGTACTCCGAAAGTGTGTTTAGTGCAGCCGGGAACCTTGTCAGCGAAAGGCGTAGGAGGTTGCTTCCACAAAATGTGGAGAAGATGATGTTCATAAAAATGAATTATCAACTCTTCCAGGGAGACCAGCCTCCAGAACGTACAGAGGGACCTGTGGTGGTGGATTTCAGTGGGGACGAGTTAATACTCTGTGAGGATGAGGATGTACACAACACTGAAGAGGGTGAGGAATCGGTGGATGAGGAGGATGAGGACGACATCTTGCCTCCGTAGAGCCAGTTTGTGCAGGGACAGATTAATTGCCAGCTTGTTTTGTGGTGGCCCAAACGAACCAATCATGTCAGCCACAGTTGGGTGGCAGACCCTGGCGCTGAAATGATTGGTTTGTTAAAGTGTGCATGTCCTGTTTATACAACATAAGGGTGAGTGGGAGGGCCCAAGGACAATTCCATCTTGCACCTCTTTTTTTTCTTTGCATTATGTACAGTTTGGGGCCTAGTTTTTCAAACTGCCATCCTGTCTGCCACTGCAGTATCACTCCTAGATGGGTCACGTGTTTGTGCCGCCCACTCGTGTCGCTTAGCATAGTCACCCAGCTACCTCGGTGCAACCTTTTGGACATAAAAACACTATTGTGAGGTGTTTAGAATAGACTGGAAATTAGTGGAAATTAAGGTTATTGAGGTTAATAATAGCATAGGAGCAGAAAAACCAACACATTCTGTGATTTTAGCTGTTTTTATGCTTTTTTAAAAAAAAATACAGATCCAAAACACAAAACCCAGAACCCAAAACACGGAAGGGTGGTTTTGGCAAAACCAATCCAGATCCAAAACACGAAGAAAGATCCAGATCCAAAACACGAAAAGTGGCCGGTGCACACCCCTAGTCTGGATCCCCTCTTCCCCACTTAAAAGCCCTTTGTTCATAGTTTTGTAGCGAGTTACACCAAAAAGGACCTTGTAATATACAGTAGTTTGCGTATGTTAGTAAATGTTATTCGTCTTAAAAATACTAGAAAATGTTGTATATGGATGTCCAGGGTAATATCCAAATTAGATGTGTCTATGCTGGACTTTACTATGTTGTGGGAAATCTCAGTTTTGTCATTTTTGTCTCAACACTACATAAGCCCACTATTAATTTATGTGCATATATAATATAATGTAACTTGATATAACTGACTACTACACTATTGCGGCCCATACACGGTGCGATTTGAAAACGTACGACACCTAGGTACATTTTCAAATTCAGCCCAATGCATCGCATGCTGTTGTGAATGGTAAACGATGCACCTTACAAGATGCTTTGCTTACCTATTTAACAGCATGATGGATCACAGATCTTATGGTTTTTCCATAAGATCTACGATGCCGATGTACGACGGCGGGGACGGGCATCGCCATCATACAGCATGCCAAAACACACACGATATGCACGATTGATCGTTGCGATCGATCGTGTGTAAAATTGCCCCGTGTATGGGCCGCTTAAGGACCTAATTCAGAGATGTCGGACGTAGTAGAGCGACTCTTTGCTACTGTGCATGCATCCCTATTGTATCCGTGCAGAGTCGTACTTGTAATTTCAGGCACACACAGGAAGAAGTGAACTAAAAATGTAGTAGGCATTTCTGGGCAATGGCAGGGAGGTGGCTTTGTGCACGCACGGAGATGGTCTGTCTTATGGACATGTTATGGGGTGTCAATGAAGGTGGTTGTGTACGCTCACATAGGAGGCCATACTAGGTTGGATAAACTGCACCTGCTATAGGGCTGGTGCAAGTTTTGGTGGTGTGACTGATGGTGGCGTCTAAGGACATACCAATTGGTATTACTGCGTGTACGCCAATAGACGCAGCTGTGGGTGCTTCTGCCTCCACCTCTGAACCCTATGAGTGGTTATGGATCATTACTGGGAACTTCCTCCTACTGTATTCTCTGTCTTTGCCCTTATCATGGTTGATTATTTATAGACCACCCTCTAAAGGCTTAATCCAGCTCATGGCATCCAGGCATGGATAGGCAAACTGTGCCTTTGCCCTGGGTGACTAAAACCCTAGCATCACCCCTATTTATATATGAACAAACAATATGCATTTTTTTGTTGTTCTGTATACAGAAGGCAATTCTCATGCACTTCTTTTATGTCTAATAACAATTGTCATGGATATAACTTACAATGTTGGAACAACTTCACTGTAGCACTTTTTTGTTTTATATGGTGAACAAGATTTTTATTTTTGTCTCATTTTGACATTTAGACAAGACCGTTCTTTGTCAGCATAATTGTATTATTTATTATTAATAATAATAATAATATTGATAATGATAAAAATATTAATAATATTTAGTTATATAGGGGCCCATATATTAATTACCAGTAATATCTTTGATATGTAGCCCATAAATCTTCCATTAATCTCACATTATAGCAGCCTCATATAAACCTCTGGGGGCCGCTACTGTGAACGAAAAGAGGGGAACCAGAGCAGATACCTCCCAATTCTGCTGTGGAACCCCTGTCATACATCCAGGTTATAACTATATGTTGTGTGTATCCCCAAAAAACTTCAGTTTTCATGGGATTTCCTTTAAAATTGGTTTAATAAGTATGCTCCATACATTTGAAATTGAGCATACATCTTCAACACTCTACAATGGTTACAGTAGGTGAATACAAAGTATAAAATACAATATACAATGTACTTACAGAATCATCAGTTACATGAATTGTTAATAACACCCACAAAAGTAAAAGACAAGGCATTAATCTTGAACATATTACAGAGGTGTCCTCATACATCTAGCCTCAATATACCACGCAGTGCGACTTGCCTGACATGAGTGAGCATTTGGCATCTTTTTTTTTATGAAAATGCATCTAAGTCATAATGTTACAGTATGTGACTAGAACGCACGAGCAGACTGTACTGATTAACATGATATGTGACACATGTATATCTGTGTGCACCTGTGTCTGTATATGAACCACAACGGAACTTGGAATGAAAAAAGCTGCAGCTGCTACATTGTAGCACTTCGTACACAGATTCAGAGACTCAGGCCCTCATTCAGAGGCGGTCGGAGGATGCAAGCGGTCGCTCAGAAACTGCATCCTGACCGGCCGCCTCTGTTTCGGACGTTAGGCTGTGGGTTTACACCCACAGCTCTAACGACCGCTAGGGTGATGGTCGCGATGGTCAGAGACCATCGCGACCATCGGGGCTTACGACGAGACCCTAGGGTAGGGTCTCACTTGTCATAAGCCCCGGAGAGCTTCTGGCTCTGTCAGAGCCGGAAGCTCTCCACTGACATCACTAGTGATGTCAGTGGGGCCTCCCCCAAACAGTAGGCGTTCCCATGGGAACGCCTCCGTTTGGGCTGCCACCCCCCCGGCCCGCCTTCCAAACGGGGTGAGCTGTCAATCAACATCGACAGCTCGCCCCCTTTGGAAAGAGACCCGCTACGACCAGCGCTGTCGGTCGTAGCGGGTTTCACGCATGCGCACGAAGAAGCCGGCTCCCTCGTGCGCATGCGCACTGGACAAACATCGAGGCGGCCGTGCGGTCGTAGACCGTACGGCCGCCTCTGAATGAAGCCCTCAGTCACACACAGATATACAAGTGTCACATATGAAATTAATCAACGCATTTTCGGCAAAAAGAGACACCCTGCTCTAGAAGAGTCTCACTGGATCTGACGCGCCAAGAGGGGCTATTTTAGCATGGCTGCAGCAAGGATTTATAAGGACACATCTGTACGTAAGGTATGATGGGTGGTATACGCGATACATACAGATATGATCACACTATCGGAAGAAACAAAGTATGAAATATAAAATACTAGCAGCAAGATAACAGAGAGTCATCAGTACCATAGATTGTTCATCCTACCCATAAACATACCAGATGAGGTAGCAATTTCGGACCACTGCATAGGTTACAATGGGTGGGATAAGCAAAATATATAGATATGATTCATAACCAAGAAGTACAAAAAAGTAGCGTGTGATATACAGAAAGCAAAAAGCTACATGTGGAATACAAGAAACCCACAGAATCATCACTGCTAAATGTTTGGCATCCTACCCATGAAAAACATGGCATGGGGAGCAGTGTAGTGATTTGTTGGGTAGTCCAAGCTGCATTATGGCAGATTGAAGTTGGTCAAGTTAGGCAAAGCAAAACATATGGGGACAGTAGTTGGGTACCGGTACAAACTAGGCCAAAGCCTCACTTTCAGTTTTCAGCAGAATGATGCAGAGATCCAGAAGGTGTGCCCTAGGTGTAGCAGGGGCCTTGCTGGTATGTATATAGTCCCAGGTTGTGTGTAGGAGAAGTGAGTGAGGGCATATAGCAGAGGCTGTGGCCCAATGAGGACAGAATCATGGGCACACCACTGTGGTTATAAGAGACAAAGCAAAGAAAGTCAAAAATGGCAAATGAACAGTGTAGAATCAATGCAAGTTGTGAATGGTAATGGAAAGGCAATATATGGCAATATAATAAATGAGGCAATAATGTAATAGGCATTACACAATACTTCAGATGGAGCATGATGGTGGCATAAGGAAACGATGGGACAAAGTGATAGAACCCAGTGAAATGGGTTTTATGCTTAAGACCTTGTAGAATGTGTGAAGTTCAAGAGTGGTCCAAATCCAGCACAAAGTCATGTTAATTCAGGCTTTAGATGACATGCTTAAGAAGCAGACTTGAGAAGCACGCCAAAGCCTGTATGCAGCTCTTTAACATTATGGACTTAAATAGGAGACACCAAATCAGCTGGCACATCTTTATTTAGTATTTATAATACTATGACAAATGTAGGTCAGAGAAGCTTCAAAAATGTGGGTGGACATGTTTTTCTTCTATAAATGGGAATTTTGCTCTGTCCTCATTTCTATTTTAAGATTTTTCAATCACTTAACTAATACATTGAAAACAAAGTTTGATATTATGTATGTGCACTTCTATGTGTGCCCCTCCATAGCAGTGAAATTGAACAATAATAGTGTAGAGAACATAGTTCAGATAACACATCTGCAATATGCATTGGGGGGTTTAATAAGAAAACGCAATTCAAATATTGTCTCAGGATAATGTTAAAAACAGAGTTACAATTAAATAAATGTGCACTGACCAATGATATAAGACGTGAATGAAAGCATACCTTTCTTGTAGCCAGGAGATTGTGATGGCAGCTGGCTAATTGCATTATTTTACTGGTCATAAGAAGAATGACATCCCTAAAATTGCAGATCACTTCCATTCTTTCTATTTCAGACTATATGACCTTGTTTTGACGGGCCAGTCAATCCGAAAGGGCTACTGTACTCTGCCCACTTTGACCCCTGAAGAGCTACAACTGCTTATTGCCAAGATAGAAGGTGAGGAATTGTCAGAAATTAACAAAGCTCTGGTTAGTGGCAGAAAAAGTTATAAATGGGGCCCTAATAAGAACTATGGTTCAGCCCTAGTACAGTGCACTGTACTCCCACAAAGACTCCAGTAAATTATCTGTAAAGGACATTTTTTGGAAACAAAAGAAAAATTCAAAACTTGTATTTAAGTATAATATCAAAGTCATGGACATTTTTTATACTTACATTTAGTAATATACTACATAACTGTGTCAGTACAACAGTCCCTTTAGTTATCATAACTTTTTGGGGTATATTGAAGTGTCCAAGTCCTTAGAATAGAGAAATAAAAACAGATAATTAAGTATAACTCATCTAAGATATAAGAAATGTATACATTTTATTCTATAGAATCATGTTTTCCAATCATATTGTGCGGTTTATCACTCTTGGTATACACAATGGAAGGATAACAATTTAGATATTGGATTCTGTAGACTGCTTTTAGAAAAGAGTCCTGTTTTTATTCATAGTTAAATTAGTGACTGACAACTTTATTGTTCTCAGCCAACAAAACTTGAGTAATGAGTAATTTGATCATTAAGAGACTTTTTTCCCTTCTGCGGTAAGGAGTGGTGGCAGAACTACCTCAAAGCAGCCCATACAGCCTCTGTGGTTCATGGAGGTAAGAAAGTCCTGTCCATTTTAGTCCATTTGCACTGGAGGACCCCAATCTCCACAGACCTTATGTTGGGCTTCCTGTTCCAGCTAGGGCTTTCCTGTCCATGAACAGGAGAATAATCTAGAACAGATTGCTATGGCCCTCAAAAGAATATTGCTATGGGGCCCAACAATTGAGTGTATTTTGGATGTGGTAAAATACATCAATACAAGCAAACAAAACTAGATTACATTTCTGGAATTAATGATCAAACTGCAAATTAAAGATTGGGATTAACATTGTGTTTTATTTGAATTTACTTTAATACAAATTTTATTAAGCTGCCTACAGCACCACTTGCTGCCTTGGAACTTTCCATTTCACTATTAGGGGCCTATTTATTAATGTAGTAATTGCGATCAGACATCCCAAAAACAGTGATTTCCAGTGGTTTGTAGCACTATTTAGTATCAGGGCTAGTTTAACCACTTGCATGGTGCAGTCCATCGTATACAACCATTTCAAGTTGGACTTTCGCTGAAACGATCACATCTGATGCAACCTGCCCACCAGCGGCTGCCTGATGAAATTCTTGCTGCAGCTACCAGTCTCAGTGTACTATGCTGGTCCCTCTACATCCCCAATTCCACCCCAGTCTCCTCGGCTGGCCACGGTGAAGGGAAATCCTAACAGGATCGCCCTCCAGCGTCTGCAGGAAGATAATCGATCTGCAGCTCAAGCTCACAGGGCTCAGGACAACTGCTATCCCCAGGCCACACATTGGTAAATAAACACTCCCCCATGCTGCTCCTATTTGTAATATTTACTGAATCCATAAGGAAGAATCATCTTCATTCCAAGTAGACATACCTGTCTACTCTCCGGAATGGCTCTCCTGGATGCCCAGAAGAGTGGACAAGTCTCCTGGAGGCCTTCCTGCATGCAGCCCATGGCCGTTTGAACATGTTACCGTCAGTGCTCAGCGAAATGACTCTAATGCAGACATGTTTATGTAATAGGTACCTAAACAAACTCCCTATTCTTGTTCCAAAGTAATATTTTTAATCTAGATTTTAAGTCTTGGCTGGACTGTTAAAGGTAAGGGTTTATCATTCATTTTATTAAAATCAGAGACCATTAGTGTATTTATTTTCGTCGTTATAATTGTGAATTGAAGCACGGAAATCGAACTATGGCCATCTTGGTTATCTGATGTCACTTCCGGCAAGTTTTTGTTTTCGGAGGCAAGTTGTTACTTGTAACAACGTGCCCCACAGTCAGTGGGGGATTTCCCAATAGGCACATGATGCACCTGCCTAGGGGCGCCACTTGCTGTGAGTGGCATAGCAGGCTGCCCCACTCCCCCCCAGTGGCAGCGGACCTTTTTTTTACCTGGAGAGAGAGAGTGTGACTTCCTTGTGAGCAGGGGGCGGAGCTACATGGACAGAGCAGAGCAGGCCTGCTGTCGTAACCTGGCCAGGAGTGGATCCAGTGTAATGCATGTAAAGGGTGCGCTCATATTGCCTATGTAAGAGGTGATGCAGTAGCATTTACTTGCAATAATTGTGAATCAGAAATTGTCAGTGAAGACGATGATTGAGGTCTGTCATTGTCATCAGACTATATACCAATTATAGGCCAAATGTGATTTTCTGATAAACGTACAAAGTTTTCTAACGCTTTTTGTATTAAGATTTGTATAGATTATTCTTGTTGAATTTCTTTATTTTTGTAACAACTAGCCCCACCTTCCTCTACTTTTGTAGAAATTAAGTATGGTGGATATTTATTATAAAGGTAATGCAGGAGATATCACTGATACTTTTCAGCCCCAATCTGGCTTGCTGTCCCCATGCACTAGTATGGGGACCTAAATTCATCAAAATACAAAATTTTCAGAGCTTGACTGCAGGAACATTCGCCATCTTCAGATGGTGTTTGTTCCTGCACCCTACTCCTTCTCTATGGGAAGGAGTTCCAGGTTGGTAAGTGCCACTGCCCTGCTCCTTCCGCTGGATGCTGGGGCTTCACATGCCTGCATGAAGCCCAGTCCACACAAGTGCGAACTAGCACTGCTGAGTCAGACTCGGCAGTGCTAATTTTCAGGCATTTGCGAGGGACAGCTGATCTTGGGTTTAGCTGTCTCTGCACCAAAGCACTCACTACTGTACAGATTTTACCCCTTTTCTTCTTCAGGTTTAAAAGAAGATTTTAGGGCCTAATCATTGTTAATTATCAGGGGACACCGAGGCCCCCAATGATTAACATAATGAATAGGCCCCAAAAACCCATTTTAATCTTGAAGAAGAAAAGGGGAAACATGTGCAAAGGAGTAAGTGATAGTATATTACTCTGTCCCAATGTAAGAAGATGGGGGTTACTCCCAAGACATATTGTAGTAAGGAGGAAATGGTATTCTCAAGTGGAGCACTCACATTCAGATGCATACATTTAAACTCTCACTCTTACTGAATGTAAAACAAGGAAAATATAGTGGTGTAGTAGTGTATGATATTAGATTGGCAGCAAAAAGGTGAGTCAGGCTCACATTGGATCAGTACCATAGATGTTCTCACTGTGAAGTAGCTCAGTTCATACTGGCTCAATGGTAAACAAATTTGTAGGCACAATATTCTTGCAAATGCTGGTAAGAAAATGACTAAATAATATTAGGTCCTTGACTTAGGACCCATATGTAAGTTTATAGGTGAACATTATTATGACTATAATTAGTATCATACTGTACATCTTAATAAAAGGTTACTAACCAAGTAGTGTTATCTAGAATCCTTCACCAAACAGTACAGTAAATATCTAGATTGGTCTGTGCTGGCTCAATGCTATATCAACTGTAGGCACTGTATTAGTATATGCTATAACGTATTCTCACAATATAAGGGCTGCAGTCTAGGACCTATGCGAGTATCACTGTGCATCTAACATCAGCAGCCAATAGCAGCTTCATCTCCCCATAGCCCTGATTGTCTGCATCTTTGGGCGGTCACCCATCTGTGACTTTATATAAATACCACTACAAAGCCCTTCCGTGGTGTACATCCATGTGTATGAATGTGAAAGGACTGAGATGACTACTATGAGCATCTGTAGACTATGTAATACTGCCTGGTGCATCTTTAGACAAAACCATCAGTCGCACCATGAAAACCTGCAGCAGCCCTATCGCAGGTGCAGATTTTCCATCTGAGTATGGCATCCAGAGTAAATGACTGAGCATCTGTATATGCAAAGACTTTAGCGACACGCCTATGACACTCCCATAAAATGCCCATAAGACTGACCATCTCAATGTGTTTGTCTAGCCATCTCCCAGTCATCACCCAGGAACGCGCAACGCTTTTCCAATACAAATCTGATACTGTGCATCTCAACTGTAATAGCACCTTTGTGCGCAGACTCTGTGTAACAGTCTGCATAGGAGTTTTTAAGCATTTTCCTGCATGCGCAGTAGTAAAACGTCGCTCAACTCTGTGAACATCAGAATTTCGTGTGGCTCTGAACCAGGACCGTTGTTATAAAAAAAAATAAGTCATGGATAGCTACCTGCCTATTTAAAGCTAGTTAGGAAGGTAGTTACCCAAAATATTCATAGGGCATGATGTGCATTTCACTTTATTGTGCTTTCTCAAAAGTAGGCAAGGATGACACACACACACACCTGGTGCAGATTCACCTGTACCAGCCAATTCTGCTTGTGCAGGTTAGTAGGAGTGTGACCACATGTACTAATAGGAAGGTTCTCACCTAAGCCCCAACCCACTTTATGGCAGCTATTCTTTTAGTATCAGTCTATGGAGGCCCATGCCTACCTTCATATAAAGGCTGGGATGTACTAAACGGAAAATCCGGTAAAAACCCAGTTTTCGGGGTTTCACCGCATTTTCAGTATGTACCATCACCTGGCCGCCGGCTCTCCGATGTGGAGGGTAACACCAGCTTTTACTGGCATTACCCTATAGAAGCCTATGGGCTTCTACTGCCTAGCGCTGGTATGAGGGATCCAATCAGATCCCTCCCAGCATGCCCCACGGTCGCCGCTTCAGTCTTCGCATGCGCAGATGGACTTCCGGGTCATAAACCCGGAAGTCCACAGCGAAAAGCGGCTCGCGAAGGACAGCTCTTATCAGAAGAGCTGTTCTTTGCGGTACTGATCGCATATGTTAGTGCATATGCGATCAGTAGGCATGCGGAGACTGGCGGTAAGTAGCGCCACTGTTAGTACATCCTGGCCAAACAGAGAAAGAGTGACAGTCTCCAATTGACAGGGCAACAGTATTCATGACCAGATATTCACAAATGATAAGTATTAAAATTGTTTTCTTATTTTCCTCATAAAACGATCCAATTTTTCAACTTTTACATATTTAGGGAAACAATGGGGCTGATACTGAATACATGCCCACACAGCACTGGCCACACCCACACAGCAATGGTCACACATATAACAATTGACTTCCTTCTTACATTGCACTGGTGGCGGCTGCTGGTCTAGTCAGCTGCAGCCGCTGATACCTGTCCTTACTGCACTGCGATCTCATGATTCCAGGCTGCTAGTCTCCCTGGACTGTCAGCATCAGAAGCTCAAAGCTGATGTGTGCGGTCACGATTAGGTCTAGAAATGGGTGCTGCAAAGGACCTCTGACGTCACACCCACATGACCAGCGACCAAAGAGGGAGGGGCAAGGATCAGAGCAGGGGGCCAAAAGTGGACCCTCGCGGGCTCGCTTCACTTCGGGCACGGTGGCTCGCTACTAAAATATATTTCCCCTCTATGCCCACTTGTATGGTAACACTGGGACAGTCCGCCCCTTCTGCAGTGGTCACATGGTTGTGACGTCACACAGGTCCTTTCTCCAACTTGGATCTAGCAGCAACTGTGCGGTCACTGCGTGCTGCTGAGGAAACCCGAGGAAAGGGAAGGGGTGCCCACCACACTGCCTGTATGTTCCCTGTCACTGATTGCAGAGAGGCACACACAACCAAATTGCTCATGAACCAATAAGTTAGCAAATTTAGTTACCTTCTGCAAAATTTGCCCATAAGAATTGCGCTGGTACACCAATAATCTAGACCGCAATTGCTATTCATAATATTAATTTAATAAGACCTGAACATACAGATAATAAAAATAGATTTAAAATGTCAGCACATAAATGAGTTTGTTGTCTGATTAGACACGTCAATTGAAATCAATCAAGCATTACTGAATACACTTTACATTGGGTAAATGAACTTCCAATGTTATCCTTAATTGCAGTGTCTACACAGTATCAAATAAAGACACTCAGGTGTAACAATAACTGTTCTGTTTCAAAATGCAGTTTGTATAAGCAAAAAAATATTATTATTGGTTACACCGGTATTTAATCTTGAAAGGATAAAGTCCAATTTAATCTCAAAAGATCGAACAAGATAGTCTCGATTTGTATAATAAGCATAATACCTGTAGCTTTAAATCACAGTCCCACTTCCTTGGCTAGTATACAGCCCTTAGAAAGCTCGTAGTTATTGGCCTTTTGGTTACAGTCCCACTTGCGTGGACGCAGGCAGCCCGTATTATGCCCATGATTATTTGCCGGTCTTCGGCTACTGTCAGGGAACAAACAGGATCCGGGTTAAGCGGCTATATAAGCATAATACTCACAGTCCCTCTCTCCTGGCCGGTCCTCCCTGGCTGATGAGTGAGGCACTATTTAAGATCCCAGGTAGATAGTGGATGTGATCATCTGGTTCCTTTTTACTCTGAGCAGGCTCTTTTGCACAGCCCCACTTGTTTTTAAATCTCATAGGGGCCCTTTAGCAGCCAGTTGGATATAAAGTGCACTTATAGTAATCAATTCTTCTAGGTGTAAATAGGTGTATATTCCAATCATGATATTAATTAACAAGAACTCCCAGTAGGCACACAGCAACGCGTTTCGTCCAGTTCTCTTGACGTTTTCAAGCTGAGATTATTGGTTTACCAGCGTAGTTCTTTTTTCTTATTCTAGACTGTTTGCAGAGAGCAGAGGGCAGGGTCATGTGGGCGAGGGGGAGGTTCAGGGAGGTTTGGAGCGTCATATCAGAAGAACCCTTCTGGCTGTCATGTATCTGAATTCAGTGACATAGAACATGCAGGTAGTGTAGTGGCCACCCTTTCCCTCTCCTTGGGTCTTCTCTGTACCTGGGAATTCCAGCCTGTCAATCACGAAAAGTGCTCCACCCCTCCAGTCTACATGAAGAGCTGCTGTCAAATTACTTGGTGAGGAGAATGTATGTATATATACATATATATATATATATATATATATATATATATATATGTGTGTGTTTGTGTATTTGTGTGTGTATATAGGTGTATGTCTGTGTATGTATGTGTGTGTGTCTATGTATGTATGTGTATATAGGTGTGTGTATATACTGTATGTATGCATGTGTATATAGGTGTGTCTGTATGTGTGCGTATATACTGTAGGTATGTCTCTGGGTATGTATGTGTGTATATAAGTGTGTGTCTGTGCATGTACAGTATGTGTGTATATAGGTGTGTGTCTGTGTATGTATGTGTGTGTGGAGCGTCCTTAAGATGCTTCAGATGGTCACAGCGCTGCCCTTCAGCTCCCTGGAGCATCCTCAGGATGCTTCGGGCAATGCTGTAATCACCAGTGTGGCCCTGTGTGACAGCAATCGGAGGGGGCGTCGCCTGAACCGGGACCACAAATAATGTCATATATACCAAAATGGCCCTTGGTAGAAAAAAGGTTCCCCACCCCTGCCTTAATGGATGCTGGGATGTGTGTGACATGATTGTTTAATGGGTTAATCAGTGCTGGATGGAGGGAAGTTAGGTGCTAAGTGGGGGGTGTTATTGGGTGAATAGATTGATGGGAGCTGGTAGGGGGGATGAAAGTGTTAATGGCTGCTGGGAAGGTGACATGATAATCGAATGGTGAGGAATAGGTTAATGGATTCTCAGTAGGGATTTGTGGGTTTATGAGGGAATGGCTTAATAGGGGGTTCATTCATTCATCGATTCTTGAGAAGGGTGATGGATAGGGGGAAATGTAATGGTTAATAAATGGGTTAATGGGCGCTGACAGGATGGGTGAATGGGTTGCTGGGGATAAATGGAGGTTGTAAATGGAGGCGAAAAATTGAAAAATTGGGTTCTCTGAGTATACAACAATGTTTATTAGATTTACAGACAGGATGTGTAGGTTCATGCCCTGTTGGTTCAGCAGGGCGTTGCTCACTGCCCATCTTGCAGATGGAAAAATGCACCTTGGCCCCTTTTGGACGCTGAGCTCCAAATGAGAGTCGTTTGGATTGGAGGAAGGTACTTCCTCCTATACTAAGACATCTCTGTTTTCTGCCTCCATGGCCATTTTGGAGTCAAAGTTCCACAGCCAGCACCAATTTAAAGCCTCTGTCTGCCTCTGAGTCAACCTGGCCTGAGGTAAACAGATGTATTTACATGTGTTATGATATGATTATTGGGTTGGAGACACTCATGTGCATTGTGTGGCAAAATTATGCATTGCGGCACTCGTGTGGCATAAATATGTACTGTGGCACTTATGTGTGGCATAATTACATATTGGGCACTTTTGTGTGGTATAATTACATATTGGTCACTTATATGTGATATAACTACATATTGGGCACTTATGTGGCATTTTGTGAATGTGGCACTGATTTCTGGCATAAGCATGTATTAAGGGCTTAACTATGTGGCATATTATGTTTTAGGGGCACTGATGTGTAGCATATTACTGTCCTGAGCGTAGACACAAATGTTGTTCCCAAATTTTGGTTAAATACGTGTGAGTGAGGTTTTATCTAGATTGCTGTGGGAGCAGGGATGGCAAGGTTAATCTTTGCCTAGGGCGCCCTTGCACCGGCCCTGGAAGCAGCCTGCAGTGATGCTGCCAGTGCGACCAATGTTAGACACTGAGCCTGCGCTGGATTTCATGCAGCCCGACACTGGGGGACCTCCTTGCCCTGAAAAAGTCCCGGTGGTCCAATCTGCTCATGCAGTGTACCCCTTCTCCCCTCTGTTCACGGCTCACTAAGCCCCACCCCCTTACAGAAAGAGGCATGGTCACAGCACAGTCGGGCTCACCGGGAATTACCCGATTCCTCGGCAGCCCAGTCTGAGTCGGCACTTTGGTGTCACACCTTGGCTGGTGACACCTGGGTATGGCCCGCACACCCCTTGTGACGCCACTGCTGCACCATATAGTGCAATTTAGATGCTCTGCCACTTGTAGCAATTTCTGACCTACATCTTAATTAGACATCTGTGTTGCATTGTAGGTGCATCCAAAGTCACTTGGTGCTTGGGATAAGTATTTTTGTTGCAATAGAGTAGGTATAAAGTCACAGATTGAGCATGATGTTGCCTGGCAGGAGGCATGGCGTGGCTCACTCATATTGGTTCTTTTATCTTTTTTCCCAGGCTAGCATCTAAATCGCACACCACTGCTGCATGCAATGCTAGCGGCATTGTCCAGCGTACTCGTACATTGTACTTTTGTTGCATTAGTGATGCGACTAAGACACATATTTAGTATTGAACTGTATGGCGGTACACATGGTGTGGCTTAATGGCATAATCTGTGGCGCACAAATTGGGACAACAGATGTGTTCTCACACACCAAGCCTTAATACGACATGTGGCATGAGTGAGCATCTTATTTGCACTGCAAATGCAGCGAAACACCACTCAATCTGTACCAGAGCTGCAGGGCTGCAACTTTAACTACACAGTAATTTCTTTTAAATACAGTATGTACAAATTTGCAGATATAGCGGAACTTGGTGTGAGTAAAAGCCGCGACCCCTACATCACAGCACTTCATATTAGGGGTGTGCACCGGCCACTTTTCGTGTTTTGTGTTTTGGTTTTGGATCTGGATCTTTCTTCGTGTTTTGGATCTGGATTGGTTTTGCCAAAACCACCCTTCTGTGTTTTGGGTTCTGGGTTTTGTGTTTTGGATCTGTATTTTTTTGAAAAAAAGCATAAAAATAGCTAAAATCACAGAATTTGTAGGTTTTTCTGCTCCTATGCTATAATTAACCTCAATAACCTTAATTTCCACTCATTTCCAGTCTATTCTGAACACCTCACACCTCACAATAGTGTTTTTATGTCCAAAAGGTTGCACCGAGGTAGCTGGATGACTATGCTAAGCGACACAAGTGGGCGGCACAAACACGTGACCCATCTAGGCGTGAAACTGCAGTGGCAGACAGGATGGCAGTTTGAAAAACTAGGCCCCAAACTGTACATAATGCAAAGAAAAAAAAGAGGTGCAAGATGGAATTGTCCTTGGGCCCTCCCACCCACCCTTATGTTGTATAAACAGGACATGCACACTTTAACAAACCAATCATTTCAGCCCCAGGGTCTGCCACACAACTGTGGCTGAAATGATTGGTTCGTTTGGGCCCCCACAAAACAAGCTGGCAATTAATGTGTCCCTGCACAAACTGGCTCTACGGAGGCAAGATGTCATCCTCATCCTCCTCATCCACCGATTCCTCACCCTCTTCAGTGTGTACATCCTCATCCTCACAAAGTATTAACTCGTCCCCACTTGAATCCACCACCACAGGTCCCTCTGTACCTTCTGGAGGCTGGTCTCCCTGGAAGAGCTGATAATTCATTTTGATGAACATCATCTTCTCCACATTCTGTGGAAGCAACCTCCTACGCTTTTCGCTGACAAGGTTCCCGGCTGCACTAAACACTCTTTCGGAGTACACACAGGAGGGGGGGCAACTCAGGGAAAATAGAGCCAGTTTGTACAGGGGCCTCCAAATTGCCTCTTTTTCCTGCCAGTACAGGTATGGACTGTCTGACATGCCTACTTGGATGCTGTCACTGATGTAATCCTCCACCATTCTGTCAATGGTGACAGTATCATATGCAGTGAGAGTAGACATGTGAGAAATTGTTGCCAGGTCCTTCAGTCCGGACCAGATGTCCAAACTTGGTCCTGCCTGCCCTGCATCACCGCCAGCGGGTTGCTTAGGATACCTAAGTTTTTTCCTGGCAGCCCCAGTTGCGGGAGAAAATGAAGAAGGAGCCGTTGACGTGTCACGTTCCGCTTCAGCTGACAGAGTGTTCACCAGCAGGTCTTTGCACCTCTGCAGGCTTGTGTCGGCCGGAAAGAGAGACACCACATAGGCTTTAAACCTAGGATCGAGCACGGTGGCCAAAATGTAGTGGTCTGATTTCAACAGATTGACCACCCTGGAATCCTGGCAAAGCGAATGAAGGGCTTCATCCACAAGTCCCACATGCCGAGCGGAATCGCTCCGTCTTAGCTCCTCCTTCACTTTCTCCAGCTGCTTCTGCAAAAGCCTGATGAGGGGAATGACCTGACTCAAGCTGGCAGTGTCTGAACTGACTTCACGTGTGGCAAGTTCGAAGGGCTGGAGAACCTTGCACAACACGGAAATCATTCTCCACTGCGCTTGAGTCAGGTGCACACCCCCTCCTTTGCCTATGTCATAGGTGGATGTATAGGCTTGTATGGCCTTTTGCTGCTCCTCCATCCTCTGAAGCATATAGAGGGTTGAGTTCCACCGCGTCACAACCTCTTGCTTCAGGTGATGGCGGGGCAGGTTCAAGAGTGTTTGCTGGCGCTCCAGTCTTCGGCACGCAGTCGCTTAATGGCGAAAGTGGCCAGAAATTTTTCGGGCCACCCAAAGCGTCTCCTGCACGCCCTTGTCGCTTTTCAGAAAATTCTGCACCACCAAGTTTATTGTGTGAGCAAAACATGGGACGTGCTGGAATTTGCCCAGATGTAATGCCCGCACAATATTGGTGGCGTTGTCAGATATCACAAATCCCCAGGAGAGTCTAAGTGGGGTAAGCCACTGGGCGATGATTTCCCTCAGTTTCTCTAAGAGGTTGTCGGCGGTGTGCCTCTTACTGAAACCGGTGATACACAGCGTAGCCTGCCTTGTAACGAGCTGGCGTTTCTGAGATGCTGCTACTGGTGACGCTGCTGCTGTTGCTGCGTAAGGTGATACATCTACCCAGTGGGCTGTCACAGTCATATAGTCCTTAGTCTGCCCTGTTCCACTTGTCCACATGTCTGTGGTTAAGTGGACATAGTGTACAACGGCATTTTTCAGGACACTGAGGACACTTTTTCTGACGTTTCTGTACAGTCTCGGTATCGCCTGCCTAGTGAAGTGGAATCTAGACGGGATTTGGAACCGGGGACACACTACCTCCATCAATTGTCTAAATCCCACTGCACTAATGGCGGATACCGGACGCACGTCTAACACCAACATAGCAGTCAAGGCCTCAGTTATACGTTTTGCTTCAGGATGACTGCTGTCGTACTTCATCCTCCTCGCTAAGGACTGTTGGAGCGTCAATTGTTTAGTAAAAGTAGTGGTGTTCCTACTTCCTCTCTGGGATGATGAACGACTCCCAGCAGCAGCAACAGCAGCAGCGGCAGCAGTAGGCGTAGCAATGCAGAATCCTCCGGAGGAATCCCGGATAGGAGAGTCAGTCATGCCAGTGACATGGCCTACAGGACTACTTCCGATCCTGACTAAGGAGGAAATTGACGAGGAGGGAGTTGACGGTGTGGTTTGCAGGCGCTTGGATACAACAGGACAACGGGATTTAGGTGTCCCTGGACTGCTTACGGTCTTAGCCAAAGTTTCTGAACTTGACAGTAACTTTTTATGAACGCGCTGCAGGTGCCGTATAAGGGAGGATGTTCCTAGGTGGTTGACGTCCCTACCCCTACTTATTTCACCTTTACATATGGTACATATGGCAAGACAGTTGTTGTCCGGATTTGGATAGAAATATTGCCAGACCAAAGAGGTGGAATGTTTGGTCTTCTGCCCAGGCATGACCGTGATGGGCTTTTTCATCCCATGGACAACAACTGTCTCCCCCGGCGCCTGATTTAAACAAACCACATCACCATCAGAATCCTCCTTGCCAACTTCCTCCTCAGCGCCAGCTACACCAGTATCCTCATCCTGTTGTACTTCAACAGTGACATCTTCAATTTGCATATCAGCAAGTGGACTGTGGGTGCTCCTTTCAGCACTTGCAGGGGGCGTGCAAATGGTGGAAAGAGCCACCTCTTCCCGTCCAGTGCTGGGAAGGTCAGGCATCGCAACCACCACCACACTTGGACTCTCCTTGGGGATTTGTGATATCTTCTTAGAAAGCACAGTTCTTCGCTGTGCTTTTGCCAGCTTAACTCTTTTGATTTTTTTAGTGGGAGGAGGGCTTCCATCGTCATGTGAAGCTGAACCACTAGTCATGAACATACTAGGGATCGACCTTAGCCGTTCCTTGCCACTCCGTGTCGTAAATGGCATATTGGCAAGTTTACGTTTCTCTTCAGCTGATTTAAATGTCTTTTTCAAGGTCATTTTCCTGAACTTTGCCATTTGGGATTGTATGTGCCCTCTACTATGACATTGGGCATCGGCCTTGGCAGACGACGTTGATGGCATGTTATCGTCTATGTCATGACTAGTGGCAGCAGCTTCAGCACTAGGAGGAAGTGGTTCTTGATCTTTCTCTATTTTATTTTTATCGGAGAAAGTTTGGTCCTCCATTTATGTTATATCGATTTGATATATACGTGCGGCTAAACACAGAAAATAATTTTTTTTTTGGTTTGGACTGGAGTGTACTTTGGGGGTTACAGCACCCTTTAACGGTCAAGCCAGCCGGCCCTTATGACACAGGCGCACTCTTGGCACTACTTTGTTGATGCACGTGCGGCTACTGCGCACACAATTCACAAACACAGAAAATAATTTTTTTTTTGGTTTGGACTGGAGTGTACTTTCGGGGGTTACAGCACCCTTAACGGTCAAGCCAGCCGGCCCTTTACTTATGACACAGGCGCACTCTTGGCACTACTTTGTTGATGCACGTGCGGCTACTGCGCACACAATTCACAAACACAGAAAATAATTTTTTTTTTGGTTTGGACTGGAGTGTACTTTGGGGGTTACAGCACCCTTTAACGGTCAAGCCAGCCGGCCCTTATGACACAGGCGCACTCTTGGCACTACTTTGTTGATGCACGTGCGGCTACTGCGCACACAATTCACAAACACAGAAAATAATTTTTTTTTTGGTTTGGACTGGAGTGTACTTTCGGGGGTTACAGCACCCTTAACGGTCAAGCCAGCCGGCCCTTTACTTATGACACAGGCGCACGCTTGGCACTACTTTGTTGATGCACGTGCGGCTACTGCGCACACAATTCACAAACACAGAAAATTATTTTTTTTTTGGTTTGGACTGGAGTGTACTTTCGGGGGTTACAGCACCCTTAACGGTCAAGCCAGCCGGCCCTTTACTTATGACACAGGCGCACGCTTGGCACTACTTTGTTGATGCACGTGCGGCTACTGCGCACACAATTCACAAACACAGAAAATAATTTTTTTTTTGGTTTGGACTGGAGTGTACTTTCGGGGGTTACAGCACCCTTAACGGTCAAGCCAGCCGGTCCTTTACTTATGACACAGGCGCACGCTTGGCACTACTTTGTTGATGCACGTGCGGCTACTGCGCACACAATTCACAAACACAGAAAATAATTTTTTTTTGGTTTGGACTGGAGTGTACTTTCGGGGGTTACAGCACCCTTAACGGTCAAGCCAGCCGGCCCTTTACTTATGACACAGGCGCACGCTTGGCACTACTTTGTTGATGCACGTGCGGCTACTGCGCACACAATTCACAAACACAGAAAATATTTTTTTTTTGGTTTGGACTGGAGTGTACTTTCGGGGGTTACAGCACCCTTAACGGTCAAGCCAGCCGGCCCTTTACTTATGACACAGGCGCACGCTTGGCACTACTTTGTTGATGCACGTGCGGCTACTGCGCACACAATTCACAAACACAGAAAATATATTATTTTTTTAGCACTTGGGGGGAGCACCCCTGATGGACAGAGCACCCCCTGGACAACACTGCAGCACTCCTTTAGGACTGGGACACTGCACAGGACTTTGGAGTGGACACAGCCCCTATGGAGAACTGACTGCACAACACAGTCCAGCCAGCCCCTATGGACTTTGAAGTAGTGGACACAGCCCCTATTAACAACAGCAGCACAGCACAACACAGCCAGCCCCTATGGACTTTGAAGTAGTGGACAACAGCAGCACTACACTACACTACACTACACAGCCCTAACTCCCACCCTCCCTCTTCACTGTCCACAGCCGAGTGAGAAAATGGCGCCGACGTGGGTACCTTATATAGGATCCAAAACCCGCGAGACTCGGAAGGCGGGATGATGACGTTTTGCCTCGATTTCAGATCCGAGTCAGGCGGGAAAAGTCGAGCCTGATTCGGATCGGACTCGGATCGGGGGGGCTCGGGGGGGTTCGGATTTCAGAAATCCGAACCCGCTCACCCCTACTTCATATACAGATTCAGCCTTATTTGAAAATGGGATAGTATGGCCCCTTTTGTAATTATGGTAGTGTTCTCTTTTCACAATAATCAAGATATCTTATTACCAGTAGAAGATTTACCGCTAGTCAACCCAGATGGCTGCTTAGGGCCCGGCGAGTCCCAGGGGGCCCAACGACAGTGTCGAATCAAGGAAGACATTTCTAATTTCCAGCGGACCGGGAGCTCCGCTGGAAATGTCCGAGTGGTAGGCTGGCCTAGTTCCGGGCCCCTGGGCAAGCTGTGATTAGACAGCTGCTGGGTGCCAGCTCCAGCGCACACCTGAATGCCTGTGTTATGCGTGCGACCTGTCATGATGCATACGCGTATGACATCACACAGTGACAGGAGCAAGCCCAGAGGGGATCGGAGAGGGTGAGTCTGAGCCCTGAGTTATGTGCTTCTGATGTAGCGTTTGCTAGGCTGCTTCTGCTTGCAGTGTTTGAGTACCTTAGTATGCCAGCCATCTGCTACAAACTGGGGTGTGTGGGAGGAGGTGGCACATAAACTGACTGAGCCAGCCTGGCTCTGATTGCTACAAATGGGGGGCCATACACTGAGCCCAGGGCCGGACTGGGACTAAAAATAGGCCCTGGCATTTAAAGAACGTACAGGCCCACATTGGTGTCAGCGTCTGGTTCCTGGCATAGACTCCTATTCATGAAGACACTTAACACAGGAGATATGACTGATATCTCCTGGTTAAGTCCGCCTGCGTTAATTTCCACACTCCCCATACATTAGTTACTGTGTTCTGCCTGGAGAGCACATTGTCAGAACAGCAGACGGAGCCAGAAGCGGCTGCAGTGGGCAGGTAAGGCGGGGAGCGCGGGGGGGGAACACAGAGTTACCGCAGCTGTAGGCAGTGCTGCGCATTCGCTGCTTTTACGGATGTAACAGCGCATGCGCAGCACGGATTCCAGCTGCGGTAAGTTAGTGTAGATAGGGAAAACTATCTATTTCTTGAAAAGCTGTCATCGCAAAAATGACAGCTTTTCGAAATAGATAGTTATGGGGAGGAGGGATGATGAATTCATATGGTAATTAGGTAGAACTCCATGCGATTAATTACGTCCAGAGAATTTTAGTTATGATAAATAGGCCCCTTAGTAACAACATTATCTTAGTTAACAGGATGCGCTAAAAACTTCAAAAGCCAATTCTTAAGGTGGGTAGACATTGGATGATATGTCGTCTAATCCGGTGGATCGGGCCGACATATCGTCCACATCAGCAAATGTGTGCCCACTATGGATGACCATGCATGCTCCAGGTCATCCATTGGGGTCATGCCATCCACCTGCATGTAGGGCTGATGGACCCATGTGCCGACGCCAGATAAGTGACTGGAGGCAGTGCCCAACATATAGGGGGCCTTCGGGCACTGGATCATGTAATGTGTACCGCACGCCCAATATGTCAGACCGTTAGGTGTCGCATCACTGGGTACACACATAGGTAAGTGTGTTCTAAGCTTTCCAGTGATACCTGACAGCCATTGGATATACTGCATTTTATTGTTCTTGGTTAATATTGTATGAATTTTTTCTAACATTTCTGGGTTATCGTGTGAAGTTTACATACTCAAACTATTATGTGGCTTTTACTCTTCCACTTATAAGTTTTATCTTATATGTATAGAGTGCCAACACATTCCTCATTACTGTACATGGGAGATGAAATATTTTGCTTATATTGGCACTACTATTTGGCAGATTTTGAACCACATGAAAAATCAGATCCTTACTTTCTATGGCTCAAGTATTTTATTGGAATATAAATTTCACAGGGGTTAGACTGCAGTAGACAGTTATGTCCTAATAGAAATCAAATAAAAAATATTTAAGTTGAAATTGTTGTATGCACTCTAGAAATGGAATCGATATGATATCCTGACAGTTGGGATGCCGGCTGTCAATAGACTGACAGCGGCATCCCGACGCCTACAATCCCAACAGGGGAACAATAAGTATTATTTCCCTGCCCTATTCACCCCCTAATCCTCCTTTCCTGCACCCTAACACTAAACCTCTCTTCCCCGCACCCTAACCCTCCCAGTAAGTGCCTAAACCTAACCCTTTCCCTTAATGCCTGACCCTAACCTCCCCCCGATGGTGCCTAACCCTAACCTCGCCTGTCTGGAGCCTAACCCTAACCTTCCCCCTCCCGCAGCCTAACCCTATCTCCCCCCGGGGTGCCTAAACCTAACCCGCAGCTAACACCTACCCGGCCCCACTATACTTACGATTGTATTGTCGACATTTTGAATTTTGGGATTTATGTTTCTACATCAGGATTTTGACCGTGTCGGGACTCTTGCCCAGTCCGTATTTGCTGTTGTCGGCATTCTGTTTTTGTCGGTATTACAGTTGCCAGTGTACGTTCCATGACGGTATTTTGGTTTTCGGGATTTTGTTGTTGGCATTATGTCTGTCAGTCTTTGTTTCGCCAGCATATTGACTACATCCCCATGCAGCCTTAGTGTAACACACAGAATACACAAAATGGAAGTTGCTCTATTTATAGGCTGAGATAGGTTTGGAAGGGAGGGGCTATCTAGACAAGACAATCACAATATTTTCCCCCAGCACACCTCCATAAGCCTTTAAAGTAGGTAGCATTATATGGGGGAGATGTACTTAGTCTTAGTCTTGAGATGTATATGGGGGAGATGTACTTAGTCTTCGAGAGTGCTAAGTGGAGAGATTTAAAGCACCAACCAATCAGCTCCTAACTGACATATTTCAAACACAGGGGGTGATTCAGCAGCGGATGGAATTGCAAAGTCGCAATCTGTGTTCAGCCAGTGCTGTGATCGGAGCCTGTGTAATGCGCTCTCCGCGCTTTACACAGGCTCCGATCACAGCACAGGCTGAACACAGGCTGCTCAGCTCAGTGCATGATGCGGACTGTCTGTGCTAGGGGGGGGCGATTGCTCCACTCCTTAGGATCAACCAGTGGGGGCCATTGTGTGTCGGGGGGGTTGGAGTGGTGCACTAAAGAAATTCTTGCACTCGATGAGAGCAGACCTGGGGCTGGTCCTGCATAGAGGCTGTTTAGTAAGCATATGATCACTTAAACAATTTATATAAAGATATGTTTTGCTATTATGTGAGTGGTGGTCAGCAGGGGCAGATTGGCCATAACATTTATTTATTCCCGGTGGGCCGATGAGCCTGTGGGGCTGCCTATCGGCAAAGTTCCTTTTTTTTTTACATCATTTTTTTTGCCACTTCCTGCTCTTGGATTAAGTGATCATACCCGTTTAGTTCTCCTCCACTCAGGGCCCACTCTCTCTTCCTACCAGTCACCCCTGATGCCTTTCTCTGGTCCACTTTGCCCCGTGGCCACCTCTATGCACCTAGTGGACGGCACCAACATGGAGCTGGAGCATGCCAGCTAGAGGTCTCTTACCTGCACTGCTGTGGACCTGCCGGACTGACTGCCTCTACCAATGCATGGTCCTGGTGAGTGAAAGGAACTTTGTCATGTTCCCTGTACCGTCTGACACCTGCGGCCTTCTGCTGCTGTGTAGGCAGGGGCCGCTGCAGTGTCACGGCAGTGATTATCTTTGTAGGGTGTTGACAGCTAGTCACTGCTCTCTGCCTGTGTCTGACCCCGCTGCCTTCACGCTGTTGCGTGGACCTGCATGGGCGTGCGACTCCATTTGCACCCTGCCTGCTGGTGTGGAGCCCGGCTGACTCCTGTCATCGCTGCCTGTGTGTGCTGATCTCCCCTCTGGTCTCCTGCTGCTCTGCACATATCTGTCTAGTCTCTGAGCACTACGTTGGTTCACTCTCTGGCCATTTCCATCATGCCTATTGCTGCTGCTGCTGTGGGATTTCGGCATTTGACTCCTGCAGTGCCCTTATATTTTGAGATACCAGGGACGCTGTTCATGCCTGGTGCCTGGAGCTGTGATCCTGCACCACCCCTAAGGTAATGTTTAACTTCCTCCCTGTAACTTCCCATCCTCTGTGTGCAACTCCTATTGGGGGAGATGTAAGAAGCCCAGAAGCGGTATCAGCGCACGTTAGGTGCACGATGATACCGCTTCTCCCCGATGTATGATCTGGGGTCTGGGCGGTAAATGACAGGGGCGCTATGCCGATAGCCTGGGCCATGTACGAACGGTCAGATCGCCTGACCGTTCGGCCCACTGTAGCTGTCTTTATCGACAGCTGCAGCCTGGTGCTGCCTTATCTCCACAGCAGGGACAGCGCTATCCCTGCTGCTGGCTCCAGGCTGCACTCAGAGATCTCGCGATACTTGTGAGATCCCGTGCATGCTCAGTGGAGCTGGCCTCGACAGAGACACAGGGCATCAGCACTAGGCTGATGCGCTGTGGTCTCTAGCGGGTAGAGCCGGAGGGGGAAGTTAACGCTCCCCCTCTGCGGCCAATGAGATGTTCTTACATCTCATCGGTAGTGCTTCCTGCTTCGTCTCGGTAAAGAGGCAAAGCGGGAAGCGTTATAGCAGCACGTTAAGTGCCGCTATCATACATCTACCCCATTGTGTCTACCCATCACTGACATCCAGCTAGTGCCTCCCTGCAACTGTCCCCTTTCACCCTGAATATGCCCTCTCCAACAGCTACCCCTGCACCTTGAACTTGAAACTGCCTTCCCTACAACTGACACCTCTGCATCTTCCATCTCTGCACCCTGTAACTGCCCACCCCTGCTATATGCACCTACCACCATTGCACCCAGTACCTTCCACCCCTGCACCTGCCCACCTCTGCCCCTCTACCGTACACCTCTGCACCCAGTAACTGCACGCCCCTGCAATATGCTCTTTTCACCCCTGCACTCTTTACCTTCCACCTCTGCACCCTGCATCTTCTGCCCCTACACCCTGTTATTTCCACCACTGCACCTCTCACCACAGCACCCTGTAACTACCACTCCTGGAACCTGTAACTGCCTCCCTGCCACTACTGCACCTCCCACTACCGCAGAGTGTAACTGTTCCCCTGCAACTAAAACCCCCATTCCCTCTAACGGCAACCCCTGCTCCCTGTAACTACCCTCCTTCAACTGCCTTCCTCCTGCTCCCTGTAACTGCCCCTCCTCTGTGTGTGTCCCTTGCTATCCTGTCTCTGGGAGGAATTGCAGATATCCCCTCCCTGCAGCCGCTGACATTTGAGGATGCCCAGGGCCGGATTAAGGTCTGTGGTGGCCTCTATGCAACAAACGTGGGGGCCCCTATTAAGTGTGACGAACTGGGGGTACGCGCATTGGGGGCCCCAGTAGTGTCAGTGCCCCATATGCAGTGCACCCAGTAGTAGTACCCCTTATGCAGTTTCCCCTATGCAATACTCCCATTAGTAGTGTCCCCTGTAGTAATGCCCCCTGTGGTAGTGTCCCCAATAGTAATGCCCCCTGTATAACTACCCCCAGTAGTAATACCCCTGTAGTTGTGCCCCTAATAATAATTCCCCCTGTGTGTGCCCTAGTAGTAATGCCTCCCGTAGTCATGCCCCCAGTAGTCATACCCACTGTGGTAGTGGCCCTTGTAGTAGTGCCCCCTGTGGTAGTGCCCCAGTAGTAATGCCCCGCCTTCAAATAGTAGAGCCCCCAATAGTAATGCCCCCAGAAGTAGTGCCCCCAATAGTAATGCCCCCTGAGTAATGCCCCCCCTGAGTAATGCCCCCAGTAGAAATGCCCCTCCCCTGAGTAATGCCCCCAGTAGTAATTTACCCCCCTGAGTAATACCCCCAGTAGTAATACCACCCCCGAGTAATGCCCCCAGTAGAAAAGCCGCTTGCACTGTAAAAAAAAAAAAAAAGAAGCTAATACTTACCTTAAGCCCCGCTGCCGTCCACGTCCAGTCCGCCCGGCTGCTCCTTTACACTATGGGAGAGACGTCATGATGTCTCTTCCATAGTGCACTGAGGGCCTGATTCAGACCTGGTCGCAAGCGCTGAGCGCTCGCAACCGGGTCGATGGTGGCCCAGAGCGCATGCACACGACGGAGCCGGCTCCTTCGTGCACATGTGTGAGACCTGGATAGCGACGGGTAATCCGGGTCTCGTACCAAAGGTGGGCGGGGCAGGGCAGTGGCTGCCCAAACGGAGGCGTTCCCATGTCTTGACCATCGCGACCATCTTCCTGGCCGCTCGCTATAGCTGTGGGTGGTCACCCACAGCTATGCGAGCGGCCAGGAGGCCGTTCTAAAAAAATAATAGCCCGGCCCTGATTCAGAGCGAGCGCTCTGTCAGAGCATCTGACTCTGAATCAGGGCTTGAGTGAGCCGGAAGCCGGAGCTCACGAACGAGCTCCAGTCTCCGGCCCCAGCTGCCACTGCGGGGAAGGAGCCGGGCGCCCGCTGGTTGCAATCTCAGCGGTTCCTGGCAAATAATGCCTCCCTGCGGCGCCAGGGTTAAGTTGGCTGGAGGAGGCGGAACTGGTTCCGTCTTCTCTGGTTCACGTTAACCCCGATGGGTGTGGGGGCCCTTCAGGTGTGGGGCCCCAGGGACGATCGCCCCTGCCCCCCCCCCCTGTTAATCCGGCCCTGCGGACGCCCATGCATGCTCCCAGAGATATATAGGGTGGGAGTGGACGGAGAGCTTTCAGCAACTCCTTCCTTCACTGCTTGGCAGTGGCGTAACTAAGGTATGTGGAGCCCAGGGCATATTTACAAATGGAGCCCCCCCACCATGGGCGTGGTCGCAAGGGGCGTGGCCACTGAAAAATGGGGCGTGTCAACATGACACACGCTCCTTTCTTGTCACTGGGAACATTTCTTTCCATATGCACCTTAATGCAGTGCCCCTTATACAGTCCCCACTATGCAGTGCCCCTAGTAGTGGTCCCCCTTATGCAGGCCCCCAGTAGTACCCCTTATACAGTACTCCCAGTATACAATGCCCCCAGTAGTGGTCCCTCTTATGCAGGCCCCCAGTAGTGCCCCTTATACAGTACCCCCAGTAGTGGTTCCCCTTATACAGGCCCCCAGTAACGGTCCCCCATATGCAGTACCCCTTACACAGTGCCCCCTGTAGTGGTCTTGCTTATGCAGCCCCCCATTAGTTCCCCTTATACGGAACCCCCAGTAGTGATCCCCCATATGCAGTGCCCTTTATACAGTGCCCCCAGTAGTGTTCCCCCCTTATGCAGGCCCCCAGTAGTGTCCCTTATACAGTGCCCCCAGTAGTTGTCCCCCTTATGCAGGCCCGCAGTAGTTATCCCCCCTATGCAGTGCTCCCTGTAGTGGTCCCCCCAGTAGTAAGCCCCTTATATAGTGCCCCCAGTAGTAGTCCCTCCTATACAGTGCCCTTTATATATTGCCCCCAGTAGGAGTCCCCCTTGATGCAGTGCCCCCAGTAGTAGTTCCCCCCAGTAGTAGTCCCCAGTAGTGGTCCCCCCAATGCAGTGCCCCCAGTAGTAGTCCCCCCTATACAGTGCCCTTTATATAGTGCCCCCAGTAGGAGTCCTCCCTTGATGCAGTGCCCCCAGTAGTAGTCGCCCCTATACAGTGCCCTTTATATAGTGCCACCAGTAGGAGTCCCCCTTGATGCAGTGCCCCCAGTAGTGGTCCCCCATGATGCAGTGCCCCCAGTAGTGGTCCCCTCCTTAGTAATAGCCCACCCCCTCAAGCAGTACCCCCAGTATAAGTGCCCCCGAGACAAATACACACTGAAAATGAAAAAAAAAAGAAAAAAAAAAACTTACCTGAATCCACGCTCCATCTCCTGCCGCCGTCCGCACGTCAGTCCTCCCGGGCCGGCGCGCTCTGCATTATGGGAGAGACGTCATGACTTCTATTCCATTACCTACTGTAGGAGCGCAAGGGAGCCAGGTCTTGCAGTGGGCACTGCAGCAGTCAATGAGAGTCTATCTGACTCTCATTGGCTGCTGTTTAACAAACACATCTCTGCCAGCGCTGGCGGAGATGTGTGTGCAGCAGCCGCCAATGTCTGACTCATTGGCTGCTGATTAACACACACATCGCCGCCGCGCTGGCGGCGATGTGTGTGTTAGAATTCACAGAATGAGCCCGCCTGCCAACCTCCTCCTGGCGCTATTGGGCAAGCACTCAGGGGGAGGGAAGGGGCTCGGCTGTGCAGCACAGGACCGGCGCTGGGAAGCCTAGCGCCGGTCCTGTGTAAATGTGTAGTGCTGACCGCACTCACTGCAGTCGGCACTACACTGGCTATCTAGGACGGGCCGGTACTGTGGCCGGCACCGCCCGACCCCCCTGCGCGCCCCCGGTCCCACGGCGCCCAGGGCATGTGCCCTGCTCGACCTGCCCTAGTTACACCACTGCTGCTTGGCCTGCCATTTTATTGTACTAATACAATTGGGTCTTTATTCTATTAAATCACTTGATAAAATACTTTATTTAATGATTAAAAATTTCAAGCTTTTTAACTTTTGCAAATCTGCAGGGGTTTTATGGTCAGCTTTTATACTTTTCTATTGGCCAAGAGGAAAGTTACAAACTGTTCCTTATTTTTGGGCTTTAAGGTGCATTTTTGTTGTAATACAATAGCATGGCCCTCCTTATGGTTTATGCCATATCAGCCAATCCGATATTTGCGTTTTCATTGTAACATCCACCCGCAGAGTGATGCTCTGAATTTTGTTCAATGGATGGAACAGTGGGCCTGATTCAGAGCCGGACGCTATTTGCACTCGCTCGTCCAGAAAAAGGGGCTGGCTATTTAAATGAACCGTTCGCTCTTTGCGGTCTGTTCACGCCTCTATGTCTGAACGAGCGAACAAAACATGCGAACGTAATTTTGTAATTTTGCGTATTACAGTCCGTACGCATGCGCAGTTGTGCGAACATCGCTCGGAACGAACGAGCGGCCACTTACGAGCGGCTCTGAATCAGGCCCAGAGATAGATTAGATAGATCGATCGATCTATCTATGATATTGATGTATTAATCCTGTCTATTTTAATGTTAATTCCACCTACAGTTGATTTGGAGTCGCCCGCTTGGGGCCACTTCTAGAAATTATTCCAGGGCCACTTTTAGTTCCCAATCCACCCCTGGTGATCAGAGCCAGTGTTACCATTAGGTAGCTGCCTGGAAGGCGCCGCTGAGTCCACAAAAAGCAAAAAGAAAGATGTCTCTTTCAGTCCCACCTGGGACTACTGATGACCAAGACTTAGGGGTCTATTTACTAAGGGGAGAAAAGGGGGAAAAACGCTAAAGGCAGAGAAAATCCCTGTACATACCGCTTCTCAGTATGTACTAAAGGGATTTTCTCTGCCTGTAGCCTGCCAGCGCTAAGTGCAGGCTACAATATCACACTGGACCTGGGGCACTTAGCGCTGCCATAAACACCAATGGCAGCACTAAGTCTCCCAGGTATTACTAAGAGGAGATGTCACTTACCGTCTGCTGACTCCAGCGCTGATATCGCCTCCTATAGCTGCCGTTATCTGCTTCTCTTGACTGGAGAAGCAGGACTTCAGCTGTGTCAGGTTGGCCGTTTTTAAATAAAGTTTGTTGGAAAAAAAAAAGTCGCTGCTGCTGCCGGACGGAGCCTGGAGATGGTGAGTAACACAGGGCTTTCAGGGGAAGGGAGTGTTAGCTGTTACCGCCGGGCGGGTGACTTAACGTTCACCCTCCTCGGCTGGTCTATCTTTAGTAACTGCTCCGTTAGCCAGCTCCTGCTTTGCAGCAGTAACAGGCGAAGCAGGAGTGGCATTAATGCAGCGTCTTAGTAAATAGACCCCTTAGGAATTCTGCTGTCCCAGCACTGTAAGTAATGTATCTTCTCTCACATTTTTAAACTCAGCAAATGTAATAAAGACACAGAACATACAAACTTGCATGTTTTTCAGACTCAACAAACTCTCAAGATTTAAACTCTCTTCCAGGTGTTTCCTGTTTTGAAAATATAACTCGATCATTGATTAGTGTGAGAGTTTTACTGCTAAACTCTCACATTCTCTAACCTCTCACCCTATTAAATTGGTTAGAGCGTGAGAGAGTCACTATGATTGGTTAGCTGTGGCTAGATCTAACATGGGGTCTTGTGCAAAGACCCTCACTGTATCAATGAAGTGCAATGATATATTCATACATTGTACCAATGAACCTCATAGACAGTGTAAAGAGCATAAATATATATTTTACATGTGTTATGATGCAGCAGCACACTTGAGACACCATGCATCATAATCAACTTAAAGATGATGAATGGCATTTTAGTTCTTTTTAAAAAAAAAAAAATTAAGTAATACATTTACATAAAATGGCCCCCCAACAAAAGAATTGATGCATCACCAGCACTCATAGCCGGGGCTGGGGTTGAACTTCCGAAATACTGAAAGCTCTAGGGTTCATCACAACACCCGTGGTTGTCACGTGTTGGCAGACATACTGTCGAACAAGTTCTCTGGCAAATAAATCTACTAATATTTGATGAGCACATTGCTGACAAAGGTATCAAATTCAAGAAGGAAATGCATAAATACTTCTTTGCAGAGAAGTTAAAAATATACAAGTACATACAGTACTGCTAAACTTACCTGGTTGAAGGCTGTTGAAAAATATACACATTTGTTTCTGAGGAGGGGAAGATAACATTAATATAGAAATGGTAAAACATATGACTTCCAGTATAGCTTGCAGTGATGAACAGGCATGTCCTTAATACAAAATAATGTGTTCAGACTAATCAGTCGTATGTGTCCACACTGAAAAGACAGTGATTGTAATGTGATTAACTGGGGGCAATTTTTTTAAGCTGTAGAAACTTAAACATTTTTAGTGAACTGTTGATTGCCACACACAATACTGTATATTTAATATTTACAATGCCTATCAATAAAAGTGTAATGGTATTTATTGTAAGAACTGTTCTTATATTTTCCAAATTTACAACACATCTATAGAATAAATGAAGTAAAAATGGAAACCCTTTTAACAGGTATAATTTCAATGACTGCTATACAGGTGCATCCTAGTTTTTGCCAAATACAAAAGAAGGCATACTAGTGATCACCCTATAATACAGAGAGCATCCTAGAGATCACTATACAGTGCAGAGGACATCCTAGTGACCATTATTCAGTACAGAGAGCATCCTAGTAAGAAAAACCTTCCCAGGTTTTGTTCCAATTTTAATGCAGTGATCTCCAGTATATTTTCAATGTGCAAAGACAGTATCAGGGCTGGTGCTGATAATAGTAAAACATTTGTCATTGTAAATTACAGGTTATTTCTCATCCTCTGTTAGGATGGATCTATCACTCAGGATATCTCTTGGCTATGGCTGATGCTTCCACCAAGATGTCTCACTCATCTCTTTCTCAGGTGTTCTCTTGTGTTGTAATCCAGAAATGATTGCTGGAAGTTATGCAAAATTATTGTTGATGATATATTAATCTGGGGTTGCTAAATGGAAGATCCTAATTATTATTATCCTTTATTTATATGGTGCCACAAGTGTTCTGCAGCGCCTTACAGAGTACATAAACTAATAAGTGAACAAGAAACAAGTAACTTACAGCACATTACAGTGCAGGACAAGGTTTATTTACATTGTTGCAATAGCAATTAAAACACTCACAATAAGCAGCAGGGAGTTAGCAGTCAAGTGTTAGGTGCCCTTGTGGGGAGTAAGGAGTAGAATAAAATGTAAAGAGGGATGAGGTCCCTGCACATGAGAGTTTACATTCTAAAGGGGAGGGGCAGACAGACAGGCATGACACAGAAAGGGTAGATAGAGAGGAAAGAGCATGAAGGGGGTTAGGATGAGAGCTGGAAGATCTTGATGAAGTAGTGGGTCTTGAGAGAGCCCGTTTCAAGATTTGTAGAGAGGTGGAGCGTTTGATTGGGAGAGGGAGAGAGTTCCAAAAGCAGGGAACAGCACAGGCAAAATCTTGGAGGCGGAGTTGAGTGCAGTGGATGGGTGGGAGTGTGAAGGGAGATGAGGTCAGAAATGTACTGTAAGTGGGAGAGGATTTGGTGAGGGCTTTGTAGGCGAGTGTAAGAACCTTGAATTGGCATCTGAAGGGAAAGGGGAGCCAGTGTAGGGCTTGAAGGAGATGGGAAGCAGATGTAGAACATCTGGAGAGGAAGATGAGCCAAGTAGCAGCATTGAGGACCAATTGTAGTGGAGGGAGGTGGGAGACTGGGAGGCCAGCTAGGAGAAGGTTACAGTAGCCCAATCTGGAGATGACCAGCGAGTGGGTGAGGGTTTTAGTAGCATCAGGGGTGAGGAAGGGTCTAATCCTGGAGATATTTTTTGGTGGATACGGCAGAACTGTGAGAGGTGTGTAGTTTAAAGGAGAATGAGGAGTCAAGGATAACTCCAAGACAGAGCACTTTGGGGCTAGAGGAGATAGTTGGGCCATCAATAGATAATAAAATTGTGGGAAGTGAGGTAATGGAAGAGGGTGGGAAGATGATCAGCTCAGTCTTAAGCTGGGCATCCACTATACAATTTTCTGTCAGATATCTGTCCAATCTGGCTGGTTGGAATGAAAAACCTGGTAATATATGGGAGCAAATGACAATTGTCCATTTGCTCACAAACACTGGAAAATAGCCAAAAATGGTTGTTTAGACAAATTGATTAAAACCATTTAAAACAATTTTGTTTGTCCTTTTTTCAGTGTTTAAAACCACTGTCATTTGCTCCCATACATTACCAGGTTTTCATTCCAACCAGCCAGATTGGACAGATATCTGACAGAAAATTGTATAGTGGATGCCCAGCTTGAGACATGTTAAGTTTAAGAAAGCGCTGGGATATCCAGGAAGGGATAGCAGTTGGAGATACGGGTAAGGAGCGAGGGGTAGAGGTCAGGGGTGGAAAGATAGATTTGAGTATCATCAGCATAGAGATGATATTGGAGGTCAAAAGAGTTGATGATTTCACCTAAAGAGGACATATATAGGGAGAACAGGAGAGGTCCAAGAACAGAACCTTGGGGAACTCCTACTGTTAGTGGAATTGGGGGGGGAAGGAGTCATGAGAGGTGACAGAGAAGGAATGATCAGATAGGTAGGAGGAAAGCCAGGAGGGGGCAGTGCCATGTAGACCAAGAGAGTGAAGGATTTTCAGGAGGAGAGGGTGGTCTACAGTGTCAAATGCAGCAGAGAGATCAAGGAGACTGAGCAGAGAGTAGTGGCCCTTGGATTTGGCATCAAGGAGGTCATTGCATACTTTTGTAAGGGCAGTTTCAGTGGAGTGGAGAAATGGAAGCCAGATTGAAATGAGTCAAGGAGGGAGAGAGGAAAGAAAGGTGGTTGGAAACAATACGCTCAAGGAGTTTGGAAACAAAAGGGAGGAGAGAGATGGGTCAGTAGTTGGAGAGTATGTTGGGATCAAGGGTAGGTTTTTTAAGAATGAGGGAGACAAGGGTATGTTTGAATGCAGAAGGGACAGTGCCAGAGGATAGGGAGAGATTGAGGAGGTGGGCAAGATGGGAACAGGCAGAAAGAGACCGGTAACAGAGGAGACGCGAAGAGATTGGGTCAAGAGGGAAGGTGGAAGGAGGGGGGGACTGGATGAGGGCCATGACTTCCTCTCCAGAAACAGGGGAGAAAGATGTTAGTTGGTGAGACAGATGGGGAGGGGTGGTCAGGGAAAGGAGGGGCAGAATGTTGAGGGTCTGATGGGATATGATATCCTCATGTATGGAGACAACTTTAGATGTAAAGTAGGTGGCAAAGTCAAGGGCAGACAGCGAGGAGGGGAAGGGCAGAGGAGGGAGTTGAAAGTGGCAAAGAGACTCCAAGGTTTGAGGACTGGGATGAGGTTCTTAAAATATGATTGTTTGGAGAGTGACAGGACAGCACTGTAGGATGAGAGAATAAATTTGAAATGGAGGAAGTCTGCCCTAGAGCGTGATTTCCTCCACTGACGCTATTCATGAACACTTTTGCACTTATCTGGTGTATTTGGAATGCCAGGGTTGTGGTGTGGATCTGTGAGGGTGAGTAGTTATTGCTGGAGCAACAGAGTCAGGACAGGAGAGAGAAAGGATAGAGGAAAGAAGCGAGTCAATCAGGGAGGAAAAAGCAACAGTGTCAATAGCCTCAATGTTATGCTTAGTAATGGTAGTCTTAGGAGGTAGAGGAGGGGAAGGAGAGAGAGATAAGTTAAAAGAGAGAAAGTGATGGTCAGAGAGGGGGAATAGGGAATTGGAGTAATCAGAAATATCACAATGGTGAGTAAAGACCAGGTCAAGTGAGTGCCCACTCACATGGGAGGGTGATGAGGTCCATTGGGTGAGACCAAATGAAGAGGTGAGGGTAAGGAGTTCAAAGGCAGAGGATTCTGTGGGATTGTCAGTAAGAATATTAAAATCATCTAGGGCAATGGAGGGAAGATCTGAGGAGAGGAAGTGAGGGAGCCAGGAAGCAAAGTTGTCAAGGAATTTGGAGGGAGGGCAAGGGGGATGGTAAATGACAGATACGATGAGGTTTAATGGTTGGAGAGGCGTATAGCATGAACCTCAAATGTGGGGAATGTGTGATGGTTCAGAGGGATTTAGCTGGTAGAGATAACTGGTGGAGAGAAGGACCCAAATACCACCACCATGGCGACCCCCATGCCGGGGGTGGGGGGTGGAGGGGTGGAGAAGGAGAGGCCCTCAGAGAAGAGAGCAGCAGGAGAAGTGGTGTCAGAGTGTGAAATCCAGGTTTTAGTAATGGTTAG
The DNA here is from genome assembly GCA_031769625.1 of Taudactylus pleione. Classification (NCBI taxonomy): domain Eukaryota; kingdom Metazoa; phylum Chordata; class Amphibia; order Anura; family Myobatrachidae; genus Taudactylus; species Taudactylus pleione. The sequence continues at coordinate 3,825,889 of JAUIMM010000024.1, read as the reverse complement.
GAGATGTAGGGAGTTGGAGATAAAAAGGTCATGGATGGGGACCAGTTTATTGCAGACTGACCTGGCATTCCAGAGGGTACAGGATAGAGACATAGCATTTGTGGAAGAGATATGAATAAGATTATTAGTGTTGCTGTAACATGGAGATGGGATTAATTTGGGGGGCCGATATGAATAGAGTTTAGCGATGGTGCGGCACCTGAGCTAGAAAGGGAACCTGTAGGTGGTGAGCAGGGATGGAGATGTGGATGGCAGTGGGATGAAGTGACAGAGAGAGGAGTGTAGGAGAAGGGTTTAGCGGTGGTGTAGTAGGACAAAGGGGGGTACAACAGGATGAAAGTGGAGTAATGGGAGAGGAGGGAAGAGTAGGCAGACAGAGGAGGGGGGAGCAGGAGGTGGAAGAGACAAGGGGGAAAGGATAAAGGTGGAAGCAGGGGGCAGAGCAGAGGATTAGGTAGAGACTGAGTGAAGGAGGGAGTTGAAGAAAACCTTGTCATGGTGTTGATAAGTAAACTAGACGGATGAAAATTGGAAATATAAATGAAATATGAATGCAAGAGATTTGCAGAAATGCAAGTGAAAGAACAGTGTTGGTAAATATGTGTGCACATTAACACAAGATTGTTATTGATTGGAATAAATGTGGGGATCTAATGTGTGCAGATTTTGAATAATAACGTAGACTGTAAGCAGATAAAGGATGTGAGGCTAGGCAAGAGATCTAAGACAAAAGACAGTATTTCCAAGTGGAAAGAGGCAAACGGACATGGACCCCAATACGGTATGCATTGAGATATAAGTGAAAATCAGAAGGCCAGCATTATTAATAGCAATAGAAGTGTTGAGTTCTTACCGCAACCGTTCAGGGAGTCCAGTTGTAACAGTCCTGGATATGTAGACAGCCGAGGTTTGTTGTGATGAGTTTTTGAATTACAATTCTTTGTTATGTTTGTCCTAATATCGAGTGGATTGTTGAAAGATGGAACTTAGAGTATTCTCCTTCTGTTTATCTTTGGTTTAACACAGGTATAATGCTACAGTTTAGCACTTAAAAAAAATGCACTTTGAAAAAATGCACCAGAGCTAAAACCCATGTCATTGCAGGGTTAACCCGGGTAGCTCCTTGGTGTAAAAGGGGACTGGGTTGGATTCCCGGATGGAGTGACGCGCAATCCAACCCAGGTAACTTGCAGGGTTTTACCCGAGAATAACCCATGAAACCTTGCAGTGCAAACGGCGCAATACGGGTCACGATGACCTGGATAGTGCCACATGCCTGCTGATTGGCCGGCGTCAGTGGTGCTTGGAGATGATATCATCTCCAAGCATCCACTTCAACGCCGGAAAAGCTGGGTCACTGCAGACCTGGCTCCGGTGTGAACGGCGCCGACTTGAGAATATCCTGGGAAGGCGCCGCCTAAATTCCGGATCTGATCCGGTTTGGAACCCTGTTCCAACCTCCAGGTCAGACTCAGAATTTAGGTACAAAAGTAGTATTATACAGAGATGCAGGCAACTGTGGACACTAATTAATGAAAAATCCCCATTGGCCATCCAAAAGAAAGCTTGCAATAAAATGGCTTAAGTAAACAGGCAACACATACCAAACCTCTAGGACTAGAAATAAATCATGCCTACACTGCAGTCAATAGACTGGAGAGAATCCTTCTATCAAATTAACTACTTTTACAAATCAAAAGGCATTAGAAACAATAGCACATGGATTCAGTGTAGAATTTGCTGGTTACTTGTTAGAATAATTAATAAACCAGGCACAGGAGGTGGAATACTCTGCAGTAAAATTCAGTATAGAATTAATGATACCTACATCAAGTCCTTGGGAAATTAATCTAGTTGTACCCTAACAAATGTAATTTCAGAGTCTACAGGGTTTTATACTTGAGTCACTTGCTAATGAACAAAGGAATCAAACTAACCCCTGATAAAAATGAATCCATATATGTATAACAGACCACCCCGTAAGAATAAACTTGTACTTCAATGCTTTCTCTGAATGACTAACTACATATCCCTTGCTCTCTCTGCCATGATGGATGGATTGACTAACAGGAAATGAGGGCATAGGGCCTGATACAGAGGTGGATGCAAATCAGATCTGAGCTGCATCTTCAGTCGCAGTGGATCTTATAAGATATGCAAATGTCACAGGAGCTGTCCCTTTTAGAGAGACGCCTGCTGGCAGCTTCTCAGATCCGCCACTTGCATCCAAAGATGCAGCATCGGATGAACAATGGGAACATAGGTGGCACCATCGGACCTTGGAGCAACCCTATGGTTGCTCAGAAAGTCCATCGCAATTGAGACACTGGGGACAGAACCATTGTGTCCTAAGATGCAGTCGCTGGCTGCGACTCCCCCCGAAAACAGTAGTGACACACCTGTATTTTAGTCACCACTTCCAAAAGGTCGCTGGCTGTCAATCAAAATGTGTCAAAATCCACACTGCGACCGCCATCGCATAACCATCGCAACACATGCACAGTGCGGCTCAGACACATGCACAGTAGACAAAACATCGCCCAGTTGTGAAATATATATAAACTGCGTACACCGATGAATCAGCCCCATAATCCCTGCAAAAGTATTATATAGAAAAAATGAATCCGGGTTACCTAGGTATCAATGCCATAAAATGTTGGCCAAGGGCAGCCATTTTTTGGTCATCTATCTATGATGAAATTGAAAGAGAAGTTTCCCAGTGTACACCATGTAACTTGTATAATTCCTATCAAACTAAATAAACAATAAAATTCCTGGCATGCCCTGTTCAACCACCATGGCAGATGTTTTCGAATGGTGAACGAAAGAACATCAGGGGAAATGACTACTGTACTTACCTAACTTATCCAGTATCACGCTAAATACAAGCAACACTTTGCAGTTTGTGGGCATTCCATGACACCTCATGACAGACAATTTTAGGCAATGCATGAACGGAGAATACAAAGAATTTGCAGACTTGGGACTTTCAGCATGTTACTTGCAACCTTTTGTACCTAGAATTCAATGGCTTTGCAGTGATGGAAGTGCATTCTGCCAAGTATTTGTTGGAGAAACTTGAACGTCTGTAACCTTCCTACAAATGTTCTGCCTTTGGCAGCTCAACGCCTGCTGTCACTCCTTGCCAGTCCCAGGGGCGTACGTTTATACCCAGTGACTGGAGGAGAAATAGACAATAATGCCACCCCCAGCTAGCACATGCACTTCTGTCTCAATATATCCCAGTGTCTCCCCAGCAGCTACCTTCTTTCTCAACAGTCCCCTTCTGCTTCCCCAGGCAGCCGCTTTCTGTCTCTCTCGCCAGTCCCCTTCTGTCTCTCTCGCCAGCTCACTTTTGTCTCCCCAACCAGTCCCCTTTTGCCTCTCCAGTCAGCCAGCCCCCTTCTTTCTTTCCAGACCCATTCAGTTTCATCAGTCAGCACTTTGCTATCACTCCAGCCCCCTTTCTTTTCAGCCAGCCCCCTTCTGTGGCCCCAGCCAACCCCCTTCTGTGGCCCCAGCCAGCACCCCTTCTGTCTCCCCAGCCAACCCCCTTCAGCGACCACAGCCAGCACCCCTTCTGTCTCAGCCAGCACCATTTCTGTCTCCCAGCCAGCCTCCTTCTGTCTTCTCAGCCAGCATCCTTCCATCACCTCAGCCATCATTTTTATGTCTCTGCAGCCATCATCTGCAGCCCACACACACTTACCTTGTCTTCTGGGCGGCTGCTCCTCTGTTAGCGGTGTGGCTGGCTCCTCTGTTATCGGTGTGGTGTCACAATAAAGAAAAAAAATACATAATTATTATACCAGGAAGCCACCATCAAGCGACAGTGGCTGCCCGGACCTGATTCAGCTATACCAACTGCATGCACCACTGCAGTGATAAGCAGGGTGCAGGTAGCGTTTATAGAAGGATTTATCTGTGCCCCCCTGACAGCTGGCACCCGGAGGCAAATACTTCCATTGCCTCTGGAAGTTCCACCACTAGCCAGTACCATGATGCTCATGGTTAAATCGCAGCTACAAAGAGTTGAATCACATTTACAGCCATTGCTAAGAAATCAGCGAAGGCATATTATGCCAAGTCTGCACAGAGATTGATACCTTTCACACAAGGCAAGACTGTGCAAATGCAAATACACTGCGGGAAGGACAAGCTGGGCAAAAAGTTATATCATCTAATCTGATGAGAACACATTTGAGGGGAACAGGTGCCTGAGGGACATACTCCGGCTCACGCACAAGTGATAACTGCTCCACCATCAAGTCACACAGCCCATATATCAGCACACTGAACTCCACACCTTCAGACTATGAGATGTCACCATGTCTAATGGAGCACACATGTGGAATCATTGATCAGGAATTGTAACAGATGTTGTCATCACAAGGGCTGAGAGGGTGTGTAAACTCAGGCCCTGATTCAGAGCCGGACGCTCTGACAGAGTGCTCGCTCTGAATCCGGACCAGGCTATTTTTTTTTTTAGAACGGCCTCCTGGCCGCTCGCATAGCTGTGGGTGACTACCCACAGCTATAGCGAGCGGCCAGGAAGATGGTCGCGATGGTCAAGACCATCACGACCATCAGGCTTGCGACGAGACCCTTGTCTCTCCCACTGACATCACTCGTGATGTCAGTGGGGCCGGCCCCAAACGGAGGCGTTCTCATGGGAACACCTCCGTCTGGGCATCCACTCCCCCGGCCTGACCACCAAAGGGGGCGTGCTGTCACTCAACATCGACAGCACGCCCCCTTTGGTACGAGACCCGGAGCGACGGATTACCCGTTGCTATCCGGGTCTCGCGCATGCGCACGACAGAGCCGGCTACGTCGTGCGCATGCGCTCTGGGCCACCATCGACCCGTTTGCGAGCGCTCAGCGCTTGCGACCGGGTCTGAATCAGGCCCTCAGTCCAGTCAGTTTCATAACATTATAATTGTGTACCGTGGAGCTATCTCAGATTTGGGAATACGTTAGAGCAAGTAACTGTACCTGAACAAACCATGTTGCAAGGCAAGGGGTGCAATTACATAATTTTTTTTTGCATGCAGGGTAAATACTGGCTGCTTTTGCATGTAGCCCACAAATGCTATACAGATTTATTTTTTCCCTGCAATTTAGATTTCAATTTGGGCACGCCACACCAAAATCTAAATCTCTCTGCGCATTTTACATCTGCCCCACCTGCAGTGCAGTATGGTTTTACCAAGATGCACAGTTTATACTCTATTCCAAACTCTGTATCATGCCCTGTATATTTTGCTGTTTAAGCCACTTCCCTCTTTCCCATTTCCCTTGTCAGTACTGTTTCATTTAGTTACAAGTTATTTGAGAAAGAAGATATAGAAGGATGCAGCCACTGAAATGACACAGGTCAGATCCGCACTTGTGAAAGTATGCTAATGACTCAGCCGCCGTCTTGTACACAGAGATGACAAAAGGAGCTAATTTATGGGGAAAGCATAAGCTTGAATTTGAATAAAACTGAATCATTTTAATGCTGTTTATTGATGAATTACCCCAGGTTTAAAACCATGGCTCTAAAATATATTTCGAATTTTTTTTAAAACCCACGTATTGAGATGCATGTTTCCTAATTTGCATACATTAGTAAATATGGAAGTATGACCAGTTTAAATCTATCTATAGGGTCCATCCAATTAGCCGTGAAGGGTGCAAGTTGCTGTTGTCATGTCGTTAAAACGCTGGTGACGGCACCGTATCTTGCACCCCTCACAGCCGGCTCTATGCCCGAATTTGCACAATTTTGCTCGGAGCCCTATGGGGCTGCAAGCACTTTTGTGCGAGGTTTGGTTGCATAAAACACGGCTATTGCCGTGATAACTCGAACATGCGAGATCATTGCGGCTAATTTGTTATCGAGCCCTATATATTAGATATATGCATACTTGTACATGTTATATTATTATTATTATTATATTACTCGCACAAATAACAGTAATGCAGCTCAGTTAAATAATGTTTCTTTTTTTCTTTCTAAGCCCAGCTGCTAGTGGAAACTGACACTTTTGGCAGTCAAGTCCGGATTAAAGGAAAAGAGACAGAATTTTACCTTTGCATGAATCGAAAAGGCAAGCTTGTTGGGAAGGTAAGTCATTTATATACTACTAAAGACAGCAAACCATCCTTATAGCCTGATGTTTTCTCTGGTCCAGGCTACATTTTGGATGCCTGATGCAGTAAAACAAGCAGAACAACCTATCCAAGTACATCGGTAGTATGAATTTTTAGAAATGTTCGCTCGTAAATTAAGTTTCCAGTGTCAAGAAGCAGGATTGTCATAGAAGCCCTGGTAATGGTGTCATCAAATTACTAATTTCACTATGCAGTTTTAAAATGTGTCATTAGAAAAAACAATGTACATTGTCTGATCATTTTTATTTAATATTTTACATTATTGCTCATATCCACAATGACAAATTTAGACTTTGCTGCCACAGTAGAGATATTGGGGCTAATTATGAGTTGGGAGCAAAAAAAAAAAAAAAGCAAGTAACTTTTTATCTGGAACAATCCACAATCCAATGGAAGGGGTGCACATACTTTTTGTTATTGCATGCAGGCTAAATAATGGCGGCTTTTGCATGTAGCCCACAAATACTGGATAGTGTTATATATAGTTTGCAATTTTAGATTGAGGTTGGACACACCCCTCCCAAATCTAAATATCTTTGCATAATTTACATCTGTCTCACCTGCAGTGCAGCATGGTTTCCAAAGTTACCTACTTTTTTTCCTTTGCTCCCATCTTTGAATAAGCCCCATGGTATGAGCAAATATTAATTTGAATCATGGTAGTAAAGTATAAGGTGACCTGTTATTGTATTGTTGTGTAAAGTTGTGAAATCTGACTAAGATAAAACTAAGAAAAACGTTTTGTGTATATGTTTGTGTACTTGCCGAAAGGAGTGAAGACGAAGTCCTGCACTACTTTGAATAGGTGAGATTAAGGGCTGAATTCAAGTAGCCCTGTTAAATTAATGGGGGTGAAAAAGGGTGGTAGCTTTGGACTTCGTCTGGGGCTATTCAATTCCAGACCCTTTTTCACCAAGCCCCTTTTTAATGCTCGTTAAATGAACATGTTAACGGGCGTTAGCATATAGAATAATTGATAAGTTCACAGACTTAGGCCCGTATTCAATTTGAGCCGAGCCACGATAATTTAACGCGGCCCGGACTTAACGCTCACTTCGCCTGTTTTGTAGGCGTTAAAGTATCACGCGCGTGCCCGCGTATCCCCGTATTGAATTTGAAAGTAGGCGAAAACGGGACCAGGGGATACTTGGATCGGCGCAAAACAAAAAGGGGATTTTCGGGAAATAATCCTAGGACCCCCCTAAAGATGTCCACACATGGGGGATCACTATGGGTACCCCGTTTTTGGCTGCAAAACAAAGTCTGGTTTTTAAATAGCCGCGGCTGGTGTTTTTTTTCCCGAAGAAGTGATGCAGAAGAGCACTTAGCTTTTTTTTTTCATTTTTAAAAGTGGTACCATCAAATTTAAGGTACATGAAAATGGGTATTAGCATATTTTTAAGTCCCAAAAAGCATTTTTTTTAAATTCAATTAGAAACCCCGACTTCCTTCAGGAGTTAAAAATGGGGGTACCCTTAGTGATCCCCTATGTCTACACATCTTTAGGGGGGGTCCCTTGAATATGTCCCGAAAATTCCCGTTTTGTTTAACCTGTAAAAAAAAGGGGTAAAAATTTACAAAAAAAATGACATAAGGTCCCCCTCCAAAAGCCAAACCAGCCCCAGGCTTGCCAGCCAGTGGTGGTTTCTAAAAATATGGGGAACAAAATGTGTAGGGTTCCACAGTATTTTAGAAACCAACCCAAGGCTGCAGGGACCAGTTCTGGTTTTAAATATAGGTGGAAAAAAAACGTGGGGATCCCCCTATATTTAAGACCAGCACCAGACCCAACCGACTGGGGTCTAATGCCACAGTCCGGAGTCCCAATCACCGGGACTCCAGGTCCAAAGCATTAGCACCCCAAATCGGTCAGCGCAAGCCGGTGATCTCGGGGGAGTCAGGGACCGCCCAAAGAAGGGTCCCCCCCCTCTCGAGCACCACAGGCTTACGCTGAAGCCCGGGGCTCTTCCCCATACCCCTGGTTCGGTGGGTATGGAGGTAATGGGGGGGGCCAAATAATGTAAAACTATTGTGTTTTACAGTGGAACTACAAGTGCCAGCATGCCTGCCATTTTGAACTTGTGGTACAACACGTGCCAGCAGACATGCGGGACCTGTAACTTCACTGTAAAATAAATAGTTAAAAAAAGACAAAACACACACCGTGACAGTATAACTTTATTACACACACCTACCCATTCACACATACTTACCTATAACAGATGTGTCTGTCCCCTTGTCCAGTAGAATATCCTTAATGAATGGCTCTGCAAAAAAAAATACATACTCACCTATATCCTGGTGCTGGTCTCCGCAGTAATCCAGGAACTTGGCAAAACAAAAATCGATTTTACTAGGGGTGTGCACCGGACACTTTTCGTGTTTTGTGTTTTGGTTTTGGATCTGGATCTTTCTTCGTGTTTTGGATCTGGATTGGTTTTGCCAAAACCACCCTTCCGTGTTTTGGGTTCTGGGTTTTGTGTTTTGGATCTGGATTTTTTCTTAAAAAATAAAAAAAACCCGCTAAAATCACATAAATGGGCCTTTTTTTGTTCCTACGCTATTAATAACCCCAATAACATTAATTTCCACTCATTTCCACTCTATTCTGAACACCTCACACCTCACAATATTGTTTTTAGGCCAAAAGGTTGTACCGAGGAAGCTGGATGACTATGCTAAGCGACACAAGGGGGCGGCACAAACACGTGGCCCATCTAGGAGTGGCACTGCAGTGGCAGACAGGAAGCCAATCAGCGTTATGGTGCCCATTTGCATGTAGCACGAACCCGGGAGATCCGTGCTACATGCATCTGTGTGATTGGCACAGAGCAATGACAGGTCCGTGAGACCCGTCTGTGCTGCTGTGGTAAAAAAAAAAAAAAAAACCTGTGTAAAAAAAGAAAAAAATGGCGTGCACCCCCCCAAAAAAGAGCAACCAGCCCCGGGCATTAGTAACCCAGTGCTGGGTGTGCTTAAATACAGGGGACAAACGACGTAGGGGTCCCCTGTACTTAAGCACAACCAGCACCGGGCTAGTCAGAACCAGCGCTGGTTGCCAAAATACGGGGGACAAACGACGTAGGGGTCCCCTGTATTCTGCGCAACCAGCTCTGGGCTCTGATCCGGTCCTGGTTCTGGAAATATAGGGGACAAAAAATGAGTAGGGTTCCCCTGTATGTTCCAGAACCAGCACTGGACTTTTTCTAGCGGGGGGCTGATGCCACAGCCAGGGGAGCCCTTTCACCGGGCCCCCCAGCCGCAGCATCAACCCTGACCGCTAGTCAGCCCAGGCCGGGGATCCCTGGAGAGCTGGGGACCCCCCCAATAAAGGGGTCACCCTCTCCAGGGCACCCCAGGCCCAGGCTGATAGCCCGGGGCTATCCCCGCCACCCCTGGTGGCGGTGGGTGGCGGGTTGATTGTGTGGTGTGGTGTAAATAAAGAATATCAAACATTGTCTTTACAAGTAGAACTGCAAGTCCCAGCTAGCCTGCCCCGCATGCTGGTACTTGGAGAACCACAAGTACCAGCATGCAGGGCATTAAGGGCCCACTAGTACCTGTAGTTCACCTGTAAAAAAAATGTTTAAAAAAACACAGGACACACACACCGTGACAGTATAAGTTTATTAAACATACATACACACACACACATGTACACATACTCACCTATGTAACCTGTAGCATCGGTCCACTTGTCCGGTAAAGTATCCCTAGGGGACCTGTGAAAAAAAACATACTCACCATCTCCTATGCGAGGTTCTGTCCTCTTCGTTCCAAAGTAGGCATCCCCGGACTTGGCAAAAAAAAAAAACGAAAACGCGATCCACGAACTTAGTACCGTTCTATAGAACGGTACTTCCCGAATGAGAGCTTAGCGGCGGGGTATCACCATGGAAACCCCGCTGCTAAGCGTTCATTGGCTGAGAGAGGTCATCTCCCGTCTCTCAGCCAATGAACGGCTCCCTCCATTGTAGTCAATGGTGGGAACCGCAGGGTAAACTTTAATAACCTTGCGGCTCCCAGCATTGACTACAATGGAGGGAGCCGTTCATTGGCTGAGAGAGACGGGAGATGGCCTCTCTCAGCCAATGAACGCTTAGCAGCGGGGTTTCCATGGTGATACCCCGCCGCTAAGCTCTCATTCGGGAAGTACCGTTCTATAGAACGGTACTAAGTTCGTGGATCGCGTTTTCGTTTTTTTTTTTTTGCCAAGTCCGGGGATGCCTACTTTGGAACGAAGAGGACAGAACCTCGCATAGGAGATGGTGAGTATGTTTTTTTTCACAGGTCCCCTATGGATACTTTACCGGACAAGTGGACCGATGCTACAGGGTTACATAGGTGAGTATGTGTACATGTGTGTGTGTGTGTGTGTGTGTATGTATGTTTAATAAACTTATACTGTCACGGTGTGTGTGTCCTGTGTTTTTTTTAAACATTTTTTTACAGGTGAACTACAGGTACTAGTGGGCCCTTAATGCCCTGCATGCTGGTACTTGTGGTTCTCCAAGTACCAGCATGCGGGGCAGGCTTGCTGGGACTTGCAGTTCTACTTGTAAAGACAATGTTTGATATTCTTTATTTACACCACACCACACAATCAACCCGCCACCCACCGCCACCAGGGGTGGCGGGGATAGCCCCGGGCTATCAGCCTGGGCCTGGGGTGCCCTGGAGAGGGTGACCCCTTTATTGGGGGGGTCCCCAGCTCTCCAGGGATCCCCGGCCTGGGCTGACTAGCGGTCAGGGCTGATGCTGCGGCTGGGGGGCCCGGTGAAAGGGCTCCCCTGGCTGTGGCATCAGCCCCCCGCTAGAAAAAGTCCAGTGCTGGTTCTGGAACATACAGGGGAACCCTACTCATTTTTTTCCCCTGTATTTCCAGAACCAGGACCGGATCAGAGCCCAGAGCTGGTTGCGCAGAATACGGGGGACCCCTACGTCGTTTGTCCCCCGTATTTTGGCAACCAGCTCTGGTTCTGACTAGCCCGGTGCTGGTTGTGTTTAAGTACAGGGGACCCCTATGTCGTTTGTCCCCTGTATTTAAGCACACCCAGCACTGGGTCACTAATGCCCGGGGCTGGTTGCTCTTTTTTTGGGGGGGGGGGGCACGCCATTTTTTTCTCTTTTTACACAGGTTTTTTTTTTTTTATTTACCACAGCAGCACAGACGGGTCTCACGGACCCGTTAGTGCTCTGTGTCAATGACACAGATGCAAGTAGCACGGATCTCCTGGTCCGTGCGTGCATCTGTGTCATTGAAATACACAGCAGCACAGACGGGTCTCACTGACCCATCTGTGCTCTGTGTCACTGTCAATCACACAGATGCATGTAGCACGGATCTCACGAGTCCGTGCTACATGCAAATGAGCACCATAATGCTGATTGGCTGAGAGCCGTGACAGACGGCTCTGTCAGCCAATCAGCACTTTGCCCATTAAAGGCAAAGGCATTTTTTTTTAAATGGCCGCTCGAGGCAAAACCTCGAGATCCGACAGCAGATCTCGAGGTTTTGCCTCGGGAGAGGGATCCGGGGCAGACAGGGAGATCCGAGCTTGGGCTCGGATCGCCCCGGATCCCCGAAGTTCGGGTGGGTTCGGTTCTCAGGGAACCGAACCCGCTCATCCCTAGATTTTACACGAACCACGCAAAAGCTATCAGTATGTGTGTTGCCACACATACTGATAGCTCCCGAATGCCAGCTGACGGGATATGCACGGAGCTGGCACGTCCCGTGAGCCAATCAGCGGCCGCGCTGACTGTAGAGCGGCCACTGATTGGCTCCGGCTACTGATAGTTCCCACGTGGTGTGATTCGCCCACGTTAACACACGGCACCCGTTAACACATTCGATAATGGAGATTTATTTTCATGTCTGATCAGACCCGAAATAAATCCCATTAAGTGCAGCCTGCGAGTTGCCTTTGGGGTTAATTTAATAGCCCCGGGAGATCAATTAGCACACGGTAAAATATGACAGATAATTGAATTCCACCCTAAACTTTATAAATTAAACACTGGCGATTTGTGAAATTCCATTTAACCATGAACTTTTGGTAGTGCGGGGGTGCCAGCAGTGTCCTCAGTGCAGGTTTACTGACTGTGTTGGCAGTGCAAGGGTGTTCCCAATGCAGGATGCCGGTGGTATCAGCAGAGCGGGGAGGTGCCAGCGGTGTCCTCAGTGCATGTGCGCTGACCGTGTCGGCAGTACAGGAGTGCTGGTGGTGTCCTCAGTGTGGGAGTGCCGGCAGTGTAGGGGTCACTAAGGGTGTCCTGAGTATGTGGGGCAGCATTGCAGGGATCCCGGCAGTATAGGCAGCGGGGGATGCTGCCAGTAGAGGTGCCGGCGGTGTCGGCAATGGGGGGTGTCGGCGGTGTCAGGCAGCGAGGGATGGCGGGTACCATCTTCTTTTGCTTCCTGTGTGCATATTAAATGGGCTTAACGCTGATTGGCTGAGAGCCGTGACAGACGGCTCACTCAGCCAATCAGCGTTAAGCCCGCTCAATACAAAACCTTGCGACCCGACAGCGGCATCGCGAGGTTTAGCCTCAGGTGAGGGATCCGGGGCAGGCAGGGAGATCCGAGCTTGGCTCGGATTTCCCCGGATCCCCGAAATTCAGGTGGGTTCGGTTCTCTGAGAACCGAACCCGCTCATCCCTAATAAATTCATACAGCATTTAAAAAGTACTGTAAACTCCATGCGAGAGCCATAGTAAATGATGTTTAGAGACTTAGATTATATGCTACAGAATAAAATTCCATAATTCCTTAGTATTTAGCAAAATGCATGTTATAAAATCAAATTATGAAATGAAACAAAAATAAAATTAATATTTTTATTATTGACCTTGCAGATGGCCCAAGAAGAATGTACTCCAAATCTGCATCTAACAATAAACCTAACAGGACAATGCTTTCATTCTTCTTTGGTGTTTTAGGTGTAGACCCATGAGAGATCTTGGCTTGTAAACTGTGGGCTAAATCCTTTTCTAATTCCGTACCTGACCTGAAGAGGGCGAATGCTATGCAAAAATGTGTTTTTTAATTATTTAAAAATTAACAGTAATTTCGATTTCAATTTATTTTAGAGACCTCCGCCGTGTTTTAATACGCTTGTTAGTAAAATTTCATGATCTTGGTTTGTAAACTGTGGATTTGTATAGAAAGACAGAAGGACACATTTTAATTTTTATATAGTAGATATATATATGGGTGGCACACACTGTGCACCAATAAATTTGGTACTATAACTCATAGACAATTGCGTATGTAACTTAAAACCACTTTGGTCAATGCTGATCTGAATTCTCTATATGGTGTTTCCTCGAATCCCAATGTGTGCATAGTAATCTGTATCTTCAAAATTAGGTACACTTAGGTACAGAGGGTAACATTTATACAAGGGCTGGATGTTACCCCTGTACCTGAGAGTACCTGATTTGGAAATTACCAAGCCTGTCCACATTACAGCAATAGCCCACCAATGCTACACATTACAGTAATTGCCAATACCAACCCACATTACAGCAATACCACTCATTACCGCAATACTACTATGCCCACCCAATATCAATGCCCCAACACTATACCACAACCACTCCGAAACCACCCCAATCACCACACTACATCAAGGTTATTATCCCTATTTATTTTTAAGGTGCGACAAAGAGTCCTCAGTGCTGTACAAGGAACATACATTATAACAGTCACTTGACATATCATAACTACAATACATGTGAAATTAAATTGCTAGAGAGAACACACAGCCACCAATGATAGAATAAATAAAGATGTCACTTAATATACAGAGATAACTGGTATATATAATATAGAAGAACTGTATGAGTACTCAGGGCCAGAGGTGCACACTACTGCAGCTGTCACTGCATCTAATGAGACACCCACCAGCTGTGGTGCTAATCCGCCGCTGTGCACACAAACATACACCATTGGTCAGGGCCGAAATTAGGATTTTTGTCACCAGGGGCAAGACAGTAATTTGGCGCCCTCCCTGGTAATTCCACCATAGTAATGCCCCCTGCAGCAGTGCCTCTATAGTAAATCCCCCTTCAGCAGTGCACCTATAGTAATGTTCCCTGAGGTAATGCCCCTGTAGTAGTGCCCCGCAGTATTTCCCATATGGTAATGCCCCTGTAGTAGTGCCCATATAGTAATGCCCATATGGTAATGCCCCTGTAGTAGTGCCCATAAAGTAGTTCCCATATGGTAATGCTCCCATAGTAATGCCCCTGTAGTAGTGCCCATAAAGTAGTTCCCATATGGTAATGCTCCCATAGTAATGCCCCTGTAGTAGTGCCCATAGTAATGCCCCTGTAGTAGGGCCCATATGGTAATGCCCATATGGTAATGCCGCTTACACAAAAAAAACAATACTTACCTTAAACCCCGATCCTATGTCTGCCGCCGTCCGGTCCGCCTAGCTGCTCCTCGGAACTATGGGAGCGACGTCATGACATCTCTCCAATAGTGACCGTGGGGAGAGCCGGAAGCTGGAGTTCAGGAGAGAACTCAAGCCTCCGGCTACCGCGGCACTGCAGGGAAGGAGGCGGGTGCCAGCTGGTAATAAAATGTCAGCAGGTGTCCGGCTTGGAGCCCCCCTGCGACGCTGGGCTGGAAGACACTGGCGGCGGTTGCAGCGGAGCACCCGGTGCACGTGCACCTCCAGGCCCCCCTAGTTGCGGCCCTGCATTGGTGGCGCCATTGGACATTGCACCGGCCCTGTGGTGGTGCAGAATGTCTGACTAAACATGGTCACCGGTGCCAGTGCAACTGTAACAAAAGACTCAGTTGCTGACCTAGACGCACCCGCATTTGGCTAGCTACCGCCCTGCCACCTCCCAGGAACGCCACTGAACTTGCCTTTCTCTGCATCCAAATTTGCTCTGCAACTCCTGGCGATAACCATCTGGACACATATGCAGTGTGACTCGTACGCATATGTAGGCTGAAGATATCGGGCACTTGCATGCAGCATCAACATAGTGTGCACCTCTGAATTAGGCCCCCTGTCTTTTGATTAAGACTGTCTAGGGAAAGTCTACTAATAGTGGGAAAGTACTTTAAAGGCAACTACAAGATGCTAATAATATAGACTGCCTTAAATGTAATTAATAGTTAGAATATATTCTTCTAACTGTCACCCACCTCCCTACTTCCACTCATCCCCCCAACCCACCACCTCCACACCAATTCGTTCACTAGGGGGCATGACATTATCACCCATGATCGCATTGCAAAATGCGATCATATCACCGGAACGTATCATCCGGCACATGCAGGGATAGGCGCTCCGAAAGGATCCAGTCCCTGCTATGTGCCTGGAGTGCTGCTGGGACTGCTGAGCATGTGCAGTCATGCTGACTGCCCATGCACACCTGCCATAGCCGGGGAAGATTCTGGAGGAACCCTCCACCAGATAATTATGCACAGTGTAGCCCATAGGCTACAGCGGCTAACACCATCTTCAGATGGCGTTAGCTACAGGGGCCAATATCTGGAATGCATCGTATTCCGGTTGTTTGTAAATTTGGCAGCATCGCATCTCCCATAAAAACCTATGGGGGTTGCGGCTGCCAGCAGGAATGAAGAGATTGCAGCAGGTATTGGAGATATACATCTGGGGGAAACTTAATATTTGTGGTTGTTTTGTGGATATAGCTGCAAATAAACAATAATAAATGGGCCCCTCGGCCTGAACTGAGGCTCCTCTACAACACCAGCTGGTGACTGTCCAGGGGCGGATTGGGATGGAAAACGAGCCTGGGAAATTTATGAAAACAACCCTAATGGGGGCGGGGACTGTTGATGGAGTGGGGCCTGTCAAGGGGGCGGAATCCTTCCTCATAGGGTCTGATTCTGAGTTGGACACAGTCGCAGACTTCCTTGCGTCTGCGACTTTTTTGCTAATGCTGCTACAAGCCCCTTCCCTGGTATGCATTTATGTGTAAGAATGTGCAATATAGAAATCTCAGACCAGAGACTGACTATAGCTGTGATAAATAACAGGGACAGCTCTGGTCACTGCTAGGCCTTTCTTCCTGGGCTGACCCTCAATGTTTCCCTGCCTGGTGAGAGCTGGCTCTGGGAGCTGAGCTGGACTGGGGGGGTCTCATCTCATCTACAGACCACCTTGCATATTATCACTGCTGATGGAGGGTGAGAGCCTGGTTGCCTGCCTGTGTGTGTCCATGGGCATTGGGCAGGACTTCCCTTCCCTGGGCCGGACTGGAATCTGTGTGTCCTCCCCTGTGTATTCCCCGCTACTAGGCACCACTGCTGCCTATCTTCCCGGGCTTCCAGCGAGGAGACCAGGCATGTTAGGAGAGCCAGACCCCGTAACTGCAGGGCACGCCGGCTGCCAGGATCACTGTGCAGGTTTAGCTGTAGAGCTGCTCCTGGCTAACAGCACACGGAAGTGCCTGCTAGCCGGAGTCTTTAACAACTTCCGGTTTTGCGATCCACGGCGTACACCAACCGGCCAGTGACAGTAGCATAAATCATCAGCCTGGGCTGGTAGGCATAGTGGCCCGGCCTAGCAAGCTGGGTAAGCCGGCCTGGCAAAGGGGAGGATGGAACTTACCCATTGTCTCGGTGGCCCAATCCGCCCCTGTGACTGCCACATATAAAAAAAGGCATCTGCGGTTGCACATGGGAACCCACATGGAATGTCTGCACAGTGACCTGGCAGAGACAAAAGGAATGGGAAAGAACAGGAAGAGACGGGAAGGAGAAAGGCTGGGAGGAACACAGGGGGAAAAACAGGAGAGATGGAAGGAAAAACAGGGGGAGACAGGAGGAAGACCGATTCAACAACATGGAAAGATAGGAGGCACACAGGTGGAGATGGGAGGAACATGGTGGGGCAGAACATGGGGAGAAATGAGAAAAGGGAATAAAAAAAGTCCATATAATACATACATTACATACACAAAATAACTAAGTGCCAAAGAACACCAGCTGAGTGTAAAGTATATGTGTGTTACACATTATATATATTATAAATACTATATTATATATACATACATACATACATACATTTATGTATGTTGCATCTGAATTAATTGGTCCTGGAATCTGGATTGTTGAAGTAGAAAGACCACTTTACATCCATCAGTAGTTACAGGCTGTACACACAACTGCTTACTGCACAGTCATCACGGGGGTGGGGCTGAGTGGAATAGAGGAACTCGAGGAAGCAGAGCCGTGTTGCTGTGACGTGTCCCTTCCAGGCAACAAATCAATAGCGAGCAGTCTCTAATTGCCGGGGCATCTTTAATTAAGCCCCAATAGGTGACCCCTCACCTATTGGGGGGGGTCGTGGCCCACAGATGGGGGCGGGGCCTCGGATGGCCACTAGCAGGCTGCTGAAGCAGGAAAAAATGTCCTGCCTATAGCAGCAGGACAGATGCTGTGGGCCTGTTTTGATGGGAGGGCCTGGAGCTGCAGCTCCACCCGTCCCTTGTTAATCCGGCCCTGGCGTCATCATTGGCAAGGTCTTGAAAAAAAATTCAATTAAAAACATATTAAGACATGGACAAATAACATTGTAAATAGATTTTGTGTTTCTAAACAAATCATAAGATATCCCTTTATAAACAGATCATACAATATCATACCTCCCAACATGACCCTCTCCAGGAGGGACACAATGCTCTGGTGGTCCTGGTCTTCCCTGGTAAGAGGTGGGGCTGCAGCACAGTTCAAAATTCATATAGGGGAGCCACACCAACTGTCATTTCACACGCTGCCAAACATCACTGGTTGGGACTCACTGGCAGTTGGTGTAACTCCCCTATTTGAATTTTGGACTGTACTGCATCCCCACCTCTGGAGCCGCCACCAATCATAAATTACCAGGGCAGTCCAGGTCCAGAGCATTGTGTCCCTCCTGGAGAGGGTCATGTTGGGAGTTATGCAATATTAATTTAACAGACTCATGGATGTGTTTTGTGTGCTGTTGTACCTGTATTCCACACAAGTAAAAAGTACAATACATAAATACTTCAACCTATTAACTTAATAGTTTAATTGGAGAAGTGAAAATAAAAACTTGAAAACATTAGAATACTGTATATATAAAAACTGAATGTATGTCCTTACTGGCACCGGGCTCCTTCCATAACTTGCAGCTATATTCATATTAATAATGATGCCTGAAGAGAGTTTTTAGCAGTGACTTGGATTCTACTTATTGCTGACCTCTTCTTTACTTATCTGCCGCTTTAGCCATTTCCTCATTCTTGCTATATCATACAGCAAACTTTTATTATAGACTGATGCTTATCATTTACTGGAATGGAACAGATCAGGAAGATCCAAAGCTGCATGCTTTAAGGTTACTAATCCCTGGGATGGGACCAGCAGAGGGGGGAGGGGTTTGTAGATGACTGGAAACTCCCCCTATTTATTTATTACCAGTTATTTATATAGCGCACACATATTCCGCAGCGCTTTACAGAGAAGATCTGGACATTCACATCAGTCCCTGCCCCAGTGGAGCTTACAATCTATATTCCCTAACACATGTACACGCATACACTAGGGTTAATTTTTTGGTGTGACTCAATTAACCTAGCAGTATATTTTTGGTGTGTGGGAGGAAACCGGAGCACCCTGAGGAAACCCACGCAAGCACAGGGAGAATATACAAACCCCGCACAGTTAGGGCCGTGGTGGGAATCGAACCCATGACCTCAGTGCTGTGAGGCAGTAACACTAACCATTACACCGTCTGTGCTGCCCAATTTTACTATTTGTTATTTGTGTCATAATTTGTGGTGTGGAAGACTAATAACAATACAAGCTGTAACTTTGTTTGTAGGTTTAGGGTTAGAAATTCTGTAAGCATTTTCTTATTCGCTGCATTCAGGGTCAGACTCAGTGGTGTAACTAGGGTATTTGGTGCCCGGGGCAAGATGAAAAATGGCAGCAGTGTGCTATAGGAGTATGTGGAGGGGTGCAGACTTACCAGAAGTTTAATGGGGCTCATCCCTTCAGTATCTGCAATCATTAATGAACATTTTTGCAATGTTTTATTAGACAGTGGGTGACAAGTCTCGATAATTTTTTAAACTTGGTACAAGGAGAACATACCAGAAGTACCTATACAGCCATTAACTGGATTGATGATATTGGGGCTAATAGGGGTATTCAATATGGAGCCAAAACGCAGTTTCTGCGAGGTTTTCGCTCGGATGACGTCATTTTTGCTGGTTTTACTTTTACACCGTATTCAATTTGAAAACTTTTCGCCGGTGCGAAAAGTATATTGCATTCAACCCTGCGAAAAAGTATCACCAAGGAATGGGTGGCGAAAAAAAGTGCAGAATTGGGGTTTTGGGGTGCAACATTTCCGAAACCACTCTGCAACCTTCAGACAGTCTCCCAAAGGTAAACTGTGTAAAAAATTTTTTGAAAAATACCTCAGAGGACCCCAAATAAGCACTTTCATTTTGGGGGCGAAAAAAAAAATTGGGGGGTACAAAGTTAAAAACTAGCGAACTACAATCTAGGGGGGTCCCCAAGTATGCCCCAGGTGTTTTTTTCATTGCAGGTGTTTACAGCAAGTGGATTTTTCACATTTTTTAAAAGTTCACTTTAGCAACTTTTAAATATGCTCACCCCCATTTTCAAGTACCCCATATTTGCTGGGACTAGTTATTTTCAGCCAAAAAAACTTCTAAATACTATTCTTCACTACCTTCCCAAATCCCCAAAATAGCAGCTATTGAGCCAGTTTAAAGACCCCAAAAACCTTCAGCAGGGCTAATCGGGGGTATCCAGAGTGATCCCCCATGTCAGAGCATCTTTTTGGGAGTGTTAGGGTGATTTCCCCAAAAATCAGCGAAGTTTTCGCTGATTTCACTTTTGCCGGGTGCCGTTTTCGACGATTTCATATTGAATACGGGTATAAGCGGGGGCACGCTGGATACTTTTTCGACGACAAAATCTCCGATGTGCGGTGAAAACTTCGACGGCGAGGTTAACGTTTCATATTGAATACCCCTGTAAGTGTAGAAAAATATCCTTCTCTTTGGTATGTACAAGTGACACTGGAATTTGATAAGAAGTATCTTAAGGGAACATAATTAAGAATTCAGTTTATTGCCTTAATCTGTCCTGAGATCTCTGAAGGGAGAGAAGAGCTTCCTGTCATTGTAGGAACAAATACCTGGCAGAATGGTGTAGGACGGAGTGCTGAAATTGTATATTTGGTCCACTGTTTTTAGCAGGTACTTGGTTGAGAATTGTGGATTTTATTCTGATGCTTTGCTTTACATCTATTACTCAAATGTGTTTCAGGGTATGGCATTATTTATCACTTGATGCTTTATGAAACTTTAAAACAAGGACTTAACTGAGTCATGCTTCTTTTATGTGATTAGCTTGTTTTATTTATTGTTTTGCAATATGTACTTTTCATTTAAAACGTCATTCCAATGTGCTGAATAGTATAATTTGTTGATTTTTTCCTGCACTTGTATTAATTTTATTTGGTGCACTGTTAGGTGCAGTTATGAAACTGATCATGGATGCGCACTAATCCCCAAAACATTGTGCTGTTATGTACTTTGTCTTATTAAAATTGAGCGCTTACTTTACTGGAGTGCCCACTGTAAGTGTCAAGCTTGTCGGATGAGTATAAAATTTAATTTGGAACAAGCTCAGCGGGAAGTTCCTGGCTTTTGCCAGATAGCATTTAAGCAGACGGAGTTCCTCTGTGTCTTTTGGAAAAAAGAGACTCTTTCCTGTGTAGGTTGATTCTGTCTGCTGAGCAATGGATTTTTGTTCATGTGTGTGAATTGTGTTTACTTGCTTTGAATATTTTTTGCCTTAGGAATGTTTAAATATGTTCACCAGCTGTTCGAAAAAACGAAAAAAGAACCCAGAAGAAAATACGTGGTTTTGTTGCACCAGTTGTGCCTGCTTAATATTTTTTTTAATTATTCCCTTCACCCTGATTATCACAGATAAACAACCCATGCATAATATTATGGAAGAAGCAACTATCTATTTCAGCTAAGGCATGTTACATAAAAAAATAGTTATCTTTGTTTAGTAGGTAAAAAAGATTTTACTCTGTATGCTGCCCTTTAATATAGAACACTTAAAAAAACGTGTAATCATAGACCTAAGAAAATTTCTTTCTCTGCGGAAATTTAAAATAAAAATGTTGTTTGAATTTAACATTTTACGGGAATTAAGAAATATGATTTTTTTTCTTATTTTCATGTCTCAGATTCATCTGGCTGCTTTCCAGATTAACATTTCTGTGTTCAGCTTTCAATCCAGAGCCACATGTTTTCTGCAATTTGTTGTAATTTTAATACCAAAGACTTTCTTTAAAGAAATCTGACTAATTTAAAAAAAAAAGTGTGTCAAAGGCTGTCCAGTATATTGTTAAAAAGACAATAAAAATAGAAAGAAATATATTTTATATATTGAAAATAATAATATTTATTAAAATTATTGTCTTATTTAATAGAAAAAAACAGGGCAAGTAACTTTTACTAGCTTCATCCACAAGGATTTTGTGATAATTCATAAAATAGTTTTAACCCCCTTCCCCCACACTCCCTTTTTATTTGAAGATTCAACCAAAAGTCATTAGTGAGCAATTTATTTTATAACAAGCCCCCACCTTGGAAGAGGACCATGAAAGCCCCTAGCCTCGGATATTGTTATTAATACCAGGGGTCTGTTTAATTCAAATCTAAGTTTAACAGTAAGTGAAAAGAGGCCACTGTGAGGTCATTGAACTCCTGACAGGCCTCCCCCCGGCACACACATGTCCTGTACTGATTGTTTATACTGGGGCATGCTTTTCTCATAAAACGTCTATTTTTTTTTTTAACATTTAAACTTATTTTATCAATTTGGATAAATGTAATTTAAACAAAAACACAGTCTAGCACAAAAGCTTACCTCATGCCAAGTTTCATGGATATATCTGGCAGGCTTTGGTCTCAGATGACTACATTTCCAAATCACAAAAAAATCTGAAAAAAACAACTATTTTTTTTAAGTACTGCCTCAATATTGGCTGAATTGATTTATTTATCATTATGTAATAATATTATTAATTTTAAAAAAATCATAAATTCACAACTATCCTACAGTCAGTAGCAGTCTACCAAGGACCCTTGAAAAAGCCACACATTTTTAAACTAGCTTAAATCCTGCTTTCTGTGTGATTATACTGTTTTTACTTTTGCAATATTGAATCATTGTTTCAAGGTTTTGGCAAATTGAATTTTAAATATTGTATCACTTTAAATGGTACTTTATGATGGACTTGTTTTATTTTTCAAATTGTGTTAGAGCTTAAATTGAAATTAAAGCATTTTAAAATAAATTTTATATTTTTTTATATCTAAGCAATTAAAAAGTCACATTGAAATTTGTTAATTAATATGAAGGAGCCCATTGGAATGAATGCAGTGTCAAACTAGAGCATAAGGGGTATGACCAGCCACCAGAGGCAGTGTGGCCAGCTACCACAGATGCTTGGCTAACTATTAGGTGAATCTTGTGTAGTTTCTATAGAAGTGCTCCAAGCTTACCCTCTAATAGAGTAACATTGTATAATTCGAGAGCACAATCTGGAACCTGTATTGAAGATGAGAGGTGGGCCTTTAGGTAATGGGGTATGAGCAGAAATACATCTACATCTACCCAAAGTTTGGTCCCAGCATTCTGCACTATTTTAGGTTTATTGATGATGTCTTGATTTTGTGGCGTGGCACTGCCGACTCATTTAGAAATCTGGTTAAGGAGTTGAAAGCACTTGAGACTCCTATTAAATTCAAAAGTAGGGTAGAGATGCAAAGTATTAAATTTTTGGATGTGTCCATCTTTAAACATGATGGTTCTCTTGGTACAGCATTATTCCATAAAGCTACAGATAGGAATACACTTCTTTATGTGACAAGTCAAGTAGCCATGTTAAGATCAATGCTGATTGACCATGTGCCCAAGTCAGATAGGGGTGGTGACAGGGACAACTTGCTGTTGCAAAAAAAAGGCCCATTGGAGTTTTATGCTGGATATGATTGCACCAAGGGGCCTTAATGAAAACATTAATTATAAATGCTTTCTCTGAAGTGTGGGAATAATTGGTTAAATAGGCTATGCAGTATTTGTATCATTTCTGTTGTGTATAAGTTCGTTCTTTACTTTTCCTTTATTATTTTTCATTTATTTTCTGTGTCTCTTTGGATTTTAAAAGCATGTAGAGTTGGTAAGATTTGTGTTTTGGGTTTACAGGGTTATACTTTAGCACCTTGTTAGTTACTCACTCCTTGAGGCAGTCCTATGATGCGATTAGGCAAGGGAACAATCTTAGATAATGGATTTATAAAGTTTTTTGGGTATGGATCCTTGTTGGCACTTTGAAGTGTGCCACTAAGCAGTTAGTGATATGGATCTATAGGTTTTGAGAAGTGTGTCCTCTGTTGGAGTGCACGAGTGAAGCGGAGGTTTGCTTGCCTTGTTATTGGAGATGTGGAATATGCAAACTCCACACAACAGGAAGCGCGTCATACCTGTGGAACGCAGGGATGCCGGGTGAGCACCGGAAGTGTAGCCGAAGCGGGGAGCAGACATGCGGGCTGTGTATCATTGGTCACAGCTGAGGAGTATGAGAGATTTGCCTGGGTCGCATATAGGGAGCGTCTTTGGGGTGAGTAATGTAGTGTTTCTTCTGAGCATGCTGATGAGTTCTGATGCTGCTTGTCTTTAACGGTCCTGACGCAATCAAGAGATTTAAAGCAGTGGTGATCTGCAATTTGCATAAGAATAGTGAACGGTGGACTTGATAACCAGAACCAAACAGTGCTTAAAATCAATATAATATAAGAATAACATTTTTTCAATAAGGTATCATGTGCAAGATATTTAAAGTGCCAGTGCTAGAAAGGTGTCTACAATCTGAAAATGCTGATGAAGATATAAATGCCTACAAGTGAGATGCAAGCAAAGTATGTCTAGTGCATAAATTGTCTGTGCAATCAAGTGTGTCCAAAATGAGGTTACTAGCGTCAAAGAAGGGGTTAAAACCTTCTAGACAAACGTTTAATGTATGTAAATAACCTATAAAAATGTAAAATTTGCTCATCTACTAGGTACCAACAACAATGAAAGAAATTAAAAAGTAAAAAATACATTTAAACTAATTTCATATAAAGACATGACGTCTCTCCCATCACCTACTGCGGGAGGCGGAAGGTGGAGCTCATGAGTGAGCTCCAGGCCGGCTCCAGCAGTGGGCGCCACCGCCGGGTAGTAAGAGTGTACTACCTGGCGACGGTGTGCTTGTTACTGTGTAGTGCGGTCCGCCAAACCCAAACGTCACTCTGCACTGATCTTTCATATAGAACATCAGCACAACTTATTGGCCATGTCAGTGGCCTCGTTATAGTTCCCGGAAGGCGTCAGATTGAAGGGCAGAGCTATTCCTCCACCAGTGTAAAAGAAAGGGCATGTGGTTGCCAGTGAACAGTGAAGCGAGTGGAGAGATCGCCTGCATCCACCCTCTGCGTTTCAGCGGACACATGTTGTGTCTAGTCTCCTCTTAATAAATGTTTTGTGTCCAAAAAGCATTCGGGTTATACCTGGGTGCTGTTAAAAAAAAATTGTGTCTAAACATCAACTAGTGCAGTATCTGGACTGCTGTTAAAAAATGTATTTGTGTCCAAAAAAACATTGGCCAATATCGGGGGGTGCTTTTAACAAAATATTTGTGTGCAAAAAGCAAGTGGGCAGTATCCAGTCAGCTCTTGATTTTGTTTTTTGTGTCAAAAAAATTAAGTGATGCAGTATCAGGGTCGCTTTTAAAAAAAAATATTTGTGTGCAAAAACCAAGTGTCTGGTCAGCTCTAAGAGAATTTTCTACTCTAAAATTTAGACCTGTTTAATTATTGGCATGCAGCAGAGCACACTAAGGGGTCTATTCATCATCACTGAATTTCTACAAAAGTAGGAGAAAATGCTTTTATAGAAATGAAGTGAAGGTAAAACAGGAAATATCAAATATATCTCCTGCTTACCTTTCACTTCTGATGTGGCCTGATGTCCTCATACACTGGAATGGGGACAGAAATTCGTCAAGCTCCGAAAATACAATGTTTTCGGAGCTTGACTGCTGAGCACTCACCATCTTCAGATGGGGTTTGCTCCCACTCTCAACACACACCCTGCTCTTTCCCTATGTGAAGGAGTCCCAAGGTTGCGAAGATGGATCCTTTCGAATCCCTCCACCCCTGTCCGGCTCCTTCCATCGAACATCAGGGCTTTGAGCGCATGCATGAACTCAGGGTCATGCAGGCGCACTAGCATTGCCAAGACGGCTCGGCAGTGCTAAGTTTCACTGCTCCAAAAGGTGAAGCTGCTAGCTGCTTCGTGGAGACAGCTGATTTTCGGATCAGCTGTCTCCGCGCCGGAGCAATGATGAATTGCTCTGGCACTAGCGGCGAGTTAGTATGTTAATTATCGGGGGCCGCTCGGACCCCGATATTTAACATAATGAATAGACCCCTAAATAATCTGATGCTGATGCCAGTAGAGGGACCAGACCCTACAGATTTCAATTTTGAAAAAGCTGCAGACAACTGGGCCTCTAAGAAGAAGAGAAGTATTAATATATAAAATGTTAATCTCGAGTTTAAATCAATATACAGTCAGGATTTCAACATTTCATTATTGAGAAGGCCACTAGCTCTGCTAAAAATGCAAGTTTTATGGGACTGTCCCGCCATCCTAATAATGAATACTTTTGTCCTAGCTGCTGAGAAATATGTCATGCTCCTAGTGATCTCCACCAATCACAAACCAGGCATATGTATCAAAGCTTGATGTGAGATATATATCACCAACCAATCAGCTTCTAACTTACATTTTGAAGGCTGTGTTTAAAAAATTATAGTTAAGAGCTGATTGGTTGGTGATATATATCTCACATCAAGCTTTGATACATATGCCCCATATAATCAACAATAATGATATAGTCTCAAGCGCTCTTTTTAGGTACTGTCAAATAAAGCACAAAAGGTGATACTAAATCCCAGAATAGTAGGTCCCACAGTCAAAAAGATTCAAGGTAGAACACCAAAAGACAATATAGTCACTTTTCTGTAGAATGGAGATTCTTCACTAGAAATCCTGTAAAAGCTTCTGACAAATAACCTGGTTCCTCCAACAGTATAGGGTTTATTTCAACACTATAGCCTGTCGGTGTCAGCACAAACGTTGACTCGGTATATGAAAAACAAGGTTAGGGGGACAACATATATAACGCTGTATTCAACTAGAATTCGAAAAGTCCATTTCGGCAATACTTTTTTGCCGATGAAGTCTTTTTTGCCGGTTTCAACTTATCCCCATATTCAATTTTAGCGTAGTTTCTCCAGCGCGATAACACAATGCAATGTAAAAAGTTTTGCCTATGAATACCCGGCAGAAAAAAGTTCAGAATTGGGGTTTTGGGGTGCAATGTTTTGGGAACCATCCTGCACCCTATAAATAAATAGCGCCTATTGAAACCATTTAAAAACCCCAAATACCTTTAGTAGGGCTATTCGGGGGTGAACCCCCATGTCAGAGCATCTTTAGAGGGGTGTCAGCCTGACTTCCCCAAAACTGACTGAACTTTTTGCCAATTTCAGTTTCGCCGGGTCCCGTTTTCGCACATTTGCAATTGAATGCGGGGACGCGCGGCAAAACCTCCGTTGATGGCAAACAGTCCGGCCTCTGCCTTTTTGCTCCTAATTGAATACGGCCCATAGTGTAAAACCATAACATTTATTCATGTAACCACAAACACAATAAAAATGCGCACCATCAATGACCTTTTATGAAAGGCACAATCTCATACTTATAGGGGTGTTAACGCTCCCCCTACTCAGCAGTACCTTCTTAGGATCAGGATACCAGCATTTCAGAGTGATACATCAATGTGTTTCAACCATATATAGGTCTTTTTCAAGGTGTGAGTGTGAGAAAAAATGACCAGGTCTTTATAGCAGAAAGTGTGTGTTTACACCCCTTTTTTTCCTTAAGGGGCGTGTTTCTCTAATTAATTCTAATAACCTTATGCCCAGAATACAACTTCAGCCGAGCTGCATAGACACGGGAAATATAGATAAAAACTTACCCCATCCCCGATCTCACAGGCAATATCTTTCCCCATTTGAGGTAATACGGACTAAAATCCCCGTGTTGCATTCCACCCTTTGGAAAAAATAAAACAATACAGTAGGCAGAGTTTGTTCTGGAGGGAGATCCAACAACCATCTACAGGTCTACTTCTATGTAAAAAATATTATGCAGTACTTATTTTATTTTCGTTTATGTATCTTTCAGCCCGATGGAACTAGCAAGGAGTGTGTCTTCATTGAAAAAGTGCTAGAAAACAACTACACAGCTTTTATGTCAGCTAAATACTCAGGCTGGTATGTGGGATTCACCAAAAAAGGAAGGCCCCGGAAAGGCCCGAAAACGAGAGAGAACCAACAAGACGTGCATTTTATGAAGAGATACCCAAAAGGTTTGGTGGAGCTGCAGAAGCCTTTCAAATACACCACAGTAACAAAGAGGACTAAAAGAATACGTCCCACAAAGCCAAGTTAAGAAAAAACAAACAATCTTATTTAATAAAACAACCTTAAGTTTAAATCTAGAGCAAAACAAGATAGGATTTCTGTGTAATAAAAAAGTGCTAAGTATTTATTCCAAAAGATATTATGTAAAAAGAAACCAAAAACACGGCACTTAGGTATTTAGATATAGCTCTGCACTAGATTTCTGCAAAAGAGGTTTTATTAAATAATCTTTAAATGGATTAATGTCACTCATACAACATTACTGCACCAAAGGAATATTTGTGAGTTTAAAAAAAAAATGAGGATAAAGCTTTATTTTTGTACTTTGTGTTTAAAAATTGTAACCAGGAATGCTGGGAGACTTCACTGTGACTTGAAAAGACTTTGTTCTATTTGAACTGATGTAGGTGCTATCATCTTTTACAATGCATAGCTTCTGTGCAGAGAACCAACAACAAGAACCAAAGCTCTTTTCTTTATTCTCCCTAAGTGAGATGATTGATTTGCAATATCCTATTTATTACCTGCTGCCACCTTTAGCAAAGTAACTGAGTGAGCACAATGAGTCATTGAGTTTCTTTGGAATTCTCAATACAGTATTTCATGCTAATGACATAAGGTGTCACATTTGTGTGATCCTGCACTAGGCTCACTTTTAAAGAATGCTGCTAATACATACAAATGACTTCATCATCTGATACAATCAATTAGAACAAGCTACATATAAATGTGGTGTGTGTATATTAGTATTAAGATGTGAAGTCTATGTTATTTTTTTTTTACAAGAACATTTGGAAATTACTTTTGGTCACTTTCCAACATTTTAAACATTT
This sequence comes from Taudactylus pleione, assembly GCA_031769625.1. Lineage (NCBI taxonomy): Eukaryota > Metazoa > Chordata > Amphibia > Anura > Myobatrachidae > Taudactylus > Taudactylus pleione. The sequence continues at coordinate 3,797,276 of JAUIMM010000024.1, read as the reverse complement.
TGTTTAATTCAGTTTATTGGAAAAACTATGGTAGTTGTGATTTTCACATTTTACTGGAAAAATGTGCACTATGTAGATTTGGTGCCTCTCTTCCATCTATAATATGTATATAGCTATTTATTGCACTTTTGTATATACAAAATAAACAAAGTAATGCTGCCTCAGTATTTCAGACATATCTAACAACAAAACCAATGCTAACAAAAATGCATTTTTCACAAAATGTGTTTTATTTTAACTCAGTTAACAAGTTTTTCTTGTTCATGTGTTACATTTAATATAATGAACTGATAAGCTATCTGGATAGCCAGCATTTCAGGAACACATTATTATTATTCTCAGCATAAATAGGTACTTGTTGGTATTGCTACAAGCTTAGGTATTGAAGAGATTATTTTGTGTACTATAACCCAGCCAGCATACCTTCATATACAGGGTTAAAAGCCTGAATGCATTTTAGGTAAGATTTCCTAACATTCACAAACAATGTGTACTTTTGTAAATATATTTCAGTACATGCAAAAGACATAGTACTGTGTATATATATATATATATGTATATATATATATATATATATATATATATATATATATATATATACACTTAGTTTTATATATATGTATTATATAATCAGTTTATTTTGGCAAATCAATTTCCTGCTGCAGTTTTAGGATGTGACCTTGTGGAGTTTTGAGGAACATTGTTGTAATTATTGGTTGTAGTTACATAATGTCCTGTGCAAGGTGTTATGCGCTCCTGCTTTTCCAGAAAAGCAAAAGTTCATTCAGCATGAGCATACAGAATAGCATAAAGCCCACTGTCGGTACCAAAACACATTCACACATATGTTGACAATTGACATGTACAGTAACTTTTCGATAGTGATCTCTAATTCATTGGTGTCTATACATGTGAAAAATAAACAGGTTAGTTGATGGAAAATGTATCTCCAGCTTATTCCCTATAAATATTTTATTATTTTACAGATGTTTGTATCCAAGATTGTCAGATTTTGGCATTCTGATTTACCTTTTCAAATGTAGACTGCTTGCTCCAAATTGGTTCAATGTTATAATAAAACAGAATGTTAAAATAGAATTGAAAAAAAAATAAATATATAATATATATATATATATATATATATATATATATATATATATATATATATATATAGGTTGAGTCTCCCATATGCAAATATTCCAAAATACGGAATATTTTAGCATGACTGAGATAGTGAAATCTTTGATTTTTGATGGTTCAATGTACACAAACTTTGTTTGAGGCACAAAATTATTGAAAGTATTGTATAAAATTACCTTCAGGCTGTGTGTATAAGGTGTATATGAATCATAAATGCATTCTGTGTTTAGATTTGGGCCCTATTCCTAAGACATTTCAATATGGTATACAAATATTCCAAAATACGGAATATTCCGATATCCAAAATACCCTTGGTCCCAAGCATTTTGGATATGGGAGGCTCAACCTGTGTGTATAGATATATATATAATTTTTTTTTTTTTTTTTTTAAAAGAAACTCATGGCAAGTACAGTGTTTTGTAGCGATGTGACTGATTACTGGTGAAGGCTGGCTATGTCATCACTCCACTCATAAGTTTGTTGTTTCATTTCTTCAAGTTGACTGTGGGCCTGATTCAGATATGGACGCATAGGAATCCATTGCAGAGTGAGTGACAGGTTGCCAGCGTTGGGGGTGGTCTGAGAAATGCAGGCTGTCTGTCCATTAAATTACAACTGTGAGCGCATAAGCAGCTCTGCATGTCTGAAGAGCTCCCAACGCCAAACCTGCTGCAAGGCCAAGATAGCTCCCGATGTGCGGCGGTGTTATCGATATTTACACAGCTATGCATCCTCACACGAAGGTAAGAAGGCAGCAGTGGGTGTTCGTATGCTTGGGTGATCTTTGCAGACAGCATATTTTTGCTGTTGTATTGTGTGCAAAATCGCAGCTGCGATTGCATTGGCGTCCATCTCTGAATCAGGACCCATACAGTATATGGATGTCAAGTTTAAAGTATAACTCCAGTAGTTACAAATAGAGCACCAATCCTGCATCAGCCATCTGTTTTGTAATTAATAGTTTACAGTTTATTTGGTCCTCTCTCCAATTAGCTGTTAATCAATTAATCGGTATCAACAGAATAAATATAAAGCTTGCTGAGGTGCTACCCACTACTTAAACATTATAGAAATCACATATACAAAGAAGAAAAATAAGTACCTTTAATGGGTGCACTGGGACCCAAGTTGGTAATTTAAAATTTAATATTTTTAATAGGTATGCATTAAAATCTCACTAGATTAAATTTGCTAAAATGGTGAAATATAAAAAAATAGAATTGTGCAAAAGAGATGAAAATTAATGTGTACAGTAAAATATGCAAAACAAAACCGTTGTCAATTTGTCATTGTTTCAATATGATCAGTGTTTAGTAGCACAGTGGTTTATTACTTATTATAGTTTATTCTATTATTTATGTTGCAAATAATTATTTCTTATGGTTAAATGCCTTCATCAGCTCCTAGAAGGGAGTAGCAAATTGTATCAAACAATGCAGTGACTAATATTGTGTATAGTTGGTTTTCCAAACTGATACAATGTCTTCTCTTCCTATACTTAGATGCCTTATCCTTATGTATTGCCATGCAATGCTTATAGTGAATATTTGTTAGCTATGCAGTATACACAAATATATGTTGTAGTTCTGAGTCTCTTAGCTGTAAGGTTAAATCCCACACAGCAGGTATATGTTGGTATATAATTGGTCAACACACCTAGTATTAATGGGTCTCCACTACATGTGATATATAATAGTAGTAGTTCCCATTACATCATGTGTGTGTGAATCACATACCATAAAAAAGATTTTATAGGTAAAAATGTTAACCTTTGCAGCTCTGGGTATTCATGTATACAATAGTGCAGCTGAACCTTTAGGCAATTGCAATCATTCCCAGCACTGCGTATAGTACATGTATCATTTTATACATCAGTAGCTGGAGTATAGGCCTCATATATTTAACATAGCTTTCACTAATTGTAGGCAATAGCAATTAGTCTCAGCACTATGTATAGTGCATATATCATTTTACTTTGACATCAATGGCTGGGATTTATATGCATATATCAACATATTTAACATTGAATTTTAGTTACATGACCTTGACAATCAGTTACAGATAGCCTACAGATGTTTCACCAGTTAGGCTTTCTCAAGGCATCACCTGTCATGTAATTTCCTTTTCCTTAAATCCCCTTCCCTAAGTTCTGATTGGTTGTCAGCAAATCAATCATGTTTAACATTATTAGAATGGTAGTATAGTCTTAATAGTGATCCACCAACATCCACTTCTTAAAACATAAATATGAACAATTTATTTAATTATATTAAGTATAATGTTAAAACACATCCTCTGATGTTTGTATTTGTGATTTCTCAGACAGATAACCTATATAAAATTTGATTTTGAGTTCATCCATTATATACATATAAATTATTCATTTATGTCAGATCGTCTATATATTTCCATTTGATGTCCAATTTAATCAGATATTTTTATAAATCTCTCTCATAGGGGGTGGTGATATTTCTATCATGATGGAAAGAAGTATACATAGCGACAGTGATTTATGTTCCCTAAATTCTGATTGGTTGTCAGCAAATCAATCATGTTTAATATTATTAGAATGGTAGTATAATCTTAATAGTAATCCATCAACATCCACTTCTTAAAATATAAATATGAACAATTTACTTCATAATATTAAGTATAATGTTAAAACACATCATCTGATGTTTTTATTTATGATTTCTCAGATAGATATCCTATATAAAATTTGATTTTGAGTTTATCCGCTATAAACATATAAATTATTCCTTTATGTCAGATCTTCTATATCTTTCCATTTGATGTCCAATTTAATCAGACATTATTTTTATATTTATACATATCTCTCATAGGGGTGATGATATTTCTATCATGATGAAAAGAAGTATGATATAATGGGAACTACTACTATTATATATCACATGTAGTGGAGACCCATTAATACTAGGTGTGTTGACCAATTATATACTAACATGTACCTGCTGTGTGGGATTTAACCTTACAGCTAAGAGACTCAGAACTACAACATATATTTGTGTATACTGCATAGCTAACAAATAATCACTATAAGCATTGCATGGCAATACATAAGGATAAGGCATCTAAGTATAGGAAGAGAAGACATTGTATCAGTTTGGAAAACTGACTATACACAATATTAGTCACTGCATTGTTTGATACAATTTGCTACTTCTAGGAGCTGATGAAGGCATTTAACCTTAGAAATAATTATTTGCAACATAAATAACAGAATAAACTATAATAAGTAATAAACCACTATGCTACTAAACACTGATCATATTGAAACAATGACAAATTGATAACGGTTTTGTTTTGCATATTTTATTGTACACATTAATTTTCATCTCTTTTGCACAATTCTAACTTTTTATGTTTCACCATCTTAGCAAATTTAATATAGTGAGATTTTAGTGCATACCTATTAAAAATATTAAATTTTAAATTACCAACTTGGGTCCCAGTAAAGTATAACTCCGTGTAAAACAAAAAAAACTAACTACATATATTCAAATAGATTAAATAAAAAAGTATATCATTTTTCTTACAGGATGTAGGCACCCCCCTGGGAGGTTTAGGGTGTGGGGAGGGGGGGCGGTAGGTTTAGACACTTATGGAGGGGCTAGGCACTAGGGGGGAGGTTAGGCACCCCTAAAGGAGGGTTAGGGGGGGTGGGTTAGGTATAGTAAAAAAAATTACCTGTCGGGATCTTGTCATACCGGTCTTCCAGCGTTGGGATTTGAACATACCAATTCCTTTTCTTACACATATATGCTTTGTTGCTGAGCTTCTCAATTGATTTAACAATCCCCATACCTATTTACTCCTTCTAATTGGCCTGTTTGAAGTAAGCTAAGCTGATGGCTGGCCACCTCCATGTTTTACATAGTAGGGACATCTGTACATATATACAGCTTGTTTAGGAAAGAGGAGACCATGGCATGGCATCACGAGACCCATATGGGACCAGTGTAAGAAACATGGAAGCATTCATTTGTTATTTTATCTCATTAAGCTAAATCCAAAATTATTATTTTAGTTTATGGTGGATTTAGAACAACAAAGTTTTTATCTACTCAATTAAATGAACAAATATAAAATAAGTTTCTCCTTCAGGGTCCATAGGGCACCACAGTTAGACATTGGGGTGTAGGTGGGACATGGAGGACCGGACATCAACAGCAAAGCTTTTCAATCCCAGGATGCTCAGCTCCATCCCCCCTATACCCTGCACACAGCATGTCAGTTTCATTGGTGTCCTGAAGGAGCTGGACCACCATTGTAACAAAGGGCTGCATAAAGCAGCCCAAGCTTTAATTTTATTTACTGTTTTATTTTTTACCAAATGGGCGTGCAGCACCAGACTGTCCTCCAGACATCTGTGCTGCTGCTCCATCACCCCTCCACGGCGCCGTTACACCAAACCTGTGCTAGGTACTCCCGGCTGGGCTCGAAGGAGGACTAGCTAGCAGGCTCCCCGGACCCCAGACTGCAGCCCGGAATCCAGGGGACAGGTAAGACGGAACCCCATTTTGCGGGGACCCGCATCTTAGTGCAGTCCTGCCTCTGGTCTCAGCAGACAGACCGGAGGCGCTGATATGGACACTGGCTCACCCACTACTCCACTAGACCACTGGGGCATAACGATACTGGCGCAGAGGCATATTGTAAAGACATGGGGATAAGGCACTCTGCAATCTTGGTGTACCCTGAGCTTTCCTCCTTCAACCTCCGCCCCCTTAGAGATGCCAGCAGCCATATTAGGCAAGCAGGTATCCGGGAAACGCAGGGTCCAGTCTCCCTGTATACCTCTCTCACGGACCAGGTTATACAGCACTATATCCTACCAGCCACTGTGGTCTGTGAAGTTGATTTTCGTGCCATTGCAGAAATGTAATGTATGTTTTCTGCATTTGTTTGTGACTTGTGCTAGCGCTAATCTCTATTTTCTATACTGTCAGTTTTGAATACACACACAGCAAATTTGATCAGTTGAGCGCACCTCTCCCTATAAAATAAAGTCAGCAATAACAGAAGTGTCCCACATTCTCACCTGGATTGAACGCAATCTCCAAGCCATCTCCGCAGTGTTCATCCTGGGGATTCTCAATTGGGAGGTGGATTTCCTCAGCCGTCACGACGTGCATGCAGGAGAATGGTCTCTACATCTGGAAGTCTTTCAGCTTCTAGTTGACAAATGGAGTATTCCGGAGGTGAATCTCATGGCTTCCAGACACAACAACAAAATTCCAATTTATGGAGCCAGAACAAAGGACCCCGAAGCGGCCTTCATAGACGCATTGTCAGTGAAATGGAACTTCCGTTTAGCATATCTCTTCCCTGCAATATCCCTGCTTCCTCGAGTGCTTGAAAGATCAGACAGGATGGAGGCACAGTCATGTTAATAGCTCCAGCCTGGCCCAGACGTCACTGGTACTCCGATCTTCAAAGGCTCTCCATAGACATTTCTCTTCAGCTTCCTCTATGAGTAGACCTGTTGTCTCAGGGTCCATGTCTACATCCAGACCTAGCTCGTCTGTCTTTAATGGCTTAGCTCTTGAGACATCCCTCCGAACGGCTAAGGGTTGTTCCAGCTCTCTGGTCCAGACCATGCTAAAAGCATGTAAACCAACCTCAGCCAGGATTTGCCACAGAATATGGCATACATATTTCCAATGGTGTACTCCAAGAAACTATGACCCTCAAGTCTTTCAGGTTCCTAGCATTCTTGCCTTTCTTCAAGCTGGATTGGATCTAGGCCTCTGCCTAGCATCTCTGCCTTGTCTATCTGGTTTCAGTGCAGAATTGCTCCTATACCGGATGTTCACACCTTCATGCAGGGTTTTCTATGAATACAACCTCCCTTTGTTCCTCCTATGGCTCCAAGGGATTTATCAGTGGTTCTCCAAGCACTTCAGGAACCTCCATTCGAACCCCTGGAATCAGTGGATGTCAAATGGCTCACTGCAAAGACTCTTCTGGCTATAGAATCTGCCTGTAGGGTATCTGATTTAGGGGCACTTTCAAGTCACTCCCCCATTTTGACATTTCATCAGGACAGGGATGTTCTTTGAACATGCCCAGGCTTCCTTCCCAAGGTGGTTTCTCGCTTCCATCTGAATGAGGAAATTGTGGTTTCAGCCTAATTCACCAGACCTCTCGGCAGGTGAGGCTTCTTTGAATGTGGTCATTGCTCTTGAACTACGTGGACCGTACTTCTTCCAACCGGAAATCGGACTCCCTTCTTGTCCTATATGGATTCCATAAAAAGGGATGGCCAGCTACCAAACAGACTCTGGCCAGATGGATTTGTATGACTCACAGGCTTACATGCAGATGGGCCTTCCTGTGCCAACTACAGTCTCTGCTCATTCTACTCACTCTGTGGGTCCCTCGTGGGCAGCTTGACGTGGCGACTCAGATGAACAACTATGCAAAGTGGCTACCTGGTCTTCTGTCCACAACTTTCTTAGGTTTTATGCCTTTGATACATTTGCCTCTCAGGATGCTTCCTTTGGGCATAGGGCTCTCCTGTCAGCTCAGGAGCATTCCTGCCCTTGAACAACTGCTTTGGGACATCCCCAATGCCTCCCTGTGCAGCCCTATGGACTCTGAAGAAAGAGTTAACCAAGGTACGTTTTACCATAAATCTTCTTTTCTTCTTCAAAGTCCATAGGGTTAACAGGGCACCCGCCCTGACGCTCCTAGCTTCTATGGGTTGTCTTCTCCTGGTCACTTGTTTCCTTCTCTGTGTGAGAGTGTGATTCCTGAGTGTACCAGTCTTCCTTCTCTCCTATCCTGCTCCTGCTTTGGGTTTGTTAACAAATCTGAAGTTCCCTCAGGCTGTGGGTGGGGTATAGGGGGAAGGACCAGAGCATCCTGGGATTAAAAATCTTTGCTGTTGGTGTCTGGTCCTCCAGGTCCCACCTACACCCCAATGTCTCCCTGTGGACCATATGAACTTCGAAGAAAGAATGTTAACCAAGGTAAGTTTTACCATGACTCTCCTTTTTTCCCTCAAGCCAGAATGATTGGAAGGGGGCATTAACTGAAATCTTGGGTGTCATCTCAGAATTAATATTTCCACTTTGCCAATTGTATTTACCAACCTGATATCTCTATCACTGTAATGCAACAATCAACCCTACCCCAGAAGCTCGGTGTCATCCTTTACAGTGAACTGTCCTTTGTTCCTCATATCCAATCTGTTTCCAAATCATTTTACATTCATCTAAAAAGCATATCCAGAATATGACCATATCTTACACAAGACACAGTAAAAACTCTAATTCATGCACTCATTATCCTCCACATTGATTATTGCAATAGTTTCCTTATTGATCTTTTCCAAAACAGATTCCCACCACTAGAAATAATTTTGAATGGCACTGCAAGGCTGATCTTCTTGGCTAACTTTCATCGTCTGCTACTCCACTCTGTCAATCCATCCATTGGTCACCTGTATTCTGCTTAATTCAAAATTAAATACTTTTACTTACACTTAAGGCTATTAACCAAACTATACCAACATTAATCTCTTTGCTTATCTCAAGATGTCTCCCAACCGACCTCTCCGCTTAGCACAAGATTTACATTTCTAATCCACACACATCACCTGCTCAGTTGGAGGACTTTCTTCAGGCTGCACCCACTCTGTGGAATGCCCTTCCATGCACAATCAGACTTTCCTCTAGTCTCCAAGCCTTCAAGCGTTCCCTGAAAACTCAAATCTTCAGACAAGTTTATCAAATTCCAGAACCGCACACATAACCTCCATAAATTAGCCTACCCAATTACACCCCCTCTATACAGTCCATACATAACTTTACATACTCTCTCTTTCTTCACTTTCACCTCCTCCTAACCCTAAGCCAACAGTCCTGTGTGAGTGGATCATACAGCCCACCAAGAACCTCTGCAATCTGGCTGGACCAATATCAATAGGTAGCATCTATCTTTGTGTATGAATGCCTATTTTCCTATAGTAAGCTTGCCAGCAAAGCCCTATTACCTCTTTGTCTGTCTGTTATTATCAAGTCTTGTTCTATTACTGTTTGTTCCCAATTGCAAAGCAGAATATGCTGGAGCTATATAAGTAACTGGTGAAATAAAGCTATACATAAAGGGTAATTTAGAAATTGCAAAAAAATGTGGCTCCTCAGTGCTTCTTTATATCAGTAGGTCCATCTACTTGTCCAACTAACACATTTCACTGTACACACACACACACAATTCACTATGTCTCCCAGATGTTAGTTTCCATTTCATGGGACTTTTCCATGAAGTCAGGATGTTGTTTGTACTGCACAGGGTTGTTGGGAGGTTTGAACCAGTTACTGCAGAATGTGCCATAAACACTTTCTGCTAGTGAATGCACTATTTTAGGGTTATTGTAGAAGGGAGCAGGGTGGATGTGGATGGCTGGAATAGTGAAAACAGCAAAAAAATAAATCTTCCACTGTAACACCAATCATCCTTTATTTAAAATAACCAATTTTTATCTTTATTGGCCAAATTAATCACTAGAGTGAGAGGACATATCGACTATCACATGTTACACTTGTTTGACATCTTTGATTACATTGGTCAAAAACTCAAAGTGCACCTATATACATTCCCAAAGTTTGGAAGGTCCCATTATAGGCTTGAGAAATGATCTCTGCGTCTTCAGAAATGCAAAGTCTGCATTTATAACAGAACACCCCTGGATCAACCCAACTTCTCCCATAGCCCAGAGCAAACATTGCTGGCATCTTTTCTCACAATTGTGTGTTTCCCCAAATAAGGAGGTACTACTGTGAAAGAGCATCCTGTGACATTCACAAGTATCATATTGTATATATTCAAACGTTCTAAGACCACATAACGACTTAAGATATTATGTACTGCAGATATCGCCATCACACGTGTGATATCAAATTCCATGAAGTTTTTATAGGTAGGAAGCAAGGTGTATAGACGTAAATAAAAATGCTTCCCCACTGACCACAGAATAATGTACAATATCTTTAGTTCTGATAAATTATTGAAGATTTTGTTTATCTGTGAAGTTTACTATAAACTTTAACAATTAGTTTTAGGTTTCATAGTATTATGATATGTTTATGGTATAGTTTTTTATGTTCCAACCACTTTAACTTCTTGATATTATTCTAAATGATGCCAGTCAAAAGACTAGGCTTACTCATGTATTTAAGTTACTTCTAAATAAATTACTAAAACAAGTCATATTAAAAACATTTAATTCAGGAAGTTCTTGACAGCTAGTCCAGACCTTGTTATGAATAATAATATGTATTGTTTTGCATTCAATACAATAAATGATTACTTCAAACTTATGTTGCCTGTGCCTGTACCTCCGCTCTTTAACATTACACTACACTTGATTTTAGTAATAATTTGTGTTAGAAATATGCGTATGGCTTAACAAGTTGCAGTATGTACATTGAAGCACTTGTACTTTCGAAAAAATATGTATTGTATTTATGGTAATGGTCATTTTTACCTAGTAGTCATGAATGCAAGACAATGGAAGCAATTAAATGGTGTTATGTTGGGTTGCACTCTTCTTTAAAGTTTAATTTAGAATATAAGCAAAATATGTATCATTTTACATAAAATCATCCAGTGCATTGATTTCAGGGCAAGTTGGGGGAATCTGTAGGGTCGCAAAATTTAGTATCTTCTGAAACGAGATGCCATGAAGTGCTTTGTAAGGGTTCTAATAAAAATCCTTTGGAGGACAATGTTTTATCAGTTCAGAAGCTTTGACGCTTGTAGACTGGGAAGGAGAACTCCAAAAATAAAAACACAGAGAACAAATGGGACATGCAACATAATAGTTTATATACTGTTACTAAAACATACTGTATGACAACAGTGTAATTTTATTACACATATAGACTCAGGGCTAACATCACAACAGGCTCCATAGCCATAGTCTTATTCTTTAGAACATTTTGATTTAGTATTTATTTTTTTTTGATCCAGGAGATCTTTCAAATACCTCAGTGAAATACTTTACATTGAAGACTCACCTCACCTGCTAATGGGCTCATGGTAATTGTTCTTTTTTTTTTTCTTCTTAAACCTGCCTTACACAGTGTATGGCACCAACATTTCTGAGAATTAAAGGCAACCAATATTGCTAAATAAATAAGTATTTAGCCATATTGCGGAGAGGGATTTCATTTGTTAAAACTAGAAGGCAGTGTATATGTATTATGGAAATACAAGGATTGTAGTAAAATAACTAGGTGTTAGGAAGTGGATAGATCCCCTTCAGTTTTTGTAGCCTGACGTCATCAGCCACTGTCCAACCTCATTCCCTATAATGCACGTGGGCATAGAGGGGGAATATAATCTTGTGCCAGTTGTATGGCGAGTGAAGCGAGCCCGTGAGGGGACAACTTTCTTTTTTTGTAGACTGTATGGGCAGGGAACAGCACTGCCGCCCTCACTCCACATCACTTCCAGGTACAGAAACTGAAGGGGTAATATACCTTTCCATAAACTTTCGTGGTTTCCCAAAGCTGACCTCCGGTGGACCCCATCTGCTAAATTAAGACCTGGATAGAGATACTGTCAAGTTAAAAGACCTGTCTAAGATGCAAGCTATGCCATTTTCCAGTAATCATGTCACCGACCTGAGCAACTATATTTATTCTGGCAATTTTTGAAAGGTCCTTTTGCTAAGGTCCTTCTACAAAGTATAGCTAAATTATACATTATTATGGATGACTATACTTTTTGTTTTTACTAATTTGGACTATTGTATACTATTCACTGACCGTACACCCTGCTATATGGTTAAAATTTCTCTATGCAGTTTTTCTGCTGTTTATGCATATAATATATTCAATAAGAGCAATGCAACATCAGAATGCCAAAATTAACCCTTTCTTCACTACAATTCCTCAGTTTATATTACTCTTCATTCCCAGCACTTTACCTCATGAAATATTATTATACTGAAATTAACTCTTTGTTTGCAAGGTATAAATAGACAACTGGCTGTCAGTAAGAAAGTTAGGTATAACTTGGAATGAAAAAAGTTGCAGCTGCTACATTATTGCACTTTGTATACAGATTCAGGGGTCTATTTACTAAGCTGTGTTAGGATATAAAGTAAATGGTGATAAGGTACCAACCAATCAGTTCCTAACTGCCATGTCACAGGCTGTGTGTGAAAAATGGCAGTTAGGAGCTGATTGACTGGTACTTTATCACCATTCACTTTATCTCCTAAATAGACCCCTCAGAAAGTGATTTATTTAATATGCAACACTTGTATATCTGAGTATGACTTAAGGCCCCCATACATCAGAGGTTGATTGCAGCAATCGAGCAATTTGCAATCGATTGTGCATAAAAATCTTTCCCTTTTTCAATTGATTGCAGATTGCATAATTGCCACAATCGATTGAAAAAGGGAAAGAGTTTTATACACAATCGATTGCAGCAATTGTGCAATTTGCAATCAATCTCTGATGTATGGGGGCCTTTAGTCGTACTCAGATATACAAGTGTTGCATATTAAATTAATCAGTACAGTCTGCATGTGAGTCCTATTTGCCTCACATTGCGACTTAGATGCATTTACGTCGAAAAAAGACATAAAGAAGACGCCCGGTGCTAACAGAGCCTCATGGGACGTGGCGTGCCAAGAAGGGCTTTTTAGTGTAATTGCAGCAAAAATATAAAAAGATACATCTGTATATCTATATATTCTGCAAACAAAAAGTATGGTATTTGCTAACATCAGCTTAATGAGTTTGCAAAGGGGCTTGTAAAGGGCGGGGTTTACACTGAACTACAGTAAAAAAAGGGATTTGTCCTCCAGCAATATCAACAAAAATACTTGAATCCTAAATAATAATAGAAATTCAGCGGTATTACTTACATACATTTGCAAATATATGAATAAGCACCAGGCCAGCATCAAGGCTCCTCTATACTGGCGTCCCTAACATTATGTTGTTCACATCCGAGACGCAGGGAACCCCAAAAGAATCTAGCCAAGAACCATCCCCATAGCATCACACGAAAAAGGGAAAAAAGTTGATAGTGAAGTGTAAAGATAAATCAATAAGTGTTAATATAATGAGAAAGAGTTAACATTACATAAATAATAGACAAACAAATCTAACAGTGATGAAAAAATATCATGTGAATTAAGTGGTGATGCCCTGAAAAAGGCCCAGCCAGAGCAACTCCGGAGGCCCCGCGCCCAAACGCTCACCCCAAAATAATTGTTTCTACCAAATAGTAGCACCCACTCTGGGTCATATAATTACAAATGAATGTACTGCATGATAACCGCACATGTATAAGCCGAGAGCTGACTCACCTAGAAGGTACTCTGGAAACTTCCAAATGGCACTATATGGCCCAGCATATCCTCCCAATGCTGGCTCCCTTCATGCCTCACAGTACTGCAAAGTATGGGGGTCGCTCACATCAGCTTAATGACTTTGCACAGGTGCTTGTAAAGGGCGGGGTTTACACTGAACCACAGAGAAAAAAAGAGATTCCCTCCAGCACACTGCAGCAATATCAACAAAAATACTTGAATCCTACATAATAATAGAAATTCAGAGGTATTAGTTACATACGTTTGCAAATATATGAATAAGTGCCAGGCAAGCGTCAAGGCTCCTCTATACTGGCGTCCCTAACATTATGGGGTTCACGTCCGATACAAAAAGCGCTAATACACTATATATATAAAGCCCAATAGGTTAACGTGAGTGCAGCATATAATGGAGAATATACTGTATGTGTGTACATGAATGTAAGGTTTAAAGAGGTACAACCATGTAGGCAGCCGGCTGATCTTAATCTATAGAACATAGTATAATATAATCACCTATATACAATTTTATACTTATACCAACATATTATATATTATCAAAAAACTACTTTTTACTAATTTTTATATTTTTTTTTCTAAAACCTGTATGTAATTTTTATATTATTTTATATTCCAAAAGCAATATCAATCATAACTGATATTTTCTAAGAGAAAGATTGTATATATTGAAAAAAATATATATAGTGTATTAGCACTTTTTGCATCTATTCACTTGATGCCTGCACGGATGCCCACCATATAGCCTGTGGTGAGTTGGAGCTGTGATGTATATGTGGTTGGACAATAGCGGTAAGGTATCTCCACTATATCTGCAATTATGAAGTATTGTTTGCTGTTGCCATGACGAGTCCGCCGGTGAGGAAGTGACATCACTTCCGGGAGTTGCGGTCCAGCAGTGGAACGCACGCGGTGATGAAGGCGGCAAAGGTGCTGTGAGGGCACTATTTAAGTGGCTGGCTGATACAGGTAGGTGTGACTTCTATGCCTGGGACCTGTATTTGTTGTCTGGATACACAGTTATGAGGCAGTACTGCTTGAAAAAGGTCCCTTGGAGGACCGAAACGTCGCTTTGTATGTGAGCCTAATATGACCTGATTATTAAACTAAACTGCATTTACTGGTGAGTGCCATCCTTTCCAAATATATTTGCTGGTGAATTCCTGGACGTTGGACATACAGCTGATGGGCACCCCGCTGCTGTGGATATGTTTTTGTGAGTGCTGAACTTTGGAATAATATTATTTGTTGCCCTAGTGCAAGTTTTCTAGCACCTATTCTAAAATAAACAAAAATGGCAGCTGCTCAATCAATCTAGCAGTGCTAATCAGGTGCATGAAAGGGAGGGGTCATACTGAGTAGAGAAAGGAGGGGGATTTAACCCCCTATTGTACCTCAGCACACTGAATAATACCTGCAACAATATATGAAGACTATATGGTCATAGAAATTCAGAGATATTAGTTGCATGCATTTGCAAATACATGGGAGGCTGCTGGGCCACGTCACGGCTTCTCTGTTAACAGCAGTCCCTAACACTAAGGGGTTCACGTCCGGGGTGCAGTGCACCCCAAAAAACATCCAGCCCAGGACCCCCCCAGGGCATCACACGAAAATGGAAAAAGAGTGACAGTGCAGTGTAAAGTATAGCTGTGTGTGAGTAATCATTAAGTGTGAAATGAGAGGTTAAAATATATGTGAAAAATACATGAATAATAAACAAACATAAAAGGTGATGTGAAAAGCAACTATGTGTATTAAGTGGTGATGCCCTGAGGAGGCCCAGCCAGACCAGTCCCGGGGGCCCTACGCCCAAACACTCACCCCAAATGTAAAATATACCAATTCTAAGGCCTCATGATAAAGGCACATATATAATTTTGTCAAATGTAAGGCCTCATGATAAAGGCACATACATAAATGCATCCAAATTGAGAGCCAGCTTACCTGGGAGTCACCCCTGGGAACTCCAACTAGCACTACTAAAACCAGCATGCCCTACTAATGCTGGCTCCTTCATGCAACTCATAACAAACAAACAAAAATGGCAGCTGCTCAATCAATCTAGCAGTACTAATCAGGTGCATGAAAGGGAGGGGTCATACTAAGTAGAGAAAGGAGGGGGATTTAACCCCCTATTGTACCTCAGCACACTGAATAATACCTGCAACAATATATGAAGACTATATGGTCATAGAAATTCAGAGATATTAGTTGCATGCATTTGCAAATACATGGGAGGCTGCTGGGCCACGTCACGGCTTCTCTGTTACCAGCAGTCCCTAACACTAAGGGGTTCACGTACGGGGTGCAGTGCACCCCAAAAAACGTCCAGCCCAGAAAAAATACATGAATAATAAACGGGACTGGTCTGGCTGGGCCTCCTCAGGGCATCACCACTTAATACACATAGTTGCTTTTCACATCACCTTTTATGTTTGTTTATTATTCATGTATTTTTCACATATATTTTAACCTCTCATTTCACACTTAATGATTACTCACACACAGCTATACTTTACACTGCACTGTCACTCTTTTTCCATTTTCGTGTGATGCCCTGGGGGGGTCCTGGGCTGGACGTTTTTTGGGGTGCACTGCACCCCGGACGTGAACCCCTTAGTGTTAGGGACTGCTGGTAACAGAGAAGCCGTGACGTGGCCCAGCAGCCTCCCATGTATTTGCAAATGCATGCAACTAATATCTCTGAATTTCTATGACCATATAGTCTTCATATATTGTTGCAGGTATTATTCAGTGTGCTGAGGTACAATAGGGGGTTAAATCCCCCTCCTTTCTCTACTTAGTATGACCCCTCCCTTTCATGCACCTGATTAGTACTGCTAGATTGATTGAGCAGCTGCCATTTTTGTTTGTTTGTTATGAGTTGCATGAAGGAGCCAGCATTAGTAGGGCATGCTGGTTTTAGTAGTGCTAGTTGGAGTTCCCAGGGGTGACTCCCAGGTAAGCTGGCTCTCAATTTGGATGCATTTATGTATGTGCCTTTATCATGAGGCCTTACATTTGACAAAATTATATATGTGCCTTTATCATGAGGCCTTAGAATTGGTATATTTTACATTTGGGGTGAGCGTTTGGGCGTAGGGCCCCCGGGACTGGTCTTGCTGGGCCTCCTCAGGGCATCACCACTTAATACACATAGTTGCTTTTCACATCACCTTTTATGTTTGTTTATTATTCATGTATTTTTCACATATATTTTAACCTCTCATTTCACACTTAATGATTACTCACACACAGCTATACTTTACACTGCACTGTCACTCTTTTTCCATTTTCGTGTGATGCCCTGGGGGGTCCTGGGTTGGACGTTTTTTGGGGTGCACTGCACCCCGGACATAAACCCCTTAGTGTTAGGGACTGCTGGTAACAGAGAAGCCGTGACGTGGCCCAGCAGCCTCCCATGTATTTGCAAATGCATGCAACTAATATCTCTGAATTTCTATGACCATATAGTCTTCATATATTGTTGCAGGTATTATTCAGTGTGCTGAGGTACAATAGGGGGTTAAATCCCCCTCCTTTCTCTACTTAGTATGACCCCTCCCTTTCATGCACCTGATTAGTACTGCTAGATTGATTGAGCAGCTGCCATTTTTGTTTGTTTGTTATGAGTTGCATGAAGGAGCCAGCATTAGTAGGGCATGCTGGTTTTAGTAGTGCTAGTTGGAGTTCCCAGGGGTGACTCCCAGGTAAGCTGGCTCTCAATTTGGATGCATTTATGTATGTGCCTTTATCATGAGGCCTTACATTTGACAAAATTATATATGTGCCTTTATCATGAGGCCTTAGAATTGGTATATTTTACATTTGGGGTGAGCATTTGGGCGTAGGGCCCCCGGGACTGGTCTTGCTGGGCCTCCTCAGGGCATCACCACTTAATACACATAGTTGCTTTTCACATCACCTTTTATGTTTGTTTATTATTCATGTATTTTCACATATATTTTAACCTCTCATTTCACACTTAATGATTACTCACACACAGCTATACTTTACACTGCACTGTCACTCTTTTTCCATTTTCGTGTGATGCCCTGGGGGGGTCCTGGGCTGGACGTTTTTTGGGGTGCACTGCACCCCGGACGTGAACCCCTTAGTGTTAGGGACTGCTGGTAACAGAGAAGCCGTGACGTGGCCCAGCAGCCTCCCATGTATTTGCAAATGCATGCAACTAATATCTCTGAATTTCTATGACCATATAGTCTTCATATATTGTTGCAGGTATTATTCAGTGTGCTGAGGTACAATAGGGGGTTAAATCCCCCTCCTTTCTCTACCTATTCTAAAATAAGAAAACTTTGCTATGAATATATACAGTGAGCCCTTGCTGCATTGGATCCAGTTATCTGTCTTACG
The DNA here is from genome assembly GCA_031769625.1 of Taudactylus pleione. NCBI lineage: Eukaryota > Metazoa > Chordata > Amphibia > Anura > Myobatrachidae > Taudactylus > Taudactylus pleione. Next base: position 3,779,377 of record JAUIMM010000024.1, on the reverse strand, counting down.
TGATTTTTTCATATTTTTTATATGAAAGATTTTTTTTTAAGAGTAATAATTTTTCACTGGAGTACTGTTTGAGCCTCTCAACTCTGTATCATATACCCCACAAAGGATAGTTGTGTGCATATGTCTTAAAGGTGTATTGGTGGCATATGTGCTATCTTGTGATATTTTGTTTTACTTGATACGGATGACACTGCTTCTTTTGCGACTGCTTCTGATACTGATCACTCAGATACCTTACCCCCGAGTGTTTTTTAAGGTCAAGGAGTAGAAGGGGCAGGAGTGATCATTACCCCAAAAGATGTAGACCACACCCGCGGAGGGGCGGTTGCAAGGAGAAGTCGTCGCAGAAAGCGGATGTGAACCCTATCTTTAATTTCAAACTAAAAACAACCATCCAGCGCTAGTAGGACTAAATTTAAATATATAAACTCAAATTACCTGTGTGCAGGGCCGCCATCAGGGGGGGACTGCCGGGACTAGAGTCCCGTGCCCGGACCCTTGCAGTATGGGAGGGGGCCCGTGCCCGATCCTACCCCCGATGTACAGCTCACACTTACCCTTCCCCTTCCCATGGGCCGGCCAGATTCCCCTCTACAGCCTGTGACTGCAATGGGGGCAGAGCCTAGGTGACAAGCTCCACCCCCCATACACCCACGAATCGCGGCATTGTGGAGGGGGCGGGGCTAATGATGCGAGGTGCCCGCTATCATTAGCAACCTCCTGTTGCATCAAAATGTAAGTAATAATAAGTATGTACTGTGTTTTAGCATGTGTATGTATGTGTTACAGTGTATATATGTTAGTGTGTATATATATATATATATATATATATATATATGTTAGTATGTATATATGTGTATGTTTGTGTTACAGTGTATATATGTGTATGTATGTTAGTGTGTATATATATATAATATATATATATATATGTTAGTGTGTATATATGTGTATTATATATGTATGTGTTATAGTGTATCTACTGTGTGTGTATGCCTGTGTTAGTGTGTATATATGTACATGTATGTGTTAATGTGTATATGTGTGTTATATATAATATATACATGTTTGCTATAAACTGTATAATATGTGTGTGTATATATATATATATATATATATATATGCAGCTTGTCGCTCGGCACTCAGGAAGAAGAGAATACCACCAGGTGCCTTCCTGCAGCGTATATAAAGTTCATTCCTATGGTGTGGTGTAGCAACCACACAGAAAAAGGAAAAGGCGTCACTCCTGGACTTTGTGAAAAATATTATATTGAAGTCATCAAATATACAAATAGTCTGATGACGTTTCAAGGTCTTACAACCTTTTCATCAGGACTGTGAAAAGGTCGTAAGACCTTGAAATGTCGACCAGACTATTTGTATATTTGATGACTTTAATATAATATTTTTTTTACAAAGTCCAGGAGTGACGCCTTTTCCTTTTTGTGTGTGGTTGCTACACCACACTAAAGGAATGAACTATATATATATATATATATATATATATATAATTATATATATATATAAATCACCAGACGGGCAGCACTCCAAACACCATTCAGATAAACTTCACGGGTGCCCTCCAAGGTGTCCCAGCAAGAGATCCAAATGCAGCAAGTGAACGGAGGCACTCCAAAATAATGCAACAAAGCTAGGCAAATAGTTTCAACGTTTCGACATTTTATTAACTCGTCTTCAGGATGTATCCTGAAGACGAGATAATAAAATCTCAAAACGTTGAAACTCTGTATGTATGTATGTACACATATATATATATGCTATACCCTGTATATATTATATATGTGTGCATATGTGTGGGTATATAAGACCCCCCCCCCCCCCCCGAAAATCCTGCGTATGCCGGTGTTCAATACAAATTTTATTTTCCTTTGGAGTCGGTGCGCATGACATCATGACACGCCGCTGGAAGGAAGATGTCAGAGGAGCCGTGGCATGTGATGAGCAGCGCCAGACAGACCTGGAGGAGAATGGCAGAAGGAAGGCTCATTCTTCAAGGCTATAAGGTAAGTCATGATTCATGCGGTAGCGGGGGAAGGGGGGTGGAGGGCCCAGGGGCCCTGCCTATTTTGTCAGTCCCGGGCCCCACAATTTCTAATGGCAGCCCTGCCTGTGTGTTGCAAAAATTGTTGTATAAAGCAGCAGAGATAAAAAAAATGTGCTAGTGGTAACACAGTTACACACCTGTGAATCGGGTGTGTTGGACAGACAAAATATGTGAAGGAACCCCTGCACTAACTAATATGCATAAGGGTTGATATGGATGAACTGACAATCATCACACTGCTATAATTACTTATAAATCTTTACTTATAATAAAATATAATATAACAATATCAAATTGACCGGTCAATATACAATGTAAAAGTCATCATATTATAGTGATACAATTCTTAGATACACTATCACAAAAATGTATTGCTGAGAGAGGTGAATCCAAAATATAAAAAACATATAGGGCCAAATGTAATAGGTAGTCTGTTTTGGTAAATTGCGAGTTTGGTGCTAAACTCGCAATTTTTCACAACTCTCCAATGTAATAGGGTGTCTGTTCACTAAAACTCGCATTTTTCAGAGTTACTAAAACTCTCCATTCTCAAACTCGCATCCAGATGTTTTCACATTGAAAACAATCAACTTGCCCAATGTAATAGAGTGTCTGTTTCAGACTCGCAAAAAAAAGATTACCAAAAGTCCCCAAATAATAGACCTGCTTCAGGCTAGCGAGTACATCCTGAGCAGGTCAGATTAACACAGAAACATGCACATATCCATGAGATATGTACATGTTTCTGTGTGTACTTATGTAAAATGTTGTTTTTTTTAAAAAAATGACGTGCACCCCCTCCCCAAAAGCATAACCAGCCCCGGGCTTTATAAAGCCTGTTCTGGTTCTAAAAATACAGGGGCCAAAATGCGTAGGGGGCCCCTGTATATTAAGAACCAGCACAGGGCTTTGTTGAGCTGGTCCTGGTTCTGGAATATCAGGGGACAAAACAAGTAGGGGTCCCCTGAAAATTCCAGAACCAGCACCGAACTCTTTCTAGCGGGGGGATAATGCCACAGCCAGGGAAAACCTTTCACCGGTTTCCCCAGCCAAAGCATTATCCCTGACCGCTAGTCAGTCCAGGCCGGGGATCCCTGGGGAGTTGAGGACCCCCACAATAAAGGGGCCCCCCTCTCCAGGGCACCCCAGGCCTAGACTGATAGCCCGGGGCTATCCCCGGCACCCTATGCCCGTGGGTGCCGGGTTGATAGTGTTAGTGTAAAGTGTAAAAATAAAGTTTCCATATTGTCTTTAGTTGTAGAACCACAAGTACCAGCAAGCCTCGCCTGCATGCTGGTATTTGGAGAACAACAAATATCAGCATGCGGGGCATTACGGGCCCGCTGGCACTTGTAGTTCCACAACTAAAGAAATACGTAAATAAACAAACATACAACGTGAATGTAAAATTTTAATAAAACATACATGCACACTCACACTCACACATACTCACCTAGTATCCAAAGTAATCCATAGGGGTGTACCTGAAAAACAAAAATCCATACTCACCTCTCCTATGCGTCGATCACATCCACTAGCAATCCAAGGGGTTAATATAAAAAAAGCGCAAAAACCCGATCCATTCCGGACACAGCAAAGGTATGTTTGTACACATACCTTTGCTCCGCGTAAATTACTGGGGCACACGTGTGCCCCGTCAGTGAAGGGGCCGCCAGCCAATCAGGGAGCATCTCCGTCGGAGCAGCTCCCTGATTAGCTGAATGCGGCTAGCCTGTGTCTCCCATAGACTTCTAAGGTGAGAAATCCCCATTGAAGTCTATGGTGGGAACCGCTACATCGTAGCCGCAAGATTAATAGAGGTTAATCTTGTGGTTACATCAATGATACAATGTCGCGACATTGTATCATTGATAAAGCCCCAATATTGTGGAGCGAAACCGGTGAGAGGTATCCTTCCAGGACACATTGGGACTCATTTAAACACATTGGTGGTGTTCAGCAGCTGGGACGTGGATTTCAGTGACCCCGGATGACGTTTGCTGGCAGTCGGAGTAGAGGCTGGGATTGAGACGCGGCTGAAGCACCTTTACTGCACCATCAGGTGAGCCGCTCATACACTGTCTCTCCGTGGACGCAGCCTCCTCCAGCAATTACCTGGCTTTACTTACCTGGAAATAGACATTATGTCATCTACTTAAACGGAGCTGAACATTAGATGCCTCCCAGGATTCCTAATAATATGGAGCCGGCTGTCTGATATTACATAGGATCAGCGCTTTGGTGAGAGCATTGCAGCGGGATCACACGTTTAGTGTGAAACATTCCAATATTTTCCCTGTGACCTGGATGATTGATTTTTGCTTTTTGTTTTTTATCTCTTATATTGAGACTATCTATGAGAGACATTTAATATAAGACACCTATTGCATATTATATGTTTTTTTATGTTTTGGATTCACTTCTCTCAGCATTACATTTTTGTGATAGTGTATCTAAGAATTGCATCACTATAATATGGTGACTTTTACATTGTACATTGACCGGTCAATTTGATATAGTTATATTATATTTTATTATAAGTAAAGATTTATAAATAATTATAGCAGTGTGGTGATTGTCAGTTCATCCATATCAACCCTTATGCATATTAATTAGCGCAGGGATTCCTTCACATATCTTATCTTTAATTTGTCTGATCACCAATTATCTTCTGCTGAGACCTCACTGTTATCACTGGGCTTGAGCTTTGTCCCAACACTACGACATGATCCATTTGAGTTTCAGGTGGATCACTTTAGATTTGGGACGAAGCTCCCCCTCAGGGAATTTTTTGCTGATTCCGAATCAAGTGAGACTGTTAATCAGGTGTCTTTTAAAAAACCAGGGAACTTTGATCCTCAATCTGCTAACGCAAGCATTAAGACCTTTTTAAGGATCACTGAAAGTGAAATTGTGAATACTGAGAATCAGACTGCCTATGATAATTTAAGCAAAGATCAAAGGGCAGCATTAAAAACATTAAGGAATAATCGCAGCCTTGTAATCCGCCCTGCGGATAAAGGGGGTGCGGTGGTAATAATGAATTGGCATAGTTATGACAGTGAAATTCGGTGACAATTAGCTGACACTAACACATACTGGCTATGCACTGGCAATCCTATGCACTTAATAAAGAAAAAAGTTGATCTTTTGATTCATAGAGCAGTACAGTATGGTTGGCTTGAAGAAGCAGTGAGTAATTTTTTGATGGTGGATCATCCTAAATGCCCCATACTATATGCCCTCCCTAAAGTTCATAAGACCCTACAGAACCCCCCTGGGCATCCAATAATCTCAGCCCAGGGCTCTGTACTTCAGCCCATAGCACAGTTTATTGATAGCTTTTTGCAGCCAATAGTTCAATTGACCCCTAGTTACCTAAGAGATACAGGTGACTTTCTAGATAAGATCAAAAGGATTGAATCTATTGGTGAGGAGACTTTACTAGCTACTAGCTACTCTAGATGTAAACACCCTATATACCATCATACCACATGAAGAGGGTATTGAGGCAATGCATGAGTCTATGCAGAAGGTTGGCCATAATGGACCACCGATTGAATTTAAACTTGAGCTATTGGAAGTGGTACTTGTTGAAAATCACTTCCACTATGGGGCAAATTCTATAAGCAGTGCTCCGGGACCGCCATGGGCAGTAATTTAGCGACAGCTTACGCTAATTTACATATGCACAAATATGAATGTACCAATATTCTACCCTGATTTGGCCCAATGATTCTACAATATAATCATTTTATAAATGATGTATTTGTAGTGTGGAATGATACAGAGGAGAGGTTCTGGGAGATGGTGGTAGTTCTCAATGGCCTAAATAGTCCAGTCAAATTTACTGCAAAAAATAATAAGGATTCCATTGATTTTTTGGACGTGACAGTCTTTAAAATAGACCTGAGGCTATACACTACCTTATTTAGGAAAGAGACTGATCGTAACACGTTACTATATGCAACCAGCCAACATCCTCCAAGGTTAAAGTAGAGCCTGCCTATCTCCCAGTTCCTACGAGTCTTGCAGCTAAATTCTGAGGAAAAAATGTCTGAGAGACAAATTTTGGACATGAAGGCATGATTTATTGAACGTGGTTACTTGCGCACTGTCATTGAGAGATGCCTGTTAAAGGCAAGAAGAAAAATAACCACCATATCATTAACACCAGATGCAGCCAGTCCTAATAGGATGATTTTTTCAAGCCGATATGACAATAAGGCCTATAAACTCAATAAAACATTCAAACAACATTGGCCGATACTGGCCACCGATCCAGCTCTGAAGCAAAAATATGCAAAGGCCTCCTATTATGGCTTATCGAAGAGGTCCCAACTTGAAACAACTTTTGATGCGTCCCTTATGCCAACCAGATAGAGAATCAGGTGAAACATGGCTCAAATCAACACAGAAGGGGTGTTTTAAGTGCCCAAACTGTATGACATGTCGATCTATGGTGACCGGTTCAACATTTCCCCACCCCCATAGTGGGATACCGATTCAATTTAATCTATATTGCGCGTTGGATCATGTGAAATACCTGATTACATGTCCTTGGGGATTAGCCTATGTGGGCCTCACGACTTGTAAATTTAGAGATCGGATGGCGAATCACAGAAGCTCGATACAGGCTGCAATTAGCACTGATGATTCCAATAAACCAGTGGCCAGACATTGGCAACAAAATGGCCATCAGCTATCATCCCTGAGGTGTAGAATGATAGATTGGATCCCCCCACAGCCAAGAGGTGGTGATCGAGTAACTCATTGTTACATAAACTTGAGGCCCAATGGATATTTTGATTGGATACCATCTCACCCAGAGAACTGTTCCTTTTCTCGTGCTCTCTCTCTGTGGTGAAGGTCTACTCGGATACACAAGGAGATCAAGTCGTCCAAGGACATTGGCAATTCCCTGGATGCAAGGACATCTTTAATTTGATCCGACAGTCCCTGCATAAATGCGGCAACCAAGGCTTCATTGTTCCACCCCAAATCTGAAGCAAGGGTTCAGAACTGTATGGCATACTGTCCCGCAGATTGGTTCCCCTGTTTCAGTTGCAAGATGGCCAACCAGGCAGAGGATACTCGTCCAGGTTCATCAAAGACCTTCCGAAAGGCTCTCAGAAACTCTGCACTGTTGTTGACAAGCGGATCATTCCTTTTCCACAATGCAGAGGCCCAAGCCAGTGCTTGACCTGACAATAGCAAGATTATATAAGCCACTTTAGTTCTGTCTGAAGAGAAACTTGCTGCCTGGACTTCGAACTGGATCAAGCACTGGTTCAGGAATCCACGACAGCCTGTCGGTTCCCATCATACTTTGTTGGATTCAGAATCCGTATTGGTGCGGAAGCCCCGGCGGCTGGTGCCGTGGTAGATGGACCTAGTTGTACCGGAGGTGCTTGAGCGACACCGACTTGTTGCATCAGTGTCTGCAAACACTGCATAATCTGAGCCTGGTCTTGTCCTTGCTTCTCGACTCTAGCAAGTAAGTTCTCGAGCAGGTCTCATGGTGATGGATTACCAGTAGCATAAATGTTGTCGGCCAGAGTATTCTGTCACAACTCTCGGATGGAATGTGGATGCGGCCCATATTTAGGGAATTGGCTAGACTTATACCTGAGGCGCGGAGTCTAATGTGCCGGCGGTATTCACCAGGGACCCTCGCAAGAAGGTATGGGCTTGGCTGCATCCGACACACAGGTCACTGCCCTAAGGTTAGGTTCCCCTATTCAGGTATTGGTGGACACAGGATCGAGACGGTACCAGGGAGCAGACGTAAACAGGTCACAGGAAGCAGCTGAGGTCAGAACCAGAGGGGGGAGGAGGAGGAGCTGAGGTCGGGGAGGGAGTGTGCGGGGCGCTGCTAGGCTGCCTGGGTACATCACTGTAGTTCGGAGCCACAGCGGGATGGTGTCCCGCTGGCGGCCCAGATACATAGCAGCAGCGGTGGCTACCAGAGCCGCTGCTGCTTCTACACAATGATCAAGTAGTGATCACTGTAGTTCCGGAGCCACAGTGGGAGGGTGTCCCGCTGGCGGCCCGGATACATAGCAGCAGCAGCTGCTACCAGAGCCACGGCTGCTGGGGCTGGCTGCCCAATCACTGCTGACCACAGTGATCGGGTCACAGCAACAGCTGCGGCTACATGAGCTGTGGCTGCTGCTTCAATGGCAGTGCACCGGGAGGGGGGTTGTCGATGCTGCCCAATCACTGTGGCCAGCAGTGATCGGGATATGCTGGAGAGGTAGTCATGCTTGCAGAGGGACCAGAAGGTGGGCATTTATGACTGGTCGTATCAGATACGACCATGTCAGGGAAAGCTCAGCCTGGTGTGGTCGTATCTGATACGACCGTGCCAGGCAAGTGGTTAGACAACATCAGGAAATACAACAGTGCGATGTCATTAGCTTCTTTTGTTGCAAATGAAGCTTTCTTACCTGTAGGACGTGGCCAATATACTTTTAAGATAAATGGCCAGTTCCATTACAAATTTGACCCTTTGCATCCCCAGAATGTTTCTGAGCGATCTTATGCACAACTTTACATTATTGACACTTCTGAAGCAACTGAACTGCATGAAATGATGCTCAAAGTCAACCCTTTAGTCCACAAGTACAAGATGATGGCAGAAGTTGAGAAGGCAGAGAATGAATTGGCACTTAGGAAAGCAGGGAGCCATACAAAGTTCAAATGTTTTTACTATCAGAACCACCTGACATCCATGACCAGAGCAAGAACCGATTCAATTTGCCGTCAGCAGATGAAATCACTGCCATTTTCATGACCAAAGACGGTGATCCTCCAGGAAACTATGAATTGAAGGTCTTCCCTAAGGGATCTGGGACTGAATACCTGAAAAATATCAACTCACTGCATCAACTCACTGACCCGATGCTATACCCTTTACTGTTTACTTATAGAGAATGTGGATTGGATAAGAATAGGCCACATGAAATACAGACCAACAGCTCAGCGCTCGCGAGCGGGTCTGAATCAGGCCCTCTGTTCCAGTAAAAATCACTCACGAGGATGCACCTGGATTAGATGCCACAAATGGATGGACTCAAAATATTGTCTTTACTGAACTCCTGGAATGAATTTGTAAAAAAATGTTGTCAATAAAATAAAGTTTACATTAGTTGCTTGATATGAGTTTATTCTTTTAAAAGAAAACTGTCACTTTCGACGGGTTTCTACTAGTTGTCTTTAATCCCTGTAAGCCTTTGCCACTTTTTTGATTCTATGTCAATCATTAAAATATATTCTGAGACTCAGTTTTATATTAGAATATAGAAATGCAATTTATTGGTGCTTATAAGTGATGTTAACAAAGAAAACAACATGTAATTCAATAGAATGACAATTTACCAAGAATCAATTCTAAGTTAATACTCTAGTTTTTAAATGTGAAAATCTTTAAATATGTCCTTCATATCTGCAATTTGTCTAAGGGGAATCTGTCATCACTACTTTTGATGCTCAGAATCGAGGACAATCATCACAGAATTACTAAGGGCCTAATTCACAATGGAACACAACTGCAAATGCAATAGGGTTAAACTGCGATAGTATGCATCGCAATGCCGTCGCTGCACTAGCTAAGGACGCCCACTTAACCTTACACACATCTGTAATGTTTAGCAAGACTGCAAAAACATCAGTAAAATCGATTACCATCACAATCTCACACACACTTACACAAGTCCTGACCTTACTCAGAAATTGCTAACTTCCACGCATGCTATCAGGCCTCAGGCTGCTTAGGGCATCGCAGTGGCTAATTTATGCATGCCTCTACAACAGCGTTCATACGCACTGGCACACCTGCGTTCAGCAGACCACCCCCCCCCACACACTACCACCCACAAACTGCACTTTCTGTCAATCACTCTATGATAGGTCTGCGTAGTCACTGCGATTGCAGTCCCGATCGCAATGGCTGTCACAACCGGCTGTATGGAATCCCCTGCTGAGGGGTGCAAGCTGAGGTTCAGGGCTAAGAGGCAGTCTGAAGTCTTCCTGAAGTCTTTTGGTTGTTCCAAAACCTGAGAAAAACTTATAAGGAGGTTATGCCCACTGGAAACAAGACTTAAAGCTTTCACCTGCCATAGAGGAGAGTGGACTGAGAGTCTCAGAAGAACCAGGTACAGGCGATTTCGTTGGTGGCACTCGAAAAGTAGCTGGAGATGATATATTCCCGAAAATTCTTACAGGTGTTGCCCCACAACCCCCAGAAATGTCTCATGAGCCTCCACTCAAGAAAGCAACTTGAAAACCCTAATCTTATCCTCCAACCCAGTGGCTTGCATATTTTTTTTGGCCTTAACAAACTGTCACGACCAGCTGTATGGAACTCCATGCTGAGGGGTGCAAGCTGAGGGCTAAGAGGAAGTCTGAGATATGGGGCCTGTACACAAGCTGCTCTCATCCACGAGTACCAGTCGTTGGCGAGACTTGACCAAAGGTGCAGAGTCTAACCAGCCGGGAGGTGGTCTCCAGTGACCCCTCCAAGCAGGATATGGGTTTAGCTGCACCCAGCTGGCAGGTCACGGTCCTTTGATCAGGTGACTGGCACTCACGGGAATAGAGAATTCTGCTACGGTGGCCCTAGTGGATGTTTCTTCCAGAAATATGCTGTACCTCTGTATAGCTTCCAATCTTTACACCAGTGGAACAAGGAAGCACAATGGCACTGAGGATTGAATGCTGTAGTGACAGTGGTAAAGAGGCTGGATGCTGTAGTGACAACAGTAATGAGACTGGACACTGTGGTGACAGCGGTACTGAAGTTGGACGCTGTAGTGACAGCAGAACTGAGGCTGGATACTGTAGTGACAATCAGTGCCGTACCTGGATGGCAATGCACCCTGTGCAGCACTGCTGCCCCTCTCCCTCCCCCCTGCCCCCCTCCTCCCCCTGAGCACTTACCTTTCCATACAGGTAAGGAAGGAACGGCGAGCGGGACCATCCGCTGGCCTTCTTGGTGCGCCACGCACCACTGCAAGACGTCTACTCCTGCAGACCTCCGGAGCCGGAAAGTGTGTGGCCAGTGACCCTGGAAGGATTCTGCCCTGTGTGGAGGTACCGGCCATCCCATCCTCCCTACGGCCCTGGTGACAATGGTACTGTGGCTAGATGCTGTAGTGACAGTAGAACTGAGGCTGGACACTGTAGTGACAGTGGTTCTGTGGCTAGATGCTGTAGAGACAGCAGTACTGGAGCTGGATGCTGTAGTGACAGCAGAACTGAGGCTGGATACTGTAGTGGCAGTGGTACTGTGGCTGCATGCTGTAGTGACAGCAAACTTAACAATTGCTCTGAACACAGGTGAGAAGTCTAGGGCGCACTTCTGCTTAACAAAGTGGCAAATGATTCGCTGACAGGTGAGATGTTGGGGACGCACTTCTGCTCAACAAGGTGGAAAATTATCTGCAGACAGGCGAGATGTAGTGGTCCATCCAGGGGGCTGTGTGCTGAGTCTCCATCCAGGGGGCTGTGTGCTGAGTCTCCATCCAGGGGGCTGTGTGCTGAGGGCCTGATTCAGAGCTGCTCGTAAGCGGCCGCTCGTTCGCTCCGAGCGATGTTTGCACATCTGCGCATGGGTCGTAATGCGCATGCGCCAACCAGTCAGTGCGGTCGGAAATCGTGTGTTCGCAAAATAGCGAGTGCCTGGTAATTTGAGTGACAGGATGAGGCATTTGTGGGTGGTAACAGGGGAAGGTGCTTGAAAACGGGGAGTGGAGATCCGAACGCAGGCGTGCCAAACGGTCAAAACAGGCGTTTAATGGGAGTGCATAATTAACAAAGCAGCGTCATCGGCCACGTCACTTGGTTGTCTCTTAGCCTGAACTGTTCGCATGATTGTGGTAGGAAAATCCAACCACAAGCACTGCGAGCAGTTCAGACGCCTTTCGATGTACTCGATTAATCTAATAAATAGCGGAGATGACGTAGGATGCGAACGGCCAGGGGGCGTCTTTACAAAATAGCGAGCGCATATTTTGTTCGCTCGCTCAGACATAGAGGCGTCAACAGACCGCAAAGAGTGAGCGCTCTATTTAAATATCCGGCCTCTTTTTCTGAACGAGCGAGCGCAAATAGCATCCGGCTCTGAATCGGGCCCTGAGTCTCCATCCAGGGGGCTGTGTACTGAGTCTCCATCCAGGGGGCTGTGTACTGAGTCTCCATCCAGGGGGCTGTGTGCTGAGTCTCCATCCAGGGGGCTGTGTGCTGAGTCTCCATCCAGGGGGCTGTGTGCTGAGTCTCCATCCAGGGGGCTGTGTGCTGAGTCTCCATCCAGGGGGCTGTGTGCTGAGTCTCCATCCAGGGGGCTGTGTGCTGAGTCTCCATCCAGGGGGCTGTGTGCTGAGTCTCCATCCAGGGGCTGTGCTGTCCATCCAGGGGCTATAAAAAAAAGTCAAGAAAAGTTTTAAAAAATGTAAAAAAAATAAGTAAAAAAAAAGTTAAAATGTAGTTGTTGTTTTTTATTCTGCATCCCAGTGTATCCATATAAGAACTGTGATGCTGCAGGCCTTGCACCAGTGTATCCATATAAGAACTGTGATGCTGCAGGCCATGCAAAAGTGTATCCATATAAGTATTGAGATGCTGCTGGCCATGCACCAGTGTATCCATATAAGAACTGTGATGCTGCAGGCCATGCACCAGTGTATCCATATAAGTATTGAGATGCTGCAGGCTGTACCTCACGGTATCCATATAAACACTGTGATGCTGCAGGCTGTCTTCTTCAGTTATATCCATATAAGTATACAGTGTATCCATATAAGTATATAAAAAAAAACTGAAGAAGATAGCGCTTCCTAGATGATCTGCTATGTGAGAAGAGACTGCTGCCAAAAAGAAGAATTTGTGTGATTGCTTCAGATACTATTTTAAAAAATTGGCTGCGCTCAATTCATCACACTAGGTATATATATTATGAACCACACTATAGTGAAAAATATATAAAAGGATATTTAATATGGCAATATTGTACACAGATAAAATTATTCAAAAATATGTGGAACATATATATGTTCCTGATAGAAAATACATACATACATACAAACAACAAATAATTGATATCAATAAGAAATAAAACAAATTGAATGAATGTAGTCAGTATTCCTGGTCATATTAATGCCAGAAAAAGAATGAGTAAAATGTTTCTCTTGAATATAGATACACTGTATCTGTGGCAGCTTGTAAATTATTGCAGCAATTGGATAGAATGTTGCTATTAGATAATACGGAATGAGCTCACCCGATTCTGGTAGAAATAATGTCTGTGATCTACAGATCAGGAGTCTCAGTATTCCACGTATAATGCTGTGTCTATCCCAAAACTTGCAGCGCTTGTGCTTTATGTATCCGTCACTGGAAGTAAAAATATCTCCTTCTCATCACGGAAACTCTTAGTATTGTTGCTTCGCTCCATATCAAGTGGTATGTAATTACTGGTGGAGCCGCCGGCCGGCTCAGCTGCACAAACACCTGGGAGCAGTCGCTTGCGGTCTCACATGATGGACAAACTACCCGGTGAAGCTTCACACTGGTTTAGATGCCCGACCGAACTCCCCCTGTATACGAAGGAGCGGTGGAAATAGGTATCTGCAGGAGCAGTTGAGGAATGTGGCTCTCGATATTAGCTCCTTAGCTGTTTAGGAATCACTGGAGTCTTTCTGTTTGAGAGAGCATATTACTGTATAATAGTCAGGATGGTGGGTCCGCTTGAAGGGAGAAAGGTGGCTGCTTTTTAGATCAGATACCACAGGATCAGCTATATGGGCTCAACGCGTTTCCGTGTGTCTACACACCTTCGTCAGGAGCATTTTTACTTCCAGTGACGGATACATAAAGCACAAGCGCTGCAAGTATGTATGTATTTTCTATCAGGAACATATATATGTTCCACATATTTTTGAATAATTTTATCTGTGTACAATACTGCCATATTAAATATCCTTTTATATATTTTTCACTATAGTGTGGTTCATAATATATATATACCTAGTGTGATGAATTGAGCGCAGCCAATTTTTTCAAATAGTATCCATATAAGTGCTGTGATGCTGCAGGCTGTACCCCAGTGGATATATAAGTACTGTGCACTGTTTGGGGCATTGCTGACGGTCTTTTGGCGTAGATGACTAACATTTTTAAAGTTTATTAAACTGCCGTCCTGTCTACCACAGCAGTGCAACTCTCATTTCCTAGATGTGCCATGTTGGAAGTTGCACTGCCACAGCCGCTGAAATCTTCTACATGTGGTTAATGAATCTCAAAAATGTCCAGAAATTGTTTGGCCACAGACAGCAGGTCATGTATGCTCCTTTCATTTTTAAAAAAATTTCTAAACCACCAAGTTGATTGGGTGGGCAAAACATGGTAGATTTTCAAATGTACCCAGTTTTTCAATTGCATATCACTGGAGAATATCGGTAGTGACCGATGATGAATATCACTGGAGAATATCAATAGTGACCGATGATTAATATCACTGGAGAATATCGATAGTGACCGATGATGAATATCACTGGAGAATATTGATAGTGACCCATGACGAATATTACTGGAGAATATTGGTAGTGACCGATGTTGAATATCACTGAAAAATATCGGCATTGCCTGATGTAGCACACTGGAGTAATACAGCAAAGACTGGTGGAAGCACATTCAGGATACAACAGCGTGGAGCCTAGAACAGCAATCTGAAGCAAGCAGCTACTGCAGAAGCGAAGTTGTTCATGCAACTTAATGTTTGCTGGAGTCTTGCTTTATACCCTTAGGTAGCAGTCCATTGAAGGAGAGAGTCAGCTGAGAGCTGGCAAGGCTACCATTGGTGGAGGGTCCAGTCAGGTGAGAAAGACAACTTGGCTGAGCCCATGACCACTGCCACGGGAACTCCGATATGGAGTATTGCGTGGAAGTCAACAGGGCCTCGGGGAGAATACTCAGTGTGTCACCTGCCACCGCAACTGGTGTCTGACCGCAAGGCTAATCAGGGGAAGCCAGCATCACAGTGAGTAACAGCTGATCCTGACAATGCCCACTGCTGTCGCTTAGCTTAGTCAGCCAGCTTGCTCGATGCAACCTTTTGGCCTAAACTGGATGAAATCAATATTGTGAACTGTGAGGTGGTCAAAACTGACTGGAAATAACTGTTATTGAGGTTAATAATACTGTAGGAACAAAAAGGCCCAAATTATATGATTTCAGCTGTTTTTATGATTTTTTAGAAACTAATACAGATCCAAAACACGCAAAGGCAGTTTTGCAAAACCATATCCTGATCCAAAACACAAGATACAGATCTAAAACCAAAACCAGCAAAAATGTCCTGGCTCATCTCTAGTTTTAACTGGTATTTTGACCATAATGTTCAGTGTGTCCACTTTGTTACAGACAACACTCAGCCAATGTAATAAAGCCACAGAACATGCAAACTTGCATGTTTTTCAGACTCAAAGAACTCTCATCCAGGTGTTTCCTCCGTCTGGCCGCCACGCCCCTGGCACGCCCACCAAAGGGGGCATGCTGTCAATCAACATCGACAGCACGCCCCCTTTGGTGCGAGACCCGGAGCAATGGAAAGCCTGTCGCTCCTCGGGCGTTGTGCGCATGCGCAGTGAGGAACATCAACCCGCTTGCGAGCGTACTGCCGCTCGCGAGCGGATCTGAATAACCCCCACTGTCAGCTAGGTCACATAACATAGTGTGTACAAAGCTTTAGGCTTGAGAATCTTACATCACTTTAAAAAATGAACTGTCACAATTGATCAAGAGGGATATATTGAAGAAATACTAAGTATGCCATGTCAGATGCAAAATCAGTGAGTACTCCCATTGACAAAGGCACAAAACTAACAAAAACTAACAAAAGTCATGTCACTAATAAACAAGGCAAATTTAGAGGATATGAAGAAAGTTCCTTATTCAGAGCACTGTTGGAAGTTTAATGTATGCAACCATTGGAACTCGTCTAGACACCACACATGCTGTGAGCTGGATGAGTCAGTTTGCCATTAACCCTCAGATACAACACTGGGCCTCAGGTAAAAGTATACTAAAATACTTGGGTTTAACTTCCTTAAAATTAGAGTTTTCAAAATCTTTCTGTTATGCTGACTGGGGGTCAGATAAGGATGATTGTAATCCAAACATGGGATACCTGCTTGTGCTAGCAGATGCAACCATCAGGTGGGCAAGCTGAAAGCAACCCACTGTTGCCCTATCAACCACTGATGTGGAGTACATGGCACTTACAGAAACTGCCAAGAAATCCTTATGCTTCAAAGAAACTTTATGTGAGTTAAGTTTTCTGAGTCAAGATGAGCCTATCAACATTGAGTGTGACAACAAGGGTGCAATCAACTTATACTTCACTGTGGAAGCACATTGCCATTAGATACCACTTTCTCTGTGAGTTAGTGGAGAAAGTCTGTTAACATTATCTTCACTTGTTACAAAGGTTATCTTAACAAATGGGCTGACATCACAACTACTAAATGTGTTCCTGAAACAGATATGGACTGGAATATGTTTGAAGTGTTGATTTGTTTCATAGTTTATTA
This sequence comes from Taudactylus pleione, assembly GCA_031769625.1. Classification (NCBI taxonomy): domain Eukaryota; kingdom Metazoa; phylum Chordata; class Amphibia; order Anura; family Myobatrachidae; genus Taudactylus; species Taudactylus pleione. The sequence continues at coordinate 3,762,727 of JAUIMM010000024.1, read as the reverse complement.
CATACCCCATGTTTCTGGTTACTGGTGCACTTTGTTGAGATATGTAAAGTGTATTGTTTTTTTAATCGTCAATAGTATTTATTACATTTTTCAAAATATAAAGGGGAAGGATACAAAACAAAAAAAGAGGGGAATGGGGAAGGGAAAGAACATATCAGGGGTACACTCCATAATAGAAACAGCATAAAAAATACAATAAACAATATTGAACAAATAAGAGATAAAATACAAAATATAATACAATAACAGGAAAATGAATTAAAAAAACATTTATCTAAAGAGCATATCAATGTCAGTCCATTTGTTAACATATCTGCGACATTATCTTCACTTGTACAAAGGTTATGTTAACAGACTTTCTCCACTAACTCACAGAGAAAGTGATGTCTAATGGTAATGTGCTTCCGTAGTTAAGTATAAGTTGATTGCACCCTTGTTGTCACACTCAATGTTGATCCTGACTCAGAAAACTTAACTCACATAAAGTCTCTTTGAACCATAAGGATTTCTTGGCAGTTTCTGTAAGTGTCATGTCCACCTCAGTGGCAAGCAGGTATCCCATGTTTGGATTACAGTCATCCTTATCTGACCCCCAGTCAGCATCACAGAAAGATTTCCATGGTTTAATTCAAACTAAACGGTAAAGGGTCAGACAAAAAAGGATTATGAACAAATTGTGCACCCTCTTCATCAGTAACATACTCCTGCCACACCATCCACTGCATTATTGGAGAAGATAAGGAAGAGGGATATGGTATATATTCTGTCTCCATTAAGAAATGGAAATGGACTTTATGGAATACCTTCAAAATAAAGGGGGCAGAGTGGTTGTTTGCAGTGTTGAGCCAAAGCAGCTCGTGCTGCAATACAAATATGGCCTAATCAGGGGTGTTTCAAGAGAGAAGGGGGCCCATGTGCAGTCTCTGTCTGTGACCCCTTCCTCTCTCTCTGGTGGCCGGCTGTGCACTAAGTGCAGTGCTGCACCGGTAGACTAGAGTGTGCCCAGAGTCTACAATGCATGCGCAGGTCACCTGGAAAATGGTGCCGCGACCATTTTCCCAGTGTTTTCCCTACTGCATATGTGCAAAACGCCAAGAAAATGCCCGCAGCGCCCATTTTCCAGGCAATGTTGACAGCACTGATACCAACAAATCTTAGTACAGGATGGGTAGAAAGTATGTAATCTGTCAGGGGTGAGGTACAATCTATTTAACAATTTAACATGCATTTCAACATGGTTCATACATCTTGACATTTTAAAAGACATAGCATAGATTTTAGGCCATTGGGCTTCAGAAATAGGATGACTAAACCCGATTCCAAACGAAGTTGAGAGGCAGATTTAACAACAGAACATAATCCCAAAAGCAGTTGATACCAAAAGGAAATACTCCCCCTCGGCTAAGCTGAGACCATATAATATTACAGGTTGGATGTATTGGCCATAGAGAGCATACCACACTAATAAACAAGTGTTGAATTTGAAAGTAATTAATCATTTCGGTGAAAGGGAGAGAGTAACGGCTATGTAGAGTAGAAAATGGCATTAGGGTACCACCATCCGTAATATTCCCTAAGGTAGTAAGTACCCTGGAGCTCCATAAAGATATATTAAGATTTGGGATCAATTTTGCAATAGCTTTAAGAGAAAGGGCAGAGGAGTGGCGGGACATTTCTTCAACAGAGGAAACTAATTTATCCCAAACAATAAGTGAGGTCTTAATAGACGGAAACACCATAGTAGTGGGGGGATGGAGGTGTTTAGGTTTCAGCAGAGGTATATCTAGGATTTTTGGCGCCCAGGGCAAATTGAAAAATACCCCCCCCCCCTCCCAAAACTACCTCATTAAAAAGGTTTTGGTTCCTATGTTTCTCCACATAAAAATAAATTGTATTTTTAAAGATACTACTTATACCCTTTAATAATTTCATGTTTAAATATTCTGGTATATCTGTTATCAGAGGCTAATCCATCTAAAAGTGATTGCTGCCACCTACATGTACAGTTTTGTTCCATTAAGTTTGTACAATGAACTTTCCCTGACTGCAGTATGGGCTTAAAACTGAAAGAAACAGTAAACAGTAAAAGCCATATTTAAGGACTTCATTACAATACTGTAATACACAGGAATTAATAAAGCCTAGAAAACACACTTTAACGCATATTGTAAAAAAAATTATGTATGTGAACTAGGGATGTGCACCGACCCCCGTATTTTGGTTTTGGATCTGTATCTCCTTGTGTTTTGGATCTGGATTTGGTTTTGCCAAAAGCACCCCTTGCGTGTTTTGGTTTTGGATCTATATTTTTATTTATTTTTTTTACATTGATAAAAGCAGATAAAATCACATAATTTGTGTTTTTTTGTTTCTACAGAATTATTAATCTCAATAACATTAATTTCCACTAGTTTTCAGTAAATTTTCACCACCTCACAGCTCACAATATTGTTTTCATCCGGTTTAGGCCCAGATTTGCAACAAGCTAGCTGGCTGACTAAGCTAAGCGGCAGCAGTGGGTGGCACAAACAACTTCCAACATGGCACATAAGGAAACATATGTTCTCATTAATTAAGAGGCATTGGGGAGTTGGAGTATGTATGTAGTTGAAGGCAGGGACAGGAAGGGTTGATTGGTAGTAAATTTTATTTAATTTTTTGATTCCGAAGAAAATTTATGAGGGAGGAGGGGAGAGCATGAGTGAACAAAATGTCCCATAATTTGCCCACAAAATTAACTTGGTGGTTCAGAATAATTTTTTAAAATGAAAGGGGCATGCAAGAGATGCTCTGTGGCCATAAACATTTCTGGATATTTTTGGCATTCAGCAACCGCATGTCAAAGATTGCAGCAGCAGTGGCAGTTCAACTTCCAACATGGCACATCAGGAAACAAATGTTTTTATTATTCAAGAGGCCTGAAAAAGTTGTATTATGTATGTAGTTGAAGGCAGGGAAAGGAAGATTTGATTAGTAGTAAATTTAACAGAATTTTTTGATTCTGAAGAAAATGTATGAGGGAGGAGGTGAGGCATTTACAAAAATTACTCATTCACATCAGTCCTGTCCCCAGAAGAATCCAGCCTACTGTTGCTGCTGGGAGTGGATTTTTATCCCAGAAGGGGACCAGGAAGCCTACTAGTAGTACTTTAAAAAACAATTGACTGTTAAACAATCCTTTGCAAGGGGGAGCAAGTATGACAGCAGTCACCCAGTTGCATATCGGATCACTGATGTCATAACATCTATGCTGGTATTAGATGTGCGTCCAATATCCGCCAATAATTCAGTGGGTTTTAGACAGTTAATTGAGGTCCTGTGTGCACGCTACCAAATCCCTTCAAGATTCTACTTCACTAGAATAGCAATTCCCAACCTGTAAAGGGACATTAAAAAAAACTTAATTAGCGTCCTCCAAAATGCCGTTGTACCCACTGTCCACTTAACCACAGATATGTGGACAAGCTGAACAGAGCAAACGCAAGATTTAAGATATAAGGTTTAAGTCATACAGTATGTTGTTTTCTTCTTCCGAATGGACACAGATCTGAAGAGATGCAAAGAGTTGATGGTAAGCAAATTGTCAGCTCAAGTGGCACATGATTAAGTGATGGCTTCTCCTTTAGTTTCTCCAGCAAGTGCATATGCCATGAAAAAACTATACTTTCCTAAAAGACCCACTGGTGATGCAGATGAGTCAACACAAAACACAAAAACTTTTGAATGGATGCGCTGCAGATGATGAAACAGGGAGGATATGTCTATATGGTTAAGGTTCCTACCTCTACTTACTCTGGCTTTACAAAGGGTACAGATGACTTGGCAATTGTTGTCCGGATTTTGGTAGAAATAATTCCACACATAAGAAGTGGATTTTTTTTGTCTTGTGCCCAGGCATGACAATGGGCTTCTCCTTATCATGGGTAATAACTGTTTCTTCCACTGGTGCCTGATTTACACAAACAACATCCTTATCAACAACATCCTTATTAGCGTCAGCTACACAAATATTCTGCTCATCCTGGTGCGCTTCCACGGAAGCATCCTTGATTTCTATGTCAGCATGTTCACTTGTGCTTACATTATCATAAGAGGCAGAACCACCAGTCATAAATAAAGGCAAAGGCCTTAGCCTTTTCTTGCCACTTCATGTGTTGAAAGGCATATTGACAATTTTATGTCTTTCTGCAGCTAACTTTCCCTTTGATGTTTTTCCTTTACCACTGTAAAATATTGGTTCTTGAGTTTAGATGCCCTGACTTAATCCCAATGCCCAATGTCATACAGGGCTTAATAGATGATGTATATGGATTAGTATTGTCATGCCTGGTGGCACTGGCAGCAGCTCCAGCCTAGTATGCGATTCCTGTTCTCCTCTCAACTGATTGTTCTCCATATCAACAAACACAAATGAAGTGGGGTACAGCACACATTTCAATTTGTACCAATTTTAAATATTACACTGCGGTATCAATGACCTACAGTGTCACAAGATTTTTTTATGAATAAGAAAACAATAACACACTGCGCTACCACTCAGTGTCACCAGAATGTTTCTGAATAAGAATAACACACTGCGATACCACTTACAGTGTCACAAGTTTACAGTATTTATGAATAATAAAAGAATAACACACAGCGCTGCTACTTACAGTGATGTCATTATGTTTTATATATAACGCATGTTATTTAGCACTTTGTTGTGGTCTTGTAGTCGGCGTGTAGATAATCATTTATTCACGATTGAGGAAAGAAATGAAATTGTTATATTAATATTAGACTGTGCTACCACTTACAGTGTCACAAGAGGTGTTTATGAATAAGAAAAGAATAACACACTGCGCTACCACTTAGTGTCACAATAATTTTTATGAATAAGAATAACACACTGCGCTATGACTTATAGTGTCACAATACGTGAACAATAAACTGTGGTCTGGCCGGCAGTGCCACCAAACAATAATAACGCAGCTAAGTTGCTAATGAACACAAACACTTTTATTTTTTTTACACTGGGGAAGAGCACCCCTGAATGAGACAGCAGTCCCTTGATGAACAACACAGACACCACCCCATTTTTATGGACAACAAAGCACCCATGCCGAGTGCGGACAGACCACCTGCAGAGTCACAAATACGTGGAGGCAGCAGCACACACACAAAACAAGAAAAGAAAAAAATACTGTCATTTTTTACACTGGGGAAGAGCACCCCTAATTAACAGAGCACCCTCCTGGACAACATAGCACCCCTTTATGGACTGCAGCCCTAGCCTGATAGACACAACACAGTAGCAGCCACAGTTAATTGACAGGACAAGTGACACAGCAGCTGCAACACCCACTGAAGGAAGCCCCCCTTTATTTACTGCAGCCTAAGCCCCTTTATTGGCAACGTAGCAGCAGCCTTCAGGCCAAGACCCTGACTGGACACACACTGAGTGACTGACAGAGACTGACTACTTCTGCTAGCTTTAGCTTCTCTCTCCACAGCCGGAATGAAAATGGCACCGATCGTGGGGACCTTTATATAATCTAAAACCAGTGACAATCCGACAGCAGGAGGATGACGAGTTTTGCCTCATTTTCGGATCTGAGTCAGGAGGGAAAACCCATGCCTAGCTACACACACCTGCTGACAAGCACTTGGTTTGCATCACTTTCAACATTAACTTCAGAAGTGTTAACATTATTAAGTTATATAGCGCACACATATTATGAAGACCTTAAAGAAAATATGTCAGTCATTCTGACATTAACTTAGTATTGTGTTATACAAGACCACTCAATAAGCAGATTATGGGCCTGATTCATTAAGGATCGCTATTGCGATCGCAGCTCCATAATTGCATGCAGGTCTGCTGCAAAAATATGCTAATATTTGCAATCACAATGCCGTCGCACTACCAGCATAGAGACGATCACTACCTCCCACTACCGCTATCTCACATCCATAAAACCTTGCAGCCCTGCGAATACAGATGTAGCCATGCTCATCTATGCCGCGGTTCGAGTGCATCGCAGCATGGATGGCGTGACTCGCATGTTCGCATCTAAGGCATGTGTGTGCATAAACTTCAATGGGGAGAATACCGTTCACGCCTAGTGAGAGAGATACGGAGAAGCGTCTCTCGGAAGGGAACTTGAAAAGAAAAGAGGTCTGGGGAGACGGTGGACACAATCAATAAGAAGGTCTTTATCATCCACGTTAGGAAGCAATTTGCGGAAGAGCATCATAATTCTGAAATAGAGACAGAGGCCCTCATTCAGAGCAGTACGCTCTGAGCAGTACGCTCTGAATGAGGGCCGGGCTCCATTTTCATGGAGCGTCCTCCTGGACGCTCGTATAGCTGTGGGTCACCACCCACAGGCTATACGAGCGTGCATTGTGATGGCCGCGATGGTCGAGACCATCGCGTCCATCGAAATTGCGAGTCGGAGCCTGCGGTTGAGGTTTTGAACCGCAAGCTCCGGAGTGATTTTGGCTCTATCAGAGCCAAAATCACTCCCACTGACATCACTAGTGATGTCAGTGGGCCGGCTACTGACGGGAGGCGTTCCCGTGGGAACGCCCCCGTCAGGGAGGCACGCCCCCGGCACGCCCACCAAAGGGGGCGTGCTGTCAATCAACATTGACAGCACGCCCCCTTTGATCGGACACAACGAGCGAAGGACTTTCCTTCGCTCGTCGCGTCTGGCGCATGCGCACGAAGGAGCTCCCTCCGTCGTGCGCATGCTCAGTCCATAACATCGACCCACTTGCGAGCGGACAGCCGCTCGCGAGTGGGTCTGAATCAGGCCCAGAATCTGGAATACCCAGAATTTTGATATTATTTCTCCGAGAGCGATCCTCTATATCTGCCGATTTATCTTTTAAAGGCCTCCATTTTCAATAGTTGCTGGTCATGGGTAGAAATAAGATCGTTTCGTGAAACGACCAGCTCCTCCATCTTACGTTCCATATGTTCAGTACCGGTACTGATAGCAGAAAGCTCAGATTTCACCTCGAATGGCTGCAGTAAGGTCTTGAGTAAGATCTGTCTTGAAAGCTGCCAGAAATTGACACAGGGACTTGACTGTAAGAGAAGCATTGGAATCAGGATCCATGCCGGAATCCAACAGGAGACTAGAAGCCCCCTTCGAGCCAGGACTGCCAACTAGGGGTGAGCGGGTTTGGATTTCTGAAATCCGAACCCCCCCGAGCCCCGCCGATCTGAGGCCGATCCGAGTCAGGCTCGACTTTTCCCGTCTGACTCGGATCTGAAATCGAGGCAAAACGTCATCATCCCGCCTTCCGGGTCTTGCGGGTTTAGGATTCTATATAAGATACCCGCGTTGGCGCCATTTTCTCACTTGGCTATGGACAGTGAAGAGGGAGGGAGGGAGTTAGGGCTGGCTGGGCTGTGTAGTGTAGTGCAGTGTAGTCTTGTGCTGTGCTGCGCTGTGCTGCTGTTGTCCATAGGGGCTGTGGGCCTGACTCAGACCCACTCGCGAGCGCTGAGCGCTCGCAAGTGGGTCGATGGTGCCCTAGTGCGCATGCGCACGATGGAGGGAGCTCCATCGTGCGCATGCGCTAGACCCGAATAACGACGGGGTAGCCGTCGTTATAGGTCTCGCACCAAAGGGGGCGTGCTGTCGATGTTGATTGACAGCATGCCCCTTTTGGTGGGAGTGCCGGGGGCGTGGCTGCCAGACGGAGGCGTTCCCATGGGAACGCCTACCGTCTGGGTCCGGCCCCACTGACATCACTAGTGATGTCAGTGGGAGTGATTTTGGCTCTGATAGAGCCAAAATCACTCCAGGGCTTGCGGTCAACGAGACCCTACCGCAGGGTCTAGTCACAAGCCCGACCATCTTTTTTTCCGCTCGCATATGCTGTGGGTGGTCACCCACAGCTAAGCGAGTGGCCAGGAGGCCGCTCCAAAGTTTAGGTAGGAGGGCCCTGATTCAGAGTGAGCGCTCTGGTCAGAGCGTCCGGCTCTGAATCAGGCCCTGTGTCCACTCCTCCAAAGTCCATAGGGGCTGGCTGTGTTGTGCTGTGCTGCTGTTGTCCATAGGGACTGTGTCCACTCCTCCAAAGTCCATAGGGGCTGGCTGTGTTGTGCTGTGCTGCTGTTGTCCATAGGGGCTGTGTCCACTCCTCCAAAGTCCATAGGGGCTGGCTGGACTGTGTTGTGCAGTCAGTTGTCCATAGGGGCTGTGTCCACTCCAAAGTCCTGTGCAGTGTCCCAGTCCTAAAGGGGTGCTGTAGTGATGTCCACGGGGTGCTCTGACCATCAGGGGTGCTCCCCCCAAGTGCAAAAAAAATATATTTTTTCTGTGTTTCTGAAATGTGTGCACAGTAGCCGCACATTCATCAACAAAGTAGCGCCAAGCGTGCGCCTGTGTCCCATAAGTAAAGGACTGGCTGGCTTGTCCGATAAAGGGTGCTGTAACCCCCAAAGTGCACTCCAAAAAAAAAAAAAAATTATTTTTTGTTTGTGAATTGTGTGCGCAGTAGCCGCACGTGCATCAACAAAGTAGCGTCAAGCGTGCGCCTGTGTGATAAGTAAAGGGCCAGCTGGCTTGACCGTTAAAGGGTGCTGTAACCCCCAAAGTGCACTACAAACAAAATAAAAAATTATTTTCTGTGTTTGTGAATTGTGTGCACTGTGGCTGCAAGTGCATCAACAAAGCAGCAATTTACGCCTGTGTCCCATAAGTAAAGGGCTGGCTTGCTTGTCCGTTAAAGGGTGCTGTAACCCCCAAAGTGCACTCCAAAAAAAATAAAAAAATGATTTTCTGTTTTTGTGAATTATGTGCACTGTGGATGCACGTGCATCAACAAAGGAGCAGCGCCAAGCTTGCGCCTGTGTCCCATAAGTACAGAGCTGGCTGGCTTGTCCGTTAAAGGGTGCTGTAACCCCCAAAGTGCACTCCAAAAAAAATATATATATATTTTCTGTTTTTGTGAATTTTGTGCACTGTGGCTGCACGTGCATCAACAAAGGAGCAGCGCCAAGCGGTGCGCCTGTGTCCCATAAGTAAAGGACCGGCTGGCTTGTTCTTTAAAGGGTGCTGTAACCCCCAAAGTGTACTCCAAAAAAAATAAAAAATTATTTTTTGTTTGTGAATTGTGTGCGCAGTAGCCGCACGTGCATCAACAAAGAAGCGCCAAGCGTGCGTCTGTGTCATAAGTAAAGGGCCGGCTGGCTTGACCATTAAAAGGTGCTTTAACCCCCAAATTGCACTCCAAACAAAATAAAAAATAATTTTCTGTGTTTGTGAATTGTGTGCACTGTGGCTGCACGTGCATCAACAAAGGAGCAGCGCCAAGCGTGCGCCTGTGTCCCATAAGTAAAGGACCAGCTGGCTTGTCCATTAAAGGGTGCTGTAACCCCCAAAGTGCACTGTAAAAAAAATAAAAAATTATTTTCTGTTTTTGTGAATTTTGTGCATTGTGGCTGCACATGCATCAACAAAGGAGCATCGCCAAGCGGTGCGCCTGTGTCCCATAAGTAAAGGGCCAGCGGGCTTGTCCGTTAAAGGGTGGTGTAACCCCCAAAGTGCACTCCAAAAAAAATAAAAATGTATTTTTTGTTTGTGAATTGTGTGCGCAGTAGCCGCATGTGCATCAACAAAGTAGCGCCAAGCGTGCGCCTGTGTCATAAGTCAAGGGCCGGCTGGCTTGACCATTAAAGGGTGCTGTAACCCCCAAAGTGCACTCCAAATAAGATAAAAAATTATTTTTTGTGTTTGTGAATTGTGTGCGCAGTAGCCGGACGTGCATCAACAATGTAGTGCCAAGCATGCGCCTGTGTCATAAGTAAAGGGCCAGCTGGATCATCTGTTAAAGAGTGGTGTAACCCCCAAAGGCACTCCAAAAAAAATAAAAAAATATATTTTTTTGTGTTTGTGAATTGTGTGCACAGTAGCCGCATGTGCATCAACAAAGTAGCACCAAGCGTGCGCCTGTGTCATAAGTAAAGAGTTGGCTGGCTCGTCTATTAAAGGGTGGTGTAACTCCCAAAGTGCACTCCAAACAAAAGAAAAAAATATTTTCTGTGTTTGTGAATTGTGTGCACTGTACGTGCATCCTCAAAGCAGCAGCGCCAAGCGTGTGTCTGTGTGTTAAAGGGTGGTGTAACCCTCAAAGTGCGATCCACAAAAAATAAAAAATTCTTTTTTTTCTGCCTTTGTGAATTGTGTGCACTGTAGCTGCATGTGCATCAACAAAGGAGCAGCAGCAAGCATGCGCCTGTGTCCCATAAGTATAGGGCTGGCTGGCTTGTCTGTTATAGGGTGATGTAACCCCCAAAGTGCACTCCAAAAAAAATATATATATATTTTCTGTTTTTGTGAATTTTGTGCACTGTGGCTGCACGTGCATCAACAAAGGAGCAGCACCAAGTGATGCGCTTGTGTCCCGTAAGTAAAGGGTTGGCTGGCTTGTCCATTAAAGGGTGCTGCAACCCCCAAAGTGCACTCCAAAAAAAATAAAAAATGATTTTCTGTTTTTGTGAATTATGTGCACTGTGGCTGCACGTGCATCAACAAAGGAGCAGCGCCAAGCAGTGCGCCTGTGTCCCATAAGTAAAGGTCCAGCTGGCTTGTTCTTTAAAGGGTGCTGTAACCCCCAAAGTGTACTCCAAAAAAACTAAAAAATAATTTTTTGTTTGTGAATTGTGTGCGCAGTAGCCGCACGTGCATAAGTAAAGGGCTGGCTGGCTTGACCATTAAAAGGTGCTTTAACCCCCCCAAAGTGCACTCCAAACAAAATAAAAAATTATTTTCTGTGTTTGTGATTTGTGTGCACTGTGGCTGCATGTGCATCAACAAAGGAGCAGCGCCAAGCGTGCACCTGTGTCCCATAAGTAAAGGACCGGCTGGCTTGTAACCCCCAAAGTGCACTCCAAAAAAAAATAATTATTTTCTGTTTTTGTGAATTTTGTGCATTGACGCTGCACGTGCATCAACAAAGGAGCAGTGCCAAGCGTTGTGCCTATGTCCAATAAGTAAAGGGCCAGGTGGCTTGTCCATTAAAGGGTGCTGTAACCCCCAAAGTGCACTCCAAAAAAAATAAATAAATATTTTTTGTTTGTGAATTGTGTGCGCAGTAGCCGCACGTGCATCAACAAAGTAGCACCAAGCGTGCACCTCTGTCATAAGTCAAGGGCCGGCTGGCTTGACCACTAAAGGGTGCTGTAACCCCCAAAGTGCACTCCAAACAAAATAAAAAAATATTTTTTGTGTTTGTGAATTGTGTGCACAGTAGCCGCACGTGCATCAACAAAGTAGCGCCAAGCGTGCGCCTGTATCATAAGTAAAGGGATGGCTGGCTCATCTGTTAAAGGGTGGTGTAACCCCCAAAGTGCACTCCAAACAAAATAAAAAAATATTTTTTGTGTTTGTGAATTGTGTGCACTGTGACTGAACATGCATCAACAAAGGAGAAGCGCCAAGCGTGCGCCTTTGTCCCATAAGTAAAGGGCCGGCTGGCTTGTCCGTTAAAGGGTGCTGTAACCCCCAAAGTGCACTCCAAAAAAAATAAAAAAATATTTTCTGTGTTTGTGAATTGTGTGCACTGTACGTGCATCCTCAAAGCAGCAGTGCCAAGCGTGCATCTGTCTGTTAAAGGGTGGTGTAACCCCCAAAGTGCAATCCAACAAAAATAAAATATTTTCTTGTGTTTGTGAATTGTGTGCCCTGTACGTGCATCCTCAAAGCAGCAACGCCAAGTGTGCGTCTGTGTGTTAAAGGGTGGTGTAACCCCCAAAGTGCACTCCAACAAAAATAAAACATTTTCTTCTGTGTTTGTGAATTGTCTGCACTGTACTTGCATCCTCAAAGCAGCAGCGCCAAGTGTGCGTCTGTGTGTTAAAGGGTGGTGTAACCCTCAAAGTGCGATCCACAAAAAATAAAAAATTCTTTTTTTTCTGTCTTTGTGAATTGTGTGCACTGTAGCTGCACGTGCATCAACAAAGGAGCAGCACCAAGCGTGCGCCTGCGTCCCATAAGTAAAGAGCCGGCTGGCTCATTTCTTAAAGGGTGGTGTAACCCACAAAGTGCCCTAGTCTCCAACAAAAATAAAAAATTATTTTCTGTGCTTGTGTGCACCTTAGCCGCACGTATATATCAATATAACATAAATGGAGGACCAAGGTCTTTCCCTATGTTCATGACTAGTGGTTCAGCTTCACATGATGATGGAAGCCCTCCTCCCACTAAAAAAATCAAACGAGTTAAGCTGGCAAAAGCACAGCGAAGAACTGTGCGTTCTAAGAAGATATCATAAATCCCCAAGGAGAGTCCAAGTATGGTGGTGGTTGCGATGCCTGACCTTCCCAGCACTGGACGGGAAGAGGTGGCTCTTTCCACCGTTTGCACGCCCCCTGCAAATGCTGAAAGGAGCACCCACTGGGCCTGATTCAGAGCCGAACGCTCTGACCAGTGCGCTAGCTCTGAATCAGAGCCCTCCTATCTGTTTTTGGAGCGGCCTCATGGACGCTTGAATAGCTGTGGGTTATCGTCCACAGCTATAGCGAGCGTCCATGTTGATGGTCGCGATGGTCAAGACCATCGCGACCATTGGGCTTGCGACGAGACCCTGCGGTAGGGTCTCGTGGCCGTAAGCCCAGGAGTGATTTTGGCACTATCAGAGCCAAAATCACTCCCACTGACATCATTACTGATGTCAGTGGGGCAGGACTCAGACGGTAGGCATTCCTATGGGAACGCCTCCATCTGACAGCCATGCCCCCGGCACTCCCACCAAAGGGGCCGTGCTGTCAGTCACCATTGACAGTACGCCCCCTTTGGTGCGAGACCTGTAATGACGGCTTTGCCGTCGTTATTCGGGTCTCGCACATGCGCACGACGGAGCTCCCTCCGTCGTGCGCATGCGAATTCGCCCAACATCGAACAGCTTGCGAACGAACTTCCCTCGTGAGTGGGTCTGAATGACCCCCACAGTCCACTTGCTGATATGCAAATTGAAGATGTCACTGTTGAAGTACAACAGGATGAGAATACTGGTGTAGCTGGCGCTGAGGAGGAAGTTGGCGAGGAGGATTCTGATGGTGATGTGGTTTGTTTAAATCAGGCTCCGGGGGAGACAGTTGTTGTCCGTGGGATGAAAAAGCCCATCACGGTCATGCCTAGGCAGAAGACCAAACATTCCACCTCATTGGTCTGGCAATATTTCTATCCAAATTCGGACAACAACTGTATTGCCATATGTACCATATGTAAAGGTGAAATAAGTAGGGGTAGGGACATTAACCACGTCCCTTATATGGCACCAGCAGCGTGTTCATAAAAAGTTACTGTCAAGTTCAGAAACTTTGGCTAAGACCGTAAGCAGTCCAGGGACACCTAAATCCCGTTGTCCTGTTGTATCCAAGCGCCTGCAAACCACACCGTCAACTCCCTCCTCGTCAATTTCCTCCTTAGTCAGGATCGGAAGTAGTCCTGCAGGCCATATCACTGGCATGACTGACTCTCCTATCCGAGATTCCTCCAGAGGATCCTGCATTGCTACGCCTACTGCTGCCGCTGCTGCTGTTGCTGCTGTTGCTGCTGGGAGTCGTTCATCATCCCAGAGAGGAAGTAGGAACACCACTACTTTTACTAAACAGTTGACCCTCCAACAGTCCTTAGCGAGGAGGATGAAGTACGACAGCAGTCATCCTGAAGCAAAATGTATAACTGAGGCCTTGACTGCTATGTTGGTGTTAGACGTGCATCCGGTATCCACCATTAGTGCAGTGGGATTTAGACAATTGATGGAGGTAGTGTGTCCCCGGTTCCAAATCCCATCTAGATTCCACTTCACTAGGCAGGCGATACCGAGACTATACAGAAACGTCAGAAAAAGTGTCCTCAGTGTCCTGAAAAATGTGGTTGTACCCAATGTCCACTTAACCACGGACATGTGGACAAGTGGAACAGGGCAGACTAAGGACTATATGACTGTGACAGCCCACTGGGTAGATGTATCACCTTACGCAGCAACAACAGCAGCGTCACCAGTAGCAGCATCTCAGAAACGCCAGCTCGTTCCAAGGCAGGCTACGCTGTGTATCACCGGTTTCAGTAAGAGGTACACCGCCGACAACCTCTTAGAGAAACTGAGGGAAATCATCGCCCAGTGGCTTACCCCACTTAGACTCTCCTGGGGATTTGTGATATCTGACAATGCCACCAATATTGTGCGGGCATTACATCTGGGTAAATTCCAGCACGTCCCATGTTTTGCTCACACAATAAACTTGGTGGTGCAGAATTTTCTGAAAAGCGACAGGGGCGTGCAGGAGACGCTTTGGGTGGCCCGAAAAATATCTAGCCACTTTCGCCATTCAGCGACTATGTGCCGAAGACTGGAGCACCAGCAAACACTCTTGAACCTACCCCGCCATCACCTGAAGCAAGAGGTTGTGACGCGGTGGAACTCAACCCTCTATATGCTTCAGAGGATGGAGGAGCAGCAAAAGGCCATTCAAGCCTATACATCCACCTATGACATAGGCAAAGGAGGGGGTATGCACCTGACTCAAGCGCAGTGGAGAATGATTTCCGTGTTGTGCAAGGTTCTCCAGCCCTTCGAACTTGCCACATGTGAAGTCAGTTCAGATGCTTGATCCTAGGTTTAAAGCCTATGTGGTATCTCTCTTTCCAGCTGACACAAGCCTGCAGAGGTGCAAAGACCTGCTGGTGAAAACACTGTCAGTTGAAGCGGAACGTGACACGTCAACAGCTCCATCTTCATTTTCTCCCGCAACTGGGGCTGCCAGGAAAAAACTTAGGTATCCTAAGCAACCCGCTGGCGGTGATGCAGGGCAGGCAGGACCAAGTTTGGACATCTGGTCCGGACTGAAGGACCTGGCAACAATTTCTGACATGTCTACTGTCACTACATATGATACTGTCACCATTGACAGAATGGTGGAGGATTACATCGGTGACAGCATCCAAGTAGGCATGTCAGACAGTCCGTACCTGTACTGGCAGGAAAAAGAGGCAATTTGGAGGCCCCTGTACAAACTAGCTCTATTTTACCTGAGTTGCCCCCCCTCCAGTGTGTACTCCGAAAGAGTGTTTAGTGCAGCCGGGAACCTTGTCAGCGAAAGGCGTAGGAGGTTGCTTCCACAAAATGTGGAGAAGATGATGTTCATAAAAATGAATTATCAACTCTTCCAGGGAGACCAGCCTCCAGAACGTACAGAGGGACCTGTGGTGGTGGATTCCAGTGGGAAGAATTAATACTCTGTGAAGATGAGGATGTAGTGAAAGAAAGGAAAAAGAAAGTACTCTATATTGTAGGGGCACAGTTCTTCTGCTTAAAAAAATAAAACTTAACGTTTATTAAGAAATATAGATAAAATTCAGGACAGACAAAATGGAGGACAAACAACATATATATAGTAAAGCAGGGTATTAAAGAATATACCAAATTAAATAACCATCCGATGGTTACCTGCTAGTGATTGGGTATGAAAAACAAAGTCTCTTCTTAATAGAAAATAGAAGTCTCATATAAAGATATACAACATGCAGGAGACCAAAAAATAGTCACAAATGATTTATATTGTGTAACCAAGTACAATGAATATAGGTTTTAAGACATCACATATGGTCTCTAATAGTTGCAAAAACATGATACATTATAGCACACCCATAATAAAATCTGAAAATAGCCAGGGTGAAAAATCTAATGAAATAACAATAAGTTTGATAATCAGAATAATATATATCAAATATTGAGACAAAACGCTGCTACATCTAAATATTGTGGTGGAATATGTCCACCCACCAATTATCCTCTGTATGTCCCTAAATCAATTATTCAGAAAGCATATATTGCCCAACAAAAATTGCGGCATAATACATCATACATGTCCAGATAAATGAGTCGTTCGCACAATGCTGAATTATGAAGACCACAGCACAAAAATATTCACATATTCAAAATTACATATAAATCATAAAGATATAATGAAAGTTAAGGACATGAAGGAAAATGCAAAAAATAAGGTATTATACTAAAATAGAAATAGAAAAGTAACCGCTCACTTATTAGTAAGGGGTAGGTTGCTGCTATACTCCATGTACATATTGTAGTGAATGGAGCATGAGCGGACCTAACTCATATACCATGAGGGTATGAAAAATAGTCAGATAGATGTCCAAAAAGACTCCTCTGTCAACTCCATAAATAGCCTGCTGTATAAAGTTCAGGCTACCTAGCGGGACAGTGAGAGAATATGATACACCTGGAGAACAGATAAGAGTGTTCAGTGGTAATAGTTAAGTGATATAATATTCCTGGTGCCAGAATAAATAAGAGAGATTTCCCAATCGTTGGCTCCCCGGCACCGCTAACACTCCACTTCAACCCAAAGGATTGAGAAAAAAGGAGAAAACATCACCGGGTCAGCAAATGACACGACTCACCCCTCTGATATGAGATCACAGTGCAGGGGGAACATTAAATGAGATGGTGCTGCCCAGGTGTCCCTCGAAAAGAGTAAATACCTGATACCAATAGTGGCTGTGTAGCAGCAGTGTTGTCCCAACAGCGGGAGTCTCCACGTGCACTCCGGAGACTACCCGGAAGCAAGACGCGCGTTTCACCTGACACGGCTTCATTAGTTGGATCCGTGACATCACGGAGGCGGGCCATCTATAAAGGTGATGGCAGCCAATCAGACGGCCATTACTACATTTAGTGAAACCAATCATATGGTGGGCGGGTTAGAAAAGGTCGGTCTCTGATAATATGACAGGGGAATGGAGTGTCAGTGCTGGCTATTAGATGCACATCAATGTGTTCATTGAAACGCTCCTGATAATAATAGGTAGATACAAAATAAATAAATAACTGATTGAAAGAGTGTTATATAGAGATCTCCAATAGCATAAATAATAAACACAATTTTAATAGCAAGCACGTCAAACCAAATCGAATATAATAACAAATTAATAAAGAAGTGTTATATTCCAATAAAAAACTCCAATGATAAACACATTTATATATAATACAAAATGAGCAGATATTTCAGAACAAAAAATTATTTCAAAACAAAAAAATAAATAAAAAAATAAATTAAAAAAATTAAAATAAAAAAATATATATAATAAAATAAAAAAATTACAATAAATAGGTAGGAACTCTGTGTCTCCATGATTTGGTGTATATAAGTGTATATGATCATAAATGATGGAAGGATGAGGCATAGAAAATGTAAAAATACAATAAATATTATAAATATTAGTGAATAAGTGAAAGGAAAGTCTATTATGGACAATATGAAAGAATAAAAGTATAGAAAAAGAGTCCAATATAATAATATATACTTGTGTAAATGTGAGTATCAAATTATAACAGTGAATAAAAATGTGACATAAAAACTAAATCATAAAAGTAAAGGAGCAAAAAGAGGACATAAATATTAGAACCAAATGAAGAGTTAATATAAATATAATAAGAAAAACCGAGACTTGGTACAAATACTAATATACTATCCTACTGTAAGTACCAAATGACATCTAGTGTGCAGAAAATGGTTATCCTAAAAAGGCTGTATAATTAATGTGCTCATTAAGACCAAAGGGGTTCACAGTTTGAAGTCTAAAAGTCCACTGACTTTCCTTCTGTAGGAGGACCCTAGTAAGGTCCCCTCCTCTGATTCCCAATCTCACATGTTCCAAGACAAATGCTTTGAGATCTGTGGGGGAACCCCCATGTTTTTCCAAAAAGTGCCTAGCCACTGATGTAAGTTTCTTCATTTTTAGAGAGTCACTTGAGGCGTTTCTGATATTTCCCACATGTTCAAGTAATCTTTGTTTGAATTGTCGTGTGGTCATCCCCACATATCTTTTATTGCAAGGGCATTCCAAACAGTAGACTATCCCCATGGCATTGCAATTGAAGAATTGTCTGATTTCCATGGTATTGTGGAACCTGTCCCTTACTGTGTGCATCCTTGTCATATATTGGCAGGCCTTACACTTCCCACAGGGAAAAGTACCCTGAATTTTACTGGTCTTCCTAGAGTTTACATTGAAATGACTCATAGTCAATTTATCTTTCAAGTTTGCAGATCTCCGCCAACTAAAGGATGCTTGTTGCTCCAATTCATCTCTCAAATTTAAATCTAGCAAGAGGACATGCCAGTGTTTATTTACTATATCCTGTAGCTGCCGCCATTCATGGCAGAAATTCCCAAAAATCGTATTTTGTTGGTATCGGGGTTATTCTTTTTATTGGAGAAGATAAGTTTTTCTCTCTCCATGTCACAAGCGTGGAATTTAGGAGCTGTGTTCCTGGACTGGGCCTTGGATCTGTATTACTTGGCGCAGACGCTCGCTGGAGGAGGCTTGGCTTAATGAAGTTTCTCCGCATGAGAGAGTGCAGCAAACTGACAGGAGATTGAGGAATGCGGCAGTAACGAGATAGCTAGGAAGCTACGTGGAGCGGCTGGATAGCCTAGGGTAGACGTTGGTAGCTGAGTGGCTACGTGGAGCGGCTGGATAGCCGTGGGTAGACGTTGGTAGCTGAGTGGCTACGTAGAGCGGCTGGATAGCCGTGGGTAGACGTTGGTAGCTGAGTGGCTACGTGGAGCGGCTGGATAGCCATGGGTAGATGTTGGTAGCTGAGTGGCTACGTGGAGCGGCTGGTTAGCCGTTGGTAGACGTTGGTAGCTGAGTGGCTACGTGGAGCGGCTGGATAGCCGTGGGTAGATGTTGGTAGCTGAGTGGCTACGTGGAGCGGCTGGATAGCCGTGGGTAGATGTTGGTAGCTGAGTGGCTACGTGGAGCGGCTGGATAGCCGTGGGTAGACTTTGGTAGCTGAGTGGCTACGTGGAGCGGCTGGATAGCCGTGGGTAGATGTTGGTAGCTGAGTGGCTACGTGGAGTGGCTGGATAGCCGTGGGTAGACGTTGGTAGCTGAGCGGCTACGTGGAGCGGTTGGATAGCCGTGGGTAGACGTTGGTAGCTGAGCGGCTACGTGGAGCGGCTGGATAGCCGTGGGTAGACGTTGGTAGCTGAGCGGCTACGTGGAGCGGCTGGATAGCCGTGGGTAGACGTTGGTAGCTGAGCGGCTACGTGGAGCGGCTGGATAGCCGTGGGTAGACTTCGGTAGCTGAGCGGCTATGTGGAGAGGCTGGATAGCTGTGGGAAGGCTACTTAGCTAAACTAAGAAACTAGTTGCACTGGCAACTTGTGTGAGCATTGGGGATCCTTTTATAGTGGACACTGGGAGCTGACAGGCTGAGAGAGAAGGAGAAGGCTCCTCATTGGTGGTAGTGGGGTCACATGGGCAATCCAAGATGGCCACGCCCATGGACCGGAGGACAGCGCTTCCTGGAGGTAGTCAGCGGGGACCAGCGGTGAGCAGGAGCCGGCGTGGGAGCAGCACAGCAGCGGGACCCTCCAGAGGACAACAGTGGAGACTGCCTTGGGAGAAGAGGAAGGAGCGTACAGCGCGGGAGCCGGAAGACAGCGCGGGTCAGCGCCCGCACAGGTAAGCGACGGGGTCTGATTCTGGGGTCTCCAGGCCAGCGTGTGACAGTACCCCCTTCTTCAAGAGTGGCCACCGGACACTTCCTTGGTTTATGAGGAAATTTCACATGGAACGCTTTGACCAGACGGGGTGCATGGACATCGGAGGCATTTATCCAGATTCGTTCCTCCGGACCATAATTCTTCCAGTCGATAAGGTATTGAAGACGGTTGTATCGACAATGGGAATCTAAGATTCTGTCAACTTCGAACTCCTCTCCCTGCTGTGTTTGAACACTAGAAGCTTTAGGCAGGACCTTCTGAAATCGGTTTAAGACTAGTAGTTTTAAAAGACAAATATGGAAGGAACTTGGAATGCGAAGAAATGGAGGAAGCTTTAACTTGTAAGCCACAGGATTCAAGACTTTGATGATTGGGAATGGACCAATGAATCGCGGAGCAAATTTCATCGAGGGTACTCGGAGTCTTCGGTTTCGGGTAGAGAGCCAGACCATATCCCCAGGTCGGAAATTTGGAACCGCTCATCTTTGGCGGTCAGCAAATCTCTTGTACCGGGCTGACGTTTTAGTCAGAGAGGAACGAACCTTTTCCCAGATGTTGGAGAATCGTTGAAGGGACATTTTGGCCGCAGGCACATCTAATGTGGGAAGAAGAGGGAAATCTGGCACTCGAGGATGTTGACCAAAAACTGTAAAAAAAGGAGTTGAGCTGGTGGACGTGTGATAATGATTATTGTGGGCAAATTCGGCCCAAGGAAGAAGTTCAATCCAGTCATCTTGGGAGGAGGAGACAAAAGTGCGCAGGAACTGTTCCAGGTCTTGATTGACCCTTTCGGTCTGACCATTGGTCTGGGGATGATAAGTGGTAGAAAATTTGAGTTTTACCTGAAGGGCTGAGCAGAGTGACCTCCAGAACTTCGCTACGAACTGTACTCCCCTGTCGGAGATGATCTCTTGAGGAAGGCCGTGGAGCTTGAAGATCTCTTTTATAAAGCTCTGGGCGAGTAGAAGTGCAGACGGAAGCCCAGTAAGTGGTACGAAATGAGCCATTTTAGAAAAACGATCAACGATAACCCAAATTGTGTTGTGGCCCCGAGATGGAGGAAGATCAGAGATGAAATCCATAGATAGGTGAGTCCATGGCTTAGATGGAATTGCAAGAGGTTGGAGTTGACCGTGTGGAACCCGCCGAGGTATCTTGTGTTGGGCACATTTGATGCATGAAGACACATAAGACCTGACGTCCTTTTTCATCGAAGACCACCAATAGGACCGCTGGATAAATTCTAGGGTTTTATCCATACCCAGGTGACCAGAGAACCGGGAAGCATGAGCCCAATGCAATAACCTCTTGCGGAGTTCCGGAGCGACGAAAGTCTTCCCAACCGGGGGTATAGAAGACAATTGGGTAGAGGCGAAGGAAGCGGAATTCAAGATTGGTTGGGGCTGTTCCATGGGTAGATCAGGGTTGCTCGTCATGGAACGGGAGAGTGCGTCGGCTTTGAGGTTTTGTGAACCGGGGCGATAGGAGACTTTGAAGTTAAATCTGGAGAAAAACATTGCCCACCGGGCTTGACGAGGGTTCAAGCAATTTGCAGATTTAAGATAAAGGAGGTTCTTATGGTCAGTAAAAATGGTAATGGGGTAATGAGCTCCTTCTAGAAGATATCGCCATTCTTCGAGGGCTAGTTTCATGGCGAGTAACTCTTGATCTCCAATGGTGTAGTTCTTCTCTGCAGGCAAAAACTTCCGGGAAAAGAAACCACAGGGATGAAGTTTTTCATCTTTAAATCGCTGGGAGAGCACTGCACCGACACCTTCAGAGGATGCGTCCACCTCCAGGATAAAGGGCTGGGTGGAGTCTGGTTGCTTTAAGATGGGAGCGGAGATGAAGGCTTGCTTAAGAAGTTGAAATGCAGAGGTAGCTTCGACGGGCCATATAGTTGGATCTGCTCCCTTGCGGGTGAGGGCTGTAATCGGAGCTACCAGAGTCGAGAAACCTTTTACAAACTTGCGATAGTAATTGGCAAATCCTAGGAATCTTTGTATGGATTTTAAGGAAGAAGGAAGAGACCAATCAAGAATGGCTTGTAGTTTTGACGAATCCATTTGAAGGCCTGTTCCGGAGATAATGTATCCCAGGAATGGTACACTTGAGACCTCAAACAGACACTTCTCTAATTTGCAAAACAGTTGATTGGACCGCAACCTCAGAAGGACTTGTTTGACCTGGTCTCGATGAGTTTGGAGGTCTTGAGAAAAACTCAAAATGTCGTCTAAGTAAACGACCACACACTTGTACAAGAGGTCCCGGAAGATTTCATTGACGAAAAACTGGAAGACAGCCGGAGCATTACAGAGGCTGAAGGGCATAACGAGATACTCGTAGTGCCCATCCCTGGTGTTGAAGGCCGTTTTCCATTCATCGCCTGGACGGATACGAATTAAATTATAGGCTCCTCTTAGGTCGAGTTTGGAAAAAACTGTGGCTCCCTTGACTCTATCAAATAACTCAGTAATGAGAGGAAGAGGGTAGCGATTCTTAATAGTTATTTCATTAAGACCCCGGTAGTCAATACACGGGTGCAAGCCACCATCTTTTTTTTTTACGAAGAAAAATCCAGACCCTGCTGGAGATGTGGAAGGTCGAATGAAGCCTTTATTTAAGTTTTCCGTAATGTACTCCGACATGGCCTGAGTCTCAGGGAGAGATAGAGGATAGGTTCGGCCCCTAGGAGGATTCTTCCCGGGAATCAGATCTATGGGATAGTCCCAATCACGATGGGGAGGTAACAGGTCTGCGCTCTGTTTGCTAAAGACGTCCTGAAACCCATCGTAGGCTTTGGGCAGGTCTGTAGAGTCCCGTACAACGGAAGATCTGATAGGTATTACCCGCTGAAGGCAACCTTTGAAGCAATTGGAACCCCAGGAGATTATTTGCATGGTGGTCCAATCGATTTGAGGTGAATGTCTCTGTAGCCAGGGTAATCCGAGGACTAAAGAATGAGAGGCTTTGGGAATCACTAGGAAGGATAGTTGTTTGGAATGGAGCACCCCAATGGTAAGTTTAAGTGGTGTTGTACGATGGGTGATGGTTCCACTAGAAATGCGACTACCATCGATGGCGGTTAAAGTGATGACTCGAGGCAATGCTTCCATGGGGATTTGATGCTTCTGGACAAATTCAGTAGTGACAAAGTTCTCTGCCGCTCCGGAATCCAGGAGAGCTAATACAGCTTTGGAACCTCGAGGATACTTTAAATGAGCCTGGATGGTGGAATCAGACTTCCTTTGTGATTCAATGGCAACTCCTAACTTAACCTCTCTTTCATAAGTTAGGAGGAGGTGTTTCCCGGACGAATGGGACAAGTTTTAACTAAATGTTGAGGAGATCCGCAGTACATACAGAGGTTCTGCCTCTGCCTTTTCTGACGCTCCTCAGCCGATAAATGAGAGCGGTTGACCTGCATGGGTTCTTCGCCCAGAGGAGGAGAGGGTAAGCGGGAAACTGGACGTGGCCTTCCACGATCAAATCTGCCTCTTTCCAAGGCACGCTCCCTGTGACGGAGATCCACCTTGTTGCAGAGAGAGATTAACCCATCCAAACTGGTTGGAAGGTCACGGGAAGCTAGGTCGTCTTTGAGCCTTTCAGAAAGGCCACTCCAGAAGGCAGCGATGAGGGCATCCTCGTTCCAATTGAGTTCTGAAGCCAGAGTCTGGAACTGGACTACGTATTGGCCGACGGTCCTGCTGCCCTGACGGAGGCATAGAATATCAGCTGATGCGGAGGTGGTTCTTCCGGGTTCATCAAAGATTTTGCGAAATGTAGCAACAAATTCGGGGTAGTTGGAGAGCAGGGGATCCGACTTCTCCCAAAGGGGCAAGACCCAATCGAGTGCTAGGCCAGAGAGTAGAGAGATGATATATGCCACCCTGGTTCTGGCTGTTGGAAAGTTGGTGGATTGTAGCTCGAATTGGATTTCGCATTGATTTAAAAAACCCCTGCATAATTTGGGGTTGCCATCGAACTTGCTCGGAGGGGAGAGCTGAAGACGAGCAGGAGGTAGAACTGGAGGAGCAGGTGACACCACAGGAGGAGAGGCGGCTTGGGAGCCAGCGGGAGCGGGATGAGCCAGTAAGGACTGAATGTTGTCCAGGCGTGACGACATACCTTGGATAAATTGGATCAGCTGAGCCTGAGAGGTCTCCTGTCTTTCCAGACGGGATAGTACATCCTGCGAGGCTTCTATCCCAGATCCTTGACCACTTGCTGAGTCCATCGGGCCAGTGCAAACTGTCACAAGCGTGGAATTTAGGAGCTGTGTTCCCGGACTGGGCCTTGGATCTGTATTACTTGGCGCAGACGCTCGCTGGAGGAGGCTTGGCTTAATGAAGTTTCTCCGCATGAGAGGGTGCAGCGAACTGACAGGAGTTTGAGGAATGTGGCAGTAACGAGATAGCTAGGAAGCTACGTGGAGCGGCTGGATAGCCTAGGGTAGACGTTGGTAGCTGAGTGGCAACGTGGAGCGGCTGGATAGCCGTGGGTAGACGTTGGTAGCTGAGTGGCTACGTAGAGTGGCTGGATAGCCGTGGGTAGACGTTGGTAGCTGAGTGGCTACGTGGAGCGGCTGGATAGCCGTGGGTAGATGTTGGTAGCTGAGTGGCTACGTGGAGCGGCTGGTTAGCCGTGGGTAGACGTTGGTAGCTGAGTGGCTACGTGGAGCGGCTGGATAACCGTGGGTAGACGTTGGTAGCTGAGTGGCTACGTGGAGCGGCTGGATAGCCGTGGGTAGACGTTGGTAGCTGAGTGGCTACATGGAGCGGCTGGATAGCCGTGGGTAGACATTGGTAGCTGAGTGGCTACGTGGAGCGGCTGGATAGCCGTGGGTAGACGTTGGTAGCTGAGCGGCTACGTGGAGCGGCTGGATAGCCGTGGGTAGACGTTGGTAGCTGAGCGGCTACGTGGAGCGGCTGGATAGCCGTGGGTAGACGTTGGTAGCTGAGCGGCTACGTGGAGCGGCTGGATAGCCGTGGGTAGACGTTGGTAGCTGAGCGGCTACGTGGAGCAGCTGGATAGCCGTGGGTAGACGTTGGTAGCTGAGCGGCTACGTGGAGCGGCTGGATAGCCGTGGGTAGACGTTGGTAGCTGAGCGGCTACGTGGAGCGGCTGGATAGCCGTGGGTAGACGTTGGTAGCTGAGCGGCTACGTGGAGCGGCTGGATAGCCGTGGGTAGACGTTGGTAGCTGAGCGGCTACGTGGAGCGGCTGGATAGCCGTGGGAAGGCTACTTAGCTAAACTAAGAAACTAGTTGCACTGGCAACTTGTGTGAGCATTGGGGATCCTTTTATAGTGGACACTGGGAGCTGACAGGCTGAGAGAGAAGGAGAAGGCTCCTCATTGGTGGTAGTGGGGTCACATGGGCAATCCAAGATGGCCGCGCCCATGGACCGGAGGACAGCGCTTCCTGGAGGTAGTCAGCGGGGACCAGTGGTGAGCAGGAGCCGGCGTGGCAGCAGCACAGCAGCGGGACCCTCCGGAGGACAACAGCGGAGACTGCCTTGGGAGAAGAGGAAGGAGCGTACAGCGCGGGAGCCAGAAGACAGCGCGGGTCAGCGCCCGCACAGGTAAGCGACGGGGTCTGATTCTGGGGTCTCCAGGCCGGCGTGTGACACTCCATCATGGATACCTGGTATTGGGCATGTTTAATGGAGCGCTTACTGTAACCTCTATTGAGAAGTCTATGGGATAGTTCCACACTCTTTTCTCTGAAAGTATGGTTATTGGAGCAGTTCCTCCTTAATCTTAAGAATTCTCCCTTGGGTATATTCCTCACGGTTGGAGGAAAGTGCGAACTGTTATGGTGGAGGACACTGTTTGTAGATGTGTCTTTCCGATAGAGTTTAGTCACAATTCGGCCCTCATTTCCAATGATAATATTAAGATCTAAGAAATTAACCATATTCTTGCTGATATTTCTGGTCAGTTTTAGTTGAAATTATTGTCATTTAGGATATCTATAAAACGATGTAAATCCGCTTCCGTCCCCTGCCAGATCATAAAAATATCATCGATGTATCGTTGCAAAGTTATTACATGGCATGTATAGATCTCATTTCTATCGTTGAAAACATGCTCCTCCTCCCACCATCCTAAGAATACGTTGGCGTACGTGGGTGCACAGACTGCGCCCATTGCAGTCCCACGTGTCTGCAGAAAGAATTTATCATTGAAAGTGAAATAATTTCTATTGGGAATAAACTCTAGAAGTTCCAGCAAGAATTTGTGAAATGGGTTGAGACCTTTCATATTAAGGAAATAAGATGAGGATGTACACAACACTGAAGAGGGTGAGGAATCGGTGGATGAGGACGACATCTTGCCTCCGTAGAGCCAGTTTGTGCAGGGACAGATTAATTGCCAGCTTGTTTTGTGTTGGCCCAAATGAACCAATCATTTCAGCCACAGTAGTGTGGCAGACCCTGGCGCTGAAATGATTGGTTTGCTAAAGTGTGCATGTCCTGTTTATACAACATAAGGGTGGGTGGGAGGGCCCAAGGACAATTCCATCTTGCACCTTTTTTTTTCTTCGCATTATGTACTGTTTGGGGCCTAGTTTTTCAAACTGCCATCCTGTCTGCCACTGCAGTGTCACTCCTAGATGGGCCACGTGTTTGTGCCGCCCACTCGTATCTCTTAGCATAGTAAGATGCAGCTACCTCGGTGCAACCTTTTGGACATAAAAACACTATTGTGAGGTGTGAGGTGTTCAGAATAGACTGGAAATTAGTGGAAATTAAGGTTATTGAGGTTAATAATAGCATAGAAGCAGAAAAACCCACAAATTCTGTGATTTTAGCTGTTTTTATGCTTTTTTTCAATAAAATAAAGATCCAAAACACAAAACCCAGAACCCAAAACACGGAAGGGTGGTTTTGGCAAAACCAATCCAGATCCAAAACACGAAGAAAGATCCAGATCCAAAACCAAAACACGAAAAGTGGCAAGTGCACACCCCTACTGCCAACTGCAGCTGGAGGTGAGATCCCAATGGAGGAACTGGAAGTACACACTAACTTCTGAGTGGGAAATACCACAGGAGGTGGCAGATCCCCCTTAGGGTATTTAGGAGGCATGATCCAGCAAAAACTGAAAACAATAGGAGGCTTAATATAAATAACGTGACACACTGATAACCCAGATCACCAGTATAGAGAAAAATTATTGTGTTGGTGGAATAAGACAAATTACTGTATGATTAGATACACATGAAGCACACGAAAAGTGAGAGGTTATATATGAAGAACTTGGGTGGTGAGGGATGGAGATAGTAGGTCACATCTGCGTCAGCAAGTGGAACTCCACAGGCATAAGAAATAATTATAATTCACAGCACGTGCTGCAGGGAGAGACCAGGACCAGCCTTGGTATGTCCCTCCGGTACTATCATATGAGCCAGCAGGCACAGATAATCAAAGAGAAGCCTCCTGTATCTTACAGACTGAGACCCCCTGTAATCAATATCTTGGATAAGTAAAGATGGCCTCCAGAGCACAGAAGGAGGGGAATCCAGACCACAGAAGACACATGCACAAAAAATGGAGCCCACAGTGTGGGCAGCAGTGGAGCCCCAGTTGATCCCCAGACTCACCAGACACTGTATAAGGTGGATCCAGCTGTATTCACTCATGGGTGCCTGTGGGCCTGGGAATACCGCACTTATCAAAGCTGACAGGAGAGGCTTCCAGGAGAGGACGTCCGGTTCCCGCAGCACCCAACTATAGGTAAGGAGGCCTCCAGTGGGGAACAGGATATGGCCGCACAGATGGATGTCTCCGCAATAAAGGGAGACACAGCTGCTGTTCCGGCGGGCGGAAATTGAGGCTTCAGGCCTGCTCTAAGGACTGAGTGGCAAGAACAGTTGTCGTGCTGCAAAGACTCCGGTGGTGTAGACAACACCTTGGTGGCCCACTCCGATGTCAGAGGCCAGGCAGGTATAAAGCCAAGGGGCCTGGGAAAGGACAACAAAATGTATAAAATGAGAGGAGCTTTAGCTGGATGTGTCCTCTCACACAGGCAGTCAGGCCACGCCCCCAAGTGTAATGTTTTATGTGATTGGACCCTGACATGTCTCCTTTTCTGCAATACACTCCAGGCACTAGGACAAAGAGCCAGCCGGAGGCGCGACCTCCGTCTTGAGGTACCAGTGAGTATGCGTGACCTGGCGCATGCCACTGTGTAAGAGTGTTCTGCACATATGTGCAGTACTTTGCTCCTCAGATGAGACCACTATAACCTACATTACTGCTGCACCGCCAGAGACCACGGCTGTGTACTGTTATTATTACACTGTATGTGTTACCAATAAACTTACAAGCCTCTTTCTGCAAATTAACCTCCGTTTCACATTCCGTTGGTGCCTATTGAATTCTCTCAAGTCATATCAATATTTCTTGCTCAAAATGTGCATTGTGTTTGCACTTGATGTGTGACATTTGTATATCTATTTTGAATGAGTATGAATCGGTATAAAAACTTCTATGATGCAGTTGCTGTGGCTTTTTCTCATGCCAGGCTTTGTTGAGCTTCATCTGTGATTTTGTACGTGTTTAACACGGTGCACACACACACAATGATTTTTTCAATGATTATCGATAACGATATCGTTTATCGTTCAATCGTTGACAAAATCGATCACTTTCTGAGTTAAAACGATGAACGATTATCGTTCATGCGCGTTCACGTTTGTAGTTGAGTCAGACCGACCAACTCAACGATTTTCAGTAAGGGAATATGCAATAATCGTTTGTAGTTCAAAAAAATCGTTCATTACATTTAGTAAATGAATGATTTTAGTAAACGATTTTCGTTCATTTTCCCCTTGAAAAAATTAACGAAAATCGTTTACTAAAATCGTTCATTTACTAAATCGTTGTGTGTGTATGCAGCTTAAGGGGTCTATTTACTAAGTTGTGTTAGGAGATAAAGTGAACGGAGATAAGGTACCAACCAATCAGCTCCTAACTGCCATGTCACAGGCTGTGTTTCAAAAATGGCAGTTAGGAGCTGATTGGCTGGTACCTTATCACCGTTCACTTTATCTCCTAACACAGCTTAGTAAATAGACCCCCAATTCCTGTGCAGTTAAAGTTGCAGCCCAGCATCTCTAGTATACTTTGAGTAGTGTGTCACTGCGTCTGCGATGCAAATAAGATGCAGAATGTAGAAAAAAAGACAGTGCGCTACACTTCTAGAAGCGGCTCAGTCAAGCCGGACGTCAGGCACTGTGTGGGGTATAGATGCTTGGTTATGAGTAGGGGTGTGCACCGGCCACTTTTCATGTTTTGTGTTTTGGTTTTGGATCTGGATCTTTCTTCGTGTTTTGGATCTGGATTGGTTTTGCCAAAACCACCCTTCCGTGTTTTGGGTTCTGGGTTTTGTGTTTTGGATCAGTATTTTTTTGAAAAAAAGCATAAAAACAGCTAAAATCACAGAATTTGTAGGTTTTTCTGCTCCTATGCTATTATTAACCTCAATAACCTTAATTTCCACTCATTTCCAGTCTATTCTGAATACCTCACACCTCACAATAGTGTTTTTATGTCCAAAAGGTTGCACCGAGGTAGCTGGATGACTATGCTAAGCGACACGAGTGGGCGGCACAAACACGTGACCCATCTAGGCGTGAAACTGCAGTGGCAGACAGGATGGCATTGAAAAACTAGGCCCCAAACTGTACATAATGCGAAGAAAAAAAAGAGGTGCAAGATGGAATTGTCCTTGGGCCCTCCCACCCACCCTTATGTTGTATAAACAGGACATGCACACTTTAACAAACCAATCATTTCAGCGCCAGGGTCTGCCACACAACTGTGGCTGAAATGATTGGTTCGTTTGGGCCCCCACAAAACAAGCTGGCAATTAATCTGTCCCTGCACAAACTGGCTCTACGGAGGCAAGATGTCATCCTCATCCTCCTCATCCACCGATTCCTCACCCTCTTCAGTGTGTACATCCTCATCCTCACAGAGTATTAATTCGTCCCTGCTGGAACCACAGGTCCCTCTGTACGTTCTGGAGGCTGGTCTCCCTGGAAGAGTTGATAATTCATTTTATGAACATCATCTTCTCCACATTTTGTGGAAGCAACCTCCTACGCCTTTTGCTGACAAGGTTCCCGGCTGCACTAAACACTCTTTCGGAGTACACACTGGAGGGGGGGCAACTCAGGTAAAATAGAGCCAGTTTGTACAGGGACCTCCAAATTGCTTCTTTTTCCTGCCAGCACAGGTACGGACTGTCTGACATGCCTACTTGGATGCTGTCACCGATGTAATCCTTTAACAGACAGACGCACGCTTGTCGCTGCTGCTTTGAGGATTCAAGTGCGGCTACAGCCCACACAATTCACAAAGACAGAAAAAAAAAAAGAATATTTTTATTGTTTGTGGAGCACACTTTGAGGGTTACACCACCCTTTAACAGACAGACGCACGCTTGTCGCTGCTGCTTTGAGGATGCAAGTGCGGCTACAGCCCACACAATTCACAAAGACAGAAAAAAGAAGAAGAATATTTTTATTGTTTGTGTAGCACACTTTGAGGGTGTCACCACCCTTTAACAGACAGACGCACGCTTGTCGCTGCTGCTTTAAGGATGCAGGTGCGGCTACAGCCCACACATTTCACAAAGACCGAAAAAAAAAGAACAATATTTTAATTGTTTGTGTAGCACACTTTGAGGGTGTCACCACCCTTTAACAGACAGACGCACGCTTGTCGCTGCTGCTTTAAGGATGCAGGTGCAGCTACAGCCCACACAATTCACAAAGAC
The DNA here is from genome assembly GCA_031769625.1 of Taudactylus pleione. Taxonomy (NCBI): domain Eukaryota; kingdom Metazoa; phylum Chordata; class Amphibia; order Anura; family Myobatrachidae; genus Taudactylus; species Taudactylus pleione. The sequence continues at coordinate 3,732,396 of JAUIMM010000024.1, read as the reverse complement.
AGAAAAAAGAAGAATATTTTTATTGTTTGTGTAGCACACTTTGAGGGTGTCACCACCCTTTAACAGACAGACGCACGCTTGTCGCTGCTGCTTTGAGGATGCAAGTGCGGCTACATCGCACACAAGTCACAAACACATTAAAAAAATAGTTTTTTATTTTTTGGAGCACTTTGAGAGTTACACCACCCTTTAACAGACAGACGCACGCTTGTCGCTGCTGCTTTAAGGATGCAGGTGCGGCTACAGCCCACACAATTCACATAGACAGAAAAAAGAAGAAGAATATTTTTATTGTTTGTGTAGCACACTTTGAGGGTGTCACCACCCTTTAACAGACAGACGCACGCTTGTCGCTGCTGCTTTAAGGATGCAGGTGCGGCTACAGCCCACACAATTCACAAAGACAGAAAAAAGAAGAAGAATATTTTTATTGTTTGTGTAGCACACTTTGAGGGTGTCACCACCCTTTAACAGACAGACGCACGCTTGTCGCTGCTGCTTTGAGGATGCAAGTGTGGCTACATCGCACACAAGTCACAAACACATTAAAAAAAAATTTTTGATTTTTTTTGGAGCACTTTGAGAGTTACAACACCCTTTAACAGACAGACGCACGCTTGTCGCTGCTGCTTTGAGGATGCAAGTGCGGCTACAGCCCACACAATTCACAAAGACCGAAAAAAAAAGAACAATATTTTAATTGTTTGTGTAGCACACTTTGAGGGTGTCACCACCCTTTAACAGACAGACGCACGCTTGTCGCTGCTGCTTTAAGGATGCAGGTGCGGCTACAGCCCACACATTTCACAAAGACAGAAAAAAAAAGAACAATATTTTAATTGTTTGTGTAGCACACTTTGAGGGTGTCACCACCCTTTAACAGACAGACGCACGCTTGTCGCTGCTGCTTTGAGGATGCAGGTGGAATCTAGACGGGATTTGGAACCGAGGACACACTACCTCCATCAATTGTCTAAATTCCACTGCACTAATGTCGGATACCGGACGCACGTCTAACACCAACATAGCAGTCAAGGCCTCAGTTATACCTTTTGCTTCAGGATGACTGCTGTCGTACTTCATCCTCATCGCTAGGGACTGTTGGAGGGTCAATTGTTTAGTAAAAGTAGTGATGTTCCTACTTCCTCTCTGGGATGATGAACAACTCCCAGCAGCAGCAACAGCACTAGGAGGAAGTGGTTCTTGATCTTTCCCTATTTTATTTTTATCGGAGAAAGTTTGGTCCTCCATTTATGTTATATTGATATATATACGTGCGGCTAAAGCGCACACAAACACAGAAAATATTTTTTTATTTTTGCTGGAGAGTAGTGCACTTTGTGGGTTACACCACCCTTTAAGAAATGAGCCAGCCGGCTCTTTACTTATGGGACACAGGCGCACGCTTGGCGCTGCTCCTTTGTTGATGCACGTGCAGCCACAGTGCACACAAGTCACAAACACAGAAAATATATATTTTTTTGGTTTGGAGTGTACTTTGGGGGTTACAGAACCCTTTAACGGTCAAGCCAGCCGGCCCTTTACTTATGACACAGGCGCACGCTTGGCACTACTTTGTTGATGCACGTGCGGCTACTGCGCACACAATTCACAAACACAGAAAATAATTTTTTTTTTGGTTTGGACTGGAGTGTACTTTCGGGGGTTACAGCACCCTTTAACGGTCTAGCCAGCCGGCCCTTTACTTATGACACAGGCGCATGCTTGGCACTACTTTGTTGATGCACGTGTGGCTACTGCGCACACAATTCACAAACACAGAAAATAATTTTTTTTTTGGTTTGGACTGGAGTGTACTTTGGGGGTTACAGCACCATTTAACGGTCAAGCCAGCCGGCCCTCTACTTATGACACAGGCACACGCTTGGCACTACTTTGTTGATGCACGTGCGGCTACTGCGCACACAATTCACAAACACAGAAAATAATTTTTTTTTTGGTTTGGACTGGACTGTACTTTTGGGGGTTACAGCACCCTTTAACGGTCAAGCCAGCCGGCCCTTTACTTATGACACAGGCGCACACTTGGCACTACTTTGTTGATGCACGTGCGGCTACTGCGCACACAATTCACAAACACAGAAAATAATTTTTTTTTGGGTTTGGACAGGAGTGTACTTTGGGGGTTACAGCACCCTTAACGGTCAAGCCAGCCGGCCCTTTACTTATGACACAGGCGCACGCTTGGCACTACTTTGTTGATGCACGTGCGGCTACTGCGCACACAATTCACAAACACAGAAAATAATTTTTTTTTTGGCTTGGACTGGAGTGTACTTTGGGGGTTACAGCACCCTTTAACGGTCAAGCCAGCCAGCCCTTTACTTATGACACAGGCGCACGCTTGGCACTACTTTGTTGATGCACGTGCGGCTACTGCGCACACAATTCACAAACACAGAAAATTATTTTTTTTTTGGTTTGGACTGGAGTGTACTTTCGGGGGTTACAGCACCCTTAACGGTCAAGCCAGCCGGCCCTTTACTTATGACACAGGCGCACGCTTGGCACTACTTTGTTGATGCACGTGCGGCTACTGCGCACACAATTCACAAACACAGAAAATAATTTTTTTTTTGGTTTGGACTGGAGTGTACTTTCGGGGGTTACAGCACCCTTAATGGTCAAGCCAGCCGGCCCTTTACTTATGACACAGGCGCACGCTTGGCACTACTTTGTTGATGCACGTGCGGCTACTGCGCACACAATTCACAAACACAGAAAATAATTTTTTTTTTGGTTTGGACTGGAGTGTACTTTCGGGGGTTACAGCACCCTTAATGGTCAAGCCAGCCTGCCCTTTACTTATGACACAGGCGCACGCTTGGCACTACTTTGTTGATGCACGTGCGGCTACTGCGCACACAATTCACAAACACAGAAAATATTTTTTTTTTTGGTTTGGACTGGAGTGTACTTTCGGGGGTTACAGCACCCTTTAACGGTCAAGCCAGCCGGCCCTTTACTTATGACACAGGCGCACGCTTGGCACTACTTTGTTGATGCACGTGCGGCTACTGCGCACACAATTCACAAACACATAAAATCTATTATTTTTTTAGCACTTGGGGGGAGCACCCCTGATGGACAGAGCACCCCCTGGACAACACTACAGCACCCCTTTAGGACTGGGACACTGCACAGGACTTTGGAGTGGACACAGCCCCTATGGAGAACTGACTGCACAACACAGTCCAGCCAGCCCCTATGGACTTTGAAGTAGTGGACACAGCCCCTATTAACAACAGCAGCACAGCACAACACAGCCAGCCCCTATGGACTTTGAAGTAGTGGACAACAGCAGCACTACACTACACTACACTACACTACACAGCCCTAACTCCCACCCTCCCTCTTCACTGTCCACAGCCGAGTGAGAAAATGGCGCCGACGTGGGTACCTTATATAGGATCCAAAACCCGCGAGACCCGGAAGGCGGGATGATGACGTTTTGCCTCGATTTCAGATCCGAGTCAGGCGGGAAAAGTCGAGCCTGATTCGGATCGGACTCGGATCGGGGGGGCTCGGGGGGGTTCGGATTTCAGAAATCCGAACCCGCTCACCCCTAGTTATGAGGTTATCTTGGTTATCTGTGTGAATGGTTATCTTATCTCAATTTTTTTCATTTATATTTTCTTTTTCAAACCTAGAGCCGTATTAAATTTGAGCGGAGCCGCAATACTTTTCCGCCTCCCTGACTTTTCGCCTACATCGCGTGTTTTGCAGGCATAAAAGTATTGCGCGCATGCCCGCGTATCCCCGTATTCAATTTGAAAGGGACCCGGCGAAACTTAAACAAGCGGAAAGTACTGTCAGATTTGGGGAAATCAGCCTGACACCCCCCAAAAGATGCTCTGACATGGGGGTTAGCTATGGTGTGGTATGGTGATTTGACTTGCTGAAGGTATTTGGTGTTTTTAAACGGGCTCAATAGCTGCTAAATAGTGTTTTTTGTATAAGTGGTGCAGAATAGTATACAGGAGGTTTTTTTGCAGAAAATAACTTATCCCAGCAAATTTGGTCTACTTGAAAATGGGGGCTAGGATATTTTAAAGTTGCTAAAGTTAAGTTTAAAATTTTTTTGAAAAATCCACCTGCCGCAAGCCCCTGCAATGAAAAAAACACATGGGGCATTCTTGGGGACCTCCCCAGAGTCAAGTTCGCTAGTTTTTAACTTTGTCCCCCAACATTTTTTTTTTTTGCCCCCAAATTCAAAATGATTTTTTTGGGGTGTTCTTAAGTGGTTTTTAAATATTTTTTTGACACAGTTTACCTTTGGGAGACTGTCTGAAGGCTGCTCGGGGATCCCGCAACGTTGCACCCCAAAACCCCAATTCTGCAATTTTTTCCACCTGCTATTCTTAGGCAAAACTTTTCAGCCTATTACATTGCATTGACTTTCCGCCTAGGCAGAAAGTCTTTCAAATTGAATATGGTGATACTTTTCCGCCTGGCGAAATGACGTCATCGGCGAAACATTTTTCCGCGGATTCCGGCTTTTCGCCTCAAATTGAATACGGGCCCTAGTTGTAGATTATTTTTTTTTGTTCAAAAATATATTTGTTCATATAGGCCAATTGAAATGAATTTTTATGTAATGCATATTTTGTTTTTAGTTGTTGTATACATATTTATTTGTTTAAGATTCTAAAAAAAATATGTGGTGGGCGGGGCATCCATGATTTTAGACTGTACTGGGCAGGATATATATTTCATCACTATGCCACCTTTTCTCTTCATGCGAAGCTCTTCTAACTCTACTTGTGGCAGTTTTATGGTCATCGTATCCACACCATACTTACCGACTTTTTAGGCATCCTTCCCGGGAGCATCTCTCAGCTTTTTTTGGGGGGGGCATAATTTAGCCCCATCCATTTTACAGTAAAAGCCTTCAATTTGAATCATTTAGCCCCTTCCCCTCCCTATGGACCTGCAAATATCCTGTAAAATCTCCCCATCCTGCCCACTTCACTAGAAAGTGGGCGGGATGCAGGAGATCTTCCTACTCTTTCAGGGGTGTGGGGGGTTACCCCAAAAAAATAGGTGGAGTAGGCAAGTATGGTCCACGCTTTACATCTACGCTGTCTCGTTCTTACTACTTACAGGAAATATCCCCACGATGCCAGGATCTATTGTGAGATGTCTACATAGCTTAAGGTATGCAGAAAAGCATTTCTGGGCCTAAGAACTTTTCCTGGTACCCTGCTTTGACAATCAGAGATCCTGTGGCTAAAGGCTGTCTTCCCCATACTTGTATAGCTAGAGTGGTGCTACACTGGGCCCTCTCTACCACCGCAGATTTCTGCTTGGTATTCATACTTGCCTACCCTCCCGATTTGGTCGGGAGCCTCCCGAAAATCGGGTGCCGCTCCCGACCTCCCGGGAAGGCAGGCAAGTCTCCCGGCGGGTGTAAACCCCTCATGCCCCCCACCGCATTTACAGGAAAATCCTTGGCAGCGGGGAACCTGTGACGCGATTCATGTCGAATCATTTTAGCCCCGCCCCCTGCTTCACGCTGCCTGTAATATCGGCAGTGTGTAGCGGGGCGGGGCCAAAGTGATGTGATCGCGTGGCTCCACCCCCCGCTCCGCCCGCATACTCTTTTAGTCTGTCCGGCCACGCCCCTGTTTGCTGGCCACGCCCCCCCGTAAAGCCGATCTGGCTGCTCCCTCCCGGAAGGGGCAGCCAGATAGTCGGCAAGCATGCTGGTATTGTCTCTGTAAGTCACTGGGTGGTCTGTTTTGTCAGAGCTTCCCCAGCTGTATCTATAGATTGCTTGCTGTTTGGTCTCTGCTAGAGGATTGTCTTATTGCTGTGACAGGCTTCTGACCTGTGAGAAGAAACCTACACCTTGGTTGCTCACATAGGCAAAACTATGTTGTGCTACAGGTGAGTTATCACAGCAGGAATGTCCATTTGTGCAAGGCTTTTGTGGTTTTTTCATGTCAAACAAAATTAAATTTTAAAACAAAATTGTTTAATACACATTAGCTCACAAACCAAAAAATATACACACAAAATTTTGCAAAACAAAATCAAGAACTGGTTGAAGATGGTGCATGCCAACATGTTGTCCAAAATCAGGTAAAAAACACATTTGTCCAGGTGTAAAGGTCATTTGTGAGTCATTATTGTCACAGGCGATCATTTTCAGGAAGTCGGCAGGTTATTGTTTGGATTTTGCAAAAAAAATACAAAGAAAAAAGGTTAAAAATCAAAACATAGGATAGTTAACACACATAATTTTTCTTATTCCCAATGTCAACAAACGGAAAAAAAAGGAAAATCAAATACCTGAAAAAGCGTGTAACTACCTCATCACGTATGGCCCCCCCTGACACTCTCCTCTGACCAACCTCGGGGGGGGCATCCTCAGGAAAGGCATCCTCTGGCTGCATTGGGACACCACTCCTTATTGCGATGTTGTGAAATATCCCACACAGGACCACAATTTTGGAAACCATAGCCGGCAAATAGATGAGGTCGCCACCAGAGTGGTGGAGGCATCGAAATTGGCCTTTTAAAAGGCAAATGCAGTGCTCCACCACCTGCCTGGTGGCAGTAAGTGCAGAATTATATTGACTTTGTGGCCCTGGTGTAGGAACCAAATAAGGAGTGAGCAGCCAGGGTGTGCACTGTCTCCTGTGAAAATAAAAAAACATTCAGTACCATTTCTAAGTCAACAGTGTTTGTTTTAAAAATTAAGGGTACCACTTACCCAGAAGCCACGCATCACCAGCTTGTAGGTTGTTTAATTTGTGCCAAAGCCCTGATTGCCGGATGACAAATGAATCATGTGCACTTCCTGGAAATTTGGCATTCAGGGACAGGATCTGGAGGGAGGCATCACATACCACCATTACATTCATTGAATGGAAATGTTTTTGGCTCCTAAATATTGCCTTCAGCGCTGCTGGAGGCTGAAGTGGTATGTGAGTGCCGTCCACAACCCCTATGATGTGTGGGAAGCCTGCAATTTCGAAAAATTTCAGCTTAACCACATTAAGGGACCCCATATCCAATGGCATATTAATAAAATGATGGAGGTGCTTAAAGAGAGCATCCATTACCGCCCTCAGGATCCTTGAAAGGAGGATTGGGAAATGCCAGCAACGATGCCAACTGTGGTCTGGAAGGATCCTGAGGCGCAAAACTGTAACACCGACATTAACTGCGTAAGTGGTGGTATTGCTGTTGGATTGTTAATTTGCCTTTCAAGATCACTCTCTATTAATGAAAGAGTGTCTAGGATGATTTGGGGTGGTAGGCGATAACGCCTTAAAACCACATCATCAGGCATTCCAAAAAGGGTGACATGTGTTCTAAATATCTGGGGCCTTGCATGCCTACGATGCCTATGCCTAGGAGGATGTTCAGGTTGGACGGGGTCGTGGACCATCGCCACTATAATTCGCCCAACATGAATCTGAAATGTTAGACAATGTAGTTATTTTTCCAACATTTAACAATGAGAAAATATACTTATCTTTTTTACACATTAAGAAGAATCTTACAGGGTTAGGCAGTGACATCTTGAAGTAAACCTACGAATTAGATTTTCCATAAAAATAATGTAAAAATTAACACGAAATAAAGACAGGCTAAGGCTAAAATATAAAGAATGCATGCACTACACAGATGATGTTGTTATTCTAGGATTTTACAAGAAAACTAAAATGTACGCTAAAGCCACAGACAGGAGATGAGCAAAATATACACAATACATTTCGCATTTAGTATGGCAAAAAAAAACCAAATTTTACGTACACCTATCTGCATAGTGTGACCCCTTAAATAAACATGAAAAATTAATAAAAATAACAGGGTCTAATGTATAACAAAAAACACTTACCGCACAAAGACAATAACACCAAAATAAACGCGATCCACAACACCAAACGAAAAAAAAAAAAAAGGAAACATGTATTAACATTAAAAAAGAATAAAATATTTGAAAGTTTAAATCGACCCAAGAATCGACCCAAAAAACTTACCTCAACAAAAAAAAATATGATAGAAAAAAAAACGCAAAAATGCAAAAGAAAATAAACAAACAGAAAACTTGCACAAAATCCAACAAACTCCGCAACCAACCACTACTCCGAATCAATCTCAAACTACAACCACTACAAACAACCCACCCCGAAACAAGGCCACAAAAAAGCCTTAAATAGACCGAACTTTCTCACTCAAATCACTGACACACAATAGATGCGCCCGTATAATGCACACGCATCTATAAAAACGTCACGAGAGCCCACAATGGGTCTGCTGAATTCAAGGGTTTAATCATGTCCACTGAACAGCAGCAAAGCCAAAATCCAGGACCTCACAGTAAGTAGCTCCAAAATGAAAGTTAGCACCAAAAAAAAAATAATCGTTTTTTTCTTTATTTTTTGTAAGGTGTTGAGACTGACAATGAGGAGGCTGCGGGGCCTAGTACCCAGGCCAGGGCCAAATGAAAAAGGCAGCCGCAATTCACAAGAAAGGAGATGGAGGCTTTGGTGCAAAAGTGCATTGATAACCTGGCACAGGTACCCCGAAATATGGGTGCAAGCCAGAGATGGAAACTGTGGGAGGAAATAGCCAGTGCTGTCAATGGGGTTGGTGACTTTGTCCGTTCAACCAAAGAGGTCAAACGCCGGTACGTAAATGCTCTCACCTAATTCCCAAAATGTGGAGGAACATTTCAAATCTAAAATTACTTTTTTTACCAACAGATGGAGTGACTTCAAATATCGGCTAAAGCAAAAGTTGGCTGATAGGGCAAGGCATGCAGGGGGGACAGGTGGTGGGCCAACCCCTGTGTCACTGGAGCTGACCGATTTGGAGGAGCTGGCACAGGGGTGTGTGCAGGAAGAGGAGGTGTTTGGCGTGTCCAACATGGACACAGACATGCCACACTTTGCGGCTCCACATGTTCCCGCAGGTAATTTAGATAAAACTGTTTAAATTTGTTTTTTGTGAAAACTTAAAAATGTACTAATATTTGTATGATCTCTCTTTTTCACACAGGCACAGAAGAGGACGAGTCTGCTCCAGAACTGAGGTTTGGCCACAGTAGATCTGCTGGCTCCGCAGGGGAGGAAGCAGTATTTCCGGCTGGGGACTCTGTGGCGGACACTCCAGGGCCTTCCCTCTCGCAGGCAGTGGCCCTTCTCTCAGATCTCAATGAGAAAACGGATAAAAACACAGAGATTCTGATGAGGATGGACGCCAATCTGCTACGGGTGGCGGACGCCCTGGAGGAAATCGCTGCTGCCAGTGTCAGAATAGCTAATGCCCTGGAGCAGCTCGTCCGCCTGCGCATGTTGGAGCCGGCCTCCCTTCCTGCCGGAACATCAGGGCCCTCCACCTCTGGCGCAACATCGGCCATCCCTCCAAATGTGCCTAGCCCTATGCCTAGGCCAGAGGAAACACCAGCTACCTCTGGCCAGGCAAGGCGTACGACCAGATGGACAAAGTCATGCTCCCTTCAACATGAAGCCAAGCGGTGGAGAAGGCGTTGACAGCACTGGCTAATTTCCACAAATTCCATCTGTGTTTGCCCCATATTTTTGCACCTCAAAACCTCCCTCTCCTTTCTTGTGAATTGTTTTGTTTTTTTTTACATTACTTTATATTTTTGAAGCCCAAAAAAAGCCAAATTTATAAAAATATGTGACCATTTATTTTTTGAAAAATAAAAAAACAAAAACAAAAAAAAGTGTGTCAAATTCATTCTCAAATGGCTAAAAGGGACTGTAACAAACATACTTAAATACATAACAAAGGTCATATACTTAAAAAAATTTAAATTTCAAAAAACATAAGGTAACAGGTAAGTACACAATAACACAAGCAAAGCAATTGGTAGCTGATTGTCCTTCTGTATTGTAACCAAAATGTTACAAAAAAAAAAGGTGTTGGGCTTTTTAAAAACACAAAAAATCTGACAACAACATGCGTACGGAATATAGCAAAAAATCAAAAATTTTTACCTTTATTTAAACATTTATTTTGTGATTGCTGTGATTTCAAAACATAAACAAATAGGAACACAACATGCGTTCCAAATTTAGCTAATAAATCATGGCCATTGCAAGTCACCTTCTCGCAAGTGATCCAATTATTAGGTGATTGGTCTTGTGCCTTGTAAAGGAGAATAGCAAAACATCGATTCGCTAAGGGAGCTACGAAGAGACCATCGTCTTTGCGAGATCCAATACCCTACCACAAGCTGAACGAGCAGTCATAATGGAAACTGGATCACACAGTGACGTATCCAAAAGACCGTCCAAATTGGACGTTCGCACAAAATACATGTACGCCCAAAAAACGGCTTGACACGCCTGCGTTTTCTCATCTCCACCCCCGTTACCACCCATAAACGGAACATTCTGTCAATCAAATTACATAGGTCACTTCCTGTTCGCTGTGTATACGAGCGAACGAAAAATTACCGCAATGATCCGGCAGCACATGCGCAATGATAACCGGACGCATGCGTGCAATCGAATGTGTACGAGCGAACGGCTGATTGCGTCCGGCTCTGAATCAGGCCCACAGTATCTAGACCACTCTTAAAAAATGTATTTGTGTCCAAAAAGCAAGTGCACAATATCTGGGCCACTCTTAGTTATTTGTGTCCAAAAAGCAAGTGTGCAGTATGTGGGTCACTCTTAGAAAAGTTACTTGTGTCCATAAAGCAATTATAAAGTATCTGGGACAATATCTGTGTTCAACCAGCTGTTACCCATAATAAATAAGAATTTGTATCAGAAAATATTATTCTGAAAAGTCCTGAAATCTGAAACTAGGGCCTTCGCAGCTTCTGTCACCACCATCGGCCCCCATACTACAGACAGGATTAAAGTTCCTGCTGTGCACCACCTAGCACAAATGATAATGCAGGCGGCACTGCTGAGCCACGGCCACCTCTGATCCAGGTCCTGGTGTTTACCCTGTGTAGCGCTCATGGTGTATATCATGATGTCATACTGCCACTCGTGCGGCAAGGAAGAGGAGTGCTTTCAGGAGCATGCAGGCTGTCAAAGAAGAGAGTAAATTGGAGGGGACCAGGGAGGGGTTTGGCTCTTAAGGTGACACAGGGGGCAGGAGGATGGAAAGACATGGGGCAGGAGGCTGGAAAGACAGGAGGCTGGAGTGACCTGGGGCAGGAAGCTTTAGTGATGGGGCAGGAGGCTGGAGTGATAGGAGGCTGTAAAGTCACTGGGCAGGATGCTAAAAAGACCAGGGATAAGATGCTAGAAAGACTGGGGCTGGAGTGACAGGCGGCAGGAGGATAGAGTGACATGGGGCAGGCAGCTGGAGTGACATGGGGCAGGCAGCTGGAGTGACATGGGGCAGGAGGATAGAGTGACAGGAGATTGGAGTAACATGGGGCAGGCAGCTGGAGTGACATGGGACAGGAGGCTAGAGTGACAGGAGATTGGAGTGACATGGGGCAGGCAGCTGGAGTGACATGAGACAGGAGGTTGGCGAGACACGGTGAGAGCTCTCATGCTGCGAATGGAATTGCCATAGCTAATTTATGCACACCCACTGCTGCCTTCTCATCTGCTTATGAGGTTGCTTAGGTGGGTAAATATCAGTAACATCGACTCATATCGAGCAGCCATCTTGCCCTTGCGGAAGGTCTGGCGAGCTGCAAACACTGCAGCTCTCCTCACACGCTGAGAGCTCTCATCCTGCGAATGCAATTGCAATGGCTAATTTATGCACGCCCATAAAACGGCATTCAAACTGTCAGCTACGTCTGCATTATTCTGCCCACCCACCTGTTACCACCCCGAAACGCTTACTACCTGTCACTCACTTTGCGAGTGGATGCTTTGTGCGAAGGTAATCCCAAAGTAATCGCAGCACGTGTGCATTGTGGCTTAAAAAGCATGCGCTCTGGGAAACAATCGCTCGATCTGCGTAAATATCGCCATTGCGTCCGTCTCTGAATCAGGCCCTCTGCCTGCCCAAGTAGGATCAATTTCTTTAGAGGTTCCTCCATTGCAGAGAAATTACCATATGTGTAAGGTGTATTTTTATTTAGTAAACACAAAAAAACAGTATCCATTTTTTTAAGGGGGGCGCTAAAGGGACTTTTTGCCCTGGACTCTAGTTAGAAGAGTACCACTTTCACACAGAATATATGAAATATCCCGACTTTTACCCGCCATTTAAATGCCGGGTGGGTTTGCCGGTTAAAGACTTACCCCCCTTTCACACAGAAGACTAAATTACCGGATAAAGGACTCTTATCCGGTAATTTGCAGATCAACACAGGTTTTTTTTCTGTATGAAATGGTCAACCCGGGTCAAAATTGCCGGGTCTCCAACCCTGCTTTTTATCAAACCTGTATTGGTCTGCAAATTACCGGGTAAAAGTACTTTACATGGTAATTTCGTTTTCTGTGTGAAAGGTGTATAGAACAGGCCCTGATATTAAATTAGAATGGGCAGTTCAATCAAAACCATTTGAACTACAGTCCTCCATCTAGATTCAAAACAAATGTATGAATGTTCAAAAACTGAGCTCAAATTTAGCACAACTAGCTGCAATTTTACAGGGCCGTAGCTAGGGTAGTGCGGCCGGTGCCATCGCACAGGGCACCACAGGTCAGGGGGCGCTGTTTGGGCCTGTCACATTTCTTTTTATTATCATTCTTGCTTCCTCTTCTTTTATCCCCAGCCTTTCCTTTCTATTCCCTGCCCCTTCCCCATGAGGCCATGACCCTTTTTTGGGTGCATTATGTCCCTTTGAAAAATGAGGGGGGCGCCAATGCTCTTTGTGGCACAGGGCACCAAAAAGTCTAGTTACGGCTCTGCCTATAAACACAGCTGAATGTGAAAGAGGATTTTCTAATCTAAAATGAATTAAACCTGTTTAAGTAATCACATGAAGCAGAGCACACAAGCTGATGCTGATGTCACTAGAATAACCAGATCCTACAGACTTATATTAGACAAAGCTGCAGATGACTGGGCCTCTAAGAAGAGAATAATTATTATATAAAATGATAAACTCAAGTTTAAATCAATATAAGGTCAGGATTCCAACATTTCTTTATTGCAAAGGCACAGCTACCCTGTACTTCTTGATAACATTTTCTGGGGAGAACACTGGTGGGCAGAACACTGCTCTGGGTGCAGACACTGTCCGTGGGCGCAGTACAAGGGATATTATAGGTGTTTTTTCTTCTCTCACAGACATACTGTAGTATGATAGAAAGTGGAACACAGAGAAGAAATTATAATGGTGATGGATGACTAGTGAGCCCTCTAGGATCCACTGGCCCTAGGTATCCACCTTGAATACCTAATGGGAGCGCCCTCAGTCACAACACATCACTGGCCGCATCATGCACCCTCATTACATACAGTACACAGTGGCAGGAACCCTCCCACTGACCTCACAGCCAGTCACACAGCGAAGTTTCTGATGGCATGCATCAAGCCATCCATGTTTGGCACACTCCATAAGAAGCTTTGCCGTGTGATTGTCTGTGACATCAGTGGGCCGATTCATGCTGCTGTGTACTGTATGGCAGGACAATAATGAAGGTACATGATGCGGCCGGCGATGTGTTGTAAATGAGGGCGCTTCCATTAGGTATTCAAGGTGGATACCTAGGGCCCAGTGGATCCTAGAGGGCTCACTAGTCATCCATCACCATTACTTGTTTTTTTGTTTTCAATAAAAATTGCTGAGGTGCTGCTAAAGTACCCTTCACAGTAGCGCCACCCCAGCTCTTTATCTATACCAGACTGCTGTGGTTGACTGAAGGTGTGGAGCACAGGACGTGGACCAGCCTGAAAGAAATGTTGGGTCACAGACACGGTCTCCAGCCCACCTGTTGCAAATGTGTCTGTAAAGAGTCTGTGCTGCTATATGTGAACAGCATGTACTGGATGCACTGCGGGTATCCGACTAGGCTTACAGCTGCAAGACCCTGCAACACCCCAAGTTTTCAGCCCCAGTACACTGTGCCATGTCACCCCAATAATATTGCATCCTTCCATCTTACCTGTTTCTATGTCTCAGGGCTTCAGAATGGAAACTGCATCAGCTGGACTGGACAGGTCTGATTTAGTAATGCTCGTAGTTGAACCTGCGCTACACTAGATGGTGGGGTTTGTGTTGGTCAGCTGCAGGACCTATATAGGGCAACCCACCCCTAATAGTAGTACTAAGAAATTACACTGCTACTGTACCTACAATTAGCGCAGACCTTTCTTATCAATTTGTTGGACAGGTCTGATGCCCAAAGGGAAAGTGGAACATAAGGTGTCAGGTACCCCAGACATACTATTCAGTCAGTGTCCCCCACCTGTAATCATCCCCACAGATACTATGCCCACCAAACTATTGTCCCCCACCAATGATCCCAAAGCACCATGTCCCCTAGCTATTACCACCCTAAAGAACTGTGTTCACCCTGCAATTGCACCATTCTGCACCCCTGTACTATACCCTCTGAAGGCACTGTGTCCCCCATCTGCCAGCAGCCAAACCCCAAATGGCACTGTGTGCCCTCCTCCCCAGAGCACTGCGATTTTTTCCATCTCATTCCACTATATATCCCATCATCTCCCCTCAGGACACTATGTACCCTCAAGATATACTCTCTGAGAAATCAGTTGTCATCTGGAGAACAGTTTTTTTAGAAAAAAATAGAATGATGACCCTAATTTATTATTAAGAATAATAATAATAAAATAGACAAGAAGAATATGTATTGTAATGACTTGGGGTAATTAGCTCGGTAGATCTGTGTCATTGGTGCAGTGATTAGGTGCAGAATTAGTCCACACATGGCATTCCAGTAAATAATAAATGGAAATGGTGCTTTACTTCCACTGAATGGAAATCAGGAAACAAAAGCTCTAGCTCACTTCTTGAGCCCTGTCTGGTATAGCTTTCATAGCTTCTTGGCTGCCACAGTTTCCCAAGGACAGTGTCAGAGGAATATGGATCTTCCTGCCTCCTTGCAGGTATGAATCCTGACCACCTGGCCTGCTTCACTCCGACTACAGCACCACCTGGACTGTCTGACTGTGTCCACCAGCAGCCTCACCTGGGCTCTGGTCATATGACAGCCATTAGTCTTGAACACGCCCCCTTTTCATTCTGTGTGTGGGCAGATCCCTTCAGCCCCACACTGACTCTCTGGTGACCCTGCCATATATATATATATATATATATATATATGGCAGGGTCACCAGATATATATATATATATGTTTTCATGTGTAGTGAGAGGTGCTCTTTTAATATTTTCTTTCATCTTTAGACAGAATGGAGGGATGTGGTATAATACGGCTCTGCTACACCCATAACGAATTCTGATACCAGGGTTAGGATTCATTTATTTAAATAATACACTATATAGACAAAAGTGATTGGACACCCCCGAGCAAACGAAATGGTGTGCTCCTGCAGCAGACATATGTTTGTGAAGGTATAAAATGAGAAGTATAGAGATAACTCTGTGGCAATTCTACAGAAACAACAAATGTTGTTGTCAGGATGACAATGCCAACTGTCATGTTTCCAGGCCATCACTTGACTGGTATACAGAAAAATTCTGTAACCAGGATGGACTGGTCAGCTCAGAGTCCAGATCTTAACCCCAGTGAGTACCTCTGACATGAATTGGAGCGACAGGTGCTTCTAGGTTGCCTTGACCTTCTTCAATGTCACAGTTATCACTGTACTGTAGGTGGAATGGCAAAACATACCGCCTGCTTTTGTCCAGAAATTTGAGGACAGTTTGCCAAGAAGGCTGTCTGCAGTAATCACTGCACGTGGTGGACTTGCCCTCTCCTGCAGTGGGCTGGAGCGCCACCCGATATTGCGAGAGAGTCAGCAGGTATGATTGTGGGTCTACTGTTTGGGAGGTCCTAGGCCAGCCATGGAGGCAGTTGAACACCCTCATCAGTGCTGTTGTATTGTGGCAATGCATAAAATCTTCTTAGTGGATCTTTTTCCAAGTGGGAATGGCCACACTGATTGGTCAAGCCACCTCTATGGCAACAGAACTCACAAGATGTATCAACGATCCTGGATGTTGGAACTGGGACCACCCATTACCAAATGTCTAGCTTTGCCTATGGTTGCTCATGCACTGTGATTGCCATTACCTGTGTTGATCTGTGCTGTACCCTTGCTGCACTGGACATTTGATGTTGTTTTGCCTTCCTTCATGCTTGCATCTGCTCCTACTATAGTAATTTAAACTGAAAGTTCTCTCTCTCTCTTAATTTTTGCTCCAACATTACCACCTAGTGGTTGCTTTGTATAATTGTTATTTGGAGCTCATTACTAGGCACGTGCCTATGGCTTTTTCTATTGGGTTACATTGCTTTACAAGTCACTCATAAACAACCAAAGAACTAATAAATTTTTTACACCTATCTGCCTCCGTTACATGTCTTTTTATATTTGACGTTAAATAAAGCACGTTGCTGGTTAAGTTGATACCAGTTTGCTTTTCTACTATGTAAGCTGTAGCGTATCTGTGTAAAGCACTGCGGAATATATCTGCGCTATATAATTAACTGGTAATAAATAGAGATGAGCGGTTCGGATTCTGTGGAATCCGAACCACTCCGAACACAGGGGATCCGAGTCCACCTGAACCCTGTTCGGGTGTTCCCCGCCTGCCGCCTGATGTCGGATTCTCTAGAGAATCCGACATCAGGGCTCCTCGAGTGTAGGGCAGACCGCTGTGATAGCGGTCTGCACTACACAGAACAAACACACACCCGCCAGCGGCAGCTGTGTATTTGTTACAGCAGCCAATGAGAGTCACACAGACTCTCATTGGCTGCTGCACGGAGTGAGCCGGCTGGAGCTCACTCATGAGCTCCATCTTCCGGCTCCCTCCTCGTCGCATGGCAGCAGAGCGGACGGCGGCTGGAGCGGGGATACAGGTAAGTTTTTTTTTATGTGTGTATGGGGGCCTGCAAATGGGGGGCATACTACCGGGGGCCTTCCACTGGGGGGCGTACTACAGGGGGCCTTCTACTGGGGGGCCTACTACTGGGGGGCCATACTACAGGGGGCCTACTACTGGGGGGCATACTACAGGGGGGGAATATTGACGTAAGGGACACTATTGCTGTGGGCATCACTACTGGGGGCATTGTGTAAGGGACACTATTGCTGTGGGCATTGTATAAGTGGCATTACTACTGTGGGCATTGTGTAAAAGGGTCACTACTGTGGGCATTGTGTAAAAGGGGCACTACTGTGGGCATTGTGTAAAAGGGGTCACTACTGTGGGCATTGTGTAAAAGGGTCACTACTGTGGGCATTGTGTAAAAGGGGCACTACTGTGGGCATTGTGTAAAAGGGGTCACTACTGTGGGCATTGTGTAAAAGGGGCACTACTGTGTGTCGTAACAAATAAGAGACACTACTTTATGGTGTAATTTGAATCAGGGGCACTATGTGCTGTGTAATGTGAATAAGATTGTGCCCTGTGACTCCTAAGGCCGTAGCCCACTTTGTAAACAAGTACTGTGATTCTGCTGGCCATACCCCACTGGGTGGGTGCACTACTTTTCATTTCTGCCACTGCTGTGTGGCAATGTGTCATAGATGTGCTTTATACTGTGGTGTCTGTGTCATTGTGCCGCTGCTTTGTTGCTTAGTAACCAGTCAGCTCACTGCTACCTTTGGCCAATAATGTTGAAAACAATATTATAAGCTGTGAGGTGTTAAATTGACTGGAAATTAATGTTATTGAGGTTAATAATACTCTAGGAAGAAAAAAAAGAACAATTTATGTGATTTTAGCTTTAGCCAGTCACCGCAGTTTGGCAAATCCAAATCCGGACGACGAATTAGAGCCAAATCCAAATCCGGCAAAAACGTTCCGGCGCACATCCCTAGTAATAAATAAAATAAATATAATAATAATGTGTTTTTTTCTCGGGGAATAGATTATATATAGTCTAACCAATTGTTAGCTTCTTGTATGCACCTGTAATCTACTCCTGGGATGTATCCTGCCCTTCTGTGCTTACTCTATTTTTGGTTGATGGATGCTTTTCTTGTTGCCCCTATGGTCAACCACTCCACGCACAAACTGATTTGGTCAAAATGGGTAGAAACAGAGGGACCCTTCTAACCCGGGATACATTCAGAATGCCAACGCCAGAATCCCAACACTTATCAGAATACCGGCACCGGCAACCTGACCGCCCGAATCCTGAAGGTTAGCAGTGGGGTTGGGGGGAGAGTTAGTGGTTTGGGAAAGGCACTAGGAGAAGAGCTAGGCTTAGGTCCATAAGGGGGGAGGGTTAGCTTTAGGGTGCGGTAAGGGGGAGGTTAGGTTTAGGCAATGAGGGGGGGAGTTAGGTTTAGGCACCGAGGAGAGGGAGTTAGGGGTAGGGTCAGTGGCGTAACAAGAGCCCCTGCAGTCCCTGCAGTGGCTTGGGTGAATCAGTGGGGAAGGTGGGGTTTCGGGGACAGATTGCTGGATTGCATTGCTGGCTGGGTCTCATCCACTTCCTCCCCCGTGCAGTGAGTAGAGGAGGGATTAGTGGGATGTACTGTATGATTCAATCACTGCTGCTGCTGCTTTCCCCATCCAGCAGCCTCTGCAGACAGCAGCCCGGGACTGGGTAATGCAAAACTGGATTTCTCCTCCACCATTTCCCTGGAGGTGAGGCTTGGCTGTTACCTTACAATGTCACACTCAGGATCCACTGTGACCACCGAGACTACCAGCCTCAAACACAATGTGTCTGATGACAGTGAATGGCTGCAGTGTATACAAGGGAAATGAATGAGATGTCCTCCATTTGGACTGTGATTAGAGTGCCTGCTCTTGGGCTAGGGAGACTACGTTCACATTCTTCTGCTGATCTTAATGGTCTCCCTCCCCAGTGACTCAGAGCCTGATACAGCAAGGAACGCACGCTAGCAGACGCACACACCCAGCCACTGTGAGAATATGCTAATCAATGCATACGCACGGAGACAGCAGCACAAGATGCAGACGCCCAGCCCCATATTAAACCGCCCATCTCCCTTTACTCAAAACCTGATCAGTAGGCCAGATAGCGTAAACATTGGTAACATCGAGAACCATCGGACCCATTTGCATATTAGTGGTTGACCTGACCTGCCACAGGATTTTAGTCGCTTCCTGTGTACAGCTTACGGTATGGCTGTATATACCACCGCAGTGCCTTAATTATGCAGGCCCCTAAAACGGCATCCCAATTCACAGGCACGCCTGCGTTTGCATGACCACCCCCTGTCACCACCCACGAATGGCACTTTCTGTCAATCAATGTCGGAATGGGTCTGCATACACGCTGCGTATGGCACAGGCTAGTTTGTGCACGCATGAGCAGTATGGAAACTTTGTCCAAGTGCTTGCGTTCTCTCCTGTGCATTCCTTGCTGAATCAAGCCCTCAGTCCTGATAGCACTTGTGATACAGAACTGGCAGCCAACAATGTTCTTATCAATGTTGTGTTTCTCATTCATCCACTGGGGGACACTGAAGACTTCATGACAGTGGGGTATAGACATGTGCTAAGTGGGAGCTGGCCCTTTAAATTTAAAAAATGTGACTAGCTCCTCCCACTCTATACCCCCCCCCTCCAAGCTCAGTCTTCATTTGAGCCCGAGGGGAGCTGGTAGTGTTCTACACTTCTCCTAAGGGTTTTGTAAGCTGTAGCCTGTCTGTGTAAAGCACAGTAATGAAGTATTTACAAATGAGGAGAGGACAGGCAGCGGCTGCCACTGCCTGTCTGCATCGTTGGAGCTGCCGGGGGGACCCACTCGTAACTGCTCGCAGTTCGCCTGGGGTCCCCGACTACAGAGACCACTGTCTCTAAAGATGGGGTTCTGCATGCCGCTGCGTGCAGTGCACATCAAGGTCCCCCACGAGTCAAGCTGCCACTGGCAGCGGAGGCAGCTACGTGAGTATTTCCCTGGCTACCCAACTAGCAGGGTAGCCAGGTTCACATAATTGGCGGTGTTTAATAGCAGCAGAGATGCTCTGAGTAGCGGGGCAGGCAAGCGGCATCTCTGTGTGAGGTCTCCCTCACACAGTGCTCTTCCATCTTCAAATTAAGTGCCATAATGGGGTGGCGGAGCCTTGCTCTGGAGTCCTGCTCCTTTCTCCCAGTGGCCTCAGCGCTTCTCTGAAGCGTGCTGGCGGCCATTACATGGAGGACACTGACTGCTGCAATAGAAAAAGCTGCTGCATGAAGACTGATAGCCTGACCTAAACCTGTAAGTGAACAGTGGGGTTTAGGCTTGTCAGGGGAGCAGTGAAGGCAGAAAGTAACTACTTTCACTTTCAGTGGTTATCAATGCCTATCATTTTTTAGCACTGCTAGGAGTGCTGTTTGGGCAAGTGTGATACTCCTTATCTAAGCCCTTCTCCAGGGGCGGGTTGGGATGGAAAACCAGGCAGAAATTTCTGGAAGCAGCCCTAAAGGGGGTGGATCTGTTGAGGAGGTGGGGTATGTTAAGGGGTGGAATCCTTCCTAATAAGACCTGTTTCTGAATTGGAGGCAGTAGCGTCCTTCCTTGCATCTTTTGCTGCAGTTGTGTCTATGACTTTATGCTAATGCCATTACAATGCCCTTCCCCAGTGGCGTCCCTCCCCGCGGTGACACCCGGTGCGGGGAGGGACACCATGCGCGTCGCAACCGCCAAAATGGGGGCGTGGTCTTCGGGAGGGGGTGTGTCGGGGGCGTGGTCTCGCATATCGGACATTCGGCGGGGCGTGGCCTTGCGGCGCTTACCCTGCCTTGGCCGCGGTAAAAAAAATGTATGATACATTATGTATCAATGGGGTGGGGGGTGCAGGAGGTGCGGGCATGGACAGTGCCGGCTCCCTCACTGACAGGAGCTGAGCGCTGCACTTAATGCTATAGTGCAGCACCCGGCTCCTGTCACTGAGGGGGAGCCTGCACCTTGGTGTCACCCCTCAGCGGATGACACCCGGGTGCGGGCCGCACCCCCCGCACCCACCTTGTGACACCACTGCCCTTCCCTGGTGTACATCCGTGCATCTGAATGTGCGAGTACTGAGATACCCACTGTCAATGTATACAGACACTGCAATCTTACTTTGTCCATCAGTTGCACCATTCAAACTTGCATAGTCCAATACTAGGTGCAGATCATCCGTCTCTGTAAGGCCTCCAATATTAAAAAGAAAAGCAAACAAGCACATTGGCTCCCACAGGAAAACAATAAAACACATTGGCCCAGGCAAGAAAAAAAAAATTGTCCCCCACAGGGAAAAAGAAGCAAACATATTGGCCCTGATAGGAAAAATAAGCACACACATTGGTTGCCACAGGAAAAAATAACACACACTAGCCTAAACAGGTAAAAACACACATTGGCTCCCACAGAAAGAAAAAAAAAACTCATTGGCCCTGACAAGAAAAAAATATAACACCCATTAATTGCCCTAGTCCCCCCACAGAAGAACAACCTGACCTGTCTGTAGCAGAAGAGAGGAGCTCCCAGTCCCTTCCTGCCATGGGTGGCAACCTTAGTGTTTGCAGGGACAGGTGTGGTGGGTGACAGGGTAAAGGTGCGTACACACTAGACTTTTTTTTATGATTTGCCCAATTCCGATGGATCAGAATGGAAAATTGTTAAAAACAATGCAGTGTGTACCCACTATGCTGTGCGATGCGCTCCCGTTGGTTCGTCAGCTGCATCATCAGGTCGACCTTACATGCAGGCCAATCTGACGATGCAACTGATGACCCCATGCAGCGGGATGTGGCAGGGTCCGACATTTCGGGTGGTTGGGGCACAGGTTAGTCTAGTGTGTATGGGCCGCCCAGTATGTTGCGGGGGTCGCCAGTCACATTGCTGCATACACACGCCGTCTATTGTGTACGCAACTTAAGAGAGTCTGCGGTGACAAATCTGGTCATCGAACCTCCCCCCTCTACAATGATTATCTCTAACAGCACACCTAACCCCCTTGGCCACTTCAATGTCCACTTCTCTCAGCACTTCTGTCCCCTGCCTATGGCAACTTTATTGTCCACCTCTCACAGCACTCCTACCCCCTCCCACTTCAATATCCACCTCTCCCAGCACTCCTACCCCCCTCCCACTTCAATATCCACATCTCCCAGCACTCCTAGCCCCCTCCCACTTCAATAGCCACCTCTCCCAGCACTCCTACCCCCCTCCCACTTCAATGTCCACCTCTCCTAGCACTCCTACACCCCCCTCCCGCTTCAATGTCCAGCTCTCCCAGCACTCCTACCCCCCTCCCACTTCAATGTCCACCTCTCTCAGCACTCCTCCCCCCTCTCCCTCCCTTGGCTGCTTCAATGCTAGCTCTCACAGCACTCTCACCCCTTCAAAACAAACTCTCCCCACACCCCCTCCAGCACCATCTGCAAACATACCTTTTTTTCGTTGGTCTGACTCTGGTCCATTAATTCTATGAGCCGGCTCCTGCTGTGGTGTGCACTGCTCAGCGCGTGTGCACCTGCAGACTGCCAAGACTGAGAAGTACACAGGGAGGTGGAGCTGGTGGCTGCTCTGATTGTGTTGTATAGCACACAGAGCAGCCGGCGAACATCCACTACCTGCCTCCGCTTGCCCATGCTTGCAGGCAGTGGTAGCTAGCCAGGTAGTGGGGAGGATGGGACTGTCCCAGCGGGAACTTTCCCCGCTGTCCCGTTGGCCCAATCTACCCCTGCACATGTGTGTATGTGTATATATATATATATATATATATATATGTATATATTAGGGGTGAGCGGGTTCGGATTTCTGAAATCCGAACCCCCCCGATCTGAGGCAGATCCGAGTCAGGCTCGACTTTTCCCGCCTGACTCGGATCTGAAATCGAGGCAAAACGTCATCATCCCGCCTTCCGGGTCTCGCGGGTTTTGGATCCTATATAAGGTACCCGCGTCGGCATCACTTTCTCACTCGGTTGTGGACAGTGAAGAGGGAGGGTGGGAGTTAGGGCTGGCTG
This sequence comes from Taudactylus pleione, assembly GCA_031769625.1. NCBI lineage: Eukaryota > Metazoa > Chordata > Amphibia > Anura > Myobatrachidae > Taudactylus > Taudactylus pleione. Next base: position 3,709,386 of record JAUIMM010000024.1, on the reverse strand, counting down.
GGCTGTGTAGTGTAGTGCAGAGTAGTGTTGTGCTGTGCTGTGCTGCGCTGTGCTGCTGTTGTCCATAGGGGCTGTGTCCACTACTTCAAAGTCCATAGGGGCTGGCTGTGTTGTGCTGTGCTGCTGTTGTCCATAGGGGCTGTGTCCACTACTTCAAAGTCCATAGGGGCCGGCTAGACTGTGTTGTGCAGTCAGTTGTCCATAGGGGCTGTGTCCACTTCGAAGTCCTGTGCAGTGTCCCAGTCCTAAAGGGGTGCTGTAGTGTTGTCCAGGGGGTGCTCTGTCCGTCAGGGGTGCTAAAAAAAAAATATTTTTTCTGTGTATGTGAATTGTGTGCACTGTGGCTGCACGTGCATCAACAAAGGAGCAGCGCCAAACGTGCACCTGTGTCCCATTAGTAAAGGGCCGGCTGGCTTGTCCGTTAAAGGGTGCTGTAACCCCCAAAGTACACTCCAAACAAAAAAAATATATATTTTCTGTGTTTGTGAATTGTGTGCGCAGTAGCCGCACGTGCATCAACAAAGTAGTGCCAAGCGTGCACCTGTGTCATAAGTAAAGGGCCGGCTGGCTTGACCATTAAAGGGTGCTGTAACTACCAAAGTACACTCCAAACCAAATAAAAAAATATTTTCTGTGTTTGTGAATTGTGTGCGCAGTAGCCGCACGTGCATCAACAAAGTAGTGCCAAGCGTGCGCCTGTGTCATAAGTAAAGGGCCGGCTGGCTTGACCGTTAAAGGGTGCTGTAACCCCCAAAGTACACTCCAAACCAAATAAAAAAATATTATCTGTGTTTGTGAATTGTGTGCGCAGTAGCCGCACGTGCATCAACAAAGTAGTGCCAAGCGTGCGCCTGTGTCATAAGTAAAGGGCCGGCTGGCTTGACCGTTAAAGGGTGCTGTAACCCCCAAAGTACACTCCAAACCAAATAAAAAAATATTTTCTGTGTTTGTGAATTGTGTGCGCAGTAGCCGCACGTGCATCAACAAAGTAGTGCCAAGCGTGCGCCTGTGTCATAAGTAAAGGGCCGGCTGGCTTGACCATTAAAGGGTGCTGTAACCCCCAAAGTACACTCCAAACCAAATAAAAAAATATTTTCTGTGTTTGTGAATTGTGTGCGCAGCAGTTGCACGTGCATCAACAAAGTAGTGCCAAGCGTGCGCCTGTGTCATAAGTAAAGGGCCGGCTGGCTTGACCGTTAAAGGGTGCTGTAACCCCCAAAAGTACACTCCAAACCAAATAACAAAATATTTTCTGTGTTTGTGAATTGTGTGCGCAGTAGCCGCACGTGCATCAACAAAGTAGTGCCAAGCGTGCGCCTGTGTCATAAGTAAAGGGCCGGCTGGCTTGACCGTTAAAGGGTGCTGTAACCCCCAAAGTACACTCCAAACCAAAAACAAAATATTTTCTGTGTTTGTGAATTGTGTGCGCAGTAGCCACACGTGCATCAACAAAGTAGTGCCAAGCATGCGCCTGTGTCATAAGTAAAGGGCCGGCTGGCTTGACCGCTAAAGGGTGCTGTAACCCCCAAAGTACACTCCAAACAAAATAAAAAAATATTTTCTGTGTTTGTGAATTGTGTGCGCAGTAGCCGCATGTGCATCAACAAAGTAGTGCCAAGCGTGCGCCTGTGTCATAAGTAAAGGGCCGGCTGGCTTGACCGTTAAAGGGTGCTGTAACCCCCAAAGTACACTCCAAACAAAATAAAAAAATATTTTCTGTGTTTGTGAATTGTGTGCGCAGTAGCCGCACATGCATTAACAAAGTAGTGCCAAGCGTGCGGCTGTGTCATAAGTAAAGGGCCGGCTCGCTTGACCGTTAAAGGGTGCTGTAACCCCCAAAATACACTCCAAACAAAATAAAAAAATATTTTCTGTGTTTGTGAATTGTGTGCGCAGTAGCCGCACGTGCATCAACAAAGTAGTGCCAAGCGTGCGCCTGTGTCCAATAAATAAAGGGCCGGCTGGATTGACCGCTAAAGGGTGCTGTAACCCCCAAAGGGCACTCCAAACAAAATAAAAAAATATATTTTTTTGTGTTTGTGAATTGTGTGCACAGTAGCCGCACGTGCATCAACAAAGTAGTGCCAAGCGTGCGCCTGTGTCCCATAAATAAAGGGCCGGCTGGATTGACCACTAAAGGGTGCTGTAACCCCCAAAGGGCACTCCAAACAAAATAAAAAATATATTTCTGTGTTTGTGAATTGTGTGCACTGTGGCTGCATGTGCATCAACAAAGGAGCAGCACCAAGCGTGCGCCTGTGTCCCATAAGTAAAGGGCCGGCTGGCTCATTTCTTAAAGGGTGGTGTAACCCACAAAGTGCACTACTCTCCAGCAAAAATAAAAAAATATTTTCTGTGTTTGTGTGCGCCTTAGCCGCACGTATATATCAATTCGATAAAACATAAATAGAGGACCAAACTTTCTCCGATAAAAATAAAATAGGGAAAGATCAAGAACCACTTCCTCCTAGTGCTGAAGCTGCTCCCACTAGTCATGACATAGACGATAACATGCCATCAACGTCGTCTGTCAAGGCCGATGCCCAATGTCATAGTAGAGGCCACATACAATCCCAAATGACAAAGTTCAGGAAAATGACCTTAAAAAAACCATTTAAATCATCTGAAGAGAAACATAAACTTGCCAATATGCCATTTATGACACGGAGTGGCAAGGAACGGCTAAGGTCTTTCCCTATGACTAGTGTGTGTCATACTAGTATGTTCATGACTAGTGGTTCAGCTTCACATGACGATGGAAGCCCTCCTCCCGCTAAAAAAATCAAACGAGTTAAGCTGGCAGAAGCACAGCAAAGAACTGTGCGTTCTAAGAAGACATCACAAATCCCCAAAAAGAGTCCAAGTGTGGTGGCGGTTGCGATGCCTGACCTTCCCAGCACTGGACGGGAAGAGGTGGCTCTTTCCACCATTTGCACGCCCCCTGCAAGTGCTGAAAGGAGCACCCACAGTCCACTTGCTGATATGCAAATTGAAGATGTCACTGTTGAAGTACAACAGGATGAGCATACTGGTGTAGCTGGCGCTGAGGAGGAAGTTGGCGAGGAGGATTCTGATGGTGATGTGGTTTGTTTAAATCAGGCTCCGGGGGAGACAGTTGTTGTCCGTGGGATGAAAAAGCCCATCACGGTCATGCCTGGGCAGAAGACCAAACATTCCACCTCTTTGGTCTGGCAATATTTCTATCCAAATCCGGACAACGATTGTCTTGCCATATGTACCATTTGTAAAGGTGAAATAAGTAGGGGTAGGGACGTTAACCACCTTGGAACATCCTCACTTATACGGCACCTGCAGCGCGTTCATAAAAAGTACTGTCAAGTAAGACCGTAAGCAGTCCAGGGACACCTAAATCCCGTTGTCCTGTTGTATCCAAGCGCCTGCAAACCACACCATCAACTCCCTCCTCGTCAATTTCCTCCTTAGTCAGGATCGGAAGTAGTCCTGCAGGCCATGTCACTGGCATGACTGACTCTCCTATCTGGGATTCCTCCGGAGGATCCTGCATTGCTACGCCTCCTGCTGCCGCTGCTGCTGTTGCTGCTGTTGCTGCTGCTGGGAGTCGTTCATCATCCCAGAGAGGAAGTAGGAACACCACTACTTTTACTAAACAATTGACCCTCCAACAGCCCTTAGCGAGGAGGATGAAGTACAACAGCAGTCATCCTGAAGCAAAACGTATAACTGAGGTATTGACTGCTATGTTGGTGTTAGACGTGCATCCGGTATCCACCATTAGTGCAGTGGGATTTAGACAATTGATGGAGGTAGTGTGTCCCCAGTTCCAAATCCCGTCTGGGTTCCACTTCACTAGGCATGCGATACTGAGACTGTACAGAAACGTCAGAAAAAGTGTCCTCAGTATCCTGAAAAATGCCGTTGTACCCAATGTCCACTTAACCACGGACATGTGGACAAGTGGAACAGGGCAGACTAAGGACTATATGACTGTGACAGCCCACTTGGTAGATGTATCACCTTACGCTGCAACAGTAGCAGCGTCACCAGTAGCAGCATCTCAGAAACGCCAGCTCGTTCCAAGGCAGGCTACGCTGTGTATCACCGGTTTCAGTAAGAGGCACACCGCCGACAACCTCTTAGAGAAACTGAGGGAAATCATCGCCCAGTGGCTTACCCCACTTAGACTCTCCTGGGGATTTGTGATATCTGACAATGCCACCAATATTGTACGGGCATTACATCTGGGCAAATTCCAGCACGTCCCATGTTTTGCTCACACAATAAACTTGGTGGTGCAGAATTTTCTGAAAAGCGACAGGGGCGTGCAGGAGACGCTTTGGCTGGCCCGAAAAATTTCTGGCCACTTTCGCCATTCAGCGACTGCGTGCCGAAGACTGGAGCACCAGCAAACACTCTTGAACCTGCCCCGTCATCACCTGAAGCAAGAGGTTGTGACGCGGTGGAACTCAACCCTCTATATGCTTCAGAGGATGGAGGAGCAGCAAAAGGCCATTCAAGCTTATACATCCACCTATGACATAGGCAAAGGAGGGGGTATGCACCTGACTCAAGCACAGTGGAGAATGATTTCCGTGTTGTGCAAGGTTCTCCAGCCCTTCAAACTTGCCACACGCGAAGTCAGTTCAGACACTGAAAAGTGAAGGAGGAGCTAAGACGGAGCGATTCTGCTCGGCATGTGGGACTTGTGGATGAAGCCCTTCATTCGCTTTGCCAGGATTCCAGGGTGGTCAATCTGTTGAAATCAGACCACTACATTTTGGCCACCGTGCTCGATCCTAGGTTTAAAGCCTATGTGGTGTCTCTCTTTCCGGCCGACACAAGCCTGCAGATGTGCAAAGACCTGCTGGTGAACACACTGTCAGCTGAAGCGGAACATGACACGTCAACAGCTCCTTCTTCATTTTCTCCCGCAACTGGGGCTGCCAGGAAAAAACTTAGGTATCCTAAGCAACCCGCTGGCGGTGATGCAGGACAGGCAGGACCAAGTTTGGACATCTGGTCCAGACTGAAGGACCTGGCAACAATTTCTGACATGTCTACTGTCACTACATATGATACTGTCACCATTGACAGAATGGTGGAGGATTACATCGGTGACAGCATCCAAGTAGGCATGTCAGACAGTCCGTACCTGTACTGGCAGGAAAAAGAGGCAATTTGGAGGCCCCTGTACAAACTAGCTCTATTTTACCTGAGTTGCCCCCCCTCCAGTGTGTACTCCGAAAGAGTGTTTAGTGCAGCCGGGAACCTTGTCAGCGAAAGGCGTAGGAGGTTGCTTCCACAAAATGTGGAGAAGATGATGTTCATAAAAATTAATTATCAACTCTTCCAGGGAGACCAGCCTCCAGAACGTACAGAGGGACCTGTGGTGGTGGATTCCAGTGGGGATGAGTTAATACTCTGTGAGGATGAGGATGTACACAACACTGAAGAGGGTGAGGAATCGGTGGATGAGGAGGATGAGGACGACATCTTGCCTCCGTAGAGCCAGTTTGTGCAGGGACAGATTAATTGCCAGCTTGTTTTGTGGGGGCCCAAATGAACCAATCATTTCAGCAACAGTTGTCTGGCAGACCCTGGCGCTGAAATGATTGCTTTGTTAAAGTGTGCATCTCCTGTTTATACAACATAAGGGTGGGTGGGAGGGCCCAAGGACAATTCCATCTTGCACCTCTTGTTTCTCTTGCATTATATACTGTTTGGGGCCTAGTTTTTCAAACTGCCATCCTGTCTGCCACTGCAGTGTCACTCCTAGATGGGCCACGTGTTTGTTCCACCCACTCGTGTCGCTTCGCATAGTCATCCAGCTACCTCGGTGCAAGCTTTTGGACTAAAAACAATATTGTGAGGTGTGAGGTGTTCAGAATAGACTGGAAATGTGTGGAAATTAATGTTATTGAGGTTAATAATAGCATAGGATTAGAAAAACCCACAAATTCTGTGATTTTAGCTGTTTTTATGCTTTTTTTCAAAAAAATACAGATCCAAAACACAAAACCCAGAACCCAAAACACGGAAGGGTGGTTTTGGCAAAACCAATCCAGATCCAAAACACGAAGAAAGATCCAGATCCAAAACCAAAACACAAAACACGAAAAGTGGCCGGTGCACACCCTTAATATATATATATATAATCCACAGTCTGCCGGCACTCCCAACAACAACACAGCTGCCTCCGGGGCACAATCCAAGCTATCCACATAAATCCAAAAAGGAAATCGGCACTCAGAGTAGTCAAAAAATGCATGTAAAATGTATTATATGAGGTCTACAGCCGTTTCTGGGCCAAAGCCCCGTCTTCAGGACCACAATACAGTCAAAAACAAACAAGTGAAACAACAACATAAACCCCCCATATGTACCTTACCACCAGCCGGCGCGTGTCTCCAGCCGTCCGTCAGGAACCGCCCGCCGGAAGCACGTGACCGCCGCACTTACGGAAACTGCAGCCGACGTCGTCATAGGAACCACAGTATGCGTTCCACAGACCCGGAAGCCTGCGTTCCACAGTCGTTAGCAGGCCACGCCCCCCGGCAGCGGCACCTGGATATACAGCAAGACAGGCACCGATTAGTGCATGTACACAACAACCCCAAATGTATAACATATACAAAGACACAAATGAACATGATTCATAAAAACAGAGTAAAGAGACACATTCCACGTTAAGACCACAACGGTCCATATGTCCACTCACAAAAATCCCATTAACCCCAGATACTACAGTACTCATAGGAGGTGCAAACTTAATGTCACAGCAATAAGACAATCACACGAGGCTATTCCAATTGATCTTTTCGTTTAATCCATGTTGTGTATCCTGAAGAAGGGATTTTATAGTCCCGAAACGTAGATTAAAAGCACTATTTCTACAAAAGTCTCCTGAGTGCCACCAGTTATTCATTTTTATATTGTGGGGGATTCGTACCCCAGTGGAGGGCACCAGGAGCAAGCTGTCTGTGGATATTGGAGAGGAGTGCCGGGCTGAATCTGGACTTATATATATAGCTACCTGCCGAAGTGGGGCTGTTTTTTTTGAAGCTGCGGAACCTTAGTTATTACAACCATTATATATATATATGTCATGCACATATTAGCTTGCAATATAGGGCCCATGGTGTAATATTGGCCTTTGTGTAACAGCTTATTCAAGAGCTACCACATTTTTTTGTCAGGAGAATAAACAAATAAAATATACTAATTGCCTATAGTGAGAGGCAAGGTGCTAGTCTTCTGAATATAAAGGTTAGCATCTCCTCTCTAATGTCCTATGTAAGCTAAAATGTGCAAGACAACAATGACATAATGATGATAGATATAAAATATGGCGCATATATATATATATATATATATAGGAATAGGTATGAAATACCGCCGGACCTATGTCCGGTGGTTCAAATCCCGACGCCGCAAGCCTGGCACCAGTGAAGAGCCCGACTGCGCTAAAGGTAAGTGCTAACTAACCTAACCCACCACAAGCCTGGCACCAGTGAAGAGCCCGACTGCGCTAAAGGTAAGTGCTAACTAACCTAACCGGCCACAAGCCTGGCACCAGTGAAGAGCCTGACTGCACTAAAGGTAAGTGCTAACTAATCTAACCCGTCCTAACACTAACCCTCCTTTAGGGGTGCCTAACCCTAACCTCCCTCCCTAGTGCCTAACACTAACTCCCCTCTAAGTGCCTAACCCTAACCTCCTTTTCCCCTAGCCTATCCCTCCCGGAGGGTGCCTAACCCTAAGTCCCCCCCCAGGAACCCCTAACCCTCCCCCCCACACGGCTCTCCACACCCGGTGCCCGGCTTACCTCCGTCCGGTATGCCGGCCATCGGGCTCCCAGCAGTCGGCATTTTGACCGTCGTCATCCTGACTGCATACATATATATGAATTTTATAGTTTGGCACTCACAATTACCTTGTGATCAGCTTCTGCCGGTGCCCTCACAAACAAGTAGATACAAAGAGGAGACGGTGCGGCACTCAAGGCATGTAACAAAGAGACTCCAGGTACAGGCTTAATATATCAACTTTTCAGTTATTAGCAACTGTCATCAGGATATAGACAACATACATAGTACATACCTTATATACACCACATAATAAGTGACCAAACCTCCGGAGCTCGGGACTGCCCACCCAGCCGCCGGCTAGTGTTGATGACGTCATCACGCTATTTGCGTGCCTCCGTCACATCCATCACCATAGATACAAGTGTAAACAACAATCGCTGTTGAAAAGGAAGCATTACAGCGTCTCAGTTTCAATATAGTAATGCACACAATAGCGGATAGATTGTAACTCTTAAACAGCTGGTAAAGATCAGAGAATCGCATCACCTCCTTTACAATCAAGTTTACCATAATGTATATCACAAATTATTCAAATGTTTAAAGATATTAAAACATTTAGTAGTTTAGAGGTATTTGAAACACTTAAAGTTGACAGACATTTGTTGTGGTTAATGCCTGTCAACTTTAAACATTTGAATAATTTGTGATATACATTATGGTAAACTTGATTGTAAAGGAGGTGATGTGATTCTCTGATCTTTACCAGCTGTTTCTGCTAGGAGGATCGGGCCCAACAAACCTTCTGGAAAGGGCATCAGCATTGAGGTGCTGTTTCCCCGGACGATGCTGCACCTCAAACTTAAATTGCAAAGACAAAAACCAGCGTGTTGCACGAGCATTGACTTCTTTGTTCGTGTGCATCCACTGTAAAGAGGCATGATCTGTAACCAACAAAAACTCCCGCCCCAACAAATAATATTTTAACGAGTCTATTGCCCACTTAGTTGACAAGCACTCTTTCTCAACAATTAATTACTTGCGCTCCCTGTGCAGCAATTTCTGGCTAAGGGAGAGGATGGGTTTCTCTTCCCCTTCTACCACTGTACCCGAAAAAACAATTTTCACACAAAGCACGCCTTAAATCCTGACATGCAGCTTCTGCTGCTCTAGACCATATTATCTTGTCTGGGGACTGTTTTTTAAGACACTCTGTTAATGGTGCTGGCAAAATCACGAATGAATCTGAGGTAGTAACTCACGGAATGTTCTGAGCTCTGATTTACATTTGGGTTTAGGCCATGTGAGGACCACCTCCACCTTACTGGTCTGAGGGTTTGCCCTCTGCCTACAATATATCCCCAAAATTTTGCCTCCACCATTCCAATGGCACACTTCTCAGGATTAGCTTTAATCCCATGTGCCCGTAAAGATTGCAACACTGCTTCTACTCTTGGTAGGTGTGACTCCCAGTCGGGGCTAAAGATGACTATGTCATCTAGATATGCAGCTGCATATTCCTTGTGAGGCTGCAGCAGCCTGTTCATAGACATCTGGAAGGTTGCCGGAGCCCCATGCAAACCAAACGGCAGCATTTTATACTGAAACAAACCTTCTGGGGTAGAGAAGGCTGTTTTGGCCTTAGCTATCTCAGTTAAGGGAATCTGCCAATACCCTTTTGTTAAATCTAGGGTGGTGAGATACTGGCTGTTTGCTAAATTCTCCACCAGCTCGTCCACCCGGGGCATCAGATAGGAATCAAACTGTGACACTTTATTTACTTAGCGAAAATCATTGCAGAATCTTAAAGCACCTGAAGGGTTAAGCACTAAAACTAGGGGATTATTCCATTCGCTATTTGATTCCTCTATGACCCCTAGGCGCAGTATCTCCTCTACTTCCTGTTTAACCTCTGCTTGCTTTGCCTCGGGTATACGGTATGGCTTCTGTTTTATTACCCCCCCGGGATGAGTAACTATATCATGCTGGATAATTTGGGTTTTTCCCGGAATGGCAGAGAACACATCTTGGTGCCGTGCTACTGAACTCACCGCCTCCTGTTTCTGGCAGGGATTAAGGGTAACTTCAATGGGTACCTGATATTTCGGGGTTTTCTTGGCAACCAAAGAGGGCTGACCAGCGCTCTCTTTCCAGGGTTTTAACAGGTTTATATGGTAGATTTGCACTTCTTTCCTTCTACCCTCCTGTCGAACCTTATAATTAACAGGTCCCACTGTCTCTATAACTTCATAAGGGCCTTGCCACTGGGCATACTTTTTGCTTTTAGTGGTGGGTACCAGAACCAGTACCTTGTCTCCCAGTTTAAAAGAACAATTAACCGCAGTCATGTCATATCAACATTTTTGCCACTGTTGTGCCCTATCCATGTGCTCGCTCACGAGTGGCGCAATTTGCCTTAAACTGCCATACAATTGGATCACAAACTGAACAATGTTAGACTCTTGGCATGACTGTTGTTCCCACCCTTCTTTCAACAGATCTAAAATCCCTCTAGGTTGCCTCCCATAGAGGAGTTCAAAGGGACTATGGGCCTGATTCAGACCCGCTCGTAAGGGTCGGCCGCCCGCAGGTAATATGGGCGTTTTTATTCTTTATTTTTTTTGTCTCCTGCCACTCGCAAAGCTGTGGGAGCCCACCAAAAGCTTGTGATTTTTCCACTGGCCCTATCAGATCCATAACAATTCTCTCAAAAGCTTCGGAAATGACAAGGAGGGGAACCAAGAGTGCCCGAAACCCTGGCTGGGGTGCTGTCTTCTGACAGACTGGACATTCCTGACAATACTTTTTTACCGCTGCATGAATGCCGGGCCAGAAGAATCTTAACTGAATATGCTGGAGAGTTTTCTCCTCCCCCAAATGGCCACCCCACAGGTGTGTATGAGCCGTCCTTAACAGCAACTGCTCGTATTTCCGGGGAACCAACAATTGGTCTACTCACTTACCCTGCAAATAGGTTACATGATATAGCAAATAATTTTTCAATGCAAAGTATGGTACACCTTCTGCTGGTAAAGCCGTGATTACTCTACCATATATCTCTACAACATTTTCAAATGCATTTACCAAGTTCCCATCATTCTTTTGATCCTTGCCAAAGTTCTGCAAGGACACTTCCTTGCCAATGGGAACTCACTGTGTCTCGGTCTCACTCCCCTCCAGGTGCTCACTGGCCAAGGAGGGCATTACAACCACCAAACTTGGCACCTGGGACACCTCTGATGTGGATCTTCTGCTGTCATTATGCCAAGGAACCACCTCTTGTAACAACAGAAAGTCCCAACCTAAGATCAACGGGTAGGGTGGCCTGGCAGCTACTGCAGCTTCAGGCTTCAGGCCCTTTGATCACTATTGGGAAGTGCACTCGGGGGCATTCTTCTACATCCCCATGTACACATATAATATTTACCGAGGGTAGCACCTAATCAGCCCCAGGTGAAACAAGGTTGGCAGAGATGATGGTTAATTTGCTGCCAGTATCCACTAAGGCCCAGACCTCCTGGCCTTCCACTCGCACCATCAAACGAAACAAGGTGGTTTGCACCGGGGAAGCCATGCTGACCACTGGTCGAGTAGTTTTTCCAGCACTACAGTCCATCGGCTCACCCTGCTTTAGGCAATGCCGGCGCAAATGACCGGGCTTGCCGCAGTCAAAACACACAGCTGGAGGTGGGTTGTTGGCTTTAACAACTGGGACCTGGGAACCGGCTGGAATCCCTGTTTGTCTTTGTTTAACTTCCCAAGAGTCAGGTACCATTCAATCACCACCGCTAACTCCTCAAATGTTTGAGGATCAGCCTGTAGAGCCCACAGTTGTACCACATGATCTAGTATCCGCACGGCATGGTCCAAAGCCAGCATCTCTACTATACACTGAGCAGAGTTGTTATCCGACTGCAACCACCCCTTACTCAGCCTGGGTAATTTGGCCAGCTGGAACCTTGGAGCTTCAGATGGGTTTAGCCACCATTCCTGAAACTCCTGAGTTTTGCTACAGTAAGTACAGTCACTCCAACTCTGCTTAATATGGCCTTTTTTAAGTGCGGATAGGAGATTTCCTCAGTCATGTTTAAATAAACATATGCTGAGGTTCTCCTGTGAGGCAGGGAGCAAGTTTGGCAGCCCACTCCTCCTCAGGCCATTTTAAACATGAGGCAGTGCACAGAAAAGTTTCAATGTCCTCAAATGGAGTAAGCTTCTGTAACACCTCTCGCTCCTGTCCACCTTTCCTCACTTCAGTTAATTCTGCAGTTAATAGCTGAATTTCAGTTTGTTGCCCAGCAGCCAAAGCTTGCTGCCCTACAGCCAGTTCAGCAAACAGTTTAATTAATTCCTCCATACTACACTGCTTTATCCCTTTGTGGACAAATTTAGCAGGCTTTATAAATTCTCTTTTGCAAGTCAGATCCAGCAATCTATAACAGCTGACTTTAAAACTGCACTACATTCTCTGGGTACTCAACCACATACATAGGAATTAAACAGTTTTTATATTGTGCACAATTTGCATATACACAGAGAAATTATCACTGTGAACAACTGCCATTTTATGGCTGGCCTGCCACACTCGCCCACCCAGCTACTAGCAAAGTGACTCACTCACCAAGCCGCTGCGCAGTGGGTAGCATCCTGCAATGCATCTCACTGCCGCTGTGGGTGGATCCGGTCACTGGATCCGGGCTCTTGCTGCATAGTTATTTCCAGCAAGTCCCTGTTTGGGCGCCAAATGTGACAAGAATCACATAGACCAGGTAAAATCCATCAGTAGCTTTATTGCTCATCAAAGGCAGGTACACAGGATATGGCAATTTCACAGGCAAGATGTTACACAGTCTTCCAAACAGCATTATTTTCTTCAGTGGACTCGCAGTCTACCTCATGTAGAATTATGCTGACCCTGTCACAATATATATATTCACACACACATATATAAATTATATATACATAACATATATACAGTATATATTATATTTCTATGTGTAATATTTTACATGTATCATCATCATCATGTCATGGCTGTCACTGTCATGCACATTTCAGCTTACAAGATAGGACCCATGTTCCATGTGCACAGAAGCTCATTACCACAGCCGGATCGGAGCTGCGGCCATCAGAGAGCTACCAGACAGTGTTAAGCTGCCCAGCGGAGGGGAGAGGGGACTGGCCCAGTGGGAAATCTCCCGCTTTTCCGGTGCCCCAATTTGCCCCTGCCCTTCTCTCCTGCCTCTCTATATCTCAGTTTCTACCTCTTGACCTTTTCCACTACATTTTACTGTTGTTATTGTGGGGTCTGTATGTATCATGGCTGGAAGGGGCTCTAAGGCTTCTCAAAATGAATTTACCTGCAAAAAGGGCCTGATTCAGACCCAGACGCTAAGCTGCGAATGCACGCTATGGCCTATAATCGCACGTTTGCACATGCATCAATATGCGCATGCACGAGTCACTCACTGCACTAGGGAATTGTGAGCTCATAGTGCACAGACTGGACGCTAATTTGAGTTATAGAGAGTGCCATTTGTGGGCATGTCTGGGCATCAAAACGGAGTTTATGGGTCTGCATAATTAGCAAAGAAGCTTCATTGTACATGTCATTTGGTTGTATTTTAGCCAACACTGATCACAGTGCTTGCGGTCGGGTAGGGTCTACCTCAAGCGCTGTGTGCAGCTCCGATGGCTTTCGATGTAACCAATTAATCACACACTTCCTGGAGATGACGTGCTAAGAAAGAAAGGTGGGCATCTGGGAGGATATGCCAGTTTTAGAAGAGGGCAAATATGCTCCAGATTCACCTGAAGAGCTCCAGGAGGAGCCTGAGGGCCTGATTCAGACACGGTCGCTATGAGCGTACGCTCGCATGATGCGTATGCAAATATTTGAAAGTGACGCGGCAGGGAGCGATCGCTCACCAAGGCATAAGCATGCCCGTCATACCTGTACGAGCGTTCACTTTGTGTATGCAGACTCCCCTTAGCGTATGCAAAGATGCCCACTGCCCCGTGTCATCTCCTGGAAGTTTATGAAAATATTGATACATCGACCACAATTGTATGTGAACGCAGTGCTTGTGGTAGCTTTTTTTTATCGCAAGCATTGCGAGGAAAACAGAGGCAAAAAATGGCTGGTGACGTGTACTATGATGCTGCCTGCTAATTATGCACACCTCTAAAACGGCGTTGAAACACTCAGGCACGCTTGCGTTCACATCTCCAACCCCCCGTTTTTACTGGACTGCACCTGTCACCACCCACAAACGTCCTCTCCTGTCACTCACTCTGCTGGGCTGGTTTTGCTGGGTGAGCGAGGGATCTGTGATCGCACAGTGTAGTTCGTGCATGTGCAGATTAGCAACCACCGGCAATTGCGAACAGACTGCAGATACCGTCCGGCTCTGAATCAGGCCCTGAGTCTGTGTCCGAAGGGATAGAGGTATTCATTTCACAGCAGTCTTTCTTTTTAAAGAATCAAAGACAAGCTGCTACTTTTCTAATTTCAGAAGAACTGAATTCACTTCTGATTTCAGCTTGGGAACATCCGGATTAAAAATTTCAGATGTCTCGGCGGTTATTATCTTCTTTTCCTTTTCCTGCAGATAGCAGAAAAACTTGTGAGACTCATACAGGTCTCGCGTCTGTCTAAGAAGACTAGGCTACCAGTTGCTGGAGCCACATCTTTGGAGGAGACATCGGACAGGAGATTAGAGAATACTCTCAAATCCTTTTATACAGCTGCAGGTGTGACTTTGCATCCTGTGATTGTAAGCTGCTGGACTAACAAAGCTATTGAGCTTTGGGCAAGACAATTGGCTGACGGCATGAGAGACCAGCTACCGGTGGAGGAACTTATTCCTTTAGCAGAGCATATAGGTGAAACTGCAGCATACCTTGGAGAGGCATCCAAAGACATTTGCAATCTTGCCTCCAGAACTACAGATCTGGTGGTTTCAGCATGCAGAGCACTTTGGCTTAAACAAAGGCCGGCGATGCAGAATCAAAGAAAGCTGCAGAAGCTCTTCCCTTCAAGGGAAAGGTGTTATTTGGAGTGGAACTAGATAAATGGATTTCTCAGGCTACTGGGGGTAAATCTACTTATCTTCCATCTGACGCTCCTCATCCTAGAAGATCTTATGTGGAACTCTTGTTTCGGTCCTTTCATGCCCCGGGACATTCCTGGGATCACTTCAGTGGAGGACCTACAACTTCCCGTGGATCCAGAGGATGTGGCAGAGCCGCAACAATATCTACTCAACAGGAGGTTAAGTCCACTAACAAACCTAGTGCATGATGGGCTTCCCTCTCAACTGGGGGACCCCAGAGTGGGAGCACATCTTTGGGACTTATTAGACGTATGGATGAAATCTTTTATGGATGCTTGGGTTCGAGACCTCATCACCAACGAATACAAGCTTGATATTCAGTTTCAGCCTCCCCCTTGGTTTTTCACCACCAGTGTGCCAGTTTCCTACAACAGGAGTGTCGTATTACAAGAGGCGATAGACAAACTTCTATCCGTGTGGGTATTGGTTCATGTTACCAAGTCTCAGACCTGGCAGGCTTTCTACTCCAGTTTGTTTGTTGTTCAGAACCCAGACGGCTCGGTTAGACCTATTCTGAACTTGAAGGATCTCAGTCTCTACTAGAGGATATTGAAGTTTAAGATGGAGTCCCTTCAGTCAGTTATTGCAGGACTGGAGGAAGCCAAATTCATGGTATCTCTAGATATCAAGGACACCTAACTTCACATCCCTATCTGGCCACCTCATCAGCCATTTCTGAGGTTCGCCATTCGGAACTCACATTTCCAATTTCAGGCCTTACCCTTCGGCTTGTCATCAGTCCCCAGGGTATTCACAAAGGTCATGACAGTGATGATGGGTCTCTTTCAGCAACAAGGGATCACAATTATTCCTTACCTGGAAGAAGGCTCACTCCAGAGAACAATTATTGTTAAACATCGCTATGACTCACAAACTTCTTGTAAGTCACGGGTAGATCTTGAATTTTTCCAAGTCTCATCTGCAACCAACACAGAGACTCCAGTTTCTTGGAATGATCCTAAACACACTATATCAGTGGGTTTTCCTTCCTCAGGTAAAGGCAGATTCCATTCAGGAGATGGTGAGGATGGTTCTTCGACATCATCAGGTATCGGTACATATCTGCATTTGACTTCTGGGAAAGATAGTGGTGGTATTCGAGGTGATTCCTTATGGACGGTTTTACTCTAGACCGTTTCAACTAGACCTCCTCTCCCAGTGGTCAGGATCCCATCATTTCCTTCACCAACACGTGAGATTATGTCCCAGAACTCAGATGTCCCTTATCTGGTGGCTGAACTCAGCACACCTATTGGAGGACAAGAGATGTGGAGTGTGGAATTGGACTCTCCTCACCACGGATCTGAGTCTGAGAGGCTGGGAGGCTGTGATTCAGGAACACCACTTCCATGGCTGCTGGACCTCACAGTAAGTGAGTCTGCCGATAAATATCTTGGAATTACGGGCAGTGTTCTATGCTCTTCAGATAGCATATCACCAGTTGCGGGAATGAGCAGTTCAGTCTGACAATGCCACTGCAGTGGCATACACAAATTGTCAGGGCGGCACCCAAAGTTGGGCGGCAATGAAAGAAGTAAGCAGTATCCTGATCTGGGCAGAAAAGTTCACAGTAGCGATTTCAGCAATCTTCATACCAGGCTTCAACAATTGGGAGGCAGATTACCTCAGTCAAAAGGACGTGCACCCAGAGGAATGGGTGCTCCATCCTCAGGTGTTTAAACAATTTGTCCACCGGTCAAACCACAAGTCGACCTCATGGCATCTAGACAAAATCATCAACTACCTCTGTACTGCTCTCAGATGAGAGACCCTGAAGCAGTGGCAGTGGATGCACTGTCAACACCTTGGAGGTTCCAATTTGTCTATCTGTTCCAACCTTTTCCCCTTCTCCCTCGGATTCTACAACGCATCAAAACGGACAGGTACAAGGTTCTCTTAGTGGCTCCTGATTGACCTCGCAGAGCTTGGTATTCCAACCTATGTCATCTACTGATCAACAATCCGTGGCTCCTACCTCTCAGAGATGATCTTTTACTACAGGGTCCATTAGTCTATCCTGGTTTAAAGCGGCTATGTTTGATGGTGTGGCTGTTGAAAGGGCTATCCTACGTTGGAAAGGGATCCCATCCAGGGTAATCCTTACTATGCTCAGAGCTCAGAAAGAAGTTACATCAAAACACTACCACCATATTTGGAAAGCTGACGTTTCATGGTGTGAATGGTGGGGGTCATCTGCTATAGTTTTCAAACTGGCCAAGCTCCTACTATTTCTGCAAGCAAGCTTCCCAGCCGGTCTATCTCTGGGTTCCCTCAGAGTTCAAATTTCGGCTCTATTGTTACTTTTCCAGAAGAAGCTGGCCTTAATTCCGGAGGTTCAGACCTTTCTACAGGGGGTTGTCTGTTTACAGCCTTCCTTTGTTCCTCCTACGGCTCTATGGGATTTGGGTCTGGCCCTTTCCTTTTTACAGTCTTCTTGGTTCGAACCTCTGGAGACTGTGGAGCTAGAATACCTTTCATGGAAGGTGGTACTTCTTCTTGCGCTGGCCTCAGCCAGATGGGTGTTGGAACTTTGGGGCTCTATCCTGCCATCCTCCATACTTGGTTTTTCACTTGGATAGGGTGGAAATCCTTACAAGAATGGACTTCCTTCCCAAAGTGGTTTTGGCTTTCCATATCAACCAACCTCTTGTTGTACTGATTCTTCCTCAAGATTCACCGGCTTCAAGATCCTTAGATGTTGTTCGAACTCTTCGGATCTATGTGGAAAGAGCTGCAGCTTTACGTAAGATGAATGCTTTGTTTGTCTTGTATGAGGCTGCTCGTTCTGGTTGGCCAGCCTCCAAGTAGATGCTTGCATGTTGGATTCGTCTGACTATCAGTCAGGTATAAGTGGCTTCCTCTCTATTATAGCGCACTCCACTCGCTCAGTGAGTGCCTTGTGGGCGGCTGCTCACGGGGTTTCCATGTAGTTACTTTGCTGAGTGGCCACTTGTTTGGGCCGACATACTTTTATTTGATTTTACAATTTTGACACATTTGTGTTTTCCAGGGTTCTCATCGCTCTCCAACCCATGATGGGAGCTCTGGGAGGTCCCCACTGTCATGAAGGCTGCAGTGTCCCCTAGTGGATGAAGGAAAAAACAGGATTTTGGTACTTACTGTTAAATCCCTTTCTCCTATTCCATAATGGACACTGGATGCCCACCCTGCACTGTTCCTTCCTGCCATGGTTGTATCATTATCTGTTATAACTGTTTAAGGTTTTCCTTGTTTTATGGTTATTCCAATCTTTCTACACTTCTGTGTTGTGATTATTATGTGTTCTTGTTTCACCTCCTCCTCTTCTGTTTGTTTTTTCCAGCTCGGGCACAGTTTCCTAAGACTGAGCTTGGAGGGGGGTATAGAGGGGGAGTAGCTAGTCACATTTTTAAAATTTTAAGTACCAGCTCCCACTTAGCACACATCTATACCCCACTGTCTTGAAGACTCCAGTGTCCCCTATGGAATTTATCGGTAAATACCAAAATACTGTTTTTATAGAAAACAATATACTGTAATGCTTTAATAATATGTTTCCCTGTAGTATGCGCATAGTATTTGGAAGGTTTCTAACTAGTTTCTCATTTGGAAATTTTACATTTCTTTATTTATGTATATCTGCTGTTGTTTTATATTATGTTTAGTTTTTGATATTTGCCTTTCAGTTACAGTATATGTACAAGACTGAACTGAGATTACAGGTGGGTTCATGGGGTGTTGTCAGTCAGTAGTGAATGTGTTAAAAGTAGCAACTGTCCTTACTGGTTGTAGACACCAGTAAAGTGTCACTCATGCAAGACTGCAAAATAGAACAATTTGCAATCAGAACTGTATGAGCACATCTCATTTGAGGCTTTAGAAGTCAACAAACCTGTTTTTTCCCCTTTAACTCCCACTTTAGAATAACCTTAAATTGTCAGTACATGGTTGTGACATAACTTTTATTTGTGTATGCAGAGAAATATATATATATATATATATATATATATATATATATATTAGGGGTGAGTGGGTTCGGATTTCTGAAATCCGAACCCCCCCGAGCCCCCCCGATCCGAGGCAGATCCGAGTCAGGCTCGACTTTTCCCGCCTGACTCGGATCTGAAATCGAGGCAAAACGTCATCATCCCGCCTTCCGGGTCTCGCGGGTTTTGGATCCTATATAAGGTACCCGCGTCGGCACCATTTTCTCACTCGGCTGTGGACAGTGAAGAGGGAGGGTGGGAGTAAGGGCTGGCTGGGCTGTGTAGTGCAGAGTAGTGTTGTGCTGTGCTGTGCTGCGCTGTGCTGCTGTTGTCCATAGGGGCTGTGTCCACTACTTCAAAGTCCATAGGGGCTGGCTGTGTTGTGCTGTGCTGCTGTTGTTAATAGGGGCTGTGTCCACTACTTCAAAGTCCATAGGGGCTGGCTGGACTGTGTTGTGCAGTCAGTTCTCCATAGGGGCTGTGTCCACTCCAAAGTCCTGTGCAGTGTCCCAGTCCTAAAGGGGTGCTGTAGTGTTGTCCAGGGGGTGCTCTGTCCATCAGGGGTGCTCCCCCCAAGTGCTAAAAAAATTATATTTTTTCTGTGTTTGTGAATTGTGTGCGCAGTAGCCGCACGTGCATCAACAAAGTAGTGCCAAGCGTGCGCCTGTGTCATAAGTAAAGGGCTGGCTGGCTTGACCGTTAAAGGGTGCTGTAACCCCCAAAGTACACTCCAAACCAAATAAAAAAATATTTTCTGTGTTTGTGAATTGTGTGCGCAGTAGCCGCACGTGCATCAACAAAGTAGTGCCAAGCGTGCGCCTGTGTCATAAGTAAAGGGCCGGCTGGCTTGACCGTTAAAGGGTGCTGTAACCCCCAAAGTACACTCCAGTCCAAACCAAATAAAAAAAAAATTTCTGTGTTTGTGAATTGTGTGCGCAGTAGCCGCACGTGCATCAACAAAGTATTGCCAAGCGTGCGCCTGTGTCATAAGTAAAGGGCCGGCTGGCTTGACCGTTAAAGGGTGTTGTAACCCCCAAAGTACACTCCAAACCAAATAACAAAATATTTTCTGTGTTTGTGAATTGTGTGCGCAGTAGCCGCACGTGCATCAACAAAGTAGTGCCAAGCGTGCGCCTGTGTCATAAGTAAAGGGCCGGCTGGCTTGACCGTTAAAGGATGCTGTAACCCCCAAAGTACACTCCAAACCAAAAACAAAATATTTTCTGTTTGTGAATTGTGTGCGCAGTAGCCACACGTGCATCAACAAAGTAGTGCCAAGCATGCGCCTGTGTCATAAGTAAAGGGCCGGCTGGCTTGACCGTTAAAGGGTGCTGTAACCCCCAAAGTACACTCCAAACAAAATAAAAAAATATTTTCTGTGTTTGTGAATTGTGTGCGCAGTAGCCGCATGTGCATCAACAAAGTAGTGCCAAGCGTGCGCCTGTGTCATAAGTAAAGGGCCGGCTGGCTTGACCGTTAAAGGGTGCTGTAACCCCCAAAGTACACTCCAAACAAAATAAAAAATTATTTTCTGTGTTTGTGAATTGTGTGCGCAGTAGCCGCACGTGCATCAACAAAGTAGTGCCAAGCGTGCGCCTGTGTCCAATAAATAAAGGGCCGGCTGGATTGACCGCTAAAGGGTGCTGTAACCCCCAAAGTACACTCCAAACAAAATAAAAAAATATATTTTTTTGTGTTTGTGAATTGTGTGCACAGTAGCCGCACGTGCATCAACAAAGTAGTGCCAAGCGTGCGCCTGTGTCCCATAAATAAAGGGCCGGCTGGATTGACCGCTAAAGGGTGCTGTAACCCCCAAAGGGCACTCCAAACAAAATAAAAAAAATATTTCTGTGTTTGTGAATTGTGTGCACTGTGGCTGCATGTGCATCAACAAAGGAGCAGCACCAAGCGTGCGCCTGTGTCCCATAAGTAAAGGGCCGGCTGGCTCATTTCTTAAAGGGTGGTGTAACCCACAAAGTGCACTACTCTCCAGCAAATATAAAAAAATATTTTCTGTGTTTGTGTGCGCCTTAGCCGCATGTATATATCAATATAACATAAATGGAGGACCAAACTTTCTCCGATAAAAATAATATAGGGAAAGATCAAGAACCACTTCCTCCTAGTGCTGAAGCTGCTCCCACTAGTCATGACATAGACGATAACATGCCATCAACGTAATCTGCCAAGGCCGATGCTCAATGTCATAGTAGAGGGCACATACAATCCCAAATGACAAAGTTCAGGAAAATGACCTTGAAAAAAACATTTAAATCATCTGAAGAGAAACGTAAACTTGCCAATATGCCATTTACGACACGGAGTGGCAAGGAACGTCTAAGGTCTTTCCCTATGTTCATGACTAGTGGTTCAGCTTCACATGACGATGGAAGCCCTCCTCCCTCTAAAAAAATCAAACGAGTTAAGTTGGCAGAAGCACAGCAAAGAACTGTGCGTTCTAAGATATCACAAATCCCCAAGGAGAGTCCAAGTGTGGTGGCGGTTGCGATGCCTGACCTTCCCAGCACTGGACGGGAAGAGGTGGCTCTTTCCACCATTTGCACGCCCCCTGCAAGTGCTGAAAGGAGCACCCACAGTCCACTTGCTGATATGCAAATTGAAGATGTCACTGTTGAAGTACAACAACAGGATGAGGATACTGGTGTAGCTGGCGCTGAGGAGGAAGTTGGCGAGGAGGATTCTGATGGTGATGTGGTTTGTTTAAATCAGGCTCCGGGGGAGACAGTTGTTGTCTGTGGGATGAAAAAGCCCATCACGGTCATGCCTGGGCAGAAGACCAAACATTCCACCTCTTTGGTCTGGCAATATTTCTATCCAAATCCGGACAACAACTGTCTTGCCATGTACCATATGTAAAGGTGAAATAAGTAGGGGTAGGGACGTTAACCACCTAGGAACATCCTCCCTTATACGGCACCTGCAGCGCGTTCATAAAAAGTTACTGTCAAGTTCAGAAACTTTGGCTAAGACCGTAAGCAGTCCAGGGACACCTAAATCCCTTTTTCCTGTTTTATCCAAGGAATCGGTGGATGAGGAGGCTGAGGACGACATCTTGCCTCCGTAGAGCCAGTTTGTGCAGGGACAGATTAATTGCCAGCTTGTTTTGTGGGGGCCCAAACGAACCAATCATTTCAGCCACAGTCATGTGGTAGACCCTGGCGCTGAAATGATTGGTTTGTTAAGTGTGCATGTCCTATTTATACAACATAAGGGTGGGTGGGAGGGCCCAAGGAGAATTCCATCTTGCACCTCTTTTTTTTCTTTGCATTATGTACTGTTTGGGGCCTAGTTTTTCAAACTGCCATCCTGTCTGCCACTGCAGTGTCACTCCTAGATAGGCCACGTGTTTGTGCCGCCCACTCGTGTCGCTTAGCATAGTCATCCAGCTACCTCGGTGCAACCTTTTGGCCATAGAAACAATATTGTGAGGTGTGAGGTGTTCAGAATAGACTGGAAATGAAGGTTATTGAGGTTAATAATAGCATAGGAGCAGAAAAACCCACACATTCTGTGATTTTAGCTGTTTTTATGCTTTTTTTAAAAAAAAATACAGATCCAAAACACAAAACCCAGAACCCAAAACACGGAAGGGTGGTTTTGGCAAAACCAATCCAGATCCAAAACACGAAGAAAGATCCAAAACCAAAACACAAAAAGTGGCCTGTGCACACCCCTAATATATACTGACATACTGTTCATACAGTATGTTGTCAGCAGAGGAAATGTTGTGAACAGTAGTGTACTGAGTGTACAGTAGTTGTAACAACATACTGTATATGTTTTATTTTTTTTACCGCCATTCTGCAACCTTTAAAGAAACATACTGTGTATTCCGATAAAGGTGTGTTACTATATTGTTACAGATTTTGGCACTCTATGACAAGACTATACTCAGAACCCCAAACAGGGCATGTTTTCCAGGTCTACTCACAGAATCATATGTGAAATAGCTACAGGTAGCTTCACCTGAGGATATTTTAATATGTATCAGTGTCCAATGAATAAACCTGTGCTAATGCTAGGTGAGCTGGAAAGCGTGAAATATTTGGGATCCTGTAGGTGGTTATAACGTAAATGCTGTATAAAGGTAATTTATTTTTGTATGTTGTATAACCTACAGTAATCATATTTGTTTAGTTTTTCTGATCACCGTCACAATTTCATGGTCAACATTGCAAAAGGTAGAGTATTATATTGTGGTGGATATTATAATTTGCTTACTGTGTAAACATTGATATTGTACTATAGTATAAGTGTCACAGCTTGAATAATTGTAACGTTAACATGCATACCAATGTGTTTCTCAAAATCAACAATTATACAGTACTGTAATGTTTTCATTATTGTTATTGAATCTGTAATCTCTGTTATCAATTATTGTGTTCATTACTATTATTCAATATGTAACACTTACTGTACAGTACAAGTCATCAATTAATGTTAACATTTTCCTGTACAGTATACAGTATCAGTTATTTATACAGCACTACTGCAGCTGATGTACCCAATTTCACCCAGGTACAGTAGACCTCAGATACAGTGGAGTTGGACACAGCTGTTCCCGACCATATGCAGAACTCCCTGAAATTTATGTTTCTAGTTCAATGGGGTTTGGGATGGGCATTAGTCAGAGTCAGGAGACTTGTATTTACAGTATAAATTGTATTGTATATATAAGACTGTAGATTATGTCATCAGAACCCCTAACATTTCATTTCATGTCAGCTACAGTAGCCAGAATCAGTATGTACTTTATTCCCAATGGACAGGATGCCAGTGGTCTAAAGACTGACAGTGGCACCACGATGTTGCAAATACCAACAGGGGCCAGTAAGTACTGTACTATAACCCTTCCCCTGGCTCTCCCCCCAGTGGTGGCTAACTGTAACTCCCCCCAGTGGTGCCTGGGTGTAGAAAGATCTACAGTACAGTAAAAAGGTAGACATTGTGTAGATAGACACCATGGGCCAAATGTAATAGGGTGAGAGTTTAGAAAAGTGAGAGTTTCTGACACTTTTTAAACTTTGCCAATGTAATAAAGTCCAAAAACAAAGTAACAGAGTGAACTTGCATGTTTTTTTAGACTTAAAAAACTCTCACGATTTAAAATCTCATTCAGATGTTTTCCCATTTTGAAGATAAAACTCAACCAATGTGAGAATTTACTGCTAAACTCTCACATTTTCTAAACTCTCACCCTATTACATTTGGCCCCATATGTTAGACAGTCAATAGGTCAAAAGGGACTAAAGGTCGAGATAAAAATGGTCAACTCAAAAATGGTTGAATTTTTTTTTTAACCTTAATCTTCACCCTAACCCTGCCCTTGGTGCCTAACCCTAAACCTCCTGCTTGTTGTATCTAGTTGCATCGCTGTGTGAATAGGATGCATTTGAAGGTAAAAAGATGCACGAAAAGACACTTGGCGCTACCAAGTCACACTAAGCTCCCACGTTATGTGTGGCACAACTTGTACCGCATGGAGGATAGATGTATGTGGGCATATCTGTATACAGAAAATGTAAATTATTAACAGTTTCAATGCATATTAATGTCATAGTGTAATACAGTTGTTGAGTAAAGATTTACTGAAAAAAACTGCAGTACTGTACAGTAAACAGTAGATTCATACTGTACTATATACTGTAAAACAGTATCACTGAATGTCATTTTAATTTACTGTACACTACTGTATGTTGTCTGACCTACTTACTGTACAATAATAATTTTTTTTTTACTTTTTCTAGTCGCCATCATGCACTAACCATTGGTAAATGTACTGTATCCTGATCTGCATACATTATGGCACTCTGGACCATACAGCTTCTCACCAAAAAGAGTGTGCATGCTTTAAACCTTCAGCTGTGTTGTACAGTACTGTAGCTATTGCTAATGTTTTCAGTTTGTAAAAAAGTTTACTGTACAATAAATGTTTTTGTGCTGTAGCATTTGCAGCCACACTTGTTGAATTGCCCTTAGTCCTAGAGAGCATAAGGTAGGGATGGACATCGATGGTCGATGTTAGCCAACCATCAATGTTTTTCTTTCAATGTTAGTGTTTTTACCATTCGATGGCAGCATTTCGATGTTTGTTGCCATCGAATGGTAATCATTCAATGGTGTTGCGATGGTGGCTTCTTTTCTATAACTATTAAAAGCTATGCCTCCCCTGGCTGCTGCGTGCTGTGTCTCTGCCTCTGATAACCTTCCTGGATCATGCTTCTGGGATCGTTGGAGGCTGTCTCTCACTGCCTCAGACCTGGCCCTCCCTCCCCTCTCTGCTAGCTCTGATTGGTTCTCTGAGACAGTGAGAGCCAATCAGTGTGCAGCCTGGCCCTGCAGCAGCTGTCACTCACAGACACACTGAGTGATAGATAACAACGTTACACCAGCAGAGATGGGGAGTGATTTCTCTGCTGGTGCTGTAAGAGGTTCCTTTTCTGCGTGTTATAAGTATATTTCATACATGTTTTTACACTCCAGTTTATTGTTGCTTTAAGTGCCCACAGCAACAGCAGCAGCAGCGTGGCAGTGACAGTGTGTTTCATTCTCCTCCTCGTCCTCAGTCAGCTCTGTCTGCCTTGCCTGTTTTTTTTTTACTTTGTGTCCGAGCCCCTCCCCTAACCCCGCCCCTTTACTATTCATTTGAATAGTTTTTACCATTGAATGCTTTTGATGTGATGGTTAGTTACCATTGCATCGAAAGATTCAATGGTGGAAGCACTGCCATCATATGATGGTGGGGTTCCGATGTCCATCCCTAGCATAAGGCCTTCCCTTTCTCTCTGAATGTAGGCAAGTCTGTTTCTGATGCAGCAACCATTTTGTTTTCATATCTTAGCTAAAAGCATGTATTAAAAATATGTGATTAACTGCATATGCATACAGTACATTATGTTGTACCTTATTAAGTAAAAGCATTGTCATTCATTTTCAAAATTGGTATTTTGTGTAATTATTTCAGTCTTTAAGTGCATCTGAGACCCACTATCTGTCATTGCAAGGTACAATAGGGGTTGTTGTGAATACAGTAATGCATACCTCCCAACATCTGGTCGGAGGAATTCAGACGTCCAAAAAGGGGTGTGGCCTAATCCTAAAGTGGCGTGTTCATGTGACACGCCCCCGTTTATGTCACTAATAGGGCGTGCCTAGCATCTCCGAGATGCTAGGCAGCCCCCGTGCTTCCCCCCGTACTCAGAATAGTTGCTGTGCACATGCGCACAGCGTCTATTCTACCTCTGCATAGCAGGGCAGCGTGTATGCTTCTCCCAACTTCCCCCCCCACCGCGGGACACTGCGGCCCGCGGATGGGACAGCGGGACAGTCCCAGAAAAACTGGACTGTCCCGCTAAATGCAGGACAGTTGGGAGGTATGGTAATGTAGTGAGTTCAACACAGTATCCCAACAGTAGTGAACAGGAATTCATCTTGTCTTATTGTGTGTACACACTAGACGAACTGCAAACAATGGCAACGATGTCAACAATTTCCTTTGAGCTCTCCTGTGCAGCTCGCCAGCAATCCATGACACAATATGGAGAAAAAACAGTACCTGACATAAGATCTATCGTGCATGATCTAACGATTTTTACATCTTTAGATTTTTACATCTTAAGATTGTGTGCAATAGTAGGGAGATCCGTGCTCCAAGAATCGGTGTAAAAAAACAAATCACAGATGCATGCACAGATCAGTGCGATCCGTGCTGCAAGCAGCTACTGTATGATAAAAAAAGTCAATAAGACACAGATATATAAATGGATCAGTGAGATCCATCCATGCATCTGTGTAAAAAAAAGTTTAGTGTACAAGTGGAAAAATTAAAAGTATGCATGTCTTCCCTCCCTCTTGTTAGTGTAATGTTAATCTTCTGTATTTGGCACCACCTAGTGGTGCTATGTAGACTTTTATAAGGTGCAGTTACTTGTGATGTGGGTGTGGCTTTTATGTTATGTGCTGGTTATGAACAACTTGGCTACTTGGAACTAACATGCAGTGTCTTCATTTAATACATCTGAAACATGGTGTCAGAAGTGCCTGAGCCCACAAATGATACTTGTTATTGATGGTGCAAGAGCTCAAGATTATGAGCAAACCTGCAGTGACAATGTGCGGCAGTGACAATGTGTGGTAGTGTGCTGCTATGTATTTCAATGACATAGATGCATGCATGGACCAGGAGATCCATGCTACATGCATCTGGGTCATTGACACAGAGCATAGACGGGATCAGAGAGACCCGTCTGTGTTGCTGTGGTTAAAAAAAAAAACTTGTGAAAACAAATAAATAAAAGATGGCATGCCCCCCTCCACAAAAGAGCCCTGAGCTTTTAGTGATCCAGTGCTGGTTTTGATTAAATACAGGGCACAAATGACATAGGGGTCCCCTGTACTTATGCACAACAAGCACTGGGCTAGTCAGAACCAGCTCTGGTTGCAAAAATATGGGGGACAAACGACATAGCGATAGTGCGCAACTAGCACTGGGCACTGATCTGATTTTGGAAACACAGGGGGAAAAAATTAGTAGGGACCCCTGTAAAATTCAGAACCAGCACCAGACTTTTTCTAGTGAGGGCCCTTTCACTCGGCCCCCCAGTCAAAGCATTAAACCTGACCGCTAATCAGCCCTGTCCAGGGATCCCTGGGGAGCTAAGGACCCCCTGATCAGAGCCAACTCTTGGGATGTTCGACCAGTGCGGTCAAACAAGGGTGCCGACCCATAGAGGGTGCTCAGATCTCTCTGCCTGCCCCAGATCCCTAACCCAAGGCAAAACCTTGAGATCCCACTCTTGGGTCGCGAGGTTGTGGGGTCACAAGGTTTTGTATTGAGCGGGCTTAACGCTGATTGGCTGAGAGAACCTTCCATCACGGCTCTCAGCCAATCAGCGTTAAGCCCATTTAATATGCACACAGGAAGCAAAAGAAGATGGCACCCACCATCCCCCGCTGCCCTACACTGCCTGCTCCCCCGCTGCCAACACTGCTGGCACCCCACTGGCAGCATCCCCCACTGCTGACACCACCACTGCCGACACTCCTGCACTGCTGCCCCATGTACTGAGGACACAGTCAGCGACCCCCACACTGCCGGCACTCCAACACTGTGGACACTACCAGCACCCCTGCACTGCTAACACTGTCAGCACTCATGCACTGAGGACACCGCTGGCACCCCTGCTCTGCCGAAATTGCCATCACCCTGCATTGAGAACACCCCTACACTGCCAACTCAGGGCCTGATTCAGACCCACTCGCAAGCGGCTGTCGTGCGCATGCGCCAGACGCGACGAGTGAAGGAAAGTTCTTCGCTCGTTGTGACTGATCAAAGGGGGCGTGCTGTCGATGTTGATTGATTGACAGCACGCCCCCTTTGGTAGGCGTGCCGGGGGCGTGCCTCCCTGACGGGGGCGTTCCTATGGGAACGCCTCCCGTCAGAAGCCGGCCCACTGACATCACTAGTGATGTCAGTGGGAGTGATTTTGGCTCTGATAGAGCCAAAATCACTCCGGAGCTTGCGGTTGAAAACCTCAACCGCAGGCTCCGGCTCGCAGTTTCGATGGTCGCGATGGTCAAGACCATCGCGGCCATCAAACTGCACGCTCGTATAGCCTGTGGGTGGTGACCCACAGCTATACGAGCGTCCAGGAGGACGCTCCATTTTCATGGAGGGCGGCCCTCATTCAGAGCGTGCGCTCTGCTCAGAGCGTATGGCTCTGAATGAGGGCCACAGTCAGCAAACCTGCACTGAGGACACTGATGGCACCCTTGCACTGCCGACATCGCCGGTACCCTTTACTGAGGACACTACCAGCACCACAGCACTGCCATTACATGTACTGAGGACATCGCCAGCAACCCCCGCACTGCCGACACAGCCAGCAAATCTACACTGAGGACACTACTGGCACCCCTGCTCTGCCGACATCGCCGGCACCCTGCATTAAGAATACCCCTGTACTGCCAACACAGTCAGCAAACCTGCACTGAGGACACTGCTGGCACCCCCGCACTGCCAACATCGCTGGTACCCTACACTGAAGACACTGTCAGCACCACAGCATGGCCAAACCACATGCTGAGGACACCGTCAGCAAACCCTACAATGCCGATGCAGCCAGCAAACCTGCACTAAAGACACCACTGGCACTGCCGACATCATCAGTACCCTTCACTGAGGACACTGCCAACACCAATGCACTGCCATTCCATGTACTGAGGACACCGTCAGAAACCCTGCTATGCCAACACTGCTGTCACAGTATGTGCACTATTGGTGTATCCAACCCACACTGTATAACACACTGTATCCATATTGGAAGATGAACTGCCACATGTTAGTGTCGCCCACTGTGTCACTTAGCTTAGTCAGCCAGCTAGCTGGATGCAACCTTTTGGCCTTAACAAGATGAAAAATATAATATTGTGAGGTGGTCAAAATTGATTGGAAATTACTGTAAATAAATGTTATTGAGGTTAATAATACTGTAGGAACAAAAACAAGCCCATATTGTGATTTTAACTGTTTTTATATTTGAAGAAAATATCCAGATCCAAAACCAAAACATGTATATATATATATATATATATATATATATATATATAGCAACTGACATACTATGTATACTTTACTGTAATAACAAAGTGGAAAACAAAACTTTGTGCTTCCAGCTACATTACTGGTATATGAATGTACAATATAACCATGGAAAATGAGTACAGTTTTGGGAGGAAGGGAGGGACTGAAAGTACAAAAGTGTCTCTAGACACAAAGGGAAACATTAAAGAGTAGTAACAACACACAGGGGGAGGGCTAATGAAAACTTGATTTGTTGTCTGTGTAAAAAGTGCAGCCTTTACAAATGAATTCCTCCTCCCTCCCCCTCTGTGTTGAGGCAAACAATGGGCAGGGTTACTCTGAAAACGGACATGAACACACTGTAAATTACTAATGGGCAGTTTTTGAATTATAATGTATATCTAAAACCAGTACTGTATATGAATACTGGGATTGCAGTGCTGGCAGTGTCCTCAGTGACAGGTAACGGAGGTGTCGGTAGTGTGGGGGTGCCAGCAGTATCTTCAGTGTAGGTTTTCTGGCTGTGTCAGCAGTGCAGGGGTTGCTGACGGTGTCCTTGGTACATGGAATGGCAGTGCTGCAGTGCTGGCAGTGTCCTCAGTGACAGGTAACGGAGGTGTCAGTAGTGTGGGGGTGCCAGCAGTATCTTCAGTGCAGGTTTGCTGGCTGTGTCGGCAGTCCGGGGGTTGCTGACGGTGTCCTCGGTACATGGAATGGCAGTGCTGTGGTGCTGGCAGTGTCCTCAGTGAAGGGTACTGGCAGTGTTGGCATTGCAGGGTGCCAGCAGTGTCTTCAGTGCAGGTTTTTTGACTGTGTCAGCAGTGCAGGGGTTGCTGATGGTGTCCTCAGTACATGGGATGGCAGTGCTGGCAGTGTCCTCAG
Organism: Taudactylus pleione; assembly: GCA_031769625.1. Classification (NCBI taxonomy): domain Eukaryota; kingdom Metazoa; phylum Chordata; class Amphibia; order Anura; family Myobatrachidae; genus Taudactylus; species Taudactylus pleione. Next base: position 3,679,037 of record JAUIMM010000024.1, on the reverse strand, counting down.
TGACAGGTAACGGAGGTGTCGGTAGTGTGGAGGTGCCAGCAGTATCTTCAGTGCAGGTTTTTTGGCTGTGTCAGCAGTGCAGGGGTTGCTGATGGTGTCCTCAGTACATGGGATGGCAGTGCTGTAGTGCTAGCAGTGTCCTCAGTGAAGGGTACCAGCAATGTCAGTGGTGTCTATGGGTGAGGGGGCACACAGAGCCACCGCTGCTGTGTTCATAGAGGGGGAAGGAGGAGGAGAGCTGCTGCTGTAAAGGTGCATACACGTAGCAATTTTAAAGGAAGATTTAAATGATATCGATATCGTTACCATTATCAAATCATCCTTTTTTAATGTACCCTACCAACTTACCTTCAACCAGCAATGTGCAGGCATGTATGGATGATAGCGATATCACCCATCTTCCCTGCATGCTGCACAACCTACTGATCGCGGGTCGCTATAGTTGCTGGCAAGTTGGTGTTGGATTATCTATATAGTTCATCCAACACACCAGGGAGTGCGCAGTATGATCTGCCAGCGATATTGCTGGCAGATCGCTACGTGTGTATGCACCATTACACTGCTATGGGTGGGGGAGGGGGGCACACAGAGCCAGTGATGCTGTTATCAGGGATAGGGGGAGTGGGAGAACTGCTTGGAGTGTGCATGTGCAGCCCTCTGGCTCTGAGTCCGCTTGCAGTGTCTCCCGGCTGCAGCCTGCTTGACAGGCTGTGGCGTTTTGGAGGTGGAGCGGGGGTGGTCCCTGGCAGTGGGATGGTAGGCATCCTCATTGAAACGAGTCTTAGTGTTTTTTTATTTTCAGGACTTGTTATTAAATATAGAGGTCCTGTTTTTTATCGGTAATATTTTTAATAAAATAGCTGTTTGAAGCAGTATTATGCTACAGTGCATCCGGAAAGTATTCACAGTGCATCACGTTTTCCTCATTTTGTTATGTTACAGCCTTACTTCAAAATTTAATAAATTCATTTTTGTCCTCAAAATTCTACACACAATACCCCATACTGACAACATGTAAATGTTTTTTTGATATTTTTGCTAATTTAATTTAAAAAAAACCCACTAAGATATCACATATACATAAGTATTCACGGCCTTTGTCATGAAGCTCAAAATTGAGCTCACGTGCATCCTCTTTCCACTGATCATACTTGAGCTGTTCCTACAGCTTAATTGGAGTCCACCTGTGGTAAATTCATTTGATTGGACATGATTTTGAAAGGCATACACCTGTCTATAAAAGGTCCCACACTTGACAGTGCATATCAGAGCACAAAACAAGCATGAAGTCCAAGGAATTGTCTGTAGACCTCCGAGACAGGATTGTCTCAAGGCACAAATCTGTTGAAGGGTACAGAAAATATCTGCTGCTTAAAAGGTCCAAATGAGCATAGTGGCCTCCATCATCCATAAATGGAAGAAGTTTGGAACCACCAGGACTCTTCCTAGAGTTGGCCGTCCATCTAAATGAGTGATCGGGGGAGAAGGGCCCTAGTCAGGGAGGTGACCAAGAACCCAATGGTCACTCTGTCAAAGCTACAGCATTTCTCTGTGGAGAGACAAGAACCTTCCAGAAGGACAATCATCTCTGCAGCAATCCACCAATCAGGCCTGTATGGTAGAGTGGCCAGATGGAAGCCACTCCTTAGTAAAAAGCACATGGCAGCCCGCCTGGAATTTGCCAAAATGCACCTGAAGGACTCTCAGACCATGAGAGACAAAGATTGAACTCTTTGGCAAGAATGCCAGGCATTCTATTTGGAGGAAACCAGGCATGGCTCATCGCCAGGCCAATGCCATCCCTACAGTGAAGCATGGTGGTGGCAGCATCATGCTGTGAGGATGTTTTTCAGCGGCAGGAACTGGGAGACTAGTCAGAATAGAGGGAAAAATTAATGCAGCAGTGTTCAGAGACATCCTGGATGAAAACCTGCTCCAGAGCACACTTGACCTCAGACTGGGGCGACGGTTAATCTTTTAGCAGGACAACGACCCTAAGCACACAGCCAAGATATCAAAGGAGTGCCTTCAGGACAACTCTGTGAATGTCCTTGAGTGGCCCAGCCAGAGCCCAGACTTGAATCCGATTGAACATCTCTGGAGAGATCTGAAAATGGCTGTGCATCGACGCTTCCCATCCAACCTGATGGAGCTTGAGAGGTGCTGCAAAGAGGAATGGGTGAAACTGCCCAAAGATAGGTGTGCCAAGCTTGTGGCATCATACTCAAAAAGACTTGAGGCTGTAATTGCTGTCAAAAGTGCATCAACAAAGTATTAAGCAAAGGCTGTGAATACTTATGTACATGTGATTTTTTAGGGTTTTTTTTATTAAATTTGAACAAATCTCAAAAAAAACTTTTTACACGTTGTCATTATGGGGTATTTGGTGTAGAATTTTGAGGAGAAAATTTAATTTATTCCATTTTGGAATAAGGCTGTAACATAACAAAATGTGAAAAAAGTGACGCGCTGTGAATACTTTCCAGATGCACTGTATGTACTGTACCTCTATTTACTTTTATGTTAGTACATGAAATATCATCTGGAAATCATCTGTTGGAGTTGCAATAAAGGATTTTATTGAAATCTACTGTATGCTGTTGAATCCTCTTTTGTGAAGAAAATTATAAGGTAACCTTAAAACCTGAAGGGGTAATAAGAGGTGTTTGCTTTAAATATATCAAGAGGTATGTACCTTGAACATCAGGTGGATGAGACTGTTCTATCAACACCTATTTTTCAGATATAAATAATCCCTCACATTGGGTGGATCAACAATAATTTTAAAATACTACACTATGGGTCTCATTTATTAACGAGTTTTATCACCAGAACGAGTTAAACATTTCACTGTGTATGATAAATGGTGCTCCAGCCAATCAGCTCCCAACTGTCAACTGTTAGAAAAGTGACAGTTGGGAGCTGATTGGCTGAAGCAACATTTATCATACACAGTAACATTTGTCACTCGTTTTGGTGATAAAACTAGTTAATAAATGGGTGCCTTTGATTGTTTCCTTTTGTTGTCATCATTTTGAGGTAAATATAAGGACAGAAAGGGCCTGGATGGAATTGCAGAGCCGCACACAAGAGTGTGCAATTCTGTTCATTTAAAATGCGAATGCAGAAAGAGGTATCGCACACCTCCTTTCTGTATTTGCATGATCTCAGCTCTGCAACTGAGGCCGCAGCCTGGTGTCACCATCAGAACAATTGCGACTGATGGTTGCCGATGTTCCTAAGCCCATACTGCAGGAGCTAAAACTTCCCACAGCCTGGCCGGGTCCTGGCAGCTTGCGAAGTCTGCATGCACCCATATGGAGTCTGCCCTAGCCCCTCCTTGAAAAATGGGGCAACACGCCCCTGTTTCCAGGAATGCTGCCAGGGAACATCCCCGCTCCACCTCCAAAACACCGCAACCTGTCAATCAGGCTGTGGCCGGGAGACACTGCAAGCGGACTCGCAGTCAGAGGGCTGCACCTGCTCAGTACACCTCCTGCGAATGCGCAGTCCTACCACCATCGGAGATGTGCGCTGACCATCGCGTTTCAGAACCAATGTTTAGGTCTAAACAATGTTTTGTAATTAATGTTAAAAACATTGGTACAGTACTTTCAATGTTGTCTTTTTATGTCCTATCCATAGTACACACACTCCAAGCAGCTCTGCCCCTCCCCCCATCCCTGATAACAGCATCACTGGCTCTGTGTCCCCCCTCCCCCACTCACAACAGTGTAACAGCAGCAGCTCACCTCCTCCTCCTCCTTTCCCCTCTATGAACACTGCAGTGGTGGGTCAGTGTGCAACCCTTACCCAAGGCCAAATTTAGGTCTGTGGGGGTTCCAGGGCAACAAATGTGGGGGAGGGGGGGGGGGAGAGAGAGAGAGAGAGAGAGAAACAGCGGCACTCACAGGACTTGAAAATTTATTTATTTATTTATATATATATATATATATATAGCAACTGGCATACTGTGTATACTTTACTGTAATAACAAAGTGGAAAACAAAACATTGAGCTACATTACTGGTCAATGAATGTACAATATAACCATGGAAAATGAGTACAGTTTTGGGAGGAAGGGAGGGACTGAAAGTACAAAAGTGTCTCTAGACACAAAGGGAAACATTAATGAGTAGTAACAACACACAGGGGGAGGGCTAATGACAACTTGATTTGTTGTCTGTGTAAAAAGTGCAGCCTTTACAAATGAATTCCTCCTCCCTCCCCCTCTGTGTTGAGGCAAACAATGGGCAGGGTTACTCTGAAAAAGGACATGAACACACTGTAAATTACTGATGGGCAGTTTTTGAATTATAATGTATATCTACAACCAGTACTGTATATAAAATATCGAGCCATATTTTCATGGGGAAATTTCTACACTAAGAAATCACTACACACACACGCCGTCCTGACTGACTCAGATCCCCACATAGTGTACACGGTGTTCACAGCCTCTAGATGAAATATGATATTATTCTAAAAAGTTTTATTATTATTACAATAATATTATTGATATTATTATATTATTGAATTATATACATTTTATTTTTGGAGCAAAAAAAAAAATGTTTACACTGGGATTTAAACCCTAACTGTCAAGTGTGATGTGCAGTGACTTTACCACTATGACACAATACTGGTGGATAGGAAGTACAGAATCAGTCTTTTGAGAAACTGATGACAGTTTCCTAGTGAGTATTTTTGGTGCTAGGACAGTGTTTCAGCGGCTAGTACAGTGATATAGCCGCAAATGCATATAAGCCCATTTAATATGCACACAGGAAGCAAATGAAGATGGCGCCTGTCATCACCCGCTGCATGACACAGCCGGCACCCCTGCACCGCTGCCCCACATACTGAGGACACCGTTAGTGACCCCCACACTGCCGACACCACCGATACCCTTCACTGAGGACATTGCCAGCACCACAGCACTGCCATTCCATGTACTGAGGACACCGTCAGCAAACCCCGCACTGCCGACACAGCCAGAAAACCTGCACTGAAGACACCGCTGGCACCCCCGCTCTGCTGACACCGCCAGCACCCTTCACTGAGGACATTGCCAGCACCATAGCACTGCCATTCCATGTACTGAGTACACCGTCAGTGACCCACACTGACGACACTGCCGGCACTCCCACACTGAGGACACCACCAGCACCCCTGCACTGCTGACAATGTCAGCACACATGCACTGGGGACACTGCTGGCTCCCCTGCTCTGTTGACACCACCAGAACCCTGCATTGAGAACACTCCTGTGCTGCCAAGACAGTCAGCAAACCTGCACTGAGGCCACCACTGGCACCCCTGCTCTGCCGACATTGCCAGCACCCTGCATTGAGAACACCCCTGCACTGCCAACACAGTCAGCAAACTTGCACTGAGGACACCACTGGCATCACCGCACTGCCGACATCGATCGTACCCTTCACTGAGGACACTACCAGCACCACAGCACTGCCATTCCATGTACTTAGAACACTGCCAGCAACCCCTGCACTGCCGACACAGCCAGCAAACCTGCACGAAAGATACCACTGGCACTGCCTACATCACCAGTACCCTACACTGAGGACACTGCTAGCACCACAGCACTGCCATTCCATGTACTGAGGACACCGTCAGCAACCCCTGCACTGCCGACACAGCCAGCAAACCTGCACCGAAGATACCACTGGCACCCCAGCACTGCCAACATCACCAGTACCCTTCACTGAGGACACTGCCAGCACCGCAGCACTGCCATTCCGTGTACTGAGGACACCATCAGCAACCCCTGCACTGCCAACACAGCCAGCAAACCTGCACTAAAGATACCACTGGCACTGCCTACATCGCCAGTACCCTACACTGAGGACACTGCGAGCACCACAGCACTGCCATTCCGTGTACTGAGGACACCATCAGCAACCCCTGCACTGCCAACACAGCCAGCAAACCTGCACTAAAGACACCACTGGCACTGCCTACATCGCCAGTACCCTACACTGAGGACACTGCCAGCACCGCAGCACTGCCATTCCATGTACTAAGGACACCGTCAGCAACCCCTGCACTGCCAACACAGCTAGCAAACCTGCACTAAAGACACCACTGGCACTGCCGACATCACCAGTACCCTACACTGAGGATACTGCCAGCACCACAGCACTGTCATTCCATATACTGAGGACACCATCAGCAACTCTGCTCTGCCGACACTGCGGTCATAGTAAGAGCACTATTTGTGTATCCAACCCACACTGTATAACACACTGTATCCATGTTGGAAATTGGAAGCTGAACTGCCACATGTTAGTGCTGTCCACTGTATCACTTAGCGTAGTCAGCCAGCTAGCTGGATGCAACCTTTTGGCCTTAACTAGATGAAAAAATTATATTGTGAGGTGGTAAAAATTGATTGGAAATTACTTGACATAAATGTTATTGAGGTTAATAATACTGTAGGAACAAAAACAGGCCCATTTTATGTGATTTTAACTGTTTTTATATTAAAGAAAAAATCCAAAACCAAAACACGCGGGTCGGCACACATCAGAGAGAGAGAGAGAGAGCGCAACTGACATACTGTGTATACTTCTTCTAGCTACATTACTGGTCAAATAATGTACAATATTACCATGGAAAATGAGTACTATTTTGGGAGGAAGGGATGGGCCAAAAGTACAAAAGTGTCTCAATACAAAAAGGGCAACATTAATGAGTAGTAACAACACAAAACACAGGGGGCGGGCTAATGAAAACTTGATTTGTTGTCTGTGGAAAATGTGCAGCCTTTACAAATGAATTCCTCCTCCCCCTCTGTACTGAGACAAGCAATGGGTTAATCTGAAAAAGGACATTAACATACTGTAAATTACTGATGGCCAGTTTTTGAATTATAATGTATATCTAGAACCAGTACAGTATATGAAATATCGAGCCATATTTTCATGGGGAAATTTCTACACTAAGAAATCACTACACACACATGCCGTCCTCACTGACTCAGAACCCCACAGCCTCTAGATGAAATATGATATTATTCTAAAAAGTTTTATTGTTATTACAATAATATTATTGATATTATTATATTATTGAATTATATACATTTTATTTTTGGAGCAAAAAAAAAATGTTTACACTGGGATTTAAACCCTAACTGTCAAGTGTGATGTGCAGTGACTTTACCACTACGCCACAATACTAGTGGATAGGAAGTACAGAATCAGTCTTTTGAGAAACTGATGACAGTTTCCTAGTGAGTTTTTTTGGTGCTAGTACAGTGTTTCAGCGGCTAGTACAGTGATTTAGATGCAAATGCATATTGCACCTTAACATAAACACTCCTCAAAACTCCTTGTTTGCCCTCTAATAAAATCCAAAGGAGACCACTACTGTATCTTTGCTACATAGGTTGAACACTATTAAGTGCTACATTACATGATACACTGGCCACCCAGTGATGAAAGTATGAATTGCACCTTTGCTGCACCGCAGATAGCACGGCACAACAATATATGAGAATTGATGTCATGCCAAATTGAGAGCCTTGGCACAGTTTTCAGAAAGGTGTATGTGGACACATCTGTAACTTTCATATGCCTCATTGTTTTTCTGTTTAGACTTGTTGGAGTTTGTAGTTTTCTACATGTTTGTAATTATTATTATTTAAAAAAAAAAATTCCCTGCACCCTACCACAATTAAAACAATGAAAAATCAAAAACAACACATTGGGAATGCCCTTGTCTGTGCTTGGATAAACGACAATCCTTTTGCTGGATTGATCAACCATGTGATTCTCCATTTGGGACAGTTCGTGATTATGTATTGCTAAATCTTTTGCATTTTGTACACCTACTGTTTGTGTTTTTCTGAAACTTCGTAATGTTGTTTCTTGCTGTTTTGAGAAACAATAAATTCACATTTTATTAAACCAAATTCAAGTTATTGTTTTTTTGAAAAGGTAATATTATGCTCTACACATTAACCATGTTAGGGAAACATTTGTGTGGCATGTGAAATGTTGTTTTTTAGGACCCTATTGTCTTTTCTGCTACAGTATTGTTTACACAAATGTATTAAACAGAATCTAAAAACTTCCACAACATGAAACAAGGTTTAAAAAAATATGTAACTGAATGTCCAAATATTACCCTTATGTATTTTTGTGGTAAAATTTTACAAAATTTATGATGCACTATTATTGTGGTTGGCTTACAATGTTGGCTAAAATATGTTGAAAATTAAATAGCTCCATCACTATTTTTGACACAAAAATACAGACCAAACTAATGTTCCAAAGAAAAGTATGTGTATTATTGAAATTGGCAACACTACATGTTTTTTGTAATTTTTTTTACCAAAACCCATTTCTACGCCAGGATTAGACAGTTATTTTTACGACAAAATAATTTATATAACAAAATTTCTTAGTAATAGCACAGAAACAAAAATAAAAATAAAATTAAACCACAGGAAGGTCCAAAGCACCAATAATGTTGCCTATGCTGGTTTGGACATTGTTCAAACTGTCCTGAAGCACAACCAGCTCCTCCCTGAAGAACCGAAACAGCATCTGGGGATCTGTAGAGTTGAAAGAAAACAAAATTTAGAAAACCAAATAATATGACTGTCAAACATTGAAAAGATTTAGTTTATTATATGCCCTACAAAGTGTGTGGGACACAATGAAGTTGATGGATACACCAAAAAATAACCAAGTAAAAAAAGGCAGGCACATTTGTAGGCCTAGCAAATGATATAAATCATGCCATGTATTATTTTAAACTGAATTCATGTTTTTTTTTGTCCCCCCAAAAAAAATTATAAAAAATGTAAACACCAAAAATGAAAAAAAATAACAACAAACCAAAAATGAAGGTCTCTACTTAAAAGAGCACATAACTGAGGCAACACCAATCTATGTTGTTTTAAAAATACTAATTAATAATCTAAATTAGTTTGAAGCAATAACATTTCAAACAACACATATTTAGCAAACATTTTTGGCCAAAAAAAACAGTGCATTCTATGAAAATAGTCCAAACTGACATTTAATGAAAGTAGTTTCCACAAACTGAACAGTAAGAACAACAAAAACAACAAAAAAATCATGAAAAAAATATCCTAACAAAACAATGCAAATGCATACTTACGCCAGCGTATTTGTGCTCGCAGATTCAACAACAGCTGGGGCGAACACCGCCGGAGGTCCGACCAGCGGCGCTCTAATTGCGCCTAAATCCCAAAGAGTGCAGCCGCCATCGGACCACCGCGTAGGCCTGCCTTTTCAACAAATTAGTTATAGGGGGGGCCAGATTGCCCAGGCACCTGTCCATAACATCTACTAGAACTAAAAGTTCTTGGCGAGTAAATGGCTCTCATGATGGCAATGGCAGGTTTTACAGAAAACAACAAATATAAATGGGTAACATGAAAAATGATTGGCTAAAAATTAAAACTAACTTCCATTGGACAAAGCATTTTTCATGTGACCAAAACTCAAAATTAATAATAGCATTTCTGATTGGCTCTAGCCCTTTATGTGCAAATGCAAAAATAAACAGGGCAAATTAAACAAACTTACATTCATAATGTTAATTTTAACATGCATTTAACAACAACACAACATTATTATTCCAAAATCCGGGTTTAAAATCTTTTTTATTAACAAATGCACTACCAGTAAAACATCAGCATGAACTAAATGACATTTGAACAAAAAAAGTTTTAAGACCAATTGAAAGGGAGGAAACAAAAGCCAACAACACTTTAGAACACTAATTACATAATTGTCAACAAGCTATTAACAAGCTGATCGATAGAGCATGGAAACATGACATGTGGGCATCAACACAACACAAGCCGCCGCAACCATCAGAAGAAAATTAACATTCAGCGACTGACAACGACTGACAACGATTGACTCGATCGCTAGCTGCTATCACTCGCTAGCTAGAGGAGGTGCATTGTTCACGTATGGGCGTCACTTTGTTTGCGACTGACCAGCCGTGCGATTGCTTCCTTTTTCAGTTTCTCGGCCGTTAGGCATATGACCGAGCGGCTGCTTACGACCGACTCTGCATGAGGTCCAAAGTCTCTATTATATGAGACCAAGTGTCTCCAATTCAACCCTGTAGGTAGTCTTTGTTAATGTGACACCCTACTGTGAGTAAATAATCACTCCTGTAACAAAGAAATTATTGTGTTGCCAGGTGGTGCTGGATATACAAATAAAAATGTAGAGCAAAAGACAAAAGATACTTAATCTTTTTTAAAGATGAAAAGGTCCCAGCATATATCACTTTCTGTATGTAGTCCTTAGGGTCTCCAGGAATTTATCCAGATGGCACATATAAAGGGAAAAATACAAAAAAGGAGAGACCGTCTTAATGGTCTAATATGGTATTCCAGGTGATAATTATGTGTCAAAAGTAAGGGCAGATGACATAGTTCCGTCAATTAGTGGAATGCAATCAATGCGTACCCCAACTCACATCAGAACATATGATAGTACTCCCAAAATGGTTTCTTTATTCTTCCCGCCCACTCAGTAATTCCAAGTTGGTCTCTTATAATCACACGACATTGGCAAAGGCAGTAGAATAATGCGTACCCTACTTACGTATTGCAGACGTTATGCTCTTCGTATATAGGTTTCTTTCAATAATCCCCCGGGAAACTCTTGGAATTTATCCCCATATGATGTGTCCTCATAAAAAAGAGGGATAGTTGATGTGGCTAAAAAACTTTTTAATGTGAAAAACACATATACAAAACAAAAATTACATATATCCAAATAGAATAATAAAAAAATAATAAATAAGGATAACCTGATGGCTAGAGGTGATAAGAAGTCCACCACCTCATAAAAGGTTAATGTCCAGTATTGCAAAAGATTCTTGTTAACCAACGCGTTTTGACCTGTCAATTGCAGGTCTTTTTCAAGGTATGAGGAATCTTACCCACACTGGAGCTTTATAAACGCTGTGTGTCTAATTAATCCAATATAGAACCTGATCAATTATTAGTTATGCATGCATATAGAAGCCTAAGCTTGCAGAGGTTAAGATACACGTTCCTAGGTGGAATTCAATCAGGTGTAATAGATCACATAGAACTACTGAGCCGGATATCCTCCGGAAGTAACGCATCCTGTTCGTCACTTAACTATGTCCCTCTGGCTTCTGCCCGCCGCGTGTGTATCACCAGCATCCTCTCATGGGTCACGTGGCGTACACACGTGGTTTCCAGCGGACATTATACGCGACTCCCATCGGGACTGCCGCAAAACCGGAAGTCACAAGAGCATGACGTACCTCCATTCCCAGGCGGGATATTGCACAGTATATGTAATGATGTCTCCATTTGCCAGGCATCCATATTGTAACCCTAGTGTTTCCAGTATTATGTATCCAGTTAAAAACATATACATGAAAGTTGATCAACAGTGCAAATAACTAAATTCAATCATACACAAAATATATAAACCAATAATTGCATATAAAAAAATTAAAGAGTAAAGGAATTATAGGAACCATTTGACTTCAAAGTCTTGGTTCAGACCACCAGGGATCAGTGTTTTATATTGATATATCATCTTCATTTACTCCCTGGCAATGGCTCCTATACTATCATTGGATCGTAAAAGTCCCACAAAGTTTTTTATCCCATCAATTGAGCAATCATGTCTATTCTTAAAATGGGCTGATAATGAATGTGTTTCCAAGCACTTTTTAATATTTCGGAGATGTTCTCCTATGCAGACCTTCAGACATCTTGTTGTTCTCCTGTTCTCCCAATATAGAATAACGCACATTTACACTTGATGGCATAAATTACATTTTTGGAGTTACATGTTATAAAATCAAATATATTAAAAGTTTGTCCATTAATGTTTACATTTTAAAAATTTCTTCTCCTTTCCGGTTTTTTTTATATTCCTGCACCCTAGGCATAATCCACATCTGTGGAAGCCCATGGTCCTATTAGTTGTCGGAATTTCATGCACTCTTCACTAATTTAGTGGAAAGGTTTGCCGCTTTCCTGTATATATGGACTGGTTTACGAGGGATAACTCCCTCTAAAATGGGGTCCCTTTCTAAAATGGACCAATGCTTTTTAAAGACTCTCTCAATTTCCCTATGCTGGGAATTAAAGTCTGAGATAAAGGCCCAATTAAATTTATCCTCCTTCGCTTTTTTGGGGTTAATGGTCAACAATTCCTTTCAGTCCATTTCCATTGTCGATTTCATTTCTTCTAATACATGGTCTTCATTATATCCACTGGCTATAAATGCTTCCTTTATTCTGTTTGCCTGATCCTTAAAAACCTCTGTCTTTGAGCAGTTCCTCCTTATTCTCTTAAGTTGGCCTCCTGGTATGGAGGCAAGCCATTGATGATGATGGCAACTGCCCATTTGTATGTATGACAGGGAATCCATTGGTTTTTGATAAGATTTAGTTTGAATTTTTCCATCTTCCAAATATACTGCCCCATCTAAAAAATTAATCTGCTCAGTTTGGATATCAAATGTTAATTTAATATTCCGATCACTGCAGTTCAATTTGGCACAAAAAATATCTAAAAGACTCCTCTCCCCTTTCCAGATAAAAAATATGTCGTCTATATATCGGCACCAGAGCACCAGGTTCGCACTATGGGGGTTGTGGTTCCAGATATTTAAATCCTCCCACACCCCCATAAAGATATTCGCATAACTAGGTGCGAACCTGGTGCCCATAGCAGTGCCGACCTCTTGCAGATAAAATGAGTCTTTAAAAAGGAAATAATTGTGTCTTAAGATAAAATTGATACTGTGAATTAAAAACTCCTGCAGATTTCTTTCAATGTTTGATCCTTGCAGAGTTAGTTTCACATATTCTACACCCTGCTCATGTTTGATAATAGTGTACAGGGAACTAACATCTGCACTTACCATCATATAATTCTCCTCCCATTCAACATTTGATAATTTATTTAAAAAATCATGTGTGCCTTTCAAGTGTGATTTGTTTAAAAGCACCAGTGGTTGTAGGTGAAAGTCAATAAATTCTGATAAATTACATGTAACTGAGTTGATCCCTGACACAATCGGTCTACTTGGGGGATGTATTGGGTCCTTGTGAATTTTTGGCAGTATGTATATAATAGTCCCTTCATTGCAAAAAGTAATGAAGATGGAGAGAGATCTTCAATTAAAAAAGTTAAAAAAATTCAACAGAGACAAAAATGGAACAACTGTTGAAAATCCGTTAGAAAATGAAACAGATAGGCAAGAATTAGGAATTGACATATTATACCAGGCCACGAACTCTCCCAGGGTTAAACAATGAATTAGACCAACAGAATATCGTAACCATAGAAGTAGAGAGAGAAGGGACTACTATAAAACTCCCCCAAGATGTCATGATCAGGGATATAACCAGGACCAAACAATATCCCATCGCCGGGGTTACATAAGATTTACCAGAGAGGGTGCAATAAAGATAATTGGTGGAGGAATAAATGGGAAGACCAAACACATAGGGACCATAACCCCAATATGTCTGGTCACGGCAGATTTGATCCAGCATTGGATGTGCCTGCCTCTACTTGGAGGAATAATTTTTTAGGGGACAGATGAGAAAGGAGAGATTACAGACCCTAAATAAACAAAATAAATGGGGAAAGCGGGGGGGCATACCCAAAAAAAAGAGGGGATGGATCCGTAATTTGAGAAAAGGCCGGAAAAGAAACAATTATAATCAAAATGCAACATCTTCTGGTACCGTTAAGATTTTTTATTTGAGCACTTACATCTTAAATCACAATGAAGAGTCAGTATTAAGTAAAGGCTTAAAATATGCCCCTTCAACCAAAATGAATGAGTTTTCCTTGTATATTGACATACAAAAATATGTAAGAAAACTCACAGTAAAAAAGTTTTTTCTGATGAAAGAGAATGAATGTCCAAATACATTGGTGGGACCAGAAAATGGGTCCAGATTTCGTCCGAAATCGACTTTCTTCCCTTCTCACTTATTGACACCTTTTCAACACAAGTACTAGAGGATCTAAAGGACTTAACATCTAAGAGAATAAAATACAACTTAACCTTTGGAGAGAGGAAGGCGTTAAAGGAATTAGCCAAAAAGAATGAGGTGATCATAAAGCCCACCAATAAGGGGGGGCTATTGTTTTAATGGACACCTTAGACTACGAAAATAAAGTTTTGAGACAACTCAATGATGTATGTACAGAACATATAAAAAATTAAGAATAGATCCTACAGAGAGCTTCTTGAAAGAATTGAAGTCTATGGTGGATGAATATATGAACTTGGGTACATTGACCAATATGGAATCTAAATTTTTGATTAAGGATAAACCGGTGGTCCCAGTTATATACATACTGTCAAAAATTCACAAGGACCCAATACATCCCCCAGGTAGACCGATTGTGTCAGGGATCGACTCAGTTACATGTAATTTATCGGAATTTATTGACTTTCACCTACAACCACTGGTGCTTTTAAACAAATCACACTTGAAGGGCGCACATGATTTTTTTAAATAAATTATCAAATGCTGAATGGGAGGAGAATTATATGATGGTAAGTGCAGATGTTAGTTCCCTGTACACTATTATCAAACATGAGCAGGGTGTAGAATATGTGAAACTAACTCTGCAAGGATCAAACATTGAAAGAAATCTGCAGGAGTTTTTAATTCACAGTATCAATTTTATCTTAAGACACAATTATTTCCTTTTTAAAGACTCGTTTTATCTACAAGAGGTTGGCACTGCTATGGGCACCAGGTTCACACATAGTTATGCGAATATCTTTATGGGGGTGTGGGAGGATTTAAATATCTGGAACCAAAAACCCCATAGTGCAAACCTGGTGCTCTGGTGCCGATATATAGACAACATATTTTTTATCTGGAAAGGGGAGAGGAGTCTTTTAGATATTTTTTGTGCCAAATTGAACTGCAACGATAGGAATATTAAATTAACGTTTGATATCCAAACTGAGCAGATTAAATTTTTAGACGTGACAGTATATTTGGAAGTTGGAAAAATTCAAACTAAATCTTATCAAAAACCAATGGATTCCTTATCATACATACAAATGGGCAGTTGCCATCATCATCACTGGCTTGCCTCCATACCAGGAGGTCAACTTAAGAGAATAAGGAGGAACTGCTCAAAGACAGAGGTTTTTAAGGATCAGGCAAACAGAATAAAGGAAGCATTTATAGCCAGTTGATATAATGAAAACCATGTATTAGAAGAAATGAAATCGACAATGGAAATGGACCGAAAGGAATTGTTGACCATTAAACCCAAAAAAGCGAAGGAGGATAAATTTCAGTGGGCCTAGATCTCAGACGTTAATATCCAGCATAGGGAAATTGAGAGAGTGTTTAAAAAGCATTGGTCCATTTTAGAAAGGGACCCCATTTTAGGGGGAGTTATCGCAAACCAGTCCATATATACAGGAAAGCGGCAAACCTTTCCACTAAATTAGTGAAGAGTGCACATTTAACCCATGAAATTCCGACAACTAATAGGACCGTGGGCTTCCACAGATGTGGATTATGCTTAGGGTGCAGGACTATAAAAAAACCCGGAAAGGAGAAGAAATTTTTCAATGTAAACATTAATGGACAAACTTTTAATATATTTGATTTTATAACATCTAACTCCAAAATGTAATTTATGCCATCGAGTGTAACTGTGGGTTATTCTATATTGGGAGAAGAACAAGATGTCTGAAGGTCCACATAGGAGAACATCTCCGAAATATTAAAAAGGGCTTGGAAACACATTATCAGCCCATTTTAAGAATAGACATGATTGCTCAATTGATGGGATAAAAAACTTTTTGGGACTTAAGATAATTAAAGGATCCATACGATCCAGCAATAGTATAGGAGCCATCGCCAGGGAGGAAATGAAGATGATATATCAATATAAAACACTGATCCCTGGTGGTCTGAACCAAGACTTTGAAGTCAAATGGTTCCTATAATTAGGTTCCTATTACTTAATGGATTTCTATATGCTGGTTTTATTACATGGCTTTTAAGAAATTATTTAACATTATTTAAGATGTCCTGGCATCTTATAGTTCCTTTACTCCAATTTTTAATTTTTTTTTCATATGCAATTATTGGTTTATATATTTTGTGTATGATTAAATTTAGTTGTTTGCACTGTTGATCAACTTTCATGTATATGTTTTTAACTGGATACATAATACTGGAAACACTAGGGCTATAATATGGATGCCTGGCAAATGGAGACATCATTACATATACTGTGCAATATCCCGCCTGGGAAAGGAGGGACGTCATGCTCTTGTGACATGACTTCCGGTTTTGCGGCAGTCCCGATGGGAGTCGCGTATAATGTCCACCAGAAACCACGTGTGTACGCCGCGTGACCCATGAGAGGACGCTGGTGATACACATGCGGCGGGCAGAAGCCAGAGGGACATAGTTAAGTGACGAACAGGATGCGTCACTTCCGGAGGATATCCGGTTCAGTAGTTCTATGTGATCTATTACACCTGATTGAATTCCACCTACAAACGTGTATCTTAATCTTTGTAAGCTTAAGCTTCTATATGTATGTATAACTAATACATTGATCAGGTTCTATATTGGATTAATTAGACACACAGTGTTCATAAAGCTCCAGTGTGGGTAAGATTCCTCATACCTTGAAAAAGACCTGCAGTTGACAGGTCGAAATGCGTTGGTTAACAAGAATCTTTTGCAATACTGGACATTAACCTTTTATGAGGTGGTGGACTTCTTATCACCTCTAACCATCAGGTTATCCTTATTTATTATTTTTTTATTATTCTATTTGGATTTATGTAATTTTTGTTTTGTATATGTGTTTTTCACATTAAAAAGTTTTTTAGCCACATCAACTATCCCTCTTTTTTATGAGGACACATCATATGGGGATAAATTCCAAGAATTTCCCGGGGGATTATTGAAAGAAACCTTTATACGAAGAGCATAACGTCTGCAATACGTAAGTAGGGTAGGCATTATTCTACTGCCTTTGCCAATGTCGTGTGATTATAAGAGACCAACTTGGAATTACTGAGTGGGCGGGAAGAATAAAGAAACCATTTTGGGAGTACTATCATATGTTCTGATGTGAGTTGGGGTACGCATTGATTGGATTCGACTAATTGACGGAACTATGTCATCTGCCCTTACTTTTGACACATAATTATCACCTGGAATACCATATTAGACCATTAAGACGGTCTCTCCTTTTTTGTATTTTTCCCTTTATATGTGCCATCTGGATAAATTCCTGGACTACATACAGAAAGTGATATATGCTGGGATCTTTTCATCTTTAAAAAAGACTAAGTATCTTTTTTCTTTTGCTCTACATTTTTATTTGTATATCCAGCGCCACCTGGCAACACAATAATTTATTTGTTACATTTGTATATTGGAGTACAGTGAGTCTCCATTTTTTGTGTTATACCGGAGGCAGCAGGTTTTGCGCACCATATATAATAGTTACTTTTTTTCTATTTTGCTAAACTTCTCAAATAATCACTCCTGCCTTTCTTTATCCTATTTAGATCTGGTCTCTGATATACCCAGTATTCAGTTTTATCTTCAATTATCCCATGTAAGGTGGGACTATACACTTGCTCTTGGCCACTATGTTGCAATACAATAACAGTAACACATGTACATTTAGGACTATACAAATCATTACAACTTCTGCGGGGTGGATCTATACAATACAAGACATCATAAACCAAAAAATTCTAACTGTAAACCTGAGACATATACTCTAGATACCCATACCTGACACCTCGGACAGACAGTTGACTGAACCAAATCACAAGAAATCTATCTGAGTAGCAAAAAAACTACTCACCCGGGAATATGGAAGATGTCTGGTTATCTGGGTCAGTACGAAGTTGTCCGTCCTCAGTCCAGTGTAGGGTATCTCGGTGGGAACCTTCAACTGATGAATCTGTTTCTCTGGGTATCACCGGGCCCAAATAGAGTTCTGTATATGTTTCAGGAATCAGTTGTTTTTACGACCGGTCGGAGAGCAATAATCAACACACACAGCAATGGGTGGTGTATGATATTGTCTGAAGTGTATTCATTTCAGTTACAATTTTATAGCACTCTGGTAAAAAGTATCTCAACCCCCACCTACTGGATATTCTGCCTAGCAATTAGATAAAAATGAAGCAGGAAACATTCAGTATTTGTTCTTGAATGTGCATGCAGTCCTGTCCTTGAGATGGCTTCTCAGAAATTACTAGCGAGTAAGTGAAATTTTCTAAACAGTTCTTGTCTTTTTGTAAGTCATATAGCTAACAATGAAATAGGTTCTTGAATAAGATTTAGCACAAATGGTCCAAGATGGCTGCCGATTATACAAGATGGCAGCTAGACATACAGAACATAATGTTATCTCTATCACAAGTGATGCGGCTTTAGGATCCTAAGGTGCGGCTTAGGTGTGGATAGTACGGCCAGAGCCAACAGCAGAAGTTGGTATACAAATGATGTGGCTTTGAGAGCTGAAGGGGTGGCTTAGGTGGTGATGGTAGGGCCAGAATGATAGCAGAAGTTGGTATGCCAATGTTGCAGCTTTGAGAGCCGATGGTGCGGCAAGAGCCGATAGCAGAAATTGGTATACAAAGGTTGCGGCTTTGAGACAAAGGTGTGGCTTAAGTGCCGATGTGCGGCCAGAGCCGGTAGCAGAAGTTGGTATACAAATGATGCAACTAGAGCTGGCAGAAGTTGGTGTAATGATGGTGCGCCTTTGAAAGCCGGTTAAATCGCTCGAGAACCGATGGCAGCTTGGACGCTGCTGGTGCAGCTGGGAAGCTGAGGGTGAGGCCAGGGAGCTTATGGCTCGACAAAGCAACTGGAGAACCAGAATACAGTATAGCGAGGAGTACTGAACGCTGACCATACAGCTCAGCCAAGAGAACCAAAAGGAGTGCTATAGTCAGCGAGGCGGCAAAAGACCAGCGTGTACAAATAGGAGAGAGAACCAATCATGCCATGCTGTGGATAACACATGACCTCCTATGACGTGTAGATTGCCTAGCAACTGACGGAATAGGAACGACAAGGTCGGAAGATAAACTGCTAGAAGGAGACAAGTTGTGACCTCAACTTGTAACAAACTTTCAATAAGATGAATTAACCCTAAACCTAACTGAGACCATTTGTGCCAACCATTTTAGTGTTGAAGCTTTGACCATGTCGGCCATTTATACCCATCATTGCGACGCATTCAGAAGCACCCACAGGTGTTCAGGTTCAGGGGCTCAAATGCACCTTAGAGGTTCTCACCATTGAAGACAATGGGGGGAATAGCTCATTGGCTGAGAGGCGGAAGGATTGCCTCTCTTAGTCAATGAGCACTCAGTACCGGGATTTTTGTAGTGAAGACCGTAGATGCCTACTGTACTTTGGAACAAAGAGGACATGATCCATTCATTGGAGCAGGCGAATATGGAAATTTTTTGACAGGTATCACTGGATTTCTACATGGAAAAAGGGATGTGAATGGCTTCAGGGATACATACTGTACAAAAGGAAAGTAGGAATGATTTTAAGTGTGGGTGCAAACATA
Source organism: Taudactylus pleione (assembly GCA_031769625.1). Classification (NCBI taxonomy): domain Eukaryota; kingdom Metazoa; phylum Chordata; class Amphibia; order Anura; family Myobatrachidae; genus Taudactylus; species Taudactylus pleione. The sequence continues at coordinate 3,659,407 of JAUIMM010000024.1, read as the reverse complement.
TGCTTTAAAAAATTTTTTACCATCATGGTTTGTGTGTTTATTGTAATATTTCTTTTGCAGGTGAACTACAGGTACAGTATGTACCAGCAGGCCCATAATGCCCCACATGCTGGTACTTATAGTTCTCCAAGTACCAGCGAGCGGGGAAGGCTTGCTGGTACCCATAGTTCTACTGCAAAAGACAATAATTTTACTTCTTTCATTTGCACCACATTTTACACAATCAACCTGGCACGAAACACTCCAGGGGTGCAGGAGATAGACTGGGGCTATTAGCCTAGGCCTGGGGTGCCCTGCAGTTTGGGACCCCTTTATTGAGAGGCTCCCCACCTTCCCAGGGATCCCCAGCCTGGGCTGACTAGTGGTCATGGGTAATGCTTTGGACGGTGGACCTGGTGAAAGGGTTCCCCTGGCTGTGGCATTACTTCCCTGCTAGAAAGAGCTTGGTGCTGGTTATGAATAATACAGGGGACCCCTACACTTTTTGTCCCCTGTATTTCTAAAACCAGGACCGGCTCTGCTGAGCCCAGTGCTGGTTGTGCTAAATACAGGGGTCCCCTACATCTTTTGCCACCTGTATTTTGACAACCAGGACTGGCTCTGAAAAGCCTGGTGCTGGTTGTACTAAACACAGAGGACCACTATGTCGTTTTCCCCCTGTATTTTCACAACCAGGACCGGGGCTCTAAAAAGCCAAGGGCTAGTTGTGCTTTAATTTTACACTTGTACACTATACATTTTTTTTACACAGATACATCCATGCATGTGTCTTATTTACTTTTTTTTATCACAGCTGCTTGCAGAACAGATCGCACTGATTTGTGCAATCTGTGATTATTTTTTTTACTTTGATGCTTGCCGCCCTGATCTGTTCTGCAAGCATCTGTCTGCTATTGCACACAATGTAATGATATGAAAATCATTAGATCATCCATGATAGATCATATGTCATGACTGTTTTTTTCTCCATGTCATGTCCTGGATTGTCGGGGAGCAGCCCGAAGAGTTCAAGGGAAATCGTTGATGACATTGCATTGTTTGCAGGTTGTCTAATGTGTAGGCACCATAAGATGAGATGAATTCCTGTTAACTAGTGTTGGGGTACTGTGTTGATTTTGCTACATTATTCACAACTACCCCTACCCTGCAATGACAGACACACGTACTGGGATGGGGTACAGAAGCACGTGGCGGATCTTAGACGTACTTAAAGAATGAAATAATTACACACAAATACCAATTTTAAATGAATGACAATGCTTTTACTTAATAAGGTACAACATAATGTACTGTACTGAGAACGCACAGACTCAGCCGATGTTTTTGCACTGTGCTTGCGCAAACTACCAACTGTTATGGGAGCTGCGTGAGCAGAAGCTACGTAAACCCAAGGCAGAGTGATTGACAGGAAGTGCCGTTTGTGGGTGGTGAGGTGGGGGGTGGTCGGGCGAACGCAGGTGTGCCAGTGCGTTGCAAAGCTGTTGCAGGGGCATGCTTAAACTGGCCACTGAGATGATGGATGCAGCCTGGCATCGCTCTGCATGCAGGAAGTCTCTCAACTCCTGCGGCAGGGTAAGGTCGACCTTTAGTCTGCGTGTAGCTCCAAGGTTACAGGATGTTCCTGATGTTTACTCAGGCTTGCGCATCAGTACGGACATTAGCGGAGGGTAAAGGGGGCAGCATTATGTATTGTTGGGCGTCTGCCTCTTGTGCTGCAATTGCTGTGTGCATGCATTCATTAGCATATTCTCGCAGTGGATGGGTGCGTGCGTGTGCACACTTGCGTTTCTTGCTGAATCAGGCCCTGTATGCATATGCAGTTAATCACACCTGCAGAGACAAGAACACACACTTTTTAATATATGCTTTTAGCTAAGATATGAAACACAATGGCTGCTGCATCAGAGACACACTTTCCATTTAGGGACATATTCAATTGGTCACGAGGTTTAGCGAGGAAAAAACCTTGTGCCCTCACGTCCAATTTTAGATTTCTGCGGGTATGTGCGCTCCCGATACCCATGGTATCCAATTTTAAAAAAGTGGTTGCGGGGTTTTCAGACCTGAAAATCTTGCGCCACATAAAAAAAAATAATAATAATTCTTCACTTACCTGTCCAGGGGTCTCTGGTGGTCTCCGCGGCTCCCACTGGCCTCCCCTCCATCTTCTCACTGGAGAGGGGGCTGCTGGGAGTCACAGGGGCTGCAGGGAGGCACAAAGGCTGCTAGGAGATGTAGATCTCCAGCACCCATTATGGGGGGCACACTGACACGGGGGGGGGGGCGCACACACACCGGGGATCACACACACAACACTCATATACACACACACTCACTCATACAGAATTACAAACACTGACACACACTGACACTGACATACTTACCGCTGCTGCAGGAGACCGGGTCCCGACACTTGATGCAGAAGACAGCACTTAGGAAGATGAGTATTACTGACTAAGGGCCTGATTCAGAGCCGTACGCAAGTGGCTGATCGCTCGTTCGACAAACGAGCGAGAAAATGTAAATTCAAGCGCTCGCTCGTAAGTTCGCTCGTAGCTAATCTTCCGCCCCAAAGTCTCCCAACCCCTCCTATAGCTAACGAACGAGCAAAATTGCGACCATCCATCTCCAAATTTGGTTGCAGGGAACGCTTGCACAAGTCCAAACCGGAAGTGGGCCTGTCAGATTTTGATTACCTGCTCGTTTATTCTGCATACATACTTTAATCGTATCATGCCAATCAATATATTAATTAGCTTAATTGCTCTTCACATGTTTGCCATTTTTTTTTTTTTCATTTTCAATAAACTTTATTGTTGTCCGTGTGTGTCATTTTTCCCGCAGAATACGTACGGTTTCACCAATGGTTTACTTTATCAAAAAATCATGTTGTAACCAATTATCCTATTGTTTTCCTGTGTTTAGGATATTCCTATTTTCAGGTTTAAATTTCTTTATTTAAATTAGCTTACGCATGTCACTGCATGAAGCCTATCATAAGTCACATTATATTTTGGAGCCTGTAGGACACATGACATACAATAACCAATAAAATGGTTCCTGTTAATTTACAAAGTACATTAGCCAATCAAAAGTTTCCTCTGGCCTTTATTAAAACTGTTTGTTCTTAAAAAAATCATCGCCATCATGAGAGCCTCCGCATTTACCACACGGGAGCTGTTGGTCCTCACCGAGGTCATGGACCGGAGGATCACCAGCCAGCCTCCCCCCATCACCAACCGGGCCAAGCGATCGGCCTATGCGGAGGTTCGCCACCACCTGCGGTCCTTCAGCTCACGCCGTAATATCGGCCAATTAGAGCGCAGGTAGTCGGATCTGCGGTGCCGCACCCCCCGCTTGCTGGCATGTTTTCGGCAACGGTTCGCTGCAAGTAAGTGTTTTTTTTTTATTGTAGGATTTGTTTTCGGCCCTATCTGCGTGTGCTTGTTTCCAGTATAGCCCTGTTTGTTTGTTGCGGCCCTATCTGCGTGTGCATGTTTGTTTCCAGTATAGCCCTGTTTGTTTGTTGCGGCCCTATCTGCGTGTGCATGTTTGTTTTCAGTATAGCCCTGTTTTTTCTTTTTTGACATGTCTGTGTGTGCATGTTTGTTTGCAGTATAGCCCTGTTTTTTTGTTTTTTGACATGTCTGTGTGTGCATGTTTGTTTCCAGTATAGCCCTGTTTGTTTGTTGCGGCCCTATCTGCGTGTGCCTGTTTGTTTTCAGTATAGCCCTGTTTTTTCTTTTTTGACATGTCTGTGTGTGCATGTTTGTTTGCAGTATAGCCCTGTTTGTTTGTTGCGGCCCTATCTGCGTGTGCATGTTTGTTTTCAGTATAGCCGTTTTTTGATTTTACACATGTCTGTGTGTGCCTGTTTGTTTTCAGTATAGCCCTGTTTTTTGTTTTTTGACATGTCTGTGTGTGCATGTTTGTTTGCAGTATAGCCCTGTTTGTTTGTTGCGGCCCTATCTGCGTGTGCATGTTTGTTTTCAGTATAGCCGTTTTTTGATTTTACACATGTCTGTGTGTGCATGTTTGTTTTCAGTATAGCTCTGTTTTTTGTTTTTACACATGTCTGTGTGTGCATGTTTTCCTTTTTTAGAATGTTTGTATTTTTTTTGTGTTGTAAATTTGGGTTCCACCCCCCCTCCCAAAAAAATTAAAAATATTTTTCCTTAATCATTTAGGGGCTGAACGCAGAATCCGGCCTCGCCGCAGAGTTCTTCACCGGGCTCGGCCCCTGACGCCGACGCCCAGTCCCAGCCCATCTCCCCAACCTTCCCCCAATTCCCCATCCACCCCTGCCCGGCCAATAGCTGAGTCCCCTCCCTCTCCCAATTTGCAACACCCCCAAAATTCCCCCTCCCCTCCACCCCCCCTCTTTTCTTCACCCTCCCCTCCACCACCCCCTCGATTTTCCGGCCCGGCAACCATTTCCGCCCTCTCCCCTCCCTCAACCCACCAGCACTGGCCCACCTCCAAGGAGGAGGAGGATGGAAGGCCTCCAAGACCATCCAGGCCAATGACCGGTATGTTTACCTTTCTTTTGTTGTAAAAATACATTTTGAATTGGATATACAATGTCTTGGATATTTTCCACTGATACATATCACACATGTGAAAACACTCATTCTTGGGGTTTTTTGATTTACCCTAACAAGGGTACTTCGTCCTTTTTGTGTCGCCTTTTTATGTGTTCATTTCTAATTTATTATTGATACCATCTTAGCATTTGCCAGTACTTGTTTTTTTACCACAAAACTGGATCTTGTTTGCAAATAGATTTATTTGTTTATTTTGTTTCTTCAACTTATAATGTATGGTGTCATTTCATTAAGGATCCCTTTTTTTTTTCTACCAACAGAGGATCAGAGGCATATGCATGGTATGCAGGAGGGCTTGGCCGCCTTGCGTGGCCACGTCATTGCCATGCTAGTGGTCCTGGACCACATGGCGGCGCTCCTTCGGAGCTGATTTTTTGTTTGTAATTTGGTTTTGTATATTTTTTACAATAAAATATCGTTGTATGTTAACGAGTCTCATTTCTTGACTGAAAATAACACATTGTTTAACCTTCCATAAGTCCACGATTTGGTCATGTTCTTTAAAGTAAGGTAAATTAGATTGTACAAAGCGGTAGAAAGTATGTAAGCTGACACATTAAACACCTCACCATACCAATAGGTTTGTGGAAAAACAAACAGTTTGTGTTTTTTCTTGTGGTGGGTAATGTAAATAGAAACTGAAACCTGCTTAGGCCTATTTTGAACAAACTACTGATTCACCCTAATACCTTTGTTGTTTTTTCTAAGCCACAAAGCATGTTCAAAGACTTAACAATTTCACACATTACAGGATTCGGCATTAGGAAAGGTGGCATTTTTTGAGCCAGGTTACACGTGCTTGTAATGTGTAAATAAACAGTCTTTTTAACGGAAAAGAAAACTTTAATACACAGCAAACACAAACAGAAAGTGAATTGTGACAAGCAATTCACACAGTGAAAACACACTACAAAAAACAACCTACACCAAGCACAAAAAAAATGAACAACACTCAAGAACTGTTGAAATAAGTAGCAGGCCAACATGAATCCACAAATGAGGCGATTAATTAATTTATCCACAAGTTAGTTCCAATGTGGCCACATGTAGACAATTTAGTGGGTCAGGTAGTAGGCATCGTTTTTACATGGTTTGAAAAGGAAGACAAGAATAAAAAAATGAAAAACAAGATTAAAAAGGCACATTACAATCGTACATGTAGACATTGGGACAATTAAGTAAATGTTTGTCAATAATTACCTGAAAAAACGGGCCACCACATCATCGCATATGGCCCCCCCACATACTGACCTCCGACCAACCTCGGGGGGCCATCCTCAGGTAAGGCATCCTCTGGCTGCATTGGGACACCACTCCTTATGGCGATGTTGTGAAAGAGCCCACACAGGAGCACAATTTTTGAAACCATAGCCGGCAAATACATGAGTTCGCCACCAGAGCGGTGGAGGCATCTGAATCGGCCTTTTAAAAGGCCGATACAGTGCTCCACCACCTGCCTGGTGGCTGTAAGTGCGGAATTATACTCACTTTGTGGCCCTGGTGTGGGAGCCAAATAAGGAGTGAGCAGCCAGGGCGTTCTTTAGCCACTGTCTCCTGTGAAAAAAAAAATTAAAAATCAGGATCACTGTGTATCAAGCTTTGCATTGGTTTCAACTAAAGGGCTCCACTTACCCAGAAGCCACGCATCACCAGCTTGTAGGTTGTTTAATTTATGCCAAATCCCTGATTGCCGGATGACGAATGAGTCATGTGCACTCCCGGGTAATTTTGCATTCAGGGACAGGATCTGGAGGGAGGCATCACATACCATTACATTCAGTGAGTGGTAGTGCTTGCGGTTCCTAAAAATTGCCTCCAGCTGTGCTGGAGGCTGAAGTGGTATGTGAGTACCATCCACAACCCCTATGATGTGTGGGAAGCCAGCTATTTGGTAAAAATTGGCCTTCGCCACACTAAGGGAACCCATATCCAATGGCATGTTAATAAAATGATGGAGGTGCTTGAAAAGGGCCTCCATCACTGCCCTCAGGATCCTTGAAAAGGAGGATTGGGAGATTCCGGCCACTATTCCCACCGTGGTTTGAAAGGATCCTGAGGCACAGAAATGTAACACCGCCATTAATTGCGTAAGTGGTGGTATTGCTGTAGGACTGTCAATTTGCCGCTCCAGATCACTCTCTATTAATGAGAGAGTGTCTATGATGATTTGTGGAGGAAGACTGTATCGTCTTAAAACCTCATCATCGGGCATTCCAAAAAGGGTGACACGTGTTCTATATATCTTGGGCCTTGCACGCCTACGTTGCCTATGCCTGGGACGAGGTTGAGGTTGGTCGGGTTCCGGAAGCATGGCCAAAATAAGACGACCAACATCAACCTGAAATGGCAAGCCAGGTAGTTAATGGTTGTTGAAAATGATCTTTCCAAAAAATACTTATCTTTGCCGCAAAATCCAAAGATGCTTACATGCCGGGGTATTGTCATGAGTGCAACAACCTTCAGTTCAAAATTAGAAATTAGTTTTAGAATTTTGGAGTGAATTTTTTTGAAAAATTGGCAAAATGCGCACAAAGATAGGGTGGAGCACACATTATTTGAAAAATGCACCCTACATTGAGTGGACAAACAAGAATGGACAAATTTATGTTAGAAAAAACATTAGTGCGCTAAATAGTTCGCATTTTTACATGGGGATTAAGGAAACATTAGTGCGCTAAATAGTTTGCATTTTTACATGGGGATTAAGGAAACATTAGTGCGCTAAATAGTTCGCATTTTTACATGGGGTTTAAGGAAACATTAGTGCGCTAAATAGTTCGCATTTTTACATGGGGATTAAGGAAACATTAGTGCGCTAAATAGTTCGCATTTTTACATGGGGATTAAGGAAACATTAGTGCGCTAAATAGTTCGCATTTTTACATGGGGATTAAGGAAACATTAGTGCGCTAAATAGTTCGCATTTTTACATGGGGATTAAGGAAACATTAGTGCGCTAAATAGTTCACATTTTTACATGGGGATTAAGGAAACATTATTGCGCTAAATAGTTCGCATTTTTACATGGGGATTAAGGAAACATTAGTGCGCTAAATAGTTTGCATTTTTACATGGGGATTAAGGAAACATTAGTGTGCTAAATAGTTAGCATTTTTAAGGGATAAACCAAGGAAATATATTTGGCTAAACATTACGCTATATTTATTGATAATACATGATTGTTAAACTTAGAAATAAAACAGTAATGTACCAAATATATGCAAAAACCAACACATCCAAATTGGTAAATCAGGAAAAAAGATAAACTTACAGAAATTCGACTAAGAAGTCCAATGGGGACCAGCCAAAATAACTGTAAAGAAATAAAAAAAGAAATAAAAAAAAAGAACATTTGGTTTGTATATCCCTTATTATTTAAAGGAGTTGAAAAAAATACTTACTCCAAAAATAACCGACAAAGAAAATAACCGCAATAAAAAAAAACGAACGGAAAATAAGGAACCAAAAACAAAAAACAACTCCTACTCCAAAAACCCGCCTCAAACCACTAATCCCGCCAACAATCCACTACTACACACGAAACCTCCAACAATCATCACCCGCCACCTCGACTCGAGTCGCCCAAAGCAATAAATAGTCTTTATTTTCCCGCTCCAATTAAGGACGGATCATAGGAGCGCACAATCAATGATGTGGACGAATAATACGGACGCATGTATAAATACGTCACGGAAAAATCAAAACGGTCTGCTGTAGTTCAAGTTGGTGTTCTCAAAATGGCTACAGAGCAGCAAAACAATGGTCAAGAGACGCCCGGTAAGTATTTGAATCTTTTGGCTTAAAAAATTTTTAAGAACCAGAATTTTGTGAAAACTGAACATCTAAATTTAATCAATGTTTTTGCAAAAAGGTGTTGAGGATGCCATGGAAGAGGCTGCTGGGCCGAGTAGGCCCACAAAAGAAGCCAAAAAAAAAAAGGCAGCCACAATTCACAAGAAAGGAGATGGAGGTTTTGGTCCAAATGTGTGTTGACATCCTGCCACAGGCAGATCGGAATATGGGTGCAAGCCAGAAGTGGAAAATGTGGGATGAGATAGCCAGTGCTGTCAATAGGGTGGGTGAGTTTGAACGTCTACCCCGTGATGTCAAACGCCGGTACGTAAAAAATAGATTTTTTGAAAAAGTGGTTACACGGCCAAATACTGCAGGAATAATGCCAACTTTTTCACCCACAGATGGACCGGTTATAAATATCGGCTGAAACAAAAACTGGCAGAGAGGGCTAGGCATGCAAGGGGGACAGGTGGGGGTCACACCCCTGTGTCATTGGAGCTGAATGACTTGGAAGAGCTGGCACAGGGGTGTGTGCAGTATGAGGAGGTGTTTGGCGTGTCCAACATGGATACGGACATGCCAGACTTTGCGGCTCCTCATGTTGTCCCAGGTAAATGTTGTTATGTTACCAACTCTGAAATGTGTTTGTGACAATATGGAGATTCTAATGTTACTCTTTTCACATTTTTCTAACAGAGACACAGGCGGATGAGTCTGCTCCAGAGGGGAGCCTTGGCTGCAGAATTTCTGCTGGCTCTGCAGGGGAGGAAGCAGTAGATCCAGCTGGGGACCCTGCAGAAGCCAGTCCAGGGCAATCCCCCTCGCAGGCAGTGGCCCTCCTCACGGATCTCAATTTTAAATCGGATCACCACACGGAGATTCTGCTGAGGATGGACGCCAGTCTGCTACAGGTGGCGGAGGCCATGGAGCAAAATTCTGCGGCCAATGTGACCATTGGTCAGGCCCTGGCGGAAAATACCAGGGCCAACATCCGATTTGCCAATGCCCTGGAGCAGCTCGTTCGCCAGCACATGGTGGAGCTGCCCTCCCTTCCTGCCGGAACATCAGGATCCTCCACCTCTGGCACAACAACAGCCATCCCTCCAAATGTGCCTAGCCCTCTGCCTACTCCAGAGGCCCCAACATCTGCCTCTGGAGAGGCCAGCCAAAGGACATCCCGGACCCGTTCAGGCTCCCACCCTAACCCAGCCAAACGTGGCAAAAAGCGATGACAGTACTGGCTAATTTTCCCACAATCCTTCTGTGCTTGCCCCATATTCCTTAAGGGCCAAAACTTCCCTCTCCTTTCTTGTGAATTGTTTTTAATGTGTGTTATTTTATTTTTGCAAAATGCCACTAATTTTGGGTATTCATTTTTTGGCACAATTATTGCTGTAAGCCACACATGCAAACTGGAAAATGCACTTGAAAATATTAAAATGTGTGGAAAAAATAAAAACAAATCAAAATCTGCTCCATTGTAATGTGACATTATTCTCAATATGGTTTTTAGGTAAACCATTTAGGAGTTTAAAGGAACACTTTGCCCAAACCAAATGGATAAGAAATTCCCGGGACCATTAAAAATGTTGCTAAAACACAAATATGATGCCAATATTGTTGAAATAACACAAAACAAAAAAAAAAAAAAATACAAATCAAATATGAAAAATTGGTACACTAATTGATTGTCTAAGCCACAAATTAGCAGCTGAGTACTTCAACTGCGTACGGTTTTGTGCTACTAAAAAAAAACTAGTTGCTAGACACATTCCAAGCTTGTTTTCAATTCTAAGTTGATTGCTTTTCTGGCATGAAAGGATAAATCGAACAAACATCAAGGAGGCGCGGGAAGGAGGACGAGACCATCGACATTGTGGTAGAGTATACCAGACCACAAGCTGTGCGAGCAGTTTGAACGCAAAGTGGATCAGACAGTGACGTATGACTTGTTCCAATCACATTTTGCGTTCGCATGAGATAATTTAGGGACGCCCACAAAATGCCTCGCCACGCCTACGTTTTTGCATCTCCACCCCCGTCACCGCCCAAAAACGGGCTGTTCTGTCATTCACATTTTACATGTCACTTCCTGTTCGCTATTCGACGAACGACTTAAAAAAAGCTTGCAATCAGCCGTACACACATGCGCAGTGTAACACCAGCGCATGCGTGGTTTCACAACACCGGAACGCTACGAGCGTACTGCTGCTTACGAGCGGCTCTGAATGAGGGCCTAAGCTAATTGGAAACTTTTAATTGCTTTTTAATGTATGATCCGGCACATGCAGGATGACGGGCTCCGAAAGGAGCCCGTTCCTGTGACATGGCCGGAGGCTCCTGCGCATGCACAGTCCCGCGGACTGCATATGAGCGGCACCCATTGCCGGCTGTGGGATCTGGGAGATATCGCATTCCCGATATTGATACATTTGGCAGCATCGCATCCCCCATAGAAACCTATGGGGGAGGTGGCTGCCAGCGGCAATGGAGGGATCGCAGCAGGTATCCGGGGGATACTTAGTATCTCAAAGTACCTCAAATTCCCTTTGATAAATGGGATTCCCTTTGATAAAAGACCGACTTTGAATGAGGCCCACAGTTCTTTTGCCAATGGTCAGTGCATGATGCCAACTAGAAAAAGTAAACAAAAATGATTATTATACAGTAGGTCAGACAACATAGTGTACAGTAAATTAAAATGACATTGTATTATTGTTTTAAAATATTCAGTATGAATCTAATGTATACTGTACATACAGTACTGTACTGCAGTTTTTTTTTTCAGTAAGTCTTTACTCAACAACTGTATTAGACTATGCCTTTAGCATGCATTGAAACAGTAAATAATTTACATTTACTGTATACAGTATTTACAGTAGAACCACATACAGTACAGTCTTGTTACACAGTGCCATACAGTACAGTATCATAAACTTACGTTCTTCAATGATGTTACTGGATAACTGCCAACAGTTCATCTTCCTTCTCCAGCCCAACAAACTACTGTCCCCTTTACCAGAATACTCAGTTTGGGTGAACAAAAGTTCAGTGCAGGGTGGGAAAAAAAAAAAAAAAAAATGTTATTATAAGTACAATATACCCTGGTTCACAACATTTCCTCTGCTACAGTGCTTTATGTACCATACTATCAGGTTTTGTGTAGGCTACTGGGGATGCAGTCAGGATGCCGGCGGATGGGATCCAGGACGTCAGAATCCCAACTGCCGTCACAATGCCAATGCAGATATCTAGAACAGATTAAGAGACTGACATTTGAATCCTGACCGCTAGCATCCCAAATGTAAGTATACGTGTTAGTGTTAGGCCGGGGATGGGGAGTAGATTTAGGGACCTCCCAGGTTGGGTTAATCTTAGGCATATACTGGGTAGGGTTAGGATTGGAATTTGGAGAGGGGGTGTTAAGGATAGGCATCACTGGGGGGAGTTAGGGTTAGGCACCACCCTGGGAGGGTTAGGTTTAGGTTGCGGGAAGGGGGGGTAGGGTTAGGCACCACCGAAGGGAGTTTAAGGTTCCAGGTGGAGGTTAGGGTTAGGCACCACAGGATCTATAGATAGACAGTAAAAAGGTCAATGTTTAGATAGACACCAGATGTTAGACAGTCAATACTGTAGGTCGACCATGACAAAAGGTCGACTAACTAAGGCTTGGCAGGTAAGAAGTTTGACATGTACAAATAGTCAACATGGTCAAAAGGTCAACAAAAAAATGGTGGATACGTGTTTTTTTGGGTTAGGGTTAGGAACTTACTGTACCCTGAAGTTAGGGTTAGGCACAAGGAGGGAGAGTCAGGGTTAGGCACCAAGGGGAGGATTAAGTGAAAGATTGGGGTTAGAAAAAAAATATGTCAACAATTTTTTGTGTCGATCTTTTGACCATGCCGACCATTTGTACCTGTTGACTTTCTCACATGTCGACCTATAGTTTGTAAATCATTTGGCCCTGTCGACCTTTAGTCCCTTTCGGCCTATTGCCTGTCTAACATCTGGTGTCTACTGTATCTAGACATTGTCTAACTTTTTACTGTAGATCTTTCAACCCACACCAAGGCGCCACCGGGGGGAGTTTTGAGTTAGGCACCACCAGGGTAGAGTTAGGGGGGGCAGGGGGAGGGTTACAGTACTTACCAGCTCTTGTTGGTTTTTGGAACATCAGGATGCCACTGTTAGTCTTTAGACCACCGGCATCCTGTACACCGGGAATACAGTACATACATTACCAATTCTGGCTGCTGTAGCTGACATGAAATTAAATGATAAGGGTTCCGAGGACAGAATCTACAGTACTGTTTACCTTTTGCAATGTTGACTGAAGACCATGAAATCATGATGGTGACCGGTAAAAACAAAACAAAAATGATTACTGTAGCTCAGACAACATACTGTACAGTACAGTAAAATGACATGTACAGTATTGTTTTTTGATAAATCTTTATGTAAAGTATTGTAGTTTTTTCCATAAGGCTTTATTTACCTGTAAGTGTACAGTATTTGACTATGACATTAGCATGCAGTGAAACAAAAAAAAAACTTTTTTACAGCTTTTACATTATAACCTCCTACAAGAGTGTCACGGCTGCCGACACTTGAGACTCCTGGGAGAAGGCAGGCCTACTAGGCACAATAAACTGGGGTGGCTTTGGGAATGACCTTTTCATGAAATCTCGATAGCACGGAATAAAAGTAAATAGAATATATTCACAGGAGAAATAGAATAGCAACGTCTCACATACAGTCTCAACAACACTAAGGTTCACATAAGCAATAACGAGTATAGGAGAAAACCCCCCATATAGTCTTTAACACAGAAAAGTTAATATGGTAGGGAACCCCGAGTTGAGTATGAGGCTAACACCTCAGGATGGTATAGAGGAGCTTCACCTGGGTGGAACCCTGTAGTGATGGAGATCCGGAGCAGAGTGAGCCCTGTGATGCGGTGAAAGACGGAGCAGGGTTGAGCCCTGTGATGCTGTGAGGTTGAAGCAGGGTTGAGCCATGTGATGCGGTGAGGTCAGAGCAGGGTTGAGCCCTGTGATGTGATGAAGTCGGAGCAGGGTTGAGCCCTGTGAAGTGATATAGTTCCAGAACAGGGTTGAGCCCTGCAGTGTAACTAGAATCCGGAGCAGGGTTGAGCCCCGCGATGCAATGAAGGTTGAAGCAGGGTTGAGCCCTGTGAAGCGGTGTGGTTCCGGAACGGAGTTGAGCCCTGCAGTGTGGCTAGAATCCGGAACGGGGTTGAGCCCCACGATGCGGTGATGATAACTGTAACGGGGCAGTTGACAACTGTAACGAAGATTGGTTTGATGTCCACAGGAGTGAGAGGCAACAGGCAAAGTAAATAGTGCAGCAAAAGGTGAAACCACAGCAGTTTAGCAGAAAGCAATACTTAGGCAATGGCTATGCTGAGCTCTGTAGTGCGGCTGGTAACTGGCATCAGAAGTTAAGCTGGAACATGAGCGGAGATATAGCCACAGTAACCCATAGGCACAGCAGGGATCTGGCAGGAGTCCAAGAAAGACCTGAAAGTAACATTGCACAGACACTGAGACACAGTTAGTAACAGGCTTTATACTAGAGGTCTGTGATCCATAGGAAGTTCAGAACATGTGACCCAAATGGAATCAGCTTTGAAATAATGAGCAGTCTAGGAATCCCACAACCTGACAACACCTTGGAAACAGATGATCACTTTAACTCTCTATTCCCTGTAAGTGAAGAACGCCAGCAAGCAGGATAGCTCCTCCAATGACCACAAAGGAACTTTGGAAAAAGTAATCTATCTTTATGTACTGAAATAGTCGCAGTCCTGATAAGGAGTGGTTATCAACTCCTCCTTCAGTTTCTCCAGCTGTTTTTGCAAAAGTCTGATGAGGGGAATGACCTGACTCTGTTACGGACTGGGATTTTTGTGGACCCGGGGTGGAAACAGAAGTGGAAGCAGGAACAGGTTTAAATTGGAAAGCTGGTTGTTTTATATGGATATTAGTAGACATGAAATATACAGATAGTAACTAGAGTCCCAATGTAAATAAACTTAGAACTGGGGTATGTGGATGATAGGTCACTGTAGTGGGAGAGAACAAAGTCAAGTTCCAGGAAAGTGGCAGAGATGTCTAAAGTGAAATCCATAAATGATGCAAATATTGCTGAATGAGATATCCTGTAGAATGGCTTGAATGAGATATCCTTGATGAATGGCTGAACGAGGAGTTAATGACAGGTTCAGAACAGGGTCTCCTGTGGGAGACCGGGCAGATCACTGGTCAGAGCAGTGCTGGGAGATCTGTGGTAGCCAATTAGCTGACAGGAGGCAGAGGTAGCACTGGAGCAGGAACAAGGCTTAGGAGCACAGGGAACTCTCTCACAGCAAGCTGAGAAACATGTTGCACTGGCAACTACAGGGAGCTCTAAACCCCCTTAAGTACCCAGCAGCAGAGCGAGAGTGGCTGGGAGAGATCACCTGATGCATCAGGATAGGCACACTATGTCACATAACCTGAGGCAAGATGGCCACCCCCAGACACCTGCTGCATGGTGATGCTGAAAGCCTTACCCCTGCTAGGACTCACAGGCATCAGACCCCCACATGAACCAGTACCAGCTCCCCCGCCAGAAGGGCCACGCCACAGCATCTGCACTGGTAAGCACCGCAGGCTCCTGTTCATGACAGACTCAAGCTAACAGTGTCTGAACTAACTTCACATATGGCAAGTTCAAAGGGTTAGAGAACCTTGCACAACACAGAAATTATTCTCCACTGCACTTGAGTAAGGTGCATTCCCACTCCATGGCCTATGTCATAGGCCATTGTGTAGCCCTGGATGGCCTTTTGCTGTTCCTTCATCCGCTAAAGCATATAGAGGATAGAATTCCACCTAGTTACTACCTCTTGCTTCAGCTGATGGCAGGGCAAATTCAACAGTATCTGCTGGTCCTGCAATCTTTGACAAGCAGTTGCCAAATGTCTAAAATGTCCCAAAATTTTCCGGGCCACCAAGAGCATCTCCTTCACGCCCCTGTCATTTTTTTAAAAATGTTGCACCACCAAATTAATTGTGTGAGCAAAACATTGGACATGTTGCAATTCACCCAGATGTAATGCTCTCACAATATTGGTGGCATTCTCAGAAATCACAAATCCTGAGGAGTCCAAGTGGGGTAAGCCATTTTGCAATGATTTTCCTGAGTTTTTCTAAGAAGTTCACAGCGGTATGCCTCTTAGTGAAACCAGTTATACAAAGAGTAGCCTGCCTCTGAGTCAGCTGACATTTGGTAGATACTGCTGCTGCTGTTGCGGGCTGACACAGTCATGTAATCTTTAGTTTGCTCTGTCCCACTTGTCCACATCTCAGTGGTTAAGTGAACAGTGGGTACAATGGCATTTCGGAGAACATTAATAAGTTTTCTTTAATGTCCTTGTACAGACTGGGAATTGCTGTTCTAGCGAAGTGGAATCTAGAATGGATCTGGTAGCGGGGACACAGGACCTCAATTAACTCTCTAAATCCCACTGCAATAATGGCGGATACTGGACGCACATCTAATACCATCACAGCTGTTATGGTGTCAGTAATCCGCTGTGCAACTGGATGACTGCTGTCATACTTGTTCGCCCTTGCAAAGGATTGTTTGATAGTTAATTGTTTGGTTACAGTCTTCCTCCTGGTCCCCTTCTAGGATGAAGATCCACTCACAGCAGCAGCAACAGGCGTAGTCATCAAGGATCCTTCAGTGGAATCACGGATAGGAGAGGAGTCAATCATGTTTATAACATTGGGTTCAGCAGGACTACTTCTGATGACGAATGAGGAGGTTGATGATGCAGGTGTTGGTGGTGAAAATTGAAGGCGCTTGGATCCCACAGAGAGCAGGTAGGTGACACTGGACTGATTGTTACATGTTTAGTTTTGGAACTTGGCGGCATACACATTGGAAACTGATGAATGCGCTCCAAGTGACGTAACAAAGAGGAGGTTCCTAGATGGTTAAGGTCCTTACCTCTACTCACTCTTGCTTGGCATCGGTTACAGATGGCTTGACAACTGTTGTCCAGATTTGTGTGGAAATAATTCCACACGTGACAAGTGGATTTTTTTGTCTTTTGCCCCGGCATGAAAACAATGGGCTTTTTCATACCATGGGCAACAACTGTTACCTGACTTACACAAATGACATCCTCGGCATTAACATCCTCATCATTAACATCCTCATCATCCTTAGCGGCAACTACCAAAATATCCTCCTCATCCTCCATGTGCAATTCCACAGAAGCATCCTCGATGACTATGTAAGCAATATGTTGACTGCCCTTCCCCACATTTACAGAGGGCACACAAATGTTGTAAGGAGGATCCTCAAATACACTATTTGAAAGGTCTAGCTCACACATGGCAACCGCGGACAAACTTGCACTCTCCTCGGGGATTTGTGATTTAGGTTTCTCGGAGCACACAGTTGGTTCTTCAGGAGCTGTCTTACTCGTCTTCTTCTTAATAACTTTCATTTTTTTATAGTACCACCACTACTACAACAAGCAGAAGGGCTATCATCACTAGAACCACCAGTCATAAATAAAGTCCAAGACCTTATCCTTTCCTTGCCACTTCATGTAGTGAATGGCATATTGCCAATTTTTTGTTTATCTAAAGCCAACTTGGCTTTAGATTTTTTTTCTTTAATACACTAAAAGAAGTTGCTTTTCCATGTCCATGGCCTGACTTAAGCCCTAGGGCATCGGCCTTCATAAGGGATGAGGATGTTGATGGCTGTGCATCATCATGACTGCTGCCAGCAGCTACAACATGTGGTTCTTTCTCTCCTGTCATGTGACTGCCCTCCATATTCACTGTGGTCTTGCAGCAGCGTCACCAAGCAAGCAGCAATAGTGTAGCCAAGTTGCGGCTAATGCACACGCACACAGAAAAAAAAATACACTTTTTATTATTTTTTTTCTGTCCAGAACTTGGGGCCCAGAGTCCTGACCGAGGCAGCAGCGATTGAAGACACAGGCAGCACTAGGTTGCTGCTGTCTGATAATAAGTGCGGTTAACGCACACACAGAAAAAAAATACACTTTTATTATTATTTTTTTGTCCATAACTTGGGGCCCAGAGCACCCCTGACCGAGGCAGCAGCGATTGATGACACAGACAGCAGTAGGTTGTTGTCTGATAATAAGTGCGGCTAACGCACACGCACACACAGAAAAAAAAGACATTTATTATAATTTTTTTGTCCATAACTTGGGGCCCAGAGCCCTGACCGAGGCAGCAGTGATTGACGACACAAGCAGCACTAGGTTGCTGCTGTCTGTTAATAAGTGCGATGTGACCTCCGTCATCCATTTATCTAACACACCTAGCCTGATCATGACTCCACATGTCTAATCCTGATGGGCAGGACCAGGAGAGATTCACAGAAAAAAGATTCCCGGACGCCAAAGGTCAGTTCTTCTCAACCGAACCTACGTTCATATCTATCCATCTCACATGTTACAGACTCTCCGGTGTCTACACCTGCACTGATCACCTCTCCCAATATGGCCATCTCTCCCTCATTCAGAGATGTTCATGATCAACTATCACAATTGTGAGGGGAAATTACAGAAGTTTTGACTCATGTCCAACTTCTCCCCTCCGAACAAGACATACAAGCTCTGGAATCGCGAATCCAGGACTCTATGCACTCACAGATTTCTCTGGTACAAGCGGATATTAAACATCTGGGTTCTCACATTGTCACCCTCGAGGAAGAGAAGGAGTCTGTTGATGACAAGTTATCCCATATTCATGAGTTACTCACCGAACAATCCTCGGATATGAGGGCTATGCAAAACAGATTGGACGACCTGAACAACAGAGGACGCAGGAACAATATTAATGTTCACGGGCTTCCTGAAGATGTTCCTCCATCTGGTCTGATTGATGCCATCAATAAAATCTTTGGAGAAATTCTAGAACTTGTTCCTAATGACCCTATTGAATTTGATCGAGCCCACCAAGCTTTTCGTCTGAAGGGCCTTGCAACTGATCATCCGAGAGACGTTATTTGCCGGGTTCACTATTTCTCACAATAAGAGGAGCTTCTCCGGAAAGTCTGCATTCTTGAGGGCGTAGACTTCAATGGTACTCGTCTTCAGATCTTCCAGGACCTCTCTTGGTGGACTCTGCAACAGCGAAGGTTGTTGAAACCCTTAACAGATTCCCTGCAAAAACACACAAACTCAAATATAGATGGGGGTTCCCGTTCTCACTTCAGGTCACTCATGCTGGTAACATCTTACCTGACTTCTGCTCTACACTCGGTTTGGAACTTATTACACTTCCCGATTGGCAGGCTTTTTCACTTCCTCTATCTGTTCCTCCCGGCCACCCAAGGAGAGACCAATGGCAACAAGTACAGCACCATAAAAAGAAGGTGCTGATTCTCCATTAATGTCTGCTCCCACTTGATCTATGACCAATTTGCTTGGAAGGTATCCCTGGTTGAACCTGTAATTAATATTTGCTGTTGCCTCTAATTGATTACAGAGAAGAGTGGAATTGGCTCCTTTGACCCATCTCATTTTATTTACCGTTACTAAAGCCAGGTTGTTAAGCCTAATTCTCCTAGGCTAATTTATAGCCAGATATATTAGATGTGACAAGTCGCTCTTATTATATTTTCTTGTCTAAAATTGCTATTATATGCTGTTTCTCTTTTCGCCTGCCTATGTAGTTATTCAAATTATGTCTAACTTCATTTTCTAAGGAGTTGTATGAATATAATTCTGTTTATTCAATTTACATTGCCAATATTCTGTGTTTTCTATTATAGTGTTCATTTCTCCGGTATGGCAGGATCATTCTACCCCTGTGTGCCCCCTACCGCTAATTTTTCCCGTGACATGGGTACCCAGGTGGTCCCCTTCTTGTCCAGCAGCGGTTCTTTTTTCTTCCCACCAATATATTGTTGTATTGATATATTTTTTGTCTTTATGTGTATTCCCACCTTTCCTCCTTGTTCTTTCCTTTTTCCCCTTTTTTTCTTTTACCTTTTGTTTCTCGCTCCAATATTTTTTTTCTTGTTTCCTATTACAGTACCAAATAACTCTCTCCCTCCTTTTCATCAATGGCTATTTATTTACGAATAATCTCTATTAATGCCATATGATTGAACATCCCTGAGAAGAGAGCCCAGGTACTCCGCTTTTTCCATGTAGATGGAGCGGATATACAGTAGTTCTCGTACAAGAAACTCACCTTTGTCATTCCCCTTCTGCCCCAAAGCTTAGTAATCATTTTTATCCCATTGCATATTATAGTAATTATGCCCAATCGAAATCTAAGGGAGTTGCTATTTTATTTGCAAACACCTGCCAGTTACAAACCCTGAAGTACATATTTTGGAGGAGGGGAGATGTTTTCTTGTCAAATACTCCATTTTTAATCAATCTTTCATGTTTGTTAATATTTCCACCCCAAACAAGGGTCAACCAATTTTTTTTGAGAGGGTGCTGGATAAAATTGACATGCCTCAACAAAGGATCCTTATAGTAGGTGGAGACTTCACCTGGCCTTTAGATCACTTCATCTGGCTCTTCAATGGTCCCTTGCCGTACTTCAAGGAAGGTAAGACGCTTGCTTTATACCCATCAGCTGTCCGACGTTTGGCGTATATTTCATCCCAGAGATTACTCATATTATTCTAGTTCCAATCAATCCTATTCCAGGATAGATTATATACTGGTTGGTCATAGATTTCTCCATCTGGTACAAGTTACTTCCATAGGAGTGACAACATGGCCTGATCATGCTCCAATTAGTGTACAGCTCTTCCTTGGATTTTCAGATCCAACATGCAGATCCTGGCGCTTTAACGAGTCCCTTCTGTCTGACCCTTATTGTAAGTCTCAAGTGGAAGAGGCGATTGATGTTTAACTAGAATGTAATACCACTCCGGATGTATCTAACCTCACTATATGGGAAGCCCATAAATGTGTTAAGAAAGGAAAATGCATCCAATTGGGTTCCTATTTAAAGAAGCAAAGGGTGGGACAGATAGAGGACTTATTGTGGAAAATACAAATTTTGGAGACTACCATAAAGCTTCCCTGTCACAAACTGTGCTAGAGACCTCCGTCCTAGACCCTTGCATCTACCCATACATCTGTGCCATCGCTGCCTGCTGAGCCATCGGCCTGCTGTTCCAGTAATCTCCGATGCGGGGCCTCCACTTGTGGATCGTCTGCAGCATCCCCTCTGCCACAGATCCATGCGCGCATGGCGCGCCAGTATACAAGTTTCTCAGAACATGGGCGCATACATCTTGGGCCAGGTCAGGTCAAGTTGCTTCAGCCAATCCACTTCAGCCTGATGGTATAAAAGACCTTCCTGTAACACATGCTGGTTGCCAGTGCAACAATGTCCATTGCTGCTGCATGACCTTTGTTCCTGAGCTTCCGTTGTGATGCCTATGCTTCCTAGCATAGCAAGGCTGATTCTCAGAACCTCTCTATGTTCCTGAGTTCCCAGTGTGTTACCAGCATACTCCAGCCCGGAGTCATATTCCAATTTCTTCAAGCTCATTCCACGTTACTCCAGTCCAGAGTCATATTCCAAGTTCTTCAAGTTCATTCCACATTACTCCAGCCTGGAGTCATATTCCAAGTTCTTCAAGTTCATTCCACATTACTCCAGCCCGGAGTCATATTCCAAGTTCCTCAAGTTCAATCCTCACTACTCCAATCCAGGAGTTAGGTTCTAAGTTCTTCAAGTTCAATCCTCGTTGCTCCAGTCCAGAGCCAAGTTCCAATTCTTCAACTTCATTCAGTTCCAAGTCTACAGTTTCTTCCTACAGTTCCTTTCTAAGTTCAGTGACTATTCAGAGACTTTCGTTTTACAGTTTTATTCAGTATCTTCCAGTTGAGTTATCTCTGCACAGAGGACTATATTATAACATCTTATATCAGTCTCCTCTATTACTATATGAGCAGAAACTACATTAAACCATCCAGTTTCAAACTACCTATTGGTTCAGGTGTCTCTGTCTTACAATCCAGTTCGGGTACAGAACTCCAAGTTCCCCAGTCTGTGACATTCCCTTTCCTCTGATGTTTATGTAGACTTAGTCCAGGCTCGATCAGCTTTAAATAAGCTTTTACTGGAAAAGGTCAAATATTCTTTTAGAAAATGTCATAGCCGATATTATCGCTGGGGTAATAAACCTGGAAAAATGTTAGCTAGAGCTTTGCGAACTCAAAGAGCTTGGTCCTTTATTCCCTTCATTAAAGATGGGAGGGGACAGGTTTCCCATGATACTCATAATATTGCGGAGGCTTTCTGTTCTTACTATTCATCACTGTATACCTGCCCCTTTGGACTTCCCTGTTGCTTCTGGGAAACAACAGGCTATTGAGGCCTACCTCTTTAGGATTGGGTTCCCCAAGCTCGACTACCTTGCTAGTGAGGACTTAGAGAGACACTTTACTTTACCTGAGATAGAAGAGGCCATTAAATCTACCCCTTTGGGGAAAAGTCCTGGCCCTGATGGCTTCGCTATCAATTGTTACAAAGCCTTTAGGGACAAATTGGCTCCTCCACTCTTGGAGGCCTTTAATTCAATTTCTGATAAGACCCTCTTCTCCTGCCAATCCCTTAAAGCCTATATAACCGTTATTCCCTTCCCTCTGTCCTAGCTATCATCCCATCTCCCTTTTCAATGTAGATGTTAAACTTTATGCTAAACTCCACGCAAACAGATTAAAACATTTCCTGTCTTCCTTGATTCATAGCAATCATGTAGGGTTTGTTCCAGGCTGTGAAGCTATGGACAATACCTACAAACTTATTTCCTTTATTCACCATATCTCACCTACAGATACCCCGGCTATTCTGCATTCTACAGATGCCGAGAAGGCATTCGACAGGGTAGACTGGATATTTATGTCTGGAGTACTGAGACATTTGGGACTGGGCCCCGTCTGCCTACAACGTGTCCTCGCCATATACCACTCCCCCTCTGCCTGCATTAGAGTTAATGGTTCCTTTACTTCTCCATCAACAATGGGACTAGACAAGGCTGTCCTCTATCACCTCTGATTTTTATTATCTGTATGGAGACTCTGGCAAGGTCGATCAGGCTGAGGGCCTGATTCAGACCCACTCCAGGCTGAGGGCCTGATTCAGACCCACTCACGAGCACATAGCACTCACAAGCAGGTCAATGGCCAGGCAGTGTGCACACGCGAGCCCCATAGCAAGGGAATTATCACTCGCTGTGGGACTCACTACAAGATGGGGCAGCTGTCAATTGTGATTGACAGCTCGCCTCATTTTGTAGGCATGCAGGGGGGGTGGCTGGACAAACAGAGACGTGACGTCAGTAGTGAACTTCCTGCTCTATTAGAGCAGGAAGTTCACTGGGGCTTGCGGAGGATGAGACCCTACCACAAGGGTCTCGTAGCAAGCCTGATGGTTGTGATAATCGCAACCGTCACCAGGCCGCCCGCACATGCTGTGCGAGCGGCCTGGAGGCCGGTTAAAAAAAAAGCAGCCCACCCAGATTCAGAGCGCTCACAAATAACGAGCTCCTCTGAATCAGGGCCTGTATCTGAATAGATCGGGCTTTAGATTATATTGTGATGAATACAATTTGACTCTCAGTTTCGTAGGTGCCCGGCTCAGAGTCGGATCACCATTTTCAGAGGGCGGCTGTTAACAGCTCCTGAAGTTTGCTGCACAAGATGAGCTGTACAGCATACACAGTCAGCTCAGACATCTATGCTGTTGCTCTTTCACCCCGCCGGACCAGAACGCCAGTACTGATCCATGGATGCTGGCGGGAGTCTGGGGTCACAGCTAGCGGTGACCTCGGAATTTCCCTGACTGTGGCTGGATTCAAGGAGGTTAGGTAAGCAGCAGGGTCCCGCGGAGGGTACCCGCCGATTCACAGTCATTTGGTCCTCAGGCAGGGGGCTCCCTGGGGACAGGCTGCGCGTAAAGCCAGGTACTGATCTTGCGCTTTCCACTAGACCACCAGGGACAGCGGGCTGCAGCAGTATGGATATGCTCCAGCGTCCCAGGGGTTAATAGCATGCCAGGGGAGCGCTCCTTCCCTGTCTCACAGCTGGCGCCTGCACAGTGCCTTTCCACAGTGGTCTGGCAGGCTGTATCAGTACTCCTCCTCCAGGCCCGCCTCCTCTCAGCTCCTCTGCAGCCATTTTCTAGGAAGTGTGCAACTGCTGCTGGAGTTTGATACAGGTGGCATCGCGGTCCGGGTCCCCCCGCATACCTCTCCTCCGATAAGGTCAGAGTGTGCAGCGTTGTTTCCTACCAGGCTCTGGTCTGTGTAGTTGATCACAGTGCTTGTAGTGCAGGTTATATATTTTGGCATTGTATGTGACTATATGCTAGCGCTGTCTGACTGTACTTTCACTTCTGACTGTCAGCCATTTTACTATCCCTATTCTTCCTCTACTAAAGCCGTTTCGGTGTGGTGTTGCAGGGTGTTCATTGCCTTACAGTAAACAAAGTGTTTTTCTGTGTGGGGAGTCACATACGCTCCGTTTACACTCATCATGTCTGGGAGTGAACAAAAATACCCTCTGCAGCTAAAATGTGCCACATGTAATGCACTATTAGCGGAGGGATATGTGAACACTGAGGGTTTATGCAGGGCATGTTATCTCATATCACACCCGATTTTTGTCACTGCGCCTGTACAGGAACTGCCCTGGGCTTGTTTTGCTAAGGCACTTACAACCCTTGTGGAACAATTGGCGATGCACCCTGCGTTTCCCCAGAACGGTTTATCGCAGCAGATGGTACTCTCATCACCCATGCAGGGGTTCCCCAGGCAGTTGATGATACCTCAGGGTCTCCCAGTTTCACCTACCTCAGGGTCTCCCAGTTTCACCCCCCCAGGTCTTGCAGGAGCCTGTGGGTGAATTCATTGTCCACTACGGCACAGCACCTGACGGACGTTTTACAGGGGGAGTCACCATTGCAGCCTTATATGCGCCCTTCAGTGTCTCAGATGGCTCAGTATGATGATGACATGACGTCCGATGACAGTGAAATTATTGACTTTTCAGACCAAGAGCCCCTTCGTGCAAAGGAGGTAGAGTCTAAGTCTAAAGTCTATATACCTGGCAGTCCATGCAGCCTTGGTAATTGAGCATGAGCATCCCCCCATGGCCAAATCTAAATACGCCTTCTTTAAGGATGTTAAGTGAGATGCCACTGTATTTCCTCTTTCTGATCAGTTAGTGGATCGTTTAGAGGAGGCGTGGAAAAACCCGGGTAAGCGGTTCCAGCCTCAAAGCTGCTTGGCTTTTGCATACCCATTTGCGGATAATTATTTTTCCAAAGGTGGATTCTCATGTCATACGCCTAGTGAGGAGTGCTACATTGCCCATGCCCTCCATGTCCTCTTTAAAAGATGTTACGGATCGCTAGGTGGAAATATGTTAAAATCCATTTATTCCCTTGCTGGAGGGGCTTCCAGACCTGCTATGGCCTTATGCTGGGTGGCCAGAGCCATGGAGCACTGGGCAGATAACTTGGAGCGTCTCTGGATACTCAGCTGAGCAAGTGGAAAAAGTTGGCAATCTCAGAGACTCAGCCATGTACATTAACGAGGCAGCCTTGGATATAGGTCTCATCACTTCCAGAATCTCCTCGGCAGCAGTAGCGGCTCGCCGCTCCCTGTGGTTGCACTCTTGGAAAGTGGATGCAGATTCCAAGAAGTGATTGGAATGCTTGCCCTTTAATGGACAGGTCATGTTTGGTCCTGATCTGGACAAAATTGTGGCCACCCTGGCAGCAGCTAAATCTGCTTGTTTGCCATCAGCTACAGTCCCATCAGGGTCTGGTACTTCATCCTTTCAACCATATAGGGCCCAGGGTAAGTCCAAGATACAGTCCTTTCCAAGACAGTCAGGAAACAGGAAATCTGCCAAGCCAAAGAAGCAGGCTTGGAGTACAAGACGTCATGCTCCCAAGTCAGACGATAAGCCTTCAGCCTGATGGGATGAGCCTCCCCTTGGGGGACCCCAGAGTGGGAGTCCACCTGCTTCCATTCACTCAGTGCTGGTACCAGACTACCAAGGACACTTGGGTACAAGAGGTGGTCTCTCAGGGGTATGCCCTCTGCTTCCGACAAAGGCCTCCCAGCCGGTTTTTCACAACAGGCCTTCTGTCAGATCAGGACAAGGCCCTGGAACTCCAGAAAGTGTTGCACTCTATGCTCCAAGCTGGAGTTATAGTGCCTGTTCTGTTACCCCAGAGGGGCATGAGATACTATTCCAATCTCTTTCTGGTGCAGAACCCAATGGGTCTTACCGGCCCATCCTCAACCTCAAATCCCTCAACAAGTCCTTGAGGGTCCCTCGGTTCAGGATGGAGAACCTGCGATCCATTATTCTGGCAAAGTAGCCTGGGGATTTAATGGTGTCGTTGGACATTCGGAATGCCTACAGTACCTGCATGTCCCTATGTCCCTAGTTCTGACAACGGACGCCAGTCTCCAAGGGTGGGCAGCAGTGACGGGTCCACACTTGTGCCAGGGCAGGTGGACCCAAGCAGAATCTGCGCTTCCAATAAACATCTTGGAACTTCAGGCAGTATTCAGAGCTCTTCAGCCAGCAAGACATGTTATCCACTGAAAACTCGTGCAGGTACAGTCGGACAATGCCACCACAGTCGCTTACATAAACCGCCAAGGAGGAACACAAAGTCAGGCAGCACAGAGGTGTCCCGCATTCTGGCTTGGGTGGAGGACAATCTCCCTGACATCTTGGCAGTGTTCATACTGGGAATCCTCAACTGGGAAGCAGACTTTCTCAGCTATCAAGACGTGCATCCAGGGGAATGGTCTCTTCACCAGGAGGTGTTTCAACTACTGGTGAACAAGTGGGGTCCTCCAGAGATAACAACAAGCTGCCTGTTGACAGGTTTTTTCTGTCTCCTTCTGGTGAGAATGTGATTCTTTCTTCTCTCTCTTTCTCCTCCTCCGGCCTATGGCTTGTTACGTAACTGAGATGCCTTGGCTCGGGGGCGGAGAATAGGAGAGGGACCCCAGTGCATCCTGGGAGGCTGAAAACTTTAACTCTGAGGTGCCTGATGTCTGCCGCCATCACCTATACCCAAAGGTATCCTGTGGAACCCTATGGATGCTGTAGAAATAGAGATAACAAGGGTAAGTTCTAACCATATCTCATATTAACTCATTACCGAGTCTATTAGAGGAATTCAAGATCTTTGGAGATGTCTCCAATTTTAAAGTCAATTACTCTAAGTCAGTAGCCTTGAATATTACGGCACCCCCACGGATAGTTGAAGGCCTTAAATCAGCGTTCCCTTTCGCTTGGCACTCTTCCCAGCTAAAATATCTGGGGGTTACTCTTACTAGAGATCTTTCCCTCCTGTTTGCAGCCAATTTCACTCCACGTTTAGACAAAATACGCTCAGAATTGAGGTCGTTGAAATCAGGACTCTTCTCATGGTTTGGGAGGTTAGACATCCTCAAAATGAACTCTCTCCCTAAAATCCTCTACTTATTGCAAACTCTTCCAATTAAGTTACCTCCTGGATGGTTTAAGGAAGTCCAGGCCCTTATCAGAGAATTTGTCTGGGGAGGGGGTAGACCCCACCAGAAGTTGGACCTTATGTCCTGACATAAAGATAGAGGTGGCTTACGCCTACCAGATATTAAAGGATACTATCAGGCATGTTTCCTACATAGAATTGTGACTTGGTCCAGACCAGACACTTCTAAATCATGGGTGAGAATTGAGAATCAGGCATTAAAGATCCCTTTATCAATAGCGCCTTGGCTCCCCATCCTCCCTAATATCTCTCACCCTACTATTGGTCCCACCTTAAGCTCCTGGAGAACATTACGGAAATCCCCCTCGATATCTTCTCCTAATTCCTCCCTTATGTCATTCCTTTTTAATGAACAATTTCTCCCGGGCATGGATGTTAGGTATTTTCACTCCTGGCTAGTAGTAGGACTTTTTAGGGTCAGACAGCTGATGAGTGGTGGTAGCTTATGCCCTTTATTGAGTTATGTGAGAAATGGAATCTACCCTCATGGGAATACTGGCACTATCTTCAGTTGTGTCACTACCTGCAATCTCTCAGCACCCCTAAAACTCTTTGTCTGCCTTATACTCCCTTTGAACAACTATGTACTAGCTCTACCCCCAACCCATACTATCTCACTGATCTATAAGTTTAGTCAGCAGACAACAGCCTCTCTCTTCCTAATTTCACTAAGGTTTGGGATCGGGAGCTTGAAGTTGACCTAACTGAAGAAGAGTGAAGGAAAGTTTTTAGACTGGTGCATGTTTTCTCTTCTAGCGTTTGCTTTAGGGAGACCCAATATAAATTGCTCTCTTGTTGGTATAGGTGCCCAGATACCCTCTCTAAGATGGGGGTTGGGGTCAAAAACATATGCTGGCACTGCTCTGGGACTCCAGGCAATCCATTCCACATTTGGTGGCAGTGCCTTGTTCTTCAGCCTTTTTGGAACTAAAGCCTCAGCCTTTCTGCAAATATTCTAGGCAAACCGGTCCCTACAACCCCAATGTTTTGGCTATTTCATTTATCACCCAGACCCCTCTCAAAATATAAGAAAACTTTGCTATGCCATTTGAACAATGCTGCCAAAGCAGTCATTCCGGTACAGTGGCACTCTCCTCTCCTCCAACGATTATGGAATGGCTTACTCGATTAGATTTATATATGGAAATGGAGGATATATTGTCCTCTGAGGATGGTGATTATGAGTCCTTCAGAGATACCTGGGACCAGCAGGTCCCTCTGACATAGGCGGCTGTGGGAAGATTAGCTTCCCACAGCCGCCTAGTGGGCACTTCTGACCGGTCGTATCACATACGACCATGTCAGGGAAAGCCCAGCCTGGTGTGGTCATATCTGATACGACCGTACCAGGCAAGTGGTTAATAGGCTGTACAACAGCTATACATCTATTATTTTATTTATATACCCTTTACGATTGGTACTGTCCACATCATCTGATTTGAGGTTACTGTTTTTTTTTCTTTTTCTGACTTATTTGCATCTTCTTCCTTTCTTTCCCTCCCCCTTTCCCTTACTCCTTTGTCTTGTGGTTTATTTTCTTTTTGTAGATGTTTTATTTGTTTATATACATTTTTCTTTTTTCTTTTCTCTGGGCAACCATGATATCACTGGTGATTTTTGTTTGTTATTGAGTTTGAATTTCTTCCAGTGTATTACTATTTTTGAAGTATGTTTTATGACTAAGATTCTGATATTGTCAGTGTATTTGTGCAGTCATTTCATGGTTTCTGACAATTTTCCTTGTTTATAATAAAATAAAAACATTTTGCACTAAAATCAAACAATAATAGAAACAAAACCATAATTATTGAAAAAATTGTTAATATCTTGTTTTTTGTCTTCAAACTTCGTTTTGTCATTTTACGCTTATAAGCTTTTTCTGTCATCTCTGTGTATCATCCAGCAGTAGTCAGCCATCATGCTGACGTCCCAACGACCCTGGTAGCTTCTTTCTACATCTTTAACGTCTTGGTAGAACCATTCACCGTGTTCTTCACTGAAGTCTCCAAGATTATTCGGGAAATGCTCAATATGGGAATTCAAAAAATTTACCTTTAAACTCATATTGCAGCCAAGGTTTCTGTAACTATTAAGCATTTTCCTGACAATTTCTTTGTAGTTTGGATCCTGGACATTGCCTAAAAATTTTGAAATCACTTGTTTGAATGAATTCCACGGCGAAAGTTCCACAATATTCATTACACACCCGAAATGTTAATCTTTTATTAAATTTCTAATGTCATAGCCTGTAAAATTACCTTCCTTCGGTTTAGCATCGGATAGGTTAGGGAATTTGGTGCAAAGATATTTGAACGTTTCTCCATCTTTAGGCAGCGCTTTTACAAATTGTTTCATCAGTCCTAATTTTATATGTAGAGGGGGAAGTAAAACTTTATTTGGATCTACTAAACTGGATTTGATAACATTATTTTTTCCAATTTCTAAACTTTTTTAGGCAGGGCTTATTCTGGCACTGGGTGGGGGGAAGTTTTATGACAAGAACTGAATTGCAGCGTTCCATACTACCGACTGAATTCATTTAAGACAATGTTTTATAATAAATGTAGGCAGAATACATTTATTAATTTAAAGAATATGAAAAAAAAAGACATTCATAAATACACGGTTTGCAGAAAAACGTAATGTGATATGCAAAATCGGGAGTCATTTTCTTGTTCAGAAGCCAAAAATCTATAAGTATCACATAGATTCATTGAAAAAGCTTTTTCATAGCAGAGCTGTGCTATCGTAGGCAATGGCTATGTTCACGAATGCTGCATCTAACCGATAAGTATCTAATCACTAGATGCGGGCACCGAGGCATATCTATTGATACCTGGGAGAGCCGGACCCATTGATGTGTGTGTATATATATATATATATATATATATATATATACACACATAATTTGCAATACACTCCTCCTAGAGGTACTATACTCGCAGGGGTTCGGTTTACCTGAATGTGGTAGGTGAAGAGATATGCTTATTCTTCTAAGATCTTTGCTTTTGTCTCTTACCTTTATATACTCTTCCTTACTTTATATCAATGACAGAGAGGCAAGGCCCCCTATTTTCTGTGTTTGTGTCCTTCTCTCTATTTAGAGAAACCCAATACAAGCTAACTACTGCTTTGTTTGCATTTCACTTCTCAATCTGACTTGATATCATACATTCTATTCACAGGTTACACATACTAAACATAATGGATGTAAAGAAGTTCTCTTTATTTTTCAGGAACACTTTACTGGCAAACTTTCATGAAGGAGCTTTCCATTGGATTACTTTAACAGTTAAACTGGTAAATGATTTTAAATTCATACCAAGCAATTTGTCCCCTTATTTACAATACACAATATGGGTTCACTACTTTGCAGAACTGAACAAAATTATATGTATATGGTTTTTCTTAAGAACTCCCTTGCAAGAATTGTATTTACTATATCTAACTCTAAAATACTGGTACAAACAAACACAAGAATGCAACCTAGATAATAATGGTACACATTTCTAGCTTCAACATTAATAACTAATAATTGTATACTGCAGTATAAACTCTCAGCTACAAGTACATATTTGTCATCTAGAGTCTCTATGTAGGTTATAACCTCATTGGTGCACATATATTCATCGGGTTATGGTAGCAGTTCCTGAATAGGTACTTGGCTGACTTAAAATTGTAGCTTTTCTTCAATTAAGATGGGGTTTAAGGAGTTGTTGTTGCTGGTTTGGAGCTCACACTTTGGGTTCATGGACCATAAGACGCTATGTGCTGTGCAGTATAATTTAGCAACAGTTAAATAAGTTATTACAATCTCTTTATATGAGGTACTAAAGATTATTCTATGGAGGGGAGCAATTATACATCCTGTCTGGTGATATATAATCTGAATTATAATAGTCTGATAGTTGTAGTCTATAAATCCCCAGCTTTATGTATATACCAGTTATGCATAGGACCTTTCCTTCCTGTAGGTGTAAATGCTTAGGCCATATTACAGAGTTGGGCTCTGGTTTAATCTCTTTTCCTGCCTGGGATAAAATGTCTCTGTCTTTCTGATGACAATTACTGAGATGCCATTTGCTACTGAATCTGTCTATGTTAGTAGTCTCTGGCAGGGATGAATGTACAGTAGTTGTGACTTGTATTTGGGCACTTCTGTGCTACTATTACTCTCCTGCACTACTCTGCTCAGGCTTCTGGGAGGGTACTTAAGTTTTTTCCACCTCTCACTTAAATTAGATGTTCTCTCTGCTGCACTGCTGATACTCTATGTCCCAATACCTTCCCCCTGTTCCTCCTCAGGTAGCAGGATCAGCCCTCTCACAGTGTCGCTCTGCTCTCCAGGTCAGTTACCTCAGCTCTCCCTGACTAACTGCCATTCTTCAACCGTTACTGACCTTACCACCTGACACTGGTCACGTGACAAGCTTTTGACTTCTTCAGCAGCTGCAGAGGCTGCTGGGAATTGTGGTCTGCCCAGTGTCAGATGTAATAACTCATATAGGGCTCTATTTACTACAATCCGCATTTGTAATGCAGATTGTAGTGTGATATTACGGACTGAATTCGCATTGCGAATTCTGGCAACATCACAGGGATTTATTACAAATCCCTTGCAGGGACAGAGCTTGCGATAAAGCTCTGTCCCTGCGAATCCCCTCCGCACACTAGTCACGGTATCTTCACTGCTTCTACCCCCGGCGCTAAGCCCTGCCCCCATCACTAAGCCCCACCCCCCACGATTGCAGACCCCCCGCAACCCTCCCCCTCCCTTAATTACACTTATCCGGATTGATCCTGGCCTCAGGTGATGTCTTCCATGTCCTCCGGTCAGGTGATATCCCATACTGCACTGGGACCCGATCACCTGATGACCGGGCCGCAGTGCAGCATGGGAGACCAGCTGACTGGAGGGGAGACATCACCGGAGCCCCAACCACCAGCCCATGGAGTCAGGTAATTTTTTTTTTGCTATTTTTTTTTTGCAGTGATTAGCTTGCGGTCTGTTTAGACCACACAGCTGATCACTGGGGCCGGCTCTGCTCTGCCTTTTAGAGCAGAGCAGGTGTCCGGTAACTGGGGGAGACCCTGGATAACGCCACCTCCAGGTGGCATTATTATCACAGGGCCTCCCTAGGTATTTTTTTCACAATTTATTTTTAGTAACTACCAGGCAGATCACATTTGCCATTACAATTATGGGAAATGCGATCTGATTTCTAAAAATAAGTGATACTTAAGGGTTGGAGTAGAATTTTACGAATTCTACTCCAATTGCCCTATAGTAACCGTAGGTGAAACTAAAATAATGTGAAAAGGGTGTCAAAACACCCTTTTTCACTTTATTTTAGTTAAAATAATGTTAATAAATAGAGCCCATACTAGTCAATAATATAACAGGTGGTATATGCTTCATATAAGCAAAGAGTTGAAGTAGGTTGAAGTTGTCAAAGGTAGGTGGTAGCTATGCCCTCCATAGTGCTATCTATACCCCCCCATGCAGACTACACCCCCACAGTATTGGCCCCCTCATCACTAGTCAGACCCCGTCGTGTTGGTAACACCTCCAATGGCAACACACAATAGGCCCTTCTTAAATGTCAGCTCCAGGCCCATGTGGATCTTAATCTAGTACTGCCTGGGGTTAGGGGGACACTACCCAGCAAGGTGCTGCCAGCGTGCAACTAGCAGATCTGGCGGATCGGACGACATATTGTCCACATCGGCCAGCGTGTACCCGCTATATCACTGAAGATAGCGCACACCAGCAGAATCGTCAGCGGGGGCTATGCTATGGAATGCAGCACGGCCCCCACCATCGCTCTTTCGCTCCCGACACCAGCAAGTTTTTTCACTTTCCATGTTGAGGCAGAGGGGCGAGCCCCGAGCGGGCTCTTGCTTCTGGCATCAAGCACCAGGCCCTTCACCCGGCCGGCGCGCGACCCGCTTTGGGCACAGTGGCAGGTGGGGAGTTTGACTGGGGCTGTACACCTGTCAAACCGTAACGCAGGTGTCCTAAGGCGAGCTCAGGGAGGATAGAAACCTCCCGTGGAGCAGAAGGGCTTTCTACTATATGAAACACAATCAAAATAACTATGCAAATATAACATTGGAGCAAAATTTTATGCCTAATCTCTCTTTAATTGCCTTCTTGTATATGTAAGCTCATAACATCCCACCTCATTTACTTGACCACCTACTCCTAATGATGACACAAATAATTTGTCTTATCTTGTGATACAAATTTAAAATTGACCAGGATAACTCCATTCATCTAACATTTGTGCGAAATCCAGATTTCCAAAGGGGGAGGCTATTTCTTCCTTCACATATGGGAAAGAGATTAGTTAAACTCAATTACCTACTGTATTCTCATGTAAATGACTTTTACAATACTCTGACACAATAGAAAATGTACTTTCATTGGCCTATCTGGATGCACCAAAAACTATGTTAGCTCAGGGCACAAATTAATTCCATATGCAGATTGGGGTTAATCCTTTGGATGCCTTCATTGTAAGGGCACCTCATAAGCATAGGACTAAGGACCTGATTCAGACCTGCTCGCTAGGATGCAATCGCTCGTTGTTGGCCGATATTTGCATCTTGCGCATGCGTATGCATCACATTGCACATGCATGGACCACTGCGACAGATCAGGAAGCGCTCGCTCAGCATAGACAGCCCAGTTGAATGAGTGACAGGAGAGGCCGTTTGTGGGTGGTAACAGGGGCAGGCCACTAGAAATGGGGGAGTGGAAGTACGAACGTGTGCCTGAGTGTCTCAATGCCATTTCATAGGCGTGCATAATTAACAGGCAGCGTCATCACCTGGTTGGATTTCACACTGAAGGGATCACAGTGCTTGCGGCCAGGTATATAGACAACCTCAAGCACTGCGATCACATCGCAGCGCTTGAGGTACCAATGTACCAATGTTTTCATGCACTTCCTGGAGATGACGTGCACAAGTGGGCGTCTAATGAATGGCGGATGGGCATCTGCATACACAAAGTGATCGCTCGCCAAGACATAGTGGGTGTGTTAATGCCTTGCCGTGTGATCGCCTGCCTTGTTGGGCGTGTGCTGAATTTGCATACACTGGGAGTGAGCGATCGCATCTAGCGAGCACCTCTGAATCAGGTCCATTTTCATTATATGTTTTGCAGGTCTCTTTAGGTCACTTAGGCCCTGATTCAGACCCACTCGCAAGCGGCTGTCCGCTCGCAAGTGGGTCGATGTTGTGCACTGCGCATGCGCACGACAGCGGGCGCTCCGTCGTGCGCATGCGCCAGACGCGACGAGCGAAGGACTTTCCTTTGCTCGTTGTGTCTGATCAAAGGGGGCGTGCTGTCGATGTTGATTGACAGCACGCCTCCTTTGGTGGGCGTGCCGGGGGCGTGCCTCCCTGACGGAGGCGTTCCCAAGGGAACGCCTACCGTCAGAAGCCGGCCCACTGACATCACTAGTGATGTCAGTGGGAGTGATTTTGGCTCTGATAGAGCCAAAATCACTCCGGGCCTTGCGGTTGAAAACCTCAACCGCAGGCTCCGGCTCACAGTGGATATGGTCGCGATGGTCAAGACCATCGCGACCATCAAACTGCACGCTCGTATAGGCTGTGGGTGGTGACCCACAGCTATACGAGCGTCCAGGAGGACGCTCCATAATTATGGAGGGCGGCCCTCATTCAGAGCGTGCGCTCTGCTCAGAGCGTACGGCTCTGAATGAGGGCCTTAATTCTTATGACAGGCATTGCCCAATGGCTAGAACACGTCTCTTCTCTGGCAATGGAAAATATTCTCAAAATGATATCTGACTATGACCACGTTCTGCTAGGTTCATGGAAACGTTACATAATATTTTCACTGAGCCTAAATTTCACCACTTAGGGGATTGTTGATAGGAATGTTGAATAGCTCTACATGCTCCAAATATAATGAAACCCCATCTGCTTTATTCCACTGCTTTTGTGCCTGCCCGATGCTCCAATGCTGTTGGGTGTTTGTCTGAAGATTTACATCTGACCATCTAGTCCAGTGTTGGCTAACCTTGACACTCCAGCTGTTGTGGAACTATATAACCCAGCATGCCCTGCCACAGTTTTAGCATGCCCTAATAGCAAAACTGTAGCAGTGCATGCTGGGTTATGTAGTTCTATAACAGCTGGAGTGTCAAGGTTAGCCAACACTGATCTAGTCAATTATGTCTTCCTTACCCCAGAATGGGCAAAGTTTGCAATTTGAAATTAGAGCCACTAGAGGTAATAAGACTTTATCATTAGATATCTCTGTGGCTGCACGTAAGCGAATTCAACTATAGACTCAAAATCCCCCCATCCCTCGACCTATTTAAGGAAAAGTTTTTCTTTATATTTCATATTGATTGGTTGGAGGTATCTCTCAAATAGGAGACTTGCACAAAGAAATTTTCAGATGTTTCAGAGAGTTTGATAGATTCTGTCTCTTGCTACTCTAAGGAACTCATGCAGCAATAATATCTAGGAGACCCATCAATATCTATTTGAGCTTCAAAACAGACTAAAAGCTTACTGTACATTTTTGCTGATTCCCACACCCCACGATAAGTGGAAGGGGTGGCAATGGCTCTGTCCCTTAAACTCACACAGTGGACTCTATTTTCCTCGATATGTTGTGTCATAACTTTATTCTGCTATGATTTTCACCACCATATGAGTTTTGGAACTTTTTCAAGTTTGTGTTTCACAAGTTTCTATATTTTTTGTGATGCTCTGTTTGCTATCAATTATACCCCATGTCGTTTCATATTTGTATTTATATCTTATTTTTTGTTTCTTTACTTCATGTCTGCCCTTTCTCTTTGACTCGTATGTTTATTTCTAAGTATAGAAAACTATAAGTACTAAGGGCCTGATTCAGACCCGGACGCTATGCTGCGCTCGCATTGAGCGATTTTATGCAATCTGCGCATGTGTGTGAGTCGCAATGCGTGTGCGTGAACCAGTCATTGCGATGGGAAAGTGCTCACTCGTAGCCCGCAGTCGGGGCGCTATTTTGAGTGACAGATAGTGCTGTTTGTGGGTGGTAACAGGGGAAGGTGCTTGTAAACGGGGGTGTGGATGTGCGAACGCAGGCGTGCCTGACCGTCAGAACGGTGTTTAATGGGTGTGCATAATTAGCAAAGTAGCGTCATTACACACGTGACTGGGTTGTATTTTAGCCTGAACTGCTCGCAATGCTGTGGTGGGAAAAGGCTACCACAAGCGCTGCGAGCAGCTCCGATGGCGCTCGATGTTCCCGATTAATCCTACAACTGCCGGAGATGATGTGTGCTGCGAGTGGCAAAGGGGCGTCTTTATACAGGTGCGAGCGCATAGTGAGGCCACTCGCTATTACTTAGTGGGCGGCTTTACGCGACGCAGTGCGAGGACATGATTTAAATAGTTGGCCCCTTTTAGCCAGCGAGCGGCTGCAAATAGCATCCGGGTCTGAATCAGGCCCTATGTTTGCATAGGGTGTGGTATAAAGAATTGACAGTAAGAAGGTTTAGGTCAACACCAGTTGGTTAATAGCCAATAGGTTAACATGGACAAAATGTCGGCAAGTACAGAAGGTCAATGGACAAAAGGTGGCTAGATTCAAATGGTTGACACCCATATGGTTGACACAAAAAAGTCAACATATGTTTTATCTTGTATTTTAACCCTAATCTTAACCTTTCTCCTACTGCCTAACCATTCCCCTCCCCATGGTGCCTAACCCTAACCCTCCCCTTAGTACCTGGCTCCCAAACCCGACGAACAAAATAACTCTAGTGTGTATGCGTGTGTACACGTCAGGGCCGGACTGGCCATCGGGCAGTTCTGGCAAATGCCAGAAGGGCCGATGGCCAAATGGGCCGGTCCGGTCAGTGGCGCCGCGCAGCCTTCCCCTCCAGCTCAATTCCCTGTATCTCCTTCTCCAGCGGCCCGCCCCTCCTGTCACTCACCGTGATACAGCCTGTGTGACGTCCCGACGGCTCCTTTTGCGGTCCGGTGTTTGAAACGTCATGCTGTCACTCAGAGGCGGGCTGGGCCGGGGGGCAGGGTCCGCCGGATGTCTGCAGCTGCACGCTGCATCACATACCCCGCGGCTGGGAGACAGAGAGAAGATGCTCCCTGACCGCTCCATTTATGTTATTCTATACAGTCAGAGCGGCGGGGAGCATCTTCTCTCTGTCTCCCAGCCGCCTGTCACATACTTGTGCAGCCGCAGCGTTCGTCTGTTTGGCAGAACGCTGATTGGTGGATGGCTATAGTCCCATCCACCAATCACAGTGGTGGGATGTCTCCCCTCACTGATTGGTGGATAGATGGAGCTATCCACCAATCAGAATTCAGAAGGCTGCAGGAGGACTAGACACGGAGAGGGAGTCGGGACTGATTGCAGCAGGGTAAGTAATATGGTGATGGTTCACAGTCCTATAGTTGGGTCGCCTCATAGATCTGGGCACTATTTACAATGAGAGAGGGAGAACATATTTGGACCATAACTTTTAATAAAAAGGGCAGGCAGATTTGGGTAAGCTGTTTAATAAAGGGGGTATTTGTGTTATTATTTTTAATTATGGAGCTGGTTGCTTGTGTGTGTATGGGGGGTTTTAATAATTGATGTGTGTGTTTGTATACAGTATGTGTGTGTTCATGTATGTGTGTGTGTGTTAAATCTGTGGTTTGATTTTTTTCATGAGGGAGGAGGGGGATTATCCAATTTGAGGTACAGCTTTTAATCAGGTGTGTGTGGGGGGGTTATATCTAGGGTAGGAATTTTAATAATGGAAGTTTGGGTCAGTGAAATCTGAGGTCTGATTTATTTTAAACAATAAACCCCCAAATCTGACCACCTCTTCTCGCTCCCCCGTCAGATCTGATATAAAATGTTTAAAGAGCGAGGAGAGGCGGTCAGATTTGGGGGTTTAATTGCTAAGTCTGGGGTACTAAACCCAGCACTTTTGATTGCGTTAATGGCCAAATTTTAAAAGGGCAATGCTATTATTAGCCGTATTTTTCTAGCCATGCCTTCTAGATAAAGCATTGCCCTTTTAAATTTGAGGCATTAACATGATCAGAAGCGCTGAGTGTTAGAACCCGACACTTAGTAAATCAACCCCTTGGGTCTGATTTTAAATGTGTTTATTGTATAGACAATAGAATAGTAACTGCTTTGTCATTTTGGCTGGTAGGTTTTGTATTTGTTTATAGGTTTTTGACATAAAATTGTTTTGATATTTAAATTGTTACTTAAACCATTACACTTATTTTTTCATCACAGTGCGCTGGTAGAAAAGCTGGGGCCAAATGCTTGTATTGTCCCCCAGGTTGAAAGTTGCCAGCCAGCCCCTGCTGTCACTGCCACTGAGGAGCCACGAAGAGAAGCTGGGGCCAGTAGTGGGCAGGATCCGAGAAGACTTAGAAGGTGAGTGGGGGCGGCAGAGACTGAGCGATAAGGAACAAGTGGGAGTTGCTACTATACATACAGGGAGGGGGAGAGGGGGGGAGGAGACACAGGACATGGAGCTGCTGCTATAGGGAAAAGGGGATCATCTACTGGGAGAGGAGACACAGGACAGGGAGCTGCTGCTATAGGAAAGGGGGATCATCTGGTGGGAAAGGAGACACAGAACAGGGAGCTGGGGGGAGGGGGTCATCTGTTGGGAGAGGTGACAGGGCCTGATTCAGAGCCGATCGTAAGTGGGCGCTCTGAGCGATGTTTGCACAACTGCACATGCGTATGGGTCGTAATGCGCATGCGCAAAACAGTCAATGCAGTCGGAAATCGTGCGCTCGCAAAACAGCGAGGGGCTGCTAATTTGATTGGCAGAATGTACCATTTGTGGGTGGTAACAGGGGAAGGTGCTTGAAAACGGGGGAGTGGAGATCCGAACGCAGGCGTGCCTAACGGTAAAAAGGGCGTTTAATGGGAGTGCATAATTAGTAAAGGAGCGTCATCGACCACGTCACTTGGTTGTCTTTTAGCCTGAACTGCTCGCAGTGATAGCGGGGGAAAAATCCTACCACAAGCACTGCGATCAGTTCAGATGCCTTTCGATGTTCCCGATTAATTTAATAAATACCGGATATGACGTGTGATGCAAACGGCAAAAGGGCGTCTTTACAAAATAGCGAGTGCATTTTTTGGGCGCTCGCTCAGACATAGAGGCATCAACACACCGCAAAGAGCGAGCGCTCAATTTAAATATCCGGCCCCTTTTTTAGAATGAGCTTCCGCTAATAGCGTTCGGCTCTGAATCAGGCCCACAGGATGGAGCTGCTGCTATAGGGACGGGGGGGATCATCTGCTGGGAGATGTTGACACAGGACAGGAACTGCTGCTATAGGGATGGGGGGGGCCATCTTGTAGGAGAGGAGACACAGGACAGGAGCTGCTGCTATAGGGATGGGGGGGGGCATCTTGTAGGAGAGGAGACACAGGACAGGAGCTGCTGCTATAGGGATGGGGAGGGCCACCTTGTAGGAGAGGAGACACAGGACAGGAGCTGCTGCTATAGGGATGGGGGGGCCATCTTGTAGGAGAGGAGACACAGGACAGGAGCTGCTGCTATAGGGATGGGGGGGCATCTTGTAGGAGAGGAGACACAGGACAGGAGCTGCTGCTATAGGGATGGGGGATCATCTGCTGGGAGATGTTGACACAGGACAGGAGCTGCTGCTATAGGGATGGGGGTGATCATCTGCTGGGAGATGTTGACACAGGACAGGAGCTGCTGCTATAGGGATGGGGGGGCCAATTTGTAGGAGAGGAGACACAGGACAGGAGCTGCTGCTATAGGGATGGGGGGTGGCATCTTGTAGGAGAGGAGACACAGGACAGGAGCTGCTGCTATAGGGATGGGGGGGGCCATCTTGTAGGAGAGGAGCCACAGGACAGGAGCTGCTGCTATAGGGATGGGGGGGCCATCTTGTAGGAGAAGAGACATAGGACAGGAGCTGCTGCTATATGGATGGGGGGGCCATCTTGTAGGAGAGGAGACACAGGACTGGGATCTGCTGTTATAAGGACAGGGTTAGGTCTAGAACGAGATGCTTCACAGGACGTTTGACGTCACAACCATGTGACCGGCGACCAAAAGGGAGGGGCAAGGTTTAGAACAGGTGCCAAAAGTGTTTGCTCGCCACACTTCGGGAACGGTTTAAATTTCCTCTCCATAGCCACTAGTATAGTAACACTGGTAGCTGTCCGGCCTTGTCATAACGGTCACGTGGTTGTGACATCAGAGGTCCTTTATTCAAGTTGGATTCAGCAACAACCAACAGGGGAGAGGGTATAATCTGGTGGGAGAGGATGGGGGGGCCATCTTGTAGGAGAGGAGACACAGGACAGGAGCTGCTGCTATAGGGATGGGGGGGCCATCTTGTAGGAGAGGAGAGACAGGACAGGAGCTGCTGCTATAGGGATGGGGGGTCCATCTTGTAGGAGAGGAGACACAGGACAGGAGCTGCTGCTATAGGGATGGGGGGCATCTTGTAGGAGAGGAGACACAGGACAGGAGCTGCTGCTATAGGGATGGGGGGGTCCATCTTGTAGGAGAGGAGACAGGACAGGAGCTGCTGCTAGAGGGATGGGGGGGCCATCTTGTAGGAGAGGAGACACAGGGCTGGGAGCTCCTGCTATAGGGATGGGGGGGATCATCTACTGGGAGACCTTGACACAGGACAGGAGCTGCTGCTATAGGGATGGGGGGGCCATCTTGTAGGAGAGGGGACACAGGACAGGAGCTGCTGCTATAGGGATGGGGGGGCATCTTGTAGGAGAGGAGACACAGGACAGGAGCTGCTGCTATAGGGATGGGGGGGTCCATCTTGTAGGAGAGGAGACACAGGACAGGAGCTGCTGCTATAGGAATGGGGGGGCCATCTTGTAGGAGAGGAGAGACAGGACTGGGAGCTCCTGCTATAGGGATGGGGGGATCATCTACTGGGAGACGTTGACACAGGACAGGAGCTGCTGCTATAGGGATGGGAGGGGCATCTTGTAGGAGAGGAGACACAAGACAGGAGCTGCCGCTATAGGGATGGGGTGGCCATCGTGTAGGAGAGGAGACACAGGACACGAGCTGCTGCTATAGGGATGGGGGGGCCATCTTGTAGGAGAGGAAACACAGGACAGGAGCTGCTGCTATAGGGATGGGGGGGCCATCTTGTAGGAGAGGAGACATAGGACAGGAGCTGCTGCTATAGGGATGGGGGGGCCATCTTGTAGGAGAGGAGACACAGGACTGGGAGCTGCTGTTATAAGGACAGGGTTAGGTCTAGAACGAGATGCTTCACAGGACGTTTGACGTCACAACCACGTGACCGGCGACCAAAAGGGAGGGGCAAGGTTTAGAACAGGTGCCAAAAGTGTTTGCTCGCCACACTTCGGGAACGGTTTAAATTTCCTCTCCATAGCCACTAGTATAGTAACACTGGTAGCTGTCCGGCCTTGTCATAACGGTCACGTGGTTGTGACATCAGAGGTCCTTTATTCAAGTCGGATTCAGCAACAACCAACGGGGGAGGGGGTATAATCTGGTGGGAGAGGAGACAGAAGGCAGGGAGCTGCTGCCATAGTGGTGGGGTGGTTGGAATATGGTGGTAGAGGAGACACATAGACAAGGAACTGCTACTAGAGGGATGGGGGGGGTTGAAGCTGCTGGTCGGAGAGGAGACATATGCACACTTCATGTGTATTAAATGTTTTAAGGGGCATTACTGTGTGGCATAATGTGTTTTAAGGGCCATTACTGTGTGGCATAATGTGTTTTAAAATGCATAATGTGTGGAGACCTGACCATCGAAACCGGTTACACTCCCTCCCCAGGCAGAGGACACAGATCTGGTTTCCAGTGAACAGTGAGGGGTGTTTCAACCTGGCACAGCTCTAGCCCGCACTGTCAGTGTCTGTGCACTTGTCTGGAGTCCCTGCTTTTCGACCCCCCCGGTCAACCTCGTATTCCACCTTGATCACCCCAGGCAACGGACGCTTCACTGCGGCATCACAAGGACTAACAGCATCAAAAGGGGCGAGTAGCGGGACACCGCTCCGGCTCCACATTTACAGAAGCTGACACGACAGGCTGCATAGCTTCACAGGAAAGAGGAGTTCAGAGCGCATTTACTACTCTTTACTTTTTGTACATATACAGTAGGGAGGGCACCCTTCTTTGTAGATGCAGCACACCCCGCCTATTACATCAATCCCATGTGCGCAGTGTTATTACTCATTGTTTTCCATAATGTGTTTTAAGGGGCATTCCTGTGTGTGGCATAATGTGTTTTAAGGAGTACTACTGTGTGGCATAATGTGTTTTAAGGGGCATTCCTGTGTGTGGCATATAACGTTTTTAAGGAGTACTACTGTGTGGCATAACGTGAAAGGGCTCTGTGTGGCGTAATGTGAATAAGGGACACTACTGTGTGGTGTAATTTCAATTTGGCGGTACTATTGAGTGGTCATGTCCCTTCCCGGCGAGACCAAACCTGTATTTTTCGGCGTGCACTCTCCCTGCTTCAGATATGGATGGCGGCACCAATGTTCTTTATGTACACAG
The DNA here is from genome assembly GCA_031769625.1 of Taudactylus pleione. Taxonomy (NCBI): domain Eukaryota; kingdom Metazoa; phylum Chordata; class Amphibia; order Anura; family Myobatrachidae; genus Taudactylus; species Taudactylus pleione. The sequence continues at coordinate 3,616,828 of JAUIMM010000024.1, read as the reverse complement.
GGCACCAAAATGTGTAGTTACGGCTTTGGTGGCACAGATGTGTCATCCTCTGTATTCAGCACCCCTGACACTATCTAATCTTATACAATTGCTAAGCTGGGGCTTGGTCAATTGGGAAAATGCCTTCCCTGATCCTTGTGTGTAACCTACACCAAATGAAGTGCCGGCTTTACCTAACAGTACCAAATGTCTGACTATGGCACATGTTTGAATCCCCTGCAGAATGTCTCCTGTGGTGTGTATTTTAATACAGAGAATAATGTATACTTGTACAACCCTCCCTTAGGTGCCTAAGCCTAACCTCCCCGCTAAGTGCCTAACCTTAATCCCCCCTTTAAGTGCCTAAACCTAACCCCCCCTCCTCGCTGCCTAAACCTAAGTCCCACTGGGGGGTGCTTAACCCTAACCTCTTCCCGGGGGTGCCTAACCCTAACCCCCCCTTCCCCTAGCCTAAACCTAACCCTCCCAGGGGGTGCCAAACCCTAAGTCCCCCCGGGAGCCCTAAATCTAACCCTACCCCCCCTGCGGCTGTCCGCGCCCGGCTTACCTACATTCGGTATGCCAGGCGTCGGTCTTCCGGCGTCTGGTTAATGACAGGCGTCGAGTTATCGACGCCTGTCATTAGTACCACGCCGGGATTAGAGAGTCTGGAAGCCGGCGGTCGGCATATAGACCGCCGGCATTCAAACTACATCCCATGTCAGGAGCCAGGTGTTTACGTGAGGTGGGCCTGTGTGCTTCAAATGCCATGACCTATTTTTAGTCCCAGTCCGGCCCTGGTACACGTGGTAGGGAATATAGATTGTAAATTCCACTGGGGCAGGGATTTATGTGAATGGCCAAATACTGTATTCTCTGTAAAGTGTGTGCTATATAAATAACTGGCAATGAATGAATAAATAAATAATAAAAGTAACTTAGACTGAAGAAAGCAAAGCATTATTGTAAAAATAAAATTAGCCACTGGAAGAGACAATTATTTGGGAATAGACATATACACATGCAGGGCAACAGAAGCTACTCTGATTGTCTGTTCACTTTTAGGTCTGCAGAGAATATAAGGTCATCCCCTGCTATTGGCAGCCACTGGACAAGAGCAGACTGGACATCTTCCTAACCAAACAGAAAAACAGGCTACTGCCATTAATAAACATATGACAGTATGTTGATGGAAGGAGTAGTCAGATTGCTAGTATGTGGGGAGCCAGCAATATATAACCTCTCTAAAAGCAGAGCAGACTATGCTACATTTTTAATATTTGTATTTATTTGCCTTTCTATGCTTCCACTGGGATTTGAGAAAGGAGGGTGCAGTATCATTCTTTATTTGTGATCAGGGTTATATACTAGGAAGATGCCATAGTGTCCTAGGGGCCTATTTTACAATGTGCCAATTTTCTGAGATTTTTTTCTAAGATTTAAAGGCAAAACCAGGTTGCTCTAAATCTTGCTGCAAAATAGCTGAAAACATTCTACTGCACAAGAAAGTGGACAACACATACTAAAGTATTATAGCACTTAATTTCCAATACCTTGGCAATATTTCTACTTGATCTATGGGTACTGTTACAGTAAACCCAAAGAAAAATGGTGGGAAAAATAAATCAACTTGAACAACAAAAAAATGAATAAGGGCCTGATTCAGACCTGGACATAGTCCCGATTCAGTCATAATTGACTGATGTTTTTTGTCTCTGCGCAAGCGCTGGAGCCGCGGTGCATATGTGCCATGAGGTATGTGGTTAAAACACAGACAGAGGGGATTCTGGCAGTCAGAATGCCGACGCCAGCATCCTGACACCTGTCAGAATCCCAGCGCCGGCATCCCAACCGGTGGTTTCCCGAAGGTAAGTACCAGGGTTGGGTGTAATAGGTATGCGGCCAGCAGTTCAAATCCCAACGGCGGAAGCCCGGCAGAGGTGAAGATCCCGATCGCTAATTAGGTAAGTATAACTAACCCTATTTTCCCCCCTAACCCTAACTCTCCCTTAGGGGTGCCTAACCCTAACCCCCCCTTCCCCGCAGCCTAACCCTAAGTCTCTCGGGGGGGGTACCTAACCCTATCCCCCCCTTCCCCTAGCTTAGACCTAACCCTCCCGGGGGGGGGGCCTAACTCTAAGTCCTCCCGGGAGCCCTAAAACCTAACATTCCCCCCCAATGGCTGTCCACGTCCGGCACCCGGCTTACCTTCGTTTGGTATGACGGGGGCATCGGGCTCCCGGCGTAGGTCTAATGACTGGCATCTGGATTATGATGCCTATCATTAGTACCTTGCCGGGATTTGACAGTCAGGAAGCTGGCAGTTGGTATGAAGACCGTCGGCTTCCTGACTACATCCCCAGGGGTTAGGGGGAGGGTTAGCATTAGGAGTTAGGGTTAGGCAATAAGGAGGGAGGGTTAGGTTTAGGATGCGGGAAGAGGTAGGTTAGATTTAGGCACTAAGGTTGAGGTTAGGGATAGGCACCGGGGAGAGAGGGTTAGGGTGGGAAGGGTTACTTACCATACTGACCAACAGTCGGTATTCTAACCCTGACGGGATGCCGGTGTCAGAATTCTGACCACCGGGGTCCCAAACTCCGGCATCCTGTGCCAATCCCGTGCCACAATGGTGCTGTGGCTCTGGTCGCAGTGTGAAGTTAGCTGTAGCCTGATTCACAGGCTGCAGGCATTTGGGGGCAGAGACGGGGGGTGGCTTTGAAAACTGATGCGCATCGCCAACATTTTCAGGGCATGACAATGACAGCAACTGAGACCCCGTACTCTGAATCTCTGGCCCCTGCAGCTTATGTGTGACGGTCGTTATGATTGCTCAGATGCCTGATGGTCAGCCAGATGGTTGGAGAAACGATGCTGCATCTTCATGCGCAGGCAGCAGATCTGAGAAGCCGGCAGGTGGTGTTTTGTTACAAAAGACGCTCCTGCAGCATTAGCATAAATTCTCAGATCCGCTCCAGCAGCGACCTGGACTGCATCAGGCTCAAAGCACGGTTTGCAGTTTATGGTGTATGTTGTTGAATAATGTGGTACATTTACTTAGGCTTACTCAATTGCATATCAAGGGTGACACTATTCTTGGAAATGGAGATATGTTGCTAGCAGTGATGTGCAGTGAGATCAATGGCTAGGGAGGCTCACATGGAGATGGGTCTGAGTGCTGGGAGCCTATCTCACCCCCTACTCACTGTAACTCTCCCCTCACAACACTAAGCTTCAGTGTCCATTGATTCTCCTACCAGCATCCCTGTGTCTACTCTTGCTGCTGCTGCTGACTGAGCTCCAATCTCTAAACACTGCAGTGCATTTCCTGGTCACATGACATTCTCCTGCCTGCATCACTGTGTATTCTCTTGCTGCTGCTGACTGAGCTCAAATATCTAAAGCACTTCCTGGTCACATGACACCCAGGCAGTCTTCTCATTCCATCTATACTGACTGAGAGCTGCCGCCGGAGGTTGAGGTAATAATATGTTTAAAAATGGGGCAGACTAGATGGGCCAACTGGTTCTTATCTGCCATCAAATTCTATGTTTCTATGGTGTGTCTGTGATTCTCCTTCCCCGGCGCTGTCTCTGCTCCGGACCAGCCAGGTAAGTTTTTTTTTTTTGCTGGGGGGAACTCGGACTGCTGCGAGGGGGGGGGGCAGACTTCCGTGTAGGAGGGATAGGACTGCCATGGGGGGAGGACTACCATTCATGACTTTCAGTTGATGTCAGCAATATTTTTACTTGGCTGGCTGCATTTGTGTGAAAGGTGTGTGTGTACATCTGTGTCAGTGTGTGTATATCTGTGTCAGTGTGTCTGTGTGTGTCTGTCAGTTTGTGTTGTGTTTCTGTGTCAGTGTGTGTGTCTATCAGTGTAGGTGTGTATCTGTGTCAGTGTGTGTCAAAGTGTGTGTCAGTGTGTCTGTGTGTGTATCTGTGTCAGTATGTATCTATGATGGTGTTCAGAGAGATGACATGGGGGGAGGCAATGGTGTGGCTGAGAGATGACACAGAGGGGGGAGGCAATGGTGTGGCTGAGATATGACGCAGAGGGAGGTGATGGTGTGCTGAGAGAAGACTCATTGGGAGGAGGTGATGGTGTTGCTGAGAGATGACACAGGGGGGAGGCGATAGTGTGGCTGAGAGACGACACAGGGGGGAGGTGATAGTGTGGCTGAGAGACGACGCAGGGAGAGAGGGGATGATGTGCTGAGAGATGATGCAGGGGGATGGCGATGGTGTGCTGAGAGATGACGCAGGGGGGTAGGTGGTGGTGTGGCTGAGAGATGATGCAGGGTGGAGGGGATGGTGTGCTGAGAGACGACGCAGGGGGCTAGGTGGTGGTGTGGCTGAGAAACGATGCAGGGTGGAGGGGATGGTGTGGCTGAGAGATGATGCAGGAAGGGAGGTGATGGTGTGCTGAGAGACAATGCAAGGGGGAGATTGTGTGGCTGAGAGATGAATGGGGAAGGAAGTAACACAGGGCGAAGGAGTCTGGTTGAACCACTGTTGTATGATGATGACCTTGTTAATATTCTTACAGAAACAGGCATCTTCCGGATAATGTGACCTACAGCACATGAATATTGAATACCGACTGATGACGCTGTAGTTCAAGGGAAGATACATCTCTTCAGAGGTCCCACATTGTGAAAAACCACAATGGGGGGCGCGCCATTTTTCAACTTGCCCTGGGCTCCAAAAACCCTAGTTAAGCCACTGCCCTTGCTGCAGCATTTCCTTCCTGATGTGATGTGATGGATGTCTTCTACAGTAGGCGACAGTGCCCAATCCGCAGATCATGCGTGGTGACCTAGTGCTCTCCTGACCATGACACTGATGTTATCCCTATATCATGGTCTTCACAGCCACCAGATTTGAACACAATAGAGCATTTTTTATGGCTATTAAGAGAGTATTTTTTGCCATCACAAAGTGTCAGTTCAGTGAGTTTCTTAACATTAGTAGATTTGGTGCCACAACTCATTCAGGCTAGACCAGAGGCCAAATACCCTATTAAAAACATTATGTTACTGTAACATTTTCTTTTTTTTAAAGACAATTGTATAATCTCACATGAACACAGGTCTTACATCACATATAGTGACAGAAAAAGGGGATTTTTTTTCATGGAGCAAAACAAGAAAAGAGGAAACTCTTATTGGAGACAGACTTGTAGATGGCAATATGTCAGGCAATATGTTATATTTATAGTATGTGAATTTCTTAAAATTAGGAGTTTATTTCATTTTAGAAAATATAGATGGGAATGAGATTCCCAAAGGTGAAAGTACCAGAGATTCTCCTCACACAGAAGTATAAACAGACACCACATATATTTGTGTAGAAAAAGATAGACAATTGTATAAAAAGGGGTGCTTGAAAATATAACCTAGCATAGGACAATATGTAAGGATATGTTATCATGTATGACTGATTACTGTTGTAAAAGGCAAGTTGTCAGGTAACCAGGATATCTGTATTAAACAAAAGGTGCTAGGGGTTGTTAGAGATGGGCGCACATGCACAAAATCAATACATTAAAACTTGACTTTTATTATTCACATTTTTCCATCTTTATACACTAATCTATATGTATGTTTATCAATTTAATTAATTAATTTTTTACCTCTAATTTTCACTGTACCATTCCCAGTGAATGGAATTTTTAGTATAATAACTAATAAAAGTCAAGTTTTAATGTATTGATTTTGTGCATGTGCGCCCATCTCTAGTGGTGCATACACACGGTCAGATTTTTCTTCAGATCTAAACGATAACGATTAAAAAAATCGTTCATATCTGAAGGAAAATCTGACATATCTGTCAGATGAACGATGCGCATTCCCGATGGTCAGATAACGATATCTGACATCTGATGTGTTTGCAGTCAGACTTGGACGATTCCATTCATTTTAATGCAGTCAAAAATCGTTCAATTGTTCAAATCTTTGGTAAAATCGTTCAAATCATTCAATCGTTCATCTGACAGATCTGACAAATATGACCGTGTGTATGCTCCATAACAATCCCTAGCCTCTTTTGTTTAATATAGTCTAACTTGGTTGGAATAGGGCTGCACCCGCATAAATTGAACATTATTGGTTGCTAAGTAATATGGGGCCTCATATATGAACGTAACTCGTTATCTATTGGAGTATGCATATACTCTCTTTCTCTAGAACCAGGATATCTGGAAAGGAAAGGTTTAATACGGCCGGAGAGTAAGTGGACACAATGATAGTGTATCACACAATACGCTGACGTTTATTAGAATCACAGGGGGCAATTCAATTGTTTTTTAAGGCGTGATAATTAATGAGCGCCCGGAGTTGCAATTCAATTTTCTGGACCCAGTGGTAATAGGGTAGCTGGGTTCAAAGCTGTACATCTTTTGATGGTGATATATAATAGTCAGTGGTGTCATGAGGGGGTGCGGGGCGCACCCGGGTGTCACCCTCGGAGGGATTGATACCAAAATGCCAGCTCCTCTGCAGTTACAGGAGCAGAGTGCTGCATTCTCCTGCAGCACCCCACTCCTGTCATAGAAGAGGAGCAGACATTGCAGACTCCCCAGAGTGATGTTATCGGGATCCCCGGAGGGGCACGACCTGTTATTTAGGTCATGCCCCATTTTCAGCTGGCAGCACCTCTGGCATGTGTGGAGGGTGTCCAGAGGGGTGCACCGAGTGTCACCAGACCCGGTGATGTCTCTGTTAATGGTGTGAGTAATGCTACTTCATACTTTGTGGGGGAGATTCAATTGTTCTGCTGGCGGCTTTTTTTTTTTAGACGCCCGACAGAGTAATTCTATTGTTGCTCTGTCAGGCCGCAATAGCTGCCGGCGCCGGCATTTCTGCATGCACTCAGGGGTGCGCGAGCAGAAATGTGACTGAAACGCCCTGGTTAGGGCGCACTTATCACAGATAGCGCGCCCTAACCAGAAATTAAGATGGGTTTAGCCGTTTTAGATGAAACCGGTCTTTTAGTTGGCAAAGAGGGCAATAATTAATGAGCGCCCAGAACATTTGAATAGCAAACTGGGGGCTCATTAATTAGCACGTCCAAACAAACGATTGAATCGCCCCCTGTGAGTCTGGCAGCTGAGAGGTATCTGGTTTGGGCCTGATTGAGTATTTCAGTGACTGCATGTGGTACTTGTATTGTAAGTGGGTACCCAAAGAAATTATCTGCTACTTTGTCTAACAATAAGCAGGGGAGTATTTATAATGGGTGCAGGGTGTGCAGTGCACACGGACCCCTGGGTCCAGGAGGTGCCCACACTGCACACCCTGCACCCATATTATACTTACCTCTCCGGAGTCCCACGTCGGCGCTGGTGTCTGTGCTGTTAAACCAGCTGACCTGTGACCGATGACCTGCACATGAGCTATAGATTCTTGGCACACTCTAGTGCCCAGAGGGATATAAGTGCTGCACTGTCCGTGCACCGCTCAGTGCGCTGCCGGCTGCCAGACGGACAGGAGGTGGCCCATGATGGAGAATGCACATGGGCCCCCTCTTCTCTAGAAATGCCCCTGACAGCAAGTACAGCTGCAGGAGCAACAGCACCAGGGTGCTCCTCTTATTACAGGATCCTAGGGGTATTCTCTATTGTTCCTGTTGTCTGTGGTTATAACACAGACAGGCTGAGGGGTAGATTTAGTACGTCTTTCTACTCTCTCTGTGATTTTCTTCTTGGATCTAGGCCATTAAGAAGAGTACTTTTAAAAATTTGTATCTCTCTGGGCACTACCAACCTAAACCCCTGATCTGTATGTCTGTGGCGTTAATACTTAATAGTCATAGCAGGCTTGTACTGATTCACCTTTCTCCTGCCTGTGTTCTTTATTTCCAGGAGCATTTTCTGCTATTCTATTGCAGAATATTCTGCATCTATCTAGCCATTGTGTTGGACTGTTTTTTGTTGTGCAGCTTCTCAGGATGCTAGCACATTGTCTACTTGTATATTAGAAATCTTCCTTGCTGTAGATACACATGCAGCTGCTTGTATAACGTCATCTAAATCAATCTATGTGGCGCTATAGACAGTATTTAATCTAAGTATCTATAGACTGCCATTAGATCATTCCTAATGTCAGGGACATCCTTAACTATTGATACAAGTTAAGTTTTGGTACATGGTTTAAACCATGTGGTATCCCGTACTTGATTCTGTCCTTCACGTCTGTTTTGAACTATCATAGACTCTGTTTTCAGGTTCAAGGAGCACATCTTATCCTACAAGTCATCTAGTTCTAGTTACATCTCACATTTCAATCTGCTTGCCGTTTCAAGCCACTGAATCACTTGTTTTGCAGATCTTTATCCTGTATGTACTTCCTGTGTCCCCTTTTCATATCCTGTAACTTATCTGGATCTACCTTTTAAATAATTTCTCAATTCCCTTCAGAACCCAATCGCCATGTGCCATGTGCATTACATCTATGGCAGTCTGTGGGTTCTTATCAGAGGGATGACTATCAGTGTTCCCCATATTCAAAAGACTATCTCAGAATCTAGGGTCTAATAGGTCAGAGGACACTATACTATGTGGTCATCTATTGGAATTGTGTACCATTGTTTCCCACCATTTCTCTATGTCAGTGACCAGAGGCAGAAAGTGGCAACAGAGTGAAATGTAAATAGTTGATCCTTCTTCATAAGGATCCCTTGGATCTACTTTTGGATCTTTACTGTGTAGGATGATTGGCCCACCTTCCCACCCGATACTGAGGCAAAATCACAATGCAGACACACTGACTGCATCTCATAGGGTAATCTCATTAAACAATCTGGTGCCAACAATTAACTCTAGATGTGGTGTTCTCTAACCAAATTTTAAATGATGGATCTGCACAAAATAGTCTAATTTGGTGAGGTGAAATGAGAAAAATATATATAAAAAAGAATATAAATAAAATTCTGAAAATTGGCATGTGCATATGTAATCATCCCCTTTGCTATGAAGCCCCTCCAAACTTCTGGTGCAACCAATTACCTTCAGAAGTCACATAATTAGTGAAATGAAGTCCATAGTGATAAAAATAAGAAGACACGATTTGAGTTTGCTAAAATGCATGTGGGCGACTCCCCACATGTATGGAGGAAGGAACTCTGGTCAGATGAGACTAAAATTTTACTTTTCGGCCACCAAGGAAAATGCTATGTCTGGTGCAAACCCAACACATCCCATCACCCCAAGAACACCATCCCCACAGTGAAACTTGGTGGTGGCAGTTGTGAGGATGTTTTTCAGCAGCAGGGACTGGGAAACTGATTGAGTCGAGGGAAAGATGGATAGTGCTAAATACAGGGATATACTTGAGCAAAACCTGTTTCAGTCTGCCTGTGATTTGAGACTGGGACGGAGGTTCACCTTCCAGCAGGACAATAACCCGAAGCATACTACTAAAGCAACACTCGAGTGGTTTAAGGGGAAACATTTAAATGTGTGTCAAAGCCAAGATCCATTAGAGAATCTGTGGTCAGACTTGAAGATTGCTGTTTACAAGTGGAAACCATCCAACATGAAGGAGCTGGAGCAGTTTTGCCTTAAGGAATGGGCAAAAATCCCAGGGGCAAGATGTAGCAAGCTCAAAGAGACTTATCCAAAGCGACTTGCAGCTGTAATTGCCGCAAAAGGTGGCCCGACAAAATACTGACTTTAGGGGGGTGAATAGTTATGCACGCTGAAGTTTTCTGTTATGTTGTCCTAAATGTTGTTTGATTCACAATATAAAAAAAAACACAACTTCACAGTTGTAGGCATGTTCTGTGAATGAAATGATGCACACCTTCAATATATTTTTGCAAGGCACTATATATATATATATATATATATATATATATATAAAACCACTGACACCCCATCCCATTATAATCTAATACTTAAACAAACATTGTGGATTTAAGACATTATTCCTTACCCTAGGCACCTCATACCAACAGGGAACTGCAGGAAACCTTTTCAGAGTCAATGGGCGGCTTTGTACACCGTCACTTGATTCAACTGGCACAGGCAGTCTATCCATTCCAACATTTGTTTATACATCTCCTCTACTTCCCATGATAGGCACATAGAAGGCTTTATCAACAGGTGTACATTTCTGTCTTCAGCATTCAATTTGAACTAACATTATTTGGTTAACTCTTAACTCTGGGCCTGATTCACTAAGGAATGCAACTGCGAATGCAATAGTGATTACGCACGCAGTTCAACTGCGATAGTATGCTAATTCATTGTGATCGCACTGCCATACACAGCACTACATAAGGACGCCCACCTTACCTTACACATCCGTAATGTTTAGCAAGACTGAAAACCATTGGTACAATCGACTACCATCGCAGCCTCATGCACACTTGCACAAGCTCTGACCTTACTCAGAAATTGGCAACTTCCTCCCACGCTATGAGACCTCAGGCTGCGTAGGCCATCGCAGTGGATAACTAATGCATGCCCCGGCATGAAACGGCATTGAAATGCACTGGCACACCTGCGTTCACCCGACCCCCCATTCACCACCCACAAATGGCACTTCCTGTCATTCACTCTGCAATGGGTCTGTGTAGTCACTGTGATCACAGTCCTGACTGCAATGGCTAATTCACACACTGCAGTGCATGCGCAGTACGCAACAATCGGCCGATTGCATGCGTAATCGCAGGTGCGTACGGTAGTGCATCAGGCCCTCTATCCGTAGTGAGGCAAAAATATTAATAATGGTATTCTTAATTCATAAATAAATAAATATCACAGCTTGCACATATATGGGAAAAATGAAATAATGTTAAATTCACAGTTCAGGATTTGTAATGATAAAAAAATTCCCTGAAGGGCACTGTGTGAAAATATCAATAGTAAAAGAGACCTTAATGTGTTATCTTTTATATGGGACTTCTGTGTGGTTTAAGGCTCTGGGACTAATAACAGTAGTGACAATACCCGTCCCAATTATCATTAGCTTATAATGCTGCCCATACACCTACCCGACCAGCATAAGATCCGATTCCGATTCATATACGATTTCCCTCCGATTCCCTGGCAGTCCCGGCAGCGTGTTTTTTGTTTTTCTTTAGCACAGGATCTGTCGTAAGATCGATCCTGTGTCTCACAAGCTCATAAAAAAACAGTCATTGAAATGACTTGAATTGCTGCACGATGGATCGCATGAACAAAATAAATGGCAGGATTGCACACGATACGATGGAACATATGTGCTGCATATCTGATCATACGATCCGATTAGAGAAGCTGCAGGAGCACGTATCGGGTCGTATCTTACTAAAAGAATACTCGATTTTCACAAGATCCACTTATGACTCATTGAAAATTGGGCAATCGGCCTGAAATCGTGCAGGTGTATGGGCACCTTAATAGTATTACAGCTAAATGTATCATGAAACCTGAACTGAAATTGACACAAACCTATGAGATGTTAACTTACTCATAATACCTCCATTTCTGAATAAAATAACTACTTCTGGAAGATTTGTACCTTTGTCGGATCATTCACTCTCACTTTTACCACTACTGGACCTAACGGAGAGACAGGGGCATATCTATAATGGGTGCAGGGTGTGCGGTGCACATGGGCCCCTGGGTCCGGTGGGGGCCACACCGCATACCCTGCACCCATATAGTCTTATACTTACCTCTCTATAGTGCTGCTATAGAGAGGTAAATATAAAAATCACTGGTGGCGGACATTTTCCCGGTGACTTACGCATATGCAGTACTGCTGTCCCTGGTAAAATAGCGCAGGTGCCATTTTCCCAGTGGCACTAAACCAGAATCTACTGCTAGTACTGCACCGGAGAGAAGAGGGGGCCCATGTGCAGACTCATTGCGGCCCCCTCCTCTCTCTGGTGGTCCTGTGGCTTAGCACTGGCAGTAGATTCTCTCTTCAAATGCCCCTGCAGGGAGACAGATATCAGGAACATTGGTATTCAATATAAAGAGGATTTTGGATTTTCCTTACAAGTGGCAGCAACATGGACTAGATTACCTCTGTTTTAAGGAGTGGCACAGACCTTACCTTCTACCAAAAGTTACAGCTATATCAAGTGGGTCTGTGCCAGTAGCATATGCAAAAAGGGGGGGAGGGCTGGGCTGCACATCCTGATTTAAACATAATAAGATGTGCTACCATGCTGAGACCTGTAGTTCTAATACAGAAAAGAGGGAGGGATGCATATGCACACTGTAAGCACTAAGAATACTAAATATCAATTATATATAATAAACTATCAATTAACATGGTTTTCTATTGAGGTTCTTAGTGCATGTTTGGCCAAAGATGTTTGCCCACCTACCACGTCCCGGTGACCTCATCAGGTAGGTCCCTAACATCCCTAATACTTACAAATTGTATAAATTTATCTAGAACTTACCTATAATAGTGCCCATTACCAGGGGCGTAACTAGAACTTTGTGGGCCCCATAGCAAAATTGTTAAGGGGCCCCCAACTCAGGTCTCAACCAGAGGGCCCTAAGGTGTTAAATTATAATTATATATAACATTCCCAAGGGTGTGAGTGCAAGACCTTAGGGTCAGTGTGGTGCACGATGCTGCAGACCGGATCGCTAATAGAGATCCGATCTGTGGTGGGGGAGAACTCTTAGAGAGGCGGGCCCAGGGGTACTTACTCCCCAGGGCCCCTCCCCTTAGGCAACACCAGGGCCGGCAACAGAAATCTTGGGGCCCGTTACAAGGATATCTATGGGGCCCCCCCACTACACAACCCACACATCCCTCCCAATACATGTCTCACCAAATAAAAGACACTGTAATTGTGCTATCAATCTCTATCTACAGTATACAGCAGTAAAAAAAGGTCCGGCAGTCAGCTTGCAAATGAGAAGAAATGCAGATATACTAGGGGTGTGCACCTGCCACTTTTCGTGTTTTGGTTTTGGATCTGGATCTTTCTTTGTGTTTTGGATCTGGATTGGTTTTGCCAAAACCACCCTTCCGTGTTTTGGGTCTGTATTTTTTTTTTTAAAAAGCATAAAAACAGCTAAAATCACAGAATTTGTGGGTTTTTCTGCTCCTATGCTATTATTAACCTCAATAACCTTAATTTCCACTCATTTCCAGTCTATTCTGAACACCTCACAATAGTGTTTTTATGTCCAAAAGGTTACACCGAGGTAGCTGGATGACTATGCTAAGCGATACGAGTGGGCGGCACAAACACGTGGCCCATCTAGGAGTGGCACTGCAGTGGCAGACAGGATGGCAGTTTGAAAAACTAGGCACCAAACAGTACATAATGCAAAGAAAAAAAAAGAGGTGCAAGATGGAATTGTCCTTGGGCCCTCCCATCCACCCTTATGTTGTATAAACAGGACATGCATACTTTAACAAACCAATCATTTCAGCGCCAGGGTCTGCTACATGACTGTGGCTGAAATAATTGGTTCGTTTGGGCCCCCACAAAACAAGCTGGCAATTAATCTGTCCCTGCACAAACTGGCTCTACGGAGGCAAGATGTCGTCCTCATCCTCATCCACCGATTCCTCACCCTCTTCAGTGTTGTGTACATCCTCATCCTCACAGAGTATTAACTCGTCCCCGCTGGAATCCACCACCACAGGTCTCTCTGTACGTTCTGGAGGCTGGTCTCCCTGGAAGAGTTGCTAATTCATTTTTATGAACATCATCTTCTCCACATTTTCTGGAAGCAACCTCCTACGCCTTTCGCTGACAAGTCTCCCGGCTGCACTAAACACTCTTTCGGAGTACACACTGGAGGGGGGGGTAACTCAGGTAAAATAGAGCCAGTTTGTACAGGGGCCTCCAAATTGCCTCTTTTTCCTGCCAGTACAGGTACGTGCTATCTGACATGCCTACTTGGATGCTGTCACTGATGTAATCCTCCACCATTCTGTCAATGGTGACAGTATCATATGCAGTGACAGTAGACATGTCAGAAATTGTTGCCAGGTCCTTCAGTCCGGACCAGATGTCCAAACTTGGTCCTGCCTGCCCTGCATCACTGCCAGCGGGTTGCTTAGGATACCTAAGTTTTTTCCTGGCAGCCCCAGTTGAGGGAGAAAATGAAGAAGGAGCTGTTGACGTGTCACGTTCCGCTTCAACTGACAGTGTTTTCACCAGCAGGTCTTTGCACCTCTGCAGGCTTGTGTCGGCCGGAAAGAGAGACACCACATAGGCTTTAAACCTAGGATCAAGCACGGTGGCCAAAATGTAGTGGTCTGATTTCAACAGATTGACCACCCTGGAATCCTGGCAAAGCGAATGAAGGGCTTCATCCACAAGTCCCACACGCCGAGCGGAATCGCTCCGTCTTAGCTCCTCCTTCACTTTCTCCAGCTGCTTCTGCAAAAGCCTGATGAGGGGAATGACCTGACTCAAGCTGGCAGTGTCTGAACTGACTTCACGTGTGGCAAGTTCGAAGGGCTGGAGAACCTTGCACAACACGGAAATCATTCTCCACTGTGCTTGAGTCAGGTGCATACCCCCTCCTTTGCCTATGTCATAGGTGGATGTATAGGCTTGAATGGCCTTTTGCTGCTCCTCCATCCTCTGAAGCATATAGAGGGTTGAGTTCCACCGCGTCACAACCTCTTGCTTCAGGTGATGGTGGGGCAGGTTCAAGAGTGTTTGCTGTCGCTCCAGTCTTCGGCACGCAGTCGCTGAATGGTGAAAGTGGCCAGAAATTTTTTTGGGCCACCCAAAGCGTCTCCTGCACGCCCCTGTCGCTTTTCAGAAAATTCTGCACCACCAAATTTATTATGAGCAAAACATGGGATGTGCTGGAATTTACCCAGATGTAATGCCCGCACAATATTGGTGGCATTGTCAGATATCACAAATCCCTAGGAGAGTCTAAGTGGGGTAAGCCACTGGGCGATGATTTCCCTCAGTTTCTCAAAGAGGTTGTCGGCGGTGTGCCTCTTACTGAAACCAGCGTAGCCTGCCTTGGAACGAGCTGGTGTTTCTGAGATGCTGCTACTGGTGACGCTGCTGCTGTTGCTGCGTAAGGTGATACATCTACCCAGTGGACTGTCACAGTCATATAGTCCTTAGTCTGCCCTGTTCCACTTGTCCACATGTCCGTGGTTAGGTGGACATTGGGTACAACCGCATTTTTCAGGACACTAAGGACACTTTTTCTGACGTTTCTGTACTGTCTCGGTATCGCCTGCCTAGTGAAGTGGAATCTAGACGGGATTTGGAACCGGGGACACACTACCTCCATCAATTGTCTAAATCCCACTGCACTAATGGCAGATACCGGACGCACGTCTAACACCAACATAGCAGTCAAGGCCTCAGTTATACATTTTGCTTCAGGATGACTGCTGTCGTACTTCACCCTCCTCGCTAAGGACTGTTGGAGGGTAAATTGTTTAGTAAAAGTAGTGGTGTTCCTACTTCCTCTCTGGGATGATGAACGACTCCCAGCAGCAGCAGCAGCGGCAGCAGGAGGCATAGCAATGCAGGATCCTCCGGAAGAATCCCGGATAGGAGAGTCAGTCATGCCAGTGACATGGCCTGCAGGACTACTTCCGATCCTGACTAAGGAGGAAATTGACGAGGAGGGAGTTGACGGTGTGGTTTGCAGGCGCTTGGATACAACAGGACAATGGGATTTAGGTGTCCCTAGACTGCTTACGGTCTTAGCCAAAGTTTCTGAACTTGACAGTAACTTTTTATGAACGCGCTGCAGGTGCCGTATAAGGGAGGATGTTCCTAGGTGGTTAACGTCCCTACCCCTACTTATTTCACCTTTACATATGGTACATATGGCAAGACGGTTGTTGTCCGGATTTGGATAGAAATATTGCCAGACCGAAGAGGTGGAATGTTTGGTCTTCTGCCCAGGCATGACCTTGATGGGCTTTTTCATCCCACGGACAACAACTGTCTCCCCCAGAGCCTGATTTAAATAAACCTCATCACCATCAGAATCCTCCTCGCCAACTTCCTCCTCAGTGCCAGCTACACCAGTATCCTCATCCTGTTGTACTTCAACAGTGACATCTTCAATTTGCATATCAGCAAGTGGACTGTGGGTGCTCCATTCAGCACTTGCAGAGGGCGTGCAAATGGTGGAAAGAGCCACCTCTTCCCGTCCAGTGCTGGGAAGGTCAGGCATCGCAACCACCACCACACCTAAGTGTGGTGGCGGTGCGATGCCTGACCTTCCCAGCATTGGACTCTCCTTGGGGATTTGTGATATCTTCTTAGAATGCATAGAACACACAGTTCTTTGCTGTGCTTTTGCCAGCTTAACTCGTTTGATTTTTGTAGCGGGAGGAGGCCTTCCGTCGTCATGTGAAGCTGAACCACTAGTCATGAACATAGGGAAAGACCTTAGCCGTTCCTTACCACTCCGTGTCGTAAATGGCATATCGGCAAGTTTACGTTTCTCCTCAGATGATTTAAATGGGTTTTTTTAAGGTCATTTTCCTGAACTTTGTCATTTGGGATTTTATATGCCCTCTACTATAACAGTGGGCATCGGCCTTGGCAGACAACGTTGATGGCATTTTATCGTCTATGTCATGACTAGTGGCAGCAACTTCAGCACTAGGAGGAAGTGGTTCTTGATCTTTCCCTATTTTATTTTTATCGGAGAAAGTTTGGTCCTCCATTTATGTTATATTGATATATACGTGCGGCTAAGGCGCACACAAACACAGAAAATAATTTTTTATTTTGTTTGGAGTGCCCTATGGGGGTTACAGCACCCTTTAGCGGTCAAGTCAGCTGGCCCTTTACCTATGGGACACAGGCGCACGCTTGGCGCTGCTCCTTTGTTGATGCACGTGCGGCCACAGTGCACACAATTCACAAACACAGAAAAAAAAATGTATTTTGTTTGGAGTGCCCTTTGGTGGTTACAGCACCCTTTAACGGACAAGCCAGCCTGCCCTTTATTTATGGGACACAGGTGCACGCTTGGCACTACTTTGTTGATGCACGTGCGGCTACTGCGCACACAATTCACAAACACAGAAAATATTTTTTTATTTTGTTTGGAGTGTACTTTGGGGGTTACAGCACCCTTTAATGGACAAGCCAGCCGGCCTTTTACTTATGGGACACAGGCGCACGCTTGGCGCTGCTCCTTTGTTGATGCACGTGCAGCCACAGTGCACACAATCACAAACACAGAAAAAAAAATGTATTTTGTTTGGAATGCCCTTTGGTGGTTACAGCACCCTTTAACGGACAAGCCAGCCTGCCCTTTATTTATGGGACACAGGCGCACGCTTGGCACTACTTTGTTGATGCACGTGCGGCTACTGCGCACACAATTCACAAACACAGAAATTATTTTTTTATTTTGTTTGGAGTGTACTTTGGGGGTTACAGCACCCTTTAACGGAAAAGCCAGCCAGCCCTTTACTAATGGGACACAGGCGCACGCTTGGCGCTGCTCCTTTGTTGATGCACGTGCAGCCACAGTGCACACAATTCACAAACACAGAAAAAATATATATTTTTTTGCACTTGGGGGGAGCACCCCTGATGGACAGAGCACAGGCGCCGATGCGGGGACCTTATATAGGATCCAAAACCCGCGAGACCCGGAAGGCGGGATGATGACGTTTTGCCTCGATTTCAGATCCAAGTCAGGCGGGAAAAGTCGAGCCTGACTCGGATCGGCCTCGGATCGGGGGGCTCGGATTTCAGAAATCCGAACCCGCTCACCCCTAACATATACAGATAGATAGATACATGCAGATATACATATGTACATACACACAAACATATATATACATACATATATATATATACACACATACATATATATATATATATACACACACCTACATATGTGTATATATATATATACAGTATATATACATATACACACATATATATATATTTCATATTGACAAATTTTTCTTAAAATTTAGGAGCCAGGATGAAAGTGTATGACCCATACACCCCATAGTTGCCTTTCAGTAGCTCTTCCCGGGAGAAGCCCGGGTAAGAGAAGCAGCAGGGGGGTGATGGGGGTGGGGCCTGATGATTCGCGTCATTAAGCCCCGCCCCCTCACGGTAAAATTGCAGCGATTGGTTAGAATTTACATAGGGGGTGGGGCCAAATAAAGTGATTCATGTAGAATCACGTCCTAAGCCCCGCCCCATACACTGAGACCCGCCATCGCCGCCGGAATTCTCCTCACTCTGCCCACTTCACTAGGAAGTGGGCAGAATGCGGGAGAAATGCCTACCCTTCCAGGGGTGCGGGGGGTTACCCGAAAAATCGGGGGCCTCCCGCGAAAACCGGGAGGGTAGGCATGTATGATACACCCCCACCCTACCACGCCCGCATTACTGAACACTAAACTTCCACCCAGGCAACCAACCCCCAGGGCCACATTACTAACAGGGTACCCCGGGTCTAGGCAAACTACCCTTCCACAGCAGCGAACCCCGGTCAAACAACCCCTTCCCTCTCCCCAGCGGCCTCATTACTAAGCAGCTAACCCCTCTCCCTGGGCACTTACCCCTACAATTATCCGGTGGACAGACAGTGAGGACTGGAGGTGAGGAGCACATGTGCGCTGGGCAGCCTGTGTGACTAGCAGCGGTCGTTTCCGCTTAATGGCCTCCCCACTCCTCAATGGATGGATGTTGCAGTGGCAGGCCAGGAACACAGGGAGGTCCGGCGCAGCTGCGTCATGCGCAGTGACATCATGACGCACTATGCACAGTGCCACGGCCACTTAGAACGGGGGTGAACACATAATTACTTGCCAGACTGGAGGCCGGCAGGGCAGTAATTTTAATTATTTAATATCAGCCGCGACCCGCAGCTGCTGTTTGTGCCCCTAAGCCCTTGGGGCCCCTCAGATTCACGGGGCCCGGAACAGGTATACCCCCCTGTCGCCGGGCCTGGGCAACACTGCAACAGGGACCAGCATGCTGTCCACTCGCCCCATTAATACGGCTCTGGGTGCAGTGGGTTGTTTGCTGGGCCGGCGGGCCCCTAAGCCACCGGGCCCCATAGTAACCGCACCCCCTGCACCCTCTATAGTTATGCCACTGCCCATTACATGTGTGTACTGCAATGCACAGGACCCATACTAATTAAAATCACCTGGGGCAGGTAGGAGGAGTGCTAGCCCAGGAGAAGGGATCTCACCTTCAAGTGTACCTTAAAAACACACATACAGTACATCGGAAAAAGGGGGGGGCTGGGCTGCACATCCTAATTTAAACATAATAAGATGTGCTACCATGCTGAGACCTGTAGTTCTAATGCAGAAAAAGGGGGGGGTGCAGATGCACACTCTAAGCACTAAGAATACTAAATATCAAAATATATATAATAAACTATCAATTAACAAGGTTTTCTATTGAGGTTCTTTGTACATGTTTGCCCACTTACCACGTCCCGGTGACCTCATCAGGTGAGTCCCTAACATCCCTAATACTGACACATTATATAAATTTATCTAGGACTTATCTATAATAGTGCCCATTACATGTGTGTAGGTGGGCAAACATCTTTGGCCAAACATGTACTAAGACCTCAATAGAACACCATGTTAATTGATAGTTTATTATATATATGCTGATATTTAGTATTCTTAGTACTTAGATTATGCATCCCCCCCTTTCTCCCCGGTAGCATATGCTCCAGCTTTATGGTAGACATACATCACATACCTACTTTTTAACCCATGTTAAACCCACTTTAGAATGTACAGGCAAAAATAAATAAATTAGTCGCAGGCTGAGACATGCCCCGAATAAGGTTACGACATGCCTGCGTTTCAGTCCCTCACCCCCGTTGCTGCCCACAAACGTTCCTTGCCTTTCAATCACTTTGCAAATAAATCCTCACGGCGAGTGAAATTAAACTTGACACATGCGCAGACCACCGATAATTGCTCAACTACGTAATGAGCTGCATTACACCCGTATCGAGATTTGGCCCTGTCTCCATAATCCCCATGTGTTTCTACATTTGCATCTATATATAGAATGGAATGGTAATTTTGAGAGACTTATCCCAGAAGCTTTATGGATTTTAGTAGTGTTAAATTAATTTTAGATGCTTTTTACACTAAAATAGAACCCCCACCGCCCTGTGCCACCCACCACCTATTCCCCATGTCTCCTGCTGCTCTCATTCTCTCCCTATCACCCTGCTTGTGTCTATCTATGCATGTCCCTGTCTTTCTTTTACCTGCAATAGCAATTTTCCCATTCAAATCTCCAGTACTCACAGTTAGGCTTCTCACAGAACTTTAACCCAAATTTGAAGGTTTTTCTTTCATATCTCTGATCGAAATAAATAAAACACAGCAAAATGAAAAATTAAATCAAAGTGTTAGAATACATGTAATTGATGAATGTTACCAACAGCAACCTACAATTTGAGCAGGATCTTAGCATAATGGAGAGTAAGATATAATATATAGCTATAAAGGGATCTATTCATTATGTTACGTATCAGGGTCCGAGCTAACCTCTATAATTAACATAATGGATAGACCCCTTTATACCTCGAAAATCAGCTGTCTCGAGGAATCGGTTTCACTGCTTCTTTCGGAGCAGCAAAATTTAGCACTGCCGAGAAGACTCAACAGTGCAAGTGCATTTATGTGACTCTGAGTTCACGCAGGTGCACAAAGCCCTGATGTCCGGCTGAAGGTGCCGGACATGGGCGGATGGATCCCTCTACTGCGAACAGGAGCAAATGCCATCTGTAGATGGTGAATGCTCCCGCAGTCCAGGTCCAAAAATATTGTATTATCGGAGCTTAATGGATTTCTGTCCCCATTCCAGTGTATGACAGTAATGACAGCGGGCCACATTGGAAGTGAAAGGTGATCTGTGATATCTCCTGCTTTACCTTTTTGATGACTGGCCCGGACACAAATTCTACAAAAGCAGATGAAAATGTTAATTTTCACCTGCTTTTGTAGAAATTAAGCGCTGATGAATAGACCCCAAAGTATTCTGTGAATTTATAATGCACACATAGAGGCGCTGACTTGCCACACTGTATCATTCACTCACACAATGCTCAGCTGCACTATGCAGTGGCACAATAGATACAAATTATTTTGCAGTCAAAAGAAAGAGAGGTTTTATGGGGAATCTGTACAAAGTAATGAAAACTATCCATCACCCCAAGCACTTATCTGTAATGCCTGAAAGAAACCACCTGGAGGTACACATCCTTGCCCAAAGATATTCACCTGACCAGTTGTCTGTGCAGGTACTGATAATCGCACCTTCACTGACTCCTTCTCTTTGTGCTCTCTAAATACCAAGCAAAACAGGAAACAGTGATCCAAATGGTACACCACCAACAGCTGAAGTATGTGAGCACACCCTGTCACCTACACTGTCTATGAGACAACTGTGTCCAACACCAGAGGTTCCCAAACGCAGTACTCAAAACATGTTTTAGAAATATCCATGGTTGAGCACAGGTGTTTAAATCAAATTAACTAAGGCACTAATTAAGTCGCCTGTGGTCAAGCATGGATATCCTTAAAACCTGGACTTTTAGGGTGCCTTGATGACCGAGTTTGGGAACGTCTGTCCTATACTAACTTGTCTGTGCAGGCCTCACCACTACCAACAGTGTAGAGCACAATGCAACACAAGATTAACGGGTCTATTCATCATGACATAATTATCACTCGCTGCGAGTTTAAAAAATGTATTGGAGGCTTTCATCATGCCTAACTAACAAAGTATCACTTCCAAAAAGCTGCTCTTTTTGGGGAGCCAGCTTTACGGAAAAGTGATACTTTTCTCCATGTAGCTGAGGTATCCATAAGGATTTCCTCACTGCTGCATGTCTCTCCCCTACTGTGTCTCACCTCCTCCCCAGCGTCCTCCGCATAGGCAAACGCAGGGGGGGTTTCTGGCTGCCTGGAAACCCCCCTCCCCAGCCCACACCATGACCACAATAGAAATAGTAATATAATAGAATGTTCTAGTGCTGCATGTTCTTCTCAGTATCACAAATTAAATAATTAGCACCATCTGTGGATATTTTAATGTGTCAGCCAGTAATAAATACACCTGGATACCAACTAGGAAATGTGGAACCTATGGTTATGTTAAGGTCATTTAGTCATAAGGTAGTCTTTCCGCTTGAGGCCACGTGCCTTATTGTGAGGCCACACACCGTTTTTGACGGCACCTGATTATTTGGAAACCCCCCTTTCAAAATCCTGCGTTTGCCACTGGTCCTCCGGTGTCCCATCCAGCCACAAACCCCCCCTCCCTCCGCGGCCACCATGGGTGTCTGATCCACACTTTTGGTGGCATAAGTACAAGATGAGAGGAGGGATAGGGGTGATAAGTCTAACAGGGTCCCACAGCACTGCTTCTAAGTCACAGACACACTTCAGCCTGTTACCAGGAAGCAGTTTGAGTAGGCCGCTGTCAGACTATTCAGCCCTGAGGAGAGACACTGGTAGCAAAATTTCTACTTCCACCCCCCGGGCCACCCCAGCCTTCCCACGACGGGGTATACATTGTGCTATGGGCCCCCATAGGTCTAGCTATGCCGATGTGTAATGCCCTCTGTTATGCTGCTAAAACAGATCTCAGTGAATATGCATGCACAAGAAATTGGCATTCATACAGTACATGTGAAGGTAATGAAGGTTATATAACTGACATCTTATGATCTAATGATGTTTGTATAGAGTTAATTAGACTTTGGCTTTTGGGAAATGCAAGGAAGACTAAAGACAATTGAATCCAGTTCTTGAAGCTACCTTGAGGGTACATTAGCACAATGCACAATGCACATACAGTAAAGGTGTTAGCAGTAAATTACTGCCATCTGGTAATCACTTTAAGAACCTTTCCCTCAACAACACCACTTTGGGATGGCTGCATAACTAACAAGCTTCTTTAAACTTGTGCAGCCGACACCAAGAAGGAATTAATAATGTCTTCATATTATTTCCTGGTCGACAATTGCATGGCGTCCCCCAAGTCCTGGTGTCTGGGCTTCAGCATAATCAGCTTAATGGTTAAATCAGGCATGGATGGCATTCCAGAATGAGGAACAAACAGAGGTTCCAAGGTATTATTAACAATTAGCTGTTTGAGAGTTTGAAGGGTATCTACAGTAGTGGTTCTCAAACTCAGTCCTCAAGACCCCACACTGTTCACATTTTCCAGGTCATCTAGCAAGTGCACACAAATACATCTAGCACACAAATACATGTGCACACAAATACATCTAGCAGGTGCACAGCTAATTATTTCACTTGTGATTCTGTGAGGAGACTTGTAAAACATGCACTGTTTGTGGTCATGGGGACCGAGTTTGAGAACCTGTGCAGAACCCTTCAAAGAAAATCTGCAGTTGGAGAAATCTCTAAGGTGCAGGTGTGAGAAACGAAAAGAAAAATACATAGAGCGCACGGCTTATAATTAGAGATGTGTGCCTAACCCCGTGTTTTGGTTCTAATTCGTCGGGTTTTGGTTTTGCTAAAATCTCCCTCGTGCTCACTTATAAAAACGACTAAAATCACATAATTTGGGCCTGTTTTTGTTCCTACGGTATTATTAACCTCAATAACATTTTTGACCACCTCACAGCTCACAATATTGTTTTCATCCAGTTTAGGCCAAAAGGTTGCACCGACCTAGCTGGTTAACTAAGCTAAGCAACAGGAGTGGGTGGCACAAACACGTGGCAGTTCAACTTCAAACATGGAACATCTCGGAAACAGAGTGGTATTGGAGTGGTAGACAGGATGGCAGTTTAATATAAACTTTACGATGCTATAGAATGTTTTCATTAATTAAGAACTAGATCAGAGGCCTGAGGGCAGTACAGGGAAATGAAGGTGGGGTAAGCAGTGGAATAGAGATTGATTAATTGATAAATCATTATTTTATTACTGCTATACAAAAAACAAAGCACTAGAAGTGGAAAATGCTATTAAAACAAGCACCCAACATATATGAAAGTGGTGCATTAATTAATTGACTGATTAATTATAAATGATTAATTAAGAAAATTAAATGTAAGACCATAAAAGATTACATTGTTAATAGCCAAGGATTCCCACCCACGAGTTGAAAGAGAACCCAAGAAACGTATTAGTTGCACTGTAGAGCAGCTAACTCAAAATCTTATATTAACAAATATTTGGAGGCTGACCTGCTGGCCATACTACCCCCCCCCCCCACCCCATTGGATAATACACCCCTGTAGTACATTTATGAGGTGCACCAGAGAGTCTGAGTATGAGGTTTAATACATGCAAAAATGTGATTTTGATAAAAGACAAATAAAAAAAAGACTTGCCATCAACTAAGACACATTGTGCAGATATTAAAGTTGTGGCCCTCGACCTACTGATCAATAGTGTTCTTAAACATTGCAGTACCACAGCCTGAATTTTTTAGAACACACAAAAAAAATTTGATTTTGATAAAAGTAAAACAAAAAACTGGCCACCAACTGCAACACACTCGGCTCACACTGGGTGAGATGGAAGAATCGTTGAAGCGGTATCAGTAGATGTTATGTGCGCTGATACTGCTTCTCACCAATGTATGATCGGGGGGCTGCGTGGTAAATGACAGGGGTGCTATGCACCCCTGTCATTATCGGCACTGCTATCTACAGGATAGCTGTATGAGCTCAGCTCCGGCAGGACCTCGTGGTGCGGCTTTACAGTGAAGACTCCTGCTCAGATGTGGATCCTGGCTGCTGCTGGCTCCAGTGTCTGGCTCCGGCTGTGTATGTCTGCTGCCCGTGCTCCTCATTGACTCACCTGCTCTGGCCATCCTGCCTCCGGCTTGTGCGGCTCTTGAAGCATGGGCGAGACCTCGTGGTGGGCTGTGCACTGGAGACCTCCACTGTAGCCTGTCACTTGTGTGAGGATTCTTGTTGCTGCTGACTCAGGCGTGTGGGTCCAGCTGTGAAGGTCCTGCTACCTGCTCTTCTCACTATCCTGTCTGCTCTAGCACTCCTGACTCTGGCTTGTAGCAGCTCTTGTGGCACTGACAGGACCTCGTGGTGTGGATGTGCACTGAAGACCTCCGCTGTAGCCTGTCACCAGTGTGCGGATCCTGGCTGCTGCTGACTCCGGCGTGAGGTTCGGCTGTGAAGGTCCTGCTACCCGCGCTTCTCCCTGTCTTGTCTGCTCCAGCACTCCTGTATCTGACCTTCTCGACTCTTGTGGCACTGGCAGGACCCAGTGGAGCAGCTGTGCACTGGGGACATCGCGTGGTGCCCTGCGCATCCTGTTACCCTGTTGATCCTGGTGTGTGACCCCTGCTGGTGCTTTCCCCTTCGGATTAGCTGCAGCTGGCGCTGTGTATGAACCCCCTCAGCATCTGAGAGATTATTCCAGTGACGCCTGCCTAACAACAGACATCCTGGTGCTAGTCTACCAAGTTGTGAACGGACATCTCACCCTGAATACAGGATGAAGACGGCTAAGACTCCTCACTTGTGGAGTTGAAGGACAGGCACTATTACAGTGAAACCTGGATCATCCTGGGCTGTGGCAGAGGAAGAGATCTATAAACAGGTCAGAGCCTTGCAGTCACTTTGCCGGAGATACTGGTGACTCTGCTGCTACTGCCAGAAGAGGATTTCATCGATATTATTGTTCTCTCAGTCTGTGTGAAGATTCTCTAAAAGCTAGAGTGACCCATCTAATCAGAAATTGCAGATTAACATTACTAAAGGGTTAAGATGGCCATCCGTTATACCATTTTCTGTCAGATATCTGTCCAATCTGGCTGGTTTTAATGAAAACCTGGTAATGTATGGGAGCAAATGACAATCGTCCATTTGCTCACAAACACTGGAATATAGGCACAAATGGTCGTTCAGACAAATTGGTTAAAACACACAACTTTAACCAATTTTAAAAATATTTTTTTTTCCTTTTTTCAGTGTTTAAAACCATATGATGGACTGTCATTTCCTCCCATACATTACCAGATTTTCATGCCAACCAGCCAGAATGGACAGATATCTGACAAAAAATTGTATAGTGGATGGCCAGCTTTAGGGTTAGGGTCAGTGGGCCTGATTCAGAGCCGGACGCTCTGACCAGAGCGCTCGCTCTGAATCAGGGCCCTCCTACCTAACATTGGAGCGGCCTCTTGGACGCTCGCATAGCTGTGGGTTACCACCCACAGCTTATGCGAGCGTCCATGATGATGGTCGCGATGGTCAAGACCATCGCGACCATCGGGCTTGCGACGAGATCCTGCGGTAGGGTCTCGGTGACCGCAAGCCCTGGAGTGATTTTGGCTCTATCAGAGCCAAAATCACTCCCACTGACATCACTAGTGATGTCAGTGGGGCCGGACCCAGACGGTAGGCGTTCCCATGGGAACGCCTCCAACTGGCAGCCACGCCCTGGCACGCCCACCAATGGGGGCGTGCTGTCAATGAACATCGACAGCACGCCCCCTTTGGTGCGAGACCCATAACGACGGCTACCCCGTCGTTATTTGGGTCTCGCGCATGCGCACTAGGGCACAGTCGACCCGCTTGCGAGCGCTCAGCGCTCGCGAGCGGGTCAGAATCAGGCCCAGTGTCTTGTTTTGCTGCAACACTGGGACAGTTCTCAGTGACAACTACCATTTATCTGTCTTGAAACCTTAAATGTACCCAATTACGTTTTGCATAGGGTATTTATAGATAGAAGTTATATGAGCGATGTCTATTTTGCTTGTGTAAAATTAAAACGGATACTGATAGGCTATATATATTTGTGCATTGAAATATAAAACAATATAATTTTGGTATTTCGATACTGCACTACTCGGGCATCCAGCTCTGTTATATGCTACGATCCTTTGCTGCCATCTTGTGGCAGTTTTAGAAGGTTGAGATGTCCTTAAATCCCTCAGTCTGATATCATAAATAACAAATTGAAAAGCAAGAAGATACATATCTGAATATAGGATAATTTATACCATAAACTACCCTGTCCATATTATATATTGTTTAGGAGGATTTGGTGATAACCCAATTTTCCTACAGATCTATTAAGCTGTCTGGGCCCAATTATAAAGATTACTGAAAACTTATTTTGCAAACGAAAATATATACAACAGATACTGCATCCGAGTAAGCTGGTCGGCTGTTTTTGATAGTAAACACTGCCCCGCGGTTCTCACTTAAAAAACCTTATACACTCATTAACTATCTCATTATTCAAAAAATAAATAACTAATAATAAAAAAAGCAATAAATAAATAGAAATGTAACATAATTATGTGTTACCAGGACACAACTCTGGGCTGTGACTATGTGAAATAAACCGTATCACTCCCATCCAGATATCTTAGCTATAAGTAGAGATGACCGGGTTTGGATCTCAGAGATCTGAACCCACCCGAATTTTGAGATCCGGGGCGAGAACTGAACCTGCGTTCGGGTTCCCCCGCCGACCCCGGATCTCAAACCGAGGCAAAACCATAGAGACGAAATCTCGCGGCTCGCGAGCTTTCGTCTCTACGTATATAAGGGACCACACGGCGGCTGCCATTTCACTCCGGCTGTGGAGACTGAACAGGGAGGGTGGGTAGTGTAGGGCTGGGAGAGGTAGTACTTACCTATGCTGGTGCTGTGCTGTGCTGTCTGCTGTGTCCTGGGCTGGTGCACTGCTGATCCATCTGGTGCTGTCACTGCTGTGCTGTTTGCTTTGTCCATCAGGGCTGGTGCTGTTGCTGATCCATCTGGGCTGGTGCTGTGCTGTCTGCTGCGTCCATCTGGGCTGGTGCTGATCCATCTTTTGTCCTTGCTACCAGATCCCTTATAGATTCCACTGCGCTAGAACAGCAATTCCAAGTCTGTACAAGGAAATTAAAAAAAAACCTTATTAATGTCCTCAGAAATGCTGTTGTACCCACTGTCCACTTGACCACTGATATGTGGACAAGTGGGACAGGGCAAACTAAGGATTACATGACTGTGACAGCCCACTGGGTAGGTGTATTGCCTACAACAGCAGCAGCAACATCTACCAAAAGACAGCTGATACAGAGGCAGGCTACTCTTTGTATAACTGGTTTCACTAAGAGGCATACCACTGAGAACCTTTCAGAAAAACTCAGGGAAATCATTGCTAAATGGCTTACCTCACTAGCATTCTCCTAGGGATTTGTGATTTCAGACAATGCCACCAATATTGTGAGAGCATTACATGTGGGCGAATTCCAACACATCCCATGTTTTGCTCACACAATTAATTTGGTGGTGCAACATTTTTTTTAAAATTACAAGAGTGTGCAGGAGATGCTCTTGGTGGCCCGCTAAAATATCCGGACATTTTAGACATTCGGCAACTGCTTGTCGAAGATTGCATGACCAGCAGGTACTGTTAAATTTGCCCTGCCATCAGCTGAAGCAAGAGGCAGTAACTAGGTGGAATTCTACCCTCTATATGCTTCAGCGGTTGGCGGAACAGCAAAAGGCCATCCAGGGCTATACAACAGACTATGACATAGGCCGTGGAGGGGGAATGCACATTACTCAAGTGCAGTGGAGAATAATTTCCGTGTTGTGCAAGGTTCTCAAACCCTTTGAACTTGCCGAACGTGAAGTTAGTTTAGACACTGCCAGCTTGAGTCAGGTCATTCCCCTCATCAGACTTTTGCAAAAACAGCTGGAGAAACTGAAGGAGGAGCTGAAACGGAGCGATTGTGCTAGGTATGTCGGACTGGTGGATCAAGCCCTTGATTCACTTCACCAGGATCCAAGAGTTGTCAATCTATTGAAATCTGAAAAACATATTTTGGTGACCATTCCGGAATCTTGGTTTGAGTCCTACCTTGTGAGGTTTTTCCAACAGACCGAAATCTAAAACTATGCAAAGAGCTGTTGGTAAAAAAATTGTCAGCTGCAACCGCACTGGAAACGCCATCATCTCCTCCTTCAGTTTCTGCAGCTGCCAGGAAAAAACAAAATTTTCCTTACAGAATGCCTGCTGGTCATGAAGATCGTTCACCAAAAAATGACATCTGGTCGGGCCTGAGAGAACTGCCTACTAGTGACATGTCTTCTACCGTGACTATGTGTGATACGGTCTCCATTCACAGAATGGTGGAGGACTATTTCAGAGATAACATCCTAATAGGCATGTCAGACAGTCCCTTTCAGTACTGGCAGGAAAAAGAGGCAATTTGGAGTCCCATACACAAACTGGCTTTGCATTACTTAAGTTGCCCACCCTCCATTGTGTACTCTGAAAGAGTTTTCAGTGCAGCTAGCACCCTTGTCAGTGATCAGCATATGAGGTTACTTCCTCAAAATGTGGAAAAGATGATGTTCATTAAAATGAATTACAAATTCACGAGGAAGACCTCTACTAACAATTACATAAAAAAATTACAGAGGCGCCTATGGTGGATTCCAGCGGGGATGAATTAATATTGTGTGAAGAAGAGTATGTACATACTGATGGGGATGACGAGGATGATGACAACTTGTAATGTAAAGCCAGTTTGTGTATGGGATCATTTTCATTTCCATGTCCAATGCACATTGGCAGCTTGTTTTATGGGGGTCCAAACAAACCAATCATTTCAGCCACAATTGGCAGTCCTTGTTGCTGAAATGATTGGTTTGTTAAAGAGGTGAATGTCCTGTTTTGTATAAAACATAAGGGTGGGTGGGAGGGCCCAAGGACTATTCCATCTGGCACCTTTTTCCTTTCTGTTCTGGTTGGGGCATTGCTGCTTGTCATTTTAAATTAATGTTATGGTTGGTTTAGGAACCAATTTGTTTTTAAATTAACTTATTATCAATTTTACAGCCAGGGGCTGCACCAATTAATTTCTTTTTATTAATTAATTCAGCCAGGGGCTGCACCCAATGAATTGTTTTTTACTTTTTTAATTAAATTATTATTAATTATTCAGCCAGGGCTGCACCAATGAAATGTTTTTTTAATTAATTTATTATCAATTTTACAGCCAGGGGCTGCACCAATGAATTTATTTTTATTATTAATTATTCAGCCGGGGGCTGCACCAATGAATTGTTTTTTTAATTAATTTATCAATTTTACAGCTAGGGGCTGCACCAATGAATTTCTTTTTATTAATTATTCAGCCTGGGGCTGCACCAATGAATTGTTTTTTAAATTATTTATTATCAATTTTACAGCCAGGGGCTGCACCAATTAATTGTTTTTTAATTACTTTAGTATCAATTTTACAGCCAGTGGCTGCACCAACTATTCACTATCAATTCTTCAATCCTCAAGGGTATCCCAACCATCATCTTTGCACAATCCTCAACTCTATTAATAATTATATCAATCAGTTCTGAGCCAGCAAGCTGGATGCAACCTTTTGTCCCTTTAACTAGAAGACAAAATCAATATTGTGAGCTGTGAGGTGGTCAAAATTGACTGGAAACGAGTGGAAATAAATGTTATTGAGGTTATTAATACTGCATGAACAAAAAAAGGTCAATTTTATTTGATTTTAGGAGTTTTTTTAATTTTTTAAGAAAAAAATCCAGATCCAAAACCCAAAAACAAAACATTGAGGTGAGGTTTTGGCAAAACCAGGGGAGATCCAGATCCAAAACCAAAACATGGGGGTTGGCGCACATCCCTAGCTATAAGTAATATTTAAGTGGATAATAATTAGCATTTCTCACACTTTCTGTTTTTAGGGCATGGACAGATTTGTAGACAGAGCTATGCCTCCTAAACATTCTAATTCATCACAAAAATCTAGTAAGGTCAAGGGTTCTTCCCAAAACACGGGACCCTCCTCACCTTCACCTTCTGATTCAGGGTCAGCTGACCTGCCAAATGACAAATCTACCCCTCTTACTGCCAAAGAGATATCAGACTTCATGATGTCTCTGATGGATAAAAGATTTGAGGACCTTCAGATGCGTCTAGAATCTGGACTCATATGCCTCCTGTCTAGTAGCTCTGGAAACCAGAGTGAGTGACGTGGAGAATCACATGCAGGTCTGCGAAACAGGGGTTGACACTCATGATAGACAAATACAACAGTTATAAGAAAAAATTGACGATCTGGAAAATAGATCCAGACAGAACAATTTGCGCTTTGTAGGGATCCCAGAGTCAATTACTAATGTTAACCTGTTATCTTTTCTGACTACTGACCTTCCTAATGCTTTAGGAATAATGGATTACCTTGATGTCCCTCACATAGAAAGAGCGTATAGAGTCAGTATAGAACAGGATGGAGCTAGACGGCGCTCTCGCTCATTACTAGCCAGATACCTAGACTTCAGAACAAGGGATGTGCGCCGACCCCCATGTTTTGTTTTTGGTTTTGGATCTATATCTCCTATATATATCGTGTTTGGACCTGGATCTGGTTTTGCAAAACCACCCTTGCGTGTTTTGGTTTTGGATGTGGATCTTTATTAATAAAATGATAAAAACAGGTAAAACCACATAATTTGGGCCTGTTTTTGTTCCTACAGTTTTAACCTTAATAATATTTATTCCCAGTCATTTGCAGTAAATTTTGACCACCTCACAGCTCACAATATTGATTTTTTTCATCTAGGTTAGGCCTAGGGACAAAATGTTGCATCCAGCTAGCTGGCTGACTCAACTAAGCGACAGCAGTGGGTGGCACTAACATGTGGCCATTTTTAGAAAATGAAAGGGGCATACAGGAGATGCTGAATGTGGCCATTACAATTTCTGGACATTCATAAACAATCAAATTCAAAATGTCAGGCAGCAATGCCCCAAACAGCACATAATGCAGAGAAAAGAGGTGCAAGATGGAATAGTCCTTGGCCTCTCCCACCCATCCTTATGTTGTATATGAAACGTCACAGTTTAACAAACCAATCATTTCAGCGACAGGGACTGCCAATTGTGGCTGAAATTATTGGTTTGTTTGGACCCCAATAAAACAAGCTGCCAATGTACATTGGACATGGAAATGATCCCATACAAAAACTGGCTTTAGTTTACATTACATTTTTGTCCAGAACTGACCAAGGCAGCAGTGATTGATGACACAGGCAGCACTAGGTTGCTGCTGTCTGATAATAAGTGTGACTAACACACAGACACACACAGAAAAAAAATACACTTTTTCATTTGTCCAGAACTTGGGGCTCGGAGCACCCCTGACTGAGGCAGCAGCGATCAACGACACAGGTAGCACTAGGTTGCTGTCTGATGATAATAAGTGCAGCTAACGCACACACAGAAAAAAAAGTACTCTTTTTAGTTGTTTTTTTGCCAAGAATTTGGGGCCCGGAGCACCCCTGACCAAGGCAGCAGCGATTGACGACACAGGCAGCAAGGTTGTTGTCTGATAATAAGTGCGTCTAACGCACACGCACACACAGAAAAAAAATACACTTTTCATTATTTTTATTTTTTTTGTCCAGAACTTGGGGCCTGGAGCACCTCTGACCGAGGCAGCAGCGACTGATGACACAGGCAGCATGCTACCATCCCAGATGGACACAGCACAGCAGCCCAGATGGACACAGCGGACAACACCAGCCCAGATGGACACAGCAGACAGCATCAGCCCAGATGGACACAGCAGACAGCACCAACCCAGATGGACACAGCAGACAGCACCAGCCCAGATGGACACAGCAGATAGCACCAGCCCAGATGGACACAGCAGATAGCACCAGCCCAGATGGACACAGCAGACAGCACCAGCCCAGATGGACACAGCAGACAGCACCAGCCCAGATGGACACAGCAGACAGCACCAGCCCAGATGGACACAGCAAATAGCACCAGCCCAGATGGACACAGCAGACACCACCAGCCCAGATGGACACAGCAGACACCACCAGCCCTACACCACCCACCCTCCCTGTTCACTCTTCACAGTCTGAGTGAAATGGCGCTGACAAGGGCTCCTTATAAAGCAGAGACAAAAGCTCGCGAGCTGCGAGATTTCGTCTCTGAGGGTTTTGCCTTGGTTTTAGATCCAGGGCCAGCGGGGGAACCGAACGCACATTCGGTTCTCTCCCCTGATCCCTAAGTTCGGGTGGGTTCGGATCTCTAAGATCCGATCCCGCTCATCTCTATTCAGAACCAAAGAAAAAATACTGGAATCTTATCACAAAATGAAAGAATTGATAATTGATGGCAATAAGATCTTGATTTGTCAAGATTTCTCAGTAACTCTGACCCAGAAGCGTAAGGCATTCTCGGAAATTTGAACTTAGGGCCTGATTCAGACCCACTCGCGAGCGGCTGGCCGCTCGCAAGTGGGTCGATGGTCTGCGCATGCGCACGACGGAGGGAGCTCCGTCGTGCGCATGCGCGAGACGCGATGAGCGAAGGACTTTCCTTCGCTTGTAGTGTCTGATCAAAGGGGGCGTGCTGTCGATGTTTATTGACAGCAGGCCCCCTTTGGTGGGCGTGCCGGGGGCGTGCCTGCCAGACGGAGGCGTTCCCAAGGGAACGCCTACCGTCAGAAGCCGGCCCCACTGACATCACTAGTGATGTCAGTGGGAGTGATTTTGGCTCTGATAGAGCCAAAATCACTCATGGCCTTGCGGTTGAGAAACACAACCGCAGGCTTCTGCTCGCAGTGGCGATGGTCGCGATGGTCAAGACCATCATCCTGCACGCTCGTATATGCTGTGGGTGGTGACCCACAGCTATACGAGCGTCCAGGAGGACGCTCCATATTTATGGAGGTGGGCCCTGATTCAGAGCGAGCGCTCTGGTCAGAGCATCCGGCTCTAAATCAGGGCCTTATTTCTATAATAAGAATATACGATTCATCCTGCTCTACTCTGCCAAATTAAGAGTCATGGAGAATGGTAATCCACTCTATTTTATTGACCCAGAGAAAGTGAAATTTCACTTTAATCCCCCAGGATCTCCACCTAGATCCCCTTGAAGCTGACTTTGCTTAATTATAAATACTAAAATAAATTTTGAGAATTATATTTTCTGGACGAGGAGTTGTCTATTTCTTGTTTTGATGACCCCCCCTAAAGGGGTTTTATCCCGCTATATTACTTATTGTATTTTGTTGTTGTTGAACCAGTTCGGTGCACAACTGTAAAAATAGATGGTGCCCACCGTAATTTTGGAAGTTGAAGAAAAATTAGAAAATGTAGTTTTGCGATATGGTAAATTTAAGAAACGAAATAAACTAAATTATGGCATTTATTCATAATGAAACCGATTACTGTTGATTTCTATGCACAAGGTATGTTATTTAAGATGTCTGTCTGTCTGTCGGAGCCTGGGGGCCGGGAGTTCAGAGATCTACCATTCTATTGTCCAGATCTATCCAGTTTTGATCCTGCTCCTGGGGGGGGGGGGGGGGTGAGTAGCATGCCATCATTAATAACTGATACTACAACGGTTATTCTGCCTAAACTGCTGCAAATGCTATCCTGGAATGTAGGGGGTCTGAACTCTCCTACTAAGAGAAAAAGAGTTCTTACTCATTTGAAATGTTTCTGTCCTGACATAATATTTTTACAAGAAACACATTGGCTTTCCTCAGAAGAAAATAGCTTACGAGCAAATTAGTTAGGCTCCTGCTTTTCAGCTTCCTATACTAAAAAAGTACGTGGGGTAGCCATCCTCTTCCGTATTGATTCCTACCTATCTATATACTCTAAATGTTGCTAAATAGTGTTATGAGTCGCACAGACTTTGATTGTGGTTTCAAAGCACAAAAAGATATTATTCACCAAAAACCAGATAGTTACACGCTGTGATCTAAATAAAATTAGCGCAAACAAATTATACAATCACAAGGTATAGTTGATACATACGCAAGCGCATCGGTCCCAGTTACAGTCATCAATCCAGAGGTCTGTGGTCATCCCAGAGAATGGCTACTAACTGGGACCGGGACACAGGTTATATACCCTAACACAGAGGTTCTCAAACTCGGTCCTCAGGACCCCACACAGGTCACGTTTTCCATGTCACCCAGCAGGTGCACAGGTGTATTCATTACTCAATGACACATTTTAAAAGATCCACAAATGGAGCTAATTATTTCACTGATTCTGTGAGGAGACCTGCAAAACATGCACTGCTTGGGGTCCTTAGGACCGAGTTTGAGAACCTGTGCCCTAACAGATCATGATAACAACAATGTAGACAGACAAACATAATTCCATTGGTTCTTGCTCTTGGCCTTTGTAGTACGCTATAGTTCATAGGGCAGTTCACTAGGGATATGTCCCAATTCTCCAGATTACATTGTCGTTCTTTAATTGATTTAAAGTAGATAGAGACACTACATTACAGTCTACACATTCTAACCAATAGTTTCCTATATTCCATAACCATTAAACGCAAGAAGCGACTCCCTCGCTGATAGGATCAGATATCTGGAAATAAACTGTGTGTCAGTTTAGTACCAAACATGCCAGGTTTATCATGTTGTATACCATAAATATTAAATACATGCATTTTATATCATAATTAATAACTTTAATATAAACCATAATGTGCAGGAACCTTTTATGAGTGCGTGTATATTTATGATTATATGTAAGTATGCGTAGTGTGTCTTCATGCAGCGTAAAAAGGTGCGCTGTGTGTTTCTATTTATAATTGCAACTGTATATCTATGTGTGCAAGCATTGTAGATACCCATGTGATCCTTTAAGTGTATATACATGTACATATACACATATATATATATATATATACACACACACACACACATATATATATATGTATATATATATATATATACATACATACATATACATACATACACACATTCACATATATATATCCTCAAACTGGTCATTATTTATTTTACTTCTGTCTGGACTAAAGGAATGACAGACAATGGGGTTTTGTCCTGTTTATGGATGGAGGAGGCCTTGGCAAACAATCTGATAATTTTAACAAAAGGCTCCCCTAATACAACTTAAATATATCAGCATTGTATACTTGTTAACTATAGCTACATGTCTGGCAATTGTTTATTAATCTACATTTAGGACACTTCAATTGTGCATATCAGTGTCTAGGTTATATTTCAATTGCCACAGACATACTGTGTATATATTTGAAGTAAACACTCACAGTATCTTTGTGTATTCTTGATTATTTGTCACAGACATGTCTACAAGACAAGTCTGTCATCACTGAATAAATGAAGTCTTTAAATATATATATTTATATGTGTATCCATGCGTATGGGGTATGATAGGATTTTAAACAGTATGCAGTGGTAATGCAATCGCACAATGCTAATAATAGCATATTAGCATCACACACCATGGTTTCATGTTGACGACGCAAGATGGCATCGTCAGAGGCAACCTAAAATGACGTCGCTCGATATTAATTTTAAGATCTGGTCTCAGCCTATCATCCGGCTTCGACAGTCCACCCTTTGATAGCAAACAACACGCTATCACACTCTGGTCTTATTATTTTTTTATTTTTAGTCTTACACTATGGGATATTATTTAATGTTATATTATGGGATGGCACAATGTGGTCATTAAACCATCAATAATGTGTCTCTAGGGGGGGACATAAAACTACCCTTATACGCACACCGCGGATTATGGGAGATCATGGGAAAGATGTGGGGATTCACCTAACCTATAAAGTAAGTCTTGAAGGGGATAGGGACTTACATGATTTAAGATGTTTTAAAATAACATTTTAATAACACATTTCATGCATGGCTAAATTTCTACATCATTTGATGGTACATTCTAGTTCAGGGTTGTAATGCAGTCCTACATTTACCTCAGCATTCATATTGTTACTTCTAACCACCATCAAAATTTCATTCTTTCGGTTTACCTTCTCTTTACATTTTCCATATTTAAACACAGTAGGAACACACCTGACACATACGCCAATTACTAAGATGACAACCGATATGAGGATCAGGAGTTTACCTATACTAGCAACCATTTCCTGGACCCACTCCCATAGACCGGAGAACCATTTCACTTGGTTTAACCATGAAACCCATTCCTCTACCTTCTCCTCTACTTCAGCCATTGAAGCATTATGGTTCTTCTGAAATTCCCATTTCAGCTGCAGAATTTCGTCCATCTTCCAGTCTATCACCTCCTTGGGGTCACTAGTGTTATATGTAATGTATGTGCAAGACTTTACACCAAATTGGGTGGCCAAAGTTACGCAATACCCATACAGCTGTTAAATAATTTAACACTAGTCTATGTTGCACCAGTTCTTTCTTGTAAGCTTGCAACTCCCTACCTGTATACCTAAACGTGTCATCATACATCTCGGTTATATTATCTATTAATTTAGCAAGATCTTGGATATATCTAAAACTTAGTGTACCCCGAGCGATCCTGGTGGGATCCAATGCTACCAAAACTTGAAAGCCAGTTGTTTCACTAATTAACTGTGTGGCTTTATTTACATCACCAGGTATCATATTTCTTTTGTCTCTATGTTCATACTGTGTGTGAAGATATGGTGATGGTGTGTTTTTATGAATACCAAGCATTTCACCATGTGTAAGGGTCATAACCTCTGGGACTACTCTTCCCAGATAACACAAACCTTCGGAACTCGGAGAGGGCCACTTATACGCTTTTCTACCACATATAAAATATACATCATCGGGGTGAACATAAGGAATAGTAAACATCAGTAACCCATACATTTCCCTAGCAAGTGATCCTACTTCAGGTTCTCCCATTTGACTCATACAAGTTTCTCGTTGTAAAAGCTTGGCACAGTATCCTTCTGGTGCCCTACCAATCATTTCTTTGATGTTACTTAGTGTATATTTATTCTGGAAGTGTCTTCCACCCAACCGAATTGTGCGTAACAGTTCAAAATTTATAGGTTCATTATCAGCTCTTAGTGAGAAGGTCATCGTCTGGTTATTCCCCGTCACCTCCCAAACTTCCTGGGTCATTGGAGTTGGTGATGTTCAAACATAAAAATTATTTATCTACTTGGTACTGTTGGAGATTAAAATGAGGTGGTTAGGACTTTTCCATCCAGTGCATGCCCTCTTTGCGATTCGAAAACCTCAGAGACATTCAATGGGAATGGCACTAACCCTACATTATGCTATCCTTGAGGCATGTGAGAGCACACCCAACAGTCAGTTTGGTTTAAAACTTTGCCCACCATGGTATGATAATCCTCTAAAGGATACCCACCCCAATACTGGTTATACATAGGTTAGCACTGTTGGATGCATCTCTCATCGACTACTACGGACCCACACAACTCACACATACAATAATCCTCAGATGATAGACCTTCACACTGTCTCCAAGTGTCCAGAATAGCAGATCTTTTTACAATTACTGTACTGGGTTTGGTCAGATACTCCCCCGATTGGTTTAGCACTCCTTCTCCCAACTCCATTCCATTGATATCACCATCAGCTCCCCTCTCCGTACTCTTTCCTGCATCACAAAAAACAGAGATCCCGAAACAACCCTTGATAATGAAAAACCTGGGAGAAAACACAAAGATAACCACAGCAGACCAATCCATTGCTGATAACAATGATCTACAAATTTCTTTAGCTCAGGTATTTCACTGTAACCTTTAACCTTCCCAGAACAGACTCGCAAATGACAGGTCTATGTTATCTGGCTCGGTTCCGCCTTGTCTCTCCACTGGTTGGTTGACCTTCTTACAGTGAGTGGAATAGACCCAGGTATCTCTCTTTGCCACTTTCAATGAAGTTGTACTCGTCAGCAACACCTGATACGGACCTTCCCACCATCTTGTCAAACAACCTGAACGCAAGAAATTTCTGATCATAACAAATTCTCCAGGTTCAACATCATGACAGTTTGTTTCAGGCATATCATGTGACAACAATTTCAGTTTCTGTTGTTGCTCTTTTAACTGTTTACTCATTGTTATAAGATACCTTACAGTTACCTCGTTGTTACTTTTCAAATCTTCCTGCGGACTTATAATCAAATGAGGTTGTCTACCATACAGTATTAACAGTATTTCAAAGGGGGACAGATTGAGAGGGGGTCTAGGAGTTGTCCCGATGCTGTGGAGGACAAGTGGTACTGCTTCTGGCCACCCCAGTGCAGTTTCTGCTATGATCCTACTTAATTTATTTTTAATAGTACCGTTCATCCTCTCCACCTTGGCACTGGCTTGCGGTCGGTAAGGGGTGTGGAGTTTACTATTAATACCCATCAGCTTACACATGTTTTGGAAGACATCACCTGTGAAATGAGTACCCCTATCACTTTCAATAATTCTATGGATCCCGTATCTGCATACGAACTAATGAACAATCTTCATAGCAGTAAACGCAGCAGTATTAGTAGCAGCTGGGTATGCCTCAACCCAATTAGAAAACACATCAGTGCACACTAATACATACTTGAGATTCCTGCAGGGTGGTAATTGGATGAAATTAATTTGTATTACCTGAAAAGGTCCGTCGGTCGGAGGAATGTGGGATGGTTCGGTAGGGTTTGTTTTCCCAATGTTTTTCCTCAAGCAGGTCAAACAGGACATTGCTCTCTTTTCCACTTGAAAAACCCAGTGCACACCAGTATGCTCTCACCAATTTGCACATACCTTGCTTTCCCAAGTGAGTCAGTTCGTGTGCTGCCTCAGCCAGGCTTGGGCAGTACGCCTTGGGGGCCACTGGCTTACCTTGTCCATTTCTCCAGACTCCTGCCCACATCCCTTAGACCTCCAGACTGCCTTTTCCTGAATGGAACACAAATTTTGCATCTCAATTCATTTCTGCATATCAATCATTTGAAATGTCATTTGGTTAATTGGCACATTCACTTTTAACCCTGCTGCCCATTTGGCAGCTTCATCTGCCCTTTTGTTGCCCAGTGACACCGGATCATCCTCACATGTATGGGCTTTGCACTTAATTACCACCACTGCCTTAGGCAATTGAATCGCTGTCAGTAGTCCTTTTATATGTCTGGAATGTGTGACTGGTGTGCCTGCTGCTGTCATAAAATATCTCAGACGCCTTAGAGCACCGAAATCATGTACCACCCCGACGGCATACCTAGAGTCAGTGTAGATATTAGCAGATTTACCTTCTGCTAATTCACAAGCTCTTTTTAGTGCCACCAGCACTTGGCCCAAGTGAGGTGGACCAAGAGGTTCAGCCTCTATGATGTCTTCGTCATTTACCACAGTATAACCTGTACATAACTCTCCAGTGTCAGTTTGTCTATGACAACTCCCATCCATGTAAAATGTCACATCTATATTTTCTAAAGCTTAATCCCGTATGTCAGGTCTTGCAGTAAAGGTCTGATTCAGATATTCCATACAATCATGTGCATCAACATACCTGCAGAACTCACCTTCCGCCAGCAACTCACCTCTCTCCACCCTTTGTGCATCCTGTTGCACATATGGTAAATACATTGCTGGATTTAACGTACTGTACCATTTGATGGTGATGTTTGCAGGTGCTATTAGGGCTAGTTCCCATTTTGTGAACCTAGCTGAGGAGACATGTCTGGTTTGGGCAGAATTCAGCAAAGCAGATACAGCATGGGGAGTATAGACAATCATATCATGGCCTAATACTACATCCCTACATCCTCACTCTTACTGACCAATAGAGCAGTTGCTGCTACACTTCTTAAACACGTTGGGAGTGATCTTGCCACAGTGTCCAATTGTGCACTGTAGTATGCTACAGGCCTACTGGCATCACCATGTTTTTGTGTGAGGACACCTGCTGCACAACCATTAGCTTCCGTACAGTACAAATCAAAAGGTTTTTCATAATCAGGTATTCCCTTGTCAGACTATCCTTAAGATTAAGGAAAGCCTGCTCTGTTTCCTCTGTGTGTATGACACGATCGGGCTTTGAGGAAGAGACTAAGGGTCTCATTCAGACCCGGATGCAAGCGCTGAGCGCTCACAACCGGGTCCATGGTTAGGCCCTGCGCACACGCAGCAGCTGCACTGCGCGTGCACAAGCCCTGGAGCGAGAGAGAAGCTCTCTTGCTCCAGAGCTCACTACAAAAGGGCCGGCTGTTGATGTTGGTCGACATCTCAGCCCATTTTGTAGGCGGGGAGGGGGGTGGTTTCACAAATGGAGGCGTTCCTTAAGGAACATCTGCCGTTTTGTGGGCGGCCGCACTGACATCAGCAGTGATGTCAGTGGGGAGCTTCCTGCTCAATCAAAGCGGGAAGCTCCCTTGGGCTTCGGCTGCTGAGACCCAACTTTAGGGTCTCGTTGCAAGCCCCGATGGTCGCGATGGTCTTGACCATTGCGACCATCACCCTGGTCGGTCGCTAAGCTGTGGGTGATAACCCACAGCTTAGCTAACGACCAGGAGGCCGCACTTAAAAATAGAAGCGGCAGCCCTCATTCAGAACGAGCGCTCGCTTCTTGCGAGCGCCTCTGAATGAGGGCTGAAGTCCTGTAATGGTAAGGCCAAAATAGAAAAACCTGGGATCCACATTCTGCAGCATCAACACATTCCCAAGAAGGTATGGATTTGCTGTTGGCTCTGCAGCAGTGTCATGGTCTGTATGGCTTGGATTCTGTCAGTGGTCAGAAGTCATAACCCCTGGGTTAGGCAATGTCCCAAGTATTTAACCCTGGACTGGCATGGCTGTAGTTTGTCCTTAGCAACCTTGTGTCCTGTTTGCGAGAGCTGAAGCAATAAAAGTTTAGTATCATTTAAACATGACATAAACGAATCAGAACATAACAATAGATCGTCCACATATTGTATTAGAACAGATCCATTGGCATGTTGAAAAGATTGCAAACAGTCGTGTAAGGCCTGGGAGAAGATACTGGGGCTGTCTATGAAGCCCTGGGGCAATCGTGTCCATGTGTATTGTACACCCCTATATGTAAAAGCGAATAGGTACTGACAGTCAGGATGAAGAGGTACAGAGCAGAAAGCAGAACAGAGGTCAGTGACAGTGAAATGGGTTGCATTTGGTGGGATCTGCATGAGAATGACAGCTGGATATGGCACTAAGGGGAATTGGCTATCTACTTCCTTATTAACCCCTGTAAGGTCTTGTACCAGCCTATAACCCCTCCCACCACTCTTTTTCACAGGAAAGATGGGACTGTTGGCTACACTTGCTGTATGGACTAAAATTCCCTGTTGTAATAAACGCTCAATTATGGGATAAACCCCTATCTCTACCTCCTGTTTTAACGGGTACTGGGGACAGTGGCAGCGGGGAGTTTGACTGTGGCGGTACACCTGTCAAACCATAATGCAGGTGTGCTAAGGCGAGCTCAGGGAGGACAGAAACCTCCCGTGGAGCAGAAGGTTTTTAGATTTACCATTATGGGAGCTACATTTGCCATCAATC
Organism: Taudactylus pleione; assembly: GCA_031769625.1. Classification (NCBI taxonomy): domain Eukaryota; kingdom Metazoa; phylum Chordata; class Amphibia; order Anura; family Myobatrachidae; genus Taudactylus; species Taudactylus pleione. Next base: position 3,574,587 of record JAUIMM010000024.1, on the reverse strand, counting down.
CAGTGTCCTGTCCATCTTTGGTCCAAAGTGAACCTGGTATTTGGGATAACATTTGATCTACCTGAGATGGATTTTTACCTGATCCAATAGAGTGAAACATTAACCTTTGGGGCGTGTCCAATATATCCCTCACCTCGTGCGCAACTCTCTCAGGGATATCTAGAAATATACCATCAGGGGTACAATATATGACACATCCCATTTTACATAACAAATCCCTTCCCAGTAGATTGGTAGGGGCCACTGCTGCCAGGAGAAAAGAATGCCTGGTATGCAATGGCCCAATAGTAACCTCTGTGGATTTGGTTAAAGGATAATGTTGCACTTTACCCGTTACACCCATTGCTGGTACTGTTTTGCTGGTCACCTGTAAATTAGCTGGGGATTTTATCACTGATTTGGTCGCCCCTGTGTCTACAAGAAAAAAATGTTTAGTACCAGCTACATCAATTAACATTACAGGTCCTTCTCTAACATCCCCAGTTAACCTGACTGACTGTAGACTACAGGTATGACCTGACCCCTATCGTTGACTCTCACTCCAATACAGCATTTAAGGCCACAATTGGAGAAGGTAACTGTGGAGAATTCCATGCTTTCTGCATATATCCCTTATAGGGATATCTAGGTACTCCCTGGTTAGGGGGTCCTACCCTCTTCACCTTACAGTTCCTACTTACATGTCCCACTTGGTTGCTGTTAAAACACCTTCGTGAGTGGGGTGGGGGAAAAGGTTGTTGTGTAGGTTGGGCGGTAGAGAAAGATTGTGAGTGTGGGTATGAATTTTGAGGGAAATATGGTGGCTGAGGGTAGTATGGGTTTTGTGGTTGTGTGGGATAAGTGGGGTAGGGCTGTGTTTGTGTCTGTGCAGGATTGGTGAGTGCATGCAGCTGTGCAGGTGAATGTGTGTCTGGTGGCTGTGATGGTATATTCATTCCTTCTGGAGTTGGAATGCTAACAGCCATTAGCTTCTCGCTCTGGGTCTCTCTCTTCTTGAGGATGTTTTTATCGTGCTCAATAGCAGACTCCCTGAGTGTGTCTACAGTAACTCCCCTCCAGCCATGTAGAGATGTCTGAACTCGGGTCTTCAGATTGTCTTTAAGACCGTCCATAAGTACCATGATGACCATTTCCCTATGGTGAGTGCTATCTTTAATATCTTCTATCCCAGTGTACTGGGTGTACGGTCTGCAGAGCTTGGGTACAGTAATCTTCTGCAGATTCACTCTCTTTTTGTTTTATGGTGAAAATTTTACTCCAGTTAACTACTACCGGAAAATATACACCCAATTGAGTTATTATGTGGGTAATGTTACCTTGGTTATCCTCATCTGTTAAGGAACCATCTCCCTCCAATACGCAATCTGTGATAAACTTTTTCACGTCCGTATTGTGCGGAAGACACTCCCTTAACACCACTCGCCAATCTTTATTGGTTGGCTCATGAGCATTACCCAAAATTTTCACAAATCTTTGGCATTTTGCTAATTCCTTCTTAGGGTCAGGGAAGTCAGTCATTATGGAATTTAGTTCCGCTCTTGTCCAAGGACAATGCATCACTACATCTCTTGTGGGCACCACACCATTCGCATCCATATCCCCATTGGGAACAGTTATTGTCCGGACGGGATGGAGACCAGCCGACTGCTAACTTTGGATTTGTTACCTGGCTGGAGATTCAGTTTATTACTGCTACGTACAGGATTAACAACTTCCGTTACAGGTACGGCGGATGTTAACACTTCCTGTACTACCACTGATGAGGATGGGGCCACCTCCTGTGCTCATTGTAATGGAACATCTAACATTTGTACAGCATGGGAAATGGCAGACAGAACAACAGGTTCATCATCCGCATCATAAACATTTTCCTTGTGAGTATTCAAGAGAGGGTACAGGTTATATGTTAAATTTTTATGGGTTTTTACATCGACTGTACCTTCACCCCCATCCGCATAGGGTGGTGGTGGTGCACTATTTCATGGCACGCACGCACGCACGCACGCACGCACCGCTGTTTAGCGCTGCGTGCACACTTGCCTGCATTGTGCACGTGACGCTGGTTTGCGTCTCATGCACACCCCTGAGCCACGTAAATCCTTCGTTCTGCCATAGCTTTAAACAATTGTTATACTTTATCTTTTTCTTTCGAAAGTGCACCATACAGATGCTATCTCGGACATTGTTCAATACCTCCTTATCAAAGCTGCTAATTCAGGGAAATGGTTTCACACTCTTCCTCATCATTTTAAACCATACATCACAGTACCTAGTTGCATAAGCACCATACCTAGTATGTATAATATGCCGTGCCAACCCGATCGGCGCTTCCAAAAGCAGCACATCATCTAACATCTCTACCATTTGCTTGGCTCTCATCTTGGGAAAATAACACTAAACTTTTCAATAGAGATTTAAATCGGTGAAAGAATGTCAAGGCTACTTTCACTTACCTGTGGACGATATTAACAGGCCGCGCCCACACACCTATGGAAGAATTACCAGGCTGCTTCCACGCACCCAAGCCCTTTCCGAGTACTTTGCTCTGCTAGAATTTAAGCATTCCAATAACACTTACCCTTTTCAGTGATTTCGATCACCACTGCTCAGTTCACAATCACAATATGCCACAACCGTGGGGTTCAATCACAATGCCCAATAACCCTAACTGATCACTGGATGCTGCAATCAGACTGAGAGCCAATACCTACAACAAAACAACAACTACACCTGCTGTGTGTATAGACTTCGGTATCTACTACCGAGCCACTAGGCCGACACCAGGTGCCTAGCCCCTAAGAGTCTTAAGATACCCCTAGCTAGGGAACATGTTACCCCTACCAACACACGTTCACTGTTACACACCTTTTTCCTGCGCAGAAAAATACACGTTTTCCCAGACTATGGCAGCACCGACTAAGGTACTTACAACAATGTTATCACGCTATCAATATCACAATGCAATCTCAATGGCTTTGTTTAAACACACGGCAGCAATACAGGAAATATGTATATGCTATTGTGCGACTAGTTGCATACACAATAATGTATTATTACCCTTACGCTATTGTGCGACTTCCCCTTTTAACATGAAATTTTATCAACGAAGGAAAACAAACTTTTTTTAATCAGTGCTCCTTGAACTCACACAATAACGGATAGCGGTCTCTCAGCAATAAAGTGGTAGCAGGCATTCGAAGGCACAATGCATTCTTTCCTGCGTATGGCGCCTCCACCCTTTTGCTGAGAGATCGATAACAGTGTGTTACCATGTGAACGGTAGTGTGAATTCAATATGAGCCCCCATCTATTGATTCCTACCTATTTATACACTCTAAATGTCGCTAAATATCGTTATGAGTCACACAAGAAATAATTGCTCTCCAGACTTTGATTGTGGTTCCAAAGCACAAAAAGATATTATTCACCAAAAGGTAGAAAGTTACACGCTGTGATCTAAATACAATTAGCGCAAACAGATTATACAATCACAAGGTATAGTTGATGCATACGCAAGCGCATCGGTCCCAGTTACAGTCATCAATCCAGAGGTCTGTGGTCATCCCAGAGAATGGCTACTAACTGGGACCGGGACACAGGTTACATACCCTAACACAGTGGTTCTCAAACTCGGTCCTCAGGACCCCACACAGGTCACGTTTTCCATGTCACCCAGCAGGTGCACAGGTGTATTCATTACTCAATGACACATTTTAAAAGATCCACAGATGGAGCTAATTATTTCACTGATTCTGTGAGGAGACCTGCAAAATATGCACTGTTTGGGGTCCTGAGGACCGAGTTTGAGAACCTGTGCCCTAACAGATCATGATAACAACAATGTAGACAGACAAACATAATTCCATTGGTTCTTGCTCTTGGTCTTTGTAGTATGCTATAGTTCATAGGGCAGTTCACTAGGGGTATGTCCTAATTCTCCAGATTACATTGTCATTCTTTAATTGATTTAAATTAGATAGAGACACTACATTACAGTGTACACATTCTAACCAATAATTTCCTATATTCCGTAACCATCGAACGCAAGATGCGACTCCCTTGCTGATAGGTTTAGATATCTGGAAATAAACAGTGTGTCAGTTTAGTACAAAACATGCCAGGTTTATCATGTTGTATACCATAAATATTAAAAAATGCAGTTTATATCATAATTAATAACTTTAATATAAACCATAATGTGCAGGAACCTTTTATGATTGTGTGTATATTTATGATTATATGTAAGTATGCGTAGTGTGTCTTCATGCAGCGGAAAAAGGTGCACTGTCTGTTTCTATTTATAATTGCAACTGTATATCTATGTGTGCAAGCATTGTGGATACCGATGTGATCGTGTAAGTGTATATATATGTACATATACACATACATACATATATATATAATATACACATACATACAGTCAGGTGCATAAATATTGGGACATTGACAGAATTTTCATATTTTGGCCTCTATTCACCACCACAATGGATTTGAAATTAAAAAAACAAGATGTGCTTTAACTGCAGACTTTCAGATTTCATTTGAGGGTAATTACATCCAAATCAGGTGAACGGTGTAGGAATTACAACGATTTCTATATGTGCCTCCCACTTTTTAAGGGGCCAAAAGTAATGGGACTATCAACTGAAAAGCTATTCCATGAACAGGTGTGGTGGTGAATAGAGGCCAAAATATGAAAATTCTGTCAATGTCCCAATATTTATGCACCTGACTGTATATATACATAGAAAATAAAATTGCTAATAAATAGTGCGCTGTAAAGAAATAAGATCTGCTAGCAGACAATATACAACGGGATGTACATCCACAGCCCAGAAAACATGCAAATAAAAAATTGTGTATATATAATTCTGCGCTTCTTATTTCCACATGTAAACCAATACATCTATGGAATCACTGAATTAAACCACTGAAACACATATTTATAGTCCAAAAGAAGTCCTTATTTACAGGTTGATCCACCTTATAGGCAAAAATTTTCCACTGATCTTTATTTCCTGGATCTGAAACAATAGTAGTATCTCCCAATGATGGGTGGATACAAGAACAGAAAAAGAAAATAGTGCAAAACCTTATGATAAAAGGTAAATTTAATGAAAAAATTGCACTTACAAGATCAAATGAATAAAACAGCATATAACATAAATCTGTTAGTGGCTGAGCAGCATCGCTTCCACGATCCTCCTATAATCACCCAGATGGAAATCAGGCTGGAGTATTAGATACAGGTCCGGACTGTGTCTCCCCAATTGAAGAAGGTGGTGAAATAACGATGATCTCTTAATGCCACAGTGAGCCAAGCTTAACGCGTTTCCGACCCTGTTGGGTCCTTCATCAGAAGCATGGCCATGATAAAGAAAAAACCTCCTTAAATACCCTCACAATTAAATCCAGATCACATTCACCTGGAGATTGATGATCCGCTGACTTCCACTCCTGTCGCGGCCAAAGTGACGTCATAATAGTGCACCGGGTCATTTGACCCGCTATTATGCGTTCCAAGCTTAGCCTCTCTCCTGATACATAAGTATTCTCCCGAGAGGCGCCGCCATCGTGACTCGAGTAGTGTCACGTGAACACTGCGGGTCATGTGATCCGCTCGCTTGCGTTCCACACCTTGCATTTTACCAATGGTGTGTCAGAATAAATACGGAAACACAACTCGTGCGTTCCAACCACCTAGAAATTCATTTTGCTCCAGTGAGGGGAAGTCAGCTTCTCAGTACATGTAAACAATAATACTCAAATTATATATCAAGCAGGTAAACATGATCCAGGGTAAAGTAATAAAGTGCATAATGCATTATCTTTACAATACAATAATTAATGACAGCAACATTAAAAACACAATGCACAAAGAAAGGTAATTATTTAAAAAGGGGTGATAATAAAATATAGAATTCCATCAAATTAAAAAGCATGTTAATTCAAACTCACTATTTAATCCCTTTGGTATTAATGTTTTTAACTCATATATCCACCGCATCTCATTCCTAGAGAGTCTCCTTTCCAGATCTCTGGTTCTATTTCTTGGCAAGACTAACTGAATACCCCAAAATTTTTTAATGTAGCATTCTTTAGATTTATGGACCTTTTTGAAGTGAGCAGATACAGTATGTGTATCTAAGCCCTTTCTTATATTGTATATGTGTTCCGCTAAACGGATTTTCATACATCTTGTTGTCTTGCCTACATATATAAGGCCACATGTACATTCCAAAGCATATACCACATTTCTTGAACTACATGTAATAAATTAGTCAATTTTATAATTTTTTACCATTTACAGTGAATTCTTGAATTTTACTAGTTTCATTTTTAACCGTCTTGCACATCAGACAAAAACCACATCTGTGAAACCCTTTTGTGCGAATGCTTTGTCTGGTTTCAATATCCAGACTGCTTCGCACAAGATGGTTTTTAAGGGATGGAGCCTTTTTCTAAATAAAAACAGGATTAGTGGGTAATTCTTTGGATAAAATAGGGTCCTGTAGCAGCAATTTCCAATTGGTTCTAAAAATCCTTTCCATCTCTCTATGGTTGTTGCTATACTGGCTAATAAAGGCCCACTGAAATTTTTCACATGTATTATGTTCTTTTTCTTTGGCCTTCAGAAGTTCCATTCTATTAACATTATCTACTTTTAATCTCGCTTTCTCTATTATTGAGGATTTATATTATTTTTATGTAGTGCAGATGTAAGATCGTTATTTCACCACCTTCTTCAATTGGGGAGACACAGTCCGGACCTGTATCTAATACTCCAGCCTGATTTCCATCTGGGTGATTATAGGAGGATCGTGGAAGCGATGCTGCTCAGCCACTAACAGATTTATGTTATATGCTGTTTTATTCATTTGATCTTGTAAGTGCAATTTTTTCATTAAATTTACCTTTTACCATAAGGTTTTGCACTATTTTCTTTTTCTGTTCTTGTATCCACCCATCATTGGGAGATACTACTATTGTTTTAGATCCAGGATATAAAGATCAGTGGAAACTTTTTGCTTATAAGGTGGATCAACCTGTAAAGAAGGACTTCTTTTGGACTATAAATATGTGTTTCAGTGGTTTAATTCAGTGATTCCATAGATGTATTGGTTTTGTATTGGAAATAAGAAGTGCAGAATTATATATACACAATTTTTTATTTGCATGTATATATACATACACATATATATATATATATATATATATATATATATATATATATATATACACACATTCACATATATATATCCTCAAACTGGTCATTATTTATTTTACTTCTGTCTGGACTAAAGGAATGACAGACAATGGGGTTTTGTCCTGTTCATGGATGGAGCAAGCCTTGGCAAACAATCTGATAATTTTAACAAAAGGCTCCCCTAATACAACTTAAATATATCAGCATTGGATATTTGTTAACAATAGCTACACATCTGGCAATTGTTTATTAATCTACATTTAGGACACTTCAATTGTGCATATCAGTGTCTGGGTTATATTTCAATTGCCACAGACATACTGTGTATATATTTGAAGTAAGCACTCACAGTATCTTTGTGTATTCTTGATTATTTGTCACAGACATGTCTACAAGACAAGTCTGTCATCACTGAATATATGAAGTCTTTAAATATATATATTTATATGTGTATCCATGCGTATGGGTTATGACAGGGTTTTAAACAGTATGCAGTGGTAATGCAATCGTACGATGCTAATAATAGCATATTAGCATCACACATCATGGTTTCATGCTGATGACGCAAGATGGCGTCGTCAGAGGCAACCTAAAATGGCGTCACTCGATATTAATTTTAAGATCTGGTCTCAGCCAATCATCCGGCTTCGACATCCGTAAAGATTTACCATTAACTGTTCTCTCCCAGACTGTTGATCCAAATGGAAGACATATTATTCTAGATATATCACTTTACCAAACTAATTATACACTTGTGAATGTATATGCACCAAATGTGAACACTCACCATTATATACAAGATTTAGGACATACACTACAGGGAGGATTAATCAATCTTTAATAGTTGGAGGGGATTTTAATATGGTTGAAGATCCATTACTGGATAAATCACCCCCATTGCCACGAACAATAATTTCCCACCACCAACCCATCACTACTTTCAGACATCAACTAAATATGTCAGACCCATGGCGATTAAAAAACCCAACAGAGACTTCCGGTGGGTGGGGCATCCAGTATGGCCGCTTTTTAACTCTGCTCCTCACACTGAGTATTGAATCTTGAACCATCCTGCACAACCCTCAAACATATGGACCTGTTAAGGTCATTCTAACATTCCCCTTTTGCTCAAGGATTCTACAGATACCTCTATCGGCCAGGAGCATTCTTCTTTTCCCCGGAAGTCTGGCCATAAAGTTTGATGGCCTGTATGACCACCGACAGACTGTTGGGCGCGAAAATACCTTGATAGCTGACAGCTTTCCCTGCTCTCAACTCACAAACCTGTTCCAGAGGGATCACCCACCTGTTGTTTGCCAGCAGACCCAGACAACTATCCTCATGACAAAATACAGACAAAGAGGTAAAATGACTTGCACTGCCTAGCTGCTGCTTTGTACCAACTCCCAAGAGCACCAAATCTTGAAACAATACATAAATATCATATATATGGAATGGTCCACAAGCGCTGTTAGGGATTAAATCAGGTGTTCTCCCTTCCGTTTTCCCTTTTTTTTCCTCCAAAAGATCATCTACCGATGTCCTGTAACTCCCAAGACAATTCAAAAGAAGGGGACACTTTGAGTATAATTTAGGAGCAAAACTTCCAGAAACTTCAGGAAAATCTCTGGACTCACCCAGGCAAAATGAAAGGTTTCTTTGTCAGTCAAAAGCTTCCTTATTTCTTATCTGTATAAACCCCAATGGGGCGACACTCACCTAATATCTCATAGGTCTGTTCCCATAAAGGTATCTTTTTAGGTATCAGGAATTCCCAATGAGTAGAAAAATATCACTCCAATGATTCCAAGCAAATCGATAACATTTATTCCCAAAAATCAAAACAAGTATAAAAAACAAATTTAAAAAACGAAATCCATTTAAAAGGTAATATAAAAAAAAACATAAAACTTCAAAGGAAACACTCCAGACCAGATGGTTTGTTCCAATTCAGACCATACTAGAAGAAAAAAAAAAGTCAAAGCCAAACCTTCCTCCCACATCTAATCCCGGGAAAAAAATGTCAGGGGATGCTGGTCAATTTTGACGGATGGTCAAATCAGTATATTACCACACAATTGGAATTGGGTCCTGGGTTGTCCCTTTCATTCACCAACGCATTTTGGATGTATATCCTTCCTCAGGGTGTAAAGTGCAACAAACCACCATGGCCTTTTATACCCAATATCTGGGTCACATGGTCATTTCATTAACAGGTTTGAAAAAAAAAAAAAACTTTTTAGCAGTAACCAAAATCTGGACCGGATTAATAATGCCTACATTCTCCCATAGACTTAACAGGGAACTTCCCTTCCTGAAAATCCATTAATGTCCTTTGAGACTGTCCTTGCATACTCATAATAGCAAAAGGTCATTACCCATATTTCCTATCTAAATAGTCATTATCTTATTGGTTAACATCCAAAGGTCATTTTGGTCACTCGATGTAAGTTGGATCACTTTAATTGGTCACCGAGTGTTAGATCGGGTGGAGCGTCTTCCCCAGAAGTCTGTAGCATGTTCCATCTGGTTGCTATCACAGGACCTCGTGTGTGCAGCTCAGACGTCACTGCCGGAAGTAACCAAATATTCCTTCCGGTCCTCGTATATGTGACTCTTATGTGTACAGCTGTTGCATCACTCCCGAAGGTGGTAAAGTGTTACTTCCGGTCCTTGACCCGCAAACAGGAAGTATCCATACATTATTGGAACGCAAGCCCCCGCAGCTTATAACTCAAAAAAGAATGAGTTTGATCCACATAAAAAATAATACAAAAAAGGATTAGACACACAACATTACATGCTATACAAGACAAAAATTATACCAGTAAAATCATCAACATAATAAATATCGAACAGAAAAACGCTCAGAGAAACCATCTGGTTTCAAATTCCACATTAAGTCCCCTAGGGACAAGGGTCCTCAATTCAAATATAGTTTTCATTTCCGCCTTAGCTAATTCCACATTCTTATCATCCTTGGGCTTAATAACTCTGATACCACAGAAACTGACCAAATGTTCTATTTTACATTCATGCTGTTTCTTAAAGTGTAAAGAAACATTGTGAGTTTCTACTCCATTTTTTATATTCCGAGCATGCTCTCCCAACCTAACTTTAAGCATACGGGTGGTTTTGCCCACATATTGTGCATGACATGAACATTCAAGTAGGTAAACACAATATTTACTGTGGCATGTAACAAAATCCTTGATGGAATAAATCTTATTGGTCTGTGTGGATTTATATTGTGTTATTTTGCTCTCTTTACTTTTACATATCCTACACATAATACATGAACCACATCTATAGAACCCACTGGAATGATTTACCATTATGGTTTTAGCGACAGAAATAGCACTTTTCACTAATTTATCCTTTAAATTCTGTGCCTTCCTATACACAAATCTAGGGCGATCAGATACATAAGTGTTCAAAAGTGGATCTTGCTTTAAAATATCCCAATGTTTTCTTAGTATCTGCTCTACTTGTTTATATTGACTATTGAAATTTGTAATAAACGGAACACAAACAGATTCCTTCTAATTTATTCTCTGATTTTTTAACATAGCTATTCGAACCGCATTATAATTGGTTTCAAAGGCTTTCCTCATTACATCCTTATCATAGCCCTTTATGTGGAACTCACTGCATAGTTTGTCTGAATGATCCTGATATTTAGATAAGTCAGTGCAGTTTCTCCTTATCCGTTGAAACTGACTCAATGGTATGCTTCTTAGCCATTGTTCATGATGGTTACTCTCATAGTTGATAAATGAGTTGCAATCCGTAGGTTTCACATAATTCCTAGTTTTAATCAACCCTTCTTCTATATATATATTTAAATCCAAAAAATGTACCTCCGTTTCACAGATATCAAAGGTTAGCACAATATTTGCCTGATTATCGTTTAGATGATTACAAAAACAATCCAGAGAGGGGCGATCCCCCCGCCATATAAACAAAATATCGTCAATATAGCGATTCCACGACACCAGACTGGCACCGAACTCATGCCCACTCCACACATGGTGATGTTCCCAGTGGCCATGAACAAGTTAGCATAACTCGGTGCCAGCCTGGTGCCCATCGCTGTGCCCGTGAGTTGAAGGTAAAACGAGTTGTTAAACCAGAAAAAATTATTGCGTAAAATGAAAGAAATACCCTCCAAAATGAATTGTTTCTTATCCTCAGGGACCATTTCATTATTCAAAAAGAACTCTACTGCTTCCAAACCAAGTTGATGATTGATTACAGTGTACAACGATGTGACATCTGCTGTCACCAAAAATGAACCCGGTTCCCATCTCAACTCTGAGAATATGTTAATTACAGAGATGGTATCTTTGAGATATGATATAGTTTTCTTAACCAAAGGTTGTAACAGACAATCAATGTAATATGAAAGATTAGACAGACATGAATTGGTCCCTGCCACTATGGGACGGCCCGGAGGTTTTTCCTTGTTCTTGTGTATCTTGGGTAATATATATATTACAGGTATAGATGGTTTCTCTATTGTCATAAACAAACTTTCCTCCTCCGTAATTACCCTTTTAGACATGTACAAGGTCAAGAATACCTCAAGTTTTTTATTCAAATTTAAACTGGGATTACCTCGCAATTTTTTATACACACTCTTATCCATCAGTTGTATTAAGACCTCCTCATTGTAATCTTCCACATCCATCACTATAATACTCCCACCCTTATCGGCGGGCTTTATAACTATTTCTTTATTGTCTCTGAGGGTTTTTATAGCATTTCTTTCATCATGAGAAAGGTTCATATTTTTATTAGGTTTAAATTTAAGTATTTCCAAATCCGCTTTAACTGCCTTTTCAAAGGATTCAATGAAACAGCCTTTCTTATGTCTTGGGAAAAATGTAGATTTCCTCTTAAATTTACTCCTTCCTGTTTCTTCTATAGTTATCGGTGGGTCTTCCTAATAAATTTCTCAACATCCACATAGGTTTCAAATTCGTTACACCTATTTGAAGGTGCGAATTTTAAACCCCTCTCCAGGACAGCAGTTTCTGCTTTATTTAGTTCATACCTACTGAGATTATAAATTTTGGTAACAGATTTTTTCCTCTTTACCTACTGTATCCATATTTTGAACTTCATTTCTTTCTACTTCACCTTCGATATTATCCAATCTATGATTTTGTCTAAAAGATAGGGGATTTCTCCTTCTTTTATTTAATTTTCTCTTTTTACCGCTCCTTTTTCCCCGCTTTTTTTTGGGGGGTTTTATGGTACACTTTTTCTGTACCGGGGCTTACATCCCTAAAAAATGCTCATCCTGTCCCTGTAATGTTTCATATCTGTTCCTCATAACCCAATTGTTATCCCTTTTCCACGTGCCTCTATTTCTCAACCCTTTATGGTTCACCTTCCTCCATACTGGTGTATAGGGATCATATCTTTTAGGACCGAAATCTCTCTCATGATTTCTGTCTCTTTTATCGTCTCTACTATTTCTCTGCCAATCCGAGGATTTTTTAAATCTATTATATGTCGATTTTCTTTACCTTTTAGGGGTTCTTAGTGGGGTCCTTTGTCCCCCAGAGGTTTGGATCTTCCTTTTCCCATTAGGCCACTTTTGAGTGGCATACAATCTTAGTTCTCCTTTATTCAATTCTCTGACTAGTTCACCATCCACATCATCATTTTTTGTATTAAGATCATTTTTATCTCTTAAAAACTTTTTTTGTTTTTTAAACATAATTTCTCTCTCATTTTTTTCTATTTTCTTACTTATTTCTTCTTCTAGATCCTTATAATGCTTCTGATTAGCGTAAGGTACCACCAGAGTTTTATAAGTCTCTATTTCCTCTTCCAACTTTGATAGTAACTTACTTTTTTCTTTTATTATCAGTTGCATTAAAGATATTGAGCATGTGTCTAAAATTCTATGCCATTCCTCCTGGAAATCAGCAGAATTTTCTTGAAAGGATGGAACCTTATCAATCCTTAGACCCCTAGGGATTAATTTTTCAGCACAATACCTTTCAAGAGATACTACCTCCCACCACACTTTACCTTCTTTGGTAAGTAGTTTTTCCAATTTAGACATAGCAATATCTAAATTCAGATCTACACAATCATCCTCTTGATGGTTTTTAAACACCTCATCTATGAGGGTCCTTCTTTTAACTAAAGCTGCAAGACAAACTACCATTCAGTGCACACCAATAGCAAAAGACAGACAAAGAGGTAAAATGACTTGTGCTGCCTAGCTGCTGCTTTGTACCAACTCCCAAGAGCACCAAATCTTGAAACAATACATAAATATCACATATATGGAATGGTCCACAAGCACTGTTAGGGATTAAATCAGGTGTTCTCCCTTCCGTTTTCCCTTTTTTTTCCTCCAAAAGATCATCTACTGATGTCCTGTAATGATCATTACTATTAGCATCATGCGATTGCATCTTTCACCATTTCTCATACACACATTAATACGCACAATGAAAATTGGAGTTTTGTGAGGCAGAGCACTATGTAATATTGTTATTGTACCATTTTACTGGGTTTTTTTTCTCCTCTCTAAATTATATATCGATATTTGTTTTGTTATGTGTCTGGCGCTCATCCGCGGGTTTACGGCTCAACAATTTTCTAAATGGCACTGAGAGGTAGCACACTTGCATCAGTAATGAACCCACCCTCATCTCATAGCCCAATTAGGTTAAATTTGGTCTTGTGGAATGTTGGGAGTCTAAACTCGCCTATAAAATGCAGACGGGTGATTACTCATCTTAAGAGGCTACACCCTGATATAATGTTTCTGCAGGAGACTCACTGGCGCATAGGAGACGAGGCTACTCTTCGTGCCCCTTGGCTAGATTTAAGCATTGCAGCCCCATTCCGTACTAAATCTAGGGGTGTCACCATTCTGTTCAAGCGGGGTCTACAATTTACTATTTTAAATCAGATTGTGGACAGACATGGTAGATTTATTGTTCTCGATGTTGAAATTTTGCACTCTCGTTTCACATTGGTTAATGTCTATGCTCCAAACACTGACTCCTCATCTTTTTTCCATCAATTAACTAAACTGCTACTCCAAAGAGAAAATGACCCTTTAATTATAGGGGGAGACCTCAACACAGTGTTAGATCCCCAAATTGACAAAGCTCCCCCACCAGCTAGACCGGCCTCTAGCTCATGGCAGGTACTCTCATCTTTATTAACCGCATTACACCTTTCAGACCCCTGGCGTCTTTTAAACCCAACTGACCGCTCCTACACACATCTTTCGGCAGCAAATGGCTCCTTGTAACGCATAGACTATTTTCTTTTATCTGATATATTAATGTCCCAACTCCACAGTGCTCGAATGCATGATATTACAATTTCTGACCACGCTCCTCTCACTGTGACACTTACATTTCCCTCAGACCCTTACCGTGATAACATATGGTGATTTCCCACATATCTGGCCTCTTCAGCTGATTTCCAATTTTTCCTTAAGTCAAAATGGTCGGACTTTGTCGACGATAACCTAGAACACTGGGACAATCCTGGTTTAATGTGGGAAACCTCAAAGGTAGTAATACGAGGCCACATCATTAGCTACATGGCAAAGCGTAAACGCGAAACATCAGCCACTTGTGCCTCACTACGAACTGCGGTTACTCAAACCTTCACGGCCTATACAATAGACCCATCACCTGATAAACCATCAATATAAATTAGCCCGCCAATTATTAGAGGACTTCCTTCTCTCACAGGCGAAACATAGTCTAGAAGTCTCTAAACACAAATACTACTGCTGGGGCAACAAGTCGGGCCGCCTTTTAGAAAATATAGCCAAATCTCGAAAGTCTAGAAATCATATTACAGCAGTGCTTCACCCCGTCACTAGATCTACAATTACTGATTCAAAGGACATCCTGTCACTTTTCACTAATTATTACTCTACTCTATATTCCCCCCAGCCACTCGATGTGGAACAACAAAGGCTACTATTAGACGAGGCCCATCTCCCTACACTTACTCAAGACCAATGCGACATTCTAGACTCAGACATTACTGATCAGGAACTTCAAGATACCATAAGAGCCTTGCCTGCTCATAAAGCACCCGGTCCAGATGGTTACTCCGGTGCCTATTATAAAATTCTTCAAGAAGATTTCTCTCCACCTCTCCTGGACCTATTTCGAGATATACATCGCCATTCAGAATTACAAAACACTAAACATGTGCGGAATCTTGGTGTTGTCCTGGATAGTGGCTTGACACTTAAACATCAGGTATCAGCCACAATCAAATCCTCATTCTTTCATCTGAGGAACATAGCCAGAATCAAGCACTTAATTCCCTCAGAAGATCTGCCTAAAGTCATACATGCATTTATATCATCACGCCTAGACTACTGCAACGCCCTCTACCTCGGTCTCCCAGCAAAAGAATTACACCGCTTGCAGATGGTACAAAACGCAGCTGCCAGGCTATTAACCAACCAGCCCCGTTCCAGCCACATAACACCCATTCTCTACTCCCTTCACTGGCTGCCTGTCAAATGGCGAATTGCTTTCAAGATTGGATTAATAACTTACAAAGCCCTTCATGACCATGGCCCAGGGTACCTGAAGCAGCTTCTGATTCCCTACTGTCCCACTCGATTACTGCGATCCGTTGACGAAGGACTATTAACAGTACCTAGAATCTCACGGAATTCGTCTGGGGGTCGAGCTTTCAGTTTTGTGGCGCCAACCTTATGGAACTCACTTTCCCACACAGTTCGAGAGGCCTCCACTCTAGAATCCTTCAACAATAGACTCAAGACTCACCTATTCACCCAAGCATTTCACTAATGTCCCTTGTTTAAGCTTGTTTTGTATTTTGTACTGTAAATGTAAAGCACTTTGAGTCCTTTAGGAGAAAAGCGCTATATAAATAAAATTATTATTATTATTATTATTATTATTCTCCTTCACTTCCCTATTTTAACTCCTCACATACGATTCTTCTGCCCAAACCAGAGAAAGACCCTCTTTTACTAGGTTCATATCGCCCTATAATGCTGCTGAATTTGGACTTTAAACTTCTTGCCAAAATCATGGCTACGCGCTTGCAACAAATTTTACCGTCCCTTTTAACTGACCACTAATTAGGGTTTGTGTCCGGTAGGCACTCGGTTAAGGGTATTCACACCGCTTTGGCCGCTATAATCGCCTCCAGAGGAGACTCTCAAGCTCAGAATATGCTTCTTAGACTCGATGCTCACTCGATTTTCGACACGATTCTCTGGCCTCATTTATTTGAAATTCTGACCCGTAGGGGATTTGCCCCATATTTTATTAAATTACTGCGTTTCTTTTACCATTCCACTTCCACATCATTGCTGATCAATGGGCTACATGGTACACCCATGGAACTGGGATGAGGAACACACCAGGGATGTCCTCTTTCCCCCCTCCTCTTCAACCTGGCTATAGATCCTCTTCTTCGTATTTTACAGCAATGGTCTGAATTCCGAGGAGTCCGGGTTGGTACACATAGTATTAAATTGACAGTATATGCGGATGACATCCTTTTATACATCACTGACCCGCAATACACCTTACCCCTGATTATGCGCAAATTTGAGCAGTTTGGCGACATTTCTGGCTTGAAAATCAATGAGGACAAGTCACATGCAATGTTTCTTCATCCCACTATTTCTACTCCTCGTGGGGCTCATCTTTTTCCTTCTCCTGGGCCTCCTCACATTTAGATTATCTGGGCATTATTTTGCCTAAGAACTCTGCTCAACTGTATGATAAAAATGTATCACGACTGATTCAAAGTATTACTGAGGAGCTCAGGGTTTGGAAACATTTGACTCTCTCGTACTTAGGTAGAGCTGCTCTCATCAAAATGATGACTTTTCCTCATCTTTTATATATGTTACAGACATTGCCCATTCTACTCACCACAAAAGATATTCAATTAATTAACAAGCTCTTCAGGTCCTTCATATGGCAGGGTGGTAGGGCCCGCATTAGTCTCTGCAAATTGGGTCAACCTAAATCTAATGGTGGAATAAACTTTCCCAATATCTTGGTATATAATCATTCCTCTTTGTTGAGGTTTTTGGCTGATTGGCTAAACAATCAGGAGGTCTACGCCAACACATCCCTAGAATCACAATTCCTTCCCACAATGGCCTTAAAATATTTTTTTACATATTCACGACCAAGAAATTCCACCAGAAGTTCGTGATAACCCCCT
The DNA here is from genome assembly GCA_031769625.1 of Taudactylus pleione. Classification (NCBI taxonomy): domain Eukaryota; kingdom Metazoa; phylum Chordata; class Amphibia; order Anura; family Myobatrachidae; genus Taudactylus; species Taudactylus pleione. The sequence continues at coordinate 3,557,156 of JAUIMM010000024.1, read as the reverse complement.
GCTAATGACTACTAGATGCCTCTGGCATATACTACGTCATAAGCTCAATCTAAATGCTTATAAATCAATCCACCTCCCATTATTGCTTAATTTAGAGTTTCAAGAGGGAGCAGCAACTTATCCTTTCACGATTTGGAGGGTGAGGGGTGTTCACACTATAAGTCATCTATTAGACTTGGATTGAGGCAGCCCCTGGCGTTCCACGAGGCAATAGACAAATTCGAGACCCTACGGGCTTATCCTTTAGCTTACTTCCAAGCACAGCACTATATAGCCTCCGTGATACGGACATTTTCAATGGCCGACTGGCAAAACCCGCTAGACCAATGTTTTTCGAGTTCGACACCTATCCATAAGGCCATATCCATCTATTACAAACTTCTCAGTGTAGATTTAGATCACAAACTGGTTAGTCAGGGAATGCGCCAATGGTTGACGCGATTCCCATCACTCTCTATTACAGATTTATTACGTGGATTGACGAGATCACGATCACTACTGACTGCCAATGCGTATAATGAACTCTTTCTAAATGTGTATCATAGGACCTACCTGTCCCCGCACAGGCAATATAGAATGGGCCTGTCTGATTCTCATACCTGCCCCAGATGTGCGGGTGAGGAGGCGGACCTCTATCATTGCCTTTGGGAGTGTCCAGTGGTCCAGGGCTTTTGGAGACAAGTAAAATATGATGCAGAGACTCATTTAGTTAATTACGTCACTTTTACCCCCGAATGGGCTTTCCTGGGCATATTTCCAAGGGGACAAAGATTAACTCAGGGTAGCAGGAAATTGTTACTCGCAATAAGCGCAGCCGCAAAATAGGCCATACTACAAGAATGGATAAACCCAATTCCAATCAATTTTCCTTTATATAAAGAAAAATGTAATTTAATTTTTCGGATGGATTGGGTGGAAACTATGGCCCTCATTCAGAGCCGTTCGCTATTTGCGTTCGTTCGTTCAAAAACAAGGGGTGGCTATTCAAATGATCCGTTCGCACATTGCAGTCTGTTCACACCTCTTAGTCTGAACGAGAGAGCAAAACATACGCTCGTTTATTTGTTAAAAATGCCCCCTGGCCGCTCGCACCATACGTCATGTCCGCTATTTATTAGATTAATCGAGTACATCGAACAGGATATGAACTGCTCGCTATTCTTGTGGTTGGTTTTTTCAACCGCTATTTTGCGAGCAGTTCTGAGTTAAAATAAAACCAAGTGACGTGGTCAATGACGCTGCTATATTAATTATGCACACCCATAAAACGCCCGTTTTGACCTTTAAGCACGCCTGCGTTCTGATCTCCACTCCCCGTTTTCAAGCACCTTCCCCTGTTACCACCCACATACGCCTCATTCTGTCACTCAAAATAGCAGGCACTCGCTATATTGCGTACAAACGATTTTCAGCCGCACTGACTGGTTCGCGCATGCGTACTAAAAACCGTACGCATGCGCAGATGTGCGAGCATCGCTCGGAACGAGCGTACTGCCACTAGCGAGTGGCTCTGAATGAGGGCCTATGTTCGATAAAGAAAAGAAAGCTTCCTCTTTTTATGACACATGGGAGAGTCTCATAGCTACCCTGCCAATTTCATCACAATCTCAGATCCATCATAGTATGCGTCTGATTCTGTGGTATGAGACTCGGGTTCTTTCGGGGGATCCTCCTATAATGTTGTCTAATGGGTGAGCGGCAGACAGTATTTTATTATTTTTATATTTTATATAATAATTTTGTTATTAGTGACACAACTAATTTTTAGATTTGATATCTTGAATTATATTCTATCGTTGAACATATGTTTATAATTCTACTCAGTTTTTGAAATTATATGTTTATAACAATGGTATCTAGGATTATACGTGGTGCTAGAAAAGTTTATTGTATTGACTATTTTTATGTATGACAAGTGTTACGATAATGATTGGTAATATCGTTGTGACAAATTTTGTATATGGTGTTATTTGCTTCCACAAATAAATAAAAAAAAAAAAAAACCAACAGATAAAACTCATACATTAGTATACTATATATTGATACTCTTCCGTTGCCAACTAGAAAACAACTACACAGTAGTTTTAGAAATACTACCTGGTACCTCACCAGACTAGCATCACAAGATCCACTGATAAACTTAATGTGAATATAGATATGGATGGGCTCCCTTTCCTGTGCTCCCAGGATGACAGACCAATTGTTTTATTGTTTAAATGTGTATCTGTGTAAATGTCTTTCTCAGTCCAAGTTATAATTATATATACGATATAAGTGTAAATTATTGACACTTCTTTTTTTTTTATAATTGCAATAATTTTCATAATTCGTATGTATCTATGAAAATGTTGTATGTGACATTTTGAATACTGTAATCAATGTATGATTCTCATTTACGATGTCTCAATAAAAAGAAGATTAAAAAAAAATATTAACTTGTTTTAAAAACGTTTCTCGCAACTGACACTGCAGAGTCACACTGTTTATATGTGAATGCAGTGGGGTATTGCCTGCAGAGTCATTGTCATTGACACAATAATTAGACTAAGGGGACTGGACATAGCACAGCCACTTGTGGATGGACACAGGGACAAAGGACCTCATTCAGAACCGGTCGCAAGCGCTGAGCACTCGCAACTGGGTCGATGTTTTGGTCCTGCGCACCCCCGGAGCGAGAGAGAAACTCTCTTGCTCCGGAGCTCACTACAAAAGGGCCGGCTGTCGATGTTGATCGACAGCTCGGCCCGTTTTGTAGGCGGGGCGGGGGGTTACTACACAAACTGAGGCGTTCCCAAGCGAACGCCTGCAGTTTTGTGGGCGGCCGCACTGACAGCAGCAGTGATGTTAGTGGGGAGTTTCCTGCTCGATCAGAGCAGGAAGCTCCGTGGGGCTTGCGGCTGCCAAGACCCAACCTTAAGGTCTAGTCGCAAGCCCTGATGGTCGCGATGGTCTTGACCATCGCGACCATCAACCTGGTCGGTCGCTAAGCTGTGGGTGGTAACCCACAGCTTAGCTAGTGGCCAGGAGGCCGCACTAAATAATAGAACCGGCGTCCCTCATTCAGAAAGAGCGCTCGCTTCTAGCGAGTGCCTCTGAATGAGGGCCAAAGAGTGGATGGGCCCAGCACAGCCACTTGTGGATGGACACAGCACTGCCACTTGTGGATGGACACAGCAGTGCCACTTGTGGATGGACACAGGGACAGGTAGTGGATGGACACAGCACAGCCACTTGTGGATATACACAGGGGACAGGTAGTGGATGGACACAGCATAGCCACTTGTGGATGGACACAGGGGACAGGTAGTGGATGGACACTCCACAGCCACTTGTGTATGGACACAGGGACAGCTAGTGGATGGACACAGCACAGCCACTTGTGGATGGACACAGGGGACAGGTAGTGAATGGACACAGCACAGCCACTTGTGGATGGACACAGGGGACAGGTAGTGGATGGACACAGCACAGCCACTTGATGGACCCAGTACAGCCACTTGTGGATGGACACAGAAGAACAGGGGTTGGGTAAGGGATGCCGATGCTCGGGATTCCGGCGGTCAGAATCCCGATACTGACATCCCGACAGGGTTAATATACCGACAGCTGTTGGTAAGTATCTTAACCTTACTCCTACCACTAAACCTAACCCTCCCTCCATGCACCCTAAACCTAACCCTCCCCCCTAATGCCTAAACCTAACCCCCCCCCACCCTAGTGCCTAATCCTATCCCTCCCCCTAGTGCCTAATTGTAATGCCTAACTCTCCCCCTAACCCCACTACTTACTGTTGAGATGCCGGTGGTCAGGATGTCTGCGTTGGGATTCTGACTTGTGTCGGGATTCCAGCACCAGCATTCTGAGCGCCGGCATCTCGCACGGCAGGATATAAACTACATCCCCAGTGCACAGCACAAAGCAGCGTGACTGGAGTCAAATGGCGCTAAGAGTCACCACCGGAAGGCCTTATATAAGATCTAAAACCTGAGGAGGGCCAGGGCTCAGATTTCCTATAATCCAAACTGCACATCTCTACTTATAATGTAGATCTATTCTTATTCAATTAATAAAATCCTACAGTATTTATTTATTTGTAGTCTCCATTTTATTGTTCACAGACCACATGAGAGAGGTCCATTTTACCAGTATAATCTGGCTATATTCATTGGGGTACCATGGTGCATCAGTAAAATGTGGCCTCTGTGCTGAATATGATGCGGTTGCCGACCACGTCCGGTCTCAGTGTTGTGAATGGCTGTAAGGTTTCCATAGGTGAACCTGCAAAAGCATCATTAACGGACAGAAAATCCTGATTTCAGAGTCACAGCAGTAGCTGCTGCTGGAACCTTACTAAACAAAAATTGCAGAGCTTAACAAAGAATATCCCAATTTACTGCAAGCTATGGAGAAGATAATCCAAGTAGGGGGTCCAATTCATGGGAAAAATCAGGGTCCCAGATAAAACAAATGTCCAACATGGCTGGAAATGATTCCATGCACAAATTAAATCCAACCTGGTGTTCGCAAACAAATCCGTATAACTTAATGGACACTCTTAACATCCCTTTTTACAGGTGTTCTAATTGTTGTCTGTCTGTCACACTCTGGACCTTGAAAACCACTTTCTTACCTCTCCAGTGTCTGTCCAGGCTAGCGATGAGGTCCGCTCAACCTGTGCATCACTCCAGGATACCACAGAGGTCTGCTCACACTGCACATCACACTCCCAGCTGGTACTGAGGTCTGTCTGTGCTGCTCCTGCCCCTTTCACTCAGTGTCCTGTCACTGAGCATGGAGATGGCTCTCTGCAGCCCCTTGCTCACAGAGTGTCTTCCCAGCATGATGGAACAGTGTTCCCTCCTAAACCACAGTATGTGTGCAGCCATGTTGGACTTTCTCCACTCAGAGTGCTCCTCCCAGACCAGCGTTCACAGCATCCAATCCCTGGGGATCCTCCCCTATAAATTCCATTTCCTGACTGGCCTCTGTTGCCAGTACAACGTCGCTTTTGATGAAGTTACAGCTCAGTGCTGAGCTTCCAGATACTCTGTATCTTAATGGTCCTAGTACGTTATATCCAGTCCCTATATCCAGGGCTGCCAAGAGAAATTCTGGGCCCCAGTACAGCAAGTTCCCGGGGCCCACCCAGCCATGCACAGGACATGACATCACATCCGCCGTCTATTGGAGGGGGAGACAATGGCCGCAGCGCATAGCAGCTGGATTAGTGTTCTCGCTAGACTGCATGCAGGGCAGGGCGCTGAGCGTGTGAGCAGGGAGTCTCTGCGAGCACCTTGGGCGCGCGCTTCCGAAAAAGAGGTGTGGCTGGCTGGGGAGGAGTCGTGTCCTTGGGGTCGTGTCCTTGGGGTGTGCCCAGCACTTACATTGGTGTTGGGCTTCCCCCTAAGCTCTCCCCTCACGCGCACGGTGTCTATTCACCTAGTGGTGATCGGTACAGGATGTGCTATAGCACGTAAGTGCGATCACTATCTATATATATATATATATAAAAATATAAATACACATATATATATAAAATATAAACACACACATATATTAGGGATGAGCGGGTTCGGATTTCTGAAATCCAAACCCCCCCGATCCGAGCTGGATCAGAGTCAGGTTCGAGTTTTCCCGCCTGACTCGGATCTGAAATTGAGGCAAAATGTCATCATCCTGCTGTCAGATTCTCGTGGGTTTTGGATACAATAAAAGTGGACAATGAAACAGGAGGATGGGAGTTGTGCTGCTGTTGTCTTCCATAGGGGCTGTGTCCACTCCAAAGTCCATAGGGGCTGGCTGGGCTGTGTTGTGCAGTCTGTTGTCCATAGGGGCTGTGTCCACTTCAAAGACGATAGGGGCTGGCTGGGCTGTGTTGTGCACTCTGTTGTCCATAGGGGCTGTGTCCACTTCAAAGACCATAGGGGCTGGCTGGGCTGTGTTGTGCAGTCTGTTGTCCATATGGGCTGTGTTCACTCCAAAGTCAATAGGGGCTGGCTGGGCTGTGTTGTGCAGTGTCCCATAAAGGCTGTAGTCCTAAAGTGGCGCTGTAGTGTTATTTAGATGCTCTGTCCATCAGGGGTGCTCCCCCCAAGTGCAACAAAAAAATATTTTTCTGTTTGTGTGCGCTGTAGCTGCACGTGCATCAACACAGTTGCGCCAAGCGTGCGCCTGTGTCATAAGTAAAGGGACGACTGGCTTCATCTGTTGAAGGGTGGTGTAACCCCCAAAGTGCCTGAAAAAAAAAAAATCTGTGTTTGTGACTTGTGTGCACTGTAGTGGCATGTGCATCAACAAGGTAGTGCCAAGCGTGCGCCTATGTAATAAGTAAAGGGCCAGCTGGCTCATCTGTTGAAGGGTGTAACTCCCAAAGTGCCTGAAAAAAAATGAAAAAAAAATTCTGTTTGTGTGCGCCTTAGCTGCACATGCATCAATATCACATAAATGGAGGACAAAAATTTGTCCAATAAAAATAAAATAAGGAAAGATCAAGAACCACTTCCTCCTAGTGCTGAAGCTGCTGCCACTAGTCATGACATAGACAATGAAATGCCATCAATGTTGTCTGCTAAGGCCGATGCCCAATGTCATAGTAGAGGGCATAAAAAATCCCAAATGGCAAAGTTCAGGAAAATGACCTTAAAAAATAAATTTAAATCATCTGAGGAGAAACGTAAACATGCAATATACCATTTGCGACACGGAGTGGCTAAAGTCCTCCCCTATGTTCATGACTAGTGGTTCAGCTTTACATGACGATGGAAGCCCTCCTCCCGGTACAAAAATCATATGAGTTAAGTTGGCAAAAGCACAGCAAAAAACTGTGCTTTCTAATTCTAAGAAGATATCACAAATCCCCATGGAGAGTCCAAGTGTGGCGACGGTTGCGATGCCTGCCCTTCCCAACACTGGACGGGAAGTGGTGGCTCCTTCCACCATTTGCATGCCCTCTGCAAGTGCTGGAAGGAGCACCCACAGTCCACTTGCTGATATTCAAATTGAAGATGTCACTGTTGAAGTACAACAGGATGAGGATATTGTTGTAACTGGCGCTGAGGAGGAAGTTGACAAGGAGGATTCTGATGGTGAGGTGGTTTGTTTAAATCAGGCACCAGGGGAGACAGTTGTTGTCCGTGGGATGAAAAATCCCATCACGCCTGGGCAGAAGACCAAACATTCCACCTCTTCGGTCTGAAAATATTTCTATCCAAATCCGGACAATAACTGTCATGCCATATGTACCATATGTAAAGGTGGAATAAGTAGGGGTAGGGACGTTAACCACCTAGGAACATCCTCCCTTATACGTCACCTGCAGCGTGTTCATAAAAAGTTACTGTCAAGTGCAGAAACTGTGGCTAAGATCATAAACAGTCCAGGGACACCTAAATCCCTTTTTCCTGTTGTATCCAAGCGCCTGCAAACCACACCATCCATTCCCTCCTCGTTAATTTCCTCCTCAGTCAGGATCGGAAGTAGTCCTGCAGGCCATGTCACTGGCATGACTGACTCTTCCTCGGGAGGATCCTCCATTGCTATGCCACCTGCTGCCACTACTGCTGTAGCTGCTGGGAGTCGTTCATCATCCCAGAGAGGAAGTAGGAACACCACTACTTCTTTTACTAAGCAATTGACTCTAAAACAGTCCTTAGCAAGGAGGATGAAGTACGACAGCAGTCATCCTGAAGCAAAGCAGATAACTGAGGCCTTGACAGCTATGTTGGTGTTAGACGTGCATCCGAAATCCACCATTAGCGCAGTGGGATTTAGACAATTGATGGAGGTAGTGTGTCCCCGGTACCAAATCCCATCTAGATTCCACTTCACTAGGCAAGCGATACCAAGAATGTACAGAGACATCAGAAAAAGTATCCTTATTGTCCTAAAAAATGTGGTTGTACCCAATGTCCACTTAACCACGGACATGTGGACAAGTGGAACAGGGCAGACTAAGGACTATATGACTGTGACAGCCCACTGAGTCACATAAGTATCGCCTTATGCAGCAACAACAGCAGCATCACCAGTAGCAGCATCTCAGAAACGCCAGTTCGTTCCAAGGCAGGCTATGCTGTGTATCACTGGTTTCAGTAAGAGGCACACTGCCGACAACCTCTTAGAGAAACTGAGGGAAATCATCGCCCAATGGCTTACCCCACTTAGACTCTCCTGGGGACTTGTGATATCTGACAACGCCAAAAATATTGTGCGGGCATTACATCTGGTCAAATTCCAGCACATCCCATGTTTTGCTTACACAATAAATTTGGTGGTGCAAAATTTTCTGAAAAGCGACAGGGGCGTGCAGGAGATGCTTGAAGACTGGAGCACCAGCAAACACTCTTGAACCTGCCCCGCCATCACCTGAAGCAAGAGGTTGTGATGCGGTAGAACTCAACCCTCTATATGCTTCAGAAGATGGAGGAGCAGCAAAAGGCCATTCAAGCCTATACATCCACCTATGACTTAGGCAAAGGAGGGGATATGCACCTGACTCAAGTGCAGTGGAGAATGATTTCTGTGTTATGCAAGGTTCTCCAGCCCTTCGAACTTGCCGCATGTGACGTCAGTTCAGACACTGCCAGCTTGAGTCAGGTCATTCCCCTCATCAGGCTTTTGAGTCAGGTCATTCCCCTCAACAAGCATCTGGAGAAAGTGAAAGAGGAGCTAAGATGGAGCGATTCCGCTCAGTATGTGGGACTTGTGGATGAAGCCCTTCATTCGCTTTGCCAAGATTCCAGGGTGGTCAATCTGTTGAAATCAGACCACTACATTTTGGCCACAGTGCTCGATCCTAGGTTTAAAGCCTATGTGGAGTCTCTCTTACTGGCCGATACAAGCCTGCAGCGGTCAAAGACCAGCTGGTGAAAACACTGTCAGCTGAAGTGGAACGTGACACGTCCACAGCTCCTTCTTCATTTTCTCCCGCAACTGGGGCTGCCAGGAAACAACTGAGGTATCCTAAGCAACCAGCTGGCGGTGATGCAGGGCAGACAGGACCAAGTTTGGACATCTGGTCTGGACTGTAGGACCTGGCAACAATTTCTGACATGTCTACTGTCACTGCATATGATACTGTCACCATTGACAGAATGATGGAGGATTACATCAGTGACAGCATCCAAGTAGGTATGTCAGACAGTCCGTACCTGTACTGGCAAGAAAAAGAGGCAATTTGGAGGCCCCTGTACAAACTGGCTCTATTTTACCTAAGTTGCCCCCCCTCCAGTGTGTACTCCGAAAGAGTGTTTAGTGCAGCAGGGAACCTTGTCAGCAACAGGCGTAGGAGGTTGCTTCCACAAAATGTGGAGAAGATGATGTTCATCAAAATTAATTATCAATTCTTCCAGGGAGACCAGCCTCCAGAACGTACAGAAGGACTTGTGGTGGTGGATTCCAGCGGGGACGAATTAATACTCTGTGAGGATGAGGATGTACACAACACTGAAGAGGGTGAGGAATTGGTGAATGAGAAGGATGAGGACGACATCTTGCCTCCGTAGAGCCAGTTTGTGCAGGGACAGATTAATTGCCAGCTTGTTTTGTGGGAGCATAAATGAACCAATCAGTTCAGCCACAGTCGTGTAGCAGACCCTGGCGCTGAAATGATTGGTTTGTTAAAGTGTGCATGTCCTGTTTATACAAGATAAGGGTGGGTGGGAGAGCCCAACGACAATTCCATCTTGCACCTCTTTTTTTCTTTGCATTAAGTATTGTTTGGGGCCTAGTTTTTCAAACTGCCATCCTGTCTGCCACTGCAGTGTCACTCCTAGATGGGCCACGTGTTTGTGCCGCCCACTTGTGTCGCTTAGGGTAGTCTGTTACCAGCTACCTCGGTGCAACCTATTGGCCTAAAAACAATATTGTGAGGTGTGAGGTGTTCAGAATAGACTGGAAATGAGTGTAAATTAATGTTATTGAGGTTAATGATAGCATAGGAACAGAAAAACCCCAAAATTCTGTAATTTTAGCAGTTTTTATGCTTTTTTCCAAAAAAATACAGATCCAAAACACAAAAACCAGAACCCAAAACACGGAAGGGTGGTTTTGGCAAAACCAATTCAGATCCAAAACACAAAGAAAGGTCCAGATCCCAAACCAAAACACGAAAAGTAGCCGGTGCACACCCCTAATATAGATAGATAGATAGATAGATAGATAGATAGATAGATAGATAGATAGATAGATAGATAGATAGATAGATAGATAGATAGATAGATAGATAGACTGGAAGCACATGAGCTGCACTCCGGAGACTCCCAAACAGGTGAAAACAGTGGTGTCTTTACTCAACGTTTCGGGGTTCAGTGACCCCTTCCTCAGGAACACAAAATAAACAGTGACTTTAAATATCTTATTCATTGTGCCCATCATGTCGTCACCCCTTGCATTCCACCGGCGCTCTGACTGCACACTTCCGATCGCGGCACCCAAGACCCGGAAGTGATGTCATCTGTCACCCGGCTGGGTGCCTGGGGGACACTACAAACAAAACAAAAACGTGCATACACTTATTAAAATAACATAAAACCAACCAAAACATGCTGGTAATTTTCCCAAGCAGATAAGTGCAAAAATACAATGTGTTATAAATTTCAATATGAAAACTTTTTTACGTTGGTGAATATCGCCATCTTGTGGTGAAAAGAAAAAACTACAAGTAAGACCTGAATTCACACCTCAGGAACAATTTATGTGAACAGCATCTTACTGTATTGTAAAAAATAATATATTAAAACATTAAATATAAAATTAATTGTGCAAAACCTAATGTATTAAAACATTGAATATAAAATATCTATGTGCAAACATGACAACTTATACAAAATAGTTCACTAAAATCCAAAATATGAAACAACTCTGTGTTGTCATAAAATACTTCACTTATGGCAAACCACATATTCTAAAAAAGAAATTATTTTTAAGTACATAGAAAACTTCACCATACAATATTGCAATATCCCTAATTGTCTAAAAAATGTTCTTATTTTATTCTCACCTCCAGAGAAATTATGTAAACCTGGTCTTTAACCAAATAAAACACATTAGAACTAGTTGTTAATACTAGAGAAATGTATATACCTATATAAATATTCACATCCATAGATAAATAGTCAGAAACTCATTACAGAAAATTATAGAGGCCCAAAGATTCATTAAGCCCTCGAGGTATCACAGTTTCTAATCGATAAATCCACTTAGATTCTCTCTGCAATAATTTCTTAGATCTGTTACCTCCCCTGATGGAAACAGGAACATGGTCTACAATACGGTATCTCAAAGTCGTCATGCCATGCTTAAATTTGGCAAAATGGCGCGCCACAGGCTGTTCACTCTGGCCACTCAACAAGGCCGCCCTAATGGCCGACCTATGTTGGGCCATTCTTTCTTTAAACTGATACTCTGTCTTGCCCGCGTAGTGCAACCCACATGGGCAAGACAGAATATAGATGACAAACTTGGAAGTGCAGGATAAACTTTTGATTTTTTTTACCTGTATAAGGATGTAAAATATACTCCCCTGCAACTAAATAGTTGCAGGTAGTGCACCCCAGACATTTAAAACAGCCTTTTGTGAGGTTCTGATTTTGTTGTGGATAGGAGCAGACACAGAAGCAGATTTAAATGAAAAGGTGGAGCTTTTAATAAGTGACTTAGAAGACATGGGAATGGCAAATGAAAAAGTCCAGGTATAGCACTAAAGTGCACTTGATAACTGCAGTGAGGTAAATGGGAGAATGTCCAGATAGTGACAGGCAGGAACAGTCCAGTATGCAGGCTTGGTGAGCTTTAACAGAATGCAGGTTTGGTGAGCTGTAACAGATTGCAGGCGAAGGTAATGAAGTCCAGCTGGGTGTGAGTGGAGGCAAGGTGCAGGGAAACAGCAGGTTCAGGTACTCAGGCAGGGAAAAAGGTAAATGGAGGGTGCAGGGTAAGTCCAGCAGGTTGGAGCAGGCAAGGTCCAGGCTAGTATCGCTTCCAAGGAGACAGGTAAGGCACAGGTACTCTCTCTCAGTCACAGCTGAGAAACATGTTGCACTGGCATGGAAGGAAGGCTCTGGACCTTCCTAAATACCCGGTGCTGCGCTGTGACTGGCTGGAAAGAACACATGACACACCAGGATTGGACAGTATGAATCACATGGCCGCAAGCAAGATGGTGGCACCCATGCCAAATGGAACAGAAGCTCCGCCAGACCTCACCAGGCCTAGTGACAATGTGCCCGAACAGAACCATGTGCAGCCAATGCCCCTCGCCAAACACCAGCACCGCTGCCAGACACCCCCCGCCACAATGACCTCACAGGTAATACCCGGTGACCACCATGCCGAGAAATCCTGGCCGTGACAGTACCCCCTCCCTTATGGGCGGCCTCAGGACACTCACCAGGCTTCTCTGGATGGGCAACATGGAACCTCTTGATGAGTGCAGGAGCATGGATATCTCGGGCATTGGTCCAACAATGTTCCTCTGGGCCATAGCCCCTCCAATCCAACAAGTACTGCAAATGTCCTCTGCGGAGACGAGAATCCAAGACCTGGGAGACCTTGAGAAACTCCACGCCCCTTTCAGTCTGGACACGGGGAGAAGCAGGCAGGACTCTGTGGAATTTGTTCAGCACCAGGGGATTTAGCAGGGAGGCATGAAAGGAATTGGGAATTTTCAGATAAGGGGGTAACTGAAGGCGATAAGCCACGGGGTTAATATTTCTATGATGGAGAAGGGCCCTATGAAGCGTGGAGCAAATTTCATAGATGGTACTCTAAGCCATAGGTTCCGGGTGGACAACCAGACTTGGTTTCCAACTTGCTTACGTGGTACTTTCCTACGCTTCTTATCAGCTTGAAATTTGAAACGGGAGGACACCTTCTCCAGGTCAGCATGAACTTGAGACCAAATTCATGCAAATTTCTGTACAGTGTCTTCTACAGCTGGAACATTAAAGACAGGCAGGTTTTGAAATTCGGGGACCCGAGGATGAAGTCCGTAGACCACTTGGAATGGAGTTTGGTTTGTGGAAGAGTGGCAGGAGGCATTATGTGCAAATTTAGCCCATGGCAGCAATACAGACCACTTGTTTTGGGAAGATGTCATAAAAATCCTCAGGAAGGTCTCAAGGTCTTGATTAACCCTCTCAGTGGAACCATTGCTTTGTGAGTGATAAGCCGTAGAAAAATTTAGCTTCACTTGCAATACAGAACATAAGACTCTCCAAAATTTCACTGTGAACTGAACACCACGGTCAGAGACTATCTCAGCAGGAAGACCATGGAGATGGAAAATATGTTGAACGAACAAGTGAGCCAAGTCAGGAGCAGATGGCAATTTCTTTAGTGATATGTAATGGACCATTTTAGAGAATCGGTCTACTACGACCCAGATGGTAATGAACCCTTGAGAGTTCAGCAGATCTGTGACAAAGTCCATGGAGAGATGCGTCCATGGACGTGATGGAATAGGTAGTGGCAACAACTCAACAGCCAGAGCCTGATGTGAAGATTTATGCTGGGCACACGAAGAACATGAAGAAATGAACTCCGACATGTCTGCTTTCATGGATGGCCACCAATAGCCTCTCTTTAACAATTCCAAGGTCTTCCGGGTACCTTAGTGACCTGCAAAGCGAGAGGAATGACCCCAGGTGATGAGCTGCTTCCTTAACTCTGGGGCCACAAAGGATTTCCGAGTAGGGGGCTGTAACTGTAAGGTGGCGAACACTCTTAACTCCAAAACAGGGGTATTTTTTTGATTCTCCAATTTGTCATCACAGAGTAGAGATCTGGACAGAGCATCTGCCTTTTGATTAAGGGCTCCAGACCAGACGGTCAGGGTGAACTGGAACCGAGCAAAGAAAATTGCTCATCGGGCCAAACGAGGACTCATGCACTGAAGATTCTTGAGGAAGAGGAGATTTCTATGGTCCGTGAAGACAGTGAAGGGAAACTTGGCCCCTTCCAGCAGGTATCTCCATTCTTTTAATGCCAACTTCAACGCCAGGAGTTCTTGTTCACCAATACCATAATTTATTTCAGCAGGAGAGAATTTCTTGGAGAAAAACCAACAGGGATGAACTCGATTATCCTCATAATGCTGGGAAAGAACTGCACCCACGGCCTCTGATGACGCATCCACTTCTAATAGAAACGGCCTATCCAGATCTGGTTGTCGTAAGACTGGAGCAGAAATAAACGCCTGTTTTAAAAGCTGGAAGGCAGTCTCTGCCTCTGGTGACCATAGGGCAGGATTAGCATCTTTTCGGGTCAGAGCGGTAATGGGAGCCAATAATGATGAAAATCCTTTAATAAAGCGTCTATAATAGTTGGCGAACCCAAGCAATCTCTGGATGGCTTTCAAGGTTTGAGGACGGGACCAATCAAAAATTGCCTGCACCTTCTTGGGGTCCATTTCTAGACTGGAGCCAGAGATGATGTAACCAAGGAATGGCACACTGGGTACCCCAAAGACATATTTCTCCAGTTTGCAGTAAAGGTGGTTCGTTCTCAGACAGGACAATACTTCCTTCACATGTTCATGATGTTTTGCTACAGAAGATGAAAAAATCAATAAATCGTCCAGGTAAACAACAACCGAGACATACAACAAGTCCCGGAAAATCTCATTAACAAAGCCCTGAAACACGGCAGGGGCATTGCACAATCCAAAGGGCATCACAAGGTATTCAAAGTGTCCATCTCTAGTATTAAAAGCGGTCTTCCATTATTCACCAGCATGAATACGGATGAGATTATAATCCCCTCTCAGATCCAACTTTGAGAATATGATGGACCCCTTAACTCTGTCGAATAACTCTGTGATCAGGGGAAGAGGATATCAGTTCTTGATTGTTATATCATTAAGGCCCCGGTAATCTATACAAGGTCTTAGGACACGGTCCTTCTTGCCGATGAAAAATAACCCAGCTCTGGCAGGAGAGGTGGAAGGACGAATAAACCCTTTCGCTAGGTTGTCCTGTATGTATTCAGACATGGCTTGAGTTTCAGGCAAGGAGAGAGGATAGGTGCGACCACGAGGTGGCATCTTGTCAGGCAGCAGCTCGATTGGACAGTCCCATTCTCTGTGAGGAGGTAAAACATTTGCCTGTTCGGAAAAAACATCAGAGAACATCTGGTACTCCTTGGGAATAGCTGGAGATATTAGCGAAGCTGTCTTTCTTACAGGTCGCATCTTGGGAAGACAGGATTTCTGACAGTCAGTTCCCCATGAAAGAATCTGAACTGAACACCAGTCTATCCTGGGATTATGCTGGCATAACCAGGGTAGTCCTAAAATTATTTCTTGGGAAGCCTCAGGTATCACTAAGAACTTTAAAGACTCAGAATGAAGTGCCCCAGCACGGACTAATACTGGTTGAGTTTCCTTGGTGACCACTCCTTTAGCTAGAGGCCGTCCATCTACAGAAGTCAGGGAAATTGCGTGATTGAGAGATGAACAAGGAATCTGTAGTTTCTGGCTGCTCCAGAGTCTAATAGAGCAGAAACAAAGACAAGGTTAGCCTTGAGATCCAAGAAAATTTTTAAATCTTTAGTATTTGGGGCACGGGCTCATTACTCCTAACTTGATGTCCCCAGGGTCAGTTAGGAACGGGCATTTCCCGATTTACGGGAGCAGGAGGCCACCAGGTGACCCGAATCTCCGCAGTACAGACAGAGGTTTTTTAGCATTCTTCTCTGACGTTCCTCTTTGGAGAGATGGGTTTGGATGGGTAAGCATGGGATGCGTAAATGACCTTTGCCGGTCAGTTCTGTGCTTTTCAGCCTGATGTTCTCTGAAGCGTAGGTCAATTTTGTTGCAGAGTGAGATCATATCATTTAAATTAGTGGGAAGCTCACGGGTGATCAGTTCATCTTTTAGTCGGTCAGAAAGGCCATGCCAAAAGGCTGAGGTGAGGGCCTCCTCATTCCACTCTGATGCCAAGATTTGAAACTGTATGGCATATTGGCTGACAGGACTGGTTCCTTGTCTCAGGGTCATGATATTGGACGATACTGACACAGTGCGGCCAGGTTCATCAGAAATCCTCCTGAATGATGATACAAAGTCTGTATCCAGCAGCGAATCTGAACGCTCCCAGAGTGGGGAGGCCCACTCCAAATCCGAGCCGGACAACAAAGACACAATATATGCCACTTTAGTTCTAGCAGTTGGAAAGTCATCAGGCTGTAATGTAAAGTGTATATCACACTGAGTTAAGAAACCACGACAGAGCTTATGATTGCCGTCAAATTTGCTTGGCATAGGAAGATGTAGGTGAGGGGATTATTGCTTGGCATAGGAAGATGTAGGTAAGGTCCCTGTATCACCAGGCACAGGAGGAGGTATAGTTGCTGATACCCCAGGGGTGATTAACGAGGTTTGCAGATTATCTTGTCGTTTAGATATCTCCTGTAGAAACTGAGCCATTTCATGCTGCATAGCTTCCAGGTTTTCTAAACGGCCAGCAATACAATGGAATAAATCCACTCCAGACTCCTGTTCTGTGGCCGGATCCATGGGGCCAGTGCAAACTGTGAGGTTCTGAGTTTGTTGTGGACCCGGGGTGGTGATAGGAGCAGACACAGAAGCAGATTTAAATGAAATGGTGGAATTTTTAATAAGTGACTTAGAAGACATGGGAATGGCAAATGAAAAAGTCCAGGTATAGCACTAAAGTGCTCTTGATAACTCCAGTGAGGTAAATGGGAGAATGTCCAGATAGTAACAGGCAGGAACAGTCCAGTATGCAGATATGGTGAGCTGTAACAGAATGCAGGTTTGGTGAGCTTTAACAGAATGCAGGTTTGGTGAGCTGTAACAGAATGCAGGCAAAGGTAATGAAGTCCAGCTGGGTGTGAGTGGAGGTAAGGTGCAGGGAAACAGCAGGTTCAGATACTCAGGCAGGGAAAAAGGTAAATGGAGGGTGCAGGGTAAGTCCAGCAGGTTGGAGCAGGCAAGGTTCAGGCTAGTATCACTTCCAAGGAGGCAGGTAAGGCACAGGTACTCTCTCTCAGCCACAGCTGAGAAACACGTTGCACTGGCATGGAAGGAAGGCTCTGGACCTTCCTAAATACCCGGTGCTGCGCTGTGACTGGCTGGAAAGAACACATGACCCACCAGGATTGGACAGCTTGAATCACATGGCCGCAGGCAAGATGGCGGCGCCCATGCCAAACGGAATGGAAGTACCGCCAGACCTCACCAGGCGTAGTGACAATGTGCCCGCACAGAACCACGTGCAACCAATGCCCCTCGCCAAACACCAGCACCGCTGCCAGACACCCCCCGCCACAATGACCTCACAGGTAATACCCGGTGACCAACATGCCGAGAAACCCTGGCCGTGACACCTTTCTTGCATTTCAAGAAACTAGAAGATTCCTTAGTTCTAACTGTGAAACCTGTTATATCCATCTTTACCAACCAGTCCCTCATACTTCTACTTCTAGTATAACTTGGCATAATCCTAGAAGAATGTAGTAAGGGTAAATCTTTATCTGTTGATACCAGAGGCCAACATTTTTTTGCCACCTTACTAGTACGTTTTCTCGCCAAATTAAACTGGTTAACCCACGGTACCACCTTATCCATGTTCTTACATTTCCCTGACTGTAAGAGATCTCTTTTATTTTGTAGGGCTTTCTTTTTAGCTTCCAACAATAACTTTAATGAATATCCCCTCTGTAGGAACTTCTCAACCATAATGTTCAGTTGCCTCTCTCTTTCTTCTGGTTTACTATTGACTCTATACACTCTCAAAAATTGAGCGTATGGAAGGCCCCTGACTGTCGGTGAGGGATGGAAGCTTTGAAATTTGAGGAGAGTATTCCTGTCAGATGGTTTAGTGTAGGGTGAAGTGTGTAACTAATTATTCACAACTTCTATTTTAATATCCAAAAAATGGATCTCTGTGGTACTTTTTGCTGTGGTTAATTTAATTGGACTATAAGAGTTATTATGTATTTCAATTAGAGAGTCAAAACTCTCTTCCGAACCTGTCCAGAAAATGCTAAGATCATCAATATATCTATAATACAAGTATATATTGTCTGAAACCACAGTTCGACTGAAGAATAAATCACATTCAACCTCCCACATATAGCAGTTCACCAGGGAGGGTGCTACCACAGAACCCATAGCACACCCCGTGGATTGTTTATAGAACCGATCATCGAACAAAAAATAATTATGCTCCAAAGTAAATTGCAACAACTCCAAATACAAATCAATATCTGGGCCCTCATAATTAGGGTTACCCAGAATCAACCTTCTCAATGCTTGCACCACCACAATTTGCGGGATGCAGGTATACAAGCTAGATACATCAAGAGTTATTAACAGCATATTATCTGGTACAGGTCCCATATCTACTAATTTCTTCAATAGCTTACTGGAATCTTTCAAATGTGTCCTGGTGTTCTGTACATACCTCTGTAAATACATGTCCAAAAATATGGAAATGGGCTTGCACAGTGACCCTTTGGCCGAGACTATAGGTTGACCAGGGGGTCTCTGCATGTTTTTATGTACTTTAGGTATAATGTAAAACACAGGTACCACAGGGAATTCGACCATCAATTTATCATGTATATCCTTGGTAATAGTGCCTGACAACACGGCTTCCTCAAGGATAGTATCCAGAGCTTTTTTATACAACGATGTAGGGTCTTTGTCTAGAGGACTATGGCCCTCATTCAGACCCAGTCGCAAGCGCTGAGCGCTCGCAACCAGGTCGATGTTTAAGCCCTGCGCATGCGCAGCGGCCGCACTGCGCGTGCGCAAGCCCCTGAGCGAGAGAGAAATTCTCTCGCTCCGGAGCTCACTACAAAAGGGACGGCTGTTGATGTTGATCAACAGCTCGTCCCATTTTGTAGGCGTGGCGGGGGGTGGTTTCACAAATGGAGGCATTTCTTATGCCTGCCGTTTTGTGGGCGGCCGCACTGACATCAGCAGTGATGTCAGTGGGGAGCTTCCTGCTCGATCCCTGGGGCTTGCGGTTGCCGAGACCCAACCTTAGGGTCTCGTCGCAAGCTCCGATGGCCGCGATGGTCTTGACCATCGCGACCATCAACCCAGTAGCGGATTTACCGCTAGGCACCCCAGGCGGCCGCTTAGGGCCCGGCGGGACCCAGGGGGCCCATCAACAGGTGCATTGATTGGAGTACATTTATATTTCCGGCGGTAACCTGAGCTCCGCCAAAAATATCCGAGCGCTGGGCTGGGAAGCTGTCAGTGATGACAGCTGCCGGGTGCCAGCTCCAGCACAGCATGCGCCGGCCTACATCTTCCTCCCACAGTCTGTGCCTTGTGTGTGTGATCCGCCATGACGCACCTGCGTATGACGTCACACGCACAGTGAGAGGAGCCGGGACACGTGCAGAGGAGTGAACTGCTGTCTGCTGACCCCTGCTGAGGTGTGTGTCTCCGGTGCCTGCCTGCAGTGTTTAATGTAATGTACCAGCCGCGGGGGAAGGAGGGGAGCTGGGTGCACACACTATCACCGTTTAGCAATCCTCGGGGCCAGGTTCAGACAAAGAGGGGGGGGTTACACATTATCACATTGTCTGAGTCTGGCCCTGAGGATTGCTACAAAGACGGGGGGGCTGGGGGCACACACTATTACACTGCCTGAACCTGGCCCTGAGGGTTGCTACAAACAGGGGGGTGGGGGCACACATTATCACATTGTCTGAGTCTGGCCCTGAGGACTGCTACAAATGGGGGGGGGAACACACTATCACAAATTAAAATATAGTGCTATGAATATTTTGAGAAGGGGCCCCAAATTGCTGTCCTGCTTAGGGCCCCATGAGGTCTAAATCCGCCTCTGCATCAACCTGGTCGGTGGCTAAAGCTGTGGGTGGTAACCCACAGCTTAGCTAGCGACCAGGAGGCCGCACTTAAAATACAAGCGGCCGCCCTCATTCAGAACGAGCACTTGCTTCTTGCGAGCGCCTCTGAATGAGAGCGTCTGATAAGAGGCGAAGGCAGTCTTCTTTATAATCCACAATATCCCAAATGACGATAGATCCGCCCTTATCAGCTGCCCGGATGATGATATCTTCATGCTTACTTAGCGCAGCAAGGGCCAGCCTTTGTAAGGTTTTGATGAAACCGTCCCTGTTTTCCATCAATCGATGCATCCAACATTCTGCAATATATTTTGATCGAGGCATTATTTGATATGGGATCGTATTTAGATTTTTGTCCCAACTTTTGTAATTGGATAGGTAGCGATAGTCTTGACGTTTCCACTGGATTTTTACCAATGTACTCCTTGAGTTTTAAGAACCTTTGTAGTTTGAAATTGTCCACCTTCCACTGAAACTTATCTGGGAGACATGTAGGGATAAATGAGAGTCCCTTACTCAGAACTACCTGTTCTGCAGTGGACAACACCTTGGTGGATAAATTAAAAATTAGTCCCGGCTGTTCTTTTGGGGTCTGGCTCCTCACCTTCCTCGACAATTGACCACCCCTCCTCGTTGGCTTTCTACCTGGGCAATATATCCTGCCCGGGTACTGACCCCCAAAAGGGACTCCTTCGTGGTTATATTGGAATTACAACTGGGAAGCTCCTCAGCCTCACTGCCTGACGTACTAGACTGCCCACCATATTCCTTGTGTCTTCTGAACATAGGATTCCTTCCCTGATATTTAGTAGTATTGGCTGTACTATTAAGCCAAGGGTAAACACGATGTAAGGTGTAATCTTGCTGTAATTTTTTAAGGTTTTCCTTCTTATACTTCAACAAATCATTTTTAGAAGTTTCAACTTGTACATTCAATTTATCAAGCCACTTTACTGAGGTATCCTCTCTCAATTTAATAAGATGTTCTTCTTCAAATTTATCCAACTTGTCCTTAATCTCATTGAGCTCCCTTGTGGATTCCTCGATAACAAGGAGGATTAAATCCATGGAACACTTATTTAACACAGCAATCCATTTTTTTACAAAAAGGAATGCTGTACCGTCCTATAGTAGGGACATTATGGACCCTAAATTCCAGAGGGATTTGTTTATTTGTAAAATAATCAGAAAGAGTCCTTCCATGGTATAAAGAATAAAATTGCAGTTTATGTAATTGAACCATTCCCGGAACAATTCTTCATGTGATGTTCCTAAACTAGTAAAAAAAATGGTCACACTGTAACATACCAGCTACATCCTCGAGATCGTCTAAAACTTTGGCAGCCATACGGTAGATATATAAAAATACAGAAAAAAAGTGCTGTAGTGCAATTGCTTAATACACGTGCTTGATGCTTACAAAAAAGAAAAAAAAATATATATATATATATATATATATATATATACATATATATTTATAAACTTTTTTATATGCACTCTGGTTAATGGCAACAAAAAATAGAGGTATAACTGCAGCAGGTGCCCTGGCACATTACCGGAACCTCAGAACCGACTCCAGCAATCAATGCAGCACAATGAAAAGCCCGGCACTCTGCAGACCCCAGCGGGTCAGTACCTTGCTCCGGGTGCCTTCAACATGGAGATCACTCCCATCAATATACACTGAAAGCACATAAGCGGCACTCCGGAGACTCCCACAGGTGAAAACAGTGGAGTATTTATTCAACGTTTTGGGGTTCAGTGACCCCTTCCTCAGGAACACACATAATATCAAATACATACAAACAGTGACTTTAAATACCTTATTCATTGTGCCCATCGTGTCGTCACCCCCTGCATTCCACCGGCGCTCTGACTGCACACTTTTGGTCGCGGCACCCGAGACCCGAAAGTGACGTCATCTGGCACCCGGCTGGTTGCCTGGTGGAATGGGACCCAAATCTAAACACAGGAATGGGACCCAAATCTAAACACAGAATGTATTTACAGTCAGGTGCATAAATATTGGGACATTGACAGAATTTTCAGATTTTGGCCTCTATTCACCACCACAATGGCTTTGACATGAAACAAACAAGATGTGCTTTAACTGCAGACTTTCAGATTTAATTTGAGAGTAATTACATCCAAATCAGGTGAATGGTGTAGGAATTACAACGGTTTCTATATGTCCCTCCCACTTATTTTTAGGGGCCAAAAGTAATGGGACAAACTAAACAATCCTAAATCTAACTTTCACTTTTTAATACTTTGTTGCAAATCCTTTGCAGGCAATTACAGCCTGAAGTCTGGAACGCATAGACATCACCAGACACTGGGTTTCATCCCTGGTGATGCTCTGCCAGGTCTCTACTGCAAATGTCTTCAGTTCCTGCTTGTTCTTGGGGCATTTTCCCTTCAGTTTTGTCTTCATCAAGTGAAATGCATGCTCAATCGGATTCAGGTCAGGGGATTGACTTGGCCATTGCATAACATTCCACTTTTTAGCCTTAAAAAACTCTTTGGTTGCTTTTGCAGTATGCTTCGGGTCATTGTCCATCTGCCCTGTGAGCGCCGTTCAATGAGTTCTGAAGCATTTGACTGAATAATAGCATATAATATTGCCCGAAACACTTCAGAATTCATTCTGCTGCTTTTGTCAGCAGTCACATCATCAATATATACAAGGGAACCAGTTCCATTGGCAGTCATACATGCCCACGCCATGACACTGCCACCACCATGCTTCACTGATGAGGTGGTATGTTTTGGATCATGAGCAGTTCCTTTCCTTCTCCATACTCTTCTCTTCCCATCACTCTGGTACAAGTTGATCTTTGTCTCATCTGTCCAAAGATGTTGTTCCAGAACTATAATGGCTTTTTTAGATGTTGTTTGGCAAACTAATCTGGTCTTCCTGTTTTTGAGGCTCACCAATGGTTTACATCTTGTGGTGAACAATCAAGTCTTCTCTTGATTGTTGACTTTGACACATATACATCTACCTCCTTGAGAGTGTTCTTGATTTCGCCAACTGTTGTGAAGGGGTTTTTCTTCACCAGGGAAATAATTATTCTGTCATCCACCACAGTTGTTTTCCGTGGTCTACCGGGTCTTTTGGTGTTGCTGAGCTCTCCGATGCGTTCTTTCTTTTTAAGAATGTTCCAAACAGTTGATTTGGCCACACCTAATGTTTTTGCTATCTCTCTGATGGGTTTGTTTTGATTTTTCAGCCTAAAGATGGCTTGCTTCACTGATAGTGACAGCTCTTTGGATCTCATATTGAGAGTCGACAGCAACTGATTCCAAATGCAAATGTCACACCTAGAATCAACTCCAGACCTGCTTAATTGATAATGAAATAATGAGGGAATAGCCCACACCTGTCCATGAAATAGCTTTTGAGTTGATAGTCCCATTACTTTTGGCCCCTTAAAAAGTGGGAGGCACATATAGAAACCGTTGTAATTCCTACACCGTTCACCTGATTTGGATGTAATTACCCTCAAATTAAATCTGAAAGTCTGCAGTTAAAGCACATCTTGTTTGTTTCATTTCAAAGCCATTGTGGTGGTGAATAGACGCAAAAATATGAAAATTCTGTCAATGTCCCAATATTTATGCACCTGACTGTATGTTTTATATACACCTTATACATACAGCCTGCAGGTCATTTTTTACAATATTTTGCATAATTTTGTGGCTCAAACAAAGTTTGTGTACATACATGAAATTAATTTGTTTCATTTACACCTTATACACACAGCCTAAAGGTAATTTTATACAATATTTGTAGTAATTGTATGCCTTAAACAAAGTTTGTGTACATTGAACCATCAAAAAGCAAAGGTTTCACTATCTGAGTCATGCTAAAAAAAAATCCGTATTTCGGAATATTTGGTATGGGAATACACACACACACACACACACACACACACACACACACACACACACACACACACACACACACACACATACTACCTTTCAAAAGTTTGGGGCCACCCAGACAATTTTGTGTTTTACATGAAAACTGACTTTTATTTATCAAATGAGTTGCAATATGAATAGAATATGTAGTCAAGATATTGGCCAGGTTTGAAATACTAATTTTTATTTGAAATAAAAATTTTGTCCTTCAAACTTTGCTTTCGTCAAAGAATGCTCCTTTTGCAGCAATTACAGCATTGCAGACCTTTGGCATTCTACGGTAGCTGTTAATTTGTTGAAGTAATCTGAAGAAATTTCACCCCACACTTCCTGATGCACCTCTTACAAGTTGGATTGGATTGATGGGCACTTCTTGCGTACCATACGGTCAAGCTGCTCCCGTAACAGCTCAATGGGGTGGAGATCTGGTGACTGCGCTGGCCACTCCATTAAAGACAGAATACCAGCTCCCTGCTTCTTCCCTAAATAGTTCTTGCATAATTTGGAGGTGTGCTTTGGGTAATTGTCCTGTTGGAGGAGGAATTTGGCTGCAATCAAGCGCTGTCCACAGGGTATGGCATGGCGTTGCAAAATGGAGTGATAGCCTTACTTATTCAAAATTCCTTTTCCATTGTACAAATCTCCCACTTTACCAGCACCAAAGCAGCCCCAGACCATCACATTATCTCCACCATGCTTGACAGATGGCGTCAGGCACTCTTCCAACATCTTTTCCCTTCTGCATCTCACAAATGTTCTTCTGTGTGATCCAAACACCTCAAACTTCGATTCGTCTGTCCATAACACTTTTTTCCAATCTTCCTCTGTCCAATATCTGTGTTCTTTTGCCCATATTAATCTTTTCCTTTTATTGGCCAGTCTTAGATATGGCTTTTTCTTTGCCAATCTGCCAAGAAGGCCAGCATCCCAGAGTCATCTCTTCACTGTAGACGTTGACACTGGCGTTTTGCGGGTACCATTTAATGAAGCTGCCAGTTGAGGACCTGTGAGTCGTCTATTTCTCAAACTAGAGACTCTAATGTACTTGTCTTCTTGCACAATTGTGCACCTGGGCCTCCCACTTCTCTTTCTACTTTAGTTAATGCCTGTTTGTGCTGTTCTCTGAAGGGAGTAGTACACACCGTTGTAGGAAATGTTCAGTTTCTTGGCAATTTCTTGTTCTTCATTTCTAAGAACAAGAATAGACTGTCGAGTTTCACATGAAAGTTCTCTTTTTCTGGCCATTTGGAGAGTATAATCGAACCCACAAATGTGATGCTCCATATACTCAACTAGCTCAAAGGAAGGTCAGTTTTATAGCTTCGCTAATGAGCAAACCCATTTTCAGCTGTGCTAACATAATTGCACAAGGGTTTTCTAATCATCCATTAGTCTTCTAAAGCGCTTAGCAAACACAATTTACCATTAGAATACTGGAGTGATGGTTGCTGGAAATGGGCCTCTGTACGCCTATGTAATATTACTTCAAAAACCAGACGGTTGCAGCTTGTATAGTCATTTACTATATTAACAATGTATAGAGTGTATTTATGATTAATTTAATGTTATCTTCATTGAAAAAAACAGTGCTTTTCTTTCAAAAATAAGGACATTTCTAAGTTACCTCAAACTATTGAACGGTAGTGTGTATATAACGGTATATATATAACGGTATATATATATATATATAAAAAGCCCGGCACTCTGCAGACCCCAGCGGGTCAGTACCTTTTCATTGTGCTGCATTGAATGCTGGAGTCGGTTCTGAGGTTCCGGTAATGTGCCAGGGCACCTGCTGCAGTTATACCTCTATTTTTTGTTGCCATTAACCAGAGCGCAAATAAAAAAGGTTTTTTGCACTAGCACTTCTTTTATTTTTTGCAAGCATCAAGCACGTGTATTAAGCAATTGCACTACAGCATTTTTTTTCTGTATTTTTATATAACTATGGCTGACAAAGTTTTAGACAATATCGAGGATGTAGCTGGTATGTTACAGTGTGACCATTACGAGACATTAAGTCTTTCAGATATTGAAGCCGATAATATATTGCATAATGAGCCTATGTTTGATACTAGTTTAGGAACATCAAGAATTATTCCGGTAATGGTTCAAATGACATAAACGGCAAGTGGACTTTTTATACCATGGAAGGACTCTTTCTGATTATTTTACCAATAAACAAATCCCTCTGGGATTTAGGGTCCACAATGTCCCTACTATAGGACGGTACAGCATTCCTTTTTGTAAAAAATGGATTGCTGTGTTAAATAAGTGTTCCATGGATTTAATCCTCCTTGTTATCGAGGAATCCACAAGGGAGCTCAATGAGATTAAGGACAAGTTGGATAAATTTGAAGAAGAACATCTTATTAAATTGAGAGAGACCCCAAAAGAACAGCCGGGACTAATATTTAATTTATCCACTGCAGAACAGGTAGTTCTGAGTAAGGGACTCTCATTTATCCCTACATGTCTCCCAGATAAGTTTCAGTGGAAGGTGGACAATTTCAAACTACAAAGGTCCTTAAAACTGAAGGAATATGTTATTAAAAATCCAGTGGAAACGTCAAGACCATCGCTACCTATCCAATTACAAAAGTTGGGACAAAAATCTAAATACGATCCCATCTCAAATAATGCTTCGATCAAAATATATTGTAGAATGTTGGATGCATCGATTGATGAGAAACAGGGACAGTTTCAACAAAACCTTACAAAGGAAGAAAGGCTGGCCCTTGCTGCGCTAAGTAAGGGCAGCTGATAAGGGCGGATCTATCGTCATTTGGGATATTGTGAATTATAAAGAAGAATGCCTTCGCCTCTTATCAGACGCAGCCACATATAGGACCTCATTCAGAGTCGGTCGTAGCGGCCGCACGGTCGTACGGCCAACGACCGCAAAATCCGATCGTAAGGCAGGTCGATCGTAAACAAAGTGACGCCCATTCGTTAGCACTGCACATCCTCTAGCTACCGACTGATCTGATCGAACGAACGAGACAATCGTAGTCAGGCGCTGTCAGTCGCTGTATGCTAATTATGTTCTGATGTTTGCGGTCGTATGTGTTGTTTTGATGGTCACATGTCATGTTTACATGGACTATCCATCAGCTTATTAGCTTGTTGTCAATTATCTAATTAAGTGTTTAATTCTTGCTGTTCTTTAAAACAAGTTTTTTATCATGTGTCAATAAACTTTATTGTTCATTTCGTGGGTGTTTTCTCCGTTCTCTTTTTTTTCACACAATTTAAAAAACAAAGTAAAGTTTATTATCTGTGAATGTACTGTTGATAAGTGTGTTAACTTTAAAAATGCATGTGCATTTTGCGTTAGGATCATTTGCACTCTTATGTTTGCAATTGCACACTGTGTGTTGTAGCCAATCAAATGTGACCTTATTTTTTGGGCCACATGATTAAAGGATTGGCCAATAGTGTTTTTTTTTGGAAACTGAGTAAATATTTTAGTTAATCATCTTTTTTTTATCCCATGTATATTTCATGTTTTCTGAAAAATCGGCCATTGCCATCATGAGAGCTGCGGCCTTTACCAGGAGAGAATTAATGATTCTCGTCCAGATAATGGACAGGCGGATTACGACCGCCCAGCCTCCTATTTCCAACCGCCTAAAGCGGGCGGCCTATGCGGAGGTGAGGCGAGCCCTTCGAAGTGCAGGATACAGGCGCAATATAGCGCAATTAGAGAGGCGCTGGTCAGATCTGCACCGCTGGTCGCCTGTCCTTTTGCGGAATTTGCGGGTATGACTACGCAGACGTAAGTATGTGTTTGTATAAATGTAATAATTAGTGGACTGTTAAAAATGTATGTTCCTTTTCCAACTCTTTTAGTCAATGTTAAAAAACCCTCCTGTATGTTGTCCCTATAGTCCTGAATGTGTAAAGTGTACTTATATTGTGTATCCGAAATTGAAAACTAAACTTTTTTTTTTTTTTTTTATCTTTAAATTTTAGAAACACAGCGGAGACAGAGAAGGGCACGCAGAATTGGAGGAAATGCAGGTGCCAACCTGCAGCCCTCACGCTCACCTTCCCCATCCACTCAACCCAGCCCTCCCTACCCACCATACTCCCCCAGTAACCCTCCCTCCCTCTTCCAATCCTCCCCGAGTATTCCTCCCTCCCCTGCCCACTCATCCCAAATATCCACTCCCGTGCCAGAGTCCACATCCCAAATATCCCCTCCCTTTGATGTTTGCCACTCTATTTCCCCTCCCACCATTCCCCCAACTCCAAATTACTCCCCATCTCCTGCACCATCTACATCGGGGGTTTTGCTACACCACTCTGATGGTATGTGTTTTGTAATTTTTTTATTTTTTTTTTGGTGTTGTTGTTATCCATGTTTTTGTAAACATTTTTGGGCGTTTTTTTTTTTTTTTAAATTTCAGTATGGTTGTCAAAATCATTGTGCAGTAATGCTGTTATTCAAAATGTTGTGCTTATGTTTTGTGCCTGGGCCTTTTTTTTGGGGGGGGGAGCCCAAAAATTTATGCCTTTTGGGTTTTTCATTTGGATTAGTATTTTATATGTATAATTTACTAAGATGTAACTTCATTAGGAAAAGTGATGTTTGCCATAGCAAACAAACACATTGTATTTTTGGATTATCAAGAGCATTCTAGAAGTGAATATGTGCATTGTGTTTTAAGGATATGGCCATCATGACTTAAGAATACACCTCCCATTATTTTTTACAACATCATAGGGGTTTTTGGCTTATGCTACATAGTTAGGGTTTCCAATTGTTTTGACTCCATAAAAGTATCAACATATTAATAATGTTGTGTGGATGAAACTTTCAAACATGCCCTAACCACTTTTTGGGTCATTTTAATTGTAATGTTCAAATGTTGGTCATTTTTAAGAAGTTTTTAAACTTAAAAAAAAAATTCTGTCCACAGATCTAACCCACATCCTGGTGCAAATTAGGGAGGAGCTCACAACAACAAGTGGCCATTTATTGGAGGCCTACTGCTGCCTCCAACGTATTGTGGGGACTTTGGATCATTTATAGTTTGTTTTTCTCATCTTTGTACATTTGAAACATTTTTATATTACATTAAAGTTTTTGTTCCTCAAACATTTGTCCTCTTTTTTTGAACAAATTAAAGGGTGTAATTCAGCATTTCATATACTTTGTGAACAAAGCTGGGTGCCTTTCCATAGTGTAACAAATTCAAAAATGTTTTGTTAAACCTTAAGAACATTTGCAGTAATGTTGTGTAAAAGTTTTTTGGGGGGTTGGCATATATTATCCACCTCAAAATAGCTTTCATAAAAAAATTACACAAACCATTTTTATTTAATGCAAAAAATTTATTAAATAACAAACATGTTGCCAACAGGCTTTTACTCGTAAAAAGCATTTCATCACAGAATCACACATAACAAATGTCCTCAGGGTTTTGCCAAAGAAAATATCTGGCTTAGTCAGACATAAACAACAATAGTAAAAAACAAACAGAATTTTTTTTGGAAAACATACAAATTAATAAAAGAAAAGGCAAATTAACTAAACATGTTGGGGTATATCCGGGCTAAATTTGTTAGTTTTCCAAAAACAGTACAGGGTATTGCCAATGGGTTCCATTAGTTTTGCAGTTTTGGAAAGTGTTGTGATTTTGTTGGTAGGAAAAAAAAAAGAAAAATACATTTGCACTAAGTGTAAAAAAAAATTAAATGTAAATATTCTTACCTAAAAAAACATGAAACAACAGAATCGTGTCTGCCCCCCCCCTGACAGCATCACAACACCTTCCTCCGGGGGGCCATCCTCTGGCAAGGCATCCTCTGGCTGCATGGGTACTCGACTCCTTATTGCAATGTTGTGTAAAATCCCACACAGGACCACAATGTGAGAAACCATATCCGGCGAGTACATGAGTGCACCACCAGAGTGATGGAGACACCGGAACCGGCCCTTTAAAATGCCGATACAGTGCTCCACCACCTGCCTGGTGGCAGTAAACGTGGCATTATATTGAGTTTGAGGCCCTGGTGTGGAAGTCAAATAAGGAGTCAGCAGCCAGGGCGTGCAAGGATATCCACTGTCACCTGATGGAAATGGGACACCAAAAGATACATAAATTGACCATGAAAACATGTTTACACTATTACTATAGCTACATACTGGATTTATACTTACCAAGAAGCCACTCGTCACCAGCTTTCAGTGTGCTTAATTTTGGCCAAATCCCTGAATGCTGGATCACGTACGCATCATGGCTGCAGCCTGGAAATTTGGCATTCAGGGAGAGGATCTGGAGGGAGGCATCATATAGCACCATTACATTTAGGGAATGGAAATGTTTACGGTTCCTATATATTTGTTCCCTGCATGCAGGGGGTTGAAGTGCTATGTGAGTGCCATCCACTACCCCTATGACATGTGGAAAGCCTGCAATTTCAAAAAACTTCTGCTTTACCACATCAAGGGCTTCCGTATCCAAAGGCATACTAATAAAATGTGCTATATAATTGAAGAATGCATCTCGTACACACCTCAGGATCCGTGAAAATGAGGGCTAGGAGAGGCCACCCACCAGCCCCACAGTGGTTTGGAAGGACCCTGAGGTGCAGAAATGTAACACCGCCAACAACTGTGTAAGTGGTGAGATTGCTGTTGGAATGTGAATCTGACTTTCTAGATCATTCTTTATTATTGAAAGAGTGTCTAGGGTAATATCTGGAGGCAGGCGATAAGTGGTTACAACCACATCATCAGGCATTCCAAAAAGGGTGACACGTGTTCTATATATCTTGGCCCTTGCATGCCTCCTATGCCTACGGCCAGGAGGAGGCTGAGGAAGGTTGGTGGGGGGAAACATGGCCACTATTAGCTGTCCCACATCACTCTGTAAAGTTAATTATAAAAAAAGTGTTTTTGAGAATGGTTTTTGATTATTTGGTCCAAAATACTTAGCTTTGTAATAATTGTGCATATTCTTACAGGGTCGGGCAGTGCCATCTTCGGAAATCCCTACAGGTGTATTTGGTGTACGGTTGTTTTTTTGGGAAGAAAAAGAAATTATTTTGTTTTTCTAGAAAAAAACACTATTACTACTATTATTGTTAAAACAAACCTTAACTTTTAAATTGGGCAATATTACATTTTTTAAACTTTTTTTTTTATTTTCCCAAAAATTATAAACTGCATTATTAAATGTTAAAAAAAACAGCAAAAAAAACAGCAAAAAAAGTACATCATTAAAAAAAAAAAAAACTTTTAGGTTTGTATAAAGAGACACTTACCTGATTCAAGTACAAACTGGACTGTTAAACACCTTAAAAAAATAACAAAAAACATGGTAACATTTTTAATAATAATGTATTTTTTTTGGTTTATAGAACAAAATTTAAATAAAAACAAATTGCAGTAGGCTGGCACACTTACTTGAGTCTTCAAGTAACCAGGTTTCGTAAATGTATGCACCAAACAAATTTCTAAATAAAAAACCACCACCCAAAAAAAACAAAAAATAAAACCACCACCCAAAAAAAACAAAAAATAAAACCACCACCCCAAAAAAAAAAAAAATACAACCACCACCCAAAAAAAAGAAAAAAGAAAACTACCACCCAAAAAAAACAAAAATGAAAACCACCACCCAAAAATAAATAAAAATAAAACCACCACCAAAAAAAAAACCACTCAAACAACACACACAAGCACCACTCAAACAACACACACAAGCACCTCTCAAACAACACACACAAGCACCACTAAAACAACACACACAAGCAGAGGAGTATAATGGTACCATGGTGCCAGGAGAAAGTGCATGTCATAGCGCCCCCTCCTCCCTGTACTGAACTGTGCCAGTGGGGTATGGCCAGCCTACGGGGGAATCCTGAAGTGAAGAGAAAAACAGCAAACAGTGGCAGTATCATGCTGGGCATTGAGGTCCCATAGGGGGAATGGAATGCTTCAGTGATGCACTGTCTGACAGGAATCAGTTTGATTTACCGCCGGCCGCATGGTGGAAATCATGAACGTCGGAAGGTACATATAAACTAACCTATTCTATCCCCTAACCCTCCCTAAAGGGTGCCTAACCCTAACCTCCCTCCCAAGTGCCTTACCCTCCTCTAAGTGCCTAAACCTAATTACCCCCCTTAACCCTCCCTTAGGGGTGCCTAAACCTAACCTACCCCCCTTAACCCTCCCTTAGGGGTGCCTAACCCTAACTTCCCCCCAAGTGCCTAACCTTAATCCTCCCTCTAAGTGCCTAAACCTAACCCCCCCTTCGCCGCTGCCTAAACCTAAGTTCCCCGGGGGGGTGCCTAACCCTAACCTCCCGCTGGGGGTGCCTAGCCCTAACCCCCTGTTCCCCTAGCCTGACCCTAATCTCCCGTGGGGTGCCTAACCCTAAGTCCCCCCCCCCCGGGAGCCCTAAACCTAAACCCGCGGCTGTCCACGCCCGGCATCCCTTCGATTGGGATGCCGGGCGCCGGTCTCCCGGCATAGGTAAAATGACAAGCATCGAGATTTCGATGCCTGTCATTTAAACCTTGCCAGGATTAAGCAGTCGGGAAGCCGGTGTTCAGCAATGCGTCCGCCGGCTTCCCATCTGACATTATGGGGTAGCTGCTTTGGCACTGCTTTATTTATGTATAGCACCTAGGATCGACTGTTATCTCCTTTGAATCATTGTTATTAGTCAATAATTGCATTATATATTTTTATCATTTAACTTAAAGTGACAGAATACATGTGCTAGAGTGAGATTCCACAGGGTGCACAGCTTATTACTGCAATTACAGCCCCAAGTGTGATGCCCCAATACAGACTATCTGGCCCTAATGGAAGGTATCGTTTATGTGAAAGAACACTGGCATTGAGGGGGTTAATCATTCCCCTCACATTGTGACATCAGTGGGTAGCAGGAGGGCTTTAGGACTCAGGGACTCAAACAGAGTGAGTGAGGAGCAGGAAGAGCCCTGAGAGGAAAAAGCAGCCTGACCTGTGAACTGAGGAGGCGGAGCCTGTTAGGAGGGAACAGGGAGCTGTGAGAAGAGCTGGGCTGACAGGAACAGGCACGGAGCTTGTTTGGATCCAATGTGAGCTGCAAGAATCAGCGAACAGCAGAGGCTGCAGGGGCTGCTGAGTGAGAGCCACGCTGCAGGTGTCAGTTGCTCAGATAAGGGGAGCAGGCAGCGAACGAACACGCAACGGGCAGGAGCCGCACCTGTGATACTACCACAGGTCTGGGACTGATGGCATGGGCCAGGACACCAGTTTTAACCAGGAGCCGCAGACATCCAAGACAGCTGATCCTCCGGGTAAGCCACAGGGGAGACCAGCGGAAGGGGGTGGCCAGATAAAACAGAGATAGCACAAATTGACAGGTCAAGAGCCCTCAGTGCTCATCCCCAATTGTCAGCCCACTAGTTTGCTCCTCATTGAGGAGTGATCCAGCCAACCCTGCACCCAAGGAAAAGTACTTTCAGTAACTAAGTAGCCAGTATAAGCTAGCTGCAGTATTCAGCCTACCCACTGTAAGGAAGTGAAAACTGAACTCATACTCACTACCCTAATCTACAGGGAGATCTGCATAACCTACTGCACTAATTCTACAGGGAGATTGGCATAACTGGCTATCCTAATGCTAGAAGGAGACTTGCATAACTTGCTATCCTAATGCTACAGGGAAAACAGCAATAATTGCCATCACATACTTTGAGAACTGTGTTGTCTGCTACCAATACTAGCAGGGAGGACTGCTATATCTGTTTCACAGTTAGCTAAGAGTACTGTCTTCAAGAGCTATCTGCATATGTAATATATGTAATGTGATCCAGAGATTGTAGTTGCATTTGTGAATTCTGTTTTACTCTGAAATGCAGTTTTAGCCAACAGTAATTCCAATACTGTATGTTGATTTGCATAACTGACCTTTTATTCACCAAAGTACCATGACACAGTGTTCCAGTTAAATAAAATGCATAGTCACTGTCCAAAGGAGTAGTGACTTTGCTGGGGGGTTCTCTGGGGGGTCCTTGTCTCTCTGCACGCCGACTAAGGGATTCCAGGAGTGGAGCGTGGTCCAAAAGCTGACGGAAGGTCGGGACCAATTACAAGTACAGAAGGAAGTAGGTACGACACACACACCGCTCAACAACACTCACCCCTTAGGCTGCTATTACACAAGCAGCTATCACTTGAGTGGGAACACCTATGGGAAGCTCCCTTCTCAGCTATGCTCCTACTTAGCAAATATACATTGCACCTACAATATGTTAATGTGAGTACTACTAATCATGTCATGTCCTTCTGTGTACCACCATTATTATTACTTCAGGTCTCCTAATATTTTTTAAAATACCTTTCAAACAACACTTTGTGGTCATGCATGGGAACACCTCCATTACTTTAAATAGCAAAGCAGTGACTTTTTTTAAACTCATACCTTACAAGTGACACATCTGATGTAAAATCCTAAACTTCAATTATAAGTCCATTGAAGCACAATGGATGAATGAGGAGAGAAGGAGTGAGTGGATCAAATAGGAGAGGGGAGAGGAAAGGTGATAGAGGCCAATAAGAAAGGAGAAGGGAGGTGACAGAGGCCAATAAGAAAGGAGAGGGGAGGTGACAGAGGCCAATAAGAAAGGAGAGGGGAAGGGCAAAGGCAATCAGAGAGGGAGGTGACAGAAGCCAATAAGAAAAGGAGAGGAGAGGGGTGGTGATAGAAGCTAATAATAAAGAGTAGTGGATATATCCCCTTCTGTTTCTGTACCATGACATCATGAGTTACTGTCCAATGTCATTCCCTACCATGCACATGGGCAGAGGGGAAATATAATCTTGTGGCAAGCTAATGAGCCCGAAGTATGGAGAGCGAAGCGAGCCCCCGAGGGGACAACTGAGTTCTTTTGGTGGACTGTATGGGCAGGAAACTGCACTTCCGCAATCATTGCACGTCACATCTAGGTACAGAAACAGAAGGGGATTTATAAACAACCAATAAGAGAGGAGTGGACAGGGGCATAGAACCGATCACAGGGTAGAGAGGGAATCAAAGAGGTGAGAAGTGAATGTAATCACTGACAGGAAAGGGGAGGTGATTACAGATTACAGAAGATGATCACAGAGGAGGGAGGGCCAGATGGGAGACAATCTGGGCAGCTTGAGGAGCATGAAATGTAGAAACGGATCTCAGAACTGTAACTTATTTAGGATATAGAGCAAACAGACCGAGATAAAACAGGCGGCCATCATACTGTGCAGCGCCCCATGAATTTCAGAACTCAGGATGGCGCCCTCTGTCCATTTTGGCGCCCGGAGCTCATGCTCCACTGGAACCACCCTCGCTACTCCCCTGCACACAAGCACCACTCAAACAACACACACAAGCACCACTCAAACAACACACACAAGCACCACTCAAACAACACACACAAGCACCTCTCAAACAACACACACAAGCACCACTCAAACAACACACACAAGCACCTCTCAAACAACACACACAAGCAACACTCAAAAAACACACACAAGCACCATTCAAACAACTCCAAACAAAGTAACCACTAACAATCCCTTCCTGCACCACAAATCACTCCAACTACAACCCACAAGTAAGGGAACATTTGGTTTTGCCTTAAATAAAGAAAAAAAAACACAATTATTGAATCATGCAGGAAAGGTGTGCATTGTACTTTGGCAAATAAGGATGCATGGGTAACCAATCCAGGGATGCGCTCACATCTAGCACAACCCACACAGAGATTACGGAATGCAGGAAAGGTGTGCATTGTACTTAGGCAAATAAGGATGCACGGGTAACCAATCCAAGGATGCGCTCACATCTAGCACAACCCACGCAGTAATTATGGAATGCAGGAAAGGTGTGCATTGTACTTAGGCAAATAAGGATGCACAGGTAACGAATCCAGGGATGCACTCACATCTAGCCCAGCCCACGCAGTGATTACGGAATGCAGGAAAGGTGTACATTGTACTTTGGCAAATAAGGATGCACAGGTAACCAATCCAGGGATGCGCTCACATCTATAAAAAAGTCTGCACAAGCAGTATTCTTCATGCTCTCTCACAGGTTTGAAAAATGTCAAGCGAGGAGCATAGTGAGCAGAGGCCAACTGAGGCAGGTAAGTGCGAATCACATTTTTTAAACAACACAAGAACAGTTCATATTTCCAAAAATATACTTTTTTTATTTTATCTAATTTTAAAAATGTTGTAGGTGCTGTGAATCCAATTCCACCACTAGAGGAGGAGGAGGCGGGCCCAAGCAGGCCAAGGCCAAGAAACCCTCCGTTTTCACGAATCGAGCTTGAGACATTGGTAACCATGACAATGGATAACCTTGTCCATGCCCCAAGAAATATGGGGGCTGGAGCCAAAGACAGGATTTGGGAGGAGATATCCAGGGCTGTTAATGCTGTGGGGACAACCCACAGAACCATGAAAGTCGTTAAAAAACGGTAAGAAAATGATATTGTGAGTGTACTGAAGTCAAAAGCGAGATCTTATTTTAAAAAACTAACCCTTAAAAAATGCAAAATCACATTGACAGCTGGACTGATTTTAAGTACCAACTGAAGAGGAAGCTACGGAGTAGGGTGGACCATGCTGCGGGGACAGGTGGTGGTCCCATCCCTGAGGAGCTGGCCTTGACGAGGTTTGAGACGTTGGCTCAGGGATGTGTGACGGAAGAGGAGATAGTCGGCGTGTCCACTATGGACACTGACATGGCCGACTTCAACGCTCCACATGTGCAAGAATGTAAATATTTTTAAGACTCAAAAAATATAAAGCTAAAACGTGTATGCGTTTTTTTTTAAAGAAAAAATACTAATGTTTTTTGTTTGTTTTTTCCCCAAACTCAGAGGAGGTAGTGCCTGCTCCTGAGGTCAGGTCTGGGTCCAGCACAGATGGAGACTCTGCAGGGGAGGATCCAAGTACTCCATCTGGGGACCCTGTGGAGTCTACTCCAGGGCAGCCATCAGACCGAGCAGTGCCTCTCCTCACCAGGTTGGTCTCCCAAACTCAGGAGAACAGATGTGTTCTTCTGAGGATGGAGACCACTCTGGTGAGGGTGGCGGTGGCCCTGGAGACCATTGCTGGGGCCCTAGATCATTTGGCCAATACCCAGGAGCAGGCAAACCCACCTGCCATGATGGAGCGAGACTCCCTTCCTCCCAGGACCACCACCTCTGGCAGCCCAACAGCCACCCCCGCAAGTATGGAGAGCCCTATGCCTAGGCCAGAGGAAATCCCATCTACCTCTGGCCAGGCCAGTCGGTGTGTTACACACCAGTCGGCTGTCCGTAGCTTACCTCTTCCTCCGAGCCGGCCCAAACGATGAAAGTAGCCCTCGATATCTCCTCCCTCACCTGTTGTCCAGTCCCCATATTTCTTGTCACCGATGTCTCAAGCTCTTTTTTTTTTATTAAATATTTTTTTTTCCGTTTTAGTTTTTATTATTATTATTTAAATTACATGCAAATGTTGCCCTAACAATTGTTAGTTAAATTGTGCTGAAAGGCGAATTTAAAAAAAAATTAAAAAAAAATTTCAAAAATGTCTATATTTAACTATATCAATGTATACAAGGTTTAAAAAGTATGGTATCTGAAAAGGCTGCTACGCAAAACACAATGCTAGATGTTTAAAAAACTGTTTTAAAAAAATAAGTTTAAAAAGCACAAATAAACATTTGTGTTACGAATTCACTAATGCACACGCAAGTGAAATCAGTTACAAGGTAATTAGCAGTGTTAATAGTTACAATGCAGCAATCTTAGCTGCTTGGTTTGTGTGGTTCCAATTAGAAACATCGCAAGTAACATCGGATTAACGATTGTACTGTTGTGGCTTACGGACGCTTCTTGCCTACCTTAGCCTGGACGATCATCCTGTTCGTAGAGTGATGTTGTCATGCATCCGCAATTCTTGGTCGTACGAAGCAGATAATTTATGCACTCCCCTAAAACGCCTGGAAACTCTGAAGAACGCCTCCGTTTGCAGACCACCATCCCCGTATACTCCCACAAATGGTCTTTCCTGTCAATCAACTTTAGCAATCCACTTCCGTGTCGGAAGCCCTACGACCGACAGTATTTTTCATCGGTAGAGCTCGTACGCACATGCGCACAGCTAGCCGTGCGCAGGCGCAGAAAGAAAAACATTGGATGCGTACGACCGTGCGGCCGCTACGACCGACTCTGAATGAGGTCCATAGTCCTTTAGACAAAGACCCTACGTCGTTGTATAAAAAAGCTCTGGATACTATCCTTGAGGAAGCCCTGTTGTCAAGTACTATTACCAAGGATATACATGATAAATTGACGGTCAAATTCCCTGTGGTCCCTGTGTTTTATGTTATACCTAAAGTACATAAAAACACGCAGAGACCCCCTGGTCGACCTATATTCTCGGCCAAAGGGTCACTGTGCGAGTCCATTTCCATGTTTTTGGACATGTATTTACAGAGGTGTAACCAGGACACCAGGACACATTTGAAAGATTCCAGTACGCTA
Source organism: Taudactylus pleione (assembly GCA_031769625.1). NCBI lineage: Eukaryota > Metazoa > Chordata > Amphibia > Anura > Myobatrachidae > Taudactylus > Taudactylus pleione. Next base: position 3,518,852 of record JAUIMM010000024.1, on the reverse strand, counting down.
TTGAAGAAATTATTAGATATGGGACCTATACCAGATAATAGTTAATAACTCTGTTATTAACTGCTGTTAATAACTCTTGATGTATCTAGCTTGTATACCTGCATCCCGCAAATTGCAGGGGTGCAAGCAGTGAGAAGGGTGATTCTGGGTAACCCTAATTATGAGGGCCCAGATATTGATTTGTATTTGGAGTTGTTGCAATTTACTTTGGTGCATAATTATTTTTTGTTCGATGGTCGGTTCTATAAACAATCTACGGGGTGTGCTATGGGTTCTGTGGTAGCACCCTCCATGGTGAACTGCTATATGTGGGAGGTTGAATGTGATTTATTCTTCAGTCGAACTGTGGTTTCAGACATTATATACTTGTATTATAGATATATTGATGATCTTATAATTTTCTGGACAGGATCGGGAGAGTTTTGACTCTCTAATTGAAATACATAATAACTCTTATAGTCCAAGTAAATTAACCACAGCAAAAAGTACCACCGAGATCCATTTTTTGGATATTAAAATAGAAGAAAGAGAGAGGCAACTTAACATTATGGTTGAGAAGTTCCTACAGAGGGGATATCCATTAAAGTTATTGTTGGAAGCTAAAAAGAAAGCCCTACAAAATAAAAGAGAAGATCTCTTACATCGGGGAAATGTAATAACATGGATAAGGTGGTACCGTGGGTTAAACAGTTCAATTTGGCGAACAAACGTACCAGTTAGGTGGCAAAAAAATGTTGGCCTCTGGTATCAACAGATCCAGATTTACCCTTACTACATTCTTCTAGGATTATGCCAAGTTATACTAGAAGTAGAAGTATTAGGGACTGGTTGGTAAAGACAGATATAATTTATTTATTACCAGTTATTTATATAGCGCACACATATTCCGCAGCGCTTTACAGAGAATAGTTGGCCTTTCACATCAGTCCCTGCCCCAGTGGAGCTTACACCCTATATTCCCTACCACATGCTCACACACATACACACTAGGGCTAATTTTTTTTTTGTTGGGAGCCAATTAACCTACCAGTATTTTTTTTTTGGGGGTGTGGGAGGAAACCGGAGCACCCGGAGGAAACCCACGCAAGCACAGGGAGAATATACAAACTCCACACAGGTACGGCCGTGGTGGAGATTGAACCCACGACCTCAGTGCTGTGAGGCAGTAATGCTAACCATTGCACCATCTGTGCTGCCCTATAACAGGTTTCACAACTAGAACTAAGAATCTTATAGTTTCTTGTAATGTCTGAGGTGCACTACCTCAGCACACCAATCTATATTTTACATCCTTATACAGGTAAAAAATTCAAAATTCAGTGGAGTTTATCCTGCACTTCCAAGTTTGTCATCTACGTTCTGTCTTGCCCATGTGGTTTGCGCTAGGTCAGTTTAAAGAAAGAATGGCCCAATATAGATCAGCCATTAGGGCGGCCTTGTTGAGTGGTCAGAGTGAACAGCCTGTGGTGCGCCATTTTGCCAAATTTAAGTATGGTATGACGACTGAGATACCGTATTGTAGACCACCGCTCCTGTTTCCATCAGGGGAGGTAACAGATCTAAGAAATTATTGCAGAGAGAATCTAAGTGGATTTATCGAATAGATACTGTGATACCTCGAGGGCTTAATGAATCTTTGGGCCTCTATAATTTTCTATAATGAGTTCCTGACTATTTATCTATGGATGTGAATATTTATATATTTATATAAATTTCTCTAGTATTAACAACTACTTAAAAATAATTTATTTTTTAGAATATGTGGTATGCCATAAGTGAAGTATTTCATGACAACACAGAGTTGGTTCATATTTTGGATTTTAGTGAACTATTTTGTATAGGTTGTGATGTTTGCACATAGATGTTTTATATTCAATGTTTTAATACATTAGGTTTTGCACAAATTCATTTTATATTTAATGTTTTAATATACACACAAATTCATATTATGTTTTAATATGCACACAAATTAATTTTATATTTAATGTTTTAATATATTACTTTGTACAATACAGTAAGGTGCAGTTCACATATATTGTTCCTGAGGTGTGCATTCAGGTCTTACTTTTAGGTTTTTCTTTTCACCACAAGATGGCGATATTCACCAATGTAAAAAAGTTTTTATATTGAAATTTATAACACATTGTATTTTTGCATTTATCTGCTTAGGAAAAGCACAGGCACTAATCATTATGATATGCATACAGTATATTCCAAAACACGGAATATTCCAATAATCAAAATACCCCTGGTCCCAAGCACTTTGGATATGGGAGACTCAACCTGTATATATATATATATATATATATATATATATATATATATATATATATATATATATATATATACATATACACACACACAGTATATATATATATATATATATATATATATATAGATTAAATTTACTATATTTATAAATTAAAAATATACAAACTGACTTCCGGTGGGCGGGGCATCTAGAATGGCCGCATTTTACCTGAGCTCCCTGGGTCCTGAGTAGAATCCTTATTAATCCTACGCTCCTTCTTTGCCCAGAAAGCTGATTTTGCCTCAAGGCTTTTATTAGCTGTGGAAGAGTGTACATTTACTCGATTGGAACTCAGGGACAGTTATCCACTGAAGTCTGGCCATTAACGTGGACGGCCTGCATGACCGATGACATATTGTTGGCGCAAAACTACAGGGAAAAAGCTACCTCAACTCTGCTGTGTTGCAGCTCTCTACACCCTGTCTGAGACACTTTGCTGCTTCTCCGGTGTCATATAGCCTGGGGGAGTGAGCCGTGTCCCCGGTACAGAGTAATACCGACTTGCCCATCTGATCTCCTCAACCCCCTCCACCCTCCACTGAAGCATAGCTTACCGGCTGCAGTGAGTTAGTGTGTGTACTAGGGATGAGCGGGTTCTGATTTATGGAATCCGAGCCCCCCCGATCTAAGTCGGATCCGAGTCAGGCTCGAGTTTTCCCACCTGACTCGGATCTGAAATCGAGGCAAAACGTCATCATCCCGCTGTCGGATGTCGCGAGTTTTGGATTCTATAAAAAGTCCCCGAGTGTGTGCCATTTTTCACTCCGGCTGTGGACAGTGAAGAGGGAGGTTGGGAGTTAGGGCTGGCTGGGCTGTGTTGTGCTGTGCTGCTGTTGTCCATAGGGGCTGTGTCCACTCCAAAGTCCATAGGGGCTGGCTGGGCTGTGTTGTGCAGTCTGTTGTCCATAGGGGCTGGCTGTGTTGTGCAGTCTGTTGTCCATAGGGGCTGTGTCCACTCCAAAGTCTATAAGGGCTGGCTGGGCTGTGTTGTGCAGTGTCCCATAAAGGCTGTAGTCCTAAAAGGGTGCTGTAGTGTTGTCCAGGGGGTGATCTGTCCATCAGGGGTGCTCCCCCCAATTAAAAAAAATATATATTTTTTTTCCTATATTTGTGAATTGTGTGCGCTGTAGCCGCACGTGCATCAACAAAGTAGCGCTAAGCGTGCGCCTGTGTCATAAATCAAGGGCCGGCTAGCTCGTCTGTTAAAGGGTGGTGTAACCACCAAAGTGCAGTCCAAAAAAAATGAAAAAATAATTTTTTCTACGTTTGTGAATTGTGTGCACTGTAGCCGCACATGCATCAACAAAGTAGCAGTGCCAAGCGTGCGCCTGAGTCATAAATCTGGCTCCTCACCTTCCTCAATGATTGACTACCCCTCCTCGTTGGCTTTGTACCCGGGCAATATGTCCTGCCCGGGTACTGACCCCCAAAGGGGACTCCTTCGTGGTTATATTGGAATTACGACTGGGAAGCTCCTCAGCCTCACTGGTCGACGTACTAGACTGCCCACCATATTCCTTGCATCTTCTGAACATATGATTCCTTCCCTGATATTTAGTAGTATTGGCTGTAATATTAAGCCAAGAGTAATAAATTATTTTTAAGTACATGGAAACAGGAACATGTATGGTGAAGTTTTCTATCAGGGGATGTAACAGATCTAAGAAATTATTGCAGAGAGAATCTAAGTGGATTTATCGATTACATACTGTGATACCTCGAGGGCTTAATGAATCTTTGGGCCTTTATAATTTTCTGTAATGAGTTCCTGACTATTTATTTATGGATGTGAATATTTATATAGGTATATACATTTCTCTAGTATTAATAACTAGTTCTAATGTATTTTAATTGGTTAAAGACCAGGTTTACATAATTTCTCTGGAGGTGAGAATAAAATAAGGAAAAGTTTTAGACAATTAGGGATATTGCAATATTGTATGGTGAAGTTTTCTATGTACTTAAAAATAATTTATTTTTTAGAATATGTGGTATGCCATAAGTGAAGTATTTTATGACAACAGAGTTGGTTCATATTTTGGATTTTAGTGAACTATTTTGTATAGGTTGTGATGTTTTGCACATAGATGTTTTATATTCAATGTTCTAATACATTAGGTTTTGCACAAATTCATATTATATTTAATGTTTTAATATATTATTTTGTACAATACAGTAAGGTGCTGTTGACATATATTGTTCCTGAGGTGTGCATTCAGGTCTTACTTTTAGGTTTTTACTTTTCACCACAAGATGGCGATATTCACCAATGTAAAAAAGTTGTTATATTGAAATCTATAACACATTGTATTTTTGCACTTATCTGCTTGGGAAAAGCACAAGCACCAATCATTATGTTATGCATACAGTATATTCCAAAACACGGAATATTCTAATATTCAAAATACCCCTGGTCCTAAGCATTTTGGATATAGGTGACTCAATCTGTATATATATATATATATATATATATATATATATATATATTATATATATTAGGGATGTGCAGGCTCGGTTCTACTCGGTTCCGTTCGGTTTTTTTTCCCGAATCTTATTGGGTTTCAGCTGTCATGAGTTTTGGATAGCCAATAAGATTCGGTAAAAAAAAACGAACGGAACAGAGTAGAACCGAGCCTGCACATCCCTAATATATATATATATAAATAATTAAATGTCCTGATAGGTGTAATGAAGTCAAACACACCATGCTCGGCACTGCAGTATTTTTCAATGAACTTGTATTATATATGAGTCATGCAAACAGCAGTCAGCAACATTTCTGGACCACACAGGGTCCTGTCCTCAGGCTGTCAAGTACAATAATAGTATGAAAAAGAAACAAAATAAAGTCTTACCTTATATCCCCACCGCTGTGAAAGCGCGCCATCCAGGAGATCAGCATGGTCCTGGTACACGTCGGGGCGCCTCTCGATGACGTCACTCCGTGGCCTGGACTTCGCGCGTCACGTGGTTGCTAAGCAACCAGACGCCGTCTGACTCTCCGGGATGCGGTTGTAAAGAAATGAAAGTAACTGAAAAATACATACAACGTCACAGTGTCCCATGAATGTGCGGAAATAACCGCACACCCATGTCAGACAATGTGACAAAAGATGCATGTGCAGGTCAAAACAAGACTACATGTGGGAAAAAAGATAACTACTGAGTAAACGAATATAACATAACATACAAAAAAATGCATATGCTGAAAATGCATAATATTCAAAAAACATCCACAAAAATATAAAAAAAATTATTAATGAACCACAAAAATATAAAAAAAATATGTTTACAGATGGACACGTTAAAGGGCTAATTACTCTCTATACTAGGGTCTACCACTGGAATAAATGGGCCAGGAACTTATGTTAACAAAAAGCATTCCAATTGACACATTCATTGAGTCCTTTGTCCAATTTAAAAATCCAGCGGGACTCCAATCTGAGTAACGCTGCATTCCGGTCCCCACCTCGTGGTGATTCTGGTACGTGGTCAATTATTTGATATTTGAGCAATGCCAATGGGTGTTGTTTAAGCTTAAAATGGCGAGCAACTGGCTGATCGCTTTCCTTCCCTGTTATCGCTAATCTGACCGCAGACCTATGTAATGCCATGCATTCTTTAAACATGCGGCTAGTCATCCCAATGTAGTACAAGCCGCATGGACAGATAATACAATAAATAACAAATCTGGAGGAACAAGACAATATATGTTTGATGTTAAACGTAATGTCTCTGTGAGGATGTCTGAACTCCGATCCTGTTATTAAATAATTGCACGTAGTGCACGAAGGGCACCGATAGCAGCCCGGCTTCTTCTTTTGTCCAAAAATGCCCGATGGAACTTTGTAATCCGTGACGTCTCTTGCCCATCTGATCTCCTCAACCCCTCCACCCTCCACTGAAGCATAGCTTACCGGCTGCAGTGAGTTAGTGTGTGTACTAGGGATGAGCAGGTTCTGATTTATGGAATCCGAACCCCCTCGAGCCCCCCCGATCTGAGTCGGATCCGAGTCAGGCTCGAGTTTTCCCACCTGACTCGGATCTGAAATCGAGGCAAAACATCATCATCCCGCTGTCGGATCTCGCGGGTTTTGGATTCTATAAAAAAGTCCTCGCGTCGGCGCCATTTTTCACTCCGGCTGTGGACAGTGAAGAGGGAGGTTGGGAGTTAGGGCTGGCTGGGCTGTGTTGTGCTGTGCTGCTGTTGTTCATAGGGGCTGTGTCCACTCCAAAGTCCATAGGGGCTGGCTGGGCTGTGTTGTGCTGCTGTTGTCCATAGGGGCTGGCTGGGCTGTGTTGTGCTGCTGTTGTCCATAGGGGCTGGCTGGGCTGTGTTGTGCTACTGTTGTCTATAGGGGCTGGCTTTGCTGTGTTGTGCAGTTGTCCATAGGGGCTGGCTGGACTGTGTTGTGCAGTCTGTTGTTCATAGGGGCTGTGTCCACTCCAAAGTCTATAAGGGCTGGCTCGGCTGTGTTGTGCAGTGTCCCATAAAGGCTGTAGTCCTAAAGGGGTGCTGTAGTGTTGTCCAGGGGGCGATCTGTTCTTCAGGGGTGCTCCCCCCAATTGAAAAAAAACAATTATTTTTTTCTGTGTTTGTGAATTGTGTGCGCTGTAGCCGCACGTGCATCAACAAAGTAGCGCCAAGCGTGCGCCTGTGTCATAAATCAAGGGCTGGCTGGCTCATCTATTAAAGGTTGGTGTAACCCCCAAAGTGCACTCCAACAAAAATAAAAAATAATTTTTTTCTGTGTTTGTGAATTGTGTGCGCTGTAGCCGTACGTGCATCAACAAAGTAGCGCCAAGCGTGCACCTGTGTCATAAATCAAGGAACGGCTGGCTCATCTATTAAAGGTTGGTGTAACCCCCAAAGTGCACTCCAAAAAAAAAAAATTTTTTTTTTTTGTGTTTTGATGCACGTGCTGCTACAGCGCACACAATTCACAAAGTAGCGCCAAGCGTGTGCCTGTGTCATAAGTCAAGGGCCGGCTGGCTCGTCTGACCACCCACAGCTTTTGCATGCGGCCAGGTGATGACCGCGATGGTTGTGGCCATTGCGACCATTGGGCTTGCGACGATACCCTTGTGGTCTGCCGCAAGCCCCAGTGAGCTGCTGGCTCTAATAGAGCCGGAAGCTCACTACTGACATCACTAGTGATGTCAGTAGGGCCACTCTCAAACGGCAGGCGTTCCTTCAGGAACGCCTCCATTTGGCCAGCCACCCCCCTCCTCCCCGCCTACAAAACATCAACATCGACAGCTGTCCTGTTTTGTGAGCCCTGGAGTGAGTGATTTCATGCTCGCGCGTGCGCACTGCCCAGCCATCGAGCGGGTCTGAATCAGGCCCAGTGTGCGCAGTAGCCGCACGTGCATCAACAAAGTAGTAGCACCAAGCGTTTGCCTGTGTCATCAATCAAGGGCCAGCTGGCTCGTCTGTTGAAGGGTGGTGTAACCCCCAAAGTGCTGGAAAAAAATCTATTTATTTTTTTCTGTGTTTGTGACTTGTGTGCAGTGTCCCATAAAGGCTGTAGTCCTAAAGGGGTGCTGTAGTGTTGCCCAGGGGGTGCTCTGTCCATCAGGGGTGCTCCCCCCAAGTGCAAGAAAACCAATTATTTTTTTCCTGTTTGTGTGCGCTGTAGCCGCACGTGCATCAACAAAGTAGCACCAAGCATGCACCTGTGTCATAAGTAAAGGGCCGGCTGGCTCGTCTGTTGAAGAGTGGTGTAACCCCCAAAGTGCACTCCAAAAAAAATAAAAAATCTTTTTTTCAGTGTTTGTGTGCGCCTTAACTGCACATGCATCAATATCACATAAACGGAGGACAAAAATTTGTCCGATAAAAATAAAATAGGGAAAGATCAAGAACCACTTCCTCATAGTGCTGAAGTTGCTGCCACTAGTCATGACATAGACGATGAAATGCCATCAACGTTGTCTGCCAAGGCCGATGCCCAATGTCATAGTAGAGGGCATATAAAATCCAAATAGCAAAGTTCAGTAAAATGACCTTAAAAAATAAATTTGAATAGTCTGAGGAGAAACGTAAACTTGCCAATATGCCATTTACGACACGGAGTGGCAAGGAACGGCTAAGGTCCTCCCCTATGTTCATGACTAGTGGTTCAGCTTCACATGATGATGGAAGCCCTCCTCCCGCTACAAAAATCAAACGAGTTAAGCTGGCAAAAGCACAGCAAAGAACTGTGCTTTCGAATTATAAGACGATATCACAAATCCCCATGGAGAGTCCAAGTGTGGCAACGGTTGCGATGCCTGCCCTTCCCAACACTGGATGGAAAGAGGTGGCTCCTTCCACCATTTGCACGTCCTCTGCAAGTGCTGGAAGGAGCACCCACAGTCCACTTGCTGATATTCAAATTGAAGATGTCACTGTTGAAGTACAACAGGATGAGCGTACTGGTGTAACTGGCGCTGAGGAGGAAGTTGACGAGGAGGATTCTGATGGTGAGGTGGTTTGTTTAAATCAGACACCGGGGGAGACAGTTGTTGTCCATGGGATGAAAAAGCCCATCACGGTCATGCCTGGGCAGAAGACCAAACATTCCACCTCTTTGGTCTGGAAATATTTCTATCCAAATCCTGACAACAACTGTCTTGCCATATGTACCATATGTAAAGGTGGAATAGGTAGGGGTAGGGACGTTAACCACATAGGAACATCCTCCCTTATCCGTCACCTGCAGCGCATTCATAAAAAGTTACTGTCAAGTTCAGAAACTGTGGCTAAGACCGTAAGCAGTCCAGGGACACCTAAATCCCTTTTACATGTTGTATCCCAGCACCTGCAAACCACACCGTCAACTCCCTCCTCGTCAATTTCCCTCTCAGTCAGGATTGGAAGTAGTCCTGCAGGCCATGTCACTGGCATGACTGACTCTCCTATCCGGGATTCCTCGGGAGGATCCTGCATTGCTACGCCAACTGCTGCCGCTGCTGCTGTTGCTGCTGGGAGTCATTCATCATCCCAGAGAGGAAGTAGGAACACCACTTCTTCTTTTACTAAGCAATTGACCCTCAAATAGTCCTTAGTGAGGAGGATGAAGTATGACAGCAGTCATCCTGAAGCAAAGTGGATAACTGAGGCCTTGACAACTATGTTGGTGTTAGATGTGCGTCCGCTATCCGCCATTAGTGCAGTGGGATTTAGAAAATTGATGAAGGTAGTGTGTCCTCAGTGCCAAATCCCATCTAGATTCCACTTCACTAGGCAGGCAGTACCGAGAATGTACAGAGACGTCAGAAAAAGTGTCCTCAGTGTCCTAAAAAATGCGGTTGTACCCAATGTCCACTTAACCACGGACATGTGGACAAGTGGAACAGGGCAGACTAAGGACTATATGACTGTGATAGCCCACTGGGTAGATGTATGGCCTTATGCAGCAACAACAGCAGCATCACCAGTAGCAGCATCTCAGAAATGCCAGCTCGTTCCAAGGCAGGCTACGCTGTGTATCACTGGTTTCAGTAAGAGGCACACCGCCGACAACCTCTTAGAGAAACTGAGGGAAATCATCGCCCAATGGCTTACCCCACTTAGACTCTCCTGGGGATTTGTGATATCTGACAACGCCACCAATATTGTGGGGCATTACATCTGGGTAAATTCCAGCATGTCCCATGTTTTGCTCACACAATAAATTTGGTGGTGCAGAATTTTCCGAAAACGACAGGGGCGTGCAGGAGATGCTTTGGGTGGCCCGAAAAATTTATGGCCACTTTCGCCATTCAGCGACTGTGTGCCAAAGACTGGAGCACCAGCAAACACTTTTGAACCTGCCCCACCATCACATGGAGCAAGAGGTTGTGACACAGTGGAACTCAACCCTCTATATGCTTCAGAGGATGGAGGAGCAGCAAAAGGCCATTCAAGCCTATACATCCACCTATGACAAAGGTAAAGGAGGGGGTATGCACCTGACTCAAGTGCAGTGGAGAATGATTTTCATGTTGTGCAAGGTTCTACAGCCCTTCGAACTTGCCACACGTGAATTCAGTTCAGACACTGCCAGCTTGAGTCAGGTCAATCCCCTCATCAGACTTTTGCAGAAGCAGCTGGAGAAAGTGAAGGAGGAGCTAAGATGGAGCGATTCGCTCAGCATGTGGGACTTGTGGATGAAGCCTTTCATTCGCTTTGCCAGGATTCGAGGGTGGCCAATCTGTTGAAATCAGACCACTACATTTTGGCCACAGTGCTCGATCCTAGGTTTAAAGCCTATGTGGTGTCTCTCTTTCTGGCCGATACAAGCCTGCAGAGGTGCAAAGACCTGCTGGTGAAAACACTGTCAGCTGAAGTGGAACATGACACGTCCACAGCTCCTTCTTCATTTTCTCCCGCAACTGGGGCTGCCAGGAAACAACTTAGGTATCCTAAGCAACCAGCTGACGGTGATGCAGGGCAGACAGCACCAAGTTTGGACATCTGGTTCGGACTGAAGGACCTGGCAACAATATCTGACATGTCTACTGTCACTGCATATGATACTGTCACCATTGACAGAATTGTGGAGGATTACATTGGTGACAGCATCCAAGTAGGCATGTCAGACAGTCCATACCTGTACTGGCAGGAAAAAAAGGCATTTTGGAGGCCCTTGTACAAACTGGCTCTATTTTACCTAATTGCCCCCCCTCCAGTGTGTACTCCGAAAGAGTGTTTAGTGCAGCAGGGAACCTTGTCAGCAACAGGCGTAGGAGGTTGCTTCCACAAAATGTGGAGAAGATGATGTTCATCAAAATGAATTATCAATTCTTCCAGGGAGACCAGACTCCAGAAAGTACAGAGGGACCTGTGGTGGTGGATTCCAGTGGGGACGAATTAATAATCTGTGAGGATGAGGATGAAGGGGGTGAGGAATCGGTGAGGAGAGGGTGAGGAATCGGTGGATGAGGATGACATTTTGCCTCTGTAGAGCCAGTTTGTGCAGGGACAGATTAATTGCCAGCTTGTTTTATGGGGGCCCAAATGAACCAATCATTTCAGCCACAGTCATGTGGCAGACCCTGGCGCTGAAATGATTGGTTTGTTAAAGTGTGCATGTCCTGTTTATACAACATAAGGGTGGGCGGGAGGGCCCAAGGACAATTCCATCTTGCACCACTTTTTTTTCTTTGCATTATGTACTGTTTGGGGCCTAGTTTTTCAAACTGCCATCCTGTCTGCCACTGTAGTGCCACTCCTAGAATAGTAATGTCCCCCAAGCAAAGAGAATAAGCATTATCCAACGCCAGGAGCCTGTCCATGGCCGCATCTTCAAGCTCCACCCACAGTGTGCCGTCTCATGAAAGAAACATTGTAGTCCCGATGTGTCTGTCTTTTCCCCAATGATCAGAACCTACTCTTCACGAGAGCCATCTGCTTTAGCTTCCTGGTGTTTGTGCTGCCCACTTGTGTCGTTTACTGTAGCATAGTCATCCAGCTACCTCGGTGCAACCTTTTGGCCTAAAATCAATAGTGTGAGGTGTTCAGAATAGACTGGAAATGAGTGGAAATTAATGTTATTGAGGTTAACATAGCATAGGAGCAGAAAACCCCACAAATTCTGTGATTTTAGCTGTTTTTATGCTTTATTTAAAAAGAAAAATACAGATCCAAAACACAAAACCCAGAACCCAAAACACGGAAGGGTGGTTTTGCCAAAACCAATCCAGATCCAAAACACGAAGAAAGATCCAGATCCAAAACCGAAACACAAAAAGTGGCCGGTGCACACCCCTATTGTGTACATACCTGGCTGCTGGATGTCCTGCCTGTGACAATCTCTCCTCCTGATCATCCCAGCAACTGCTTGCACTGTCCTCCCCTGTTCTCTGTGGAACTTGTCAGCGGTGAAGGTGATCCTGTTGGCTGTCTATCCTGAGCTCTCCCTAGCCTGCGGAGGGGGTGTGCTGGCTACTTGTGCCCTACTTTTCTGTTGTCTGTTTGGCTGGGACAGGGAATCCTAATCCTATACATCCTTGCTTTTGGCCACTTCGCCTGTGTTCCTGCGAAGCTGATTGAGTCTGAACATCCTGCTGCCGTCCTGGACTTCCACTGGGACATTGGATACACAAGAGACTACTAATTTTAGTGCAGGGTTCACGGCAGATTGCTCTTGCTGTGACTGGGACTGCTTTTTGCCTCTGAACTGTTGAGTTCTAGCTGCATTGTATGCTGGTGAAACTGGTGACAGTGACTATTGCTCTGGGACTCACATGCTGCCTCCTTCATCGTCTTTAATCAGGTTTTTGTTTACTTCTTCTACTAATCACCTTCTTTCTACATTCCTTTAGTTTTGTTATTGTCCTCCCCCATTTGTATCTTTGTCCCCTTCAAATAGCTGTTTGTTTATCTCTCTCCCTATCCTCCTCTTGTGCTTCCCCTTACTCTTACCATTTCTTTCTCATTCTCTCCTTCTCTATTTTTGACTTTTCCTTTCTTCCTCCCTATGCGAGTCTTCCATGGAATTCATGCTCTGATCTCCAACTAAACACTAAGGGATTTTACTATGTGAATTTGTGATTCACATATCACACTAAGTTTGAGCCACACTTATTCCAAAATTTTAAACACAAATATGATAATGCGATAACCTTCCTTTATCATTAAATTACTTTTGCTTTACTCGTCATCATAAGCATTTATGTGTACATTATCAGCTAGTTTGTTGTTGGAGGGTTTGCCCTGCTACTAGTGGTAAATACAATAACTGTAGTCTCCTGTCTAACACTTTGTGGGATCTATCCTTTCCCATCTACTTTGTTTTACCAGCAATGGAGGCCATATTTTCAACATCTGACTCTACAACACTCGCTACTCAATTGGCGATGGAGTTATCGAAGATCCCGATAACCTATCTAGATGATTGGTTTAATCGCCTGTCATCTCTTTTAGATCCTGGCCCAATCCCATTGATTGCCCAAGCCCCTTGTCCAACTATTCCAACTCAGTTACAATGTAACTCTGAGTTTAATGTATCTGCCTCACTTAGGACCTGATTCAGAGCCGCTCGCTAGGATGCGATTGCTCATAGCTGGCCAAAATTTGCAATCTGCGCATGCGTATGCATCGCAATGCGCGTGCGCGAACCACGGCAAAAGATCGGGAAGTGCTCGTCCAGCATAGACAGCCCAGTTGAATGAGTGACAGGAGAACCCGTTTGTGGGTGGTAACAGGGGCAGGCCACTAGAAACGGGGTAGTGGAGGTACGAACGCAGGCGTGCCTGAGTGTTTCAACATGGTTTCAGAGGCGTGCATAATTAACAGGTAGCGTCATTGTACACGTCACCTGGTTGTATTTTACACTGAAGTGATCGCAGTGCTTGCGGCAAGGTATAGTCAACCTCAAGCACTGCGAGCACATCCGATGGTGCTCGATGTACCAATGTTTTCATGCATTTCCAGGAGATGACGTGCACAAGTGGGCGTCTGCACCCAACACAAAGTGATCATACGCCAAGACATAGTGGGTGTGCTAATGTCTTGCCGTGCGATCGCCTGCCTTGCTGAGGATACCGGCAATAATTTTGCCCTGCCACCCTCCCAACATTTAGTATTTTTTAGTCGCAAGGGTAGCCTTGCTTCTCGTTTTTTTTACAATTCGAGATCCACATCATGAGGTGGGTAATGTATCAAAGTATGCATCACACTCCTCACCCAATAGGCACTGTCTGGCACTTAAATATACTTTTCTTATTTCATAAATATTATTGTTTACCTGAGACTTTTTTTTTTGTATATTACGGAATCACTCTGTCATTGTTATTCTTTAAACATAGAACATAATAGCGACTCCTACTTAGGAGTCGCTATTAGAATATTAGACTAGTACTTTCCCGATACCACTTTTATGCAGTGTTTACTTTTATATATTTTACTGTTTTATTATATTGTAATAGACTGTAGTCCAAATACTTGCTTATAGCATTATCCATCTACATTGACTAGTTGAACGAAGTGTCTAAAATTGTCTCCTATTAGTTGTTTTTCATATAAATATTTCAAAATGTTTAGTGTAGGGGGGCATGGCTTGGAGGTCCGGTGAGATAGACGGACTTAGGGAGAGCTCCGGGGCACCTTGCTATTAAAACACCTGTCAGCGGGACTATCGGGCATTGAAGACCCCCTCCCGAGTGCAGTCACCCTGCCTTCGGGTCCCCTAGTAAGCCCGGAGAAGCCCGTAAAACGGAGATCGCAGCTGGGGCCTAGTTTGTGGTCTGAAGCCGCGGCCTCAATTAGCAGGTCGGAGCCGCGCGGGGCCCGACGACGCTCATGAGTGACGCGCTGCCCAGCCCGCACATCCATTGCACCCATCACAGGATACCTTACCTGTCCACCTTAAGGGAGAAGGTGTGGGACTGCCAGTGTCTGCCTGGAAAGAGAGATTAAGAGTTGAGATCAGCTAGGCTGTGTGCAGCTGCAGCGGCGGCCATTTTCTTTTCCTGTCTGCACTTACCTGGAGGGGACACAAAAGAGGAGCTATTTGATTTGAAAAATCTGCTCCCTGAGCCACGGTGAGGGATATACGAGGCATGAGACTACCTGTATCCATCTCTGCTGCCCCTTCTGCATACCCGGGGACCAAAGTTGCGGAGCCGGGCTGTACTAATTACCCTCCCACGGGTTGTGCCTGGTCCCATCCCTAAAGCTGGGGCCTCAATTTTCACGTCGGCACCCGGTGGAGACACCTCAAAGTGGCAAAAACGGTGTTAATCTACCAGCCGTGCTGCTGACTCCTGCTCCACCCGCAGATATCTGCCATGCTGCTGCCTTCAGAGGAGGAGAGGAAAAGCGGCCTAAGCTG
This sequence comes from Taudactylus pleione, assembly GCA_031769625.1. NCBI lineage: Eukaryota > Metazoa > Chordata > Amphibia > Anura > Myobatrachidae > Taudactylus > Taudactylus pleione. The sequence goes on along the minus strand of JAUIMM010000024.1, from coordinate 3,503,741 downwards.
ACCGATGGCACCGCGGAGATCTACTGTCCGGAGGCACCGACACCTGGGGTAAGGGAGGCTCGCACCTCCGAGCTGTGCATAGGGTCTTCCCCTCCACTTTCCAGCCTGCTGCAAACCCCTAAAACGCAAACACCTCACTGGAGCTCCTGCTATAAAGGACTTTGCTGTGGCATCCCAGCATATCTCCCCTTCAGTGAGTACTCCCTGTGGGGTCCCCAGACCTGTGCCCTCAGAGCGCCCCCTTTTACAATATTCCTGTATGTCCTGTATTCCCTGTCCGGCTATCTCTGAATGGGGAGATGAGATGCCCCTCTGCTGGGTCCTATCTAATGCCCATTGATTGGACTTGCTGCTGACATGACAGATTTAGCCACCGCAATGGGGAGACGTGACCAACGACAGCCTTACTTTTGATACACACCACCTTGAGATTTCTCCTTCTCAACCTCCTGACCCACTTCTTCAGCTCTTCCATGGGGAAAGATAAATAACGTGATTCCAAGAAGACTCTACAAATCCTGCCAGCACTCCAATCCACTCTGGTATGCGACAATTCTTTCAACCTTCAAGTCCTACTCCATCCAGCTCTAGTCCCACACCACACTCTTCTCAGCACTTGCCGTCTTCTGATGTGCACTCTCAAATGGAGAACAGTGCTTCTCTGGACTCAGCCACAGAGACTGGTGATATCAGTCAAGTCTTACAGCTGTTGATATCTATGCCTACTAAACAAGACTTTGAGCAGTTAGACCACAGTCTCCGGGACACTATATGCACGGAACTTAATACCATCAAAACTGATATCCCATCTGGGCACTCGATTGTCTTCCCTAGAAGAATTCACAGATGCCTCAGTGATATCTCAGAAAGCTCTCCGTGTAGCTGTGATCCGGCAGGCACTGAATTTAAACAACTACAAAGCCGTTTGGCAGACCTGGATAATAGAGGGAGGAGAAATAACCTGCGACTTAGAGGAATCTCTGAGGATATCCCTTCACAGGGTCTCATAGACTTTCTCACCAGAAACTTTAATGAGGTCCTCGAGCAAGATCCAAACTCTTCCAACATGTTTGACAGAGCACATCATGCCCTCCGGCAGAGAGGTTCACTTACAGACCGTCCTAGGGACGTGATTTGTCGCCTACATTATTATGCTCAGAAAGAAGATATCCTTCGCAAGGTACGCAGCCTAGATGGAATTGATATTGATGGCCAGCGGATACAAATCTTCCAAGATCTCTCTTGGACCACTCTCCAAAACCGCAGAGCCTTACAGCCTCTTACGGCGGAGCTAAGAAAATTAGGCATCAAATATAGATGGGGCTTCCCATTTAGCTTACAGGTCTTCCACAATGGCAATACGTCTATCCTCAAGGAACCAAATGACTTGCCTATCTTTTGCTCCGATCTGGGTATCCCATTAATAGCCTTACCCGACTGTCGGGATCACCTTCTAGACTCTATACCTCCGACTCTCACTACGGGTGAGAATAATTGGCAGCTTGTTGATAGAGGCATGAAATCTCCCAGGAACCAGCGAGATATTCCGAATTCTGCACCGCCCTTATAGAGTCTCATTTTGTTCTCTGCCTTCTATTTATATTGTTCATTATATACTGCATCTAATTTTCTTATTTATTTATTTTTTATTATTCTATTTCTATTTCTATACGAAGAAAATTAGTTCGTTAGATGCCCCATGATGCTATAATTTTTGTGTAATGGCTTTTTAACCCGAGCCATAAATTACTGATTTTCTTTATAATTGACCCCTCAGCTCAGATTCCCTTGTTTTAATAAGTGGTTCTTTTACCTTCTTTTTTCATAGTAGGTGTTTTTTTCATTATACTGTTCTACTGATTTTGCTGGTTGTCATTGTCACTAATCCCCAGTGCCCCATGATCTGCCTATGTTTTTCCTTGGTCTTGGACGTGAGTATCATGTCCATACCCCCAGGAAGCGGACATCCTTTCTTTTATATCTGTATGTTACATTAAGTATGTTTACTGTCTATTATGTCCCCCTTCCCCATTCCTTCCCGTGTCTCTATCCCTTTCCCCTATCCTATTCTAACACTGTTCCATACTTATGATGGCAGCTGATAAACGTGCAACAACTATACAAGTGGTATCCATTATTGTTAAAGGTTTAAATTAGGGGTGAGCGGGTTCGGTTTTACTCGGATCTTTAAACTGCATTTTATTGGCTATCGCCTATCATGTGTTTTGGATAGCCAATATAATAAATCCGAATTTGCGGTAAAGTGGCGATAAGAACCGAGTAAATCCGAGTAAAACCGAACCCGCTCACCCCTAGTTTAAATATACCTGAGAAACGCTCTAGAGCCTTTATACAGGAAACACATTTTAAAAGTGGTGCTGCTCCCTTACTTAAAGACCATAATTTTCCTCTGACTTTCTCTAGCAATAAAGGTTGCTATTTTGTTTTCCAGGAGGCTTCCGTTCCAAGATCTGGAAAGATTTAATCTAGATGAGGGTAGGGCTCTTCTAATCAAATGCAAATTATATGGTCAAGTGTATACGTTTGTTAATTTATATGTCCCTTACCAGAACCAACCAGCCTTCATTGACAGGATGTTAGATAAGGTGGACTATTTGGCAGAAGGTGGTCTAGTGGTGGGAGGAGACATGAATTGGACTGTACAGCTGGAACTTGATGTCTCTAGCACTTCTGACAGATGTTCCTCTAAATTTCACCAGCTGGTTGACACGTGGAGGCTCCAAAATCCAGATGCTAGGGACTACACTTTCTACTCCACTCCACTCCACATAACATTTATTCAAGACTAGACTACTTTTTCTTGTCCCATAGATTCCTCATTACTTAGACATACTTCCATAGGCTCCATGACATGGTCTGACCATGCTCCTATTTCTATAATGTTATCAACCTCTTATCCCTATACCAAGCAGTGTATGTGGCGACTAAATGAATCTCTCCTTACCCGTTGTAAGTCACAGGTCGACCGAAACCATTGGTAATTATTTTTCCCTCAATGAAACCCCTGAGGTTTCGGGGATTACAGTGTTGGAAGCCCACAAATGTGTTCTGAGAGGCAAACTAATCCAATTAGGCTTCATGCTTAAAAGAGAAAAGGACGGTCAGAAACTTCTTTTCCTACAGAAACGTAAAGACTTGGGCCCTGATTCAGACCCACTCGCAAGCGGCTGTCCGCTCGCAAGTGGGTCGATGGTGTGCACTGAGCATGCGCACGATGGAGGGAGCTCCGTCGTGCGCATGCGCCAGACGCGACAAGCAAAGGAAAGTCCTTCGCTCGTTGTGTCTGATCAAAGGGGGCATGCTGTCGATGTTGATTGACAGCACGCCCCCTTTGGTGGGCGTGCCGGGTGCGTGCCTCCCTGACGGGGGCGTTCCCAAGGGAACGCCTACCGTCAGAAGCCGGCCCACTGACATCACTAGTGATGTCAGTGGCAGTGATTTTGGCTCTGATAGAGCCAAAATCACTCCGGGCCTTGCGGTTGAAAACCTCAACCGCAGGCTCTGGCTCGCAGTTTCGATGGTCGCGATGGTCAAGACCATCGCGGCCTTCAAACTGCACGCTCGTATAGGCTGTGGGTGGTGACCCACAGCTATACGAGCGTCCAGGAGGACGCTCCATTTTTATGGAGGGCGGCCCTCATTCAGAGAGTGCATTCTGCTCAGAGCGTACGGCTCTGAATGAGGGCCTTAGAAACCTCTCATAAGTCAGCCCCGTCCGACACAGTGTTAGCAGATTTAAAGGATACAAGAGCTGCTCTGAACAAACTGCTCTTTGATGGAATAAAACGCGATTTTAGGCTATGTAGGAACCGCTTTTTCCAGTGGGGCAATAAACCTGGCAAACACGTAGCAAGGGCTCTCCGTATGCAGAGGGCCACTTCCTATATCCAGACGATCAAAGATTCCTCTGCTAAAGATCATACTCTTACCCAAGACATTGCGACAGCTTTTCACGCATAATATTCCAAACTATATAACCTTTCTGATCCCCAAAATCCTGAGGAGTCTGCCTCCTTCCGAGAGTATCCAGGAGTCCGATTTCTCTAAATTATCTTCAGCGGACAAGATTTGGCTCGATACTCCATTTACCCTAACGGAATTACAAGAGGCCCTTAAGTCCACTCCCTCTGGTAAAAGCCGAGGCCCTGATGGCTTCACGGTTTTCTATTACAAAACTTTTGGCGAAATGTTGCTCCCCAAAATGCTACTGGCCTTTAATGAGATCTCCATAGATCAATGTTTTTCAGCACAGTCTTTAGAAGCACACATTGCAGTTATTCATAAAGAAGGCAAGGACCCTGCTCAGTGCCCCAGTTACTGTCCAATCTCACTCCTTAATGTAGATGTAAAGTTATTTGTCAAACTGATTGCCAACAGACTTAAAACACTACTCCCTATTCTGATCAGGTGGGGTTCCTACGCCTTCCTCATCATATGACATGCCGAAACAGCTGTCGGACCTAGACTGAGTGTGTGCATGATGAGGCTGCTTTGTATTGACCAGCCTGGCATCTGCTAAGTATCTTGTTTATTTTGGCTCTCAATGTTGATATAGTGCACACATCACTCATGTGCACTGCACCATGCTGCTATTTTTTATATGATGATGCTGCTTCTCTAGAGTATTTTTTTGCATTTATCATTGGATGTGCTGGTTCTTTATGCTGCAAAAAACTGCAGCACCATCACACTCAGTCACCGGCGCACTCCTCGTCTCTCCCCTCAGTCACACACAGAGCCCAGGATCGCCCAGCCTTCCTTTCTGTGCTGTCTCTCCCAGACTGTCCCAGCCCGCTTCCCGGAACCTGCCCTGGTGAAGAGTGAGAGCCTCGCGAGACGATGACGTCATCATCTCGCGAGGCTCTCTCTCTTCAACAGACTCAGGAACCATTAGCTCCGAAGTGGCTCAGTGGCTGGGAGTTACTGTACACATAGTACGGTGGCCAAGACATCCCCCCACACACACTCCCCCCACCCAAACTACTTTTTTTTAAAATAAAAAGGTAAAAAAAAATGGTTACTGGTGTGCTGTGGCCTGAGCCCCCTGGCATGGCCAGGCCTGGGTAATCAGTACCTGCTCCCCCCCCTCTCGGCGCCCCTGCCTATATCTGGTAAACAAGTCTTCTATACCATCTTGTGCGCCAGTCTGGTTTTATCACTGAGACTTTTTCTTACAGCCGCCATCAGTTCTGGCCAATACCTTCACCATCGGTCTCATCCGATGTTCTAACATTGGACTCATATCAATTAAGTTCTTCAATTCATCAACATCGGTCCCAACTGATCAAATTCATCAATTCATTAATATCGGACTCATCAATTAAGTTCTTCAATTCTTCAATATCAGTCCAAAACCGATCAAGTTCATCAATTCTTCAACATCAGATTCAAATCCATCAAGTTCTTCAATTCACCAACATCAGTCGCAAACCAATCCAGCTCTCAATCCAGCATCATCAGCCCCAATCCAATTCTGCTCATTCATTCAGTATTATATATATATCCAGTTCCATTCCAACCTGCTGTTCACTAAAGACATTCTATTCCAGTCCTTGCCTTCAGGGCCATCATCCACTGCCATATCTCTACCTCCTCACATGAGGGAATCCTGGCTCAAGCCACCTAAATTCAATCACCTCTCTAATCTCCTCTTCAGCCTTCCATGCCTGTTCTAATCCAAACTAACTCCAACCCGCAGGCGTGACAGTTTGTACTGGCCACAATGGATCCAGCCGAGAATTAGGCACAAGTTGCTAGGTTTACGCCTGATCTTGTTATTTGCCTAGAACACCAAAAGGCATCACAGGGTTGGGTGGTACAGTTTCTCCAAGAACTGGACAGCTGGATAACATCAAATCCACTCTGAAAGTCTCAGGAGTTGTCACTTCATCCATTCCGTCTCAGTTTCCTCAGCAGCACGTTGTCTCCACATTCCTACTCCTGCAAAATTTGATGGAAACCCCAAAAATTGCAGAGGCTTTCTAAATCAATGTGAAATGCAGTTTGAGCTCCAACCCGGCAATTTTCCTACAGACCATACTTGTGTGGAATATATAATCTCCCTATTATCTGGATCTGCCTTAGACTGGGCTTCACCCTTATGGGAAAGATCAGATCCCATCCTAACATCTTACAAAGAATTCATCACAGCATTCCGCTGAATCTTCGACAAGCTCGGGAGAGTGTCAACTGCAGCTTCAGACCTTCTACGTCTATGTCAGGGTTCAAATTCTGTAGGCCAGAATCTGATGCCAGTAATGGCATCAGAACTCTCTTGGAATGATGGAGCATTCTACGCAGCCTTTTGGAACAGCTTATCCGACAAAATTAAAGATGTTCTTGTTTCTTGTGATCTCCTGGACAAGTTAGATGACTGGATCTCCCTGTGCACCAAGGTAGACTTACGTTTTAAAAAACATGCTATTGAAAGAGGGAGATTTATTCATCCTAAACCTCGAATGACAGTCTTGCCTCAGTCAGTTTCTCCTCCCAAAGAGGAACCGATGTAGATCAACCATTCTCGCCTACCTATCACAGGAAGAACGCAGAAGGTGACAGTCTGAGAATCTCTGTCTTTATGTGCTGTTCCATCTAATCAGAACAACAATTGTCCCAAGCATCCGGGAATCTCCCACTCCTAGCTCGACAAGAAGAGACTAAGGGCCTATTCAATTTGAAGTGTTAAGTCCGGATTTGCGGTAATATACCGCCGATGACGTCATTATCGCCTGTTTTAGTTTTACCCAGTATTCAATTTGAAAGACTTTCCGCCTAGGCGGTAAAGTATCGCCTATGAATGGCAGGCGTTAAAAAGTGCAGAATTGGGGTTTTGGGGTGCAACATTTTGGGAACCCCCGTGCAGCCTTCAGACAGTCCCCCAAAGGTAATCTGTGTCAAAAAAATAAAATAAATAAATTAAGGGCACCCCAAAAATTTACTTTGAAAAAGGGAGTGAAAAAAAAAAAGTTGGGGTACAAACTTAAAAAGTAACGAACTTGACTCTGGTGGGGTCCCCAAGTATGCCCCAAGTGTTTTTTTGATTGCAGGTGTTTGCGGTAGGTGGGTTTTTCACGATTCTTTTAAGTCACTTTAGCAACTTTAAAATATGCTGAACCCCATTTTCAAGTACCCCAAATTTGATGGCCATAGTTGTTTTGCCCTAAAAAATCTTCTAAAGGCTCTTCTGCATCACCTTATTCAAAGCCGCATTTATGCCCGTTGCTATTAGAAACCCCGACTTCCTTCAGTAGTTAAAAATGGGGGTACCCATAGTGATCCCCCATGTCTACACATCTTTAGGGGGGTCCCTAGAATATTTCCCGTTTTATTTAACCTGAAAAAAAAGAAGTAAAAATGTACAAAAAAAATGACATAAGGTACCCCCCCAAAAGCCAAACCAGCCCCAGGCTTGCCAGCCAGTGGTGGTTTCTAAAAATATGGGGAACAAAAAGTGTAGGGTTCCACCGTATTTTAGAAACCAACACCAGGCTGCAGGGACTAGTGCTGGTTTTAAATATAGGGGGCAAAAAAGATGTGGGGTACCCCATATATTTAAGACCAGCACCAGACTCAACCGACTGGGGTGTAATGGCACAGCCCGGAGACCCAATCACTGGAGCTCCAGGTCCAAAGCAATAGCACCCCAAATCAGTCAGCACAAGCCGGTGATCTCGGGGGAGTCGGGGACCCCCCTCCCGAGCACCACAGGCTCACACTGAAGCCTGGGGCTCTTCCCCATACCCCTGGCTTGGTGGGTATGGAGGTAATGGGGGGGCCAAATAATGTAAAACTATTGTGTTTTACAGTGGAACAACAAGTGCCAGCAGACATGCGGCACCTGTAACTTCACTGTAAAATAAATAGTTTAAAAAAGACAAAACACACACACCGTGAGAGTATAACTTTATTACACACACATACTGGACCTCATTCAGAGTCGGTCGTTGCGACAGCTCAGTCGTAAGGGAAAAGTGGCCGGATATGCAAATGAAGCGCTCGAAAGTTGTGTCGTTAAGATGAGATCGTTAGCTGGACGAGCGAGGGGAGGATGCGGCCGTATGACTAAAAACACGCCCCCTTCTCGTTCGTAATACACGTCATCTCCGGGCATATAGGATTAATCGAGACCATCGTGAACCATCGGAGCTGGTCGTAGAACTTAAGGTTGACCATACCCTCTCTTAAGCACTACGATCAAGTCAGTGTAAAAACCTCCCATGTCACTCCCCCGTTCACAAGCACCTTCCCCTGTTACCACCCACAAACACCTCATCCTGTCACTCAAACTAACAACCTGGCCAAGTTGAAGGAGAGAGAAATTTCCGATCGCAACAGCTAGTTTGCGCACGCGCATTGCGAAACTTACGCATGCGCTGTTCTGCGAACCTGTACGACCGAGCGGCCACTTACGACCGACTCTGAATGAGGTCCACTTACCTATACCAGATGAATCTGTCCTCTTCTCCGGTAGAATATCCGAAAACATGGCACTGCAAAGAAGAATTCATACTCACCTATATCCTGGCGCTGGTCTCTGCAGCATCCCCGGAACTTGGCAAAACAAAAAAACGAGTTTTTCCGATCCACGCACTAGCTATCAGTATGTGTGTTACCACACATACTCATAGCTCCCGAATGCCAGCTGCCGGAACATGCACGGAGCTGGCAGTCCCGAGAGCCAATCAGCAGCCGCGCTGACTGTAGAGCGGCCGCTGATTGACTCCGGCAACTGACAGTTCCCACGTGGGCGAGTCACACCACGTGGGAACTGTCAGTTGCCGGAGCCAATCAGTGGCTGCTCTACAGTCAGCGTGGCCGCGGATTGGCTGACGGGACTGCAATGCCTGGTCAGTCCTGTCAGCTGGCATTCGGGAGGGATGTGTATGTGTGGCAACACACATACACATCCTGTGTCCGTGTGGTTAATAGAGTATGTTTTTTGTTTTGCCAAGAGACGGGGATGCTATGGAGACCAGCGCAAGGATATAGGTGAGTATGAATTCTTTTTTGCAGGGCCATTCATTATGGATATTCCATCTGGTATAGGTAAGTATGTGTGAATGGGTAGGTGTGTGTAATAAAGTTATACTGGACACGGTGTGTGTGTGTTTTTTTTTTTAACTAATTAAAAAAAGTTGAACAGTGAAGTTACAATTGCCGCATGTCTGCTGGTACTTGTAGTTCCACAAGTGCAAAATGGCAGGCATGCTGGCACTTGTAGTTCCACTATAAAGTACAATAGTCTTACATTATTTGGCCCCCCCATTACGAATCCCACTGCCTGCTCCATGTGAGACCCCTAGAACCCGGCTAGCGAGATCTTCTGCCAATACCAACCACCCGTTGTTCCCTTAGAACTGGGATACGTTCACCGGTACTTAGGCGGCCGCCTGGACTTATGCTCGAGGTAGTAGCGGCTCACATGGAGATACAGCGGAATTCAGCAGGTAAAGAATGTACCGTTAGTACTGACACAGTTGATGATTTTAAGGATATCGATGGTAAAGATGTTGTGAGAGTACAGTTTGTTTTTTGGGACAATAGCTTGGGAGTCGATGGTGCGGCAGCTGTGCTGACGGTGCAGCAATGGTGCTGATGGTGCGGGAGTGATGCCGATGGTGCGGCAGTGGTGCAGATGGTGCAGCAATGGTGCCGATGATGCGGCAGTGATGCCGATGGTGCTGCAATTATGCCGATGGTTGGGCAATGGTGCTGATGGTGCGGCAATAGCCATAGATAAACAGTCTAGGGTTAGTAAATGGCTCTGAGAGCCGATGGTGCAGCAACTGTGCCAATGTTGCAGCAATGGTGCCGATGCTGGGGCAGTTGCTGTAGATTAGCAGTTTATGGTTTGATATTGGCTTTGAGAGCCGATGGTGCGGCAAGTGTGCCGATGTTGGCAGCGATGGTGCCGATGTTGGTGCAATTGCCGTGGATAAACAGTCTATGGTTTGATGATGGCTTTGAGAGCCGATGGTGCGGCAAGTGTGCCAATGTTGGCAGCGATGGTGCCAATGTTGGGGCAATTGTCGTAGGATGAACGTTGGCAGCATGGGAGATGCTGGATACGGCTAGGAAGCTGTTTGAGATTGGTGGTAGCACGGAAGCTACTTGGAGCGGCCTGGAAGCCGTATGGTGAATGTTGGCAGCACGGGAGCTGCTGGATACGGCTAGGAAGCCGTTTGGAGATTAGTGGTAACACGGAAGCTACTTGGAGCGGCTAAGAAGCTGTATGGTGAACGATGGCAGCACGGGAGCTGCTAGATGCGGCCAGGAAGCCGTTTGGGAGTTCAGTGAACCAAAGAACAGAAACAACCTGACTCTGCAGCCAGGGAACTCACAGACACTCTATAGTTGGCACAGGTACAATAGATCAGTGAGTATGAATAGGCTGAAGTCCCAATCAGGTTTGCACTTGTGGAAAACACATCACTTCCTGAGGCATGCCGATCTCCTAGCAACAGGAAAAACTGGAGTAACCCCGTCCTGTCTGGGCATACTGTCAAAAAGTGTCAAGTCGTGACCGCGACTTATAACAGTACCCCCCCTTGACGCGGGGTTGAAGAACCCCCAGAACCTGGTTTGTCAGGAAACTCCTGAAAGAAGCATCTTCTCAACCTGGGAGCATGTAATGCAGTATCAGGATCCCAGGAACGTTCCTCCGGACCACAGCCCTTCTAGTGGACTAAAAATTGTAGACGACCCCTGGAAATTCTAGAGTCCACGATCTTCTCCACTATGAACTCTTGTTGACCATGGACCATCACCAAAGCAGGCCTGGAAGAGGACCTGAGTTTGAATTTGGCTGAAGAGAAGACTGGTTTGAGCAAGGAACAATGGAAAGTATTATTAATACGGAGAGAGTTGGGCAATTGAAGTTTGAAAGCTACTGGGTTCACCTGTGAAATAATTCGGAATGGACCAATAAATCTGGGACCCAACTTCTGTGTAGGCTAATGGAGCTTGATGTTTTTGTTGGAGAGCCAAACCAAATCACCTTTCTTAAAGCAACATGACCTCCGATGCTTGTCAACAGATTCTTTGGAGCGGAGAAATACCCTTCCGAAGGCTTTGATGAACCTTGCCCCAAATATGTCGGAGCCGAGAAACAGAAGAAGAAGCTGGTGATCCGGAGTCAAAGGCATTTGACCTTGGATGTTGTCCTGTAACACAGAAGAATGGGGATACAGAAGATGCAGAATGGCATGAATTATTAAAAGCAAACTTAGCAAGCGGCAGATGAGATACCCAGTCATTATGACACTTGGAAACATAGCAGCGTAGATATTGTTCCAGACACTGATTAATGCTCTCAGTCTGTCCATTCAACTGAGGATGGTAACCTGAAGAAAGACTAAGCTCAATGCCCAGAGAGGAACAGAACACTCTCCAGAACTGTGCCACAAATTGTGATCCTCGATCTGACATGATATCCATCAGTAAGCCATGTACCCGAAAAATGTGTTGAAGAAACAGGCCGGAGAGTTCCTTAGTGGAAGGAAGTTTTTGCAATGGTATGAAGTGTGCCATTTTGCTAAACCAGTCCACCACCGTCCAGATAGAACATCGAGCAGATAGTGGGAGGTCAATGATGAAATCCATGGCAATGTGAGTCCAGGGTCTCTTCGGTATGGAAAGTGGAAGTAACAGACCAGAAGGAGCCATCCGAGGTGTTTTATTATGCGCACATACCTCACATGCCAAGACAAATTCATGCACATCTTTGTTCAAAGACTGCCACCAAACAGAGCGGGAGAGTAATTCTAAAGTCTTACTGATGCCAGGATGCCCAGCAAATCGAGAGGCATGAATATCCAGAAGAACTGCTCTTCTAAACTTCTCTGGGACAAACAATCGACCAGAAGGCTTCTCCGGAGGTGCTTCCGATTGACATGCCCGAATGAGATTTGCCAGATTTCAGGTGAGTGCACAGTGGAAGAAAGAGTCAGGAATGACAGCTTCATCTGACCTGGATATCTGTTGACTAGGTCCAAAACTTTTGGAAAGGGCGTCAGCCTTGATGTTCTTGGAACCAGGATGGAAGGAGATGAGGAAATTGAACCACGTAAAAAATAAAGCCCAGCGTGCTTGCCGGGAATTCAACCTTTTAGCGGACTGAATGTAGGACAGGTTATTGGGGTCAGTAAGAACCAAAATTTGGTGTTTGGCCCTCTCCAGCCAGTGTCTCCAGTCCTCTAAAGCCCATTTAATAGCTAGTAATTCCCGATTTCCTACATCATAATTGCATTTGGCAGAGGAAAATTTGCGAGAAAAGTATGCACATGGGTGCAACTTACTATCTGCAGGGTCTTTCTGTAACAAAACGGCTCCAGCTCCTACTTCAGAGGCATCTACCTCTGAGATAAAAGGAAGGTCAGGATCAGGATGTCGAAGAAAAGGAGCCTGAGTGAAAGCAATTTTGAGAGTTTTGAAAGACTGGATCATCTCAAATGGCCAGTTTAAAGTTTCCGCCCCTTTTTTAGTCAGATTAACAATGGGTGCCCCAATGCTGGAAAAGGATTTAATAAATCGGCGGTAATAGTTAGAAAATCCGAGGAACCGCTGGATGGCCTTAAGGGAAGTTGGTTGGTCCCACTTAAGTATGGCCTCGACTTTTCCATGATCCATTGGGACAAGATTGTATACCCCAGAAAAGAAACCTGAGTGACGTCAAATTCACATTTCTCCAACTTGGCGTACAGATGGTTCTCCTGCAATTTCTGGAGAACCTGTCACATGTGGCGATGATGATGATCCAGTGAATGGGAAAAAATTAGGATGTTGTCCAGATACACGACCATGAACACCCCCAAAAACTGGAAGCCGTACGGTGAACGTTGGCAGCACGGGAGCTGCTGGATACGGCTAGGAAGCTGTTTGGAGATTGGTGGTAGCACGGAAGCTACTTGGAGCAGCCTGGAAGCCGTATGGTGAACGTTGGCATCACTGGAGCTGCTTGATATGGCTAGGAAGCCGTTTGGAAATTGGTGGTAGCACGGAAGCTACTTGGAGCGGCTTAGAAGCCGTATGGTGAATGAAGGCAGCTCGGGAGCTGCTAGATGCGGCCAGGAAGCCGTTTGGGAGTTCAGTGAACCGAAGAACAGGAACAACCTGACTCTGCAGCCAGGCTGAGGGAACTCGCGGACACTCTATAGTCGGCACAGGTGCAATAGATCAGTGAGTATATATAGGCCGAAGTCCCAATCAGGTTTGCACTTGTGGAAAACACTTCACTTCCTGAGGTGTGCTGATCTCCTAGCAACAGGAAGAACTGGAGTAACCCCATCCTGTCTGGGCATACTGTCAGAAAGTGTCAAGTCATGATCACGACTTGTAACACCCCCATACCCACCGCTCCAGGGGTATGGGGAAGAGCCCCGGGCTTCAGCATAAGCCTGGGGTGATCGGAAGGTGGGGGACCATTCTATGGGGGTCCCCGACTCCCCCGAGATCACCCGCTTGCGCTGACCGACTTGGGGTGCTAATGCTTTGGACCTGGAGCCCCAGTGATTGTGTCTCTGGGCTGCGCCATTACACCCCGGTCCATTGGGTCTGGTGCTGGTCTTAAATATAGGGGGTACCCCACGTCTGTTTTGCCCCCTATATTTAAAACCAGCACTAGTACCTACAGCCTGGTGTTGATTTCTAAAATACGGTGGAACCCGACACATTTTGTTCCCCGTATTTTTTTAAACCACCACTGGCTGCCAAGCCTGGGGCTGGTTTGGCTTTTGGGGGGGTACCTTATGTAATTTTTTTGGTAAATTTTTACTTCTTTTTATTTCAGGTTAAATAAAACGGGAATTTTCGGGAAATATTCTAGGGACCCCCCTAAAGATGTGTAGACATGGGGGATCACTATGGGTACCCCCATTTTTAACTACTGAAGGAAGTCGGGGTTTCTAATAGCAACGGGCATTAATGCGGCTTTGAATTAGGTGATGCAGAAGAGCATTTAGAAGATTTTTTAGGGCAAAACAACTATGGCCATCAAATTTGGAGTACTTGAAAATGGGGTTCAGCATATTTTAAAGTTGCTAAAGTGACTTAAAAAAATCGTGAAAAACCCACCTACCGCAAACACCTGCAATCAAAAAAACACTTGGGGCATACTTGGGGCCCAAGAGTCAAGTTCGTTACTTTTTAAGTTTGTACCCCAACTTTTTATTTTTAACTCCCTTTTTCAAAGTAAATTTTTGGGGTGCCCTTAATTAATTTTTATTTATTTTTTTTGCACAGATTACCTTTGGGGGACTGTCTGAAGGCTGCACGGGGGCTATGTCTTTTTTTTTTTTTTTTAATTTTTAACCCGTTTGTTTACAGGTATAAACACAACGGGAATTTTCGGGGAAAAATCCAGGAAACCCCCTATAGACATAGGGGATCACTATGGGTACCCCCATTTTTATCTCCTAAAGAAAGTGGATTTGTAATAGCCGCCGGCAGGTGCATTTTTGCTGAATTTTTAAAAAATTACTTTAGGGACTTAAAAATATGCTAGTACCCATTTTCATGTACCCCAAATTTGATGGGACCACTTAAAAAACTGAAAAAAAAACCATAACTGCCCTTCTGCATCACTTCTTCAGAGTCAGGAAAAAAACACCTGCCGCGGCTATTTACAAACCCCGACTTTCTTCTGCAGGCAAAAACGGGGGTACCCATAGTGATCCCCGAGGTCTGGTTTAGGGGGATCCCACAATTTTTTCCCGAAAATTCCCCTTTTTATTTTTTCGCCGATCCAAGTATCGCCGGGTCCCGTTTTCGCCTACTTTGAAATTGAATACGGGGACACGCGGGCATGCGTGCGATACTTTAACGCCGACAAAACAGGCGAAGTCGGCGTTAAGTCCGGGCCGCATTAAATTATCGCGGCTCGGCCTAAGGGCCTGATTCAGAGCCGGACGCTATTTACGAACGGTCGTTCAGAAAAAGGGGCCGGCTATTTAAATTGAGCACTCGCTCTTTGTGGTCTGTTGACGCCTCTATGTCTGTGCGAGCGAACGAAACATGCGCTCGCTATTTAGTAAAGACGCCCCCTGGCCGTTCGCATCATACGTCATCTCCGCTATTAGATTAATCGAGTACATCGAAAGGCATCTGAACTGCTCGCAGTGCTTGTGGTAGGTTTTACTTCCCGCAATCACTGCGAGCAGTTCAGGCTAAAAGACAACCAAGTGACATGGTCGATGACGCTGCTTTGTTAATTATGCACCGTTTGGCACGCCTGCGTTCGGATCTCCACTCCCCGTTTTCAAGCACCTTCCCCTGTTACCACCCACAAACGCCTCATTCTGTCACTCAAATTAGCAGGCCCTCGCTGTTTTGCGAGCGCACGATTTCCAACCGCAATGACTGGATGGCGCATGCGCAGATGTGCGAACATCACTCGGAGCGAGCGAGCGGCCGCTTACAAGCGGCTCTGAATCAGGCCCTAAGTTAGGAGTAGTTCATTCCTCTCCAAAGAAAAACGATTGCATTCTCTTAGTATCCCTTCAATTGGCCATGCGCATCAAGCAAGTCTCTGCTCTTTTAGATTCAGGCACAGCTGGCAACTTTCTCACATACGAATTAGTCCAGCGGTGGGCATTACCAACTGAGAGTCTGCTTCATCCTATCTACCTCACAGAGGTTGATGGAAGCCGCATCCTAAGGAGTACAATTAACCTTCAGACTCGACCTCTGCAAGTCAAGATTGGTGCTCTGCACTCTGAACTTTTAAGTTTTCTTGTCATACACATTCCATAGTTCTGGGCTTGCTCTGACTCTGTCTGCATAATCCTCAAATTGAGTGGAGAAATTCACAAATCACCACTTGGGGATCTTCCTGCTTCAGTTTTTGCCTCCAAAAAGTTCTTCCAGTGTGCTCTGCAATAACGTCTCATCCAGATACTTCTCCTCCTGAAGAACATTTGAAAGAATGCTTATGGTGGGATGCTATACCAACCGGCACCACACAAACATTTTTTAGATTTTACAATAATTTTGTTCATCAGTTTATGTGAATATAGCTTGCGCGATAACTTTTTCTGAACTAAAGAGCACATGCTCATGCCAAAATGTAACTGTTTATGACTGGGAAGCTTGTTACATACTGGGGGGTTGCAATGTAACAACATTTATGTGCAGGGAACAAACCCTCTGGAAACAAACATCAGGAAAATATACACCATAAACTGTGTGAACCTTCTGTATGTGGACTCTGTAAGTGGCCTGGACATTGATGGGAAACTGTGGTGATAAAAATTGAGATAAGTCTTGCAATGTAGAACTAGAAGTATTATGGTTCATTACATAATGAACCATAATATGTAAACTTTCTAAGTTTCAGTCTAGATAGAAAGGTAAAATTCCTGGTACATTGTACCCTCTGTTGCCTCTCTTTCTCCATCCCTGCAGGAAATGGGGATAAACTGAAGCTGTTGCTTTTGACTGGAAAGGATTAAATTGGGATGACTCACTCAATCAACAAGACCAAGCCCCTTCATCTGCATGGGCAAGTGGACTTTGTTCTACCTAATGGTCCAGGTAGGCTAAATTCCTCCTCCACAGGGGGGATACAGTAGTCAAAACAAAGAGATCAGAAGGTATCTGGTTAAGAAGGCCCTTCTGAGAAAATGTATGGGGGAGGTCTACAAATGCTACCTCACGGCGGAGAGTGTCTGTGATTATTTCCAGAGTTTAGAGTTGAAATTGTTCTCTTCTGGTTCTTGTAGACCCAGCAAGAATTAGAATTCCAGCAGTCCAATAATTATAACTTCCTCCAAAGCAAAGTCTGGTAATCTAAGTAATGGTCCTAAGTGAGTGGCAGCTCCCACCAAATAAATCACAATAGTAGGTCACAATTAAAGCAATAGGTAGAGTGAAGGACTATAAAAGTGCCTACCAGTGTGTTTTAAAAAAACATCCCAACATCCCATTCCAACACAGGAAACAGAACATAGAAAATGACACCGCAGGATGTGACATCATAAGATGTGACATCACAGGAAATGACATCATAATTTGTGGCCACGTGTTCATACTCATGTTTGATAGCTTTATATAAATGCAGACAGTAGCTGTAAGCAGTAAGCTGTTACTTCAAGTTGAATATTCTGTCTTGATGCATTGGCACCAAAGGGACTCAATGAGTCACTTGGGCTTCAAAGTTTTTTGTAATGTTCTTTTGATCCTCCATATATTCTGGGACCTACTGACATATGCCACTTAGTTCTTAAAAAATGTTTTATAGTGTGCTATTTTTATATTTGAACACTGGATGGCAATTCCATTGCTTATATGGGTTTTTATACTTACCTATTTATATAATTATTGATACATTTTACATAAATACATCATCTGCTATCCTTATTTATATAGCTATCATGCTCTTTTACTGTGTTATTATATTGTAACTTTCTAAATAACTTTATTGCTACTTACAGTCACATTGTCTGTGACCATGGTGACGGGTGCACATGGGTGATGTCATTGGGAGCGCGCCCTCTGACGGAACCAGCGGGAGGAAGCGCGCCAGTTTGGTGAGTGTCATGTTTGTTCTTTGTCCTAACGAAAATGCATAGCCATTGAAACGTTGACCACAGGAAGCCTTTTTGTTTCGTGTATTATTGAAGCCTCTGAGTGCCGCACATATGATATAATTTCCAGCAACATACACAATAAATATATGAGGTCACGGAGTGCAGGGCACATACATTGTTACTAACAGAAAAAAAGTAGCCAGCACATCCTTTGCAAAAATATCAAAAGTCTTTATCCATCAACAGTATCAAAATAGAGATTAGCAAGTTCATGAAACATCATGTATTCCATAAGAACATCTCCAAAAGGTATAGGCATATAGGGACACTCATCATTTTGCACTGTTGCATTATTTGGGAGCTCGTGACTTTACTGGATGGATGAGTACATTACATGGGCATGCTATTTTCGGCTTATATGTATTACTCTAATTAGTCACATTACACGATGAGTGTGTTTCTGTGTATATGTGAAATTATATATATATATATATATATATATATTGTGATAGGATCACTGGTAAAGTGGTCTGTGGCAGGTACATTTGTCCCAGATTCCTGCCTTTTGTGTTTTAAACCCCCAGGAGAAAGTCTGCAGTGTAGCAGGCTTGAGTTTCGGCTTTTTGAAAAGCCGGTTTGGGACCTGGGGGTTGTGGGTGAGAGGAGAGGGAGGGCTCCACCCATGGCCACTCCAGGTTTTGGTTCTCGCAGCCTGGTATCAGGCTTGTTAGTTTTCCACCTGAGAGTGGCCAATATAAGCCTAGTGTGTTGAGGGCTGATTGTCTCACCTGGGAGAGCAGACAGGGAGTTTGCTCAGAGACACTTGGATACCTAACTGTGAGTGTTGTGCTGTGCTTTTGTTGCTGGCGAGGGCATTAGGCCCTGCCAGGTTCTGGTAGTGAGGGAACTACCTGTGAAGTTAGTGCCCCGACAGGGCTAGGATTTATATTTATGTTTCTGACATTGTACAATAAAGACTGGCGCCGACCAGCTTGTACTTGCATCCAGACTGGTGTGCTGCTTCCCTGCTGCTGTGTGTGTGTGTAAGGAAGGAGTCCTCTACCCAGGAGAGGGACCCCCTAACCTAACTGTGTCACAATATGGTGGAGAATGCGGGCACCCACACACACTGAAGTTGCAGCAAGAGGAAAACTTTCCATTTAAAAATTAAAGGGAAAGACACCCAATTTGTGAGTGTGGAAATAACACTGTGTCCTTGGAGTCCCATAGAGGAGGCATCAGCCAATGCTCAGAGAGACAAGGTTCAGCTTCCAACCTACACCCCGGGACAAAATGGAGGACATTATTAAAGCCTTGCTCCAAGCTACAGCAGCTCAGCAGGAGACAAACAAACTTCAGCAGGAATCTACCAGGGCTCAGCAGGAAGCTACAGCAGCTCAGCAGGAATCTACCAGGGCTCAGCAGGAATCCACCAGGGTGCAACTGTTGGCCTTGGAGACAGCCCAGAGGCAACAACAGGTCGCCATTGAGGAAACCCGCCAGGCCTTAGCGGAAAACAGCCAGGCCATAAGAGAGGTGGTACAGCACCTGTTCGCCCGGCCCAGAGATGTTACTAATGGTCCTCCCACCACCACTCACTCCGTACGAGCCAGTCACTTCCTCCAAAAGATGACTTCAGGTGATGATGTGGAGGCCTATCTCGCTGCATTTGAAAGAATGGCCGAAAGGGAGAGTTGGCCCAAGGAGCAGTGGGCAAGTCTGGTGGCACCTTTTTTGTCTGGGGAGCCACAAAAGGCCTATTTTGACTTATGCCTGGCTGATGCCAAGGACTATAAAAAACTAAAACAGGAGATCCTAACTCGCTTGGGAGTCACCACCTTTGTTCGTGCCCAACGGGTCCACCGCTGGGAGTTCCATATGGACAAGCCTCCACGTTCACAGATGCATGACCTCGTCCATCTGTCCTCAAAATGGCTACAGCCCGAGACGCTGACGGGACCACAGATCATGGAAAGGGTCATGATGGACCGGTACCTGCGATCGTTACCTGCGACTCTGCGCAAGTGGGTGAGCCATGCAGACCCTAAGTCCGCAGGCCAGTTGGTCGAGCTGGTGGAGAGGTACGTGGCGGCTGAGGAGCTGATGAGTATGCCCCACCGAGCCCCGAAGGCGCACCGGCGAACTCCCACAGACACTGGTAAGACTGTTCCAGGGGAGAAGGGTGCTGGGCGGTGGGATGTACCTAAGACTGAGGGTGTAGAACCTGGAGACAGGCCTGCCAGGCCAGGAAGGTTCTTGCCTGGCAGGCAAGACATTAATATGACTCAGTGTTTCCGATGTGGTGGCTTCGGCCACATTGCCGCTAATTGTGCACTTACAACTGAACCTATGCAATGTGATACTGCTCATGTCTACCGCAGGGGGTCTTTCTTTGCACAGATAGCCTGTACGGCTGACCGGCAGGCTGAGACTGATAAGCACATGTGTGTACTCACTGTAGATGGCAACCGAGTAGAGGCACTGTTAGACTGTGGTAGCTTGGTGACACTTATAAAAGCTGAGCTGGTGAACCCCTTGAGGCATACAGGGAAAACTGTTGGTGTGACCTGCATACATGGGGATACTCGATATTATGTTATGGCCGAGGTGAACATCGAGACACCATGTGGCTCTGCTATAGTTTCTGTGGGTTTGGTGCATGGTCTGGTGTACGATGCAATATTGGGGAGAGACTTTGCTCGCTTCTGGAAGTTGTGGGAAAGCCGTTTTGTTCCAGAGGTGAACAACCCTGATCCATTTGAGAAGGTTGTCGATGTAGTGGAGGAGGGAGTTTCTTCTGAGTCAGAGTTATTCCCTTTTTCTACTATGGTTGGCGAACTAGAGAATGCGGAACATGACGGTGGCCCGCCAACTGATGTGCCTCCCATTGAGGTGGGAAGTGTTGTTGGGTCAGGTGATCGTCTGCCTGATTTAGAGGTCAGAAGAGAGGTCTTTGCCGTCGAGCAGTTGAATGACCCTACTTTGGTAAAAGCCAGGGAGAATGTAAAAGTAGTTGATGGTAAACCCGTAGACCCTGATAGTCTTTTGTCCTATCCCCACATGGCAATGTGTCAGGATTTGTTATATCAGGTGACTAAGAAGGGGGAAGATGTTGTGGAACAACTAATAGTTCCCAAAGCCTACAGAAGAACAGTGTTGGATCTGGCCCATGGTCATATAATGGCAGGCCATCTAGGGGTAGAGAAAACCACTGAGCGAATAATGCAGAGGTTTTTCTGGCCCGGCTTCATAAAGAGGTATCTGACTTTTGCGCATCCTGCCCTGAGTGTCAGCATCATGCTCCCAGGCCACATTTTAAGGGTCCACTAGTTCCATTGCCTATCATAGAGGTGCCGTTTGAAAGAATAGCGATGGATTTGGTTGGAACCTTAATGAAGTCTGCCAGGGGACACCAGTATATTCTGGTCATAATGGATTACGCTACCAGGTACCCGGAAGCGATCCCGTTGCGCAATACGTCAACCAAGACCATTGCCAGAGAGCTAGTTCATGTCTTTAGCAGGCTGGGTATACCTAAGGAGATACTAACTGACCAGGGTACACCGTTTATGTCCAAAGTCATGAAAGAGTTATGCCGCCTGTTCAAAATCGAACAGTTAAGAACTTCGGTTTATCACCCCCAAACCGATGGGATGGTCGAGAGGTTTAACAAGACATTAAAACACATGCTTAGGAAAGTGGTCGACAAGGATGGTAGGGATTGGGACTACTTATTGCCGTATTTATTGTTGGCCATAAGAGAAGTTCCCCAGTCCTCCACCGGGTTTTCACCCTTCGACTTGTTGTATGGGAGACACCCAAGGGGGTTACTAGACATTGCCAAAGAGACATGGGAGGGGCAGTCTAGTCCTTGCAAAACGGTGATTGAGTATGTTTCTCAAATGCAGGAGAGAATTGCTGCGGTAGTGCCAATAGTGAGAGAGCACCTGGAACAGGCTCAACAGGCACAGCAGAGGGTATACAACCGCAATGCTCGGTTACGCAGCTTTGCTCCTGGGGACTGAGTGTTAGTATTGGTTCCCACTGTGGAAAATAAACTTTTGGCTAAATGGCAAGGGCTGTCGGCCGTCCGAGACCCTCCAGTAAGTCCAGGGCCCTTAGTTCCCGAAGTGACAGTGGCAAAAACCCTGTCGGCAATTCAACAACAAGAGGTCAAGGAGTTACTGATTAGAAATAGGGTGCTGTTCTCTGACGTGCCTGGGAAAACCTCGGTCATTAAACATGACATCATCACTGACCCAGGGGTTAAAGTTAATCTAAAGCCCTATAGGTTACCAGAAGCACAAAGAGAATCGGTATCGAAAGAAATTAAAAATATGCTAGAGTTAGGGGTTATTGAAGAATCACATAGTGAATGGTCAAGTCCCATTGTGTTGATTTCAAAGCCCGACGGGAGTGTGCGTTTCTGCAATGACTTCCGAAAGTTGAACAGTGTTTCAAAATTCGATGCCTACCCGATGCCAAGAGTGGATGAACTGATTGAGAGACTAGGGACGGCAAGGTATTTAACCACTCTTGACCTAACCAAAGGGTATTGGCAAGTACCGTTAACCGAGAGCGCCAAACAAAAGACAGCTTTTTCAGCACCAGAGGGCTTGTTTCAGTACAAGATGTTGCCCTTCGGGCTACATGGGGCACCCGCTACCTTCCAAAGAATGATGGACAGGATTCTAAGGCCCCATAGACGGTATGCGGCTGCTTATCTGGATGACGTGGTCGTTCATAGTCCTGATTGGCAGTCTCACTTACCCAGGTTGCAAGCAGTGTTGGACTCCATCTATAAGGCAGGTTTGACAGCCAACCCAAAAAAGTGTTGTCTAGGCATGGAGGAAGTAAAATATCTGGGATACACCATTGGCAGAGGCCTGATAAAGCCTCAGCTCAATAAAGTTGATGCCATGCAAAACTGGCCACGGCCTCTGAATAAGAAGCAGGTGAGAGCCTTCTTGGGAATTACGGGGTACTACAGGAGGTTTATACCCAACTTTGCCACCATGGCAGTCCCACTGACTGACCTGACCAAAGCCAAACAAAAAGTCATGGTAGAATGGAGTCCTGAGGCAGAGAAAGCTTTTCAGGAGTTGAAAGTAGCATTGTGTTCCCAACCAGTCCTGACGACTCCTAATTTTGAAAGGGAATTCATAGTACAAACCGATGCATCAGAAGTAGGTATAGGAGCGGTCCTGTCCCAGAACAAGGAGGGTGAGGAACACCCTATTTTCTATCTTAGCAGAAAGTTGAATGTATATGAGAGAAACTATGCCACAGTGGAGAAGGAGGCGTTGGCCATAAAGTGGGCGTTAGAGGCTCTCAGGTACTACTTGGTCGGAAGAAAGTTCAAATTGATCACTGACCATGCCCCTCTGAAGTGGATGTCTGAAAATAAGGACAGTAATGCGAGAGTTACAAGATGGTTCTTGGCATTACAAACTTTAAAATTTTCAGTGGAACACAGGCCAGGAAGCCAGCTGGCCAATGCTGACGCGTTGTCACGCGTTCATTGTTTGGGGGCTTCAGTTGTTCCGCCCCACAGGTCGAAACAAAGGGGGGGATATGTGATAGGATCACTGGTAAAGTGGTCTGTGGCAGGTACATTTGTCCCAGATTCCTGTCTTTTGTGTTTTAAACCCCCAGGAGAAAGTCTGCAGTGTAGCAGGCTTGAGTTTTGGCTTTTTGAAAAGCCGGTTTGGGACCTGGGGGTTGTGGGTGAGAGGAGAGGGAGGGCTCCACCCACGGCCACTCCAGGTTTTGGTTCTCGCAGCCTGGTATCAGGCTTGTTAGTTTTCCACCTGAGAGTGGCCAATATAAGCCTAGTGTGTTGAGGGCTGATTGTCTCACCTGGGAGAGCAGACAGGGAGTTTGCTCAGAGACACTTGGATACCTAACTGTGAGTGTTGTGCTGAGCTGTTGTTGCTGGCGAGGGCATTAGGCCCTGCCAGGTTCTGGTAGTGAGGGAACTACCTGTGAAGTTAGTGCCCCGACAGGGCTAGGATTTATATTTATGTTTTCTTTATGTTTCTGACATTGTACAATAAAGACTGGCGCCGACCAGCTTGTACTTGCATCCAGACTGGTGTGCTGCTTCCCTGCTGCTGTGTGTGTGTGTAAGGAAGGA
This sequence comes from Taudactylus pleione, assembly GCA_031769625.1. Taxonomy (NCBI): domain Eukaryota; kingdom Metazoa; phylum Chordata; class Amphibia; order Anura; family Myobatrachidae; genus Taudactylus; species Taudactylus pleione. The sequence goes on along the minus strand of JAUIMM010000024.1, from coordinate 3,480,062 downwards.
GTCCTCTACCCAGGAGAGGGACCCCCTAACCTAACTGTGTCACAATATATATATAAAGAAAGTCAATCAGTGGCACTAGGAGACTGTGAAAAGAATTACTTTAATGTGACACCTAATATTACATAACCTACGTTTTGGGGCTCACTGGCCCCTTTGTTTAACCTTAACAAAGGGGAGAGTGAGCCCCGAAATGTAGGTTATGTGATATTAGATGTCACATTAAAATAATTCCCTTCAAAGTCTCCTAGTGCGGCTGATTGACTTTCTTTATGCACATATTTGCGGAAAGCGCAGGAGCACTTGTGTATTTAGTATAGTGGAGTGCCGGTCCATACAGCCATACATACACACACTATATATATATTATATATATATATATATATATATCCTTAATGCTCATCACTCCTCAATAGTGTGTACAGCAGACCCAGGTGCCTTTCCCAAATAGTTCACACAAAAACGGGGAGAACAGGACGGCACTCTAGGCTTAGTAATCCATAGAAAAAAAGCAGACACTTCAGCTGCAGAGTGAGTTGTCCAATGAGCACACAATTCTGTGAATTAGCAGCTCCACCATTTTGTGAGTGACAGCAATCTCATTCTGTGAGAGTGCTGAATCTGCAGTTAACCACAGGGTTTGATGGCATACCATATCTGTATTGCGCAAAGAACGGAATTTCATTGCTTTTTTTTAGTTTGAGTGGCACAAATTCAGTAGGTCTTGTGAAATTTCCGATCATGTCTAAGAAGCCTTAATGGGAAATGTGGAACCGTAAGGTTTTTTGTCTTTATATAGGTTTAAAGGTGGCACTCACAGGACTTTCATTGGTACACAGAATGAGAGGGAAACTTAGCCCAAGTTCAAGCAGATGATTCTATCTCCTTTATTGGAGATTTTCCTCAGGGTCAACCAAATACAAGAATAAGCAACATTTAAATAGATAAATCACTCACCCTCGTGCAGCACCTTCAGAAGCCGGCACCGGGAGAGATGACATCATCACGCGGCGTCACACGGACGGGGTGTGCGGCGCTCTCAATTACCGGGTAGTTACCATAGTGACAAACCCAACACCAATATACACGAATCAGATACAAAAAAAACCGCTGTAAACAACATAAAAATACACAGCAAACGGGGACAAGTACTAGACAACAAGAAACAGATAGAAGCACCCAATCAAAATCCCAAAGGATATGAGTGACAAACATACTAAATAAGTACAATAATAAATTAACAGATGGCTATCAATAAATAAGAATGATCTGTAACTATCTGTGTGTGGTTCTAACGCAGAGTGGGCAATAAAGACTGGTATTAAAGACAAAATGAGCAGAACCTGGTAAATAGTCCTAGTTGTATCATAAGTATATATATTTTAAGGTACCAGAACAGAAATACCAATGAGAAAAATATAGGACGTGAAGCAGAAGACCACAAATACTATTCTACAGACCAAGCCTGCTGAGCTTCTAGATGATAAAATAAACACAATTGTGACCGGCTAGTAGCAACACTGTTACGGACAATAACCAGTCCGACCGTGTTATGCGAAAATTGAAGGTGAAACAAGATAAATGTAGGTTCTCATTCAAACCAAAGGGGGCCACACTATTCATCTTGCTTCTAACTGAAGAAGGGATTTCTCTCTGTCAACCTCCCCTTGGTGATAATGGAATGTGGTCCACAATTTTATAGAGGATAGAGTCGCCAAGGAGTGGTGGAGTTCTTTAAAGTGGTGAGCCACTGGTTGGTCTGAGTCACTTCCGCTAAGAGCCAGCCTTATTGCCGACCGATGTTGGGCTACTCTTTCGCGAAATTGGCAAATCGTTTTGCCCACGTAGGTTAAGGACATGGTGCAGGTAAGGACATGTTTTATAAATAACTTACGTTATTGTGTATGGGTGAGAGATATAATTTTCCGTCTCCATATATCGTCAGGTGACACAACCTAAGCACCTATAGCACCCAGATTTTTTAGTAAGGAAGTTCTTGACACATGGGGTAATAAATCCTGTAACGTAATTTTTAACCAAACGGTCCTTGAGATTAGGACCTCTGCGATAACTCTGCATGAGGCTTGAGTCCTTTGTGCATTTTAAACTAGGGTCACTAGTTACCAATGGCCAATGTTTCTTGACAGAGAAATTAGTGTCATTACTAACGGAATTGTAAGTATTAACAAAAATCATGTTTTTAGACATTTTCTGTTTAGGAGAACTCCGTAAACATTCATTTCTAGTCATCCTCAAGGCCTTCTGCTTGGATTTATAAAGTTATTTCCGATGGTCTTCTGCTTCACGTCCTATATTTTTCCCATTGGTATTTCTGTTCTGGTACCTCTGTAATGAAACTTATGCAACATCAGATCCATTTGATGTTTAGCATCATCTTCATTGCTGACTATTCGTCTTATGCGCAAAAACTGAGAGAAGGGTAACCCCTTCTTGAGTGCAATAGGGTGGCATGCAGAAAGGTGTTTCTGTCCGTGGGCTTGGTAAACAGGCTGGTCTCCACTGATGTCCCATTCCAAATAATTTCTACATCCAAGAAATTGATCTTATGTGGATTGCTGTCGAAAGTAAATTTAATAGATTGCTGTCCAAAGTAAATTTAATAGATTCATTACTTTCACAAACTCCTCCGTTGTGCCCAAACAGATAACAAAAATGTCATCTATGTAACGGACAAATAATTGCAAGTGCTGGGAAAACAAAGGATTATCAAAAAATAGTTGTTTATCAATCTTCAGCATAAAGATATTTGCCAATGAGTGGGATACGTTAGATCCCATGCTGCACCCTTGCAGTTGGAGAAAACACTTCCCATCAAAGTAGAAGTAATTTCTACTTAGTTAGTTCAAGTAGTTCTGTAAATAGGGATATCTCTGGACAAGCATAATTAGCTTTAGTGGACAAGTATTCAGACACGGCTACCTAACCTTCTTGATGTGGGATATTCGTATACAAATTTACCACATCAATGGTGCAAAGAATAGCGGATGATGGTAAATCAGTTAATTGTTGGAGTTTCATAAGAAGAGATGTTGTGTCTTCAACAAGGTAGGTTCTGACTGGATTAGAGGTTGGAGGAAGTAGTCCAAGTATACCGAAACCAATTAAACAAAGAGTTTCGGGCCGAAATAATCGGTCTTCCTGGGGGGGAGGCAAAGTTTTTGTGGACCTTAGGCAAGGTATAAAGCAAGGGGACCACCGGATGGTCCTGGGAAAGGGCTTTCTTAGTTTATTCAGTGATCAACTTGCAGTTTGCTGCCGTCTCAAGAATGTTATCCAACTCAACTTTATATGCAACTGTAGGGTCCTTCGCCAGCTGTTGATACACTTTAGTGTCCCCAAGCTGTCTATGTACTTTCTTACAGTAGACCACAGTGTCTTGTAACACAATCGCCCTGCCTTTGTCAGCAGGACGAATGACGATGGATTTGTCTTGACTCAAATTTCTAAGTGCTTCACCATGACTACTGGACATATTCTGATGTTTAAGGTTAGGCAATTTGGCACTGGATAAGACCTCTTGATCCACCATCCTTGAAAAACAACGTATGGAAGCATTAGAGGAAATGGGATCGAAGGAAGATTTACTTCTCAATGGGCCAGATACCTCATAAGGCAAACTTTCGGTAGATTCAGAAAAATATTCTTTGAGCTTGAGTTGTTTATTAAATCTCCACAAATCCACCTTCCAATCGAATGGGTTAAAATTATTCGAAGGGACAAAAAGATAGTCCATTGTTCAAGAGTTCTCTTTCTGCACTCATTAAAATATGAGAGGACAAGTTGATAACTAAGTCCTCCTTTTGTAAGGTCTTCTGCCTGGTTTTGACCACCCCCTTCTCGTGAAGCGCCTCCTCCAATCCCACGAGTTGCATGGATGGTAACCCCTAAAGGGGGCTTTAGGATTCTGAATGAGACTGACTTTCTTGTTCACTTAATGATGAATTATTATCACTAGATCTGTATCAAAGCCAGGGCGTTGGAGAGATCTTTGCCTAAAAGTGTTACGATTCCTCGAGGGTGTTTTTCCCGTAGCCCAGGGAAACGCATTGCTCATCATAGTCCCTATTGACTTTCTGGAGTTTTTCTTGTTTATAAGACTCCACCTGTGCATTTAACTTTTCCAACCATTTGGAGGATTTGTCTTGTACAAGTACAACCTGCTGGGTCTCTTCAAAAGCTTTAAGTTTATCCCATATGATTTTGAGTTCCCTGGCTGATTCCTCGATTACCAGAAGAATCAGATCCAGGGAACACTTATTTAGGATAGCAACCCAACGGCAGCAAAACTCCACATTATGCCGGCCGATGGTCTTCTGCTTCACGTCCTATATTTTTCCCATTGGTATTTCTCTTCTGGTACCTTAAAGTATATATATATATATATATATATATATATATATATATATACTTATGATACAACTAGGACTATTTAGCAGGTTCTGCTCATTTTGTCTTTAATACTGTTATGACCAGCCTTTATTGCCCACTCTGCGTTAGAACCACACACAGATAGTTACAGATCATTCTTATTTATTGATAGCGATCTGTTCATTTATTATTGTACTTATTTAGTATGTTTGTCACTCATATCCTTTGGGATTTTGATTGGACGCTTCTATCTGTTTCTTGTTGTCTAGTACTTGTCCCCGTTTGCTGTTTTTATGTTGTTTACAGCGGTTTTATTGTATCTGATTCGTGTATATTTGTGTTGGGTTTGTCACTATGGTAACTTCCCAGTAATTGAGAGCGCCGCACGCCCCGTTCGTGTGACACCGCGTGATGACGTCATCTCTCCCGGCACCGGCTTCTGAAGGTGCTGCACGAGGGTGAGTGATTTATCTATTTAAATGTTGCTTATTCTTGTAATTGGTTGACCCTGTGGAAAATCTCCAATAAAGGAGATTGAAACGTCGGCTTGAACTTGGGCTAAGTTTCCCTTTCTTTCTGTGTACCATTGAAAGTCCTGTGAGTGCCACCTTTAAACCTATATCTATTTTGGAGGACACTTCTCCCCCGAGGGGGGGGACCAAGGCAAGGTTAGTTGTTATTTAACAGTGAGTGCCGGTTTTCTGGTCTTTCTGGACTATTAGGCGTTAGCCTTAATGATCGTAATTTCATTGCTTTTTGAAGTTTGAGTGGCAGAAAATAATAATAGGTTTTGAGAATTTTCAGATTTTTTAAAATGTATTAACTATCAGAGTTTGGATGAGCAAACCGGGCCACCTACAGGGGAGAAGGGCAACAAAATGGTACACTCAAGGCCCCCATACATCAGAGATGGATTGCAGCAATCATGCAATTTGCAATCGATTGAAAAAAAGAAAGACTTTTATACACAATCGATTGCAAATTGCACGATTGCGCAAGCCATCTCTGATGTATGGGGGCATTAACACAGGTGGAAGGTGGGACAGCACACAGGAGGTTGGTTTGGGAGGTGCAGAGTGTGAGACGCCCCTTAGTAGACAACCAGCTCTGGGCTTTGGAGCTCTGGTTGTGCTACATACAGGGGACAAATGACGCAGGGGTCCCCGTATTAAGCACAACCAGCACCAGGCTTTTCAGAACCTGTCCTGGTTGCCAAAATACGGGGGACAAATGACGAAGGGGTCCCCCGTATTTAGCGCAACCAGCACAGGGATCTGAGCCGGTCCTGGTTCTGGAAATACAGGGGGGAAAAATGCATAGGGCCCCCCTGTATTTCCCAGAACCAGCACCAGACTCCTTCTATTGGTGGGGTGATGCCACAGCCAAGGGAGCCCTTTCACCAGGCCCCCCAGCTGCAGCATCACCTCTGACCGCTAGTCAACCCAGGCTGGGTATCCCTGGGGAGTTGGGGAACCCCCAATAAAGGGGTCCCCCTCCTCAGGGCACCCCAGGCCCAGGCTGAGAGCCCAGGGCTATCCCCCTAGGCGGTGGGTGCTGGGTTGATTTTGTCAAGTGTGGTGCATTTGGAAATATAAATATTGGCTTTTGCTGTGGAACTACAGTTCCCAGCAAGCCTCCCCCGCATGCTGGTACTTGGAGAACCACAAGTACCAGCATGTGGGGCATTACGGGCGTGCTGGTAGCTGTAGTTCCACAACAAAAGCAATATTAAAAAAACACATAACGCACACTGTAGAAAAGTATAGTTTTATTAAAACATACATGCACACACTATCTCTCATACTCACCTAGTATCCCTGAAGCTAATCTGTCCTCTTCTCCAGTAGGTAATGCAAAGGTGTACCTGTAATAAAAATTCCATGCTCACCTCCTCTGCGTAGATCTGTCCTCTTCGTTCCAAAGTAGGCAAATCCTGTGTCTTGGCAAAGGGGGTAGGGGGTACAGGGTGTCACACACACACAGGGTTAGGGGGTACAGAGTGTCTCACACAGGGGTAGTGGGTACAGGGTGTCTCACACAGGTTTAGGGGGTACAGGGTGTCACACACAGGTTTAGGGGGGTACAGGGTGTCACACACACATGGTTAGGGGGTACAGGGTGTCACACACACATGGTTAGGGGGTACAGGGTGTCACACACACATGGTTAGGGGGTACAGGGTGTCACACACACATGGTTAGGGGGTACAGGGTGTCACACACACATGGTTAGGGGGTACAGGGTGTCACACACACATGGTTAGGGGGTACAGGGTGTCACACAGGGTTAGAGGGTACAGGGTGTCACACAGGGTTAGGGGGTAGAGGGTGTCACACACACACACACATACAGAGGTAGGGGGTACAGGGTGTCACACAGGGGTAGGGGGTACAGGGTGGGGGAAGGGGGGGTACAGGGTGTCACACACACACAGGGTTAGGGAGTACAGGTGTCACACACAGAGTTAGAGGGTACAGAGTGTCACACACAGGGTTAGGGGGTACAAGTTGTCACACACACGCAGGGTTAGGGAGTACAGGGTGTCACACACAGGGGTAGGGGGTACAGGGTGTCACACAGGGGTAGGGGGTACAGGGTGTCACACAGGGGTAGGGGGTACAGGGTGTCTCACACGGGTAGGGGGTACAGGGTGTCACACACACAGGGTTAGGGGGGTACAGGGTGTCACACACACAGGGTTAGGGGGGTACAGGGTGTCACACACACACAGGGTTAGGGGGGTACAGGGTGTCACACACAGGGGAAGGGGGGTACAGGTGTCACACACAGAGTTAGAGGGTACAGGATGTCACACACAGAGGGTTAGAGGGTACAGGATGTCACACACACAGGGTTAGGGGGTACAGGGTGTCTCACACACACACACACACACAGGGGTAGGGGGTACAGGGTGTCACACACACAGGGTTAGAGGGTACAGGATGTCACACACACAGGGTTAGAGGGTACAGGGTGTCACACACACACACGGGTAGGGTAGGGGGTACAGGGTGTCACACACAGGGGTAGGGGGGGTACAGGGTGTCACACACACACACAGGGGTAGGGGGGGTACAGGGTGTCACACACACACACAGGGGTAGGGAGTACAGGGTGTCTCACACACACACACACAGGGGTAGGGGGTACAGGGTGTCACACACACACACAGGGGTAGGGGGGGTACAGGGTGTCACACACACACGGGTAGGGGGGTACCGGGTGTCACATACACACGCAGGGGTAGGGGGGTACAGGGTGTCACACACACACGGGTAGGGGGGTACAGGGTGTCACATACACACGCAGGGGTAAGGGGGTACAGGGTGTCACACACAGGAGTAGGGGGGTACAGGGTGTCACACACAGGGGCAGGGGGTACAGGGTGTCACACACACACAGGTGTAGGGAGTACAGGGTGTCACACACACACACAGAGGTAGGGGGGTGTCACACACAGGGGTAGGGGGGTACAGGGTGTCACACACAGGGGTAGGGGGTACAGGGTGTCACACACACACACAGGGGTAGGGGGGGTACAGGGTGTCACACACACAGGGGTTAGGGGGTACAGGGTGTCACACACACACAGGGGTAGGGGGGGTACAGGGTGTCACACACACACACACACAGGGGTAGGGGGGTACAGGGTGTCACATACACACGCAGGGGTAGGGGGGTACAGGGTGTCACACACACACAGGGGTAGGGGGGTACAGGGTGTCACACACACACACACAGGGGTAGGGGGGATACAGGATGTCACACACACACAGGGGTAGGGGGTACAGGGCTTCCCGGGTACTCACCGCTCTGTGCTCCAATCCACCTCAGGGTGAGCTGCAGGGTGTCGGTGAGGGAGGCCCGCGGACCCAGTTACAGGCCTCCCCGGCTCTCCTCAGCACCGGAGCTGCCTCCTCTGTCGGGTTCGGGCCCAGCCTGGTAGAGGCCAAAGGGGAGACCGGCTGCAGGGGAATATCGAACAACCGGTGGCCAGGCATTTTTTTGTGTAGAAACATGGAATGGCCACTTTACGATATCGAATGTTGGATCATGTACCTTTATCACTGAGAGGTGGAAATCGGTCCAAAAAACTATTGCAACTTGAGTCAAGGTGGATTCACTGCCTGGACTCTTTATATCCAAAAGGGCTGCATGATAATTTAGGATTATCAAATTTCCTGTAATATTGTTTTTTTCTTTAGGGGGATTAATGTGAATTTATCGATCTATGGCTAGCAGCCTGTTTAGACCATTTACTGTTAAACTAGATGTAGCCCATTGTAATGATGGTAGTTGCTCCAATGAACATAATAGTAGGATCAGTTTGGACTATTTTTTCCAGATAGATCTGTGGATAGCAGTATACACTGTACATTTTAATTATAAATTTTGTTCTTTAAAAGTTTTTCCATAGCTTTGGAGTATTTTAGCTGATTGTAGAGCTTTTTTTTATTAATATGTTATGAAGTAGTTTGTTTTTTATGGTAGGGTCAATTTATAAATTTTATCACTTACATGCAGATATATTTTTTTCTGCGTGTCTTACATTATAATTATTTTTTACATGTACTATATGTGTTGGTCACTGTCATCTTTGATATAATGTGGAATTTATGGGTATTTAACGTATGGGTGTAAGTATGTTTTTACATCTGTATTTTTATTTTCTATTTTTGATATATGTTGTCATATTTTGTATTGTGTTACAAGGGGGTTTATATACATTAATGAGTTCATTCACTGGTTAATATTTATTGAGCCCACAAGCAGCTCATCGAGTATCACATTGTTTTGTTCTTTATGTTTACAGCGTCACCATGGTCACCCCTGGTGACATCACCCCGTGACATCACTTCCGGTTTGAGCAGAGATGCCGATTCCGGAAGTGGAGGATGCGGCGACCACGGGGAGTGAGGGAGGTAAGCTATTTAAGTCTTGATTTTGTTTGCTTGCACATACAGTATGTGTATCCTGAAGACGGGGACTCGTTCTTCGAAACGTTGAAATAAAGCACATCTATAATTCACTGGTTTGCAAGACTCCGAGGGCCGCCTGTTTCAGTGTGGATCAATATATATATATATATATATATATATTTATATTTACACATATACACGGAAGCACAATCATCGTGTAGCGTGACTAATTAGAGTGTTTTTTGTCTATGGAATTTCATTGCTTTTTTATAATATGAGATATGGTAAGAACTTACCCTTGTTATCTCTATTTCTACGAAGTCCATAGGGTTCCACAGGATACCTTGGGGTATAGGCGATGGCGGCAGACATCCAGGCATCACAGAGTTAAAAATCTTCCATCCTCCCAGGATGCACTGGGGTCCCTCTCCTATACCCCGCCCCCGAGCCTCAGGCACTCAGTTTCGTCACAAGCCATAGTTCGGAGGAGGATAAAAAGAGAGAAGAAAGTCTGGAACACACAAGAAATCACATTCTCACCAGAGGGAGACGGAAAAAACAGTGACCAGTACAGGTGCGACAGGGCGGGAGTCCTGTGGAACCCTATGGACTTCGTAGAAATAGAGATAACAAGGGTAAGTTCTTACCATATCTCATATTTTCTACTTCAGGTTCCATAGGGTATCCACAGGATACCTTGGGGATGTCCCAAAGCAGTATCCTTTAAGGGTGGGGACGCTCCTGTGCTGAGAGGAGAATCCGCCGCCCGAAGGAAGCATCCTGAGAGGCATAGGTATCAAAAGCATAATACCGTACGAAAGTATGGACAGATAACCACGTGGCTGCCTTGCAAAGCTGAACCGCTGAGGCGCCACGTCGAGCCGCCCACGAAGGACCCACAGACCTAGTGTTTAGTGGTTGGCCAACCTCTCTTATGGAAGCCATAAAGGACAAACAAAAAGTCTGACTTCCTAAAAGCAGAAGTGCGGTCCACATAGATTTTCAAGGCCCGCACCACATCCAAGGTGGCCTCACCAAACCGAAAAGTCCGGTGAAGTAAACGATGGTACAATAATTTCCTCGTTGATATGGAAACTAGATACCACATTTGGAAGAAACCCAGGACAAGTGCGCAGCCCTGTTTCTATGAAAAATTAGAAATGGAGGTCTACATGAGAGAGCTCCCAATCCCGAAACCCTTCTGGCCGAAGCAATAGCCAGAAGGAATACGGACTTAATGGTTAGCCATTTCAAATCCACTGAGCCCAGTGGTTCAAATGGCGGTCCTTGAAGAATCTTCAAGACCACAGCCAGATCCCATGGTGCCACAGGTGGAGCAAAGGGAGGCTGAATAAGAAGCACCCTTTGCATAAAGGTGCGGACATCAGGAAGCATAGCAATCCTACGATGAAACCACACTGAAAGTGCAGACACTTGTACCTTCAGGAAAGCTAGGCGAAGACCCTGGTCTAAACCCGCCCGTAGGAAGGCCAGAACTCTGGACAATCTGAACACCTGAGGAGCATAACCTCTAGTGCGACACCACTGGAAGAAAGCCCGACACACTCTATGGTAGATGTTGGCAGATGAAGGCTTCTGAGCTCTCAGCATGGTGTTGACCACCGAGCTGGAGAAACCTCTGGACCTTAAGAGGGCAGTCTCAATAGCCACGCCGTCAAAGACAGCCGACTCAGGTCCGGATGAAGGCAAGGACCCTGAGATAGCAGGTCCTGACGTTGAGGCAACAACAGCAGAGTGTCCACTGACAGACTCTGAAGATCCGTGTACCAGTGCCGCCTGGGCCACGCTGGAGCAATCAGCAGTAGCGTGCCACCTTCTTGCTTGAATTTGCGTATCACTCGAGGAAGAAGGGAGAACGGAGGGAAGAGGTATGCATACTAGAAGGTCCACTTGACCGCCAGAGCATCCACTAGACAAGCCTTTGTGTCTCTTGTTCTTGCCCTGTACATTGGCAGTTTGTTGTTGTGTCGTGAGGCCATGAGATCTATCTCTGGAAGGACCCACCTTGTTCACCAGTAGCTGACACACCTCCTGGTGAAGAGACCACTCTCCTGGATGCACGTCTTGACGGCTGAGAAAGTCTGCTTCCCAGTTGAGAACTCCTGGTATGAACACTGCTGATATTGCGGTGAGATGCTTTTTTGCCCATACTAGAATGCGGGACACCTCTGTCAGAGCCGCCTGACTACGAGTCCCTCCTTGGCGGATAATGTATGCCATCGTGGTGGCGTTGTCCAACTGTACCTGCACAGGTTTTCCCTGCAGGACCTGTCTTGCTTGCTGGAGAGCCTTGAATACTGCCCGCAGTTCCAATATGTTTATTGGAAGAACAGCTTCTACCGATGTCCACTTTCCCTGAAAGAAGTGCGGACCCATCACCGCTTCCCAGCCTTGGAGACAGGCATCCGTCGTCAGAAGGGCCCAGTCTGCAGTCCAAAAGGGGCGCCCCTTGTTCAGGTGAGCCGTCTGTAGCCACCAGGCCAGAGATAATCGCACCTCCGGGGAAAGCACCATAGTCTGTGTCTTTATCCCCAGTCCATCCAGAGAGGATCAGCTTCTGCAGAGGTCTTGAGTGAAACTGGGCAAACTCCGCCATGTCAAACATGGATCTCATGGATCCCAGTAACCTCATTGCCGAGTGAATAGACACCCGGCGACTCTGCAGGCAAAGATGGACCTTTGTCTGTAACGCAGAGATCTTTTCTCCCGTCACCAAGATCCTCTAATGTTGGGGATCCAACAGAGCTCCTAGATGGAGCATCCTCTGTGATGGTACCAGGGAGGACCAATTTATCAGCCAGCCGAGAGACTGCAATACAGAGACTGTTAGTTGCAGATGGCGCTGAAGTTTCTCTGAGGACTCCGCCAGTAACAGGAGATCGCCCCGATAAGGTAACAGGCGGACTCCCTGCAACCGCAGGTGGGCTGCCATGACGGCCATAACTTTGGTGAACAGCCGAGGTGCTGTAGCCAGACCGAAGGGCAGAGCCTGAAACTGGAAGTGGTCCTTGACCACTGCAAATCTGAGGAAGCACTGGTGTGCTGGGACAATAGGGATATGCAGGTAAGCATCCTGAATATCCAGCAACACCATGAAATCCCCAGGTTCCATTGCTAAAATAATGGAATGCAGGGTCTCCATCCTGAACCGAGGAACCCTCAGAAATTTGTTGAGGGATTTAAGGTGGAGTATTGGCCGGTAGGACCCATTGGGTTTCTACACCAGAAAAAGATTGGAGTAATACCCCAATCCCTTCTGAGACAAAGGAACTGGCACTATAACTCCATTCTGGAGCATCGAGTGCAATACCTTCTTGAGTTCCCGGGCCTTGTCCTGATTGGACGAAAGGCCCGTGGTGAAAAACCAGCTGGGAGGCTTCCTGCGGAAGGAGAGGGCGTACCCCTGAGAGACCACTTCTCTGACCCATGTGTCTGAAGTGGTCAGACACCAGCTCCGGGCGAATTTCAGAAGTCAGTCTCCCACTTTGGGGTCCCCCAAAGATAGGCTTGTCCCGTCGTGCCGAAGGTTTGTCATCGGACTTGGGAGGAGGACGTCTGGTGCTCCAAGCCTGCTTCTTAGGCTTTGCAGGTTTCTTAGCGGCAGTCCTTCTTGGGAAGGACCATACCCTGGACTTATTCTGCGTTCTGTAGGGCCGAAAGGATGAAGAACCTGACCCTGATGGACTTTAGCTGATGGCAAGCACGCAGACTTAGCTGCTGCTAGAGTGGCCACAATTTTGTCCAGGTCAGGGCCAAATAGGTACTCTGTACAGTGCATCCGACTTCGGCCAGGCACAAAAACTGAGTGCCTGAGGCCCGGGGGCGGGGTATAGGAGAGGGACCCCAGTGCATCCTGGGAGGATGGAAGATTTTTAACTCTGTGGTGCCTGTATGTCTGCCGCCATCGCCTATACCCTAAGGTTTCCTGTGGAACCCTATGGAACCTGAAGTAGAAAATGTATTAACCATCAGGGTTTTGATGAGCAAACTGGGCCACCTGCAGGGCAGAAGTACAACAAATAAGTAAACTAGCACGGGTGGAGGAGCAGACAGCACAAAGGAGGTGTTTTGGGGGTGCCAAGGGAGAGACGGCTGTGGGGGCAGGTTGCAGGTGTGTGGGGCAGTGGCAGCAACAGAGCCGTGCAAAGAAGCAACAGTGGGTGACAGAGGGACTCACTGGTGCTGGGCATGCACCTGTGAAAATCAAATCAATAAGACAAAGATGCATGGACGTATCAGTGAGATCCATCCATGCATCTGTTAAAAAATGAATATGCAATATATAAAAAAAAAAAAAAAAAAAAAGAGACAGCACAACCAGAATCGGGGTTTGAAGCACCAGTGCTGGTTGTGTTAAATACAGGGGACAAATGACGTATGGGTCCCCTGTATTAAGCACAACCAGCAACAGGATAATCAGAGCCAGTTCTGGTTGCCAAAATACAGGATACAAACGACATAGGGGTCCCCTCGAAAAAAATGAATTCTCCCATAGAGAACTCCCGAGTGGGGGCTACACCTAAAAAAGTTATTGAAGGTACCAAGCTGAAATTTGGCATGGGCGGGTAGAACGGTCGCTCGGGGCAAAAACATAAAAAAAATTGGATTTGGGAGTAATCTAAAGTTCCAACTGTCAGTCTTTTGTGACACTCTCAATTTTGACAACTTTTCTGCTGTTCCTAATGGGGGATTTTTGGGAAGGCATAATTTAGACTTGGGGTTTGTTTTATTAGGTAGCTATTGTTCCAGGGTAGGTTTTTTCCGGTTTAGGCAAATTGAAAGTTACAGCTTTTAAACTATTACCTCACAAATCCGCAATTATAGAGATAGCAAGTTCGGGGGAAGGAAGTGGCCGTTAGCTGTGGTGCCATTGTTTAAATGGGCACGCGCAGTTCTCACCATTGAAGTTGATGGTGAGAATCGCTCATTGGCTGAGAGGCGGAAGGTTTCCATAGTGAAATCCTGCCGCTAAGCTCTCATTCGGGTAGTACTGTCCTTGTAGGTTGGGGCACGTATTTGATTTTTTTGTTTTGCCAAGCCCGGGGATTGCCTACTTTGGACCGAAGAGGACCGATCCACGCATAGGAGAAGGCGAGTATGTTTTTTTTTTTAAGATACCCTATGGATTCTACTAGAGAAGGGGACCGATGGTCTTCAGGGATACATAGGTGCACACACATGTGTGCATGTGTGTGTGCATGTATGTTTAATAAACTTTTACTTTGTACAGTGTGTGTGTCCTGTGTTTATTTTAATATTTCTTTTACTGTAGAACTCTCAGGTACCAGCGGGCCCATAATGCCCGGCATGCTGGTACTTGTGTTTCTCCAAGTACCAGCATGGAGGGGAGGCTTGCTGGGATGTGTAGTACCACAGTTAAAGACAATATTAACAATTCTAATTTTTACACAACATATTTAAACTATCAACCCGGCACCCACCACCCCAGGGGTGCCGGGGATAGCCCCCGGGCTATCAGCCTAGGTCTGAGGTGCCATGGAGAGGGGAACCCCTTTGTTCCCCAGGAATCCCTGGCCTGGGCTGACTAGCGGTAAGGGTTAATGCTTCGGCTGGGGGACCCAGTGAAAGGGTTCCCCTGGCTGTGGCATCAGCCCCTGCTAGAAAAAGTTAGGTGCTGGTTCTGGAAAATACACGGGAACCCTACTCATTTTTTCCCCCTGTATTTCCAGAACCAGGACCGGATCATAGCCTAGTGCTGGTTGTGCTGAATATGGTTGTGCCCCTATGTCATTTGTCCCCCATATTTTGGTAACCAGGACTGGTTCTGATTAACCTGGTGCTGGTTGTGCTTAATATGGGGGACCCCTAAGTCATTTGTCCTCCATATTTTGCCCAACCAGCACTGGATCACTAAAATCCCGGTGCTGGTTGCACTTTTTGGGGGGCACGCCGTTTTTGTTTTTCCTATACACCAGCTACCTCCCCCGACTCCTACTGCTCGCCCCACCTAGGCCGCTAATGGCCGCACCTACTTTCTCCCCTGGGTCTCAGCCGCCGCTAACACCCGCTACCTCCCCCCCGGGTCCCAGCTACAGCAAATTACCACCTCTCCTTACCCCAATCCCAGCCCCCGCTACCGCTCACAGACGACAGCCATCTTTGTGCACCCAAGTGAAGCCACAGTGAGTACATCTGCTGGAGGCTCCTACTGAGGCTGCACAACAAATTGAATCTTCCTATCTCTATTGTGGAGCAATTGGTAATAGTTTAAAAACTATAACTTTCACAATTACCTGAATCCCAAAAGGCCCTACCCTGGAACACTAGCTACCTAATAAAACAAACCCAAAGTCTAAATTCGCCCCCTACCCTGAGTTATGCCTTCCCAAAAATCCCCCACAGAGAACAGCAGAAAAGTGGTCCTAACTGAGAGTGTCAGAAAAAACTGACAGTTGGAACATTAGATTGTTCCCAAAGCCTCATTTATTTCTTTGCTCTGAAATCTGGCATGCAGCAATGAGCGACAGTTCTACCCGCCCATGCCAAATTTTCATCGTTACTTCCTATAGTATTTGAGGTGTAGCCCCTTAAACACCATGCCCCCCCCTCCGGAATTCTCTATGGAGATTCTCATGTTTTTCGATTCAGCTTTAATATGAGGGCACGACTATGCCTATATATATATATTTATATATACACACATACATATATACACACACACACACACACATACACATACATGTGACACAATGTGATGAAAGGGACTACTGTGTGACATAAAGTGATTAAGGGAACCACAGGGTCAGAAGGTCGACACACCAAAGGTCGACTGGTAACAAGGTCGACAGGCAGTAGGTCGACACTCATATAGTCAAATGGTCAACACCTTTTTTTTTTCTTTAGGGTTAGTGTCAGGGTTAGGCACTTACTGCGATGGGTCGACTAGTAACAAGGTCGACAGGTATGAAAGTCAACAGGCAGTAGGCCGACACTTTTTTTTTTTTTTTTTTTTTTAGGGTTAGTGTCAGGCACTTAGGGTTAGGCACTTACTCCGACGATTAGGGTTAGGCACTTACCCTGACGGTGAGGGTTAGGCACTTACCCCGATGGTTAGGCACCAGGAGGAGGGTTAGGGTTAGGCACCAAGGGTTAGGGTTAGGCACCAAGAGGAGGGTTAGGGTTAGGGTAAAGATTAGGGCTAAAAAACAAAACAAACCATGTGTCGACCATATGAGTGTTGACCTTCATACCTGTCGACCTTGTTACCAGTCGACCTTCAGTGTGTCAACCTTCAGACCCTGTTGACCTTCAGTCTCTGTCGACCTACTGCCTGTCGACCTTCAGTACCTGTCTACCTTGTTACTAGTCGACCTTTAGTGTGTCAACCTTCAGACCCTGTCTACCTTCAGTCCCTGTCTATCTATTGCCTGTCTATCTTCCTTTGTCTACCCAAACATTGTCTATCTAGACAATGTAGATCTAATGATCGGATACCCCAAAGTCCTTGAATTACCAGGATGTACGGAAGCCTTATTGGCATAGAATTATGACAAAATAACACCACATCAAATTCAGGTACATCCTTCTGGAGTTTCTACTGGAGCTTGTGCTTGCATAGCTTGAAGTTGAGTGGAAAGATCTTGGGTTAAGCCAGCATGAATAGACATTGCAGGAGAAATCGGCATCTTGGACATCACAGTTTCATGAATGAAACTGCATTACAAGGTGTCTGCTTTGACATTTTTAGACCCGGGTCTATAGGTGATGACAAACTTGAATTGAGTAAAGAAAAGAGCCCAATATGTCTGTCTGGAATTCAATCTCTTAGCTGATACAATGTATAGCAGATTCTTGTGGTCAGTGATGACCATAATGGTATGTTTAGCCCCCTCCAGTCTCCGATTACCTACATCATAATTCGTATCTGCAGAAGAATATTTTTGGGACACAAATGCACATGGATGAAATTTATTATTCACAGGATCCTTTGGGAGAGAATGGCTCCCACACCGACTTCTGAGGCATCTACAGTACCTCAACCACAAAAGGTAATTCAAGATTTGGATGACGAAGAACCAGGGCCAAGACAAAGGCTTATTTTAAGGTTTCAAAGGCATGTATAGCTTGTGGGGACCACTTGGCAGAATCAGCTCCCTTGTTCGTCAAAGCGATGATTGGAGCAGCCAGCACAGAAAACTGCATTAGAAAGGTCAAAGGGCCACCCCCCGACCCGCCCACCAAAGTGGGCCTGCTATCACTCAACATCGACAGCATGCCCCCTTTGGTGCGAGACCCGGAGCGACGGATTGCCCGTAGCTATCCAGGTCTCGCGCATGCGCACGACGGAGCCGGCTCCGTCGTGCACATGCACTCTGGGCCACCATCGACCCAGTTGCGAGCACTCAGTGCTTGCGACCGCGTCTGAATCAGGCCCTTAGTTTCTTGAGAATCATTGGTATTGAGGAGGCAGGCTTTCAAACATTTGTTGTGCAAACCCGAACCAGCAAGGACAGACATTTGACAGAACACTTAGTACCCCATTGGATGAAACTCTCCTGTGTCCCAGTTAATGACTGGATTGTGATCCTTCAGTCAAGGGTGTCCCAAAATGAGAGGGACCATAGGACAATGTACTAAGTATAAGACCAAGTTTCCAATGTGCAGAGAGTCAATGGCTACATAAAGAGGAGGAGTCTCAAACTTTTACCGTCGAGACCACAAATGGTAATTGCAGGAGTTAATTCCAGAAATGGTATTTGTAGAGACCGCGCTAGCTCAATGTCCAGAAAATTTCCTGCCGCTCCGCTATCCACAAAAGTGGATATATCCTGTTGCTTGAATGATAACTGAGCAGGAACGAACACAGAGTTTTTAAAAGAGACTAGACTAGAGACTAGAATCTCCTCCACTTCATTTAAGCTTCGTCGCTCCCCAACTTGTTTAAAACAGTCACGAGCAATGTGGCCCTTGCCGCCACAATAGAGACATAGGCCTAACATCCATCTTCTGAGTTTTTCTCCTGCTAGAATGAATGCTCCAAGCTGCATAGACTCCACTGTTACTAGAGAGGCAGTCAGGGGAAAATAAGAATGCCATTCTTTTTCAATCCTCCGTTCCTTGATACATCAAAAAATGTTAATGGCAAGCTGCATGAGCTGGTCCAATGTCTCAGGAACTGGATATTGCACCAAACAGTCTTTCATTTGTTCAGATAACCCCAGACAGAACTGAGAGCTGGATCGTTCCATCCGCAGTCAGTGGACCAGCGCCTCAATTCTGCACAGCGTTATGATCCTGCCTCAGGCTGCGCAGGTGTGCCTCTGCTGATGCAGCCTTGTCAAGATAATCATACAGCAGATGCAAAGCAGCAAAGAAAACATCCACAGAATGCAAGGCAACATGATCTGCAAAAGTCCAGGTCTGGAGATCTCGTTATTCACTCTTACTCGTTGAGTCTCAGACCCAGAGTAGTGAGGCCTCAAGCGAAAATACAGTCTGTACCTTTCTTTAAAGTTCAAGAAAAGTTTTCATTCACCAGAAAAACGATCAGGCAAATGCATCTTAGGTTCATTTAAGCTCACATGGAGTGGTGGAGCCGACCTAAACTTTTCCTACTGTGTTTTAACACGACACAGACAGACAGATGCACTACCCTAGACAAAACTTGTATCTGATTGGCTAACACCTGAGCCGCATTTCGCGAGGCAGGATACATAATAAATCTACTCTAGTGGGTAGGCCAGAGATAATGTAATGATTGCCCTAAGTCCCCTAGAGTCAAAAGGTAATGGGGAGCGGTGCAGCCTGTATCTGAGTTCCAATATGCAGATTACAAGGCTCTTGCGTCTCAGTACACTCATTCTGCTTGACCATAGGGCTACTCAGAAAGTCAATTATCTAAGAATCTGCGACCAATGCTGCATCTTTGGATGCAGTTGCTTGGATTTGCAAAGCCACTGGTGGGTGTCTCAATCAGTGGCGTAACTAGGGTATTTGGAGCCCAGGGCAAATTTGAAAAGGGAGCCTCTCCCCCACCCCACCCCAACAGTCCAAGCTGTGCGCGCGCCTAAGGCGCGTGCGTGAAAAAAAATGGGCGTGGTCACTTAAAAATGGGGCGTGTCAACATGCCACACCCCTTTATTTTCACGCTGAACATTCCTATCCATATGCACCTTAACCCCAGTGGTACCCCTTATACAGTACCCCCAGTATGCAGTTGTGGTCCCTCTTCTGCAGGCCCATAGTAGTGCCTCTTATACAGTATCCCCAGTAGTGGTCCCCCTTATACAGCCCCCAATTAGTTCCCCTTACTCAGTACCCCCAGTAGTGGCCCCCCCAAATGCAGTGCCCCACGTAGTGTTCCCCCTTATGCAGTGCCCCCAGTAGCAGTCCCCACAATGCAGTGCACCCAGTAGCGGTATCCCCTTATGCAGTGCCCTTTATATGGTGCCCCCAGTAGTAGTCCCCCCCCTATGCAGTGCCCTTTATATAGTGCCCCAAGAAGTAGTCCCCCCCCATGCAGTTTTCCCAGTAGTGGCAGGCACCCTGTAGTGATCCCCCCTATCCAGTGCCCCCAGTAGTGGCCCTTCCTATTATTGCCCCCAGTAGTGGTCCCCCGAGTGCAGTGCCTCTTGTAGTAGGCCCCTTTTATAATGCCCCCAGTGGTAGTTCCCCCCCAAGTAGTAGTCCCCAGTAGAGTAGGTCCTCCCAATGGCGCCCCCAGTAGTAGCCACCCCTCCCCCAGTAGAGGTCCCCCCAGTAGTAGCCACCCCTCCCCCAGTAGAGGTCCCCTCAGTAGTAGCCACCCCTCCCCCAGTAGAGGTCCCCCCAGTAGTAGCCACCCCCCTCCCCCGTTGTGCAGATAGGTTTAAAAAAATATATATATTTAAAATATATATATATATATATATATATATATATATATATATATATACTTACCTGAATTCCTGGTCCTGGTCGCGACGCCGCTCCCGCCCGGGCTGGCGCACTCAGCATTATGGGACAGACGTCATGACGTCATGACATCAGTCCCATTACCCACAGCAGGAGCCGGACGGAAGTCCGGCTCTTGCAGTGGGTGCTGCAGCAGTCAATAAGAGTCTATCTGACTCTCATTGGCTGCTGTTTAACACACGCATCGCTGCCAGCGCTGGTGGCGATGCATGTGTTATGCACAGCCTGAGCCCGCCTCCTGGCGCTATTGGGCAAGCGCTCAGGGGGAGGGAACGGGCTCAGGTGTGCAGCACAGGACCGGCGCTGGAAGCCTAGCGCCGGTCCTGTGTAAATGTGTAGCGCTGACCGCACTCATTGTGGAAATTCGCAAAGTAACACTGGAGTAGTGGTACAAAGGTAATATTAACCACAGAGCAGCCTGCAGCCATAGACACAAGCAAGATAGAATGAACACTAATAACAGGTAGCATGAATATCAGCAATAATAAGTAATAACATTGCAGGGTAATTACCACAGAGCAGCATGCACTGCAGACAATAACAGATTATGATTGCATATAAATGCAACTACATAAAATAGTGGCAATCACAAACAATAGATATATTGTAAGATGGTATAGCAATAAACTTAGATACACATGCAGCTGGCAGTACGGAATTGCAGCATAACATATAATGGGAATAAAACGGCAATATATTAACCAGCGTGTGTTTTGCAGAGATATGTACGTATAGTGCATGATGGAATAGCAAAATTACACAACAGCAATGGCTTGCAGAGTGGATTTGCAGCACAATGTATGTTCCAGGTATACTTGCAACAGGTACAGGTTACGCTAGGCAGAGCCAGGACAGGAACCAGGAATACCAAACAGCAGATACAGGAACAGGGATGGCATGACTTCCACAAGAAACTATCTCCAGCAATCCTGTGTGAGCAAACGAGACCAGCCTCTGGCAATTACCAGTATGAGCAGCTGAGTGCTGCATGTTCACAGAGGCTTCCCAGCTGGGAGCAATCAGCCTGAAACAAATCTCACTGTGGCTGTCTTTGCCTGTTAACCCCCTCAGCTCTGGCCAGAATCTGCAGCAGATATGAGCTGTCACAACGACTCAAAACACTCTGAGGTGTTTTGTGTGTTTGGGGTGTTTTTGTAAAGTTCTGGGTTGTAAAAATAACATGTGGTAGATTTTGGTCAATAGGACTAAAAGATCTGATGTTATGTCAATTTAAGGTTCATTTATGGTCCATTTTAGGTAAAAATCAATTGACTTTAATATACCAAAATTGACCAACATCAACATCGATTTAGACATGACACATAAAATCGACAGAGAGTAAATGAGCTACTTGGATACAAAAACACAAAGTCGATGTTGGCCGGTTTTAGATCAATCCAAAATTGAACTGTAGTCAATTTTGCCCTTTGCCTCATCTATTTGCTTCTACAAATACCTATTTATTTATCTTTTGTCCGTTTGCTTCACAAGATATTTGTTTATTGCAAAATAACTTTTGGACTTTTCCCTGTTTCCTTACAAGATCCTGTGTTACCAATTACCTGTTTATTTGGAAGATCCTACTTCATCAATTACTTGTTTATTTTGCAAGATTTTTATTTTTCACTAGTTACCAGTTTGTTTGGAGATCCTGTTCAATCTTATCCATCTGCACAATTCAGTTTACCATTGTCACTAGCCTGCACTTTTTGGTTCCTGTATCTTACCCAGTGTATTCTAAAATGGGATGTTGGTGTATGCGGTGTGTATTATTAGTGATGGAGACATGTGATAGGGGGGCCAAGAGACTTTTCTTATGTCACTGATAACTGCTAGAAGCCATTTGGAAACTGCATATAAGGAAGTGTAATTTTTCCTTTAAAAGCCAGTATTCATGCTCACTTTTGTTTAGAATTTCTTTCAAAAAGCCTTAGCAGCATGTGAAACTGGAATGCTAAAACAATATTTGAGGATGCGCTATACTGTATTGGCTAGATTATAACTTGAATTTTGTCATTTGAAAAAAAAGTAATTAAAGCAATAATTTGTAAAACCACAAGATGGCAGCAGAACACCACTGAGAAATTAGCTTGCATTAAGAATCTTATTTGTAATGGTCTCAAACAACCACAAAAAGTGCAAATCAGCAAATGTTCTATTATGATGTCACATATCTAGTTTATAGCTGGAGGTCTCCGACACCTCTGTCCTAGGATGTCAGGCCTCATTGGTATAATGAGAAGCGCTTTGCAATATTTTATGGGAAAGTACATTTCTACGAGCACTTTGATTAATAACATGAACATGAATGAAATGCTACAAACACGTAATGAATTTAAGACCCCCTTAAACCTCGGGTGCATCAGGCCCTCGCAGCTGTTCACATGTACTCTGATGCCCCCGAGGTTAGGGAATAGAAAAATGAAGAGAACATATGTGATACAATTCAGGGGGTCAGGAACTAGAGCTGTAATATCAATAGGCAACTAAAGGCCTGAATCAGAGATGGACACTGTTAGCATTGCTGCTGTGGCTTTGGATGCAGCAGTGATGGTAATCTACTTGCGGGCATCTACTTTCCTACAGTAGATGCCCGAAGAGGAAATGCAGATGGGCAGTGATGGGGGCAGTACTGGACTATTCGCTTCATTAGGCCACGTGGCTATCATAGTATTGTGTCATTAGCCCCCCTCATGGACCGCAGATTCCCAGTAAGATTCTTTGCATTCTACCCACTTCACTAGGAAGTAGGCGGGATGCGAGCAGTGTACATACAGTACTCTACCAGGTGTGCTGGGGGGCTACCCAAAAAATCATTAGCCTCCTGCTAGTTTCGGGAGAGTAGGCAAGAATGACATATGCTAATGCAGCAGGAGGTGTCTGAGGATAAAAGATTCCTCCTCACAGCATTGCAGAGCTGATTGCTGCATCCTAAGATGCAGCATCAGATCTTCTATGACACCATCGGCCATCTGAGTAACCCTAAGGTTACTTAGATTGGCCCTCACAGCTCCGTTGCCAAATCTGCAGACTCTGGCCTCAGAACTCCCAGAAAATGGGGGGGCGACATGCCTTCATTTTTCAGAATGGAGGCTGGCACCACCCCACTTCACTATTAATCAGACTACAGCTCAGGGGTCACTGCGTGCAACTACGCAGAACCTGTTCTGCACCAGTCCTGAGCATGTGCAGGCACCTTTGGGTATATATGCAAACCATTGTGTCCCTAACTTAGCAGTCAATGTCAAACAAACCGCAGTCTGAAACTAGAACAGATATAAACCAAAAGAACCAGCGCTATAAAAGATGGACGGTGTAATGACAATAGTACATTCATTTATTAAAAAGCAACATATCAAAATGACACAATAAAAAGTTCACAATATGAACCAAGCTGAATATCTGCTCCTGTGTTATTAGCAGCTGAACCTAGGACCACCTCCTAGGTGGTCCTAGGACCACCAAATAATGAAATTAGATGAGAGGCGACTTATTTACCATGATGTGGTAGCATAGTCACCAGCACAGTCCTTAGCATCCAAGATGCAAAACTTTGTAGGCTGTAGAGGAAATCCACATGGAATAGTTCCAGCGTATGCCAGTGGGTCCAGGGAGGAATAAATGATAGTCCAGTTGTGTGTGGAATGCAGAAAGTCTCAACGCATTTCACTGGGCAAAATAAACCACCGAGCTTCTTCAGGAGTATGAGAGTATTAGTGGTGGCCATATACTCATAGGTGATTAGCCAAATGGTAGCACTTGAGATCAATTAATCAATCGCATATTAAAAGAAATACACCGTCCATCAGCAAATTAAAATAACTCGTAAAATCATACATAAATGACAGATCTTTTAGTACTAGACATGTAGTTTGTTTAACCCTGTGGGTTAGATCCCTGTATTAGTGGAACATCTATCCAGCTGTCATTGTCATGTGAACACATTATGTCACGTGACAATGTTTTGTTGCCATAGTAAGCTCCGGTGGCTTACATGTATAAGCTTCCGCTTGGGGCTCCTCCCATTGAGATGACCACTGTCCTCATCACCATTTCTGTGTAGCCGCGTGTTTTATTTATTACGTGACTATGCATCTACTGCCATAACTTGGTTCCGGCGGCCCATGCTGGAGCTTTACATGACGGCGGGGTCATGCGACTGAGTGAGGTCATCCGGTTACATGATCGTACAGACAAGCTATTTATTTTGAGGCCATTAATACGTATATGGGTTCATTTGGTGTCAGGTAAGATTGCCTTCATTATAATTTATGATTTTACGAGTTCTTTGTATTTGCTGATGGACGGTGTATTTCTTTTAATATGTGATTGATTAATTGATCTCAAGTGCTACCATTTGGCTAATCACCACTAATGGACATACTCTCATACTCCTGCAGAAGCTGGGTGGTTTACGTTGCCCAGTGAAACGCGTTGAGACTTTCTGCATTCCTGTACACACAACTGGACTATCATTTGGACCCTGCTTTATTCCTCCCTGGACCCACTGGCATATGCTGGAACTATTCCATGTGGATTTCCTCTACAACCTACAAAGTTTTGCATCTTGGATGCTAAGGACTGTGCTGGTGACTATGATACCAAATCATGGTAAATAAGTGTCGCCTCTCATCTGATTTCATTATTTGGGATGTATTGGAGGTGGTCCTAGGTTCAGCTGCTAATAACACAGGAGCAGATATGTAGGAATGGAAGCCTTCACCTTGGTTCATATTGTGAACTTTTATTGTGTCATTTTGATATGCATATTTGTTGTTTTTGAATAAATTAATGTACTTTTGTCATAACACCGTCCATCTTTTATAGCGCTGGTTCTTTTGGTTTATATGTTTTCTTGTATTTAGGGACTGACTATCCCTTGTTACCAGCTGCCTTGTGACAGCGCGTTTACACCTATTTTGATTTTGTGAAACTAGACCAGGAATTATAGTTTAAATCATCAGACAGAGGCATGAGCGAAGGAAACAAGGAAGCCAGGAACTGTATTATTGTATTATTGCGTGTGGAGATGGATATGCCCATCCAGCAACATGTATAAGCAAGTACTGGGATAATTTGTTGTACAGGTAACATACAGAGTGTAGCATCTGCAACCTGCACAACTAGGAGCAGATTCATCTAATAGAAGTATCAGCAAAATAATTCATAAAGAATTTGGGCCTTATGACCTCCACCAATCCAGTGGTGAAATGGGCCAGATTGGCATCTGTGAGCATCCCAATCTTTTTCCTGCGATACTGGAATGGGTATGATGTGAACTATAAGTGGAAGTTCAGTTTTCTTAGATGGCTGGTGCCAAGATCCTTCAAATCTTTGAAAGGTGTTTTCATTTAAGATCCAGCAGTGAAAGGTAATGATCATGGATGCCTCATGGCTCATGCCAAGATTGGGGACACATTGGGCATGCAGATTACCCAGGGTAGTAGAGTCAGGATCCAAGAGGCATCTCTTTTACTATAATGTTAGTCTAGTAATTTTGGATTTGCCAAATGATTCAAAGACTTTGTCAGAGAATGAGGGTAGACAACAGCTTACCACTTCCCTTCCTTTACAAATAGCAGCACAGGGAGTCATCAGCCTCTCCAGAGGTTGGTCAGAAAACAATCTACAGTAGCTACCAGAAGTTCCACTCTACTTGCAAGTTTCTAGAGCAAGAATACCCTGAACAGATATGAGTAGGAACAAAGACCTTTGAAAGATCATTGACAGATGGAGATCAGAGATAAGTCTGCGGACAACTCCTTGGAACACCATCATAAAGAGATTTTTGCCTGGAGACTTACTGTACAGATGCCTTGTTCTAGAAATGGAGATTTTGTATGACCTCTATATTCCCCTTATATTTCCAGTACATCTGTGCACTTTTGTTTTGTTCTCCCTTCAGCACTATGTACAAGGCTTCCATTCCTACATAAATATTAAGTTTCTCCATCTATTTCTATAGGGAGCAGACATCGATTGTAACATTGTTTACTGCAAGCAACAAATATAAATGAGTTATCCCATAGTGTTACAGAGAGAAATCAGGGATTGTTTAAAACTATGATCATATCTTTTATATTTCAAAATCAAATATATTATTGTATTTTACAGACTGGGAAAATAAATTTGTGACAGAAAAATTAAAGATTGTGTGAATTAAAAATGATAAATTGGGGAAAGTATTTCCTACTTTTGACCACCAAGAGATATCTATATGATCACCAAGCAGTAGCGTCACAAGGGGGGTGCGGGCCACTCCCGGGCAGCACTCGGCTCCTGACACTGTGAGGGAGCCGGCACTGCACACAGGGCAGTCCGCACCTCCTGCACCCCCCTGGCCTCCCAGTAAAAGGTATGAGAGTCGGGACTATGTGGTTCGGACCACGAGACCACGCCCCTCCCCACATGGCCATGCCCTCTGTCCATGAGGCCACACACACCCTTTTCGGGGGTGTGCGGCTACACCACAAACACAGCATCCCTCCCCACACCAGGTGACACCACGGGGAGGGACACCACTGTCACACATATGATTCTGAGTAATAATCACTCATAATTTTGGAATAATCAAATAGAGACAACGGTTTATAATTTATGATCTGTTTAGCCTAATGTATAAGAATACACTGTATATTATGAGAACTCTGGGCCTGATTCATTACGCATCGCTATTTCACGCAGATCTGCATAGGCATGATAAGCAAATGCCTAGGGGCGACTCTGCATGCTAGGGGCATTTTCCATCAAGCAGGGCTGAGGCTGAGCTCTGCGTGCGGCCGCCTCTTCTTCCTAACCTGTCACACTGTCACAGTACTTCCATGCCTGGCACTAATTTGGCACTAATTTGGCTAGGGCCGGCTCTGGCTGTGAAATTATGATAATTTTTTCAATCGCAAAGCCAGCATAGAGACGCCCACTACCGCTATCTCACATCCGTAAGACCTCTACAGATCAGTAAAATGGAGTAACATCAGCCCCTCACACACAATTACAGCAGCACTGACCTGTCTCAGAAATTACAAGCCTCGTCGCACGCAGTAAGTACTCAATGATTTTGCGTTGGATAATTTATGCACACCCATGTAATGGCATTCAAATGGACTGGCACAACTGCATTTCTCAGACTACTCCCCCATCACCACCCCTAAAAGCTGATGTTGCAATCGCTCAATCTGCAATGGCTTTCTATCTGCGGGATTGCAGTGCTAACTCAAACATGCGCACTGCGGTGCATACGCATGTGCAGTATGCAACATCGACCAATCTGCATACCGTGCTGAATCAGGCCCCATCGACCGATCTGCGTACCGTGCTGAATCAGGCCCCATCGACCGATCTGCATACCGTGCTGAATCAGGCCCCATCGACCGATCTGCGTAACGTGCTGAATCAGGCCCCATCGACCGATCTGCGTAACGTGCTGAATCAGGCCCCATCGACCGATCTGGGTAACGTGCTGAATCAGGCCCCATCGACCGATCTGCATACCGTGCTGAATCAGGCCCCATCGACCGATCTGCGTACCGTGCTGAAGCAGGCCCCATCGACCGATCTGCGTACCGTGCTGAATCAGGCCCCATCGACCGATCTGCATACCGTGCTGAATCAGGCCCCATCGACCGATCTGCATACCGTGCTGAATCAGGCCCCATCGACCGATCTGCATACCGTGCTGAATCAGGCCCCATCGACCGATCTGCATACCGTGCTGAATCAGGCCCCATCGACCGATCTGCATACCGTGCTGAATCAGGCCCCATCGACCGATCTGCATACCGTGCTGAATCAGGCCCCATCGACCGATCTGCATACCGTGCTGAATCAGGCCCCATCGACCGATCTGCATACCGTGCGATCCGTGCTGAATCAGGCGCTCTGTACAGCAGCTGATACCCTCTTGTGTTGTGATGTCAGCTGAACTCAATACTATTTTATATCTGTTAAGAAAGGTTTGCAACAACTTAGTTAATTGCAGTTTAGGTTGTAACGCTGCACAGCTGTGTTATATCTATGTCTATTACTACCGTAGCAGTCCTGAAAGTGACTACTGTATGTAAGGTTTCAGTTTTCAGCACAGTCTCACAATATATAACTACGGTTTAATGTTATTTATGTAGCTTGCTTTATTCACTTTGTGGATCGATAGGGGTATTCAACATGCAGTCTTCCAGCTGCTGTGGAACTACACATCCCAGCATGTCCTTGCCCTAATAGCAAAACTGTTGCAAGACATGCTGGGATGTGTAGTTCCACAGCAGCTGGAGGAACACATGTTCAATACCCCTGCTGTATGGTATGATTTATGTTTGAAAGTTATAAATAGGTCCAAAATTATTTAATATAGCCCTACTGATTATACTTTGTCCCCAAAAAGATCTAACTTAGGTTTTCATTCCCTGCTGAGATGTGTCACCACAGCTAATTCCCTATGCAGTGTTACCAATTTTGAAAGCTTTGAATCTACATTCTAGTGTAATATTTTTGTTTACCTATTACTGTAAAGGCCCCTATACATCAGCAATTGATTGTGTATAAAAATCTCCAAAGTATGGGCTTCACAGGTCGCAACCAATAAGTGATTGGAATTGTTAAATCAGATTGTCCAACATGTTGGATTTCTCAGATGGATTGGGGCTGTAGATTGCTAGTGTATTGCCATGATCAGCAGATTTGCAGACCGTTACCAGTAAATTGATGGGCCTTTCAAGATTGCTAGCTGCAATCGATCTGCAAATCACTGAAAAAGATCTGTAGTGTATGGGCGCAGATTGCTAGATTGGGAAATTCTAAGATCGGGCAACAAATCTTCAAATTGTTCAAGTGTGGTTTTCAGATTGCTGATGTACTGTATGGGGGCCTTTAGTCTCTCTCTCAGTGATGATCAGTCCTCTCTACAGCTGGGTACACACCTTTTCGTTCAGTCGCTGATCGGGTTAAACTCTCAAGATCATCTATGCAGTGTGTCCACCGCTTCAGCTGCCTGAGATTACCGTACACACTGTGCAGACATAGCTCAGTATGTACGGGCTTCTATGGAATCGGGAGGTCATGCCGACAAATATTAAACAACACATAAAATACAACCTCCCAACCCTGACCGTTGCAGAAGCATTATAAGCCGTTTATCGGCTAAAGTTCCTGCAAACACACCTATACAATCATCAGCCCAATCACCAGATATCGGGTAAGTATTGTATAGGTGTGTATCCATTTTAAGACTGATCATGAGTATTGCTCACTATCAGAGATTCATGATCTCTCATACTGGAGCAACACAAACACACATAACATTAAAAAACACCTGCGTAATATTGTGTAGGTCCTCTTCATACCGCCAAAAAAGCTCTGACTCGCCATAGGCATGGACTCCACAAGACTCCTGAAAGTGTCCTGTGGCATCTGGCACCAAGATGCCAGCAGCAGATCCAAGTCCTGTAAATTGGGAGGTGGGGCCTCCATAGCTCAAACTTGTTTTTCCAGCACATCCCAAAGATGCTCAATTGAATTATGATCTAAGGCATTTGGAGTCAACACCTTGTGTTCTTTGTCATGTTCCTCAAACCATTCCTGAATTTTTGCAGTGTGGCAGGGTGCATTATCCTGCTGAAAGATATCACTGCCATCAGATAATACCATGAAGGGATGTACTTGGTCTGTAATTTTGTTTAGATAGGTGGCACATGAATGCAGCACGCTATTTCCGCTGACTGGCCTTCTTCCCATAGTGCATCCTGGGGCCATCTCTTCCTCAGGTAAACGACGCACCTGGCCATCCACATGATGTAATAGAAAACGTGATTCGTCAGACCAGGCCACCTTTTTCCATTGCTCCATGGCAGTGGACATGGTCAGCATTTACTGTAGCCCCTTACTCAGCAAGCTGTGATTCACTGTGTATTCTGACACCTTTCTATTTAATCAGCATTAACTCTTTCATCAATTTGTGCAGTAGCTTTTCTATGGGATCAGACCAGATGGGCTAGCCTTCGCTCCCCACACACATCAATGAGCCTTGGGTGCCCTTGACCCTGTCACCAGTTAACTTCCTTGTACCACTTTTGGTAGGCACTATAACAGGAATACCCCACAAGATCTGCTGATTAGGAGATGCTCTCACCCAGTCGCCTAGCCATCACAGTTTGGCCCACTCAGATTTTTACGCTTGCCCATATTTCCTGCTTCCAACTTCAAGAACTGACTTGCAGCCTTATAAATCCCACTCCTTGACAGGTGTCATTGTAACAAGATAATCAATGTTATTCACTGCACCATCTGCTATTCCAATTCTAAAACAGACAATTGGGCAGAGGAGCTGCAAGACCAGTTATTAAAGCTATTGCTTGCTAGGTTAAGAACTGGAGATATTGCAATATAAATTGTAATAGCATATATAATATTGCCAGGTTTGTTAGTATTACATGTTATTGTATATGGGCAATTGGTTTTGTTCATTATGTTGCAAATATACGGTTTTTAATATGTAGAACAGGGAATTTCTCTCACCTGTGCAAGTCACAAGAACTCAAAGTATCTGTAAGCTCCAGTTGTGTATGTTCAATCCCTCATTTGCCTAATAGGGTCCTATATTTCTTATGCTGGGCATACACTCTGTCAAATCTGTGTGGTGGGAAGGAAAATCTGGTCCATTTATTAGTGTTTGAGAGCAAATTTCTATTGTCATTTGCTCCCATACATTACCAGGCTTTCATTCCAACCAGCCAGATTGGACAGATATCTGAGAGATAATTGCATAGTGTATGCCCAGCAATAGCAATGAAATTGCTAGATATTAGGGTCTATTTATCAAGAACTGAAGAGTGTGGAGAAGTGGACCAGTGAGGAAGTTGCCCGTAGCAACCAATCAGCTCCTACCTATTATTTCATAGACAGTACTTGATAAATGCTACTTCAAAGCTGATTGGTTGCTATAGGCAACTTCTCCACTGGTTCACTTCTCCACGCTTTTCACTGCTTGATAAATAGACCCCTAAGGCACCTTTAACCACTGGAGAGAGAAAACAGAAAATGTGTTCTAATAAATGGCCTCTATATCATCCCTATTTTTTAAAATGGCCATTATCTATGCTAAAAGCTGACAATGACTCCCACTGGGGGTAGTGAGCCATACCTGGAAATGAGGAAGTGGATAAAAAAGGCTAGTGGAGATGGGAGTGGTAGTTGTACATTTTCTGGGAGGAAATAGAATTGAACTTGCGGCTTCCATCAAGTGCTGTGAAGTCCTGCTGTATGTTCACTTGGGCCATCGGGAGCTCACTTCAGACTCAATAGACTCAATGTATACAACAGGCAGGGGCTGACCCAGGTCTCTAACATTGTGGGCACAAGTAGGCTAAGCAACTGGGATAATCAAGATTGAGCTGAAATCAACAGAACTCCAGCAATGCAATAGAAGTGACATATCAGCAGAACAACTCTCAGCATCCTTTCCATCAGCAGAAATGGGTAAGCAAGAGAGTATTTAATACAGTGCCAGATAAACTGGGGTGGAGAGCACTCTGGGTGAACTGAAACTTGATGATATTGCATTATAGAGTGTAAATTCTGTATATAGGGC
This sequence comes from Taudactylus pleione, assembly GCA_031769625.1. Classification (NCBI taxonomy): domain Eukaryota; kingdom Metazoa; phylum Chordata; class Amphibia; order Anura; family Myobatrachidae; genus Taudactylus; species Taudactylus pleione. The sequence goes on along the minus strand of JAUIMM010000024.1, from coordinate 3,448,244 downwards.
CTGATACAGAGTTGTACAGTATTGCACAGTCACAGGAAGCGAGTGTTCAATGCCGTACAACTAATATGCTAATGCAGCAGTGGGCATCTGATGTAAATCAATGTCTCCTGACCGCATCACAAATCCGAGTGCTGTGTTGAAAGACGCAGCATCGGATCTTCCTCTAGACCACTGGCAATCTGAGTAACCCTGAGGTTAGAAATGGAAAGAAAAAAGAAAAGAGGTTTCTTTACAGCAGGCGCACTGAGAAACCTCTTTTCCTGTTTCTTTCCATTTCTAACTGGAATAATACTAGGGGTATCAGTAGCACTCCTGATTTGACAACAGGTTCGCATTCATAAATATTAATACTAGGGATGAGCGGGTTCGGATTTCTGAAATCCGAACCCTCCCCGAGCCCCCCCGATCCAAGCCGGATCCGAGTCAGGTTTGAGTTTTCCCGCCAGACTCGGATCTGAAATCGAGGTCGGATTCTCGCGGGTTTTGGATTCATCATCCACGCTTCTCCATTCGCCGTCCACGCTTCTCTCAGCGCCATTTTTCACTCAAGCTGTGGACAGTGAAACAGAAGGGTGGGAGTTGCACTGCTGTTGTTGTCCATAAGGGCAATGTCCACTCCAAAGTCCATAGGGGCTGGCTGGGCTGTGTTGTGCAGTCTGTTGTCCAGAGGGGCTGTGTCCACTCCAAAGTACATAGGGGCTGTGTCCACTCCAAAGACCATAGGGACTGGCTGGGCTGTGTTGTGCAGTCTGTTGTCCTTAGGGGCTGTGTCCACTCCAAAGTCCATAGGGGCTGTGTCCACTCCAAAGTCCATAGGGAGTGGCTGGCTGGGCAGTGTCCCATAAAGGCTGTAGTCCTAAAGGGGTGCTGTAGTGTTGTCCAAAGAGTGCTCTGTCCATCAGGGGTGCTCCCCCCAAGTGAAAAAAAATTATTTTTTCTGTTTGTGTGCACCAAGCGTGCGCCTGTGTCATAAGTAAAGGGCCAGCTGGCTCATCTGTTGAAGGGTGGTGTAACCCCCAAAATGCCTGAAAAAAATAAATGTTTCTTTGTTTTTGACTTGTGTGCGCTGTAGCCGCACGTGCATCAACAAAGTACCGCCAAGTGTGCGCCTGTGTCATAAGTAAAGGGCCGGCTGGCTTGTCTGTTGAAGGGTGGTGTAACCCCCAAAGTGCACTCCAAAAAAAATAAAAAATCTTTTTCTGTGTTTGTGACTTGTTGCGCTGTAGCCGCACGTGCATCAACAAAGTAGCAGCGCCAAGCGTGCGCCTGTGTCATAAGTCAAGGGCCAGCTGGCTCGTCTTTTGAAGGGTGGTGTAACCCCCAAAGTACGCTCCCCCAAAAAATTAAAAAATCTTTTTCTGTGTTTGTGACTTGTGTGCGCTGTAGCCGCAGGTGCATCAACAAAGTTGCGCCAAGCATGCGCCTGTGTCATAAGTAAAGAGCCGGATGGCTCGTCTGTTGAAGGGTGGTGTAACCCCCAAATGCACTCCAAAAAAACTAAAATCTTTTTCTGTGTTTGTGACTTGTTGCGCTGTAGCCGCACGTGCATCAACAAAGTAGCGTCAAGCGTGTTCCTGTGTCATAAGTCAAGGGCCGGTTGGCTCGTCTGTTGAAGGGTGGTGTAACCCCCAAAGTGCCTGAAAAAAATGTAAAAAATCTACTTCTGTGTTTGTGTGCGCCTTAGCCGCACGTGCATCAATATCACATAAATGGAGGTCAAAAATTTGTCCGATGAAAATAAAATAGGGAAAGATCAAGAACCACTTCCTCCTAGTGCTGAAGCTGCTGCCACTAGTCATGACATAGACAATGAAATGCCATCAACGTTGTCTGCCAAGGCCGATGCCCAATGTCATAGTAGAGGGCATATAAAATTCCAAATGGCAAAGTTCAGGAAAATGGCCTTAAAAAATTAATTTAAATCATCTGAGGAGAATGTAAACATGTAAACTTGCCAATATGCCATTACGACACGGAGTGGCAAGGATGGACTAAGGTCCTCCCCTATGTTCATGACTAGTGGTTCAGCTTCACATGACGATGGAAGCCCTCCCCCCACTAAAAAAATCTAATTAATTAAGCTGGCAAAAGCACAGCAAAGAACTGTGCTTTCTAATTCTAAGAAGATCTCACAAATCCCCATGGAGAGTCCAAGTGTGGCGACGATTGCGATGCCTGACCTTCCCAACACTGGACGGGAAGAGGTAGCTCCTTCCACCATTTGCATGCCCTCTGCAAGTTCTGGAAGGAGCACCCACAGTCCGCTTGCTGATTTTCAAATTGAAGATGTCGCTGTTGAAGTACAACAGGATGAGGATATTGGTGTAACTGGCGCTGAGTAGGAAGCTGACTAGGAGGATTCTGATGGTGAGGTGGTTTGTTTAAATCAGGTACAGGGGGAGACAGTTGTTGTCCGTGGGATGAAAAAGCCCATTACGATCATGCCTGGGCAGAAGACCAAACATTCCACCTCTTTGGTCTGGAAATATTTCTATCCAAATCCGGACAACAACTGTCTTGCCATATGTACCATATGTAAAGGTGGAATAAGTAGGGGTAGTGTGCACTGTAGCCGCAGGTGCATCAACAACCACCTAGGAACATCCTCCCTTATACGTCACCTGCAGCGCGTTCATAAAAAGTTACTGTCAAGTTCAGAAACTGTGGCTAAGACCGTAAACAGTCCAGGGACGCATTCGGTATGGGATCCCGGCTGCCACATGACCGGCAGTTAGATTCCCGGCTGCGGCAGCCCGACAAAAGAGCAGAGCCCGGCAGCGGAAGCCCGACAGCGCTGGAAATCCCGATCGTCCCTAAGGTAAGTATAAACTAACCTAACCAACCTCCCTAACCCTAACCCTCCTTAGGGGTGCCTAACCTTAACCTCCCCCCTCTAAGTGCCTAACCCTAACCCTCCCTCCCCCTAGCCTACCCCTAACCCTCCCGGGGGGTGCCTAACCCTTATTCCTCCCTGGGTGCCCTAAATCTAACCCTAAGCCCCCCTTCCCCACTGCTTAAACCTAAGTCCCCCCCGGGGGTGCCTAACCCTCCCACCCCCTAGCCTAACCCTCCCGTGGGGGTGCCTAACCCTAATTCCTCCCCGGGTGCCCTAAACCTAAAGCTCCCCCTCCACTTGCGGCGCCTGGCATCCCTTCGATCGGGATGCCGGGCACCTGTCTCCCGGCGTCGGGAAAATGACAGGTGTCTAGATTTTAGACGCCTGTCATTTAACCCTAGGCGGGATAGAGGATTCGGGAAGCCGGCGGTCGGGATTGCGGCTGCCGGCTTCTTAAACGTATCCCCCAGGGACACCTATATCCCTTTTTCCTGTTGTATCCAATCGCCTGCAAACCACACCGTCAACTCCCTCCTCGTCAATTTCCTCCTTAGTCAGGATTAGTCCTGCAAGCCATGTCAATGGCATGACTGACTCTCCCATCCGGGTTTCCTCGGGAGGGTTCTGCATGCTACGCAAACTGCTCCCGCTGCTGCTGGGAGTCGTTCATCATCCCAGAGAGGAAGTATGAACACCACTACTTCTTTTACTAAGCAATTAAGCAATTGACCCCCCAACAGTCCTTAGCGAGGAGGATGAAGTACGACAGTCATCCTGAAGCAAAGCGGATAACTTAGGCCTTGACAGCTATGTTGGTGTTAGACGTGTGTCCGGTATCCGCCATTAGTGCAGTGAGATTTAGACAATTGATGGAGGTAGTGTGTCCCCGGTACCAAATCCCATCTAGATTCCACTTCACTAGGCAGGTGATACCGAGAATGTACAGAGACGTCAGAAAAAGCGTCCTCAGTGTCCTAAAAAATGCGGTTGTACCCAATGTCCACTTAACCGCGGACATGTGGACAAGTGGAACAGGGCAGACTAAGGACTATATGACTGTGACAGCCCACTGGGTAGATGTATCGCCTTATGCAACAACAACAGCAGCATACCAGTAGCAGCATCTCAGAAATGCCAGCTCGTTCCAAGGCAGGCTATGCTGTGTATCACTGGTTTCAGTAAGAGGCACATCGCCGACATCGTCGCCCAATGGCTTACCCCACTTAGACTCTCCTGGGGATTTGTGATATCTGATAACGCCACCAGTATTGTGAAGGCATTACAACTGGGCAAATTCCAGCACGTCCCATGTTTTGCTTACACAATAAATTTTCTGGTGCAGAATTTTCGGAAAAACGACAGGGGCATGCAGGAGACGCTTTGGATGGCCCACTTTCGCCATTCAGTGACTGCGTGCCGAAGACTGGAGTGCCAGCAAACACTCTTGAACCTGCCCTGCCATCACCTGAAGCAAGAGTTTGTGATGCGGTGGAACTCAACCCTCTATATGCTTCAGGGGATGGAGGAGCAGCAAAAGGCCATTCAAGCCTATACATCCACCTATGACATAGGCAAAGGAGGGGGTATGCACCTGACTCAAGCACAGTGGAGAATGATTTCCATGTTGTGCACGGTTCTCCAGCCCTCGAACTTGCCACACGTGAAGTCAGTTCAGACACTGCCAGCTTGAGTCAAGTCATTCCCCTCATCAGGCTTTTGCAGAAGCAGCTGGAGAAAGTGAAGGAGGAGCTAAGACGGAGCGATTCCGCTTGGTATGTGGGACTTCTGGATGAAGGATTCGAGGGTGGTCAATCTGTTGGAATCAGACCACTACATTTTGGCCACCGTGCTTGATCCTAGGTTTAAAGCCTACGTGGTGTCTCTCTTTCTGGCCGACACAAGCCTGAAGAGGTGCAAAGACCTGCTGGTAAAAACACTGTCAGCTGAAGCGGAATGTGACACGTCAACAGCTCCTTCTTCATTTTCTCCCGCAACTGGGGCTGCCAGGAAACAACTTAGGTATCCTAAGCAACCCGCTGGCGGTGATGCAGGGCAGACAGGACCAAGTTTGGACATCTGGTTTAGACCAAAGGACCTGGCAACAATTTCTGACATGTCTACTGTCACTGCATATGATATTGTCACCATTGACAGAATGGTGGAGGATTACATCAGTGACAGCATCGAAGTAGGCATATCAGACAGTCTGTACCTGTACTGGCAGGAAAAAGAGGCAATTTGGAGAGTTTTACTGGGGCAGTACACCTGTCAAACCGTAACCCAGGTGTACTAAGGCGTGCTCAGGGATGACAAAAACCTCCCGTGGAGCAGAAGGGTAAAACTGCCTCTATTTTACCTAAATTGCCCCCCCTCCAGTGTGTACTCCGAAAGAGTGTTTAGTGCAGCCGGGAACTTTGTCAGCGAAAGGCATAGGAGGTTGCTTTCACAAAATGTGGAGAAGATGATGTTCATCAAAATTAATTATCAATTCTTCCAGGGAGACCAGATTCCAGAAAGTACAGAGGGACCTTTGGTGGTGGATTACAGCAGGGATGAATTAATACTCTGTGAGGATGAGGATGTACACAACACTGAAGAGGGTGAGGAATCAGTGGATGAGGAAGATGAGGACGACATCTTGCCTCAATAGAGCCAGTTTGTGCAGGGACAGATTAATTGCCAGCTTGATTTGTTGAGGCCCAAACGAACCAATCATTTCAGCCACAGTTGTGTGGCAGACCCTGGCGCCGAAATGATTGGTTTGTTAAAGTGTGCATATACAACATAAGGACAATTCCATCTTGCACCTCTTTTTTTTTCTTTGCATTATGTACTGTTTGGGGCCTAGTTTTTCAAACTGCCATCCTGTCTGCCACTGCAGTGTCACTCAAAGATGGGCCACGTGTTTCTGCCGCCCACTTTTGTTGCTTAGCATAGTCATCCAGCTACCTCGGTGCAACTTTTTGGCCTAAAAACAATATTGTGAGGTGTTCAGAATAGACTGGAAATGAGTGGAAATTAATGTTATTGAGGTTAATAATAGCATAGGAACAGAAAAAACTACAAATTCTGTGATTTTAGCTGTTTTTATGCTTTTTCCAAAAAAAAAATACAGATCCAAAACACAAAACCCAGAACCCAAAACACGGAAGGGTGGTTCTGGCAAAACCAATCCAGATCCAAAACACGAAGAAAGATCCAGATACAAAACCAAAACATGAAAAGTGGCCGGTGCACACCCCTAATTAATACCAACAAAGACATACGAAATTGTCCATAGCTCACAGTTACTGTAATCAATTGAATTAAACTAATTGGGTTTTGTGCAGGAATTTATTCTTTATTTAACCCTGAGGTTACTCAGATTGACACTCGCAGCTCCATAGCAGAGGCCAGGAAGTCTTTGGCCTTGGCACTTCCGTTTTCTGGAATAAAGGCAGGCCCTGCCCACTTTCCGCCCCCTAACAGCTGCTGCATGTCAATCAGGCTGCAGCTTTCAGTAGCTGCAAGTGATCTTGCAGAGGCATAGGCAGGTCTCTCACAATCGGTGTTGTACGCAAACCATCAAGTATGCAAACAACACTGAATTTGGCCTAAATAAAGATAAACTTGCTCCTATACTATTGTCTTTTTCCTTTGCGATCTGGGACTCATGCCCCCTATAAACAGTCGTCAAAGCAGTAAGGCACATTCAATTATCATCTTGTATTATAATACACCTGTATGAAGCCGGGGCGGGTCGCTAGTATAATGACTTTATCATTTACTAGCGACCCGCCCCGGCTTCACATGGGAGCATTTTCATCTCACCACAGCCCCCTATAACAACCTAGGCAATGTCACCACAATCCCCCTGGACTGTCACTATAACAACCCCCTATAACAACCTAGGCAATGTCACCACAATCCCCCACAGCCTCCTACTTCTCACAGCTGCCTCTTGTATTTCACCACAGCATCCTATATTTCACCACAGCCCCTTGCATCACTCCACAGGCCAACTGCCTGCATCTCACCAGTGTCACCACAACTCCCCCTGCAGCTGGCTGGGGCCCAGTCACTGGGTTGTTTTGGGAAGGGCAGGAGGATCATGGATGAGAGATTTGTATTGCAGCTACCATAAGCATTATCTGCAGCACTTCCCCGGGGCTGGGGCACCTGTGCATATTTCCGCAGCCTCTATGTGCACCCCTCTCCGGCTGCTGGACTTCCTGGCCATAGTGCCCCTGTCCAAGAACAGCACTGACCTACATGGGAGGTGCCTCCTGTTCACAGAGGACGTGTGGCTGAGTGGGAACATCAAACTGGAGAGGGAGCACTTCACGGTGAAGGAGTGGTGGCCAGAGTTCGTCTGCAAGTTCAGCATAGGGATGACATCAGAATCCGATGGTTACTAACCATCAATGTTTTTATTCCAATGGTTTTGTTTTTATCATTTGATGGTGGTGGTCCGATGTTTGCCGAATGGAAATCATTCAATGGCATACTGATGGTTGGTTGTATTTAATTCCTGATAGCTATGCTTCCCCTGACTACTGTGTCTGCATCAGGGCATCTTCATGGGTTCTTTGGAGGTTGTCTCTCAGATGTGACCCAGCTCAGTCACTAACTCCCTCCCCTCTATAAGCACATTGTTATCTCTGATTGGCTCTCACTGTCTCATAGAGCCAAAGAGAACTCTCTTGCTGCTTCAGCACCATGCTCCTATACAGCAGCTTGGTGCAAGATTCTCTGTCACTTGCTTCACTAAAATCACCGCTGCTTGTCTCCCTTTTGTCACAGATGATGAATAGACCTAGAATAGTGAAAAACCCTTCAAAATCCGTCCAGTGACTCAAGAGGTTAGCCCAAACAAACAGGGGACTAACTAAACCGGGGACTAACTAATTTATATGTAGAGATTATTGAGCAGAATCCCCTCCTCTCTCCAAGTATGCAACAACAATTTCAATGTATTATTTTATATTCATAACTGTGCTTTCCTTTACAATACAAATATTTTGTATATCAGTAAATTATAATAATACCACTCTGCAATTTTAAGAGATAAGGAAATAAAATTATAGGGGAGTATTCAATTAGGTGCGAGAATAGCAAATCGACTGCACATTTGGAGTATTTCCTGCAGGTGCGGGATTTTTGCTATTCAATTAAATGCAGGTTTTTTTTATATTTTTGAGCGACGGGAGGTTTTTTTTCTCGCAGTCCCACAGCTTGACCAATTTTTCCTAAACTCCTAAAATCCCCCCCTCCCCATGACTAATTAAGCAATTGAAAATTTCAAATTAGCAATTACTCATCTTCCGAAGTGGTGTCTTCTTCCTCCAGCTTCAAGATCTGGTCTTCTGCAGCAGCGGTGTGTGTATTGGTGCATACACACGGTCAGATTTTTCCTTCAGATCTGAACGATAACGATTTAAAAATCGTTCAGTTGTTCATATCTGAAAGAAAATCTGACATATCTGACATGCCTGAACGATGGACGATGAACGATCTGATGTGCTTGCAGTCAGACTTGGACGATTCCATTCATTTTAATGCAGTCAAAAATCATTCAATCGTTCAAATCGTTCAATCGTTCATCTGACAAATCTGACCGTGTGTATGCTCCATATGTTGTATGAGTGTGTGTAAGTTTGTGTGAGTGTGTGTGTCTGTGTGACACCCCCTGGAAACAGCAGCAGGGAAAACTACATCTCCCAGCAGCCACCTCGACTCCAAGCAGGCCCCTCCCCAGTGCAAATATTGATGGGAGGTGACCGGGAGCAGCGGAGGCCACCGGACCAGTAAGTATCTTTTTTTTCTCACCCCACAAGGTTTTCTAAGCAGGAAACTCCACGTGCATTTTTTTTTTAATTGGATACCGCGGGTATCGGAAACGCACATACCCATGGTAATCCAAAATTGGGCGTAAGGGCTGCAAGGTATTTTGCAGTTAAAACCTTGCAAACAATTTAATGTACACAATAGTTTTAAACAATTATTGTGGGCTTCTATTGGATAACTCTAAAGCGGCCGCTGATTGGCTAGCGGCCCGTGAGAAATTACAGATTATTTCAGTCATTTCACGAGGTGTAAGTATATGTAACAGCACATGTTCAGCCTGGTTCGGGTAATTCGGTTTGTTGTTTTGCCAAGACCCTGGATTCTACGGAGAGCAGCGCAAGGATGGATGTGATTATAGGAATTTTTTGTAGGTCCATCCACACGGATTTCTACATAAGACAAGTGGACCGACCGGCTGGTACAGGTAAGTATGTGTGATTGAGGTATGTGTGTAATAAATCTATATTATCTACGGTGTGTGTTGTGTCTTTATTTAACTATTTATTTTACAGAGGAGGTTTGGGTGCTGGCTGCCTGCTGGCACTTGTAGTTCCAAAAGTGCCAAAGGGCAGGCATGCTGGCATCTGTAGTTCCACTGTGAAATACAATAATTTACTTCTATTTTACAGTTTATTACCCCGTACCCACAGCCCAGGGGTGCAGGGAAGAGCCCCGGGCTTTAGACAAAGCCTGGGATTTCAGGAGAGGGTGGACCCCCAACTCCACTGAGATCCCCTTTTGGCCTGACCAGCTTGGGGTGAGAATCCTTTGGCCCTGGAGACCTGGTAATAGGGTCCTGGCTGTGGCATTACACCCCGGTCAGTTTGGATCCGGTGCTGGTTTTAAATAAAGGGGGGACCCCTATGCATTTTGTTCCCCCTATATTTAAAACCAGCACAGGCCCTGCAGCCTGGTGCTGGTTCCTAAATTATGGTGGAACCGTACTCATTTTGGTCCCTGTAATTTTCAGAACCAGGACTGGCTGACAAGTCCGGGGCTGGTTATGCTATTGGGGGGGGACCCTATGTCATTTTTTTTAAATAATTAACCCGATTTTAACTATTTACAGGCAGAAACATACACAAATCACAATGATTTGTGTATGTTTCTGCCAAACCCTTAGGAACGCCTGGTGTTTGTAGGGAGGTCTTACTGACCTCACTACTGATGTCAGTAGTGGACTTCCTGCAGGAAGTCCACTTGGCCTTGCGGCAGCCTAGACCCTACCGTAGGGTCTTGTCGCAAGGTTGATTATCGTTATGGTCTCCTGGCCGCTTGCAGAAGCTGTGGGTGGTCTCCCACAGCTTTGCGAGCGGCCAGAAAAAAAAACAAAACACCCACAATCCCAGCGTGCGGGCAGCGGCAGCGAGCGGCTCTGAATCAGGGCCCAAGTGCACATTTTATTGTAGTAAAAGTGACTCTCCATTAGGGGTGAGCGGGTTCGGATTTCTGAAATCCGAACCCCCCCGAGCCCCCCCGATCCGAGTCCGATCCGAGTCAGGCTCGACTTTTCCCGCCTGACTCGGATCTGAAATCGAGGCAAAACGTCATCATCCCGCCTTCCGAGTCTCGCGGGTTTTGGATCCTATATAAGGTACCCGCGTCGGCGCCATTTTCTCACTCGGCTGTGGACAGTGAAGAGGGAGGGTGGGAGTTAGGGCTGTGTAGTGTAGTGTAGTGTAGTGTAGTGCTGCTGTTGTCCACTACTTCAAAGTCCATAGGGGCTGGCTGTGTTGTGCTGTGCTGCTGTTGTTAATAGGGGCTGTGTCCACTACTTCAAAGTCCATAGGGGCTGGCTGGACTGTGTTGTGCAGTCAGTTCTCCATAGGGGCTGTGTCCACTCCAAAGTCCTGTGCAGTGTCCCAGTCCTAAAGGAGTGCTGTAGTGTTGTCCAGGGGGTGCTCTGTCCATCAGGGGTGCTCCCCCCAAGTGCTAAAAAAATAATATATTTTCTGTGTTTGTGAATTGTGTGCGCAGTAGCCGCACGTGCATCAACAAAGTAGTGCCAAGCGTGCGCCTGTGTCATAAGTAAAGGGCCGGCTGGCTTGACCGTTAAAGGGTGCTGTAACCCCCGAAAGTACACTCCAGTCCAAACCAAAAAAAAATTATTTTCTGTGTTTGTGAATTGTGTGCGCAGTAGCCGCACGTGCATCAACAAAGTAGTGCCAAGCGTGCGCCTGTGTCATAAGTAAAGGGCCGGCTGGCTTGACCGTTAAGGGTGCTGTAACCCCCGAAAGTACACTCCAGTCCAAACCAAAAAAAAAATTATTTTCTGTGTTTGTGAATTGTGTGCGCAGTAGCCGCACGTGCATCAACAAAGTAGTGCCAAGCGTGCGCCTGTGTCATAAGTAAAGGGCCGGCTGGCTTGACCGTTAAGGGTGCTGTAACCCCCGAAAGTACACTCCAGTCCAAACCAAAAAAAAAATTATTTTCTGTGTTTGTGAATTGTGTGCGCAGTAGCCGCACGTGCATCAACAAAGTAGTGCCAAGCGTGCACCTGTGTCATAAGTAAAGGGCCGGCTGGCTTGACCGTTAAGGGTGCTGTAACCCTCGAAAGTACACTCCAGTCCAAACCAAAAAAAAAATTATTTTCTGTGTTTGTGAATTGTGTGCGCAGTAGCCGCACGTGCATCAACAAAGTAGTGCCAAGCGTGCGCCTGTGTCATAAGTAAAGGGCCGGCTGGCTTGACCGTTAAAGGGTGCTGTAACCCCCGAAAGTACACTCCAGTCCAAACCAAAAAAAAATTATTTTCTGTGTTTGTGAATTGTGTGCGCAGTAGCCGCACGTGCATCAACAAAGTAGTGCCAAGCGTGTGCCTGTGTCATAAGTAAAGGGCCGGCTGGCTTGACCGTTAAAGGGTGCTGTAACCCCCGAAAGTACACTCCAGTCCAAACCAAAAAAAAATTATTTTCTGTGTTTGTGAATTGTGTGCGCAGTAGCCGCACGTGCATCAACAAAGTAGTGCCAAGCGTGTGCCTGTGTCATAAGTAAAGGGCCGGCTGGCTTGACCGTTAAAGGGTGCTGTAACCCCCGAAAGTACACTCCAGTCCAAACCAAAAAAAAATTATTTTCTGTGTTTGTGAATTGTGTGCGCAGTAGCCGCACGTGCATCAACAAAGTAGTGCCAAGCGTGCGCCTGTGTCATAAGTAAAGGGCCGGCTGGCTTGACCGTTAAGGGTGTTGTAACCCCCGAAAGTACACTCCAGTCCAAACCAAAAAAAAATAATTTTCTGTGTTTGTGAATTGTGTGCGCAGTAGCCGCACGTGCATCAACAAAGTAGTGCCAAGCGTGCGCCTGTGTCATAAGTAAAGGGCCGGCTGGCTTGACCGTTAAAGGGTGCTGTAACCCACAAAGTACACTCCAGTCCAAACCAAAAAAAAAATTATTTTCTGTGTTTAGCCGCACGTATATATCAAATCGATATAACATAAATGGAGGACCAAACTTTCTCCGATAAAAATAAAATAGAGAAAGATCAAGAACCACTTCCTCCTAGTGCTGAAGCTGCTGCCACTAGTCATGACATAGACGATAATATGCCATCAACGTCGTCTGCCAAGGCCGATGCCCAATGTCATAGTAGAGGGCACATACAATCCCAAATGGCAAAGTTCAGGAAAATGACCTTGAAAAAGACATTTAAATCAGCTGAAGAGAAACGTAAACTTGCCAATATGCCATTTACGACACGGAGTGGCAAGGAACGGCTAAGGTCGATCCCTAGTATGTTCATGACTAGTGGTTCAGCTTCACATGACGATGGAAGCCCTCCTCCCACTAAAAAAATCAAAAGAGTTAAGCTGGCAAAAGCACAGCGAAGAACTGTGCTTTCTAAGAAGATATCACAAATCCCCAAGGAGAGTCCAAGTGTGGTGGTGGTTGCGATGCCTGACCTTCCCAGCACTGGACGGGAAGAGGTGGCTCTTTCCACCATTTGCACGCCCCCTGCAAGTGCTGAAAGGAGCACCCACAGTCCACTTGCTGATATGCAAATTGAAGATGTCACTGTTGAAGTACAACAGGATGAGGATACTGGTGTAGCTGGCGCTGAGGAGGAAGTTGGCGAGGAGGATTCTGATGGTGATGTGGTTTGTTTAAATCAGGCTCCGGGGCAGACAGTTGTTGTCCGTGGGATGAAAAAGCCCATCACGGTCATGCCTGGGCAGAAGACCAAACATTCCACCTCTTTGGTCTGGCAATATTTCTATCCAAATCCGGACAACAACTGTCTTGCCATATGTACCATATGTAAAGGTGAAATAAGTAGGGGTAGGGACGTCAACCACCTAGGAACATCCTCCCTTATACGGCACCTGCAGCGCGTTCATAAAAAGTTACTGTCAAGTTCAGAAACTTTGGCTAAGACCGTAAGCAGTCCAGGGACACCTAAATCCCGTTGTCCTGTTGTATCCAAGCGCCTGCAAACCACACCGTCAACTCCCTCCTCGTCAATTTCCTCCTTAGTCAGGATCGGAAGTAGTCCTGCAGGCCATGTCACTGGCATGACTGACTCTCCTATCCGGGATTCCTCTGGAGGATCCTGCATTGCTACGCCTACTGCTGCCGCTGCTGCTACTGCTGGGAGTCGTTCATCATCCCAGAGAGGAAGTAGGAACACCACTACTTTTACTAAACAATTGACCCTCCAACAGTCCTTAGCGAGGAGGATGAAGTACGACAGCAGTCATCCTGAAGCAAAACGTATAACTGAGGCCTTGACTGCTATGTTGGTGTTAGACGTGCGTCCGGTATCCGCCATTAGTGCAGTGGGATTTAGACAATTGATGGAGGTAGTGTGTCCCCGGTTCCAAATCCCGTCTAGATTCCACTTCACTAGGCAGGCGATACCGAGACTGTACAGAAACGTCAGAAAAAGTGTCCTCAGTGTCCTGAAAAATGCCGTTGTACACAATGTCCACTTAACCACGGACATGTGGACAAGTGGAACAGGGCAGACTAAGGACTATATGACTGTGACAGCCCACTGGGTAGATGTATCACCTTACGCAGCAACAGCAGCAGCGTCACCAGTAGCAGCATCTCAGAAATGCCAGCTCGTTACAAGGCAGGCTACGCTGTGTATCACCGGTTTCAGTAAGAGGCACACCGCCGACAACCTCTTAGAGAAACTGAGGGAAATCATCGCCCAGTGGCTTACCCCACTTAGACTCTCCTGGGGATTTGTGATATCTGACAACGCCACCAATATTGTGCGGGCATTACATCTGGGCAAATTCCAGCACGTCCCATGTTTTGCTCACACAATAAACTTGGTGGTGCAGAATTTTCTGAAAAGCGACAGGGGCGTGCAGGAGACGCTTTGGGTGGCCCGAAAAATTTCTGGCCACTTTCGCCATTCAGCGACTGCGTGCCGAAGACTGGAGCGCCAGCAAACACTCTTGAACCTGCCCCGCCATCACCTGAAGCAAGAGGTTGTGACGCGGTGGAACTCAACCCTCTATATGCTTCAGAGGATGGAGGAGCAGCAAAAGGCCATACAAGCCTATACATCCACCTATGACATAGGCAAAGGAGGGGGTATGCACCTGACTCAAGCGCAGTGGAGAATGATTTCCGTGTTGTGCAAGGTTCTCCAGCCCTTCGAACTTGCCACACGTGAAGTCAGTTCAGACACTGCCAGCTTGAGTCAGGTCATTCCCCTCATCAGGCTTTTGCAGAAGCAGCTGGAGAAAGTGAAGGAGGAGCTAAGACGGAGCGATTCCGCTCGGCATGTGGGACTTGTGGATGAAGCCCTTCATTCGCTTTGCCAGGATTCCAGGGTGGTCAATCTGTTGAAATCAGACCACTACGTTTTGGCCACCGTGCTCGATCCTAGGTTTAAAGCCTATGTGGTGTCTCTCTTTCCGGCCGACACAAGCCTGCAGAGGTGCAAAGACCTGCTGGTGAACACACTGTCAGCTGAAGCGGAACGTGACACGTCAACGGCTCCTTCTTCATTTTCTCCTGCAACTGGGGCTGCCAGGAAAAAACTTAGGTATCCTAAGCAACCCGCTGGCGGTGATGCAGGGCAGGCAGGACCAAGTTTGGACATCTGGTCCGGACTGAAGGACCTGGCAACAATTTCTGACATGTCTACTGTCACTGCATATGATACTGTCACCATTGACAGAATGGTGGAGGATTACATCGGTGACAGCATCCAAGTAGGCATGTCAGACAGTCCATACCTGTACTGGCAGGAAAAAGAGGCAATTTGGAGGCCCCTGTACAAACTGGCTCTATTTTACCTGAGTTGCCCCCCCTCCAGTGTGTACTTCGAAAGAGTGTTTAGTGCAGCCGGGAACCTTGTCAGCGAAAGGCGTAGGAGGTTGCTTCCACAGAATGTGGAGAAGATGATGTTCATCAAAATGAATTATCAGCTCTTCCAGGGAGACCAGCCTCCAGAAGGTACAGAGGGACCTGTGGTGGTGGATTCAAGTGGGGACGAGTTAATACTTTGTGAGGATGAGGATGTACACACTGAAGAGGGTGAGGAATCGGTGGATGAGGAGGATGAGGATGACATCTTGCCTCCATAGAGCCAGTTTGTGCAGGGACACATTAATTGCCAGCTTGTTTTGTGGGGGCCCAAACGAACCAATCATTTCAGCCACAGTTGTGTGGCAGACCCTGGCGCTGAAATGATTGGTTTGTTAAAGTGTGCATGTCCTGTTTATACAACATAAGGGTGGGTGGGAG
This sequence comes from Taudactylus pleione, assembly GCA_031769625.1. Classification (NCBI taxonomy): domain Eukaryota; kingdom Metazoa; phylum Chordata; class Amphibia; order Anura; family Myobatrachidae; genus Taudactylus; species Taudactylus pleione. The sequence continues at coordinate 3,432,881 of JAUIMM010000024.1, read as the reverse complement.
GGCCCAAGGACAATTCCATCTTGCACCTCTTTTTTTTCTTTGCATTATGTACAGTTTGGGGCCTAGTTTTTCAAACTGCCATCCTGTCTGCCACTGCAGTTTCACGCCTAGATGGGTCACATGTTTGTGCCGCCCACTCGTGTCGCTTAGCATAGTCATCCAGCTACCTCGGTGCAACCTTTTGGACATAAAAACACTATTGTGAGGTGTGAGGTGTTCAGAATAGACTGGAAATGAGTGGAAATTAAGGTTATTGAGGTTAATAATAGCATAGGAGCAGAAAAACCTACAAATTCTGTGATTTTAGCTGTTTTTATGCTTTTTTTAAAAAAAATACAGATCCAAAACACAAAACCCAGAACCCAAAACACGGAAGGGTGGTTTTGGCAAAACCAATCCAGATCCAAAACACGAAGAAAGATCCAGATCCAAAACCAAAACACAAAACACGAAAAGTGGCCGGTGCACACCCCTACTCTCCATATGCACTTACAAACATAAAGTAACTTCAAAATTACTACATATGTCTGTCACGGGTTGGGCATCATTTGGCATTGAGAACACACAATATATTTGTGAATGACGTCTTTCCCAGATATATTGCTGCGGCCGTGCAGCAGGCAGATGAACACATCATCTGTCTTCTGCACGTTGTGTACACACATCTGCTGGTGTGTACACACCGACTAGATGACATATGTTGGCCACAGGAACCAGCTATAATGACATCATGGCTGCTTCTTCTGGACAGACATATTGGTTCTCCAGACATATTGGGCACCTGATGGGTAATCGTGTATGCACAAGGTCATGTGCATAACCCATACTTGCCTACTCTCCCGCAATGGCCGGGAGGCTACAGAAAATCAGGGGGCACTCCCGGCCCCCCGAAGGGAAAGTCTCCCGCTCTGGCCGCCACCCTCACTCACACTGCCCCCAGCAACACCCATATACCTGGTGAAAGAGGGCGGCATGGAAGGGGACGATGACACGTTACATGCTGAATAGCGCCATTGTAGCCTCGCCCCGTTTTGCAATGCCGGAAATCTCAGCATTGTATAGTGGGGGCGGGACCGCAATGACGCAATCACACCATCATGCCCCCCGCACCGCACACCATTGCTGCCGCCATGCCCCAGGAGGGGGCAGCCAGGAAGTCAGCATATATGGGATAATCTTGCCAAATCCTTAGATTTATATGGTATCCTTATATGATATTGCATAATATATGCTATATAAAAAACACTGTTTAAAAAATATATAAAAATGTAAATAAATATTCAAACATTGGGCAACATGGATGGCGTACAGGTTAGCATTCCTGCCACACAGCACTGAAGTCAAGAGTACAATTCCTGGTCATGGTCCATCTGTGTGGAGTTGCGAGGATTTCCTCCCACATTCAAAACAAAACTAAATTATTATTATTACCAGTTACTTACAGTATATAGAACCAGCATAATCTGTTGTGCTTTACAATTGGGAACAGTAACAGTACAACTTGGTAATAAGAGACAAAAAGATAAAAGTAGGCATAGATACACGAGGATAAGGTAGACAGATAAAATATATAAAGTTGCATGTGGACTGAATAGAGATAGAATAGTTTATGGAGGTGATTCTGGGAGTTAATCAGCTTGTCTGAAGAGGAAATACTGGTAGGTTAATTGGATTCTGCTATAATAAAATAGCCCTTGTGTGTATATGTCAATAGGAACAATAGGCCTGATTCACTATCGATCGCAACTGAAATGCAAGTGATTACGCACGCAGTCTTACTGTGATAGTATGCTAATCCATTGCGATTGCTATGCCACCGTAGCACAACATAAGGACGCCCACTCTACTTACACATATCCGTAATGTTTAGCAAGACTGCACAACCATCGGTACAATCAAGTACCATCACAGCCTCACGCACACTTGCACAAGCTCTGACCTTACTCAGGAATTGCTAACTTCCACACACGCTATGAGCACTCAGGCTGCGTATGGCATGCCCATACAAAGACGTTCAAACGCACTGACATGTCTCAGGTTCGCCGGCCACCCCCCCCGTCACCTCCCACAAACTGCACTTCCTGTCAATCACTCTGCAATGGGTCTGCGTAGTCACTGCAATCGCAGTCCCGATCACAGTGCCTGGTTCACGCACTGCATACACAGTACGCAACAATCGGCCGATTGCGTGCGTACTAGCAGTTGTGATCCTTGGTGATTCAGACCTGGTCGCAAGCGTTGTGCGCTCGCAACCGGGTCGATGGTGGGCCAGTGCGCATGCGCACAACAGAGCCGGCTCCATCGTGCGCATGCGCGAGACCCGGATAGCGATGGGCACTCCGTTGCCCCCGGGTCTCGCAACAAAGGGGGCGAGCTGTCAATGTTGAGTGACAGCTCACCACCTTTGGTGGGCGGGCCGGGGGACTGGCTGCCCAAACTGAGGCGTTCCCATGTGAACGCCTCCGTTTGGGGGCGGCGCCACTGACATCACGAGTGATTTCAGTGGGAGAGATTTCGGCTCTGTTAGAGCCGAAATCTCTCTGGGGCTTGCGGCAACGAGACCCTACCACAAGGATCTCGTCGCAAGCCCGATGGTCGCGATGGTCTTGACCATCGCGACCATCTTCCTGGCTGCTCGCTATAGCTGTGGGTGGTCACCCACAGCTATGCGAGCGGCCAGGAGGCCATTTAAAAAAAAAAAATAGCCTGGCCCTGATTCAGAGCGAGTGCTCTGTCAGAGCGTCTGGCTCTGAATCAGGGCCTGATTCAGACCCGCTCGCGAGCGCTGAGCGCTCGCAAGCGGGTCGATGTTGCCCAAGTGCGCATGCACTTGACCATCGCGACCATCATTTTGGCCGCTCGCTATAGCTGTGGGTGGTCACCCACAGCTATGCGAGCGGCCAGGAGGCCGCTCCAAAAAGGAGGAGGGACGGCCCTGATTCAGAGCGAGCGCTATGTCAGAGCGTCCGGCTCTGAATCAGGGCCTCAGTCCCATACACTGTAAGTTCCACTATGGAAGGGACTGATGTGAATGACTGAAATATTATCTGTATAGTACTGTGGAATAAATGTGTGCTATATAACTAGCTGACGTACCTGGCATTGCCTGGGTTTAAATCTTCAAGTTTTTAAGTTTTATTATGTGAAATCATCCAAATCCATCCAGTGGAAGGCCCAGTACAGGCTCCCTGGATCAAAGTTCTGCCCAGTGTACACCACCAGGAGCTTCTGACCGTTACCCTAAACCCCCAAAACTTGGCCAGGATCCTACTGGACCACCTTGCATTGGTTTCATCCCAATCAGTGCAGGGGTGTCTGAATGCATAACAGACAGACAAACAAACAGATCAATGAATGTTATATATGTGTAATATGATCGGGGTAGGGGTCCCTCTCCTGGGTTAGACAGACGCCTTCTTACACACAGCAGCCAGGAAACAGCAGTAGTCGTGGGTTTTCGTGCAAGCTGGTCGGCACCAGTTTTTATTGTGTGACACCAATAATCAAACAAACCATAAAAATAAACCCTAGTCCGTCTGGGCTCTAACTAGACAGGTAACTCCCTCTCTACATGAGGCAGGGCCTTACCACAAACATAGTACATACCAATGTCACAGTGTCTCAGAGCAAAACTTCAATGTCTGTTCTCCCCAAGGTGTGTGAGACACTGCATCAAACCTCTACACAGCTCTTATGAGCCACTTCCAGGTGTAATCATTAATTAGCCTGGTCTTAGGCTGAAAAGCCCAACACCTGAAGCGGTCCTGTGGATGGATCCCTCCCTTCTCTCTCACCCCCACACCCCCAGGACCCATTATCCGGCTTTTACCAAAAGCCGACACTCAAATCTCCTTGGTAAAATAGATTTTTCCTGGGGGTTTAAAATACATATGACAGGAATCTGGGACACACATACATGCCATCCCCAACTTCTCCAGTGCCTCTATCACATATCCCCCCCTCTATGGACCTATGGGCGGAACAACTGCAGCCCCCAAACAATGGACATGTGACAAAGCATCTGCATTGGCCAGCTGGCTTCCTGGCCTGTGTTCTACTGTGAACTTGAAACTTTGTAACACCAAGAACCACCTTGTTATTAAGCTGTGGCTTTATTAAACCTCTGCCAACGGTGTAACCAAGATACATTACTTCTTCCATCCCTAGGCAACATTTCTTTGGGTTGGCCTTTCAACCCTGCCCTGTAGATGGAGTCCAACACTGCTTGTTCTCTGGGTAAATGAGACTGCCAATCAGGACTATGAATGACTACAACACCTAGACAAGCAGCAGCATACCGTTTATGGGGTCTTAGAATTCTGTCCATCATCCTTTGGAAGATAGCCGGTGCCCCACGTAACCCAAAGGGCAACATCTTGTAGTGGAACAACCCTTCTGGTGTCGAAAAAGCTGTCTTTTCTTTGGCACTCTCAGTTAACGGCACTTGCACTTTCATACTCTTTGGTTAAGTCTAGAGTGGTTAAATACCTGGCTGTTCCTAGCCCTTCAATCAGTTCATCCACCCTTGGCATTGGGTAGGCATCGAACTTTGAAACACTGTTCAATTTTCAGAAATCGTTGCCGAAAAGGCTTTGGAATAAGCACAAGCACTCACTATGCGATTTTCCAATTACACCCAGTTCCAACATTTTTTTAATTTCTTTAGACACTGATTGTCTTTGGGATTCTGGTAACATACAGGGCTTTAGGTTAATCTTAACCCCTGGGTCAGTGATTATGTCATGTTTAATGACTGTGGTTTTGCCCGGTACATCTGAGAACAAAACCCTATTTCTGATAAGAAATTCCTTAACTTCTTGCTGTTGAACGGTCAACAGGGTTTCAGCTATTGTCACTTCAGGAACCTGGGTTTACTGGAGTGTCCGGGACGGCTGACAGAGCTGCTCTATCCTTCCAAGGTTTGATAAGATTTAAATTTTTCCCAGCTTTTACCAGAGTAGGGTCATTGAACTGCTACACTTCAAAGATCTCTTTTCTGACCTCAAGATCAGGCAGACGCTCAACTGGCTTAACAACACTTCCCATCTCAGTATTCTCTGGTTCACCAATCATGCTAGAAAAAGGGAACTTCTCAGACTCGGAAGAAACTTCCCCTTCTACTGCATCAACAACCTTCTAAAATGGGTCGGGGTTATTTACTTCAGTAACAAATCGGCTTTCCCACAACTTCCAGAAGTGAGCAAAGTCTCTCCCCAACATTATATCATACCTCAAGCCTCAAGCCATACCCACAGACTATAGCAGAACTACACTGTTTCTATGTTCACTTCCGCAGTACCATAATACCAAGTATCCCCATGTATGCAGGTCACAACAACAGCTCTTCCCTTGCGCTTTAAGGGGTTCACCAGCTCAGCGTTCATAAGTGTAACCAGACTGCCAGAATCTAACAGAGCCTCTACTTGATTGCCTTCTACAATAACCTTACACATTTGCTTATCTGTCTCAGCCTGTCGGTCGGCAGTACAGGCGGGCTGTGCAAAGAAAGACATTCTGTGATGGACATAAGCAGTACCACATTGCATAGGTTCAGAGGTGAGTGGACAATTAGCAGCAATATGGCTCAATTCACTACATCGAAAACATTGTATCATATTATTATCAAGTCTCTTATGGGGTAAGAACCTTCCTGGCCTGGCTGGCCTATCCCCAGGTTCCAAACCCACAATCTTAAGTTCATTCCACCGCCCAGCACCCTTCTCCCCTAGAACAGTCTTACCAGTAGTCACGGGAGATTGCTGTTGCGGAATCGGGGCTCGGTGGGACACACTCAACAGTTCTTCAGCCGCCACATACCTCTCCACCTGTTCAACTAACTGCGGACTTAGGGCCTGCATGGCTCACCCACTTGCGCAGAGATACAGGTAGCGATCGCAGATACCGGTCCATCACGACTCTTTCGACGATCTGTGGTCCTGTCAGCATCTCGGCCTGTAGGCATTTTGTGGTTAGATGGACGAGGTCATGCATCTGTGAGCGTGGAGGCTTTTCCATTTGAAATTCCCAGCGGTGGATTCGTTGGGCACGAACAAACGAGGTGACCGCCAAGCGAGTTAGGATCTCCCGTTTTAGCTTTTCATAGTCCTTTGCATCAGCCAGGCACAAATCATAGTAGGCCTTTTGTGGTTCTCCAGACAGGAAGGGTGCCGCAAGAAAAGCCCACTGTTCCTTGGGCCAACTCTCCCTTTCTGCGGTTCTCTCAAAGGCCGTAAGATACGCTTTAACATCATCACTCTCGGTCATCTTTTGCAGAAAGTGACTGGCCCGTATGGAGTGAGCGTTGTTTGGAAGCCCAGTTGAAGCATCTCCAGACCGGACTACTAACTGTTGTACCCCGTCTTTTAAGGCCTGGTGGGTTTCCTCTATGGCAACTTATTGTTGCCTCAGGGCTTCCTCCATGGTGACTTGTTGTTGCCTCTGGGCTGCCTCCATGGCCATTAGTTGCACATTGGTAGATTCCTGCTGAGCTCTGGTATTTTCCTGCTGAGCTGTCAGTTTTCTGCTGAGCCCTGTTAGCTTCCTGCTGAGCTCTGGTAGCTTCTTGCTGAGCCCTGGTAGCTTCTTGCAAAGCTTTGTTAGTTTCCTGCTGAGTTTTATTAGCTTGGAGCAAGGCCTTAACAATGCCCACCATGTTGTCTTTAGGTGTAGGTTTGTAGCAAAACCTGGCTTCTCTAAGCATCTGTCGATGCCACCTTCATGGACTTCACAGAACACGAGTTGATATCCAACACAACAAATTGGTTCCTGTCACTTTAATTTTAAAAGTAGAACTATTCCTCTTGCTGCAATTTCCAGTGTGCATTGCCCGCATTCTCCACCAACTGTAATAGGGGTCCCTCTCCTGGGGTAGACGCCTTACACACAGCAGCCAGGAAAAAGCAGTCGTGGGTTTTTCGTGCAAGCTGGTCGGTACCATTTTTTATTGTGTGACACCAATAATCAAACAAACAAAACATAAAAATAAACCCTAGCCCGTCTGGGCTCTAACTAGACAGGTAACTCCCTCTCTACTTGTGGCAGGGCCTACTGCCTTACCACAAACATAGTACATACCAATGTCACAGTGTTTCAGAACAAAACCTCAATGTCTGTTCTCCCCAGGCTGTGTGAGATACTGCATCATATCTCTACACCTGAAAGTGGCTCATAAGAGCTGTGTAATCATTAATTAGCCTGGTCTCAGGCTGAAAAGCCCAACACCTGAAGCCCTGTGGATGGAGCTCTCCCTTCTCTCACACACCCACACCCCCAGGACCCATTATCCGACTTTTACCAAAAGCCGACACTCAAATCTGCTTGGTAAAACAGACTTTTCCTGTGGGTTTAAAATACATATGACAGGAATCTGGGACACACATACCGTACTTCCCCAACTTCTTCAGTGCCTCTATCACATACGAATTGTCGCTGTATCATGTTGTCGCTATGTGTATAGCTTATTTTTGCTATACTAAATAACGATGTAAGATTTGGCAGCTTTTCCTTGAGGGCTAGGGAAGATATTCAGCAACAGACAAAAACTTCTTCTTTTATATATATATATATATATATATATATAATATATATATATATATATATATATATATAGTATACTTAATAAATAGATGTTCAAAACATTAAAAACAAAACACACAAATATATTTTGCATACACATTTTGAATTTTAGAATAATTTGGTATCCAAATGTTAAATGCGGATCCGGAGGTTCAAATCCCGGCAGCGCCAGCCCGACATGAAAGGAAATCCCGATCATCTAGAAGGTAAGTACTTACGAACCTAACTTAACACTCCTTTAGGGTGCCTAACCCTAACCTCCCCCCCTGTGCCTAAACCTAACCCCCCCTTTCCCCGTCGCCTAAACCTAAGTCCCCCGGGGGGTGCCTAACCCTAACCCTCCCTCCCCCTAGCCTAAACCTAACCTCCTGGGGCGTGCCTAACCCTAAGTCCCCCCTGGGAACCCTAAACCTAACCCTCCCCCTTGTGGCTGTCCACGCTTGATGCCCGGCATCCCTTCGATTGGGATGCCGGGCGCCGGTCTCACGGCGTAGGTTAGTTAACCTTCGCTGGAATTCTGTAGTCTAGATGCTGGCGGTCGGCATTGTGACCGCCTGTATCATAAACGTATACCGTTGAATGCTACATAACAAAATAAGAATATTTATGTGGATATATTTTAAGGTATGAATTAACTTTGTGAAAGTAGCTACCCAATTATAAAAAAATACACTGAAGTGCCAAAAGTCATGGGCAAGCAGTATGTAAAGGTAAGGTAAAGTGACGTCTTGGAAATACCCAGACCCACATCAGTCAGTTTGGACAACAGCTAGGCTGCTCATGGCAAGTTGAAGTGAATTATCGGAGATTGAATGGGGCATCATAGTGGGTGCCCAACGGATGGGACATTCCAATTTCTGAAGTTGTGCGGTCATTCGACATTTCTCGATCTATGTTGTCACGTGTGTACCTCATGGAAGGCATTACCACCTATCGAGGACAGCGCATTGGCCGACCACAGGTGCTTTATGACCGTGACCAGTGGCATCTGGACAAAATTGTCCATGGTAACAGACTAACGACACTGGCTCAAATCACAACCACATTAAATGCAGGAGGTACCAGATATCCAGCAGGTCAGTGAAGCGTTCTTTAGCTTCCATGGGATATGGAAGCAGAAGACCCAGCAGACTGCCCCTGTTAACACTACAACACCAGACACAGCTCCTCACCTGGGCTCATGACGTTGCTAATTGGACCCTGGAGGACTGACATGTGGCATAGTTCGATGATTCACGGTTCCAGTTGTTCGGGTTGATGGTTGGGAATGGCACAGACCACATAAGGCCATAGACCCCCCAACTGTCAACAAGGCTCCATACAGGCTGATGGTGGTTCCATATTGGTGTGTTCACGTGGCATGGGTTGGGTCCACTAGTCCGCTGGAACACGTCATTGACCGGTAACCGCTGTGTTGCATTGCTTGATGACCATTTGCAGCCCTTCATAGATTTCATGTACTCCCACAACATAGATTCATTCCAGCAGGATAATGCACAGTGTCATCAGTTCCAAGTTGCCCAGATTCCTTTCAAGGAGCATTCTGGAGAGTCCACCATTTATGGTATGTGGTGGAGAGGTCCAATTGCAGCCAAGATCCTGCACCTACAAATATCAGGGGGCTATCTAAAGAGGTTGGGTATGAAATCCCGGTTATCGGGGTGCCGCTGGTCAGAATACCTACAGTGGCATCCCGACAGCCAGAATCCCGACACCCATAGGGAAGATAGGCAAGTTCTTTTCTAACCCCTACCCTAACCCTCCCTCACTGGTGCCTAACCCTAACCTCCGCCCCTAGTGCCTAAACCTAACCTCCCCCTCCCTGGTGCCTAAAACTAACCTCTGCCCCTAGTGCCTAAACCTAACCTCCCCCTCCCTGCTCCCTAAACCTAACACTCCCTTCTCAGTGCCTAACCCTAACACTCCCCCTAGGGCCTAACCCTAGCCCTGCATCCTAACCTCCCCCTAACACCCCGATACTTACCTTTGGGATGCCGGCAGTCGGGATACTCGGCGCCGGTATTCAGACCGTCGGCATCCCGCACGCTGGAATGCCGACTAAATCATATCTAAAGGCATGGGTCAACATCTCTCCAGAGGTCATCTGCCCACTAATGGAATCGATGCCACGTTGGGTTGCTGCACTTCGCCGGGCTAATGGGGATCCTACACAATACTAGGCATCTATTCCATGATTTTTGGTACTTCAATGTATGTACATTTTTCCTTTTCCTTATATAATAAATTGAAAATATATTTACTTAACTTTAACTATGGCATAAAAAGAAGCCCTATCTATTCTGAAAAAATAAACAAACATTTGCATGAGTAGAATTAAGGCTAAATATTATTCCCAATGACCTCCACAACGCAAACAATCAAATAGTAAAGCTGCATACACACACAACGATTTTGTTACCAACGATTTTCTGTCAGATCGTCTGTCAGATTTTTGAAAGTGTAATGAACGATTTTTTTGAACTACAAACGATTTTTGCATATTAACTTAATGAAAATCATTCAGTTGGCAAGTCTGACTGAACTACAAATCGTTCATCGTTTGACTCAGAAAGTGAACGATTTTTCAAACAATTACCGTTAAACGATATCGTTTTACAATAATCGTTCAAAAAATCGTTGTGTGTGTATGCAGCTTAATGGAACTTACTTAAGTTATAAGATTTTGCATGTATTTGTTTATCATGCATATACTGTATAGCTATTGGGAACTTTCACCAGAATATAGGGGTATTTATGGAACTTCGGGTGAAAAGAGAAAGTGTAAAGTATCCTTCAGGTCCTGCCTACTAGCACATGAACTATTCTCAGTATTAATGTCTTTTTTTTTCCTGCAGTCTTTTAATTACATGGATGTGGGTGGGAAAAGAACCACATTATATACAGTTTAGAATAAGCTCATTTAAGTTTGAATAATACATTATATCCAAGCATTGAAGGCTGAATGGCTTACAAATATAAAACTAAAACTGTAAAACACAGTTTTACAGTTTCCTTAAGGGTACAGAAAACCCAGATTATTATTAAAACCAAAAGAGACATGAGGCTTAAAATCCATTTTTCTTTGTATGTGTAATAATGACTTACCTGCATGAAATGCACCTGTTTGGAATGCAATAAGTATTACTGGAAGTTCCATTCATAAGGAAAAGGAGGATCTGTCGTTCGTTGACCATGAAAAGCCCTTGCAGCTTGCTTAAATATCTTAAGTACCACAAACAAATCATTTTTATTTCATTAAGGTGTAATAAAATATACATTTAGCAAGGATCCACCTGTAGAGCAGCAGCAAATAGAACTTACTTCTCTACTTTCTGGTCCACTGGACAAAGGTATCAGCTGGCAGGATGGAGCAATCATATCAGCCTTTCTCGCCTAAATGGGAACACTTGTGAAGTATGTATCCTGTGCGGCAGCATTTTTGTATCCTTGGCTGGCATTGCATTACAGAGTTGGATGTTACCAATGCGGGTTTTCTTTGCACATTGGAAACTGAGATATTGTTTATCAATAAGCAGCAACAGAAAGCACTAGTAATGAACATAAGCATAGAATTAAGGGGAATTATGACAATAATGATCCAATCAAAAGACAAAACTATGATTTTCCCAGTGACCCCTCAGTTTCCAGGTTTGAAGAGCAGTCAGCTTTTAATAACAATTATTTTACCAGCGTAAATTCATTCACAGTTCCATTTTGTAGATGATCTGTTTGTTCTATTGAATGGTGCATATCACTAGTTGCTGCATTTCCAGAAGTATTTAAAGTCTTAATTTTTCTGGCATAAATCTCACTTCATGGGCACATAAAAAAACAAGAACTCTTCAGTATTAATGTATAAATGAGAAGTGATATACAGATGTGTCCTTTTTAACTACGATATGTACACATAGGTTTGTAGTGGTACCTTATCACGAGATATCTAGCTACACAATAGAATCTAAACAACAATTGCTTGTGACACCTTATCACATGACAAAAAAATAATACATACAGTGCCTTGAACGTATTTGCCCTGTTTCCGTTTTTCTCTATTATTGAATATTTGTCACTGGATTTTTCAGAAATTTGATGAAATACAATATTAGATCATGGGAACATGACTGATCAAATAACACTTTTTTTAAACTTATTTTCTGCATTTAATAAACAAGCTGGCAACTCACAGACAGTGTAATCGTTCGCATTACTGCGGCACAGCACTGGTACGGTAAGCACTGACTGCCAGTCTGTCCCATCTCCAAGTGGGATTCTGCTCCATCCCACCTCTCCCTGGTTCTGTCACTCCTCCCCTGCCAGGCTACCTGCTAGGCAATCCAAGTGCCACCTCCCCTGTCGAAGTCAAGAATATTAAATACATTACAAAATATGCCTTATATTTCAGACTTTAACAAAATCTCAGTTTACATTTCAAATTGGCCTAAAACAATATCAGATTGTTCTGTCCAAAAACTTTTAATAGACCTTAGATTGATTGAGAGTGTAAATACTGTATGTTTGCTTCAGTTGTTAGCTTGGACAATTGGAATTTGTTGGTTGTCAAATAGACCCTGTATGGTAATTGTGTCTGGTCTGCAGAAAACCAACAAGAAGGTCAGATAATATACAAAATGCTAAGGACATGCATATCTTTAAGCTGCACTTACATCACCAATAGTACGGATGATCCGAAGGACGTGATTGAGCAGAAAATGGACGAAATACTGCAGCTGAAATGGGAATTTAGGAGGAAGCACAACCTCACTTTAGCTGCCATGGGCAAGGAATTAATCGATGTCTGACTTGCGATATCGACTATACCTAAGTTATCAATTAGTGTTTGTATGTAGTTAATTTCTTTTCTTTTTTTTGAGGTGTGATAGTTTATGGAGACTATCAAAGGCTGGACTGTCGAAGTCAAAAATATTAAATACACTACAAAATATGCCTTATATTTCAGACTTTAACAAAATCCCAGTTTGCATTTCAAATTGGCCTAAAACACAATATCGATTGTTCTTTCCAAAAAGTTTTAATAGACATTGGATTGATTGAGAGTGTAAATACCGTATGTTTGTTTCAGTTGTTAGCTTGGACAATTGGAATTTGTTAGTGATCAAATAGATCCTATACAGTAATTGTCTCTGGTCCGCAGAAAACCAACAAGAAGGTCAGATAATATACAAAATGCTAAGGACATGCAGATCTTTAATTGTAGCTCCTGACTGCATTTTGTTTAACACACCCTGTGCATGCCATTATCTGTACATTTTACTATAAGTTGGATTCAAGATATATATAGTACAGATCAGACAGTTATATTAGAATCAATATTGACATGTCCAATGTATTATATATAGTCTGCTTTCGTGGCTCACACAATACAAACATGCCTCCTACTCAATAATTTACACATAGTAGTCACACATACAACCAATGGTTTACACCAAAGTACAAATGTATTAAAGAGAAGAAAACCAGCTATATGTCCAGGGACGGGACCACATATGAACATCGTGTTTGGGGTCATAATGTACAGAATTGTGTTAGCAGTAAGCCGGAAGCCGGTGGTTGTGGCAAGCAGATCATTGTGGCAAGCAGATATTAGCAATGCCGGATTTATGTTTAATATAGTATATAACAATGGTTGATTTGAACTAGCTTTTCGGCGGGAACCCAGAGGTGAACATCTGCAACAGCATCCTGAGCCTAGGCATCGCCCATTGTTTGAACCAACCAATGACCCACAGAACTGGAAACATCCCGCCCCTGGACCGATGGAAGAAGACACAGCCTATTATACACACCCATAATTTAACTGTATAAATTAGGCTCCCCTGGTCCAGAGAGTAGTAGCTGTATTCTACCGATCATCTGGTGATGACTGTACTCTGGATCCAGGGAGCGCATGCGAACGTATGTATACTGGTTTGTAACTCTGACCGTTTTTTTCTGATTTATTTTATACCACTGTATAACTTGTGATAATAATGTTATATCCTTTTAATACAATATTAACCTTTGTGCGTTGGACCACAGAAACTGGTGTGTGTGTGTTCACTTGTTTTCACCTAAGATTATTATACTGTGATATATATATATTGCACTGTAAGTCACATTGTGTTGTGATACGAAGATAGCGAGTATTACACATACTGGTGGTGTTACTATAAGGGTAGGTATTGCGTATGCGTCACACGTTGCGTACACTGTGCATCCACATTTGCGTATCGCTATATGCAAGGTGCGTACATTTGTCGTCAACAGCCGTAGAGAGATTTAAACAGGATTTCACAGCTGGGGGCTCTGTCCAGTCGATCTCCCACTCCCGGACTAACAGGACTACTCAGACGTTGGTCTAACAACAAAGGGTGGACACGTGTCACTATAAGGTGCTTTACCTTATAGTGACGCGTCTCCACCCTTTGTTGTTAGACCAATTTTTGTTTTAAAACTATCTAATGTTGTTGAACCACGCCTGTCTTGTATAGTTTCAGAGGTGCTGGTGCGAACCAAGGGACAACAAAGAAAAGCTTTTCTTTTTTTATTGGTCTGTTGGCGCGAAAATACACACAGCGAAATTACGCACACTGTATAAATTATGTTCGTGTACTGTTGCCATAAATTATAGCACTCATTTTAGGTCTGAATCAAATCGGATAAGTTTATTTGTTTGAAATCATAAAACTGTGTGAGCGTATAAGTGCATAATACTTGCATAGGCTTGAGATAACAAAAGCTCCGTTCACACCTAATCGTTTAGATAGCATGCAGCGGAAGTTGTCCGCCTGGGTAACTTCTGGTGCTTGTGGGGAACGTGGAAGCATGTAAAAGTACCAATCATTAATAGCAATAAGAATACAGTTACATTTTATTGCCAGATTATATTTTTAACTTGTGATAGTTGTGTATACAGGCATGCAACGATACAGGTGCATGCGTACACAGACACACACGTGGCAACGGTACGCAAGTACGTGCACGGGTGCTTAGAGACGCACAAGCGGCGCGAAACGCAAGTACGGTTGAGAGTGCGTAAATTTGCCGCAGTATTAGCAATGGGTTAATACAGTAAAAAAAAATTATGTGTATATATATATATATATATATATATATGGAAGAGAAGGGGTACCTTTGGTGCGCTACAACTTTGAGTATTAATTGAACAGAACAAATTTCCACCACTATGGGGGATTTATTGCAATATTAGCTGTTGGTCAAACACAACCCTCTAGTTAGTCTTCAAATCACCATAAGTTTATGTTTTGGATATTATTCATATCCAAAGGGACAACATAATTCTTATACCTGAATGTTATTCTTGGTATATCAACAGAGGTAAAAATATAAACAATTTACAATACAAATAAATATATAAATCGCATAAAACAACGTTTCGTAAACCTGCCCCACTACAGAAGGATAGATGTTGTTATCCGCCACCTACACCTTTACAGGTGTGAGCTCTTAGGTGGACTTCTTATGTGGTAGGTGCAGGTTTTTCAAAGCGATGACCCTACGCGTTTCGTCCACCTACGGGACTTCATCAGGGGTAAACACTTTAAAAAAATAAAACATATGGTGATAAATACAATTGCATATTTACAGTGTATAACAGATATATCCATAATTATGTACTTGTAATCAATTTTGATTAATATTTATACAGCATATATATATGTGTATATTGACAAAAATAACTATCCGATTTGAATAGGATTACTGAAATATTTTACAACAAAGTGTAAAACCTCTGGGAAAGTACTATCTGTTTCTGTGAAGTGATTTTTCTATACAGAAAATATAGTTTCTTTTGTGTGTGAACAGTTGAAAGAGAATTGCATAAGTGTGTGAACCAGAAAGGTACCGCAGTAAAACGCTGAACAAAGAGGTTCCGGCGGCGTGTAAGGATCGCAACCACACGTTGAAAGGTGCAGGAAATGTGTCCTATTTCCAGGTGTGAGGCTGTCCTATGAAGACCTCAGGTGCAGGAGGCATGTCCTAGTTAAACTGCCTCTGTAATTGAAGACACATAGATAACCAGTACCTGTGTGTCTTGCATTTGGACCTCACGTTTGTGTATTGTACGCATAGAGTATAATACACAAGCGTGATTTGTGTAAAAGAAGGAAATTTCCCTGATTCTCTCGGTTGAAAAGTCCTGGTTGAAGCCCACTGAATGGGGTGGTGACGTTTCCCATCCGGAATTCTAGTGGTAATTAACCAAAGTAGGTAGGGATCCCCGCTATATGCGTTGCCTGTTGTAGAACGGTCAGTTGCATATTGATGGGAAGAAGTTCTGTGGGAGTACTTAGAAAGAATCCTCCACCGGTAACCTAAAGAAGTGATTTAGCAGTTTGGTAAAGCCATCAAAAATGGGTGCTAAATCTACTTGTAGGATGACCGAGTCAACTGTGGTTCCAGTTGAAGGCGGACCGAAAGGATCCACAGGGTACATAATGTGTAACAAGTATGGTAAGTACGCAATGGCTTATGTTAATGAATGGGTATGCATGACTGGGAGTGGTAAAGTATCATTTCCAAAAATTGGTAGTTTCGATCCCGAGGTATTACATATAGTACAAAATACGCCTGTTAAAATCACGCAAATTGAGGATGAAACATTATGTTTGTCTGAACTTGTGACAAAGAGAAGAGGAAATTCAAAGAGAAATGAGTACGGAACAGACAACTGGTACTTAAGAAAGAGTGAAAGCAAGTGCACCACCGCCACCATATGTAGGAGGGGAAAGAGTTGCAACCAGTATAACTACAAAAAATGAAAATAACTGTAACCTATACCCTGTAATAAATAATTTGGAAAGTTTTATTCAGGAAGAGATGATGACCCTACCCTGGTCTCGGCCATTTCTCATGCACTCAGCATCCAAGAAGGGCAATATTCCCAAAGTAAAGGAGAGGCTGCAGCAGATGCAGGAGAAGTGGCTGGGACCAGCGAAACAGGCAAGTATGGTGCCATCCATAGTACCGAGACGTTAAGGCCCAGAATTAATATCGAAAATAGTGAAGCAGCAGGAATATACCCTGTTCGCACAATAGCAGTTCCCAGTGGGAAAGCGGACAGGCATGTGGTAATTCCTGTTACAAATGTAGACATGTTTTGCCCCTGGACTAGGTCTGAATTGCGGTCCATTATCACAGATTTTCCAGACCCCAGAAAAGATTTGACGGGTTGCAAAAAATGTATCAAGGACTTGGGTAATGCTCATGAGCCTACTAATAAAGATTGGCGGATAGTGCTGAGAGCTTGTCTTCCTACCAGTATCGACATCCAAAAATGTATTGAAGATTGTCGACTGGAAGAGGACAAATCTTCATCTGACGCAGACAACCAAAGTAATGTAAGGCAAATAACAATCCAACTGGCCACATACTTCCCAGTTGCAGTGGACTGGAAGAAATTCTTTACTAAAGATAATGAGACCGCAATGGATTATTTTACAAGGGCATTACAAGAAATGGCTAAATATACTGGGGTAGTGGACATAAAAGATGATATACATCACTGGGAAGTAGCCGTCTCAGTACTAATGGATGGACCTAAAGAATATTTGAAAACAAGGGTACAAACCTCACTGCCCAATTGGAGGGGTATAACTGTAGATGCCCTTAGGGAATCTGCCTTACAACATAAAAACATAAGTAAGCACAAGGAAGAAAGGGCAGAAAGGCTAATGACAGTAAGTATCCAGGCTCTGGAAAACACACACACACGACCACTACAAAATAACACATATGGGGAATATGGGGTAAAGAGAGGCAAATGTCATAGGTGTAACAAAGAGGGACATTTCATCCGACAGTGCCCGAACAAACCAGTTAGACATAACTACCAAGCACATAGAAAACACTACGAGCCACCTAGATGAGATTATGAAAACCATAAAAGGGACTTTGAACTACATAGAAGGGTAACACATACTCACCCAGGAGAGACTGGCAGGACTCCTAACCATCACAGTTAGTACCCCCACATAGAATAGCTGCCAATATTCTGCGAGAAAACATAGACTCTACAATAGGGACTAGGTCACACCTGTGTCATACAGCCGGTTAGATTGACCGGAGACCTTAAAGAAAAACCGGAGGTCATAGTTAATGTGGCTGGTAAAAGACAAACTTTCATTGTGGATACAGGGGTTGCCAAATCTGTTATACCATCTTCGCTAGGTTTAAAAACTATGGGTAAAACAATTTCGGCAATGGGAGTAAAGGGAAAAATGCAGATTGGGCCTCTGCATACCAAACATTCTTTCCTTTTGGCTGCAGCGGCCCCGACTAACTTACTCGGCAGAGATCTCTAGTGTAAAATGGGATGTATAATATATTGTACACCTGATGGTGTGTTTTTAGATATCCCTGGAAATCATGCTCAGGAAGTGCAAGATACTCCTCAAAGACTAATTTTGCATTCTACCGTTCTAGATTCATGTCCATCGCAGGTAGAGGAAATGAGCTCACAAATACCTGGTTTCCTATGGACTAAGGATGGACAATACATTGGATTGATGGCAGATGTAGCTCCAGTAGTTGTTCAATTAAAAGACGGTAGAGTAGCTCCAAAAATCCCACAATACCCTCTGAAACCAGAGGTGGATTTAGGGGTGTATCCTGTCATTGAACGTCTACTGCAGCAAGGAAATCTGGTCAGGACATCCAGTAAAGCCAACAGTCCCATCTTCCCTGTGAAAAAGAGTGGTGGGAGGGGCTACAGGTTAGTGCAGGATTTAAGAGGGGTAAACAAAATAGTTGAGAGCCAATTCCCCGTTGTACCTAATCCAGCTGTCATCCTAATGCAGATCCCTTCCACCTCTACCTATTTCACTTTTATTGACCTCTGCCCCGATTTCTTTTCTGTTCCTCTTCACCCTGACAGTCAGTACCTCTTTGCTTTCTCCTACAGGGGAGTACAGTACACCTGGGCCCGTCTCCCCCAAGGATTCATTGATAGCCCAAGTATTTTCTCCTTAGCCTTACATGACTGCTTACAAGCCTTTCAACCAGAGAATGGATAGGTCCTGATACAATATGTTGATGACTTGTTGTTATGTTCTGATTCATTTGAGTCCTCACTGGCAGACACTAAACAGCTTCTGTTTCATCTCTCCCAGACAGGACACAAGGTTTCAAAGGATAAATTGCAGTTGTGCCGGACAAGGGTTAAATACTTGGGACACTGCATGACACAAGAACTGAGACATCTGACCACAGACAGAATACGAGCCATACATGACATGACACTGCCACAAACCCAGCAACAAATCCGTACAATTTTAGGAATGTGTGGATATTGCCGGAATTGGATTCCAGGTTTCTCTATCTTAGCATTACCACTGCAGGAAATGGTCTCATCAAACAAACCCGAATGAGTTTCTCACACTGAAGAATCCGAGCTGGTGTTTAAGAAACTAAGAGAGTGCTTGACACTCTCTTGGGAATGCCTGATTATGAGAAACCATTTGAACTATACTACCATAGAGAGTGCTGGGTGTGCGGCAGGTGTTTTGACACAAAGACATGGTAATGCCAGCAGACCAGTAGACAGTGCACAATTGGACACTGTAGCACGGTCTCTCCCTACTTGCCTAAGAAGTGTAGCTGCAATAGCTTTGCTGGTAAGTAAAAGTGAAGACGTAGTGCTAGGACATGACTTGATAATTCATACACCTCATGCAGTATCAGCCTTGCTAAATTCAGCACAAACCAGGCATGTCTCATCTGCAAGGTTTACGAAATGGGAGTTATCACTGATGGCACCAGTAAACATCACCATAAAGAGGTGCAACACACTAAATCCAGCAACTTATTTGCCTAGTGTGCCTTGTAATGCACAAAGGGTGGAGGATGAGAACACTGGTGAGGGAGGATTTAGTACAGATACTGATACGCATAACTGTATGGAATACTTAAATCAGACCTTCACTGCGAGACCTGACATAAGTGACAACCCGTTAGTGGACGCAGACTTGACGTACTATACAGACGGTAGTTGTCACAGACAGACAGACTCAGGAGACCTGTGCACCGGATACGCAGTTGTAGATGACGAAGGTATCATAGAAGCTAAACCCCTTGGGCCACTCCACTCAGCACAAGTCGCTGAACTGGTAGCACTGACCAGGGCATGTGAGTTGGCAGAGGATAAGTCAGTTAATATATACACGGATTCTAGATATGCTTTCAGAGTTGTGCATGATTTCGGGGCCCTATGGCGCCTCAAAAATTTCATGACGGCAGCTGGCACACCAGTAGCGCATGCGTCACACATTAAAAGACTGCTGACGGCCATACAGAAACCGGACAGAGTGGCACACACTTACAACCAAGACAGAGTCTCACAGCTGAGCAGATGAAGCTGCTAAACAGGCAGCAAGCGCCAGCATACAAACATATACACCACTGATGACATTTGATAACATAGACACACAGAAATTAATTGAAATGCAAGATTTGTGTTCCCTACAGGAGAAGCGGTCTGGAAGGTGAAGGGATATAGCCAAGAGCCATCAGGACTATAGAAAGATGGACAAGGTAAGCCAGTAGCCCCCAGAGCTTATCTCCCAAGCTTGGCTGAGGCGGCACATGGTCTGACTCATCTGGGTAAGGAAGGTATGGGCAAATTGGTAAGAGCTTACTGAATTACGCCAGGGTTCTCTGAAAGGCAGCACTTTTGAACTGTACCTGAGCATATCAGAGAGTTATTAGAGGACTGTTATTTCAAGATGGAGTGTCTTCAATCAAGAATTGTTTTGTTCCTGTTTTCCCTTTTTACTTTTACTTTGATCAGGACATTTTGTTTTTGTGAGAGCCCCGGAGAAGTCAAGTATGGGTCTGGAGGTGGTTCTGATGGGGAGGATGAGAACTTAGTAGAATCCCAGGATCGGTCTATCACTTTGATCAAAGCCGGAATAAGTAAGAGGTCTAGTATTCATGGAGTTCGGAGACAGTGTGATGGGCTATTGTCTGAGGAATAATATATCTGTAAGTACTGCGAACCCATAATTGAGGATGAGTGCATCCAAAGATGTCAGTCAAGTAGTACTGTCGACTTTGACAGACACCCTTTGAGTGATTACCACTCATTAGTGGGTAAGGTTCTAAACCAAACGGAGTGTTGGGTGTGCTCACAAATACCTCAAGGACAGAGTAATTCAGGATTAGTGCCATACCCATTAAAGTTAGCAGAGGTACTTGAATCACATGGGGGGAGACCGGTGGACAAGAAATATAATATATCTAGACCCCCTAGTCTTTAGCTCCACCAGTACCATGTAGATAGATCCCTGGTATGTTTAAAGCTCACCAATTTCAGAAAACCAGGAAATTGGGAGGTAATCTGGAACAATCAGACAATGACCTATTCACACAGAGCTGATGAGCCTATCGATTCAGAACTTGTACTCAGAATTATTGCAAGTGGGAGATACTTCCGGTATAGGTACACGCGTAGATAAGACAATGTATCACTAGGGTTCTGTGCAAATATTATACAACCGGTCAAATGGGGGAGAATAATGTGTTCAATGATAATGATGCATTCTGTTCCTTATGTTCTCCCAGATGATGTTTAATTCATATGTGGAAGGAAATCATACAAGTGTCTCTCTCTGAACTCTGAAGGTTTATGCTATCTCGGAAGGGTACTACCAGAAATCATGACCATTACACATGATAAAATGATAGACATACATTACAACTCTCCCCCTCCTTATAACCATACTCATTATGAACACATTTATAACTCACAGATAGGGGAGGACCCTTAGCCTCAAATTTGATCCAGGAATCCACCGGGATTCAATTCCTCGCCTTAAATATCACCCGTACAGCCAGAGGAGTTATAAATTATAGGTACATCCAAGCATTGGCGAATTTGATTGATAATATCACTGAGATGTATAATGACACCTTCAGGTTTACTGGTAGGGAATTGCAAGCCTACAAGAAAGAGCTTGTGCAACACAGGATGGTTTTGAACTATGTCACGGCTGTAACGAGTGGATACTGTGTAACCTTAGCAACTCAGTAAGGAGTAAAATGCTGCACTTACCTCACCAATAGTACGGATGATCTGAAGGAGGTGATTGAGCAGAAAATGGACGAAATACTGCAGCTGAAATGGGAATTTAGGAGGAAGCACAACCTCACTTTAGCTGCCATGGGCAAGGAATTAACTGGATGGTTCACCTGGTTGAACCCACTCAAGTGGTTCTCTGGGTTAGGAGAGTGGGCACAAGAAATGGTGGTGAATGTAGGGAAACTTCTACTCTGTATCCCGGGTATCATCATACTTATCGGCCTGATATTCAAATGTGTTCCAATTATGACCCAGCAAAAGTGGGCAACCAGAAATACAAATTTAATGAGTCTGAGGAGGGGCAGTGTTGAAAATATGGCAAATTTGGTGTTTGATATGACAATCGAAACGATGATCAGATAGTGATAGGAATATATATATATATATATATATATAGTCCAGGTCAGACATAGGATATCTAGCTATACATTTTTCCCAGCTTCCTTTATAGGTTAGATGAGACTCCACATGCTACCAGTGGTTATTGCATACCGGCCGAGCACATATAAAGGTTGACTTACCCCTGTCGTCCGCGACACAAATTGAATAGTCGATGTCTTAGGTATATCGACTATACCTAAGTTATCAATTAGTGTTTGTATGTATTTAATTTTTTATTTTTTTTTGAGGTGTGATAGTTTATGGAGACTATCAAAGGCTGGACTGTCGAAGTCAAATATATTAAATAAACTACAAAATATGCCTTATATTTCAGACTTTAACAAAATCCCAGTTTGCATTTCAAATTGGCCTAAAACACAATATCAGATTGTTCTGTCCAAAAAGTTTTAATAGACCTTGGAATGATTGGGAGTGTAAATACCATATGTTTGCTTCAGTTGTTTAACACACCCTGTGCATGCCATTATCTGTACATTTTACTATAAATTGTATTCAAGATATATATATAAGATATATATATAGTACAGATCAGACATTTATATTAGAATTAATAGTGACATGTCCAATGTATTCCATATATCCTGGCTTTCGTGGCTCACACAATACCTCCTACTGCCTGCCTCCTACTCAATAATTTACACATAGTAGTCACACATACAACCAACAGTTTACACCAAAGTAAAAATGTATTACAGAGAAGAAAACCATCTATACATATAGTCCAGGGACGGGACCACATATTAACATCGTGTTTGGGGTCATAATGTACAGAATTGTGTTAGCAGTAAGATTGTCGCACATTGCGGCAAGCAGATATTAGCAATGCCGGATTTATGTTTAATATAGCATATAACAATGGTTGACTTGAACTAGCTTTTTGGCGGGAACCCAGAGGTGAACATCTGCAACAGCATCCTGAGCCTAGGCATCGCCCACTGTTTGAACCAACCAATGACCCACAGTGAACTGGAAACATCCTGCCCCTGGACCAATGAAAGAAGACACAGCCTGCTATTATACACACCCATAATTTAACTGTATAAATTAGGCTCCCCTGGTCCAGAGAGTAGCAGCTGTATTCTACCGGTCATCTGGTGATGACTGTACACTGGATCCAGGGAGCGCATGCGAACGTATGTATACTGATTTGTAACTCTGACCTTTTTTTTCTGAATTGTTTTATACCACTGTATAACTTGTGATAATAATGTTATATCCTTTTAATACAATATTAACCTTTGTGCGTTGGACCACAGAAACTGGTGTGTGTGTGTGTTCACTTGTTTTCACCTAAGATTATTATACTGTGATATATATATTGCACTGTAATTCACATTGTTTTGATACAAAGATAGCGACTATTACGCATATTGGTGGTGTTACAATAAGGGTAGGTATTGCGTATGCGTCACACGTTGCGTACACTGTGCATCCACATTTGCGTATTTGGCGTCAACAGCCGTAGAGAGATTTAAATCGGATTTCACACCCCCAATCTCCTTTCTGGGCTTGTTTCATTGCCAGCATGTTAAATGAGAGCATACAGACTTGCAGATAACACAGCAGCCAAACATTCTGCAAACGTCTTGCATTAGCACCAGACATGGTGACCTGAAGTACCAGAACAGCAATTACCTGAAGCTGTGGGCTGGATTTCTTATCCAGCAGTTCTGGGAACCTACAGAAATGGAACAGCAGCTAACAGCAAACCAAACTGCTGAAGCTGAGATCCGCAGCACTGCGAGAAGGCATAGGTTAAGGTAGGGCCAGTTCTCCTCCCTAAATTTCACTCTGTTTCTGAAATCTTCACTAAAAGAGCATAAACATTTGATTCTTTTGTCTATGTTCAATTAGGGGGATGTACAGTAGTTATGAGACCGGCGGCCGCGATGCTGCCGGTCTCAATACCAACAAGGAAATCCCGACATGGGACTTAAGATAAACGTCAGCATACCAATGCATATACTTATTCACGACACCCGAACGCCGAAGGGCGTCAGCCCGAATGAGGTTAGTCCGGGCACCCTTAGAGTTAGCCGCGCAGAAAGGGGGGGAAGGCGGGGTTAGGTGTAGCAGGGTTAGGCTTTGGGTGGGAGGCTAGGGTTAGGCACCCCTAGGGGGGGAGGGGTAGGCTACAAGATGGGAGGGTTAGTATATTTACCCAACCCCTGTCGGGATACCAACCATCAGGATACCGCTGTCGGTATTCTGACAGGAGGCACCCCGACAGCTGGCATTACATACCGATTCCATAATAGGTTCTATCTCCAATACACATTGCAATACACCAGTGGTTCTCAAACTCGGTCCTCAGGACCCCACACAGGTCAGGTTTTCCAAGTCACCCAGCAGAAGCACAGGTGTATTCATTACTCCTTGATACATTTTAAAAGATCCATAGGTGAAGCTTTTGATTCTGTTTAGAGACCTGGAAAACATGCACTGTGTGGGGTCCTAAGGACCGAGTTTGAGAAACTGTGCAATACACTGACTACAGATCTGCAGGTTCTCTTTCTAATCTGCTCCTTCCCTCCTGTATTCTGTCTTCCACCACCCTAAAACACCCATCATCCCAACACATTCCCATTTTTCATACCCCTACTACTAAATTTCTACTTCGACCACTGCTGGTAGGTTAATTGGCTACCAACAAAAAATAACCTTAGTGTGATAGAGAATATAGATTGTAAACTCTACTGGGGCAGGGACTAATGTCAATGGGCAAATTTTCTCTGTAAAGTGCTATATAAATAAATTGTAATAATAAACTCAGTGTTCTGTGAAAACATAGTTTCCCCTTTACACTTAATAATTACCACCAAGCTTCTTCTCATTTTAAATCAGTCTGTCACATGAGAAACGTTAGCCCATTCTACTTCATTTTGATACACTGGAAGATTTCCTAGCACTGGATTTCCTAAAGTGTCCCCCTGACTACCAACACCATTATTTACTTTTGTTATGTTCTAACTATGGAAAGTTGTGTTTGCTTTATACAGACATGACGGGACCATAACATTCACAAAGTTCCACTATGACTCACATGTCCATAGATCACACACCTGCTTCTTGGCAAATAAAAGAGGACAGCTTATGTATAGACAGCTTGGATAGCTGTGGTTCCTAAACTTGCTGCTCTTCCTTGAAATCCATTTTGCCCAGTCCCATTCTGACTGTGAAATCAAGCTTATCTAAGGCAATAGAAGCGTGTAGTTCTTTGGCTGCTCTGTAGATGCGTTTGAAACTTCAAGGATGATTTTATGCTGTGGCTTTGGAGCACTTTTGGCAGGTCACCCATTCTTAAAAAGATCCATTACGGTTTTAAATGTTCTCAATTTCTAAACTACAGTTTTAACTGTGTTTCAATGTAGCCTAAAAATGCTTTTTGATCCTTTCCAGACTGATAGTTATCAAAAACTTTTTTACAATCTCTTAGGGGATTGTCTTTAATTGTGGTATAATGTGCTTTGAATGTTTGTGCTGGCAACTTTACTGTGGCGGTTAGGGTCAAAACATTGAGATTTAATTAAACATGGCTAGCTGTAATCAAGCCTGGCTATATCAGTTAGCTGACTTTAATTATCCCTTTAATTGAGGTGATTAAACTTGGGGAAAGGTACTTTTTTGTCTAATGGTGCATACACACGTTACGATAAAAATGCACGATATGAACAATAACGATATCGATCATATCATTATTGTTCATGCGCGGGCACATATGGACAATAAAGATATTGACCTTGCATGCAGGGCAACCTGGTCGATATCGACCAGGTTACTATAGGGACCCGCAATCGTTGATCACAGGTCGCTGGCCATCGTTGGCCATATATCGGCCAATATTGATCATCCAGCAGTCCGGGAAGGTACAGGATGATCAGTTAGCGTTATCGTTATCGCTGACTGATCATACCGTGTGTACACACCATAAAGATTTAAAAACACCATAAAGATTTAAAAACATCCAGTGTTAAGCAGGCCATACATCAGGACGATATCGTTCCAACCAACCAACTAGTTGGCTGGTTGGAATGATAGTTGGGTAGTGTGTTTGAGCAAACGATAATCATTCCTTTGCTCCCACATGCCTAATAATAGTCGCTCCAACTATTTGGGAAAATCAAACTTGTTTGATTTTTCCCAACTAATTGTTCTAGTGTAGGGGGAAAGTTTCCAACTTTCCCTGAAAAATAAGTAAGCGGACAATGGCCTGCAGTGTCCTACTACTTTTGTCACCATCCTCATGCCAATCACTGACCCTGTCAGCCAGTGGCAGTGATCGCCCCCCGTAACACACTACTGGCAGCCTCCTGCAGCTATGGATTGAGTGACAGGACAGCTCACCTACTGCACCTACTGCATGCAGATCGGAGCCCACCACCCAGGGACTTGCTGCATCACGCTGAAAAGAGGGTTTTCTTTTTTTGTCTAAGGGGGTGTAGCCATACCGCCCGTGATTAGGCCAAGCCCCTTCTCCTTGTCCCGAGCCTGCTTTCCACGGCCCTGGTATCAGGAACAAGTAAGTTGCTGGGGTATGTGTGGGAGAAGGGGCTGAGAGAGATTTAGATGACCCAAGATTGCATAAGTATTCACCTCCCTTTGCATTTTTCATGTTTTGTTGCCTCACAACCTGGAATTAAAATAGATTTTTTTGAAGGTGTGCATCATTTCATTCACAGAACATGACTACAACTGTGAAGTTGTTTGATTCACAATATAAAAATAACACAACATTTAGGACACCATAACAGAAAACTTCAGCGTGCATAACTATTAAACCCCTAAAGTCAGTACTTTGTCGAGCCACCTTTTGCGGCAATTACAGCTGCAAGTCCCTTTGGATAAGTCTCTTATGAGCTTGCCACATCTTGCCCCTGGGATTTTTGCCCATTCCTCAAGGCAAATCTGCTCCAGCAATCTTCAAGTCTGACCACAGATTTTCAATTGGATTGAGATCTGGGCGTTGACTAGACCATTCCAACACATTTAAATGTTTCCCCTTAAACCACTCAAGTGTTGCTTTAGCAGTATGCTTCGGGTCATTGTCCTGCTGGAAGGTGAACCAGTCTCAAATCACTGGTAGACTGAAACAGGTTTTGCTCAAGAATATCCCAGTCCCACCATCCATCTTTCCCTCGACTCGAATCAGTTTCCCAGTCCCTGCTGCTGAAAAACATCCCCACAGCATGATGCTGCCACCACGTTTCACTGTGGGGATGGTGTTCTTGGGGTGATGGGATGTGTTGGGTTTGCGCCAGACATAGCGTTTTACTTGGTGGCCGAAAAGTTAAATTTTAGTCTCATCTGACCAGAGCCCCTTTCTCCATACATTTGGGGAGTGCCCGCATGCCTTTTGGCAAACTCAAATTGTGTCTTCTTATTTTTATCACTAAGTAATGGCTTTTTTCTGGCCACTCTTCCATAAAGCCCAACTCTATGGAGTATACGGCTTATTGTGGTCACATGCACAGATACACCAGTCTCTACTGTGGAACTCTGCAGCTCCTTCAGAGTTACCTTTGGTCTCTGTGCTGTCTCTCTGATGAATGCCCTCCTTGCCCAGTCTGTGAGTCTTGGTGGGCGGCCCTCTCTTGGCAGCTTTGTTGTGGTACCATGTTCTTTCCATTTGATGATGATGGATTTGATGGTGCTTCGGGGGATCATCAAAGATTTGGATACTTTTTTATAACCCAACCCAGAATTGTACTTCTCAACAACTTTGTCCCTGACTTGTTTGGAGAGCTCCTTGGTCTTCATGGTGTGATGCATCTTGCTTAGTGGTGTTGCAGTCTCTGGGGCCTTTCAGAGGTGTGTTTATACTGACAGATCTTTGGACACTTAGATTTCACACAGGTGGACTTCATTTCACTAATTATGTGACTTCTGAAGGTAATTGGTTGCACCAGAACTTTTGAGGGGCTTCATAGCAAAGGGGGTGATTACATATGCACATGCCAATTTTCAGAATTTTATTTATAAAGATTCTTTTTTATATATAATTTTCTCATTGCACTTCATCAAATTAGACTATTTTGTGCAGATCCATCACATAAAATTCAGATTAAAAAATAAATAAATTACAAGTTGTAATGTAACAAAAAAGGTAAAAAGCTAAGGGGGTGAATACTTTTGCAAGGCACTGTATGTCATTTTTGTATTATCAAATTTGCTTTATGAACTCTATGCATGTGATATTTTGTTTTTTGAATCTACCTCAGGAGGTACTTCGCACTTTACCATTTGTTGGAATCATTAAAAACGGTATAATGGATAGCATCTATATGATGCTTTATTTTGATGCTGCTTCGATATATAAATCTTTTTTTTTTTTTTACCTATGATTTATCGAAGTCTAGGTTATAGTGGACTTGTTTTATTAGCCTTGCATTTCTGTAATTTTGTTCTTTGCCTTTTCTCTGTGGAATGCTGATTACATATTGTCCCTGTGAAGATCATACTACTTAGGTATCAATGTCTTAGATCCTTTATAAATACCCTCTTGTAACTATGTCATCCATACAAAATCATGTGATGTAGGAGGTTTTTCCCAAATTAATCTACCTCTAGGAGAAATACTCAGTTTTTCAGATTCTGATGCTGATTCTGTCTTGATTAAACATACATTAAAGGAAACAGCGGGGGCAGATTCAATGGAGGAGGATATTTATCAAGCTTTACTAAAACTAAAGAAGAGAGTCGGACTTTTTCTTACATGGGTTTACACTCTCGGATGATCCCCAGAGGATTCCGTATCAGAACTGTTCCCACCATTGGGAGGAACAACACAGAGTTCTGCCGCCGTTGGGTGGCCATACTCAATAAGTGTTTGTTCGATCTCATACTGCTAGTGGTGGAGGAATCATCCAGAGAGTTGGCTTTAATTAAACAAAAAATCCAGGATTTGGAACTCTCCTCCAAACACCAGCTGCAGAAGGACACCAGCACTAATTGGTTGGAGAAACTGAGTCAAAAACTGATCCCAAAAGGGATCTGATAAAATGTCTAAAAAATAAGTTGGCGACAGTTACTAAGGATTACTAGGACCAAATGGTATATGCATGGGCAATGGGTAAACAACCCTTGAATAAACCTCGCAATTTAGTGAGACGTAAATGATTTACCAACATAACTACAGAATTTGATACCTCACCCGCTGACAACACATTGCAAAGTGATAGCGATGCCTCTGGTACACCATCTTCAACAAAGCCCCCTTAGTGGCTACAACCCCTGCACAAGGTTGTAGGATTAGAGCTGCCACATGGAGGGGAGGCCAGGGGAAGAGGCAAAAGAGTTTACAAAAAACAGATTTGATAGTAAACCTCTCCTCATATGTACTCAAGGAGGCGGAGATATCCTCCTGAACAAAGGTCTATCATATGTCCCTGTACCTAGATTCAATGAATTCAATTGGAAGATTGACCTATGGAGACATCAGTGAAATCTAAAGCTTAAAGATTTTTTTGATAACCACCTTATTATGGAAGTTGCCTCAGAATCACCATATCCATTTAGACCGGTCTCTACGTTTGACCCTCCAAGCTCTAATTCCTCAATAAAATGCTAAACCAGAATGCTAGATTCATCAGTCCTGGATGGAGTAAAGAGCTTGAAACAACCACAACCTAATCTATCCAGTGAAGAATATAAAGCTCTTAAAAACCTCAGCTCATGTGAATCCCTAGTTATACGTTCTGCAGATAAAGGGGGGGGGGGCAATTTTCCTACAAGACATGGATATATACAAAAAATAAATTTATAGACAGCTGGGGGATCTTAAAGTTTATAAAATATTGCAAGGGGATCTATTTATTTTAAAAATGAAATTGATAAGATCTTATGTGAAGCAGTTTGACACCCGGTCACAAAGAGCCTTAATGGTGGATTGTCCTAAAGTCTTTTCACGCTACCTAAAATCCACAATGATTTGGCTAATCTGCCAGGCCAGCCAATTATTGCAGCACGTGAATCTCTTTTTCAACCATCTCAGAATATCTGGACTTTTTCCTGCAGCCTGTTGTTCAAGCCACTAAAACATTCCTTAAAGACACAACAGATTTACTCCTTAAATTACAAAAAATTCAAGATCTTCCGGAAGATACTCTGCTTTGCTGTATAGATGTGGTGCGCCTCATCCCCCATGATCAGGGTCTATAGGCCCTGTATCTGGCAGAACATTATTGGAAAGAAATTCTCTTTACAAAGGCCCAGATATCTCTTTTTTGTGTTACTCCTTGAAAAGACTCTTAAAAGGAACTATTTTTACTTTAATAGCTCTTGTTATTTGCAGCTCCAAGGATGTGCTATGGGCTCAAATGTAAGCTATGGCGAAGGCCGGGGCTACATGTATGCGGTTGAACAAAGGTTATTCCTTGAGAATATATTTTTTTTCAATAGATACATAGATGACATTCTGGCTATAAGGCGTGGATGAATTTGATAGCCAAATTAAGTTAATTAATACTATGGATGAGACCATCAATTCACTTGTTTGTAGAATTATATCAGTAAGTTTTTTGGATGTGCTCATCTATAGATGGGGGACAGGGTTGGGAACCAGCTTGTACTCCAAACCTACTGACATGAATACGATGTTACATGCTAAGAGTTCCCGCCCAGTGGCTATGAAAAAGGGTCTTCTTTTTCTCAATTCCTCCGGGTGAGTAGAATTACTAGTGATGAGAAAGAGGTGGAGGCCCAGATTGATATAATGTCAAAGAAATTTCTGGAATGAGGTTATTTGTACTCTGTCTTGTTAGAGGCTAAAGCTAGGGTATTAGCCATCCCATGTAATATTAGCCTAGAGAAGAAATCTGTGGGTTCTAAGCAGATCCTTCCTTTTGTCTCCCATTTTTCTGTAGCCAAAATTCAAAATTCAAAAAAATTGTGGCCATTAGTTAGATCAGATGCCAGTATTCCCTCCTTAAATGTCAAAAATGTGTTAAATTGTTTTAAGAAAGGAAAGAACCTAAAAGATTGGCTACTGAAAAATGACGTAACTAGTGGAGCCACCACAAAATCTGGCCACTTCTTGGCAAGGGCACCTGGTTGCTAGAAATGCACCGGTTGTGCGACATATTGTCACATGGAAACAGGTACATGTATAACACATCCTTTTTCAGGAAAAATTATTTCTATTAAACATGTGCTAACGTGCACAAGCAAATATGTTATATATATTATTAAGTGCCTATGAGGCCTGGCATATGTGGGCAAAACAATTTGCTCAGAGAGCAGCCCAACACAGGTAGTCCATAAGGTTGGCCCTGGAGGGAAAAGAGAGCAAACAACCAGTGGCCAGACACTGTGTCAGCAAGGCACTCTCTAGCTACCCTTGGGTACAAATTAGTGGATCACGTCCCATTTTCGTCAAGAGGTGGAGATCGAGAAAGGAGATCCACAATTTTAACTCAGTATCTCCGAATGGTCTCAATGAGAGTCTGAGCCTGTCATGTTTCCAGTAAGGTAGCTCTCAAGACCACGGGTCTAATAACATATAATAGGTATTGAAAATTTCCGTATATTATTGCTTTGTTCCTAATGATTATGCGGTTCATTAGATCCAATATCTGTGTTTCCTCATAGGATTTTGTGACAGCAATTTTTGGGGCAATCAAATTAGCAGGGTTTTCTAATAAGCATGGTATTAATTAGTATGGAGTTTCTTTCCAATTATGCTGCTATTATTGAAAGGATGGTTGTCTATGGCCACCTTTGTACTTAGTCTATTGAATAATTTATTTACATTTGGCAGTATGTTGCTTTGGGATTGCACTACCATTCTAATTGGTTAAGGTGCTCGAGACCTTATAAAGTAGAACAGTAATCAGCACTATATTCAGTTATGTTTTTGCTAAAATAAGTGTGTTAGGATGGCTGCCTGGCCACCTCCGCACTGATACGTTATCTAACTGCCTATGTGCTGCTAATATGTCATGTACTGGCAAGTGTCTATAAAGCTTGCTTGTTTTATTGTCATGGTGATGGTGTACACATTTACATAGATTGGTTCTCCTTAGCCGGGCCTCCATATGACGGGCGACCTGTCCCATCTGGATATGCACCCGGGTAGTTGTCTCTGCAGGAGGATTGCTGGTGTCAACGATGGATATATATAATTATTGGACCATCCCGACTTCTACTGCATTCGGGCCACCCTCCCCACACCCCCATCACAGCTTCGTACCTGCCGTTCCATCCTAACTCCCTCATTTGGTAGTGTGCCACTGTCAATTATATACACACATATTATTGTGTGTGTGTTCAATATATTTATTTATTCAAAACATGCAGAAGTAGGCAGACACTGTCTGCCTACTTCTGTGACATCACAAGTTGGAAAGAAGTTGGCTGATCTGATGAAAAAGTTATGGTATGTACAAACGGTCAGATAAGCTGTCAGATTTTAACGATAACGATCCTATCCAAACGATGGACGATACGCGGCCCCATATGGCCGTTGTCGACCATCGTCCATAGTCTGTGCAAGCAGGCATACCTGGTCGATGTTGACTAGGTTAGTCTGTTTACTATAGGGACCCGCGTCGTTATAGTCGTAGGTGCCAAACATGCATGTGTTGGATGTTGGATAACGATCATCCAACACATGCAGGACGATCAGATTACAATCGTTATCTGATCGTCCCACGGTATGACCGTGTGTATTCACCATTAGTTATATGTCGGGGACACCGTTTTAGTTGTACAGACAAGTTGGACGGTTGGGCAGTAAAGTTGGAGGAAAGTTGGTCTGATGTATGGCCAGCTTTACAAATATGCATACAATCAGAAGATCTCAAAATGAAAAGATGCTGGTTATCATTTAAATCAAGGGTGGGGAACCTTTTTTCCGCCGAGAGCCAATTTGATATATAAAACATTTGCAGGCCACGCCCCCCCGTGTGGGGTCACAATCGCCGGTGATTACAGAAATGCATGGAGCATCCTGAGGATGCTCCCAGGAGCTGTAAGGGCAGCAGTGTGATCTTCTGAGGCATCCTAAAGACGCTCCAGACGGCACTGCTGCATAGATTCTGGCTGCAGGCTGCCATTCTAGGCACCCTGCTATCAAGATGAGGCTAGCAGAAAAAAGGCTCCAAGGGCCAGACCAAATGATAGTGGCAGGTGGGGAGTTTGACTGGGGCGGTACACCTGTCAAACCATAATGCAGGTGTCCTAAGGCGAGCTCAGGGAGGACAGAAACCTCCCGTGGTTGCAGCTGGTGCAGTACCTGACCGACGCACACCATTTTGCAGTAAAGATATGGACAGAGATTAGAAATGTGTTCATTAATATGTTTCCACGGGAGGTTTCTGTCCTCCCTGAGCTCGCCTTAGGACACCTGCGTTACGGCTTGACAGGTGTACCGCCCCAGTCAAACTCCCCACCTGCCACCTGCCCTGATCTAATAAGCAACTAACAATTCACTTACAGGTATTTATGTTAAGCACTTTAGCAATTAATCTATATACAATATTTATTTGCTTTAATGCACTTTTTACGTACAGTAATGGTGCATACACACGGTCAGATCTGTCAGATGAACGATTGAACGATTTTTCCAACAATTTGAACGATTTCAGACAATATTCAAATTAATGAAATCGACCAAATGTGACTGCAAACACATCAGATATCAGATATCGTTATCTGACAAATGGGAACGCGCATCGTTCATCGTTTCAGGCTCACAAGTCAGATTTTCTTTCAGATATGAACGATTTTTAAAATAGTTATCGTTCAAATCTGAAAGAAAATCTGACCGTGTATGCACAAGTTACACTAAATGAGAGTGTAAGTAAACAAAATTCAGTATGCAATCCCTGTAATAAGATGAAGCAATACACAAATGCTAACACGTTTTTATATATCACAGCACAGTGTAATGGTTAGCATTACTGCCTCACAGCACTGAGGTTGTGGGTTCGTTTCACTCTACGGCCCTAATTGTATGGAGTTTGTTTATTCGCCCTGTGCTTGTGTGGGTTTCCTCCCACATTCCAAAAATATACTGGTAGCCTAATTGGCCATTGACAAAAATGAACCCTAATTAACACTTGGCGATCTGCACACAATCTCACGATTTCCCTTGAAACTCCTCCCTGGCAGCTCTGCACACAATTTGGTGTTTAAATTGTCCAATTTACAAATGATCTATCGTGCATACAGACTTTTTCCAGTGCATTGTGTCCCAGATTGGTGGATCTGCCCTACAGCATAGCAGATCTGACGATGCAACCAGCGGGGACGGGCATCGCATCGTGAGTGGGGACTCACGATTTGGGCATATTTTACGCGATCTGTCGTTCCGATGTGTCGGAATCATCCAGATCAGGTAAAATATCGCCAAGTGTGTAGGCACCTTAAGTGTACATGTGGTAGGAAATATAGATTGTAAGCTCCACTGGGCCAGGGACTGGCCAAATATTCTTTTTAGTGCACTACATAAATGACTAGTAAATTAATATCACCACACATTTAATCACTCACATCAGTCCCTGCCTCAGAGAAGCTTACAATCTATTTAAACTACCACACAACAGTTCACTTTTGACATAGTATCTGGTCATCAAGTTTATAAAGTCCAGATTATCGACAGTACATTTTATTGTTATTTTTAGGGTAATGGTGCATGCACACGGTCAGATTTTTCCTTCAGATCTGAACGATAACGATTTAAAAATCGTTCAGTCGTTCCTATCTGAAGGAAAATCTGACATATCTGACATGCCTGAACGATGGACGATGAACGATGCGCGTTCCCGTTTGTCAGATAACGATATCTGACATCTGATGTGTTTGCAGTCAGACTTGGACGATTCCATTCATTTTAATGCAGTCAAAAATCGTTCAAATCGTTCAAAACTTTGGTAAAATTGTTCAAATCGTTCATCTGACAAATCTGACCGTTATGCTAAAATCTGCAAAAAATGGAATGTCGACATTCTGGTGTCAACATATGAACATAACAACATTTTGTCCATCTCCACAATTGGGAATCTCGACTTTTTATGCCACGCCCTTTAGCAGAAGCCTTACCAGAATGTCTTTGGTTGGTGGTAAGAAATGGGAGCACGGTTTTGTGCCGTGTGTGCTGCTTTTGCTGTGTATGTTTTTTTCCCCAATCTTTTACATTGAAACCGTGGACGGCAGTTGTCTATTTCAGTGGATATTCCCGGCTGTAAGACGGCGACAGTGCCGTGTCTGTGCCATCTGAAAGGATCCATCTGCTTTCATCCTTCATTAAAAGTGATCCACAGCATAAAACGCCATAGGGCCTTGGACAGAATCACACCCCTGACACCTGATTACAGCCACTATTCTATCCAGTGCTTAATTGCTTATATATGTTTGGGAAACAGCATTTCCCATAGAATGCTGTTACTGTAAATGAGTTTTAGAATTCTGTTACATGTGGATAGAATACAGGATGTCAGATTCTGCTGTGTGAAAGATAATCAGCAAAGAGCTCTTAAACCATTCAAACACAACATTTGTAGAGCCACTTCCAAACATCTGGAGTGTACTTTTTGGCAGTGGGAAACACAACATTACACATAATAAATATAACAATAAATATCTAAATATTTCCTAACAATATAGAGCATTTTAGTGACCTTTATTCATTACAGAGCACTCCAGTGGCCTCTACGAGAATATATTGAAGAAAGCATACTAGTGATTTCTGGACAATACAAATAAGACATAAAACTGATATTTTTTATACATTTCTGAGTTACTGTATTCAATATATAAATCAATTAACGTTTGAATATTGAATAATATCTACTGTATGACCCATTGTTTTAGTTATATCAATGAAATTGGTTTGGTAAAGAACACCCTAATGGTCCAGGTTTTAAGGATATCCATGTTTGAGCACAGATGGTTAAATCAAAAGTCTGAGGGCCCCCATACATCAGCAATCTGAAAACCACAATTGAACAATTTGAAGATTTGTTACCAGATTTTAGGATTTCCCAATCTACAGTAGCAATCTGCGCCCATACATTATAGATCTTTTTCAGTGATTTGCAGATCGATTGCAGCAAACACAGATCTGTCAATCTTGAAAGACCCATCATTTTACTAGCAACGGCCTGCAAATCTGCTGATCATGTCCATACACTAGCAATCTACAGCCCCAATCCATCTGTAAAATCCAACATGTTGGACAATCTGATTTAACAATTCCAATTCCAATCACTTTTTGGTTGCAATCTGCGATCTGTGAAGCCCATACATTGTTTTTATACAATCATCTGCATATTGCAGAATTGCCACAATCGATTGCTGATGTATGGGGGCCTTTAGTTACCTGTGCCCAAGCATTGTTACCCTTAAAACATGCTCTGTTGGGGTGCCTTGAGGACCGAGTTTGGGAACCTCTGCCCTATATAATAAAGCTGATGAAAGAAACAATAAACCTGCATATGACAAGTGTTTCCACCTTTTCATCATATTTAACATCCCCTCCTTGTGCACTTCACAGTAGCTCCATAAAGTTAGACTGATGAAATCACGCATGCTCTGCAGATTCCCCCACCCAAATGTAGCACCCTTGTGTTACCGGCTATAAAGAGTAGGCCTCTGACTCCTTCCATCACCGAACACCAAAGCAAGGAGAGAGATGGTGGAGGTAAGGGGAGCCTAGCAGGTCTGGCCCAGAGCACTACTTGTAACAACGGTGTAATTAAAAAAAAAAAAAGAAAATTTGCGCGCCTGCTGCCTTGGATGTGGTAGCCGTTTCTCAGGCTCCGTCTCCGGAATCGAACCCTGATTCCCCGTTACCCGTGGTTAGTACCATGGTACTAACAATGAACCAGAATACTCTCCATCCCTAAGTCCTCCTACCAAAAATATTTTTGAAAAAGCCCAAAAACAAGATGTGAACACAATCAAAATGCCAAAAAGCATACTTTTGCAGAAAAGCATGTCTTCCAAAAAACAGTAAGCAGTAATGTACATGAAACAATTTGCAGAAAATGCTAATGAACTGCTGCAATGAAGAACAACTTCTATGCAGATGTGGAGTTTTGATTGCATCTGAATATCATAGCACATGTATGACACATACCTGTCATTTATTACCACTAAGTACTATATTACTATGTGCATGGTATTGTTACAATCAGGACTAGTGATTACATTTTGGAGAAACATTTTCAATTTGCTTAATTTGGTGACAGTGATTATGGGAAAAATCATTGAAGTGTATTTTTTTTTTTATTATTATTTATTCACCTAAGGTAAAAAAAAATATATATATAAAAAATGTATATATATATATATATATATATATATATATATATACACCCTGACTATTAGGGATAGGCACTAGGTGGGACGGTTAGAGTTAGGTACTTACCCCAACGGTTAGAGTTAGGCACCAGGAGGGAGGATTAGGCACCAAGGTGAGGGTTAGGGTGAAGATTAGGGTTATATGTCCCTGTATACCTATTGACTGTCTACCATTTCAAGTCTATCTAGACATTGTCTTTTTAATGCAGATCTTTTATACCAAACCCAAGCCAAGATATGACAGCTTGCTGAACTTCACCATTGGCTGCGAATGCCTTTCACTCCACCCAGTGGCTTCTTCAATGGTCCAAAGAGATGGAAATGCCAGGTCAAGGCTGTAGGGAGCATAGTTTAGTACCTCCCAATGGTAGCGCCATAACAACTCAAGCATGCATCTTTGAAGGTGGAGACAATGCATTTTTGTTTCATGGATGCTTGCTTCATCTTTGTTGTCACATGATGCACCCCTGTAACAATGTGTTGCAGGAACTTGCATTATCTCCTCATGGTACTATGTCAAGTACATGAGAGACATTCCAGTTGGTCTTGTGCACTTCTGTAAATTGCTTTGGTACCCAGCATGGACACTTTTTCCTGTACCCTAGATGTTGTGCACAGTACCCAGTGAGATTTCAGTCCATCAGCAATATCACTAACTGGAATGAGTCTACATCACACCTTCAATAACAGTAAAGCATCCTGAGACCATTCATGTATGGGGTTGCTTCTCAGCCAAGGGAGTGGGCTCACTCACAATTTTGCCTGAGAACATTTTGGTGACAAACAATGCCTTTTCCATGATGATGCAGCACATTGCCATAAGGGTCCATGGCCAGGAAACCCCCAGGCCTTAAACCCATTGAGAACTTGTGGTCAATCCTCAAGAGGCAGATGCACAAACAAAAACCCACAAACTCCAAGCTTTGATTAGGCAAGAATGGGCGGTCATCAGTCAGTATGTGGCCCAGAAGTTGACAGCATGCCAGGGCGAATTGCTGAGGTCTTGCAAAAGAAGGGTCAATACTGCAAATATTGACTCTTTGCATAAACTTAATAATTAGTCAATAAAAGCCCTTGACACACATGAAATGCTTGTAAATTTTACTTCAGTATACCATAGTAACATACAGTATCATAAAAAGGTCTAAAAACACTGAAGCAGCAAACTTTGTGAAAACCAATACTTGTGTCATTCTCAAAACTTTGAGGTGTGTGTATATATTATATATATATATATATATATATATATATATATATATATATATATATGGATATATGTACACACACATACATATACAGAGAAATGCGGCATTCAGAGCTTTGAATAAAACACTCAAAACGACTCCCAGCAGTGTCAACATTTCAATGTCAAAAACATTATCGTCAGGATGTTGTTTTGACATTGAAACGTTGACACTGCTGGGAGTAATTTTTAGTGTTTTTTTTCAAAGCCCTGAGTGCTGCATCTCTCTGTATGTATATACTTGCAAGATGTAATTTACGATGAGGGCAATGGGGTGAAGTGAGTGTCTGACTCTGCCTGTGTTATATATATATATATATATATATATATATATATATAATGGTAACCACGAATGGGGAGACCGCACACCAGATGAAATATCAAATTTTTTTTTATATAGAATGCAAGTAAAAACATGAGCATTGGTGTCCAGAGGTAAATTTTCAGTCACATGTAATCGTGCATAACAAGATATACTTATCAAAGTCTGTGTGAGCAACACACTGGCACCAAATATAGTATAAGCCGCCTTAGTAGATGGACAGCCCAACGGCCGTTTCGGTGCTCAGAAGCACCTTCATCATGGGGCACCTCCTCCACTGAGGAATATAGCCCACTAACAGGCATTTATATATCAGTAAGGCACACCCTCCTCAAATCAAGGGCAACAGCACCGCACTCACCTGTGGCAAATAGAATACATGTCAGAAGAAATCTGTATACACTGCTGGTTGTCCGGGAGCATGCCGCCAAACCACCGCGTGTATCAAGTGGAACGCACTGCTATGCAAGCGTGCGTTCCAAATGCAGGAAGCCGGGCCTGCACGTGGCAACACTGTAAGCTACTGGGCTGAAAATAACATCCGGGCTGTACACTGGAGTGCACCGCTCTCCTTCCGTACGCTCCAGCTGCCAGAAATAAGGGAACTGCACAGCAATTAGTGAACTGTCAACTCAGCGTGCTATGGTCACGTGTGGTCCCATGCTGAAATTAAACATGAAAAACACACGATGTGTGCGGAAATTGCCCACAAGATGAGGAGGTAGCGCCTAATACTAAAATACAAACATGCACTTAAATCGCTAAAAATTAACAATATACACAGAATCAAAATAAATCGTGCAAAAAACTTGAAAAATAAATACAAAAGGAAAACAATCATATTGTGCAGTACACAAAGCTCTAAAACATTGTATCAACGACAATAAGAACAGTTGAATCAAAGAAAACAGGAAAAATTTAGCTCCTCATTTAACCCTGCTGGTGCTAGACAATTTAAATCATATATCCACCGTGCTTCTTTCTGAAGGAGAAGCTTCTCTCGATTGCCACCCTTTTTCAAGGGGGCAACATGATCAAAAGGAATTACTTTAAAGTCCAATAAATTATGGCCTTTCGCAATAAAGTGCTTGGCTACCGGAGGAGTGTTGATGTCCATCAAAGTTGAAGCCTTTTTTATTGAGGATCTGTGGAGAGCGATTCGCTCTTTAAGCATCCTAATAGTCTTTGCCACATATATTAGTTTGCAAGGGCAGACTATGGCATAAACAACAAATTTGCTTTCGCATGTGAGACGGTAATTAATTTTAATTCTTCTTTTGGATTGAGGATCACAAAAGCTGTCTCCTGTCAACATAAAGCGGCAATTAATACATCCTGTGCACCGAAAAGCACCTGATCTTAGCGTCAGCCAATTCGTTGGTATTTTCTCGCCCAACTCTGAAGACGTAATTTCATCTTTAATGTTGTTGCTGCGTTTATAGCAGAACAAAGGTTGTTCTTTACTTAGCTGTCTCAGGATTGGATCGGT
This sequence comes from Taudactylus pleione, assembly GCA_031769625.1. NCBI lineage: Eukaryota > Metazoa > Chordata > Amphibia > Anura > Myobatrachidae > Taudactylus > Taudactylus pleione. Next base: position 3,392,455 of record JAUIMM010000024.1, on the reverse strand, counting down.
TTGAATGATGTGCCAGTGTTGTTGAAATGCACGTTTAATAATATGTGACCCAATAGAAAACATACTAGAAAAAATGAATCGCTCAGTCATTTTGTCTGGCTGTTGTTTCAATAGTAAAGTTTGTCTGTCCAAATATAAACATTTATTGATAGCTTCATTGATGTCAATCTCATCATAGCCATGTTGGCGAAATTTGATGCCCATATCGGTTAATGCCTGGGGTAACGGAGATTTATCGGATGTGATCCTTGTAACTCGTATCATTTGAGAATACGGTAATCCTTTTTTAAGTGGTGCAGGGTGGAAACTGTCTGCTGCCAGCAGTGTATTCTTATCTGTCTTCTTAGTATAAACAGTAGTGACACAAAAACCTGTTGAAATGTCAATTGTAACATCAAGGTAATTGATACTCTTGTGATTATAATTCAAGGTAAATGTAATGCCATTGCTGACATTATTTAATTCCTTGAAGAATATCAAGAGCTGCTCCTGTCCACCTGTCCACACTAGAAACACGTTATCGATATAGCGAACAAAAAACAGAATATGTACAGCCAATCGATGTGATATAATGTACTGTTTCTCAAAAACATGCATGAACAGGTTTGCGTATGAGGGGGCCATATTTGACCCCATAGCAGTTCCATGGCGCTGTAAAAAGAACGTATTGTCGAATAGAAAGTAGTTTTTATGTAAAATTACATCAATCAATAAGAGTAGATAGTCAACAGGTGGACCGACGTAAAATGGACTAGAAGTCACCATTTTACGTACTGCATCCATACCCAAGTGATGTGGAATGCTGGTATAAAGATTCACTATGTCAAGAGTAACCAATATGCAGTCAGGCGGTAAACAAGATAAACCATCTAACTTCTGTAAGAAATCAGTAATGTCTCTCAAGTAATAATCTGTATTTTGGACCACTGGTTGAAGAAGGAAATCAACGTATCGGGATAATGTCTGGCACAAGGATCCCCTTGATGAAATTATGGGTCGGCCTGGAGGGTTATGTAAAGTTTTGTGTACTTTAGGCAGAATGTAAATGTAAGGTACAACAGGATATTGTTGGCTTAAAAATGAAGCGGTGTCTTCGTCAATCCACAAGTTATTAACCCCCAACTGAATAATACTGTCGATTTCCTTCTTATACTTGGTGGTCGGATCATAAGGCAATTTCTGATAACACTGAGTGTTATTTAATTGCCTATAGATCTCCTGTATGTAAGCAGCGCGGATGACAATGTTCCTGTTGTTTTTGAGATTAATAATTGCCTGTGACTGTTCATTAGAAAGATTAGAAAAAGAGGTTTTTTGATGTTTAATGGAATGCAAAGTGTCCCTCCTGACTAGCTGCATAAAAGTATCAATATAACAATTGTTGACTACCGGTACAAAGTTACTTTTAGGTTTAAACATATTGTTATTTTTAGTAGTCACTGGTTTAGAACCAAAATGGTATTTTAATTTTAATTGTCTTTCAAATTTAAATAAGTCAACCTCTAGATCGAACACTTTTTGTTTATAAGTCTTCACAAAGGTTAAACCCCTGGATAGAACGGATAACTCAATAGGAGTAGGTACATAGGATGACAAATTAAACACCACTACTTCTTTTTCTCCTTCTCTTTTTTTCTGTTTAGCAATTCTTTTGTGCCTAGCTTTAATCCCTACCCTTCTACAGGGTTTTCTCCTGGTTTTTTTATTTTGCTGCGTGTCAGCAAGGGTTCCTTTAAAAAAGGACGTCTAGTTAGGGAACTATCAGAGTCACTCTGTGACGTATGCAAATCTAAATCAGTGTAGGGTCGGTTAACTCTATTTCGTCTGACACCCTGTGTAGATCTCCAGGGACGACGGCCGTCGTTCCCTAGCACCCATTGATATACTTTATGTTCCTTGTAATCATCACATACTCTCTTGTATTTGTTCTTTTTAAACGCCAATAGATCAGCTCTGAAAGTCGCAATGGTAGACTCAAGTTTATTTAACCAATCCACCTCTGTGTCTTTGGACAATATTTGTAAACCTGTGGTCTCACACAACATGATCTCCTTCTCTACTACAGCCAAATCTGAATTAACCTGTTTAATAACCAAAATCATTAAATCAAATGATCACTGATTGAGAATCATGCACCATTCCCGGCAGAAGTCTTTATTGGTGCGTCCAATAGTGGGCTGATTTTTTATTCTAAAGCCGCGGGGAATCAAGTTCTCTTTATGGTATTGTGATAAAGTTAATCCGTGCAAAGAAAGTTCCACTTGGCGTTTCTTCATCTTACTTAAATCATTAAACACTTCTTTTGGGGTATCAATATCAAATTCCAATAACTCAGTGTTGGCAAACAAAATTTCAGAAATGTCCTTTTCACAGAACCTTTTGGTTCCTGTAAGATCACACATGTCAGCTGTAAATGTATCCATTTTAGAGTATAATTGCACAGTTTTGAACAAAGCAGTTATCCAATCTTTGATCAAAGACAACTGCAGCAAACTGAGGTGCAAAATACCACATAAAAAGTTGCAAATAGAAAAAGAGAAGTATTGCACACTCAAATATAATAAATGAATGCTGGGTGCACAGACATATGGAATTGTATAATGGTAACCACGAATGGGGAGACCAGCACACCAGATGAAATATCAAATTTTTTTTTATATAGAATGCAAGTAAAAACATGAGCATTGGTGTCCAGAGGTAAAATTTTCAGTCACATGTAATCGTGCATAACAAGATATACTTATCAAAGTCTGTGTGAGCAACCACACTGGCACCAAATATAGTATAAGCCGCCTTATATATATATATATATATATATATATACATATATATATATATATATATATATACACACACAGTCAGGTCCATAAATATTGGGACATTGACAGAATTTTCAGATTTTGGCCTCTATTCACCACCACAATGGTTTTGAAATGAAACAAAGAAGATGGGCTTTAACTGCAGACTTTCAGATTTAATTTGAGGGTAATTACATCCAAATCGGGTGAACGGTGTAGGAATTACAACAGTTTCAATATGTGCCTCCCACTTTTTAAGGGGCCAAAAGTAATGGGACTATCAACTCAAAAGCTATTTCATGGATAGGTGTGGGCTATTCCCTCGTTATTTCATTATCAATTAAGCAGGTAAAAGGTCTGGAGTTGATTCTAGGTGTGACATTTGCATTTGGAATCAGTTGCTGTCAACTCTCAATATGAGATCCAAAGAGCTGTCACTATCAGTGAAGCAAGCCATCAGTAGGCTGAAAAATCAAAACAAAGCCATCAGAGAGATAGCAAAAACATTAGGTGTGGCCAAATGAACTGTTTGGAACATTCTTAAAAAGAAAGAGCGCACCTGAGAGCTCAGCAACACCAAAAGACCCGGAAGACCACGGAAAACAACTGTGGTGGATGATAAAAGAATTATTTTCCTGGTGAAAAAAAACCCCTTCACAACAGTTGGCCAAATCAAGAACACTCTCCAGGAGGTAGATGTATATGTGTCAAAGTCAACAATCAAGAGAAGACTTCACAAGAGTGAATATAGAGGGTTCACCACAAGGTGCAAACCATTGGTGAGCCACAAAAACAGGAAGACCAGATTAGAGTTTGCCAAACAACATCTAAAAAAGCCATTACAGTTCTGGAACAACATCCTATTGACAGATGAGACAAAGATCAACTTGTACCAGAGTGATGGGAAGAGAAGAGAAGGAAAGGAACTGCTCATGATCCAAAACATACCACCTCATCAGTGAAGTATGGTGGTGGTAGTGTCATGGCGTGGGCATGTATGGCTGCCAATGGAACTGGTTCCCTTGTATTTATTGATGATGTGACTGCTGACAAAAGCAGCAGAATGAATTCTGAAGTGTTTCGGGCAATATTATATGCTCATATTCAGTCAAATGCTTCTGAACTCATTGGACAGCGCTTCATAGTGCAGATGGACAATGACCCGAAGCATACTGCAAAAGCAACCAAAGAGTTTTTAAGGCTAAAAAGTGGAAAGCTATGCAATGGCCAAGTCAATTCCCTGACCTGAATCCGATTGAGCATGCATTTCACTAGATAAAGACAAAACTGAAGGGAAAATGCCCCAAGAACAAGCAGAAACTGAAGACATTTGCAGTAGAGGCCTGGCAGAGCATCACCAGGGATGAAACCCAGCGTCTGGTGATGTCTATGTGTTCCAGACTTCAGGCTGTAATTGCCTGCAAAGGATTTGCAACAAAGTATTAAAAAGTGAAAGTTAGATTTAGGATTGTTTAGTTTGTCCCATTACTTTTGGCCCCTTAAAAAGTGGGAGGCACATATAGAAACCGTTGTAATTCCTACACCGTTCACCTGATTTGGATGTAATTACCCTCAAATTAAATCTGAAAGTCTGCAGTTAAATCACATCTTATTTGTTTAACTTCAAAGCCATTGTGGTGGTGAATAGAGGGCAAAATATGAAAATTCTGTCAATGTCCCAATATTTATGGACCTGACTGTATATATATATATATATATATATATATATATATATATATATACACACACATACATATTACGAAATCCACTATGAATGCTCTTCTACCAGCATCTCCCAAAGTGCCTGTTTTTTTTCCACCTTGCCTAAACTGCATAAGGATCGTTTAAGACCTCCTGGCAGGCCTATTATTGCGTCACGTGACTTTCCAGATTTGTAATTTAATTTTACAGTCTGTCATTCCATCAGAAAAGATCTATTTAAAGGACACCACCTCCTTTCTACTGAAGTTGACGGATGTGGACTGCTGACTATGCACTGTTGCAATCAGAGGGGGATGGCTGCAGTTGAACAACTTTTAACCAATAATCCACGGTATCTTGGTCCCAATCTAACATTTTTTTCTTCATTTGTTATATTTGATCTTGACTAGAAACTATTTCATTTTTGATGGTGCCTTTTATTAACAGACCATGGGCTGCGCAATGGGTTCTTGTGCAGCCCCTGACTATGCTAATGCTTTTATGTACCGTGTAGAGAAAGATCTATTCTTGAGCAATCCACTGTATGCTGATAAAATTAACTTCTACACACGTTACATAGACAGTGTGTTTATGGTATGGCTGAGCAGTGAGTTTATTCAAATGATGCAGGACGTCAATTCTCTAGAAGCTAATATTAAGTTTACCTATGATAGTGTGCACTATCTGGATGTTTTGGTTTAAGTCGTTGAAGGTAAAATACAGACATCTATATATAAGAAACCCACTGACCATAACAACCTGCTGCTAGTCTCGAGTTATCATCCCAAGAGTTTAATTTAAGGTCTACCCTATTCCCAGTTCTTGCGGGTACACCGCATCTGTAATGATCCAGTGGACGAAATGAGACAGTTGAATTGATGACAAATTTGTTAAAAGAGGATATGAACTAAAATTGCTTATAGATGCTAGACTGAAAGCCCTTGCTGCTCCGATAAGTGGATTCGAATCTACAATAAAAAAGAGAATGATAGGTTGGTTGGCTACAGTGCAACTAGTAGGTCTATTGTTCACACTGCCAAGTGCTTCTGGCCTATGATTACCAGGGATGCTAACCTACCACTGCTGAAAGACACCACCCTCTTCCCATGTTACAAATGGGGCAAAAATGTCCGCGACTGGCTGGTGCATAATGACCATTTTACCTAAGACCTATTTTCTCACCAAAAAAAACAGGTAATTATAAATGCCTTGGGTGCACTACCTGTGGTTTCCTGGAAATGGGAGATAACTTTGTGCATCCACATTCAGGGCGCAGATACAAAATTCATCATGCTCTAACCTGCACCAGCCAGTTCGTGATTTACTACATCAGGTGTCCCTGTGGACTTTTGTACACCGCCTCAATACCATACAGCCGTATGGTCTAAATGAGACTTTATCATTATCTTGTTTTGATTAATTAATTCTGTGTAGCCCGATGTAGTTTTTTGGGTCTTTTTTCCTATTGGATTGATTAGTTACATTCTCACACATCAGGACAGGCTTCGACTATGGTTTGTTTCTTTACTGCATTTTTTTATGTATTTCATATAGGTTTTCTAGCCCCCGATGCTGATTGACCCACATTGTTCTAATTCATGCTCTACTGTGTCTTATTTGCGGTGATGGTGACGTTCACATAGCTTTGTTTTGTTTACCCTGTTCCCATAGTGAGTGCCGCATCAGACGTCAGGCCCTCTGTGCTGTGCGACGTGATGATGTCAAACGTTGACTCAGATGGACAGTGAACTGGCGGTGTATAGAGTATATAGGTAAGTGAATTCTATATGTATATGTTTCCTGACGAAAGTCTGTGGACTGAAATGTTGAAGTAAAACATTGTGGTTATCTAACCCAGCTTGAACGCATCTTATTTTGAGTGCTGCAGCCATCCTGTGTGTGTAATTATATATATATATATATATATATATATGAAAGAGAGAAAGATTGTATGCTACCACAGTAAACCCATTTATGTCCCAAACAAATTATATCATATTTACTTCAGTAACCTAAGGAATAAATTAAACTGACAGATCACCATAAAGTAAATATATGTCCACGCTTAACGGAGGTGGAAACCATTGGCTATAAATTGATTTAGGATTTTGCCAAAATGCTTTTTTATCTTCTAAATGTTCCCATAATTTATGATATCTTATAGGAGGATTGTCCATACATTATATGTCAGTAAATATCAATACCCCATCCATATGTCATAATTTATTGAAACAAAATAAGAAAGAACATAGGCAAAATCATGAGTCTAGAATTAGATAGATGAGGATTAATGCAGAAAGAAGTACATGCTTAGTAAATGCACAGGAGTGAGAACACGCCTATGAACTTATCAATGAAAGATTAGGAGATACAGTATGTCAAACTACTACCGTTCAATTATTTCCCTTGAAATACTTCATGACTGCGATCTGTGTTAAAACCGTAGTTGAGTTAAGAGACACATCCTTGGAATGTATATAGTGTGACTCCTCCATCAATTCTGTGTCTTCCCAAGCTGGTCTACAAAACATAAACAGACAATACAGGTGGGAAATAAATGGCTACCGTGAAATAAACGGCTACAATGAAGTTTTTCAAGAGAAAGAAACTAATAGTAGTTATTTCACTATTTCCTGTTCACACTCCATTACAACAGTTGCAGTGAAAATAATGACAACAATGAAGGATAATTAGAGTTATGGTATAACATACCTCAGTTAACTCTTTTTCTTCGAGGTCCATAGGGTCCACAGGATTTACCTTGGGGTATGTAGATGCAGTGATCCATTGCACCAAACAGCTTACAGCTTTGAAGCTCCCAGCATGCACAGGTCTTCCTCTCTATATACCCCTCCCCCAGCCATTCAGTTTGTAAACAAGCCTAACGGCAAGAGACGGAAAGTGGAGAAGGAAGTACAATGTACCCAAGAAACACTTAAAATATGAAGAGGGAATCAGTGATACAAAAAAGCAAAGAATAGATCCCAACTGAGGCCAGGTGCATCAGGGTGTGGACCCTATGGACCTCGAAGAAAAAAGAGTTAACTGAGGTATGTTATACCATAACTCTAATTTTCTTCTTCAGGGTCCATAGGTCCATAGGTTCCTGCTTTAGGACATCCTCAAGGATCTACGTTGGGTATGTCCTAAAGCAGGTCCCTTAAGGGTGGGGACGCTCCTGAGCAGAGAGGAGAATCCACCGCCCAAAGTAAGCATCTTGGGAGGCAAAAGTATCAAATGCATAAAATTTGATAAAGGTATGGACGGAAGACCAAGTGGCTGCCTTGCACAGCTGTTCAGCCAAGGCGCCATATCTAACCGCCCACGATGGTCCCACAGACCGAGTAGAATGCACTGTCACCTTGTTCAGGACAGGGAGATTAGCCTGTGTATAGACCTGAGAAATAGTTATACGCAACCAGCTAGCCAAAGTCTGCTTGTTAGCTGGCCAGCCTCGTTTCTGAAACCCATATAACACAAAGAGCACATCTGATTTCCTGATGGAGCTGGTACGATCCATGTAGATACGTAGGGCGCGAACCATTCCAGGGAAGCTTCACCCTTAGAAAGGTCTGAAGACTGAAAGGCCAGGACTACAATTTCTTCATTAATATCAAACCGGGATACCACCTTTGGAAGGCAACCCGCTCTAGTGTGAAAATCAAATATGGGGAGCGACATGACAGTGCTGCCAAATCAGAAACTCTGCGAGCTGAGGAAATAGCGAGGAGAAAAAGTGTCTTCGCTGTCAACCATCTAAGGTCCACCTTATCCAAGGGCTCAAAAGGAGAAGCTTGCAGTGCCCTGAGAACCAAATATAAATCCCACAGTGCCACCGGAGGGACAAATGGAGGTTGCAGATGGAGAACCTCCTGCAAAAATGTTCTAACATCTGGCAGGGGAGCAATTCTGCGCTGGAACCATACTGACAATGCAGAAAAGAACTCTCAGGATAGCCAGGCGAAGACCTAAGTCTAATCCTGCCTGAAGAAAAGCAAGCAGACCCTGAAAACTTTAGGGTCATATTTTCTGAGGGAGTACCAAAAAAAATGAATGCCAAATCCTGTGATAGATCCTTGCCCTCAACATCGTCTGGATCACAGAAATAGGGAAACCTTTGGCCTTTAAGACGGAAGACTCAAGAGCAATGCCGTCAAAGCTTGCTGAGGTAAATCCGGATATAGGCAGGGAACCTGAACTAGTAAATCCGGTCGTAGAGGCAGTGGAAGTGGACTGTCTATGGATAGACATGTCAGATCAGTGAACCAATGTCTTCTGAGCCAGGCAGGAGCTATTAGTATTATACTGCTGCCCTCCTAGTTGAACTTTCCAACGACCCTTGGGAGGAGGGAGATTGGAGGAAACATGTATGCCAACTTGAAGTCCCATCTCCCCGCCAGAGCATCCATGAATGTGGCTGAGGGGTCTCTTGTTCTAGACCCGTACCTGGGAACCTTGTGGTTGTGACATGACGCCATGAGGTCTATGTCTGGTATACCCCACCTGTCCACCAGTAGTTGAAAGACGTCCGAATGAAGAGCCCATTCTCTGGACTTCCCAGTTGAGGACTCCTGGGATGAATATTGCCAAGATTGCTGGAAGATGGCATTCTGCCCACTGCATAATGTTCGCCACTTCCCTCATGGCTGCTGGACTTTGTGTGCCTCCATGATGATTGATATAGGCCACCGTAGTTGCTTTGTCAGACTGAATCTGGACAGGCCTGCCCTGAAGTAGGTCCTGTGCCAGAATGAGCGCTCTGTGCACTACACGAAGCTCCAAAACATTTATCTGTAGATGACTTTCCTGATCCGTCCACCTTCCCTGAAAGGTGTGATTACCTGTCACCACTCCCCATCCTTGCAGACTTGCATCCGTTGTGAGGAGTACCCAATCTGGGACCCATAACGGGCGACCCTTGTCTAAATGAGTTGTCTGCAGCCACCAAGCGAGGGAGAGCCGAACCTCTGGCGAGATGCGAATCATCTGGGACTTTATCCGATGATACCGACCATCCAATGACACAGAATCCATTGCTGCAGAGACCTGGAGTAGCACTGGGCATAAGCCACCATGTCGAATGTGGACACCATGGAGCCCAGCACCTGCATTGCCAAGTGAACAGATACTTCCTGCAAAGTAGACTGTGCACCCGAGATTGAAGTGCTGCAATCTTGTCCTCTGGCAGAAGAATCCTCTGTCCCAGAGAGTCCAGCAGCGCCCCTAAGTGCACCATTTGCTGAGTTGGAGAAAGAGAAGACTTTTTCCAATTGATTATCCAGCCGTGCTCTTGTAGGCAGACAATGGTCATCTGGAGATGACATTGTAACATCTCCTGAGTGTCACGACCCTGGTTAGCTTGTCACCTTTTTGCCTTGAGACGTACCCGTCAGCTGTCCTGTGGATCTGTATGTGTAATTTTCCTGGAGGATCTTCTCTGATCATGCTGGCTGCAGCACTTCTCTGTATGCATTCCCTTCCACACTGATTGTTCACCTGGCACTCCTCTGTCTGTGAGCATTGCTAGTCCTGATTGGAATCGCAGTGCTGTAGAGATGAATACTCCCTCTGCATATTGTGCCTTCCACCACTCAGAATGCTACTGCCAGACCACCTGTCCGTATCCACCAATTGCTGCCAGACCCAGGGTATGTATATCCTCCCCTGATGGCATTCTGGGCCTGAATATCTTGTTACTTCCCGTGGTGTATGGTTCGTGCTGCTACTGTGTACTAGTGTATCCCGGGCTCCTGCTACTGCAATTCCTGGCAATCCAAAAAACCTGCTACTGCAATACCTGGCTATCCTGAAAACCTGCTACAGCAATACCTGGCAATCCAGAAATCCTACCAGTTCCCAGGCCAGTGCATTATGGTAATTGTTGTTGCATGACTTATGATCCTAAGTTCCCTGTGTGTTACCAGTGCTTCCTAGCACCGTCCACGATACTCTGGTCTGGAGTGATATTCCAAGTCAGTTCACACTACTCCAGTCTGAAGTCAAGTTCCAAGCTCACCAGTTCAGTTCTCATTACTCCAGTCCAGAGTCAAGTTCCAAGTTCATCAGTTCAATCCACGTTATTCCAGTCCAGAGTCAAGTTCCAAGTTCACCAGTTCAACTCAGCAAGTCTTCCTGCCGGTCCCGGTCCGGTTCCTCTAAGTCTTCTACTAGTTCCACTCTAGCGTTACAAGTTTCCTGTTCTTGTTATTGAGCCAGAATCCTGAGGCAATGTCTGAAGAAAACCTCTCTTATGAACCTGCTTTACTGCCCCTGGTCTATTCGCCTGCACCACTTACTGAGGGGCTACAGCCGGCAGCATACTAGAGTGAGCAGAAGAATCAAACCAACAGGGATTCATGGGGGACATATACATAGAAGGATGCTAATGCTGTGGGTACTCCATAGTAGGAGGCAATAGTGTGGTGGGAGCACGCGATGCTGCGGCCCTGTCCACCAAATGCGACAACACCTGAGACCAAGATACAAAAGTTGGCTGTTTACAACAGACATTACACAAGCCATCTTGCACAAAATCCTGTTCAGACAGGCCTCTAAAACAGGATTTACATGTTTTTAGCAGCGGAAGCTCACCCTTCTCTCTTTTACCTTTATACATAGCAATGTGTAACAGGTATAAGGTATAGAATATAAATGCAATGTGACTTTAAATTGAAAAACCCACCATACCTTCAGAGGGATGAGGAGAAACACAGTGATAGATATATCTGACCATTTTGAAAACAAAAAGGCAGTATAAATACAGCAGCTAGCATCACACACATACAATGCATAAATATATTCAAATACTAATGCAAATGGACTCTGAATCAACTGACCAGCCCCCTCAGGGGTATTGGTAGGATATAGAGTGCTATATACCTGACCCAAGGGACAGGTATACAGGGAGACCAACCTAACCTCTGAGATCAACAGCTTTCAGCAGTGCACCCAAGGTGGACTGTGAATGTCTCTCAAACGAGGTGGTAAGAAGTAGCAAACCAGAAGCGGGAATCCAGAAACCCGGAAATTGCGTCTGGGTTGGGGGAGGAGCGGCCGGGGGAGCACCTATCTCCCCTAAGCTGTGATTATGACGGCACTAGTACGCTAGCCTCACAGTAGTAGACGCTCCTAGTGCATCTACTACCTGTCCCCGGCGACAGCCGATATGGCCCCGGCCTCCTTAGTGAGGACACGTTGAACGAGACCTTCACCGGCAGCTGCCTCCGATGCGTCTCCTACACCGAAGGCCTGGACTGCTCCGTGCATGATTCCTCATGAGGGATCATCTTACGTCCCATCTCCGTGAATCCGATCACAGTCCGGACCACAGCGATGCCGATAGCTGAGCCACGCTGAGGCCCACCGAAATCCCCAGGGCATATAGCGGTACTGGCATTTCAGCATCGGCGGAGGTAGGAGTCATAAGTTCAATAAACGAAGGTAAATTAAAAAAAAAAGAAAAGCCTGGGACTGCCTAGACAGTCCCGCTGTTAAAACTGTGCATCTGGATACTTGCCGCACACCAAACAAAAAAACTGAAAGCCTGTGGCTGGGGGCGGGGTATATAGGGAGAAGGACCTGCGCATGCCGGGAGCTTCAAAGCTGTAAGCTGTTTGGTGCAATGGATCACTCCAACTACATACCCAAAGGTAGATCCTGTGGACCCTATAGACCCTGAAGAAATATCAATATATTCCATCAAAATTGATATCCAAGATAGATCTTAAATTATGAAGGAAGGGAGTTCTAAGTTTTGTATGCAGATGTTGTATATGAGCATAGTTTTCCGCATACCTTAAAATCCTGCCACCCACAGGATTTCATGGAGCATCTTCTAAGCAAGTCACTGTGAAGGCTTTGGCCCTTCCTTACCTTCCCAATTACTGATGAAACGAAAAGTTGTTTGACTGAAGTCCCAGTAAACTGTCAAATAGCCACTGTCCTGGCTAATAACACTATACTTTCCTGAATGCGTTGGCGAGAGGATGATGAGGGAATACTACTTTTTCTCCTATCCTGCATCAAATGAAAGGATGTACCCCCAATGACTTTTTGGATCATGGTTAGTTTTTCCTCAAACAAAAAAATCTCCAACAATTGTGAATGTGGTTAAACTAATCTTTTTATGTGGATCTATTACAATAAAACCCTTAAAAACTCATGAGCAGTTACAATACGAACTTGGACTCATACTTTGGGCAGCAAACTGCCCTCGAAGGAAAACATAATTGTCAGCCAAAGGCATTGTAAAGAACAATCAGTGAAACAGACCCAAGTGGGAGTTTTAATATGGGGCACATGATTTAGCCATCATCAAGTTACATTTCTCATGCATAGCAAAACAGCCAGATCAAAATACAATGTTTCCACAAAAAAATTGTAAGGTCAATTTTTTTTCCCCTCAAGCAAAAATAGCCCCAAAGATCACTGAGATGCATGAATGAACTACAAAGAAACATCACATTAGCAAACAATTAATCAATATGGTTAAACATTTATACTCTCACAATCACACTACACAAAGAGTAATAAATAAAATAATCTGTGTAGATTATTGCTTTATAATATAACTATTACAAAAAGCTTTGCATTTAAAGTAGCAATAAGTCCCTATATACACCATGGAATGCTATAGGACAGTTTTTAAATTCCTGGAATTTTTACTGTGAGCTATCAGGTCTTACTTATGCTGGACACACACTATGCGATATACCGTTCAATCAGCCAATGAACGACATATTACGTGTGTACAGACTATATATTGGCACATTATTATTTATTACCAGTTATTTACATAGCGCACACATATTTTGCAGCCCTTTACAGAGAATATTTGGTCATTCACATCAGTCCCTGCCCCAGTGGAGCTTACAATCTATATTCCCTAACACATGTACACACACACTAGCGGTAATTATTTGTCAGTAGTCAATTAATCTACCAGTATATTTTTGAATTGTGGGAGGAAACCGGAGTACACGGAAAAAACCCACGCAAGCATGTGGAAAATATACAAACTCCACACAGGTAGGGCCGTGGTGAGAATCGAACCCAGGACCTCAGTGCTGTGAGACAGTAATGCTAACCATTACATCATCCATGCTGCCATCTGGCTGTGTGTACGAGCGCCGACCACCTGTACAGTTGCTGCAGGGGCCCGATAACACCAACATGTCAACTGGGAGGGCAAATTTAAATGCCCGTCCAGTTGTGATGTCAGTACAGACGCATCGAGTGACAGATTGGTAAGTGTGTGTTGGCTGCTCGGTCTGCGGATTACTGGGTCGGTGGTCAATTTTACATCCCAAAGGTACACATAACACAAGAGCCACAAATATGCACTGTAATGTGCATCAAGATACACTTTAGGCATATTTTGATGCAGCTCCATGCTAAATACGACAGTCATCATAAAGACATAAAAACCCAGCATAGCCTCCCCTCCACCAAAAGTAAAACCAGCCCCACCACTCACAGCATGGTCTGGTTAATGCGAGAAAATAAATAGCATGGTGTCCCCACGTAAAAGCCCCTATCTGCATCAGGCTAAAACATGATGGGCTTGTCCCTCTATTACAGAAATCTTGCAGTATGATGTCATAGTGGGACTCAGATCAGCCCTCGACTGTTCAGCACTGGTCTTCATTTTCCTAAAGGAATTTTGCCTACAAGAAAAGAAAAAAAAGTGCACGCTCGGGGATCATAGCATTGGGACTACTCCAACACCCATACATGGAGTAGCTTTAGCATATAAATTGGTGAAAAGCTTATAATGACTACAAATGTGGCCAAAAAGTTAATGTGCAAAGTCAATCTTAATGTTGGATAAAACAAATGCAAAACCTGAACACACAACAGGGGAATGATGTGACCATTTCAAAACAGTGAAAATATTCTGAACAATCAATCCCAGCATGAAGCACATTAACAAAAAGATTGCATGGTATACATAGGTCTCTTCAAATGAATCCAACGGAGAGGTTCGCATAAGATCCCATAGCAGTCCCCTGAATTTGTTTGTAAAAGGTATCCTGAAACCAAAAATAATTTTCTAGTTAGAAGAATCCTCCATAATTCACAAAGAAATATGCATTGAAATGAGAATAACAGATTACCTCCATAGCCCCACCACAAGCAGAAACAGGATTATATTAAGGACCTAGAAAGGAAACATCGTGGCATCTATTAAATATGAAACAAAGGAGTGAAAGAGAATATCAACAAATGTATCTAACGGTGTAAATAAAGACAATACTGGCCACAAAAAGTCTACCAGGTGCAATTTCGAAAACATTTTGAAATGCTGGAAGTATGTAGTGTTTTGGTTGAAGAAAACTTTTACCCTCAGGATTATTTTGCCCAAAAAGCAAATCTTTCATTTTTGATGTTTGCAGCATTTTAATGTATCCTCATCTTAGCTCAGTGATCAGATGTCCATCATTATGATCATTTACATTAGTTTCTATTCTTCATTCTTTCAGGTCCATCTATTTGATATTATATATAAAGCATTCACAAATGTTCAATTTTATATATACCATTCTTTCTGAAAGCCATGTTTAATAAAAGGAAATAAGTTATAAATACACATAATCAATGTTATTAGTAAAAATGAGCAGTTTAGTTTTAGTTCTCTTTGACAATAAATCGCAAATTCCGATCTGACTTAATGGATATCCAAAACATATAGCCAATAAGATACAGCTTTCAGAACCGAACGTAACGGAGTCAAAACTTAAATGCTCATCTCTAGTTATATGTACATATATTAAGAATGACTTGTATTTTTTTTCCTCTAACAATGTTATTTGACTCCATTCAAAATCAATATACCATGCTGCTATACATGTCATTTTTTCAGCATTAGTTTTACAAATGGAGAAGATAGAATTTTAAATAACAGCACACAGTAGTAACACAATGTATGCAAGTTGACACTGCCAATGTGCATGTTCTCACTTGTAAGTTCCTGCAGTTTAAGATATTACAATTACTTCTTTGAAACATTATTGTAAAAACAACCCATTCTTTTACACAACCAGCTCTTTTTTTATCTATAATGTGGCACACACACTTTGTAGACAAAATTTTGGGCTAAATTGTACAGGTCAGGTCAGTGAGTTTTAGGCAAAATTACTATTTCAGAAGGGGCAAAGCCTGCTCCCAGATCACTGTTGTCCAATGATTTCAAAGACAATGATGAGTGTTATTAACTCAACTTTTCTTTCTACTCAATCAAATCAGATCCAATGTAAGTCGGCCAGCTCAGAGCGACAGACTTACATTGCAATGCTCACACAAAACCAGTCAAATAGGCTGACATGTTCTCCTTGCATGTGTTAGGTTAAATTCACTAGTTTGGTTTTGTAACTGCAGTGGTTTTACATATAAAAGAGAATATATTTAAAAATTATGCAACTAAGAGTGATATTTTGCACAAAACATAATGAAATGTGAAGAGTTCATTTAAAGGTGAAATAAAATGCATCTTGAAGTTAAGTTACTGTAGGTATATATATTTATCTTCATTTCTTTTAAGATGTCTGTTATTTGTTTAAAAAAATGAATTTTTTTTTACTTCATTCGATTTTTCAAAAGTTTACCTTATACTTTGGGCTAAATATATATTTTATTATCACCCTTTATTTATATGGTGCCTAGAGGGTACATCTACTTGAAATGTAACAAACACTTCCACTAGCTAGGAGATCCATTACATCTTCTGAAGAAGAAAAAAACAAAACTCTTACAATATTTTTTTTTAAAACACAAAACCAATAGTACCTATAAACACAGGTATGCACATAATTGCCATTACAACGCAAGATCAAATTTGAAAAAAATAAATGTATAGAATGGTTATCAAAATGACCTTTTTTCTACCTGTAATAACAAGCTATTTAGACACAAGCATACATTTATTTGAACATTTAAAGATCAGTTTTAAGTGCCTGAACATAGCACCTCATAAATATATGGCCATGAAATGCCACTTTGATGGCACTTGTTCACAGAGAATACTCATTATTTCCAATAATTTATTCTAAATCATACCTATAATTGTGGTCAAAGGTACTTATGTCAATATCAAAAAGGGTATTTCCTGCAGTAATAAAAGTGGCTGGGCAGTATGAAAATATTCTGTGGGGGGATAGACTGGTAAACAATGTGTGGGGCACATTCCAGGCAACATCATCTTGGGATCCAGGCTGGTGGGCAATCATGTACACTGGCAGAGGCTGATTATATGATGGATATTTGCTCTGTATATTATTTTGAGCAATCATTTATTATTAATTCTAAGGTATGATGTTGTAGCATGAAAATACACATTTTTTCCCTAACCTCTACTGTTTTACCTGTGTTTATCTTAAAACAAGTGTATAATAGTAACCTATTAATTCCTCATCTTTGCATACCTGTACTGGAATACACCATATCCTGTAAGTACCAGCAAGCACTAGAACTTATTTTTAATTTGTAATGCAGTTGATTGGGAAATCTCTGAAAAGGTTATATGAACAGCAAGTCTGATATATTGAATACATAAGAGTTTATATTAGTGTGTGGATGTGCATAGTATTTTATTTTTTTACATTGAATCTGTATTGAAATCACATTACATGTCTTGAACCATATGTATTATATGTGCATATGTCACACAAGACACGATAAAAAAAACAAATTTCTGCATCTGCGAGTACATTGTGGCAACAGGGGCTGCAAGCTAAATTGTATCAATTTGGGCTGAGAGTGGCCATGAGAGATGTTGTTGTCGGAGTTTTAATGCCGTGGCATCGGCAACTTGCACCCTTCGCAGCTAACTGGATTGACACCATAGTTTCCCGCATTGATTCTTGTAATAGTCTCCTTACAGGCCATCCCCTAAACAGACTTTCACCCTTAGGGGCATATCCAAATAGGTGCATGATTTTTGTGTAAAAATTAGTGCAACTATCGCAAAAAACTTTTGTTAATGCAGGTATGCACGCTCCGAATTCCCACGATATCCAATTTAAAAAAGTCACAGTAATTTTTTGTGCAAATATCATGAAAACTAAATAAAATAAAAAATTAGGGAACAGCCTACACCCTAAACAAATTACAAAAATATTGGGTAACAGTAATAATGCTTATTACTGTCCAAAATAAAAATATTTAGATTTTTACAAATGCTGTAAATGGCTGATTTGTGAGTTAATTTTTTTTTTAAGTGAAAAATTTTCTTTTTTGTTTAAACACAAACGGAAAAAAGACAAATGCCAAAAAAAAAATAAAAAAAAAAAGATTTTGGGGTTATTAGAGGAAAATATAAAAAAAGACAAAGTGCAATTATTTTACATTTAAATAAAAACTTATTTAGTGTGTATAAATTAATGAAAGTTTATTTTGGTGTAATTTGAGCCCACTTTTTTTTTTTAACACCAATAATGACGTGATTATTGGACTATAAAAGCTGATTGGAAACTTTCAATTGCCTGATTAGTCATTAGGGGTGTGCAATGGGTTCTGAAGAAAGTCCTTGCATCTTTAACTTAAAATAGCGATTTTTAATAACTTTGCACCTAATCTGAAAATGCACAAAAAAAGCCTTGCTACTCAGAAAAAAAAAAAGCCCTAGCTACCAATTGAATACCAAACACTTTCCACCTGTGGTAAAAACCTAGCAGCACAAGGGTTTTTTAAACATTTGTGCCCAGTTAAATATGCCCATTACAATTTTTTTTTTTTTTTTTTTAAAGTAGCAGCAACAGCATATTTTTTTTTTCTGCTGTTCTGCTTTGTTAGTCCCTACATTGGCTGCTTGTGTTTCACTAAATAAAATATAAAAAAAACTTCTGGTTACACATAGGTCTGTCAACAAGAAGTTACCAACATACTCGTACATCTCTTCTCTTCTATCAAAAGATTTCCCTACTCGTTCCTTCGCTCTGCATCTTCTCATTCACACTCATTATTGCTGTGTGACTGGATCATATAGCCTGTCAAGAACCTTTGGAATCTAACAGGACCAATTTGCAATAGCACTTCTCATGTATCAAATGCCTATTCCCTATAGATAGTAAACTTGTGAACAGGGTTACCTCTTTGTCTGTCTGTTATAACCCAATCTCATTTTAATACAGTTTTGTTCCCATTTGTAAAGCACAACAGAGAATTGTGGCGCTGTATAAATAAAAGTTAATAAAAGACATTTTACAGCTTAAATTGTACTAAAAAAAATTATAAAGGTGCCAACTACTGTATAACAGTAGAATTACATTATCATTAATAATACAAAGCATCATAAAAATATGTTACAATACATTTAATATAATTATTTAGATATTTTGTATTAAAGGGAACATATACAGTTCTGATAAAAGATTGGTAAAATACGAAGTTAAGACAATATGCACTGGGATAAATCATCAGTTTCCTCAATTGATTGTCATTTACACTAATTGTCCTCAAACGGAGAGGAGTTCCAAAAGTCATGGCCTCATTTTAGGATAGTCCCACCATTATTTACAATATATAGGGTGAAAGACATAATAGTGTGAAGTGTTTCAGTATTCAAAAGGGGAATCCTGTAAACGTAAGACCCTGATTTATGGGTAGGAAGTATATACAGTATGTTTGAGCCTTCTGGACTCCTAAGCTGTCTGTACTGAAGAAGGAAACTAGATAAGAGTTCAAATTATTTCACTTTTATTTTTTTCTTGTGTTTATTTCAAATAGTAGTTAACAGTTTAAATAGTCTTTTGAATAGATATTTTAGATTGTATTTATTAATTAAAAAAATGTTATGCATTATAAATAGGTCACGGGAGTGGGTAACAGTCCACACACACACACGGACGGATCACAGCAGCATAAAGAATTCCATAAGTAAGACAGATGACAGCGATACTAGGAAGACCTGAATCTGATCCCCTGGACTGTTCCAATGCAGGTCAATTTTAAACTGGACCTTTAGGCTTCACAGGTTAAATAAAAGTCAAGAAAAAGGTGTGAAAGAGGAAAAAAAATGTTGAAACTGCAGCTGTTAGACCAAATAACTGTTGTATAGCACCCAAATAAGCACAACAATGGATGCATTAAAATAATTTGCAATACTTAAACTGAGCAGAAGGCATGTGAGCTTGGGAGCTTCTACAAAAAAGGTGGCAAGGCTTATTTTGTCCCATTTCTGCAGAGATCACTGTTCGAAGGGGTTGGGTATGGGATGCCGGCACTCAGCATACGACACTTGTCGGTCAGTATGCTAACCCTCTCCCTCTCTTTCCTTCCCCGATGCTTAATTCTAACCCCCCCCCGCTAGTGCCTAAACCTAACCTCCCCCTCCCCACATCCTAAACCTAACCCTCCCCCCTTGTTGCCTTAACCCACACCCTAACCCCAGTACTTACCGTTGGGATGCTGATGGTCGGAATGCCAACACCGGGATTCTGACAGGTGTTGGCATCCCGACTGTCTGTATTTTGACAACATCCCGTTGGAAGGTATACACTCATACTACTAAAAATATATATATAAAATACCATAGATCAGTGGTAGGCAAAGTGCAGTACTCCAGTTGCTTTGGAACTACACAACCCAGTAGGGGCTTAACTAGCTATTTGAAGGCCCCATAGAAAAAGTTTGTAAGGGCCCCTATGTACCACTCAAAAGGTGAAAAATGTATATAAACACTTGTAACTTTGACAAGGAAGATGGGCCCCCCTCATCTCTGGGCCCCATAGCAGCTGCACCCCTTGCACCTATGGTAGTTATGCTCATCCATCCCAGTATACTAACCTGTGATAGGGTGTGCTTTAACTGCAGCGGGAGTGCCACACATTGCCCACCCTGCTCTAGATCAAACTACATATAATACAGTATATAACAAAAAATATTAAATTTACATCAGTTCCATGATATCAGTGTATTCAAGGGGGTAGAAAACAAATTGAGAATCGATCGACAGAGTAATGGTAATGAACCGCGCATAGTCTAAAAAATGGACAATTGTGCATAGAAACATATCTGTAACATTCACAAGTCTATAGTTCTGAGAAATATACGATTCCTATAGTCTTTATGCAAAAATTCTATCTGTTGTTCTACAAAAATAAAACAACGCTGTACCAAAAGTTTATACATCACCAGTCGCTGTTCCATCTTTAGGATGCACATCTGCAAGGCAAATCCCGTTCTGTAACATATGAGTATGGTCTGGGAACTTAAGGTTCATTCACACATATGCAGTTACTGTAGAATGCAATTGTTGTAAGCAACCCACAAGAAATCCTAAATAACTTAATTTCTCAGGCGCTCATGGCTGAAAAGTGCATTCGCAGCAGATAGATTTGAATTACAGTTTAAAGTGGCAATAATAAAGTTCACACATATATTGTAGTTCCCGACTGTTGCAAGCATTTCAGACAAATGCACCTTTTTAAAATGACAGATCTGCTAAATGCTGCCTGCCAGTCAGTGCTATTCTTTATATACAAAGGGGATCTGGTTGTGAGGAATATAAGACACTGCAACTATGAAAAAAACATGACAAAATGGACATACTGTATCTGATATTCCTAGTAAATTAGAAAGTAAAACAAAGTTATTACAATATGGAGTAAATAAATGGATCTGTACTAAGTGCAAGCAAACAATTTCCAAGCCTGTGCCCAGATGAGAATTTTTCATTAAAATAATATTAGTGATTGGAAATATTACTTAACTGCATCTAAAAAGCATGTCTAAAGCGCTAAAATATTTCAAATCTGTTCAAAGAAATAAATGAAAAAAACTTTCTGTCTAAATGTAATCTTTACAATCCGATTGTCTGTTTCAGCCAGTTGCTGTTGGGTAAAGTATCCCACTGCATCTTCAGACGGAGAGCACAAGAATAAGTGCTGGCCTTTACTTAAACTTATTAAAATTGTATAATTTAAATTAATGTTTAAACACAGCTTATTGTGGCTACCCAAATAAAATTTAGCATAATAAAATCTACTGCTTTACGGTTTTATTGTTGGCGCTATAGTAGTTTTTACTTGTCACTTCTGTAAATTAGAGGCACATTAGAAAAAACTATCACAGAAATGCTGTAAAAAAAACAAACAGAATAATTTAAAATAAATGTATATAAGTGCCCTATGGTTGTTATGCTGAAATTTCATCTACATAGCTTATTGAGTTTGTCCTACAACAATACAAATGTTATTTTTTGTTGTAATCCTTACCTTTTTGTAAATCTGGAGCTGCAAGTCTTGCAGATATCCCTCATCTCTCTTTCTTGCCAAGATACAAGAAGCGCAGGAAATGTACAATTTCAGGCGCGCATTGCAATATAGTTGTGGCACTCTATGGAGTGCTTTAATGCAAAAAGAGTGATTTATCACAGTCATTTAAAAATACCATTTAACGTACTCTAATCTAAGGGCCCCATACACGGTACGATGTGTACCCAACGATGCGACCAATGATCCGATGGCCCGCGCCCCCCCTGCATAGACCCGCACATGATCGTTCGTCGCTTCTCCAAATCTCTTGTGAATGCATAAAGATCTGGAGGAGCGACTGACGACCCCACAGGAGCACGCAATGGACAATATTGTGCCTACACACAAAATATAGCCGCTATATCGTTCCATGTATGGGACCTTAACAGTATGTAACAGTAAATCTAAGAACGCTGATTCCAAATAAGAAATAAAAAGTATTAACATTGTTACTGTTTTAACATAAATAGCAGTCTGTGATAGGCTTAACAGCATTGAACAAACAAAAGAACACTTTCATGATTAAGTAAAAGCTAAAATGGTCCTGTCCATTGGACTATTAAGTTACTGAATGTGACTTCAATACTTACAACAGCTTGCTTTCTTATGCTGGATACACACTTGTAGACATATCGTTAGTTTTATCGACGAACGATATATTTCAAGTGCATTGGCGGGTGTGTACACCCAATATGTCGTTCACAGACATATCAGGTCGGCCCTGCAGCACAGCCAATGCCAATATATTTGAAATATTTATTGGTGCATCTGCATGCGTTTGAGCAACCCGCCTACCGCCCGTACCCTGGTAGCAGGGACCGCCAACACTGACATCACAACTGGGCAGGCATTTCAATTTAAATGTCCGCCCAGTCCGCACACTTACCAATCAATCGCCCGATTGGTAAGTTTGTATAGCTTACCAATCGTCCACTCGGACAGCAAAACTTTCTGAACGATCCACTGTGTAAGTGTGTACCCAGCATTAATTATCCCAATACATAGGTTGAGAAATTAGAAATATAAAACTACATCAGATATTGTAACTAAAGAGCAATAACAACATTGAAAAGACCTATCATTTTTGTATTATATAATTGTTCAATAATTACAAAGAAACTTAGAGCACGATTCAATGCAACGCAAATTGAACAGCACTAGGAAGGAGCTCCCGGAGCTATTCAATTAGCCGCGCTGTTTTCTCACACCTTAAACATGGTGTTTAGTCGTGAGAATCTGCATTCTACGACTAAACACGGCGTAATGCTGTTTCCGCAGTGCTATGGGCAGAAAACAGCATCGCGCCTGTAGTTTTGTCGGATTTCTGCTAGCACCCCAGGTGAGATGAGAGAAGAAATCCTTAGTCTGGCTTAATAGCGCACTATATTGAATACTCCAGGAGCTCCTGCCCAGCGCTATTCAATTTGCGTTGAATTGAATCGAGCCCTTATTCACCTTCTTGGGAGAAAAAGTTAAAATAATATTTATAAGGCTGTTAGCCTCTAAAAGACATGAACTTTAATGGTGATCTCTCTCAATGTGCGCCATGTGAAAGGCCCATTCATATTACATCTCCTTTAGGGCGGGATGCAGCAACCTGAGAAATGCGGTCAAACTCATATGCACCAAGCCCTGGAATGCATTGCTTAGATGTGATGGGTAACGCTGATGGCCTATGGGCTTCTCTTCGGAGAGGGTTGTGAGAGGGATCCAATCTGATCCCTCCCTGCACCCCCCTATGTCATTCTGCGCATGGTACTTCTGGATCTTAATGAGAGAGCTGTCCTTTGTCATTTTCTTCATGCATACCGACATAATTAATGGGTGGTGGGATGCATCGCTTCCCGAATGTATTGCTTCATGCATCCAACTCTTAAAGAGATATATTTTACGAATATATTGTTGTCGGAACTGCCCACAGGAAATTAAATGGCAAAAATATTAAATGCACAAGTTTTTTGCTCATATTATTTATGTTTTAAGTTCTGCGGGGAGAATCGTGACAATCAGATGGTTTTGAAAATGATTCTAATCTGTTTTTTAGTTTTCTGTTTCTCATAGTCGTATTTAAATATATTGTTCAGTTAAAATAAATGTGCTAGTTTTATATATATCCTTCAAAAAAATACGGTCAGCATATGTATGGGAAAATTTTCGATTAATATGTATTGGTAAATTTCCGATTAATTATATTGTTAATTACGGATTTGATAGTTTGCCTTATTGGGACTATTATTTGTCTAATGTTTCCCATTATTACGAAGTTGATTTTAAATGGCCTGATGTTTGTCATGAAACATATGGTAATTATTACTAAGTGAGCTATTAGCTGGATTCGACAAGTAATTATTCAATCATGAGCTTATTACTTATTATTGGTATTACCTCAGGTATACTGTACATGTATTTATGTGTGTATTTAAATACTGATGTATTGTATTTAGTCTATTTTCCTTATAATGACCACTATTGAGGTAATTTAGTTGCATACTTATAAACATTAATTTTAATTAAGTAGGTCTGAGTGCCTCAAATAGTGAGCGTACCTCTTTTTCTTTCCTTGTATACTTTGATACTTGCTCTCATGGATGCGCCTCAACATTTCTTATATAAAATCTGGTACAACAGTACTATCATTGCGCGAGTGTGGATCTACCTACCAACTCGTTATTAATACTACACCAGCTAGAGTACCAGTGCTTTGGATCATCCCCTTTTCCCCTGCTCCCTGGATCATACCATTTCAATGAAACAGATCTTAGGCGCAGATGTGCAGCTTGCACATATAAGAACGGGTGAACATTAGATGATCCCGGCAATCTTGCGATTTACTTTCAGCCCCGGACCATGCAAGATTGACTGTACACATTACCCGATGTAATGAACAACAGTTCATTACACTGCACAGCTCGAAATGCAATATTGTGCACCCGATATTGCATGTGCCCCCGGGAACAAGCAATTGCAGGTACACATTAGACGATGCGTCCTATATATCGTTCCGATCCACCTCAAAACAATATATCGGCTATACCCAGCATAGGGTCTTAAACTATGCTGAGAAAGATCTTTTATTATTGTATTCATAAAATAAGGTGGTGTGTTACTAACATATAGCGGGCAATTCAATTAGCCATCAAATGCGAGAGACACAAACAGAACACCGGCTCCTCGCAGCCACCAACATAACACATCTTTAACATAAGATTTTTTTTATTTTCTAATTGCCATTGTATAGAGAATTTCCTAGAATCATTAAACATTATGTATACTGAGGAGTATGCGCACTTGTGTTGCAATGAATAAAAATGTCTAAAATATTAAAGCACTCCCTAAAATACTGTAGTAGAGCAATGGTGAAAGGGCGCTACTGGCAAAGTGTTTGCTATTGGAACGTGCAAGGCTTAGCGGCACACGTGTGCATAAACAAACCAGACAAAATCATGTTAGAACAACCTAACATATTATGAACAAAGGCTAGAATTAGAGCAAAATAAACCCTAACATATCCAAACCACAGTGTTGTGATATCATACCGACTTTTTGATAAGGCCATGACCATTTGTGGCAGATAAAAAAAAGTAGAATTACAGAGAGGTTACATATACTTCTAATCCTGTTATTTTCCCCATACAAGCTTCAATAATGTACCATATACAGTGCAAATAAGTATTTCAAGCGCCACTCTGCAGCTCTTCATAAAATAAAAATCCCATGAATGACGACAATTGCTCGATGCCAGAAGTGCCACCATCATCAGGACTGAGATCTACTTCCAGAAAGCATTTTGTACAGTTCATGCCACCACCACTCCTCAATGGGAAGGTGATTTACCTATGCCATGTCATAATTAATAGATCTACGCTCACATGAATCTACTATCTTACTTTACTTATAGATCTAATAGTAACTAATGAACATAAAAAAACATCAAGGTCTTCATTGGAAAGTATATTTGTTTTGTTTTTATTCAATATAACTGGGTCAAATGTTGAGTAACACATTTGGCACCATCATAAACTCAGAAAAAACGACAAAGTAAATACCAAATATTACAGTGAAATCTAAGTATAAATAAATATGTACAATTTGGGTAAAGGTGTTTTTTTTTGCTTTAGAATTATCTATTTTTCACTGTGAAAGGGTTAGAAAATGAAAATGTCAACATTCTCATATGCTAATCATATAAAAGCCCTAGATGTTTACAAAAATAAAATATAATTGGATAAGCTGAGAAATTAAAGCTATTTCAGAAATCAGGATATTCATATTACGTTAAAAAGTTTCAGGCCATTGAGGCAAAACACCTCTTCAAAAGAAACTTAAATAAATGCATTACAGTTTGCAAGAATTTAAAAAAAAAAAAAAAAAGTTGTGCCATCAACATCTACATTTTAGCAACAGTTAAAAGTAAAAAGGGATATTCAGGAATTTCCTAAAAACTTTTTATAGAAATAAACAAAAATATATAACTGCAGTTTGCACATTTCATTGACAGAACTGGGGTCTTTAGTGTTCCCAGTCCTGCCCCAAGCAGGCCACACAGCAGAATGAAAAGGGTCCCATCATTCAAGCTCTATTCATTGCACGCAATATCAATTTACAAACACAGTACAGGCAAAACAAAGAGACCTGATAAGAGTTTATTGCTGGACCCTCACAACTCTGAAATGGCCTATTCTGCTGCAAAACTTGATTTCCATGAAGTATCACCACAATTTCACTCCGCTTGACATTTCTATTTAAGAGGACTTCAACTCTCTGTACAAAACATGCTGGTTGGTGAGATTTCTGGCAGAGACTTATTTCAAACAGATGCTAAAGGACTTTGTAAAACCTATTATTTTACATTAATTCACTTTGAACATATAATAAATAATATTAAAAGTATGTGTTCTGTTAAGAAGATTCCACATAGCCTCAGTACATAAATACCAGCAGCCAATTCCAAAGAAATAAAAAACACATTAAAATAAGGTTGAATAAGGTTTTTAGTTAAAGAAAATAATTATATGCAATATTATACAAAAATGGCAGAATTACACAAGAGATTGTTTTTTAAATATACATTTAAATATTTTCACGTTGGGATATCGCTAAAATTAGAAGAGTCAGCCCAAACAAATATGATGGCTCACTTTGGAACCACTGATTGCTTCCAATAATTGCCACCAACTGTTGCATCCTAGACCATAACCTAGGTAGTGTGGATCTCACTGTCCAAAGCTTACTTTGATTAGCTTGTCAGGTGGCCAAGTCAGACCTACTCTTTGATATGTATTATAGCAGGTAGCAGTTTATAGATTAACCATCAGGAAACAGGTAAAACAAAGTGAGCCTTCATATTTGTCTGGACTTTTTCATATCACCTTGAGCACGGAAATTAAAGTTCCAAAGGAGTTTGTTTTCTTAAAAAAAAAAAATATATACATCTATATATTTTATATATAATACATATATATATATATATATATATATATATATAATATTTTAGTATTCTATATGAATTGTTGAACTATCTATATATTTAAAAAAAATAATAATCAGGAACGGTCGAGATCAAACCACTCTGATTTCTCTGTGGGTGCAGATTAATCAATCTGGTGATATGCTAGGACTTTCTTAGATAATAATATCCAAGTTTTAACTTTATAGTCTAAACCCATAGTTCTGCAACTACTCAGCGTATTCTGGCCACTAAGAGCCCTCTTAGCTTTAGTTATAGACTAGCGCCACTCAGCATCAATAAATCTATACAGTTAATAATTACCACAGCTTTCCTGATATATGATTACAATTAGCACTACCGTTTTGGAGCAGTAAGAACAGGCATAAGATAAATATATTAAGAGGCAAAACTATGTACAGAAAAAAAATTACAATAAAAACTGACAGAAACATACATAAGTATACAAAATAAAATATAATAAAACCTATTATAACCTTTGTGTGAAGTAACTAATTTTGTTCGCGTACAAACCTAATTGGACTGGACTCCATAAGACTGACAACCTGTTAATTTATCCGCAGGGTGTTTAGACATTGTCGATGGCTGGGCATTTAGGGAGGCAAACATTTACCATGTGTTAACTATAGGGGGGGGGATAAAAAAATAGCCAAAATAGTTTTTGTTTTTTGATTTTTCTCTGATACCGCCTAGAAGCATATTTTCCCCATCGATACATCAGGCATAACCTCCTGCACATTTTCTAACACCTTTAGAGGAAGATTCAATTACCCACAGTGTTTACAGTGCAGGGAAAGCTCCAGGTTTAACGTCCAGAGCTATTCAATTATTGCTCCATTTCCTGGGGTGGATAATTTTGCGGGCAGAGCGCGTTAAATGCTGGAAACTATGAGTTTCCCCACGAATTAAGTCCCAGAGTGTGCACATCGCGTGGGGATGTGGTAGTCAATTTAATTGCTCAGGGTTGACAATTAGCTAATTGAATCTGCCCCTTAAGGTATAAACTGAATTCCTGAAATGACATGATTACTGTATGTTCCCTACATGTCAGGTTATAATTCACACACTTTCTGCAGCTCTCGTTTTGGAATCTAACCTGGCCACCAGTTTTCCAAAAGCTTGAAATATGAAGAAGTACTTTTTTTTGTTATAACTCCATAAGCTGAATGGGTTGTGTGTACGCATGCCGAGTCACAATCTCTCTTAAATTATTTTATTACATACTAGTGGGAAGCTGCTTTGAAATACACAGGCCTGGCACTGTATGGCCAACTGACACAGGTACGCTAAAATGACAACTTGGGAAAGGGCTAGTTATGGAAAGGACAGAATAATAAGCTTAGAGAGATTTCTTGTTGATCTTGACACTCAGATGTTAATTTTATTTTACACTACTGCAGGGAAGTCTTGGAGATTAATTAGCATTCCATTAACTCCAGTTTTTCTGGACGAAAACAGAAACATTTAGATAGGTATCTCAATCAATTATTCCCCATGTGCTGGGAAGGAATAATTTCATTCTGGTCATATTTTTAACATGAATTCCCTAATTGGACTTCTCTTCCCAACTTGCATACACAGTTCTTATTCCTTGTAAGTACCTTGTCTTACTGACATCTAGAGCCCCATTGAGCACTCGCTAAAGGGGTTATGTTCCTCTTTCAGTATTTAACAAACAGCTGTAAACTTAGCTCACCCGTTTGTCAATGTATCATTTACACCATCTATATATAGATGGCGAGAGCGATACAGTCCCTATTGCCGACAATGGGGACCCAGCAACAGCCCCCCCCCCGGGTGAAGGTGTCATGCACATGTCCAGACTGGCAGTCAGGCAAGCGCATGTCACAGCAGTCTGTCACTGGCAGCGTCAGGTGGAGGATGCCACCAAAGAAGGGGATGTCGTTGGACCTCACTGGAGGGGCAAGAAATGTTAAATACCAGTGGCATGTTGATTCACATCTCTGCGATACTAAACAAAATATGCCAGTGGTAATTACAATTTTCTAATGGGTCCCCTAATTTGTAGGTATATTTCACTTGTAATAAATGTGTATTAAAAACCAAATCTATTTGCCATGGTTTTATAATATTACACATTTAGAATATCGTCTTCTCTAAGAAGCGCCATTCATCTAATTATAGTATGCATTGTTATTAACACTGCATAAACCCGCAATGCAAATCAGGAAATGACTGGAGAACCCAACAGTACCTTTTCAGGTACAGAGCTGTTCTCTGCTGACTCGGGGAAGCATATGATGCCGTTATATGAGAACTGCTACTGCACACTATAACATACAAAATCACAGTAGAGTTTATGTTGCACTAAGTACATAAGTCAGAAACAGCACAGTATTGGAGAAATATCACATGGTATTAGATCGTCAAACCAGAAAATTGAAAATGTTATGGCTGATTTCTGGGCATTGTTCTACTAGTAATGTCTGAAAATCAGTTTTGCGAGTTAAATAGTAGATCATCTGTTTAGCCTATATGTAATATTTTAATATATGCTGCTGGTACTACAGATCTCTACACGTGTGATTAATCTGCAATCTTAATATAAAAAGAACATTATACCATTCTACAGAATAAGACGCACACAAAAAGGCAACATGTGCACGTTGAAAAACACACAGCACCTTAAACACGAACTATTTTTGTAAAGTGTAATGAGCATATATTCAAACAGAGGTATATATTCAAAACAGCGGTATATTTACTAAAGGTTGATTTTAATAGATTTAAAATCAATGAAAATTGATCAACATTGATCTTGTGTTTCTGGGGCTAAATCACACATTTATTAATAACCACATTCAGATGGAAGCCGGGGCTTGGACCCTGCTTTTTCCAGGGTTTTTGAAAAAGGTTTGCACCCGGGTCACAGCTCTTTCACACTGCAGCTTGGACCCGGGTTATTCCCGTGTCAGCCCTGCAATTTAGTATAGTCATCAAAAGCGGACGTTACCGGCTGTCAGCTATCAGCAGCTTTCACATTGCAGGCTACCAGAGTCGGACTCAGAAATAACCCTGGTAGCGACCAGGGTCGAAGCCCTGGCAATTTGGACCCGGGTACACCTTTTTACACAGAGAAAGGACACGGCTTGACACAGCTTACCCCAGCAAATTCTCTATCTGAAAGGGGTATTACAGACAATTTTTACAGAAACACAACATCTATTTCAAATCAATCAAAATCGACCTTTAGTAAATATACCCCATACTCTTGCATCAAAGAAAAATATCCAGTTTTGATTCCTTTTTTTTTTACTCAAGACTCATATTTAATAAACCCAAGAGGACATTATTATAAATACTATCTCAGATCTATCTTTTTTAAAATTTGTTAGGTAATCTCTAGCAGAGTATTGAACCGTTCCAATGTCAACTGTTAGTATTAAAACATAGGTTTAGCTTTTCAGGTTGTGGATTTCATAGTGGCATGGATGGGCACACATTCTGTATGCATCAGCCACATAAAGACAGAAGACAGTCAAATTAAAGGCAATATTAGGTACACCCTCCAGCAGAGAGTAGCTAAAGGTTTATCCTATCACAAATTACCTCAAAATACCTAAAAGCTGCAGGGAGTCTCACCTGCAAAGGAAAGCTAGGTGCCACTAGACATTTTCAGAGCACATTTTAATAGCATGAAGAGTGGGTTGTTTAAAAGGCCCATATGACAGCACACTAAGCAAAAGTAATTAACAATTAAAACACTTCAGAGCCATTGATTCTCCAAACTCAAAATTTGTGGACTGCAGCCTGTGATCTTCATGAAAGTAGGTAAACTGTTTATTGTACCAAAAAAAAAAATTTTGATAGCAGATATGCTTCACATTGATTATTTATTGATCAAAAGGGGATTCCACCTTCATAAAGACATAATAATTGGCCTTTACAAGCCATCTTAGTACATTTGCTAAATAAATATGTTTATCTTGACAACTTCAGTGGTTTTTAAATGTTTCTCTATATCAGGGGTGGGGAACCTTTTTTCTGCCGAGGGCGATTTTGATCGATTACATATATATATCGCTCAATCAAATATTTTTTGCGGCCCTGGTGCAGGACACGCCCCTCCGTGTGATATCACCTACAATCGCCGGTGATTGCAACAATGCCCGAAGCACCCTGAGGATGCTCCCGGGAGCTGTAAAGGCAGCGGTGTGACCGTCTGAAGCGTCCTAAGCGGCTCCAAGCGGCACTGCTGCATAGATTCTGGCTGCAGGATGCCAATCTAGACACCTTGCTAGTCAGATGAGACTAGCAGAAAAAAGCTCCAAGGGCCAGACCAAAATGATTCCGGGGGCCTGAGGTTCCCCCATCCCTGCTTTATAAAGACTTGTATGTTTTAGTTAACCTGTGACCAATATGGTTAAGCTGTTCCAACTTCGACAATCAAAATGTCGACATGCAGTATGCGGATGTGGTTATGTTGAACCCCAGCACACAGTCATGTTTATAATGCTATTAAAAGCATATTTTCAGCATTGGCTTTACAACTTCAAACATAACACTTTACCATCAAGTTTGAAGTTGTAAAGCAGACGCTACTGAAATGCTTACAATCACATTATTAGCATGTCGGGGTTCAAACTAACAGTGTCTCCATACTGCTTGTTGACATTTTAACCGTATAAATGGCCTACTAAACCCCCTGATACACTTCAGACATACACAAAAAATATACCCTTATGATTATAAAAAGAGGAAAAGCAATGAATGGAGTTGCTCAAAGCACCTACAAACTAAGGGGGCGATTCAATTCAACACGAATTGAAGAGCGCCGGGAGCGAGCTCCCGGAGCTATTCAATTCAGTGCGCTGTGTGGTCGGAGAATGCCGGTTATCGCACCTTAACAAGGTTGTTAAGGCGCGGTAACCGGCATTCTCTGACCAAAGTGCTGGGCGCGCGGCTGTTAGCGCCGCGCTATGTAGAAAAACAGCCGCGCACCCGCTACTTTGGTCTGATTTCTTTTCGCATCCCCAGGGGGGTGCGAGAACAAATCCTTAGCGTGGCCAAACAGCGCTGTGTATTGAATAGCTTCAGGAGTCCCTCCCTTCGCTATTCAATAGCACGTTGAATTGAATTCCCCCCTAAGGCATCTACAAACAATTTTGAAAATGTGTATATCCACTTTAAAATATACATGCAAACAGGTAAAGGAATGAATGTAACAACCTAGCAAGGCATCTTAGTTACTAATCTTAACTGAATACCAAAAATAAAAACCGACAAGGGCATCTTGCATCAAAATTCATCCTCAATCATATTTTTGTTTTAACTTCATATTTTAGCTGCTTTACATATACCCTTAAATTCAGTTTGCTGAAAGCAAATGCTAGATTTCTGGGAGGAAAAGTTATGGAGAACATACTTACTGCAAATACAATATAGGTTAAAACGGCAAAAATCACAAATTAGCAAATTTCATTTAAAATGTTTTTTCTTTTTTAATAATTTGTTTCATGTTCACATAAGTTTTTACTGACCATTTATGCTCTAGGTCCAGATGCAATGCATATCGTAAAAAAAGAGAGCACTTTTTATTTACCTTGCATGAATTAACCTATGTACCTTTAACTCTACAGACCTCTGCATAACATTTAGACAAAGCTCAGACACACAGCATGCCTAGCCCTCATTATGTACACGTCTCTAATCACAGGTAATATAAGGTGTCAAATATTCTAACCACCTCCATGTAAGGTTCCAATTTTGGTAACAAAATGAGAAAACTAAAAATATTTACGTGTTCTAAAATATCTCTTTTGTGCTAAAGTCAAATGTTAGCTCACATGAAAAGGATCTTTTTTTAATATAATTCAGCATCTTTTTCTTTTTTTATAATCTGACCATTGCAAACACTTTAATAATAATAATAATAATAATAATAATAATAATAATAGCAGGTGTACAAAAGTTCTTGGTTAATTAGGGAAATAAACACTCAATCCTTTATATTTTTAATCAAGTAGGAAACACAGTTCAATATATAATGTTATTACTTTTTCTTTTTTTGTTTGTTTAGCAGCTGCTTACTGTTTATATGGTGGGTAAGTGGACAACATCCAGCGATGGGAGTGACAAGTCTGAAAATCTGTCAGTCTGTGGAGGTTTGGTGGGCGGTGCTCCCCTTGGAGTTAACAGTTATATACTTTATTTTAATTTTTATTCCTTTTACAGTTTATTAGACATGACATTTATACAGTTATCAATCGTCCTCCCCGTCCTCCCCGGGGGCCTCCTCCTGCTGCTGCTGGTGCTCGGAGGCCCGCTTCTCCCGCTGCTTCTCCTGGATCTTCTTCATCTCCTCGGCGTATTTGCAGAACGTGTGCCCGAATTTGGCCCACACTTTGTAGGGGACGGTGATGGAGTTGCGGTACGTGGGCTTCACCTCGCTCACCCGCATGAACACCCCGTACTTATTGGAGCCCACATCGAAGAAAAAGCGCTTGTTGTCCACAGTCAAGGAAGTGCCCTCGGGTAACTCGGCGGGCTCCTCCTCCACCCCGTAGTCGTCGATCAGCTTCGCCAGAGCATCGCGGAACTCGATCAGTCCTTGCGCCGGGAGGGCGATGGTCTGGCCCTGCGTGGAGCCCAGGCCCGGCCCGCGGTTGACCGTCTGGCGGATCCGCAGGAAGCGGCCCCGCTGGTTCTCCTTCAGGTCCATGTAGTACTTCCGATTCTCCCGCACCAAGAACTCGCTCTTCAGCGCCCGCCGGGGCTCGTCCTGCGCCATGTCCGGGTTGCTGGGTCCTAACTGGGCGTAGTGCTCGATAAAATCCCCCAGGTAGTCGCGGAACTCCACGGCCACGGACATGGAGAGGGTCAGCCGGCTCTTGTTGCCGCCGGCTCCGACCTCCGCTATCTTTAGGAAGCGGCCCTTTGCGTTCTGCTTAACGTCCAGGTAGAAGCGCTTGTTCTGGATGTCCACCCGCTTGGAGGCCAGTTCCTGGGTTTCATGCTGCAGGGCCGAGCCCCCGACACCGGAGGCCGGGTGTAGCGAGCTGCCGCCGGAACTCATCGCCGCTCCTCCTTGCTCGCTCCCACTGTCTCTGTCCGCCATGATGCCGCCTGCCTTCTTCCCCTCTCCCGGCTGCAACTCCCACAGACCCAGCTCTCATCTCGCGAGATCTGGTGGCGGCGGCCGGGACGGGGGACCGGGGAGCAGGCAGGGACCGGCAGGGCTTAGAACTTCTCAGAGCAACTTTTGTCAGAGTTCGTGTACGGCTGACATTGGTCCGGATGCCTCATTCCAAGTGCAGACCCTGGGTTCTCCCTCCTAATTTGTATGCAAAATGTCTCATTTGGGGAAGAGCTGGATGTGTAAATATTCATCTTGCAAAACCGTTCCACAGCCGGCTTCTACTTATATGACGGAGTCCTCCACACTGTGTGTTATTAAATATGTATATATGGTTCTCTGCTGTATGTGCTGAATGAAACGTTGTAGCTGAAAGTATGCTTATGTTTGTTATACTGGAGTCACCTACTAAAGGTCACTACAGAAATCCTGATTACAATATTTTATTTACTGATTATTGCAGAACTGCCTTCCAGGTGATGCAGAGGGCAGGTCTTCAAAGTCAGGGGGGGGTAAATTTACTAATATGGGAGTTATATTAATAAGTGATAGCAACCAATCAGATTCCAGGTTTTATCTTCTCGAAGGTGCTAGATAAAGGAGAAGTAGAATCTGATAGGTTGCTATGGCCAACATCACTTCTTAAATAGAACTCTCATCTTAGTAACTTTATCCCTGGGTCTGGTTGATACTAGGGAATCCCTAGTAGGGATGGACATCGGCTATCAATGGTTTGCTATTGATGTTCAATGTTTTGCCATTGATGACTGAGTTCCGATGGTGACGCAGCAATGGGGTTTTTGCATGTCACCAAACTCACCCACCTTTGATTGACCTACCTCTGTTACATGTCTGCACTGGTGCCACCTACCAGTGATCATTTCCTGCCATTGATGGAAAACACTAATGGCACTATCAATGGAGAACCATTTGATGTCCATGCCTGATGCACTTTGAGTCGACTCGTTACTAGCCACCCACTGCTGTATTAAGCCCCACCTCAAACATATGCTGGAAGGGTGATAAAAAAAAAATTGTGTCAACATGCCAGTTATCTCCACCCAGTTATCCTGGCGTCCGGGAAGATTGCAGGTTATACTGTAACTTTGTGAGTCTTCTGGACATTCTATTTATTGAACAGTTTGAAACTTCGTTTTTTATTCTACCGTTCAGCTGGATACACATAATGCATTCCGTTGTACAATAGATCGTTCCGATGAGGGTCAGAATAATATATAGTGTGGATCGCATAGTGTGACCACGGGTTACTCATCGCATTGTCCTATCTGCTGTGCAGCCTAGCAGATGGGACGATGCAATGAATGACACCATGCTGCTAAATGGAACGACACAATGCACCATTGTACGCCGCATCATGCAGTGTGTACGGACAGCACAATATATCGTTCCATCGCATCGTCCTGTCGGCTGGGTACACAATCGCATAGTGTGTACCCAGCTTTAGATTAATTACAAAAGATCCTGCATTTGTACTTATTTTGTTTTCTTGTCCCTGCAGCGTTCAATATTTTTTTCCCCCCATCCATAGTGATCCAAAAGTTTGTTTTATAACACTGACTATCCTCAACATTTAAATCTTTGTACTGTCTCATGAATTTATTTGCATTGGTTGTTTTCAATAATCAGCCTATTTACAGCGTTAAATTAATACATTTTAATAGTTTTCAATTTCTATCGATGTGATAAAAAAAAAAAATTAGGAGCCCTGCAAACATGGAAGCACAAAATAATTGCAGGATTCACCTGACAACTCCAGAAAGGTGTCCAAATATCAGACTATTGTAAAATGATATCTAGTAATAGAAATATTCATAAACTGGGCTTTTCCAATTCTGGGCCTGATTCAGAAATGAATGCAGTGCTGCTATTTACGGAGATGAGCAATGTTTTGCTACTGCGTATGCACAAAAAGTCAGCCCGGCAGCTCCCGGGGAGTCTCATAACACATGACCACTCCCATCTCCTGCACACGCAGAGAGTACCGTCAAAACATAAGATATACTTGCACTACAATGTCAAATAATATATTGATTATCTTCCTATATACATCTTACACTTCATTCCAGAATACTTGCTTTAATTTCTCTCAGGCCTACCACAGTCCTGCTGCTTTCCTCATCTCTGAAAGCCACCTCTCACTCACAACCTACAAGACTTCTCCTATAACTCTACTCATACATCCACTTCACATCTTGAAAACACTCCCTTAAAGCGTACTTTTTCTGAGGTTTCTCCCTCTTTTCATGGGAGAGACCCTCATAAGGGGGTCAGTAGAGTGGTCACCAGAAGGTTTGCACTCTACATAATACAAGCAGAAAAAAACAATGTAAAGCTATAAAATGAAATTTATTAGGACTTTTTCAAGCTTATTAGCTGAAATCAGTATAAAATATAGATTACTAGGAAACAAATGCAGCACTGAACCCTAAAGAACAGTGAATGGGTCTAATTGTATGCCTATAAAAGTGACCAATAAATAAGTATAGATATATCAAAAATCACAATTTAGTATCCAATAAAATCACATAATTAAAAAAAAAAAAAACACCTTTCATGGTCAATTCCTTTATTGAAAGAGGTTATCCCCCTGCACCAGTACAGAATGCTTTTTAAGAGGTGTCTCTTACGGATAGGAATGACCTTTTGAAACCAAAAAAATGTCTTGTGTAGAAACTAACTCATAATACGATATGGCTTTCACATCAAAATACAATAGAGCATCATATCCGATTAGAAGATTCCTTAAACAAAATTATAATCTTAAACAAGATCTCTTACTTAGTGGCATTCTACCCCCTAATCCTAATATTATTTTTAAGAAAATTAAAAACCTAATTTTTTTTTTAATCCCAGAAAAGAGGTACTGTCTCATCCTTCTTCAAACTGGCTTTGCCCCGCACACAGGGTTGTAACAAGGTGGCAAAACACTCTGCATCACCTGTGGATATATTACCAATAAATCAACACAAATTCAGGCATCGGCCAGCCCTTTGATATTTCCTATCAAGGGATTATTACCTGTATAACATGACTTGCAATTTATTTAGTTAGTTGTAATATGTACTACGTGGGCCGCACCACAAAATCTCTTAAATATACAGTAGGTTTAATGAACATAGATTGTAATGTTGAAAAGGGATTAATGACACATAGCTTATCCCACTATTATGCAGTGTTTCATAACAAGAATACAAATTACTTATGGATTTGGAACATATAAGAAATGTTCCAAATCCACTGCAAGAGGGGGAGACCATTTCAAGCCTTTTTGTAAAGAAGAGGACGCTTGTATCTATCAACGAATAGTCTAACTTCTAACGGATGGAATAAGTCCTTGGACCTTAACCATGTTCTATAGGTTCTCCTTCCCTTGCCTTTACTATATTTTGGTAGGTTTTGATTCATCTTAATACCCCTGGAGTAGATGGCTGTATGGATGTGTGGCATCTCATCACAATTATTTGGATGGTGTGCTCCCATTCCTTTTTCCTGTCTTCAACTCCTTTCCTTTTTTCACCTCCTTCCTATTCCCAGTGGGAATGGGTATGAAATCCCGGCAGCTGGGATGCCTGCTGTCAATATACCGACAGCGGCATCCCGATGCTCAGGATCCCGACGTGAGTCGGTTAAGTATACTTACCCTCCCCCCTTCTCTTAACACTCTGTTTATACATCCTATTAGTGTTTTACATAATTGATTGCACATGTGTGTACACAGATAGTACTTTGTGCTAGTACATATATTTGTATATGGAGTTGTATATAAAGATTTGTGTAG
Source organism: Taudactylus pleione (assembly GCA_031769625.1). NCBI lineage: Eukaryota > Metazoa > Chordata > Amphibia > Anura > Myobatrachidae > Taudactylus > Taudactylus pleione. The sequence continues at coordinate 3,354,345 of JAUIMM010000024.1, read as the reverse complement.
TAGCCCATCTCTTTTTTCATGAGAAATTTTTTAAACGATTTCATGTCAGTATTCATGTTAAAATTAATAAAGAGTATGATGAGATAGATGAAGACTTATACATTTGTTCAATATGATATTTTATTATTTTGAAAATAATGGCTTGCCTTAAATAAAATCATTCATTACACCTATATTTATTATTTTCTTACATATTTTTGCAATTACTTTTTATTTTATTTACTTCAATATATGCATGTTTTACTCTTCTCTTCTCCTCCTTTGCTTAGCGCCTAGGTTATTGTTTTTTTCTGTGTTGGTAAATTACAGAATAATTGCTTTTATGGTGTTGAGATGGCTAACCGGAATCAAAAAGTCCTCCAATCTAAATAACGGCAATTGTCTTCTTAAAATATACTATAAAATAGAATTAAATTACAAACTTGTTTTTTTATCTCACAAATACTGTATGGTATTTATGGTCTTTAGATTGTAAGTACTTAAAATAAATACTTTGTTTTTGGCAACAATTCACATTTTCAGAACAGGGATTTTCACAATAATAAAAAAACCGCTCTTTTTTTTCTTTTTCTAGATTTCACTTTCTTGAATGAAATGTATTACATATAGGAATAATGCAGATATCCCAACAATTCATACTATTTTGAAGCTTAGTCAACCCACTACATAAAATAAAGATACTCCTGAGTGTATTTGAACCAGGATGAGGGAAATCTGGACATTTTAACCTACCCTATAAAGTGCTTAATACTGACAGAGGTGGACGCTAATGCAGTAGCGCTGCTGTGAATTGATGCTAATGTTGCAGTTGATGGACTGTCTACTTTCACACCCACTACCTGAGGCTGTAGTGCGCAAATAAGTCATTTGAGCAACCCTGTGTACATTACTGTCGGTGTCAGTGGGGAATCGGTATATAATGCTGCCAGATGTATTGCCGGCGGACTAAACACCGACACTGGAAGCCCAAACCGTCAGGATCCCGACTGGGGCTGGTAAGTACCCTAACCCACCCCTCTCTACCCTTTGTGAGAAAGCTCTGTCTCTGTGAATCCTCCACAAACAGTTTTCGCAAAAATACCATGTGTGTGCATGCGCCACTGCCGTCTAACATCCCCCCCCACACCACCACTCCGCTTGCACTTACCTTGGTGATCCTTGTCATCTGATGTGTGCTGTAAACTGTGATACTGGTTTACAGCACACATCAGATTACCAGGGTAACGGAGCAGGAGCCCATCAATCAGCTGGCAGGAGTCACAGAGAATCTCACCGATCACTGGATCCTTGGTGGAGGTGTTTTTTTTTTTTTTTTGCACTGTGATCAGCTTGTGGTCTATTTAGACACACAAGGCTGATCACAGTCGCCGACTCCCAGCTCTGCTCTGCTTGTCAGAGCAAAGTTGGAGTAGGTGAAACAGGGAAATAATATTGCTGTTTCCAGGTGGCATTAGAACAAGGCTTCCCCCTTTATTTTTTTTACAATTTAATTTTAGTAAATCTGAGTAGATTGCATCTCCCATAATTGGAATCTGGTTAGTAAACACATCCGATAATTAGGGCTTGGAGGAGAATTTTGTGAACTCTCCTACAATTGCCCTGTAGTACATTTAGGCGATACTAAAATAATGTGAAAAATTAGTAAAAATGCCCGTTTTCACAATATTTGAATAAAAACAATATTGATAAATAGGCCCCTAGCTCCTTGCCTTGACACCACACATTCACCATTCCTGCAGTACATGAATAGTGAGTGTTATTTTAGGATATTTAGGACCTGATTCAGAGGTGTACACAATGCTGATGTTAGCGCAGTTGAGCGAATATGAACTTTCATACTCGTTGCTTAGTAACTTTAACTTCAAACCAATGGCACACTCGGGGGTTTCTGAGTACCCAGAAACCCCCCCTGCACTGGATTAAGGGCCCCATTTAACAAGGATACTGTACATAATCCCTTTTGCTAAAAGGTGTTATGTCATGCTTTCAATATTTAACAAACACCGGTAATCTAAAATTACAGCTGTTTGCCACTGCATTGCTCCCACCATCTTTAGATGCGGTCCCTATTGTCAGCAATGGGAACCCGGCAGCAGCCTCTCCAGCTTCAGTGAAGCCTTCTAGGCACTGCCAGGTTAAACAGTCATGTTTAGGCTGCTAGCAGCTGAGCGGAGGATGCTGACAATGCCAACGAGGTTCAGTGAAGTCCTCCTCAAAGTAAGTTATGATTAATACAGTGACAATTTGCATGCAGACAGGCTATAGATAGACGAAGGTAGCAGCTGATGGTCTGACATGGAGCTCTCCACTAGTGTATGGTGGTTTCTCGGGCGGGAAGGGGTGTATTGGGCGGCCATGACGGTACACCCCGGGTACATAGTTGCAGCCCTAAGTGGGCTGAATATGTTGTTGAACAATGGTGGAGGTGCCCCTTTCAGAGCTGGAGCCCGGCGGCAGGCGCATCCATTGTCTCCCATAGTTCTGCCCCTGATACCAGTGGCATATTCATTTGTATCACTGCAATACTAAACAAAATATGTCACTGGTATTTAGATTAATTGTTAAATGGGACCCTTCGTTTTTTATGAAGACACTTGCAGCCTGATCGGAGCTCAGATCGGGCCACATTTGGAGCTGCTGCACATGCCCAGCTGCAACAGCTCATCCCATGGGTCATTGAAACTCAGTGAGTGACTCACTGCTCCAGAGTCTCGGGTCCAGTGGCGGCATGTGGCAGGCACTGAGGTGAGGGCTGCTGGTTGGAGTGCTGCAGTACACAGCTGTTCCGGGTTTATAGATCTTCCGTGGGCTGGGCTCCTGATAATCATGAAAAGCTGCTCCTGACCTGTCAGGTCCTCCCAGGGAGTCCTTTCAGAGAACCTTACAAGAAACTCTCCCATCACAACCCCCCTACCCTGTTCTTCATTGCCAAAAGCTGGTGTTTTTATCATTCAGGTGTATATACACACACACAGTGCACATTAGGAGTCCAGTCACTCACGGCCCCGCTGGCTGCATGCGCACCACTTCTGAACACAGTGAACCGGAATTGTGCATCATGAGTTGCATCCCCATTGCCCGGCAACCGGGCGCCCAAACTTAGTAAACAACTCACCACCGTACTGAAACAAAAACAGACTGCTTAATTGAAAATGACACAAATAAAAATAGGAACAAGCATTACATGATACATAAATATAGACACATCTAGCACATCATATATGCAGTAGATAAGCACACAGTCTGCAGTATCTGTACTCCATGCATATATGGCAAGTAATATAATAAAAAGTATCTATAAATGAAAGAGAAGAAAGATTTATACTAGAAAACACAAATTACCAGATGGTCACATACAAAAATCAAGTTTCAAAAGCAAATCACCAATTGCAGATCAAACAATATCAACTAGCATCCATGTAGCCAAGTCACATGTGATTTTAATGAGGAATATTTAAAAGCAGCTGGTCATTCAAACCTCTGGATTTCGCCATATGCAAGGTTAAAATCCATTTGGATTATAATTGGAGCAGTTTTTTACGTTTTTCAGAACATGGTCAATGATGAGGTGTTTCAAAATTGAGCTACTATGGGCCTCATTTAAGAATGAAGCTTAATACCAGCTGCATTTTTCGTTTAGTATCACTGTGATACAAATGAAAATGCCACTATTATTATTTATCAATACTTACCCCCGGCGAGGTCCAGCAAAGTCCTCCTCATTGCGAAGGTCCTCCACTCAGCTGCTGGCAGCCTAACACTGCCAGTGAAGGGCTGTGTAATGCACATACACGATATTACATCAGCGCATGTGCATGGCACTGTAACCTGGCAGTGCCGCTGAATCCGGAGAGTCAGCGCTGGGTCCCCATTTCCAGCAATGGGGACTTTATTGCTCTCGCCATCTAAAGATGGCGAGAGCAATGCAGTGACAAACACCGGTACTCTTAGATTACCACTGTTTGTTGAATACAGAATAGATGACATAACCTCTTTAGCAAGCGCTAAAGGGGTTATGCTTCGTTTTGAAATGGGACCCAAAGTCTGGCCTCAGAAAAATGTTTCACCAATGGCTGATCAGAAGTTTTACCATTAAGCGCTACTCTAAAAGTACGCTTGGTTTTGCTGATGTAACAAAGTCCACAAGAGTACTTGATCATGTACAGTATATAACATAAGAGCTTGTGCAGGTTATTGATTTCCTAATAGTCGCTATTTAGCACTGCAAGTCGTTTAAGAAAGAATTGCTTTCCAGTCTAATCGTGTGGTTCCAAAGCACAAAAAGTTATTTATGTAATGAAAAAGTAACACGGTTTAAGATTTAACAGTTAGAGTAAAAAGCAATCAGTAATAGTACAAGCTGATACATATGCATGCGCACTGGTCCCAGTATACAGTCTTCAATCCAGAAGTCTGTGATCATCAATGAGGATGTCTGAACACTGGAATCGGGACACAGTTTATATACCTTACAGTTCTAAGTTAACAAAGGAGCTAGTTTACAGGTTTCCATTGGTACAAGTATGAGAATAAGGAGCTTACCTACACTAGCAATCATCTCCTACTCTCCCAGACCGGCGAACCATTTGACAGGATTTAACCATGAGAACCATTTCTCTGCCTTTACCTCTGTCCATACAACAAAATATTATGGTCCTTCTGAAACTCCCACTTCAGTTGTCGGATTTCATCCATTTTCCGGTCTATCACCTCTTTAGGGTCATTATTTATTTATTTATTTATTACCAGTTATTTATATAGCGCACACATATTCCGCAGCGCTTTACAGAGAATATTTGTCCATTCACATCAGTCCCTGCCCCAGTGGAGCTTACAATCTATATTCCCTATCACATGCGCACACACATACACACTAGGGTTAATTTGTGTTGGGAGCCAATTAACCTACCAGTATATTTTTGGAGTGTGGGAGGAAACCGGAGTACCCGGAGGAAACCCACGCAAGCACAGGGAGAATATACAAACTCCGCACAGGTAGGGCCATGACCTCAGTGCTGTGAGGCAGTAACGCTAACCATTACACCATCTGTCATCAGTATTATTAGTGAGGTACGTGCAACACTTGACACCAAATTGGGTGGCCAAAGTCACACAATACCCACCAGTACAGCTGTCAGGTAATTCAACAATAATATATGCTGTACCAATTCCTTTTTATAAGCCTGTAGCTCCCTACCCGCATACTTGAAAGTGTCATCATACATCTCGGTGAGGTAGTCTATTAATTTAGCCAGGTCTTGGATGTACCTATAATTTAAAGTTCCCCGAGTGATCCTGGTTGGATCTAATGCTACTAAAATTTGGTAACCAGTTGTTTCAGTAATCATCTGTGCGGGTATATGTTCTCCAACAGGGATCATATTTCTTTTGTCACGATGTTCATACTGTGTGTGTATGTACGGAGGTGGTGCGGTTTTATGGACACCAATCATTTCATCATCTGTAAGGGTCATGATTTCTGGTAAATCCCTTCCAATATAACAAACCTTCAGAACTCGGAGAGAGCCACTTGTACGCTTTCCTTCCACATATAAAATACACATCATCTAGGAGAATGTAAGGAATAGAATACATCATTATCATAGAACACATTATTCTTACAAAGGATCCTGCTCCCAGTTTGCCATTTACACAGTACCCTAGTGATACTCTGCCAACCAATGCTGTCTCATATCTACGTGTATACCTATACCGGAATTATCTCCCACTTTATAAAATACTGCGTACAAGACTCACTATCAGCTCTGTGTGAAAAGGTCATTGTCACATTGTTCCCAGTTACCTCCCAATTTCCTGGTTTGTTGAGATTTGTGATATTAAATCATACCAGGGATCTGTCTACCTGATACTGGTGGAGCCTAAGACTAAGGGGTTTGGATACATTAAATTTCTTGTCCACCGTTCTTCCCACATGTAATTCAAGTACCTCTGCTAACTTCAATGGGTATGGGATTAATCCCAATTTACTCTGTCCTTAGGTACTTGTGAACACACCCACCATTCAGTCTGGTTTAAGGAATGGTAATCCTCTACAGGATGCTCGCCCAAATACAGATTACTCTTGGACTGGCATCGTTGGATGCATTTATCATCAACTAGGGACCCACAGTACTCACAAATACAATATTCATCAGACAATAATCCCTCACACTGTCTCCGAGTTTCATGATTAACAGATCTCTTAATGTCTGTACTGAATTCGACCATATACCGCCCTGATTGTTTTATCGCGCTCTCTCCCGACCCCACTCCATCGACATCACCAACAGCTTCCCTCTCCGTCATCTGTCCTCCGTCACAGCAACAGGAAATCACGAAACAAATAAGGATGAGGAGAACCCTGGAAGGAAGCACAAACACTAACCCAGCCCGCCACTCCATTGCTGTAATAGTGGTCTGCAAATTTCTATTGCTCAGGTGTTCCACTGCAGTCTCTAGCTCTCCTGGAACAGGCTCGCAAATTGACATGTCCACGTTATCTGTCTCAACTCCGCTTTGTATCTCCTTTGGGTGATTGACCTTTCTGCAGTGAGTGGAATGGACCCAGGTATCCCTTTCTGCCACCTTCAACGATGTGGTACTTGTCATCAACACCTGATACGGACCTTCCCACCTGTCTGTCAAACAACCTGAATGTAAGAAATTTCGGATCATAACATATTCTCCAGGTTCAACGTCATGACAGTTTGTTTTTGGCATATCAGGTAACAACATTTTCAAATTTCTGTTGCTGTTGTTTCAGATGTTTACTCATTTTCACAGTAACATCAGTATTACACTTCAAATCATCCTGTGGAATTATAATCAAATGAGGTTGTCTCCCAAACAGTATCTCAAAGGGGGACAGATTAATAGGAGATCTAGGAGTGGTTCTGATGCTATGGAGGACTAGAGGTAAGGCTTCTGTCCATCCTAATCCAGTTTCAGCCATGATTTTACTCAGTTTATTCTTAATAGTACCGTTTACTCTCTCCACTTTTGAGCTGGCTTGCGGTCGGTAGAGGGTGTGAAGCCTACTATTAACACCGATAAGCTTACACATGTTTTGGAAAACATCACCAGTGAAATGAGTACCCCTATCACTTTCTATAATTCTAGGGATACCGTATCTGCATACAAATTCCTGAACAATCTTTTTGGCAGTAAAAACAGCAGTATTAGTGGCATCTGGATATACCTCTACCCAGTTAGAAAATACATCAGTACAAACTAATACATACTTGAGATTCCTGCAAGGTGGTAATTGAATGAAGTCAATTTGTATTACCTGAAAAGGACCGTCTGTCGGAAGGATGTGGGATTGTTCGGTAGGGATTGTCTTCCCGACATTTTTCCTCAAACAAGTCAGACAGGACATTGCTATCTTTCCAGCTTGAGAAGAAAAGCCTGGTGCACACCAATATGCACTGCCAAACTTGCACATACCTTCTTTTCCCAGGTGAGTCAGACCATGCGCTGCCGCAGCCAAGCTTGGGTAATATGCCTTGGGAGCAACGGGCCTACCTTGTCCATCTCTCCAGAGTCCGGAGGACTCCTGAACACATCCCTTCGATCTCCAGACTGCCTTTTCCTTTTGGGAACACAAATTTTGCATTTCAATTATCATCTGCGTGTCTATGGTATGGAAGACCATCACGTTATCAGTTAAGTTTATGCGCAACCCTGCTGCCCATTTGGCAGCTTCATCTGCTCTACTATTGCCCATTGACACCGGGTCTTCTTCACATGTGTGGGCTTTACATTTGATGACAGCTACTGCTTTTGGTAGCTGGATCGCTGTCAGTAGTCCTTTTATGTGATGTGAGTGTGCGACTGGTGTGCCTGCAGCGGTCATAAAATTTCTCAGACGCCAAAGAGCCCCAAAATCATGTACTACCCCGAGGGCGTACCTGGAGTCAGTGTATATATTAGCTGAGTTACCTTCTGCCAGCTCACACGCTCTCCTTAATGCCACCAGTTCAGCCACCTGTGCTGAGTGAGGTGGACCAAGTGGTTCAGCTTTTACAACATCCTCGTCATTTACAACAGCATAACCTGTGCATAATTCTCCTGTGTCAGTCTGCCTGTGACAACTCCCATCCGTGTAAAACATCAAATCTACATTTTCTAATGGTGTGTCACGTATGTCTGGTCTTGCAGTAAAAGTCTGATTCAAATACTCCATACTATCATGTGTGTCAGTATACCTGCAAACTCACCTTCAACCAGAGACTCACCTTCCTCCACCCTTTGTGCATCCCGAGGCACATATGGTAAGTACGTTGCTGGATTTAACATATTGCACCTTTTAATGGTTTTAATGGTGATATTTGCAGGTGCCATTAGAGCTAGTTCCCACTTTGTGAACCTAGCTGAAGAGACATGTCTGGTTTGGGCAGAATTCAACAAAGCAGATACTGCATGCGGTGTATGCAGTATCTGCAAGGAGGGACTGCTGTCCCTCCTTGCAGAACTCACTCCCCCCTTATAGCACACACACTGACTCCCTAATACTACATCCTCACTCTCATTTACCAGAAAAGCGGTTGCAGCTACACTTCTTAAACACGTTGGGAATGATCTTACTACCATGTCCCCCTCTGCAATCCCTTCTTAGATGACCTTCTTTGTTACAATTAAAACACCTTACTGTGTATAATATACTATACTGTATAATTCCGGTGCTGGTATGTGTTGTAAAACTGTGGCTGTGTATGTGATCCCTACAGAGCCTGAATACTCACTGCCATTAATTTCTCACTCAGTGCCTCTTTCTTCCTGCCAATGTTCTTGTCATGTTCTATGGCTGACTCTCTAAGTGCATCTACAGTAATCCCTCTCCAGTTAGGTAGAGAGGTTTGCATTCTGGTTCTTAGATTGTCTTTGAGACCATCCATAAGTACCGTAACAGCTACCTCCCTGTGGTGTACATCATCTTTAATATCTGCTATCCCAGTGTACTGGGTTATTGTTAGCAGTGCTCTGGCAAAATAATCTGATGCTGATTCACTATCCTTTTGTTTAATAGTGAAGATTTTACTCCAGTTAACTAGCACCGGGAAATATATAGCCAATTGTGTTATTATACGTTTTATATTTGCCTGGTTATCCTCATCAGTTAAGGATTCATCTTCCTCCAATACACAATCCTTTACAAACTTTTGCACATCAGTATTGGTATGAAGACAGGCCCTTAACACCACTCGCCAATCCTTATTAGTTGGTTCTTTAGCATTATCCAAATCTTTAATACATTTCTGGCATTTGGCTAACTCTTTCCTAGGGTCTGGAAAATCTGACATGATTGAATGTAATTCTGCTCTTGTCCATGGACAATGCATTTCTACATTCCTTATGGGAACTATGCCATCTTTGTCCGGTTCCCATTGGGAACTGCAATTGTGTGCTCTTCGTCCGCTCACTCGCCTATAGGAGATATACACCACAGGCCCTGTCACGCAACTACACATAAAGAGACAACATCGCCCTCAACCTACAGTGTGTGTAGTGCGACATGTATAACAATAACTAAACTTTTGCTCTGTACGGAACAACAATCACAGACTATAAGTACACGAGAGCAAAACACGGTGCTGTCCCTTTAAATGCCTGCTACCTGCTTATCCAGAGCTGGCCAGCTCCTCTTCTTAGTGACTGGGGAAACACTAGCTTATCGATGGGAGCCTGACAGCTCTCCATGAGGGTTTCTGCTCACACCTATGAGGGTTTCTGCTCACAAGTACACAGGGGCTGTCCCTGTCTATATTGTGGCTCAGGCCTATGGGCCTGCCTAATGATGGGCTCTGGTAGTGGCCTGGGCCTGATGCCCAGCGCCACTTTATACGGGGCTCAGGCCTATGGACCTGCCTAACTGTGGGGCTCACTTAGCTGCCTGGGCCTAATACCCAGGCCACCTTATAGTTTGGGTGGCTTGGGCAAGCTTCCCCCCTACTTTTCCCAAAGTGACCTGGGCCTAGTACCCAGGTCACTCACACCTAATATAAAAGGTAAATCCATTTAAAGTGCCTACTGACCACTACTGAGCCTGGGCCTTGTGCCCACCTATTTGCCCACGGGCCTAGTGCCCAACAACAGTGGCGTGACTTCATCCCAGGTGCCCGGAGGCAAGATAAATGTTGGTGCCCCCCCCCCCAAAAATTAAATGTTACCACTCCCCCTTTGCAGTTTCTTTTATACAGTGCCCCCAGTAGTGGTCCCCCTGTGCAGTGCCCTCTGTAGAGGTCCCCCTATGCAGTGCCCATCTATGTAGTGCCCCCCAGTAATGGTCCCCCTATGCAGTACCTCCAGTAGTGGTCCCCCTGTAATGCCCCCAGTAGTAATGCCCCTTGAAGTGCCCTCAGTAGTTAAGGGCCCCTGTAGTGCTCCCAGTTGTAGTGCTCCCAATAGTGCCCCCAGTAGTAAGGCTCCTGTAGTGCCCCCAGTAGTAACCTCCCCGTAGAGCCCCCAGTAGTAAGCACCTGTAGTAAGCCCCTGTAGTGAGCCCCCCCGCACGTGCATACAAAAAAAACTCAAAACAATACTTAACCTTAAACCCTGCTCCAGTGCTGCTGCCATCCGTCCCCGATGCCCGCTCCATGGAACTATGGGAGTGACGTCATGACATCACTCCCATAGTGCATTGCGGGACCTGGAAGCCGGAGCTCAGGAGTGAGCTCTGGCTGCCACTGGTGCCGGGTGGAAGGAGGAAAGAAGGAGCGGGCGCCCGCTGGTAACACAGCGGCAGCCCGGCTAATGGAGGCTTGGGCTGCATCCACTGTAGTTACACCACTGGAGGTGGTGCGCTGATCGGTGACAATGGAGACCAGGCCAGGTGCCCCCTTCAGGGCTGGTGCCCGGCGGCAAATTACTCCATTGTCTCCGGGATTTCCGCCACTGCTGTCCCTCCTTGCAGCACTCACTCCCCCCTTATAGCACACACACTGACTCCCTAACAGCTCACATCCCCCTCAAAGTTCACTGCCCACCCACTTGCAGCACTTATTGACCCTCCCCAAAGCTTACAACCCCCTCATAGAACACACTGACCCCCTCACAGCTTACCTCCCTCTCATAGATCACTGCTCCCCCCACAGATTATTACCCCATCATAACACGCACTAACCCCCGGCCTCATAGCGCACACAGTCCTCCCTTGCAGCACTCGCTGCCCCATCACAGCATAGTTCCCCATCATAACACACACTGCCCCCCCCCAAAACAGCTTACTGTTCCCCCCTTGCAGCACTCATTGGCTCCTCTCCCAGCCAGCACCAGCACACTTACCTGCAGTGGAGTCCCTTCCTCAGCTTGCATCCGAAGCAGGGACCTGTACTTTGCAGTTTGCACGGTGCCGATAAATAAGGGGCGTGGCCTCGCCGATGTGGCGTGGCCTCACAGATGGGGGTGTGTCCTCCTTCTTTGTTAGGGCCTGGCCTGGGCATACTGTAATGAGTCAGTATGCATCTGATAATGCCGTGGTGGAGCCAGAGGAGGAGCGCCGCTGATGCTGATCATCGCTCAGCTCCTCTACTACTCGAACTAAAGCCAGTAGGTGAAATACCCGGGACCCGGGTGACAATGGAGCCAGGTGCCCCCTTGAGGGCTGGCGCCCGGCGACAACTGACTCCATTGTCTCTGGGAGTTCCGCCACTGCCCGACAATGCCCCACGGGCCTAGTGCCCGACAATCCTGGTGGTTTAGGGAGGGGGTATATGGTAGGCCTCATGGAGAGCCTACTTGCACCATTGGAAAAGGCTGCGGGGGGGAGCTTCATTCGCTCTTTCACTTCCCACCCCCGCAGTCCTCTCCTGTCCTCAGCCGCATTCTTCGGCCGCTGGTCCGTCCTGGCCAGCGGCGCCGCCTCTTCTCTTCTTCCAGCCGGCGCCGCCTGTCTTCTTTTTTGACAGCGGCATATTCTGGCCTCTTCCGCAGCCGCCGGACCTGTTGCCATGACGCTCTCTTCGGGAGGTCTTCTCTCCTCCCTCTCCGCCGCCGAACTCCTCTTTCCTGCCCAGCGGCGTCTAATAATAGGCGCCGCGAGAGGGCGGGGCTGTGATGCAGCGAGCCACGATTGGCTCATCGCGTCCGCCTCCTATTGGCTGCTGGCTCGCGAGCCGTGTTCACTTCCGGGTAGGATAATGGCTCAGACGGAACCGAGGTGAGAGCATGTTGCTGTCCCCGGGAGGTTCTTAATAGCGGTGATCACTTCCGCTTCTGATTAGTTACGCTCGCGCGTCACTGCCGGTTTGCGATTGTGACTCTGATGTGAGTCATGGGTTGAAGGGAGGGACTTCCATGTCACTCCGCAGTGATCACTTACGGTATGTGACACGAGAGTGCCACTTCCGGTTAGGTCTGAGGTTTTGATTGTTCTATACAGCTTACTGGTCTCCATTGGGAGGAATGGTAGCCCAGTGAGTGTATGAACCATCTGTTAGAGCCGGAATTTTTGCCATTTTTGATTGGACCATAGTAGTTTAAATAGTAGTAGCAGGCACACTATTCCTTTGTCTTGATAAAGGCTCCCAAGAGAGCAGAAACGCGTCAACAATAAGGAAGTGTGCTTTTTTTCTAATTTGATCCAGAAGTACAGTATGTCATTCCTGGGAATTTGCATTTAAAAACTTTTGTGACTTGGAAAAACCGGATTTCCAGAAGCCTATTTGTTTTTATGCTTATTTTTTTCCTCTCTGTGATCATTATATGGAATATCTTTTTACTGTATTTTGATTGTGCTTTTTTATTTCTGTGGGACCCATTGTCATTGGGGTACCAATTTTTTATGGACTGTATATGAATAAATGTTTTGGATTGGCAACATTTGGAATACTATACCTTTTTGGGCTATATACCACAAGTGGAGCGAGATTTGGTGGAATCTACCTAAAGAAACCTTGATGTGCAAGCATAATGTATTATATTGTGTGAGTGGAGTGGGGTACGCCATCATAAATGAAACCTTTATACACCTTTTATATCCACTTTCTAGTGAGTTAATGGTACACAGTACCTTTCACTGTTTGATATACACTGGTGAAAGTATTTCCTACGTAAAGATACCTTTATGGGAGTCCACACTGTGTTTTTCTTGTGAGTTGGGGTACGCTCTATATCCTTTTCAGATATCTATACGTGTGATTCTTTGTCCTCCTCAGCATATTGTTGAATACGTTACACACTAGCAACACTTTCTATGTTCTCCCTTTTTATGTATAAACCTCATGGAGGGAAAGATCTGAGATTCAGAAGGAAGAATTCAACAAGGAAAGAAGCAAGACGCATACGGAGCACTCCCTAAGGGACGTTTTATGATCTGACATCATAAGTATACACCTGTTTTAGCGCCTATTTGTGTATCTCATTGATTCGTCTATTTTTCATATGTATATTTGTATGGATAAGGTGATTCCATTTTAGAATCAAGAGGTCCTGTTTGGCTGCTTTCAGCGCATGCAGTTTGAAACCCTACATTTCTTTCAATTTCTTCAATTCAGCACCACCGGTCTCATACCAGCTCTAATCAGTAATCCAGAATCATCGGTCCCAATCCGATTCTGCTCATCTTTCCAATATCATAATTTCCAGTTCTCATTCCAACCTGCTGTTTAATAAAGACATTTACATTACTGTCCTCACCTTCGGGCCCATCATCCCGTACAGTTTATCTACCTCCTCACAGTAACACATGAGGAAGTCCTGGCTCAAGCCACGAAGCTTCATCCACGTCTCCCAAGTCAAGTCAGCCTCCCACGCCTGTTCCGACCAATTCCAAACCTCCGGCCTGCACTGGACACAGGAGAGGCAGATTTTAGTAATAAGAGTCTTTATCAGAAAAGTGTCCCGGGATGCATATTTACAGCCATTATATAAATATATATATATATATATATATATATTGTGGTGGTAACTGCTGTGACACTTGTTAAATAGGGTTCCCCATGCAAACATTTGGAAACCCCCCTCAGGAGGCGCAAATAACTTTGCAACCATCACATGGCAACTCTTCATTAGATACAGTATGTACAGTATGAACAACAGTGATTGATCTTCACTGCAACTTTAATGCAATCCTTAAGCCTTTGGTATTTAGATGTTGCTTGGTAGTATGATAGAAGGAATATAAGAATGCATGGATCAAAGAGTGCATTTTAGCAGATCATATTTAGAGGGAGAAAGGAAAATAAAAGTGGGTTTGTATTAAAAATATATATTATATCAGAGTAGTGTTAGTGCACTGAGACCTGGATAATGCAGTACCTTGCACATGGGGGTAGGCAACCTCCTAGTTTCACTCCAGCTTCTGTGAAACTATACACCTCAGCATGCCCTAGTAGCAAATCTGTGGCACGGCATGCTGGGATGCATAGAGCCACAGGTTGCCTAATCTTATTCTAGTAAATTGCACTTCGGTCATTGTTGCAAAAGCCCGAAAATATTCTGTAAGGATTGATTTAGATGTATCTTATAATTGGAATATATTTCATGGAATTAGGAAGATTATAAGGATATAAGTAAACTGATAATTAAGTTATGGACAGTTTTATATTTTGGAAATTTGTTACTAGTATTCAGTGTGCCAAATATTTGTTATTTTTTTAAAAGTACATTGTTTGAATTTAACTATTTATTAAATTATGTAAACTTGCAATAATTCAATCAGAATAAAAAAAAATCTACATTCAAAAAAATAATAGAAGACTTTGTAGAAAATCCATTAATTTAATTTCTGTCCACCTAAAAGTTCTAAAATGTGTCACATTTAGGGGAAATTGTAGGGACATACACTGCCAGGCAAGAGTTTTAGACCACCCCCATTTTACCAGTTTTTATTGTAATTTAAGTCCAGCAAATAACCTGAAATAGTACAAAGTTAAGTGGTAAACTGTGTGCAAGGTCCTGGGGTAAACAGCCGCACTCTGCATATAGCAGCAATTAAGTATCACACAGCTGGTTTTATCTGTGTAGCAAAATAAAATCATAAAAATAAATCCTAGCCTGTCCAACTCTAACTCTAACAGACTTTTCACTCCCAAATTGTATACCCCCGTAGTCTTTAAACAAAAGACATGGGAGAAACCATCTGCATTGGCCAGTTGGCTTCCTGGCCTATATTCCACTTAGAATTAAATTTTGCAATACCAAGAACCATCTTGCTAATTTCCCATTGCTCACTTTATTCTCAGACATCTATTTCAAAGGAGCATGAAACTAATTAACCTGTTCTCTTCCCAAAAGGTAGTACCTCAGTGTTTTTAATACCTACTTAATTGCCAATGCTTTTATTTCTACAGTGGCATAATTTCTCTCATGTACATTCAGCTTCCTATTTAAATTAATAAAAGGATGCTCATCACCATCTTTGTTTTGAGACAGGACAGCACCTACAGATGTGCCCAGCCAGTTTGTTGCTCCATATGCTATGTAGCATGCCATGCGAGTCGCACTATGCTGTGGCATATTAAATCACATCATAACGTACTGAAGCCCTACAAAAGCCGGAGAGTGTAGTTCAAGTTTTTGTCCACCAGATGTCGCTTTTCCTAAACTGCACTGCACATGCGTAAAAAAACCACAATGCAATGTCTGTATTACCGCTCGCTAATTGGCTGACTGAAGCTGTCATTCGTATGCTATAGTTGTCATCAATCAAGAGCTGTAATTGAGTGTGTAATAAATGATTAAATCATTAGGTGTGCGAGTCCTGAGAACAGTTTTGAAAAACAAATTATACATGTGTTCTGCCGTCATTATTACAGTGCCCTGCTAGTTGCACTATGCTGTGGCGTATGGAGTCTCATAGTACTGCTCATGCCCAGGAGTGACACACAGTGCATCCCAAACTTAGATACTATAGTGATTTCATGACTTAGAAACTAGTAATGAGGTCTGAGTGAAAGAGGGGTCTCTGGATTACAAACTGACTGTGCGTTTTAAGCTGCACACTTGCGGCACTGTCGGCGCTGTCCCAGACTTAGATACTGTAGTGATTTCCTGACTTAGAAACTAGTAGTGGGGTCTGAGTGTATGACAGATCTCTGGATTACAAACTGACTGTGCACACTTGTGGCATGTCGGCGCTTTGGCAGCTGCCAGCTCCGGGGGCTGCACATGAGATCTCCGATGCATGCCCAGTGGAATCGGTCGGGAGTTGGACACAGTGCATCAGCGCTAGGCTGATGCGCTGTGTGCTCAAGATAGTGGTGTGCGGCGTTTCATATGCCATGTAGTGCCCTGCTAGTAGTGCTATGCTGTGGTGTATGGAGTCTCATAGTACTGCGCATGCCCAGTGGAACCGGTCAGGAGTGACACACAGTGCATCCCAGACTTAGATATTGTAGTGATTTCATGACTTAGAAACTAGTAGTGGGGTCTGAGTGAAAGAGGGATCTCTGGATTACAAACTGACTGTGCATTTTAAACTGCACACTGATGCACTGTCTCAAGTGCTGCAAGTGTGTATCCTAAAACTCACAGTCAATTATGTAATCCAGAGACCCATCTTTCACTCAGAGCCCAATACTACTACACTGTAGTTTCTAAGAAATGAAATCGCTACAGTATCTAAGTCATTAAATCAGTACAGTACAGTGTATGAGCGCCACAGCTGGGACACCACAGTTTTGCTACACAGACCTCACTACTACAGTAGTTTCTCTACAATACTCTACAGTATGTGATTGGCCCGCCTGTCACAGCTTACTGTTCTCTTGTACTGTATTCTGTAGTGCCTTAATGTAGTTTTCATCAGTGGAACACTGGCCACCCAGTGGTGAAGCTGTGTATTACATGACGTGGATGTGTTCAAGTCTTACTGCGCCTTAACGCGCCACACTGTGCTATTCTCATGCTGCGACTTACAGGCCTATATGGCGCACTATGAGCAATGATGTAACTGGACGCATCTATATCTCTACTTCCGATGCATCTATCTGAACAACACATTCCTTTTTAAAGTCAGGTATCATCAAAACTGGCTAAGTGCACAGCGCTACTTTTAATGATTTCACTTAATCATAACTGACTGTTAACCCTTGCACCTGGCATCTCCAGGTCAAAGGGACAGCAACGGTGGCACAATTACCCCGTGATTCTCAAGAAAGATCTCACCTGTTTCTTATTTAGGGGTCGTGGCCAATTTTGTGTTTCCTCAATTCTATTAAGTTGAGGTTTTATTATACCTCTCCCTATGGGTCTATCCACTTGAGGCTTTATTAAACCTCACCCTATGGTGTATCCACTTCACCTCTTCCATCCCTGAACAACACTTTGTTTGGGATGAAGTCCAACACTGCTTGTACCCTGGCTAAGTGAGACTGCCAGACAGGACTATAAATGCCTACATCATCAAGATAAACAGCAGCATACTGTCTATATTTGACTCCCTGGAGAAGCCAGCCCTGGTCTGGGTATGCTTGGAACTATAGTGGGGGACATCTACAGTACATGTATTCCTTTAATGGTTCCACCAGCACTGGCTGGCAAAGCCCAGTGCTAATTGTCATCCAAATCTAGTGAAAAACCCAGAATAAGCTCCCTGGGTCAAAGTTCTACCCAGCAAACACCATGTAAGGTCCTACCAGGACCTCAACCCACTAGTATGTCTTCTGGGATCCAATGTTACCACTCTGTGAAGTGTTCAACCAAATTATGTGATGTCATCCAATCCATCCAGTGGAAGGCCCATAACAGGCTCTCTGGGTCAAAGTTCTGCCTGGTGCACTCCACCATGAGGTCTGGCCAGGACTCCAACCACTCCATTGCATCCCAGACCAATTGCCACCCCTCTGTGATTTTTTCATCCAAATCCTTGCAGTAGAAGGCCCAGAATAGGCTCCCCGGGTCAAAGTTCTGCCCAGCGTACACCAAAAGGAGGTCTGACCGGGACCTCAACCCCCTATTATGTTTTTTTGCATCCAATGTTACCAGCCTGTGATGGTTTCATCCAAATTATGTGATGTTGTCCAAATCCATCCAGTGGAAGGGCCAGAACAGGCTCCCCTTGGTCAAAGTTCTTCCCAGCATACAGCAATGGAAGGTCCTACTGGCACCTCAACACCCTAGTATGTCTTATGGGATCCAATATTACCACTCTGTGAAGTTTTCGTCCAAATCCATCCAGTGGAAGGTTCATAACAGGCTCCCCGGGTCAAAGTTATGCCAAGCGTACACCAAAAGGAGGTCTGACCAGCCTAACCAGCCTAAAACTAGGCTCGGATCCAGCCGGACCACCTTGCATTGGTTTCATCCCAGTTGGTGCGGGCTGTCCAAATGCATAACCAGACAGACAAACAGACCAATAAATTTTATATATAAGACTAGCTAAAGTACCCGGCATTGCTTGGGATTAAGTCTTCAAGTTATAAAGTTTTATTATGTGATGTCATCCAAATCCATCCAGTGGAAGGCCCAGAACAAGCTCCCTGGGTCAAAGCTCTTTCCGGCGCACTACACCGTAAGGTCCGGCCAGGACTTCAACCACTCCGTTAGACATCCCAAACCAATTGCCACATCTCTGTGAAATTTTCATCCCAATCCATCCAGTGGAAGGCCCAAAATAGGTTCCCTGGGTCAAAGTTCCACTTAGCATACACCACTGGGAGGTCTACTGGAATCTCAATCCCCATGTCTTCTGGGATCCAATGTTATCACTCTGTGAAGTTTTCATCCAAATTATGTGATGTCGTCCAAATCCATCCAGTGGAAGGGCCAGAACAGGCTCCCTTTGTCAAAGTCCTGCACAGCGCACTCCACCGTGAGGTCCATCCAGAACCCCAACTACCCCATTAGGCATCCCAGACCAATTGCCACCCCTCTGTGAATCTTTCATCCAAATCCATCAGTGGAAGGCCCAGAATAAGCTTTCCAGGTTAAAATTCTGCCAAGTGTCCCAGGGTCAAAGTTCGGCCCAGCATACACCAACAGGAGGTCCTACATTTCTGCCCAGCATCCCGGTTCAAAATTCTGCCTAGCATACACCAACTGGGACCTCAACCCCCTAGTATGTCTCTGTGAAGTTTTCATCCAAACCCATCTAGTGGAAGGTTTAGAACAGGCTCCCGGGTCAAAGTTCTGTCCATCGAGAGGTCCAACTGGGACCCTAACCACCCTTAAACCCGCCAGGATCCAACTGGTCCACCTCATGTTGGTTTCATCCCAATTGGTGACCAATGAATTTTATATATAAGATTTATAGTGTTCCCTCTCGGTCCAGTGTGAGGCAGGGCGTCGGACCATAGAAACAGCTCGAGAACCCAAAAAGGGGGTGTGTCCACAAGAAAAGGGGATGTGTCTTCAAGACATGCCTGCTTTTCATGACTCTTCGTGGCGTGCCTGGCACTTAGGAACATGCCTGGCTGCCCCCAAGCTCTCCTCTGTCTGTGAATAGATGCCGTGTGCATGCACACCATCACTGCACTGCAATTTTTCCCACCCTCTGGACACTGCACCCGCGGGTGGGGACGGTACCTGGCACGTTGTTTTGGTGGGGTGCCTCCAACAGCCTAGCGGGAACGCTACATTTAATTAAATTTTAAAATAATAAAAGATTATACAAAGTGATGACTGAGAATCAGTAATTTCATACATATTGTAAACCTAGTTCCCACTTCAGTGTATAAAAGAAAAAGAACATCAAAGTAAAGCTGAACTTTGTATGAAACTAATATCATTCAGGAAGAAAATTGGCGTCTAAGGGCTGCAGCTGATGCAGTCCCTAGAAGGGGGTGTTTGTACATTGGTCACGGTGCCTGCCAGATCTATGGTTGCCTGCCAGGTGCATTGCGCAAGTGCATAACAGTTCAGACTGCTGGCACTGACTGCAACACTGGCAGCTCCCTTACCCAAAAGGACAGTAATTGAAAAAAAAAACACTTTTAAAAATGGCGCTGAATTAATATTGCCCTGCAGCTTTGAAGGGGGATTTGTGGCCCCCTAAAATGTGGTTTCTTAAGAATCCATTAGACAAATAATGTATAGGGACACAGCACTGAATGCAATATTGAACGTGAAAAAGACTATGCAAGAGACCTTCGTCTTAAGTGGTCTCAATTCACTTGTATATCCAACGTGCTTGTATTTAGTTGGAATAAGTGCTTAGTAATGGTATCAGTGTGAATATAACCAGTAAATCCTGGATGTGTGTCAAGGCTCTAGAGCAGCAATAGTTGGTATCCGAGGTGAGGTGCACCAGAATATGAAGCCTGTAGACCAAAACACCAGACACCTCCGTATGTCTCAGCGCTGAAATAAATCCTGTTACCTGCATTGGCTCACAGCACTGGCTCACAGTTTGAAGATGGTAAACAGCAGACGGGTCAAAGTTCTGTCCAGGTGCCGGACCTTAATGAAGGCGCGGGAACACAGTCGGTAAGAACACAGGTGAATAATGGGGTGATAGTGGCATGCAAATGACTTCACCCCCGGCTTCGTCAGAGGTACCCTAAAAGGGTATGGGACATAGCCACTGCTCTAAAATGCATTTTTTTACGCCACTGCGGATCATATACTGAGAAAGAACTTAAGTTAATTTTACATCAGTCAGGAGAATGTCAATGTCAACATCATTCTAAGGTAGTAATGTAACTAATTGGAGATTACATACTTAGGGGCCCTGTCCTCTTGCTGGTGCAGTTGCAGCGAAGACTCTGGCACTGGGCCAGAGTCTATTGTGCATGCACAGGTCTCCGAGAACATGGTACCCACAATATATTTCCAGTGTTTTCTCTACTGTGCAGTCTCTGAGAAAATGGCGCAGTGTTTTCTGAAGCGCGGGTCTCCAGAGAGGTACGTATGAGTCCTCCTAAACTTAGTGACCCTTCTGCATCGCACACCCACAACTGCAGAACAAGAAGCAGTTGCTGACTGAGATGCGCCCGTGATATGCCTGCATCTGGCTAACCAACCCCTGTTACCACACAGGAGTGTAAATACCTACTACAATGATGTTGCGCAAATGATAATCCAATAAAATTAATCATTTATAAAAAAATCTTGGAATGGCAGAAAGTATACTGGACACTTTCCTTTTCATATAATCTTTATATAGCTACAAATATTTGAATTTCATCGATAAACAGAATACATAGCTTCAACATTATTAACACAATTATATTTGATTATAAAAGAAGATAAATATGGCCATACTTATATAGGCTTCTAGTACATAAAAAAGATTAAATAAAAACACCAGGTGTAAAAATTTGGAAATAACATTGAAGGGGCACATCCACTAGACGATCTACTCCCTGTCCAATCTGTAAACGATTTTCCCTTGATTTTTTCCCTTGAAATTTTATTTTTCAGTCTGAACGATTTGCAAACGATCTTTAATAGATCAAGTGAAACTGACCTGCATGTTCGGTCGACTGACGAGACGATCAAACGACCAGCGGGAGCGCGCATCGTTGATCATTAACGACCAAACACTGCACGATTTATAAACGATTTTTAAACGATTGAACGATAACGACGTCGTTATCGTTCAATTGCCTGCTGTAGTGGATGCCCCCCTTAAGCGCTGTAAGAGAAAGCATTTATTAAATGATCAGTATAAAAACAAAATATAATGTTTAAAAGCCCTCTTTTGGACGTGGTATAAGTGAGTGGCATCACTTAGTATCCGATTGGTTAAAGTCTGTAGAGTAAGATTACTAGCACTTGCCCTTACTGGCCCTACCTTTGTCTTGCAAGTGGTGCCCTTGATAAGTGTGCTAGACGCTTGGGATCTGGTAACTTTCCGGTATCCACATGTACAGCGTGTCTTCTCCGCGGTGCAGTATAATGATGTCAGACGCCGCTGCTAATATTACTCGGAACCTATTCTGATTGCCGCTCTGTTCAACTGAACTGAGCAGCTTTTTACATATCAGAGCGCGGAGCACTTACATCCAGTTTTAGTTACCAGGTGTAACTATGCCTATTACATTAAAGAATCTACAATACACAAAGGGGGTCATTCAGACCCACTCGCGAGCGGCTGTCCGCTCGCAAGTGGGTCGATGGTCCCCACTGCGCATGCGCACGACGGAGGGAGCTCCGTCATGCGCATGCACGAGACCCGACGAGCAAAGGACTTTCCTTCGCTCGGAGTGTCTCATCAAAGGGGGCGTGCTGTCGATGGTGACTGACAGCACGCCCCCTTTGGTGGGCGTGCCGGGGGCATGCCTGCCAGATGGAGGCGTTCCCGTCTGAAGCCGGCCCCACTGACATCACTAGTGATGTCAGTGGGAGTGATTTTGATCTGATAGAGCCAAAATCACTCCTGGCCTTGCGGTTGAAAAACCCAACCGCAGGCTTTTACTCGCAGTTCCGATGGTCGCGATGGTCAAGACCATCGCGACCATCATTCTGCACGCTCGTGTATGCTGTGGGTGGTGACCCACAGCTATACGAGCGTCCAGGAGGACGCTCCATATTAATGGAGGTGGGCCCTGATTCAGAGCGAGCGCTCTGGTCAGAGCGTCCGGCTCTGAATCAGGGGCAAAATGCCATATATCTGAACTAGCAAAGCCGTCTTTGAACTGTGTCAATCAGCATATAGTCAATATACTATTACTTTTGAGCAGAGAGATGGATAATGCTTTATCCACTATTGGACTGTGTATAGAGACTGGCATTCAATTCTTTATAGAGCCTCTCCAGACCCCTCCATCTCAATATACTGGTGATAGTTCACCTTCAATCGAATGCACTTGAATAAATACATACAAGTGAGTGATGCTGAACAATATGGATAATACTCCTGTGTTTTATTGTGCAGCCGCTTCCAATTAATCCGCACTTGCAATGTCTGTCCGGTATACCTGTCTCCTCTCACCTTGGAGCGGTGTCACGGCTATTAGTGCTGCTGGATCCGTGCAGCAACAAAGATCACCTGAACCGGTTGAAGATGCTGTTAATCAGCCAAGAGTCTCAGGCTGTATCGAGGGTGAACACTGGTTCCATGGAAGTCCTGGATAGTAGCTTGTGTACCCTAGCTCGATTGTACTCCATTTAATGTGCTTTATTGCACACCTGAGGGAAAGGAGACGCCCTCAGTTTGGATTAGCACCCCTACCTTATTGGTTTAAAAGCATGGAGTCTGGTATAGTATATGCACACTGGTATTAGGCACAATTCTAGGTAAGTCCTACAAGTTATATACTGTAGTGCAACTTCAGTTCATTTTTGGGGCGTGGGTCCCCCTGGATTGCCTTTGTTGATCTGTTTCAGGGCACAGCATTATAACACATTTTTCTTTTATAACACATTTTAACCCTTCACTGTTTGTTTATTATATATGTACTTCACTTTTTTATTTTCATTTTTTATATGCAGCTGTGGCTGCTCTTAACTATCTCTTTTACACAGCACTTTTCTTACTATGGCGGTGCCCTGGGGCGGCTTAGCTGGGCCAGTTTGGGGTTGTCCTGCGCTCTGGATTTGAATCCTAGTACGTTAGGGACCTACCCTAAAGAGGTTACCTGGATGTGGTGGGTAGGCCCATAACCTTGGCCAAGATTATGCTAAAAACCTCTATTGATTGCAAAATTTTATTGCATTTATATATTATCAATAATTTGGAGTTGTGCACCTGAGATTTGTCTGTTTTTGTACCCTAGCTCGAGCTGCCGATATGGTGATAGGCAAGTAGCAGTGCTTAGAGTGGTCCTAGATAAGTGGTGGAACTTACTCCCCCCCTCTGCATTTAAAAAAAAAAAGGAACAAAGGAACAGTCAAAAAAGAACCTCCTAAGGCTTACACCACACAGTAGCACAATACTGATTCACCCCTTATTCACATTACACCATATAGTAATGTCCCTTATTCATGTATGACACACAGCAGTGCCCCTTTTACACAATGCCCACATTTGTGTCCCTTATACGCAATGCCCACAGTAGTAGTGCCCCTTACACATAATGCCCACAGCAGTAGTGCCCCTTGCAGTGGTGCAGTCCCCCACCTCCTCCTGCAGCAGTCCAGATGTAATGGTATTCAAAAGGCGCGTGATGATAACCGTGCTGACGGCTCTCCTGGATCAATAGAAAAGACTCCAATGGGTAATAAAGTCCGGAAGATATAAAGCAAATAGTAGCAGTATTTAGAAATCCTCTGATCCTCTGATGCGTTTCGCTTCCAATCAATGAAGCTGTATCAAAGACACTCTTCACGCGCCTTTTGAATACATTACACCTGGACTGCTGCAGGAGGAGGTGAGGGCAGTCACAAACTGACTTAATTATAGCCTTGGACTTGCTTGTTCCTAGATCACCTGCCGTATACTTCCAGCAGCCATCTTTACGGAGTCCCGAGTGTATAAATTTGTCACAAGATCCGGATGAAAATTTATCTAACGGCCCCATTTCACAGTTCACAGTTCAGAGTCTAGCACAAGTATTAATATTAGGGGTGTGCACCGGCCACTTTTCGTGTTTTGGTCTTGGATCTGGATCTTTCTTCGTGTTTTGGATCTGGATTGGTTTTGCCAAAACCACCTTTCCGTGTTTTAGGTTCTGGGTTTTGTGTTTTGGATCTGTATTTTTTTTTTAAAAAAGCATAAAAACAGCTAAAATCACAGAATTTGTGGGTTTTTCTGCTCCTATGCTGTTATTAACCTCAATAACCTTAATTTCCACTCATTTCCAGTCTATTCTGAACACCTCACACCTCACAATAGTGTTTTTATGTCCAAAAGGTTGCACCGAGGTAGCTGGATGACTATGCTAAGCGACACGAGTGGGCAGCACAAACACATGGCCCATCTAGGAGTGACACTGCAGTGGCAGACAGGATGGCAGTTTGAAAAACTAGGCCCCAAACAGTACATAATGCGAATAAAAAAAAGAGGTGCAATACGGAATTGTCCTTGGGCCCTCCCACCCACCCTTATGTTGTATAAACAGGACATGCACACTTTAACAAACCAATTATTTCAGCGCCAGGGTCTGCCACACGACTGTGGCTGAAATGATTGGTTCGTTTGGGCCCCCACAAAACAAGCTGGCAATT
This sequence comes from Taudactylus pleione, assembly GCA_031769625.1. NCBI lineage: Eukaryota > Metazoa > Chordata > Amphibia > Anura > Myobatrachidae > Taudactylus > Taudactylus pleione. The sequence continues at coordinate 3,329,358 of JAUIMM010000024.1, read as the reverse complement.
AATCTGTCTCTGTACAAACTGGCTCTACGGAGGCAAGATGTCGTCCTCATCCTCCTCATCCACCGATTCCTCACCCTCTTCAGTGTTGTGTACATCCTCATCCTCACAGAGTATTAATTTGTCCCCGCTGGAATCCACCACCACAGGTCCCTCTGTACGTTCTGGAGGCTGGTCTCCCTGGACGATTTGATAATTAATTTTTACGAACATCATCTTCTCCACATTTTGTGGAAGCAACCTCCTATGCCTTTCGCTGACAAGGTTCCCGGCTGCACTAAACACTCTTTCGGAGTACACACTGGAGGGGGGGCAACTTAGGTAAAATAGAGGCAGTTTTGCCCTTCTGCTCCACGGGAGGTTTTTGTCATCCCTGAGCTCGCCTTAGGACACCTGGGTTACGGTGACAGGTGTACCGCCCCAGTAAAACTCTCCAAATTGCCTCTTTTTCTTGCCAGTACAGGTACAGACTGTCTGACATGCCTACTTGGATGCTGTCACCAATGTAATCCTCCACCATTCTGTCATATGCAGTGACAGTAGACATGTCAGAAATTGTTGCCAGGTCCTTCAGTCCGAACCAGATGTCCAAACCTGGTCCTGTCTGCCCTGCATCACCGCCAGCGGGTTGCTTAGGATACCTAAGTTGTTTCCTGGCAGTCCCAGTTGCGGGAGAAAATGAAGAAGGAGCTGTTGACGTGTCATGTTCCACTTCAGCTGACAGTGTTTTCACCCGCAGGTCTTTGCACCTCTGCAGGCTTGTGTCGGCCGGAAAGAGAGACACCACATAGGCTTTAAACCTAGGATCGAGCATGGTGGCCAAAATGTAGTGGTCTGATTTCAACAGATTGACCACCCTGGAATCCTTCAAAGCGAATGAAGGGCTTCATCCACAAGTCCCACATGCCGAGCGGAATCGCTCCGCCTTAGCTCCTCCTTCACTTTCTACAGCTGCTTCTGCAAAAGCCTGAGGGGAATGACCTGACTCAAGCTGGCAGTGTCTGAACTGACTTCACGTGTGGCAAGTTCGAAGGGCTGGAGAACCTTGCACAACACAGAAATCATTCTCCACTGCGCTTGAGTCAGATGCATACCACCTCCTTTGCCTATGTCATAGGTGGATGTATAGGCTTGAATGGCCTTTTTCTGCTCCTCCATCCTCTGAAGCATATAGAGGGTTGAGTTCCACCGTGTCACAACCTCTTGCTTCAGGTGATGGCAGGGCAGGTTCAAGAGTGTTTGCTGGTGCTCCAGTCTTCGGCACGCAGTCGCTGAATGGGCAAAGTGGCCAGAAATTTTTTTCGGGCCACCCAAAGCATCTCCTGCACGCCCCTGTCGCTTTTCAGAAAATTCTTCACCACCAAAATTATTGTGTGAGCAAAACATGGGACGTGCTGGAATTTGCCCAGATGTAATGTCCACACAATATTGGTGGCATTGTCAGATATCACAAATCCCCAGGAGAGTCTAAGTGGGGTAAGCCACTGGGCGATGATTTCCCTCAGTTTCTCTAAGAGGTTGTCAGCGGTGTGCCTCTTACTGAAACCGGTGATACACAGCGTAGCCTGCCTTGGAACGAGCTGGCATTTCTGAGATGCTGCTACTATTGATGCTGCTGTTGTTGCTGCGTAAGGTTATCACGCAGTTGGCTGTCAGTCATATAGTCCTTAGTCTGCCCTGTTCCACTTGTCCACATGTCCGTGGTTAAGTGGACATTGGGTACAACCACATTTTTCAGGACATTGAGGACACTTTTTCTGACGTTTCTGTACAGTCTCGGTATCGCCTGCCTAGTGAAGTGGAATCTAGATGGGATTTGGAACCGGGGACACATTACCTCCATCAATTGTCTAAATCCCACTGCACTAATGGCGGATATTGGATGCACGTCTAACACCAACATAGCAGTCAAAGCCTCAGTTATACGTTTTGCTTCAGGATGACTGCTGTCGTACTTCATCCTCCTCGCTAAGGACTGTTGGAGGGTCAATTGTTTAGTAAAAGTAGTGGTGTTCCTACTTCCTCTCTGGGATGATGAACGTCTCCCAGCAGTAACAGCAGCAGCGGCAGCAATAGGCGTAGCAATGCAGGAGGAGTCCCGGATAGGAGAGTCAGTCATGCCAGTGACATGGCCTGCAGGACTATTTCCGATCCTGACTAAGGAGGAAATTGACGAGGAGGGAGTTGACGGTGTGGTTTGCAGGCGCTTGGATACAACAGGACAAAGGGATTTAGGTGTCCCTGGACTGCTTACGGTCTTAGCCAAAGTTTCTGAACTTGACAGTAACTTTTTATGAACGCGCTGCAGGTGACGTATAAGGGAGGATGTTCCTAGGTGGTTAACGTCCCTACCCTTACTTATTTCACCTTTACATATGGTACATATGGCAAGACAGTTGTTGTCCGCATTTGGATAGAAATATTGCCAGACCAAAGAGGTGGAATGTTTGGTCTTCTGCCCAGGCATGACCGTGATGGGCTTTTTCATCCCACGGACAACAACTGTCTCCCCCGGAGTCTGATTTAAACAAACCACATTACCATAAGAATCCTCCTCGCCAAGTTCCTCCTCAGCGCCAGCTACACCAGTATCCTCATCCTGTTGTACTTCAACAGTGACATCTTCAATTTGCATATCAGCAAGTGGACTGTGGGTGCTCCTTTCAGCACTTGCCGAGGGCGTGCAAATGGTGGAAAGAGCCACCTCTTCCCGTCCAGTGCTGGGAAGGTCAGGCATCGCAACCGCCACCACACCCAAGTGCGGTGGCGGTTGCGATGCCTGACCTTCCCAGCATTGGACTCTCCTTGGGAATTTGTGATATCTTCTTAGAACACATAGAACGCACAGTTCTTTGCTGTGCTTTTGCCAGCTTAACTCGTTTGATTCTTGTAGCGGGAGGAGGCCTTCCATCATCATGTGGAGCTGAACCACTAGTCATGAACATAGGGAAAGACCTTAGCCGTTCCTTGCCACTCCGTGTCGTAAATGGCATATTGGCAAGTTTATGTTTCTCCTCAGATGATTTAAATGTTTTTTTTTAAGGTCATTTTCCTGAACTTTGTCATTTGGGATTTTATATGCCCTCTACTATGACATTGGGCATCGGCCTTGGCAGACGACGTTGATGGCATTTTATCGTCTATGTCATGACTAGTGGCAGCAGCTTCAGCACTAGGAGGGAGTGGTTCTTGATCTTTCCCTATTTTATTTTTAGGGGACAAAGTTTGGTCCTCCATTTATGTTATATTGATTGATATATACATGCAGCAAAGGTGTACACAAAAAAAGAAAAGAATTGTTGATGGACATGTGGCTACAGCGCACACAATTCACAACACAGAAAAGAATAATTTGTAATTTTTTTTGGAGTGCACTTTGGGGGTTACACCTCCCTTTAACGGTCAAGCCAGTCGGCCCTTGATTTATGACACAGGCACACGCTTGGCGCTGCTCCTTTGTTGATGGATGTGCGGCTACAGCGCACACTATTCACAACACAGAAAAGAATAATTTTTAATTTTTATTGGAGTGCACTTTGGGAATTACACCACCCATTAACAGACTTATGGGACACAGGCACACGCTTGGCGCTGCTCCTTTATTGATGCACGTGCAACCACAGTGCACACAATTCACAAACACAGAAAATAATTTAAAATTTTTTGTTGGAGTGCACTTTGGGGGTTACACCACCCTTTAAGAGATGAGCCAGCCGGCCCTTTACTTATGGGACACAGGTGCACGCTTGGCGCTGCTCCTTTGTTGATGCACGTGCAGCCACAGTGCACACAATTCACAAACACAGAAAATAATTTTTTATTTTGTTTGGAGTGCACTTTGGGGGTTACAGCACCCTTTAACAGTCAAGCCAGCTGGCCCTTTACTTATGACACAGGCGAATGCTTGGCGATACTTTGTTGATGCACGTGCGGCTACAGCGCACCCAATTCACAAACACAGAAAAAAATATTTTTTTATTTGTTTGGAGTGCACTTTGGAGGTTACACCACCCTTTAACAGACGAGCCAGCCGGCCCTTTACTTATGACACAGGCGCACGCTTGGCGCTACTTTGTTGATGCATGTGCGGCTACTGCGCACACAATTCACAAACACAAAAAAAAAATTTTTTTTTTTTTTGGAGTGCACTTTGGGGGTTACAGCACCCTTTAATGGACAAGCCAGCCGGCCCTTTACTTATGACACAGGTGCACGCTTAGCGTTGCTCCTTTGTTGATGCACGTGCAGCCACAGTGCACACAATTCACAAATACAGAAAATAATTTTTTATTTTGTTTGGAGTGCACTTTGGGGGTTACAGCACCCTTTAACGGTCATGCCAGCCGGCCCTTTACTTATGAAATAGGCGCACACTTGGCACTACTTTGTTGATGCATGTGCGGCTACTGCGCACACAATTCATAAACACACACAAAAAAAAAATATTTTTTTTTGGAGTGCACTTTGGGGGTTACAGCACCCTTTAACGGACAAGCCAGCCGGCCCGTGATTTATGACACAGGCGCACGCTTGGCGCACACAATTCACAAACAGAAAAAAAAAATTACATTTTTTTTGGAATGCACTTTGGTGGAGCACCCCTGATGGACAGATCACCCCCTGGACAGCACTACAGCACCCCTTTAGGACTACAACCTTTATGGGACACTGCACAACACAGTCCAGCCAGTTCCGATAGACTTTGGAGTGGACACAGCCCCTATGGACAACTGACTGCACAACACAGCCCAGCCAGCCCCTATGACAGCAGCACAACACAGCCCACCCAGCCCCTATGGACAACAGCAGCACAACACAGCCCAGTCAGCCCCTATGGACTGAGTGGACACAGCCCCTATGGACAACAGCAGCACAACACAGCCCAGCCAACCCTAGCTCCCACCCTTCCTCTTCATTGTCCACAGCCAGAGTGAGAAATGGCGCCAACGCAGGGACCTTCTATAGAATCCAAAACCCGCGAGATTCGTAAGGCGGGATGATGACGTTTTACCTCGATTTCAGTTCCAAGTCAGGCGGGAAAACCCGAGCCGGACTCGGTTCCCGGCTCGGATCGGGACTGCTCGTGGGGGGTCAGATTTCAGAAATCCAAACCCGCTCATCCCTAATTAATATAAGACCCGGAGGGCGGATCAAACGAATTAAGACTCATATTTGTATTGTCCGGTGAGATTATTCTGTTCTTTGGACAGGGTGTTCTATACAAATTGATCCTAATTAGGGAACCTATTTTTATTGTAGCAGGTATTTTTTATCAGTTAGATTAGTCTGCATAGACTTCTAGCAAAGAACTAGTTCTTAATATTGATTTTGTGTATTATTGTATTGTATTTCATTGCTGCTATTGATATTTTATAAAGAACTATTTCTCAATTTATATTTGGTGTCTAGATTCTGGTTTCTGCCATGTCTAGTTATTAAATTTATTATTTATATCTATTTAAGTGCAACACCTTTACTTTATGTTTTTCTTTTTGTGATTACCTTGGTAATCCGTTTTTAGGGTGCACACAGGCCTTTTGGTGGATGCAGTTGGACTATACATATTTTATCACATCTTTTATTTGCGCCAGGCTGAACTAAATTCTTAGTATTAATAAAATACATAAAAAACACAAATGTAAAGGAAAGCGTCCTACAAAATCTAACTAATAAATAAACATTTTACCGTCCCAACTATTGGGACGGGTTTCCCGCTATGTCATATTGTGTAGCTACCACTACACTCTCCAGGCTTATGTAGTGACTCAGTGAATATCTAGACTTAATGTTCATATCTAAGGAAAACAACACTATGACTAATAAAAAGACTAAGATATACAGTAGCCTATTGATAATCACATATAATCAAACCACTCATATAGTATACTGAGTAATCAAGATATATTTGGGATTACGAAAGGACAGAAAATATAAAGTGTCATACTCTAAATATACTATATGAACCCTAGCCTGTCATATTCCTAATGATGATCAAGCTGGCGATCACCCTTAAATGCCGCTGTCCCAATATTGTTCCCTCCTTCATGCAGTACCAGTAACGCTCTATAACTGTACATATAAAAGAGACCTCACGATCATAACAATGAATGTACCTACTGTTCGTAACCTAACTATATCGAACCATCGACTAGCACTAAAAGACAAATGTTAATACCTAACTTTACTAACCTAGGATAATCCTGTGTGTATCTATCTACCATCTCCCTGAATGTCTAGCTAAAAATATATACATTCCCCAATAGTAGTATTAGGAAGCTTGATGGTATAATATTCGGGACCCAGACCAAGTACAAATATATATAAGGATAAATTCCTGTGGGACCAATCAGTGGATCCTCAGTATACCTATATGCACAAATGTCACTAGTTGGTACGTCCCAAAATTCATACTAAAGAACAGTAACCCTTCTACCATATACTGTATATTTAGATTGTAGGTAAAAGACTGGTAAAAAAAATAACAGCTGATGACGGACGTATCATTGGATCTAAGTGATAAACTACCCCATGGACTCTTTGAGGTATAATTAACAAAAGTATATATACCCCAAAAATCTCAAATAGGGAACGTTAAGAGAAAGATTCAAAGTCTATGTTGTGATTGAGACCAGCCGGAAAAAGTATTTGCAATCTAAACATCCACAAAGCTTCTTTTGCACATAATATTCTAAAATGATCCCCACCTCTCTGGGTGGGAACTATATGTTGTACTCCTACTATTGTGAGACCTTTAGGATTAGCTTCATGTTGAACTGCAAAGTGTTGAGATGCACTGTGTAAGCGATACTGTTTAAGTCACTCCTTATTTTACTAATACGTTTTGCTATGCTCTTAACTAGAAATAAACAATCTGAGGCATATATGGAATATAAAGAGGACACAGCCGTGTTTATCGAATTAGAATTGAAATTGAAAGATTGGTGGCAGTAAAAGCGGTGCTCCGGGCCACAGCCCAATAAATTATTTGACTAAATAAATAAAGAGGATGGATCCCAGCCCTGGCATGAAATGCTACCACTCCCTCTAATTGGCACAGCCCTGACCCCTCCCTAAGATGATGGCCTAGTCCCCCTCTTAGGAGAATGACTAACTCAGGCACTCTTAACGTCATAATGCCCAGGAGCACTGCTTCCCGCCAAAGCTCTGCCAATCCAGCCAAGCCCCGCCACCCATCTAGAAATCTTCTCAAATCTCAAGGAAATTGAAAAGGTCCTTAAGGAACCATTCCACCCCCATACCCGTGGGCCTATAAAAACTCTCCTCCTCATAACGTAAACGTGGATGCTTAATCTCCATTCTTGGTGACAAACCTGGAGACTGCTGCATTGACCTTTCTACGCACCCTGTCCAATGCTGCACCCCTATGAGACCCTCTCCAAAATCTCCTTGGCATTATCTCTGACCACACTAAACCCACACTTGGCCACCTCTCTAGGATCGTCTGCCAATCCTGTCTGATGGCATGTATGAGCTCTATGCCTTTGCAAGTACCTAAGTCGTTGCCCCCCAAATTAAATGAACCACTAACCAATCGGTGGCCCCAAATCTAGCCTCTGCCATCCACAATGCATTCAACAGGTCGGACCAACTCATACCCCTAAATCCAAACCACTGCACCTTGCCAGTACCTGGCAAGTTACTTGCCTGAAAAGCCAAAGGATAAAACTGAAAAGCAACTCAAACTCCAAAGTGGCAGTAGGCAGAAGGCCCCTGGGTTTCCCAACAAACTCGCAATGAGCACCGTTAATCATGCAGCTTATCCCCCCGCAAATAAGTTTTATATGCTGAAGATTCCATCCCCCTAATTGTTTCAACGTGTCAACGGAAGCTCTGGCAGCTGCTGCGCATGTTGCCGCCCCAATCATAAATGAGTGTGTTCCAAACTGATCAAGAGGCAAATCAAGCACAATCAAACAATTATGAAAAACCTTTGTGAACTGAAATCCAGACAGTGGAGTCCTATCAGCGTGGACGAGCCAATGAGCAACCCCGGGGGTGCGCAATTTGTTAAAGCTCTCGGCTAAACTGACCAGATTGAGGACACTATCCGCGTGCGCCGGAACAGAAATCCATTACGGCGCACGCTTATTGGTTTTAGATTTGTGGATATGGCATAAAATAAGGTCCTTTTTAACCACTACATTACTAAAAAGCAAACCAGATGATACAGAGGTCTTATTAATCGCCACTAACTCCTCAATTCTAAATGCACTGAAATAGGCTAGCGAAAAAGATAAACTAAAAAGTGTAGCTTCGTACCCGTCCGATGCAACCCCCAAGACTGCTATTATAAGCTCCCGTAACAGAGCGGGGTCGTTAGGACGTCTCGTATCACCTGTAACCACGCGCTCCTTTGTCAAACCCCTCATCACTTTCATCAACAAAAATGATTTTGTGGGGTCGGATTCGCCGTGAAGCTTCACAAAATAAGCGATGCCGGACAGAGCAGCCGATATGGCAGCTTTAGAATGCCCTTGTTCGTGCAAATTCCAAACAAATTGTAACATGCATTTGTGAATCGGCTTACCTCCCCCTCTCTCAGATGTTAGGAAGCCTTGCCAATCTTTCCAAGCCGCCGAATAAGTCCTCAGCGTACTTGGGGCCAATTACATCAATGCAAGTCCTTCGATGCCGGCTCGACAATCTGCCAGACGTACAAAGGACAAGATAAGCCAAACTCAGAAGCGCACAGGGCGAGGGCCCTAAATCTATCCCATTGGAAACTAGATAAACCATCGGCAATCTTGTTTTCCACACCTGGGACATGGCGAGCCCGGAAGTCAATATTTTGGCGCAAACATAAAAGGGTTAAATGCCTCAATAAGCGAAAAGCCGGATGAGATTCCAACCTCTGATTATTTATGGCATCTACTACACCTAAATTGTCGCACCAAAAAACAATACTCCTATTGGTAAGCTTATCAGACCATAGCTCAACTGAAACCAAGATTGGGAAGAGCTCTAATAGCAGCGTGCTTGTGGTGATACCATTAGAACCCCCAGCGTACGCGCCCGTGGAAGTCACAGGCACGGTGCAGCTAGCCGCGTGACGCGAGCCGCATCTGGAAGAAGCCGGAGCCACGGAGGTAAGCGGCCTGGCTGCTTCAATGAGGCGGCGGGTGGGGGGGCGCTGATCTGCGGGGACGGGGCATGGCAGGGGAAATGGTGCACCTCGGGGGAATTGAAGTAAGGGAAAAGTAGTTAGAAAGTAGACAGGGGGGGAGAGAGGATAGTGAGAGGAGGACAAGAAGATGAGGAAGGCTGCAAATGAAAAAAGAGAAGGGTACAGAACAACTCAGCCAGGCTTGAAAACTGACTAGAGGATGATGGCTCCTCAATCCTGTCTATTTATGGGACTAGCAGAGGCCTTGCCTCCTGCTAGGCTACTATAGGTTTATACATTTGATTGACAACTCTCTGGCTCAATCCCTTAACCCCCTAACTGAAGAAACCAGCAAAACTCCTATCAAGCAGGGTGCTTACTTTTCCTCAAACTTATGTTAGTATCCGGAATTTTTTACAATATTTATTTTGTGTTCTCTAAATCTTTCTTTTATAGATCGTGTAGTTGTCCCAACATATTGCAGGCTGTATTGGGCACTGCAATACATATACACAGTAAGGAGTGTCGCAATTAATAAATTCATTGATCTTAAATCATACTTGCCTACTTTTGAAAACTAGTTTCAGGGAGATTGTCGGTGGCTGAGGGGGCGTGTCATGTCCAGCCCTGGAGGCATGTCCAGCTCCACCTATGGGCGTGTCTATTATCATTTAGGGGCGTGTCCTGCAGTGGCAGATGAAAACTATAGTACTAAGAGCAGCATACCACCAGAGCTAGTTTTTGTATGTGTATCATACTACCAAAGGGTGTATAGTCAAATATCATGTGTTAGTTGTGATGTGATTGATGGTTAAGATGTATCTGTATATAATATTATAGCATGGTTTCAATCAGGCTGAAAAATTATATAAAAAAAAAAAGTGGCCGCCCTCATTCAGTGCAAGCGCTCGCTTTTTGCGAGCGCCTCTGAATTAGGTCCTGAGTCCCCTCGCAGTCATTGATAAATTGTTTAATCAAGCATGTACAATGTGCAAACTAGAGAGGGTGCAGGGTGTGGTCATTGTGGTATGCAGGGCATGGAAATGTTGCCCCCTCTGAGCACTTTTCAAAAAACACTAATCATTGGAATCTATTGTTTGAGGCCATTTTATGGTAAATATCAGGCTTGCCTACCCTCCCTATATTAGCAGGAGGCTCCTGAAAGTACAGCTGCCTGTTAAAAAAAAATATATAAATCATATATTGACTTGTTAACCATTAAATGTCCTTAGACAATAGTTGCCAATGATTAGGGCCAGCTGTATTTTTAGTTCCCTTATTGTGAAATATAATATATGCAGATTACAGTCACAGGCAACAACTGCACTCTGAAAGGGCACTCACTAACAGCCATCCATTTATTGGCTGTCAGTGAGTGCACTTTCAATGTGCAGTTATTGCCTGTGACAGTCAGCACCCCAACAGCTATATGTATATACATACATACAGTCAGGTCCATAAATATTGGGACATTGACAGAATTTTCATATTTTGTCCTCTATTCACCACCACAATGGCTTTGAAATGAAACAAACAAGATGTGCTTTAACTGCAGACTTTCAGGTTTAATTTGAGGGTAATTACATCCAAATGGGGTGAACGGTGTAGGAATTACAACAGTTTCAATATGTGCCTCCCACTTTTTAAGGGGCCAAAAGTAATGGGACCATCAACTCAAAAGCTATTTCATGAACAGGTGTGGGATATTCCCTCGTTATTTCATTATCAATTAAGCAGGTAAAAGGTCTGGAGTTGATTCTAGGTGTGACATTTGCATTTGGAATCAGTTGCTGTCAACTCTCAATATGAGATCAAAAGAGCTGTCACTATCAGTGAAGTAAGCCATCATTAGGCTGGAAAATCAAAACAACCCCATCAGAGAGATAGCAAAAATATTAGGTGTGGCCAAATCAACTGTTTGGAACATTCTTAAAAAGAAAGAATGCACCGGAGAGCTCAGCAACACCAAAAGATCCGGAAGACCACGGAAAACAACTGTGGTGGATGACAAAAGAATTATTTCCCTGGTGAAGAAAAACCCCTTCACAACAGTTGGCCAAATCAAGAACACTCTCCAGGAGGTAGATGTATATATGTCAAAGTCAACAATCAGGAGAAGACTTCACAAGAGTGAATAGAGAGGGTTCACCACAAGATGCAAACCATTGGTGAGCCACAAAAACAGGAAGACCAGATTAGAGTTTGCCAAACAACATCTAAAAAAGCCATTACAGTTCTGGAACAACATCCTATTGACAGATGAGACAAAGATCAACTTGTACCAGAGTGATGGGAAGAGAAGAGAAGGAAAGGAACTGCTCATGATCCAAAACATACCACCTCATCAGTGAAGCATGGTGGTGGTAGTGTCATGGCGTGGGCATGTATGGCTGCCAATGGGACTGGTCCCCTTGTATTTACTGATGATGTGACTGCTGACAAAAGCAGCAGAATGAATTCTGAAGTGTTTCGGGCAATATCATATGCTCATATTCAGTCAAATGCTTCAGAACTCATTGGACGGCGCTTCACAGTGCAGATGGACAATGACCCGAAGCATACTGCAAAAGCAACCAAAGAGTTTTTTAAGGCTAAAAAGTGGAATGTTATGCAATGGCCAAGTCAATCCCCTGACCTGAATCTGATTGAGCATGCATTTCACTTGATGAAGACAAAACTGAAGGGAAAATGCCCCAAGAACAAGCAGGAACTGAAGACATTTGCAGTAGAGGCCTGGCAGAGCATCACCAGGGATGAAACCCAGCGTCTGGTGATGTCTATGCGCTCCAGACTTCAGGCTGTAATTGCCTGCAAAGGATTTGCAACAAAGTATTAAAAAGTGAAAGTTAGATTTAGGATTGTTTAGTTTGTCCCATTACTTTTGGTCCCTTAAAAAGTGGGAGGCACATATAGAAACCGTTGTAATTCCTACACCGTTCACCTGATTTGGATGTAATTACCCTCAAATTAAATCTGAAAGTCTGCAGTTAAATCACATCTTGTTTGTTTCATTTCAAAGCCATTGTGGTGGTGAATAGAGGACAAAATATGAAAATTCTGTCAATGTCCCAATATTTATGGACCTGACTGTATATATATATAGACTCATGACGCTTGTGACACAGGTCTCAATGGCCGCTTCTAATTATATTTTGTGAGGCCATCACAGATTACACACATGTCTCTGCACACAGTGCAGCGCTGCTGACCAGTGAGGCTGCTGACTCGCCTCCGATCTGCTCCGCTCTGCCCGTTGCCACCGCCGCCGCCGCGCCCAAGCACACTCCGTCCATGTGCGCTGATTGCTGACTAGCCGGCCACCGCTACCCACAACCCCTCAGTGGCCGGCCTTTAAGTATCATGACGTCACGTGTTGTGATGTCATGACATCCCCTCCGCTGACTCCGCCCCCGACAGTCCGGTTCACGCATGCGCAGTCCTAGGGGGATTAAGAAATCAGGAGTTTAGTTAATGTTTGGGGGGGAGCGGGAGAGTTTATTGAAAAACAGGAGACTCCCGCTAAAATCGGGAGGGTAGGCAACCCTGTCTTAAATTTTTCTCCACTATTATGAGATATAATCTCAACTGTTTTGTTTACCATATAGCTAAATATAATACACCTTGTATGCTCACACCGGTAACAACCCTTTAGTGGTGGATGTGACCATTTGTTAACAGCTATATTAGGTATTGTTCTAGGGGCCTGGTTCAGAGTTGGGAATAGAGAGAGGTCTCTTTCTCAACTGATCATCTTGTTGAAACCATGCTGCACCTCAGGTGGAGCAGATATAAAATGTGCAGAGAGATTTAGATTTGGGAGGGAGGTGTCCAAACTGACATCTAACTTGTAGAGTAATAATAAAGCTGTGCAGTATTTGTGGGCTACATGTAAAAGCAGCCAGTATTTACACTACATGCAAAATAAAAATTATGTATTTACACAGCATGGATTGTCCAGGTTCACAGTTAAGTGCTATCTCTCTCAATTCCCAACTCTGAATCAGGCCCTAGGTTTCTTCAGAACACTAGGGGCTAGAATGTTATTTCAGGTTCCTATTCTTTTTTAAAAAGGACCAAGTGCAGAACTCTCATCCACATCCCAAATAATAAATAAATTGTCTACATAAAAGCCATAAGTATTAAGTAGTAACATTGACCCTAGATTGAAAGTATTTTTTAAAAGAATAGTATATATGGTTGACATTTATCTATGAGGAGTTACTGTTCTTTAGAATGCATTTTTGGACGTACAGTACCAACTAGTGACATTTGTGCATATAGGTATACTGAGGATCCATTGATGGTCCCACAGGACTTCATCCTTATTTTTATTTGTACTTGGTCCGGGTCCCTAATATTATTCCATCAAGCTTCCTAATAATACCATTGAGTAATGTATATATTTATAGCTAGACATTCAGGTGAGATGGTAGACAGATATACACAGGATTATCCTAGGTTAGTAAAGTGAGGTATGAACAATTGTTTTTTAGTGCTAGTCGATGGTTGGATATAGTTAGGTTATGTACAGTAGGTACATTAATTGTTATGATTGCGAGGTCTCTTTTATATGTATTGAGCGTCTGTCACAAGCCGCAGCCGTGTTCCGTTGGATGGTGATTTTTCCCAGGCTGGTTGCTGGGAGACAGAGACGCCACGCTGTCAGCTCATGAAGTTCTCCCTTTATACAGTATGTCATCCCTGCTGGAGTGGGATTGGTGTTTGCTCCTTTTTCTGTCCTGCTGGAGCGTTGCCCGGGTGCAGGTAATAGCGTTCCACGTGTTTCCGTTTTCAGTGTCTGCATCATGTAGGTCAAGAGTTCTGAACCTCAGCCTGTCTGTCTCCAGCGTCCTGCCGCTCGGCAGCACAGGTCGCACTCCTGCGACATCCACTGCTGGTGTCATCCCGGCGGCTCTAGCCACAGTCCAGCATCCTGCCGCCTTTGTCATCTTGGCGGCACAGGTCGCACTCCAGTGACATCCACTGCTTGTGTCAACACGGCGGCACAGCATCTCCAGTGTTTTCCACCAACTACACTGCTGCTTGTGTCATCTCAGCGGCCCAAGTCGCACTTCTGCATCATCTGCTATACTGCTCAGAGACTGTAACCACTTCCAGCCCTCAAGGCTGCTGCACAGCCCATTGGCTGCATCTTCTACCAGCATTCAAGGCTGCTATATCGTCCAGAGACTGTAACCACTTCCAGCCCTCAAGGCTGCTACGCAGCCCATTGGCTGCTTCCTCTAACAGCCCTCAAGGCTGCAGCACTGCCCAGAGGCTGCATCTGCTACCAGCCCTCAAGGCTGCTACACAGCTCAGAGGCTGCATCTGCTACCAGCCCTCAAGGCTGCTACACAGCCCAGAGGTTGCATCTGCTACCAGCCCGCAAGGCTGCTACACAGCCCAGAGATTGCATCTGCTACCAGCCACAAGGCTGCTACTCAACCCAGTGGCTGCATCTGTTACCAGCCCTCAAGGCTGCTACACAGCCCAGAGGCTGCATCTGCTACCAGCCCTCAAGGCTGCTACTCAGCCCAGTGGCTGCATCCTATACCAGCCCTCAAGGCTGCTACATGGCCCAGTGGCTGCACCTTTCCGCGAGGGGTACGTAATCCTATCATCATCTTTGCTCAATCCTCAGACTCTTCTGATTCTCAGTATTGACTATGCTCAGGACTCGTGACAGCATTACTAGTACTGCATGAGGGTGGGAGCAATATTGGGACAGCGGCATTCAGGGTGATCATCATTAGGAATATGACAGGCTAGGGTCCATTCAGTCTATTTATATTTTCTGTCCTTTTGTAATCCCAATTATATCTTGCTTACTCAATCTACTATAGGAGTAGAGATGAGCGGTTCAGATTCTGTGGAATCCGAACTGCTCTGAACATCGGGGATCCGAGTCCACCCGAACGCTGTTCGGATGTTCCCCACCTGACTCGGATCCCATTTCGAGGCCGAACGGTGGCCTCCTGACGTCGGATCCTCGCAAGTGAATCCAACGTCAGGGCCCCACTAGTGTAGCAGTATAGTGTAGCAGAACACAGTGATAGCTACATAGTGTAGTGTAGCAGAACGCACAGATACAAACACACAGCAGCCAGCGGGAGCAGTGTGTTTATTATAGCAGCCAATGAGAGTCAGACAGACTCTCATTGGCTGCTGCATCCATGGAGGGAGCCGGCTGGAGCTCACTCATGAGCTCTACCTTCCGGCTATAGTGCAGAGAGGAGCGGACGGCTGCGGTCACAGCAGGAGTGGGGATTCAGGTAAGTTTTTTTTTGTGTGTGTGTAAGGCGGCACTACTGGGGCCACAACTAATGGGGCACTTGTAATGGGGGCATACTACTAGGGGCACTTGTAATGGGGGCATACTACTGGGGACATACTACTGGAGGCATACTACTGGGGGCACAATTAATGGGGGCACTACCACTGGGGGCATACTAGTAGGGATGCTACTACTGGGGGCATAATGCTAGGGGCACTACTAATAGGGGCATACTACTGGGGGCACTACTAATGGGGGCATACTACTAGGGACACAACTACTGGGGGCACTACTAATGGGGGCACTACTAATGGGGGCATACTACTAGGGGCACTACTAATGGGGGCATACTACTGTGGGCCCTGCATAGGGGGCACTACTACTGAGGGCATTGTGTGAGGGACACCACTGCTGGGGGCATTGTGTAAAGGACACTACTACTGTGGGCATTGTATAAGGGGCATTACTACTGTGGACTTTGTGTATAAGGCGCACTACTGTGTGTCGTAACATAAATAAGAGGCACTACTTTATGGTGTAATGTGAATCAGGGGCACTATGTGCGGTGTAATGTGAATAAGATTGTGCACTGTGACTCTTTGGGCCGTAGCCTGCTGGCCGTAGCCCACTGGGCGGGTGGGAGGGCCCAAGGACCATTCCATCTTGCACAATATTTCATTTCTGCCACTGCTGTGTGGCAATGTTTAGTAGATGTGCTTTAAACTGTGGTGTCTGTGTCGCTGCGCCGCTGCTCTGATGCTTAGTAACCAGTCAGCTCACTGCTACCTTTGGCCAATAATGGTGAAAACAATATTATAAGCTGTGAGCTGTAAATTGATTGTAAATGACTGGAAATTAATGTTATTGAGGTTAATAATACTCTAGGAAGAAAAAAGCCCAAATTATGTGATTTTAGCCTTTTTTTTTGTACATTTTTCTAAAAATATCCTAATCCAAACCCAGTCACCGCAGTTTGGAAAATTCAAAGCCGGATGACGAATTAGTAATAAATCCAAGTCCAAATCCGGCAAAAATGGGCCGGTGCACATACCTATATAGGAGTGGTTTGATTATATGTGATTATCAATAGGCTATATCTTAGTCTTTTTATTAAAGGGTATTTAGTCATAGTGTTGTTTTCCTTAGATATGAACATTATTATGGGGTTAATCCTATTACCCGCAAGTCATCGCGGCAGTGGCCGCACTTTACGGCAGCCTGGATTCGCCTAATATTGCCGGCAGCCCCACAGGGCCCCGAGCAAAATTATGTGAATCCATGTTCTGGTCGGGTAGTGAAGGTTGCGAGATGCAGTTACTGCCATTTAATGCCATTGCAAAGGCACATCGCACCCTTTGCACCTAATAGGATTAACTCCTAAGTCTAGATATTCACTGAGTCACTACATGAGCCCGGAAACTGGAGTTCGAAACGCAATAGTTGGGATGGTAAAATCTTTATTTATTAATTAGATATTTTAGGATGCTTTCCTTTACAGTTGTGTTTTTTATGTATTTTGTGAATATTAATTGATAATAAGGATGAATTAATATTTATCTATATGCATTTGATATAAGATTATTCTATGAAGCTTTGAATGCATTTTAATTATCTAGGAGGACGGGACTTGTATACACCTGGAACGACAGGTGTCAATTAATTAAGAGCATTATGCAGATCATTCCAGGAGTCAAGTATTAAAAGGAGTGCAGGTTTTCAGGCTATTACTCTTTGATAAAGCTTCTGTCCAGGGAGCGAAACGCATCAGTAATTCACTATTTACCTGCTTATTTACATGTTTACACCTTGGTGGTCATACTTGCCTATCACCATATCAGCAGCTAGAGCTGGAGTGCACAAGCTACTATCCAGGACTTCCATGGATCCAGTGTTCACCCTCGATACAGCCTGAGACTCTTGGCTGATTAGCAGCATCTTCAACCGGTTTGGGTGATCTTTGTAGCTGCACGGATCCAGCAGCACTAATAGCTGTGACACCACTCCAAGGTGAGAGGAGACAGGTATACCGGACAGACATTGCAAGTGCGGATTAATTGGAAGCGGCTGTACAATAAAACACAGAAGTATTATCCATTTCTTCATATGTGGTGAAGTATATTGTTCAGCATCACTCACTTCTATGTATTTATTCAGGTGCATTCAATTGAAGGTGAACTATCACCAGTATATTGAGATGGAGGGGTCTGGAGAGGCTCGATAAAGAACTAAATCATTGCCAGTCTCTATACACAGTCCAGTAGTGGATAAAGCATTATCCAGATCTATGCTCAAAAGTAATAGAATATTGACTATATGCTGATTGACACAGTTCATGACGGCTTTGCTAGTTCAGATATATGGCATTTTGTCTATTGTAGATTCTTTAATGTAATAGGCATACTGTATTTACACCTGGTGTTTTTATTTAATCTTTTTTATGTACTAGAAGCCTATATAAGTATGGCCATATTTATTAATGTTGAAGTTATGTATTCTGTTTATTGATGAAATTCAAATATTTTTAGCTATATTAAGATTATTTGAAAAAGAAAGTGTCCAGTATCTTTTCTGCCATTCCAAGATTTTTTATAAATGATTCATTTTATTGGATTATCATTAGCGCAACATCACTGTAGTTGTGATTCAATTGGCTGAGATTTGATAATGTGTATCATTTTTTAACTTAGATGCTTTTAGCACCTGATTTTTTTGTGTTTTGTTACACTTACCAACATTGCCTTTCTCTGTCCCCAAATTCATTGTGTCCCAATGCGGTGACCATCCGGAGTCAGAATGCATGGTCGGTGTGGCCCGGAGAGAAATAATCCCAATAAAATATTTTATACAACATTTCTCTATACATGCTTGAAAGTTTGGAAAAGGGAGATCAGGACAAGTTGTTTGAGGATTATTTTATGATGCCAGTTTTATGCCTTAAGCAAAGTGATGGGTACGTTACATTTTTAAAAGAGTGATATAGCCATGGGGATATTTTCCTTAGGTATATATTTTCAAGTTTATTATTCCAATCTAACACCAAGAGTATTTAAATAGTATTACTGATACAGTGTAGAGTCTGCAAGAACACTATGGTATTTGAACCTAGAAATGCCGGCTGCAAGGAAATGTGATACTGTTTTTAGAGCTTGGACCTTTCAAAGACCTGATGCTTTTAGAACTCTGCCAATAAAGTAACAGGAAATGAGGTCAGTCATTTATAAAAGTAGAGATAGGGCCTGGTTCAGAGATGTACGCTAATGCCACCGCAGCTGCAAATTTGTTCACAGTGGCTGTACGAAAATATGCAACTGTCGCAGTCGCCAAGATTTCTATATTTTTTTTTTTTTTCAAAATGTTTTTATTTGGGTTTTCAAACATTTTCATAGAACATACAAAAATTTTCAACGTAGTTACAATAATGCATTTGTTGTAATACAAATTATATGAAACTGAATATACTTGTTGTTATACATAGTATTCAAATCTCCCCTTTCCCGAATATGGAGATTGGGGTATATAATTTACATTAATTACTTATATCAGTTTTTTAATAAACCAGAACATATCATGCTATATATACATATACATATACATACATATATATAAAAAGAAAAAGGGGGAAAGAAAAAGTAATGAAGAAAGAAGGGATGAAAATAAAGAGAGGAAAAAAAAAAAGAAGAGGGGGGGGAGGTAAAGGGAAAAGTTCATCCGTGGATTCACCATGTCATCTGTTATCATAATTTTGTTTTGTTTTGTTTAATTTTTAACTAAGATGAATAGGAGGGTCCAGCTGAAACATTCTGGTTTCATACCATAAAGTCTTTCGGAAACAGTTATCTATCTGTTGCTTAAGTGATGTATTCAAAGTGTCAATAAAAGATTCCCATATTTCAAAAAATCTTTCTATTCTTTGTTCTTTGTGTAATGACGTTTCCATGCAATCCATTTTAAAAACACGTGAAAAAGTTTGTGTCTGAACATTTGTATAGACGGGGGGGAAGAGTGTATCCATTGCTGAAGTATACATTTCCTCGCTACGGCTGAGAGTATCAGTAGTAATTTTCTGCATCCTGGGGAGATCTTTGAATCTGTCGTTAAAATTCCAAAAATGGCCCATTCGGGAGTTAGTGGTAAAAAATTAATTAGTTCTGAAGTTGCTAATTGTTTGACTTGATACCAAAATCTTTTAATAGAGATACAGGGCCTCATTCAGAGGCGGTCGGAGGATGCAAGCGGTCGCTCAGAAACTGGGCGGCCACTTGCATCCTGACCGCCTGCCTCTGTTGCGGTCGTTAGGCTGTGGGTTAACACCCACAGCTCTAACGACTGCTTCGGTGATGGTCGCGATGGTCAGAGACCATCGCGACCATCGGGGCTTATGACGAGACCCTAGGGTAGGGTCTCCCTTGTCGTAAGCCCCGGAGAGCTTCTGGCTCTGTCTGAGCAGGAAGCTCTCCACTGACATCACTAGTGATGTCAGTGGGGTCACCCCCAAACGGTAGGCGTTCCCATGGGAAGGCCTCCGTATGGGCTGCCACCCTTCGGCCCGCCTTCCAAACGGGGCAAGCTGTCAATCAACATCGACAGCTCGCCCCCTTTGGATCGAGACCCGTTACGACCGGGGCTGTCGGTCGTAGCGGGTCTCACACATGCGCATGACGGCGCCGGCGCCATCGTGCGCATGCTCTGTGGGGGGCCATTAACCTGGTCCGAGCGCATCGGCACTAACGACCGGGTCTGAATGACCCCCACAGTCCCAGAGACAGTGATATAATGTGGCCTCAGAGCTAGTACATTTCGGACATTTTGCCGATGTAGATATACCAATTAACTGGCTATGAGAGGGTGATTCATAACCTCTATAAAACAACTTAAAAAACATTTCCTGATATGTGATTGCGGAAAGAACTCTATTTGAGTATAGGAGTGTCTGTAGGATTTTGGATTCACTAAGATCCGGGAAATGCTTCTGCCATCTAGTTATTCCCGTTTCATAATAACCACTATAATAAGGTGTTTTGAGTATTTTATAAAATAAGGATATGGCTCCTTTGGAGTTTCCTGGGGTCTGAAAAGCTATGTCTAGCCGATTCATCCAGTCCATGGGAGATAGTAAAGAAATTACTTTGGCTGTGTAATGTTGTGCCTGTAAGAAGGCTAAATTGTGAATCCGTATAAAGGGAAACTTAGTATGTGCTTGGGAAACAGTAAGGACACGATATGTGTCTGGGTTTGTTAGCTGGCGAATTTCATTTAATCCACTAGAATTCCATGAATTGAAAGGAGATGAAGCTAATCCATTCTGAAAATTCACATTACCCAAAAATGGAAGGAACAAAGAATGAGATGCATTTAATTTCCATTTGTTGCGAATCGTATACCAAACCGACCATACCGACATCAGTAGAGGATAATCTAATATTTCAGTGGAAATTTCAGATTTATTTAAGTGTAAAAAACTAACTAGTTCAATATTTTCAAGAAAGGACTTCTCTATTAGGCAATTAATCTTTGATATGTCTACATACCGCTGCTTGATTGTATATTTCCATATTTGGAAAATGAATTCCCCCTTCCAATTTAACTCGTTGGAGTAGCTGGAGACTAATTCTAGGCTTCTTTTTTTCCAAATAAACTGCCTAAAAGCCACGTCTATTCTTTTAATATCTGCTTTAGTGAAAATTACTAGTAGAACCTGAATAGGGTATAATAATTTTGGGAAGGTAATCATTTTTATAAGATTCGCCCTACCTAGATAGGACAATTGTAAGTATTGCCATCCATCTAGTTCTTTAATTGCTTTGTCTATAATATGTTTGACATTAAGAGAATATAATTCATTAATATTTTGGAGTATTCTAATTCCCAGATATGACATTTCAGTGTCTCCCCATTGCAGTTTACCAAATTCTAAGTTGTTTTTAGTAACAGATTTATTTAGAGCCATTATTGTAGATTTAGAGTAGTTTATTGTAAAGCCTGAAAATTTACCAAATTCCTCCAGCCTCTCTAAAAGAGGGGTCAGGCTTTCTCTTGGATTGGAAATAAATAATAAAAGGTCATCAGCAAAAGCTGAGACTTTAACTTCTGTTTGTCCCAGAGGAATACCTTTAAAAAGGGTCCATGACTGCAGCGTTCTTAATAGTGGGTCCAATATTAGGTTAAACAACATAGGAGATAATGGACATCCTTGTCGCGTTCCTCTAAACATTGTTATAGAGTCACCCAATAGACCATTAATGAAAAGTTTTGTATGAGGGGAAGTATATAAATATTTAATCATCTGTATAAAAAGGGAACCGAATTGTCTAGTTTGTAAAACTGTGTATAAATATGGCCATAGCACCTTATCGAACGCCTTTTCGGCATCTAAACTCAATAATACATTGGGTGAGTGGGTATCAACTGAGGAAGAATATAAAGCCGCCACCGCTAATCGAATATTTTGAACTATGTGTCTACCATGTGTAAATCCCGTCTGTTGTGGTGATAAATGGGAAGGTAGCATAGATTGTAAACGACTTGCAAAAATTTTGGCTACGATCTTATAGTCTTGATTAAGGAGGGTTATAGGTCTATATGAGGACACTGATTCCGGATTTTTATTAGGTTTTAATATTAAAATTGTATAGGCATCATTGAATGTAGGGTATTGAATGGTCCCTTTATGAATCTGTTGGAAAATATGTTTGAGAGATGGGACCATTTCTTCTTTTAGTATTTTATAGAAATTCCCATTAAAACCATCTGGTCCCGGTGATTTATTAATTCTTAGACTATTAATAGCAGATAGGATTTCCTCCTCATCTATCTCAGCATTAAGAATTTCCCTTTGCTCCTCAGTCAATTCAGGTAACTTGGCCTCCCTAAGAAAGGAGTTTGAAAACATTGGATCTATAGGGAAATCTGCATAAAGTGAAGCAAAATATGATTGAAAAATTTGGGATACATCATTAGTTTTAGTTACAGTAATATTTGTTTCCGGATCTAATAATTTTGTTATGAATTGTTTTTTTTCTTGTTGTTTAATCATATATGCTAATATTTTACCCGATTTACCTCCATGACGGTAATAAGTATTTTTAGTATAATCCAGCCTAGTCTGAGCTTCCTTTAATAAAAAGGTTTCTAAAATCTGTTTATGTTTGAGATATAAAGTTTTATTGACAGCAGTCGAGAATTGAAGATAATGTCGATAAGACTCTTTTAGACTATCACGTAAAGACTGCAATCTTTCTCTACGTGCACGATTACTTTTGGCCACATATGAGATTATATGCCCCCTCATCACTGCTTTTGAGGCCTCCCAAAAAAGGACCGGTTCATTCCAATGTTCTAGATTGTCATCTATGTATTCTCTCCATTTATTTTTTAAGAATGTTTGAAAATCATCATTCTGAGATAAGAATGAAGGAAATCGCCAAAGACGTGACGAGTACCATGTATCATTTCAGGACAAATTAAAAAGTATAGGGGCGTGATCAGAAATAATAATGGATTCTATGGTTGCATCTGTGACTCTTGATAATCAAGAATCAGCAATTAAGAAATAATCTATTCTTGTAAATACATTGTGTACACGGGAATGGAAAGTAAAATCTCTACCAGTCGGATTGTGTAGCCTCCACATATCAATCATGTCATGTCGTGTGATTAGAAAATCATTTGATTTTGAGACGTATTAGGGGCTCCAGTCGAATGATCTAATAAGGGATTATGAAGACAGTTTAAGTCGCCTCCTATAATTAAATTTGTAGTGCCATTTTTCATCAATACACTACAGATCTTCTTAAAGAAGGCCAAATTTGGGGTATTAGGTGCATATATGTTAAGGATACTTAGCTTCTCACCATGGACCATTAGACAAATCAGAAGAAAATGGCCCTCCTTATCCGCCACCACCTTATCAATTGTGTATTGAAGATGTTTGCTGAATAATATGGCTACACCACGCTTCTTTTTTTTCAAAAGAGGCAGAAACACACTCCCGGATCCATGTACTTTTAAGTGTAGCTTGTGAACCTCTTAACCAATGTGTCTCCTGTAATAAAACTATGTCAGGAGTGTATTGTTTAAGGTGCGTTAAAACCTTGCGTCTTTTGATAGCAGAATTCAAGCCCGCCACGTTCCACGATATGAATTGGATAGAAGAGGAAGCCTCCTGAGCTACTATTCTTGTGTACCTAGTATTGGTCGTCATCCTACTCCGATTCTAAAAATGGAAAGCTTGAAAGGCAACCAATTAAACATGAGCTCATCCCATCCCAGCAAGCAGGACAAGCATAGCAAAATAGTACTCTCAGCCGCAGCGAGCGGAAAATAGAAATCCACAGATGAGTTAGGAAAAGCAAAAAAAGGGGAAAGGAAAGAGAAAAATTGGGGATAGTATGACAGTTGGTAGTGATGAAGTAGAAACATATTGTGTTGTCTAGAAAGAACAAGATCTTTACCATAAACATTTGAACAAATAATTTGATTTACCGGAATCCCGCTCCACCACAAAAGAGGGTAGCATTGAGGAACCAGCAAACCAACAATACAGTAAATGAAAACAAGAGAGTACAACATAGTTTCATCCATTTGGAGGTGATTCGAGGAAGAATGATTAAGTGGAATATCAAAGTGAGCTCTAGCTAGGTCAGGAGTTTCAAACATCATTGGTTTTCCCTCTATGAATACCCTCAATTTAGCAGGGTAGAGAAGAGCAAATTTGATGTTTTGTGTAAATAAATGGTTACAAATTGGGGTAAATTCTTTCCGTTTCAGTGTCACATGAGCAGAGAAATCCTGAAATATTAACAGTTTAAAGTTACGCACTTCAAGAGTGCATTTCTTTCTATAGGCTATTAGTATATTTTCTTTATCAGTTGAGGAATCTAGCAATAACTGGTCGAGGGCGGGATTGGGTAGAGTGAGGACCTCGATCCGGGCCAATGCGATGAGCCCTTTCAATCAGTACTGTACCTGAAGTAGTAGGGACATTGAGAACTTGAATTATGTCTATACTAAGAAGATCAATGAGGTCAGCACCTGTAATAGATTCAGAGACACCTATAAATCTGAGATTATTGCGTCTTTCTCTATTTTCGAGGTCATCGATCTTTGAGGTTAGAAATGTAATTTGTTGATTCTGCGCATCATCAGAGTTTTGCAGAGATAAGATCATGTCTTCAGCTGTACTAACGCACTGTTCTACTTCAACCAATCGTTTAGTATGAGTTTCCAGATGGGACAGAACCGTATTTAGGGTTGTTTGTATGGCATCTAGTTTTTTTTCCAGATGAGGATTTAAAAGTTGAGATTCCTCTATTGACTGAGAAGGCATAATAGGTGACGAGGAAAGATCTGAGTTTTGAGGGGAGGTATTTTTTACCTCTTTTACTGAGGGAGTTTTAGCTTGTGATACCTTAGTCCTCACCATTGTATCAGTCGGAATTTTGTCAAAAAATTGTCCATACTATGGAACCAGTAATCAGCTAGAGACTCGTTACCACCTTAGAAATCTTTGTGAATTATTACATTATTAACCTATGTTTCAAAGGAAAAAGTTTTGTAGTTTAACAATAACAAAAGCACTTTTATATCCGTGAATTAGTAAGATGAAAACTGCGCTAATATACAGACAGAAAACTAGGTTTATTATTTATACCAAAAATCAATCAAATTGGGTATAGAATAGTATAAATAAGGTGGAAAGGTTTATGGATGCTATATTAACCACAAATATCTGAGTTAATATATATAATATCAAACATATTATTTAATAATGTAAAAAATGAATAAATAAATGACATACATAAGATGATTGAGCTTGAAAAAGTCCCGAGCCGGGATGAAACGCGTAGCTGCCCGTATTGATTGAATGCATCTTGCCTTGTAACGAGCTCCTGCTAAGTTTACCAGTGCTCGCAGTCCTATTTCGGTGTGGGGAGATCTGACAAGCGTTTGGTGCAGAGGACTTGGAAAGCCGCGGCCGCGCTCACTCATCCATCTACACCTTCCTGCTCACCTCTGGCCTTGGTAACCAGCAGGCTATCATTACTGTCCAGCCGGACAGAGAGCCATACCACCTGATACCTCACCACTGCGAGACACAGAGGCCGTGCTTTTCTCCGGCCATTATTCTCATCATACAGCTGGATAGAGAGTTATGTTATACACCAGCAGCCGTTTGAGAGCTTGAGGCCGGTCAGTATTACTATCCTTTTTCATCACTGTACACCCGACGGGGTGAAACCCAGAACTTTCTAAAGATCATTTTGTCAAATACAAACTCCAGTTAACATATTACTGTGGATATTGAAAAGGATACATAAATTGCAGGTTTGCAGTTACAATGTTGCAAGATAACGCTATTAATCAACTAGCATGAATAACACTGTTACTTGATGCAATTGGATCTACTCCATACAATGACTGTTATCCAACTATTCTATTCAATCTACTATTCTCACTAGTTTTTGCATCAGCAAATTTATCTAGCTAACTTTTTTATTGAATTTGTTGCGGATCATGTGGTTCCTATTGTCTTATGTATGTAATTTATTTATTCATTTTTTACATTATTAAATAATATGTTTGATATTATATATATTGCCTCAGATATTTGTGGTTAATATAGCATCCATAAACCTTTCCACCTTATTTATACTATTCTATACCCAATTTGATTGATTTTTGGTATAAATAATAAACCTAGTTTTCTGTCTGTATATTAGCGCAGTTTTCTGTCTATATATGGTTTCATGTGGGGTTGCAATTTCCCCTTATTTTTAACTGCTGCAGTTACAGACATTACCAGTGTCATTTAAGCGCTTTGGTTGATCTTTGTTGTTTTTTTTTAGTAAGATGAAAAGGCAATATGTGAGTTTAAATGAACAATTTTGAGTTGTCAAATAACAAGAATCACTGAAAACTCACTCTCTTGTAATAATTTAGGAAATACAACAGTGTTATTGAATTTTAAGGGGTAAATTTATGATCAGTCTGTTAATCAGAGAAATTGCAAGTAGTTAACCAATAGTGACACTAGATGGCAGACTAAGCTTGTAGATTCTAAACTGAAATAATCAGATATTCCTTATAGCATATAGCTAATAAAACTTTAACCAAGTGAGCAACTAAATAATTTTCTTTTGTCATCAGACAAACTTATATTGACATATAAGCCACCTTTTGTTTTAGACTGTAAAAATATTATTTTGCAAGGAAACTGAATATCAGATATAAAGACTTAATTATTCCTTTCAATAGTAGACTAAGGGCCTGATTCAGAGCCGGTCGCTATTTGCGCTCGCTCGTCCAGAAAATAGGGGTGGCTATTCAAATGAACCGTTCGCTGTTTGCGGTCTGTTCACGCCTCTAGGTCTGAACGAGCGAACAAAACTTGCGGTCGTTTTTTGGGAAACTACGCCCCCTGGCCGCTCGCATCCTACGTCATGTCCGCTATTTATTAGATTAATCGAGTACATCGAACAGGGTATGAGCTGCTCGCTATTCTTGTGGTTGGTGTTTTCAACCGCTATTTTGCGAGCAGTTCTGAGTTAAAAAAAACCAAGTGACGTGGTCAATGACGCTGCTGTATTAATTATGCACTCCCTTAAAACGCCCGTTTTGACCTTTAAGCACGCCTGCGTTCGAATTCCACTCCCCCGTTTTCAAGCACCTTCCCCTGTTACCACCCACATACGCCTCATTCTGTCACTCAAAAAAGCAGGCACTCGCTATATAGCGTACAAACGATTTTCGGCCGCACTGACTGGTTCGCGCATGCGTACTAAAAACTGTACGCATGCGCAGATGTGCGAACATCGCTCGGAACGAGCGTACTGCCGCTAGCAAGCGGCTCTGAATGAGGGCCTAAGTCAGAATTTTAGTTTCTTTGAGTATTTGCTTCTATCTACCTCTGAATTATCAGAAATACTGAACCAGCTATACCACAGATCTTAGACCCCAAACTAGTTCAGTGAAGAATGACTTCATAGAGAAACTGTCGTCTCTCAGGTATTGATATAACAATTACAGTTATAGCAATGAGATTATATATATACATGTATATACCTATACATCAATCCATCCCAAAGCCTCAGAGGATGAGTGTTCCCTCTCCGATCTCCACAAACACCACCAGGTTTAGGGAACTGGGTGTCACTCCTGGTCCAGTAATGTCCCTGAGGAACAAGATCCAAATTGGTGCGACTCTTTGAAGAAAGGCCCTTTGTCAGTATCATCACCGGGAAACAGTACTTATTTGTCAAGAACGTGAGGACTCACCAGTAGCAGCAGTGTCTCCACCATCACCCACCGCGAGTCCTCTGCCAAGACAAGGAGACTGGTCCGCAAGATGTGATCTCTCTGAGGGGTTCAGGGCCAGATGCTGCTGAGGGTGCAATAGTCAATATGATGACTTGCCTGCTCACGGGCTCAGCTGGAAAGAGCAGGTCCTTGCAGTTTACCCAACGGCAACGGAATAGGCACTCAAAGCAAAAATATATAACACCTCTGGGATATCACCAACAACGCCGGCATCAGAGTAGAGCAGCAGGGGATTGATCCTGCAGCCACAGCGTCCGGTTCATCTGCAGGCTCCGGAGAGGGGACACATCAACAGCAAGCAGTCGTAGCAGGCAGCCAGATGGAGCGCTGGATCCAGCGACAGAAGAACAGTCCCAACGGCAACGGAGCAGGTAATTCCCAGTATCGGCACTGAGCAATCCCACAACCTCCGAAGTGATCCGGTTACTAGAGCAACAAGCCGAGCGTGTCACACCCCCGGTGGACCAGCGGGATCACAGCCAGCAGCAGGCACCAAGGGATCGCATTCTCCGTCAGCCTCAGATCGCCAGCAAGCCACTCAGTCCAGATTCCAGGTTAGTGCTAAATTACAGCACTGGCAGAAGGCAGTCGATGAGCAGACTCCCCAGTCACGGGGCACGCTAGCCAGCGCTCCTCCAAGACCCCACCGCAGGTATCGCACAGCAGCTAGGGAGATCCCATGGAGCTGGAACAGCCGGCAGTGAGGATCTTGAGAGAAGATATTGTAGATAAGGCAGGCAGGGAGAGCCAGACACAGGGAGCCTGGAATTCGCGCCAAAACCTCAGGCGGTCATAAACGCCACTTTGTTAGGGGCTGAAATCTGGGGAATCCAAATAGCTCCTATTAAAGTTAGTAATCCTTCGGTAACCTAATGTACTTAGGTGAAAGATTCCTTGGAGATAATCCAAAGAAATAAGGATTGTGAGGGTAGATTACACAGGATTCTAAGCAAGGTGTAGGAGCTGTAGTAAAAAGCGGCCATGCACGATGCTCCGCCCCCCGGAAGTCCCCAAGATTTCTATTGAGATGCCCACCAGCGGTTTCACAAATCCAAGTGGGCCTGATTCAGAGATATACGGCATAGTACAGCCGCAGGGAAGCCACTGTGCAACACTGTCCGACTAAATGCAAATGCAGCAGGAGGTGTCTGTAGGAAATGGGGGACGATAACGCAGGCCATGTTCTGTACATGCGTAGAGAGCCTGCTCTCTGTCACTGATACTTATCCATTGTATGCTTCATTTGGTCACCTCCTCTTCTGACATCTTTGCACTGGTTTTCATTACTCGTACTTCATTTTAACTGCTACTCTATTTCTTTACCATTTTATTGCTGTGCTGTTATTTTACCACATTGTCTACATGCCACTGTCATACTTCACTGTTTTACTGCATTGTTTCTGGATGACTACATCTGTGAGTCCCCCAGATGCATCTCTCTCATTCTTCTCTTCAATCCACCACTTCCATCCTAACCACCTTGCATTGCCACCATTTATTCAGGTTTATTTTAACTATCATTGTTCTTAGTGCTAAGTGTCACAGCGCTGCCGAGTCCAGGTCCCTCTTACCTGGTTTGGTGGTGCTGGGGTTCGGACTGGCGTGGGACAGCGCACGGGAGATCCCCAGCGCCCGCTGTCAGCTGTTCTCCTCCTTCCCTGGCGGCTGTGTGCAGGCGGCCGCGGCTTCCTTAGGAGCGCACGCACCGCTCTGCTGAAATATTTAAAAAGACAGGCACATATTTAGGAAGTGCTGATTGGAGACTAATGTGAACTCTGACCTATATAAGGAAGTTCCTGGGAGCACTCCAGTGCCAGAGTATAGGCTCCATTACCATACTCCAGCGTTCCTGTGCATATCCTGATTATTGGTTCTGACCTTGGCTTGTTCGTGACTCTGATTCTGCCTGATCCCTGGTTCTGCATTAATATCTGGTTCTGACCTCTGCTATTCCCTGTGACCCGTTTACGTCTGCTCCCTGGTACCGTCTCGTCTGTTTGGTTCTGACCCGGCTAGTCGACTACGCTAAAGTCTTCTGCATTTCAACCAAGTTCGCCAGCACCTGTATAGGGAAACCTAACCTGAGGGCCGTGACTTGTGTGTTGGACACAGCCAAGCCCACACCTTCTTGCGAGGGTCCCTGGTGAAAACCGCCGGCACATTAGACTCTGCGCCTCAAGAATAGGTCTAGCCAATTCCATGAATACAGGTAGCATCCACAATCCGTCCGAGAGTTTGTGACACTAAGAGTGTGCACTTGCATTTTCTGTTCTCTGCTTTGTCAGCATGGTAGCACCTCTCATTATGTTTAAAATTAGGGATTTGGAATTTGGTATGAAACTGCCATTACCAAGATCACAGATGATCTCATGGTAAAATACATAGGCCAGTTCCCAATTCGCTCCATTGGCTCCCTATGCCACTCACAATTAAATTCAAACTACTCTTTCACACCTCCAAAAGCTCTGAACCTCATTGCTCCTCCATACCTCTCACCCCTCATTTCCTCACACACTCGCTCCCTTTGCTCTGCTAATGATTGCCGCCTAACCTTTTCCCTCATCACTACTTCCCATTCTTGAATTCTGGATTTCTCCCACTGGAATGCCCTACCATGCTCCACTGAACTATTACCCAGCCTTCAAATACTGCATGCCCTTAAAACATTTTTTTTTCATTCTAGCTTACTATTCCTCTTCTCCCATTGTGCTCACCCATTTCTCCTATACAGATGTATCCTTAGTTCATTTTGCTCCCAGCATGACATATGTTGCCTGTGGATTTTCTATATGATTAGGATAAACAAGGGCGCGTTCATTTTCTATATGAGTAGGATAAACAAGGGCGGTGTGTGGGCGAATATTTAATAAGGATTTTTATTGCTATTTTTTTTTACATTTGATGTGAAAGGGGTCTAGGGTTTGTATCCGCTGAAGGGTAGTGAGTAAATTTTGTATTTTAACACAGGTGGATTACAGAAAATTGCTGTCAAGCTGCAATCCAAAACCAAATAAATGAACTGCACAGGACTTCCGGTTCCGGCTGCCGCATGGAAAGCAGCTTATAGAGACAGCTCCGTTACCACCCGTCCAACATACCTTTTACAAGGCTATTTTAGCCTCTACAACTGGCCGTAGTGAGAACCCTGCACAAGTGGAGAGCTGGGCGCTGTATGGAGAAATATTTTCTCCCTCTCATGCCAACTAAACAGCAGAGGCAAAAGCAGGAGAAGCGCCGAAAAGAAAATAAGATGGCGCCGTCCACCGCTACGAGTGCAGAGCAGGAAGATTCTTCTCCTGCGCAGTTTACAGAGGAGACTTCTGAATATTCCACCAGCTCCCTGACTACTGGAGATAAGGGTGAGCACTTATTATTACCTGCAGCGGACACTCCGGTTACATATGGGGGATTGGTTCAGGCGGTGAGAGAGGCCATCAACCCATTATTGCAGGCCCAGACAGAGGATATTAAACATCAGATTGCCCAGATATCAGGCAGAGTTTTGCAGGCGGAGCAGCGCATGGGGGAAATGTTTCATGATGTGCAGGAGATGAAGCAATCAGTGGCTAAAGTCACGAAAACACATAACCAACTGTGGAATAGGGTGGATGATGTAGAGAATAGATCACGCCGCAATAATCTCCGAGTGGTCGGTATACCTGAATCGATAAAAGGAGCTGAGCTGGCAGATTTTGTTCGCAAGACTTTGCCTGCATTGCTTACTGTACAAGATAAATGTACTGACATTATAATAGAAAGAGTTAATCGTGTGGGACCTCAGCGTAACTCTGATGGATCCAGGCCTAGAGTGGTATTATTCCGATGCCTGAATTACCTACATAAGGAGACACTCTGGATTGCATCACGTAAAATGCGTAATTTAGTCTGGGAAGGAAACAAACTTTTCATCTTTCAGGATTATTCTGCTGAACTCTCCAAAGCTAGAAGAGAATTCTCCCCATTGTGTGCGCGTCTTGTTCAGCAAAGCAAAAAATGTGTGCTTTTATATCCTGCACGTCTACGTTTATATGAGGGAACGTCGTTTATTGATTTCCTCACAGTTGCGGATGCCGAGGAATACTTGAAAGAATTAGAAGATGATCGCAGACCCTCTCTTTCGCCAGGATCTACTTGAACTATGTTTATGAGGGAATACTCTCACTTTTTCCCTTGTGTGCATAACTAAATTAGTACTATTGGTAAAGTTTATCTACATCAAAGCTCAGAATAATTTGTAGTTATATTTGCTGGTGAATTATGTGGCATGTTCTAGACACATATTACCCAAAATGATAACTATTTCATCAGTTTGGAGTACTGATGGAGAATTCTGAGATATGTCTTATGTTTTATTCCTCAATATATTATATATTATATATTGCAAATTATATTTCATGTTTGTCATTGCGGTCACTTTTGTAATACTGTGCTAAAGACGGTGTTGGTTAGGAGTTAAGGAAAAAAGTAAAAAGTCTCTATTTTGAGGACGTATGGATTACGTTCTTCAACCGGAGGACCACATTGCGCAGCTCATGATAGTAAAATACTTGAGTGAGTGGTTGATTCCACTGGTATATATATGTCAGAAGCTGCCAATGTGTATATCCAGTATATATATCTGCTTGTTTTTATTTTTTTTTTGTCTTTTTCGTTTTTTTTGTTTGTTTTTTATTAGATTATGTTTTAAATGATTGTTTTTTCCTTTTTTCTTTCATTTCTTTTTTTTATTTTATTAATGTACTGACTGTCATGTACCTACGGATTGACATATACATGCTTACAATTATTCTTGAGTGGCATATGGTTAAACAAATTTTTATCATTGACAATGGTTAATTTGAAAATAGGATCCTGGAACATCGGTGGATTAAATTCTCCACAAAAACGCATGAAAACTCTATTGTATTTAAATAAGTTGCATCTGGATGTAATATTCCTACAGGAGACGCATTTGATCCCTAGTGAAATCCTCAAGTTAAATGTATTAAAATGGAAAGTCATTGCTTCAGCCCCTTACTCCTCAAAGGCCAGAGGAGTAGTAATACTTGCTAAACAACACTTGCAGATAGAATTGAGATCTACTAAAATTGATAGTGAGGGAAGATTTGTTTTATGTGACATTTTGATAGAAAAACAAAGATTTGTTTTTTGTAATGTTTACGCTCCCAATGTATATTCCAAATCATTTTTTCAAAAATTGATAGCTGATCTTAGTCCTTATACAAATGTCCCTATGATTGTTGGTGGAGATCTCAATCTGATATCCTCGATCCAACTAGACAAACAATTTGCGACAATGGGTAGAAGTAGTACTCCAAAATTAGGTATTCCTATGTTTATAAAACAATTACAATTACTAGATACTTGGAGGGTCTTTCATCCCACAGATCGAGAGTTTTCTTGTTTGTCGGCTGCTTATGGTACTATGGCCCTGATTCAGACCCACTCGTGAGCGGCTGTCCGCTCGCAAGTGGGTCGATGTTCTGCACTGAGCATGCGCACGACGGAGGGAGCTCCATCGTGCGCATGCGCCAGACGCGACGAGCGAAGGAAAGTCCTTCGCTCGGTGTGTCTGATCAAAGGGGGCGTGCTGTCGATGTTGATTGACAGCACGCCCCCTTTGGTGGGCGTGCCTCCCTGACGGGGGCGTTCCCACGGGAACGCCTCCCGTCAGAAGCCGGCCCACTGACATCACTAGTGATGTCAGTGGGAGTGATTTTGGCTCTGATAGAGCCAAAATCACTCCGGAGCTTGCGGTTGAAAACCTCAACCGCAGGCTCCGGCTCGCAGTTTCGATGGTCGCGATGGTCAAGACCATCGCGCCCATCAAACTGCACGCTCGTATAGCCTGTGGGTGGTGACCCACAGCTATACGAGCGTCCAGGAGGACGCTCCATTTTTATGGAGGGCGGCCCTCATTCAGAGCGTGCGCTCTGCTCAGAGCGTACGGCTCTGAATGAGGGCCTATGTCGAGGATTGACTACATGTTGGCATCCTCGTCCTTACTGCCGAGGATCTCACGTGTAGAAATGGAGCCCATATGTTTGTCGGATCATGCACTGGTCTGGTTAGACCTAGAGATAATAGGGGAAAAAAGTTCTTATCGGTCATGGAGATTTCCTTCTTTCTTGTCTCAATCCATCAAATTTCGTAATAAAGTGGAGTCAGCATGGGAAGAATATAGATTGAATAACTTGCAATCGTGTTCTGATGCCCCAATATTGTTCTGGCAGGCCTCTAAGGCTGTTATACGGGGGAATATAATCTCATATACGATATACGATAAGGGTGTCCCTTATCGCCTTTACTCTTTGCAATTGCAATAGAACCTCTGGCTTTGTCTATACGTCAATCACCTTTATTTCAAGGTATTGTAATAAAAGGTATAGATTTAAGACTAGCGTTATTCGCAGATGACATATTACTTTTTTTGTCATATCCTCAACATGCTATTCCGATAGTTTTTGAAATAATAGAGCGATTTGGAAAGTTTTCCGGTTATAAGATTAATATTGATAAGAGTGAAATTTTGCCCCTGAATACTGACTCATTCATTTTGCCTGACTCTGGACCATTACAGAGTATGAAAATAGTTACCACACAATTTAAATACTTAGGTATTTATATTCCCTCATGTTTATTCTCATTGTATAAACTTAACTATACCCCAATTATA
Source organism: Taudactylus pleione (assembly GCA_031769625.1). Lineage (NCBI taxonomy): Eukaryota > Metazoa > Chordata > Amphibia > Anura > Myobatrachidae > Taudactylus > Taudactylus pleione. Next base: position 3,294,972 of record JAUIMM010000024.1, on the reverse strand, counting down.
AAAAATATTATAAAAAAATTAGATAGTTGGCGTTTCTTACCCCTTTCACTCTTGGGACGAATAACAGTGATCAAGGCTATACTATTTCCTAAACTCTTATATATAATGCAGATGATTCCGCTGAAATTATCTAATTCAGATATAAAATTACTAAACACTACTTTCCAGAGATTTATTTGGAAAGGAAGGAAATCTAGAATTGCCCGTGCAAAATTACAGTCTTCACGCACAGAAGGAGGACTAGGATTACCAGACCTATTACAATATTCTCATTCAATACTCTTCAGATATATAATAGACTGGTTGTTAAATAAAAATGATTTTACGATTGTGGCCTTAGACGCTGCTCTTTTGACTCCTTTTTCACCTAGTGCTTTACTGCATATCCCGATAGCTCAAGTACCACCGCTCCTATTTAGTAATATAATGTTTAGAGATACGTATAATGCATGGTGGGCCATAAATAAGAAACTGGGAAGAAACCCAAGACATTCCAACATGATACCATTTGTGGGAAATCCCTTGTTCACTGCAGGACTGGAAAACGCAGTATACTTACGCTTAATTAAAAAAGGTATTTGAATTACTGCCGATGTATTTGATCCAGGGGGAGGAATATTATCATTTTAATTGTTACAAGACAGATACGGTCTCACTAAACAATTTTTTTATGCCTATCTTCAAATGAAACATTTCATTGCATCAATACCAATAGCTATGTTATCTCCTAACAAAACAGATCCTTTGATGTCTCTACTATCATTTGTTAAACAAACTAAATACAAACTTAGATATTTGTATATTGACCTGATACGTCCTGATAGGAATATTTTATGGGAAAATACTATTAAAGCTTGGCAGAAAGATATACCGTCTTTTGTACAGGCGGAGATATTAATTGATCAATATGAAGATGTATTGAGTACTTTACATTCCTCTGATCTCCAAGAGATACATGTAAAAACGATTCATAGGGCATACATCTCCCAGCATCAGAGGAGTCGTTATATATCTTCAGAAACAGGTGTTTGTCCGAAATGCAGAAGGGAGAAAGCTACATTTGCTCATAATTTCTGGTATTGTCGATATATCCAACGATTCTGGAATAAAGTACTTACTTTCATAAACAATACTTTTTTAACACATTTTAAGTTAGACCCTTTAGTCTTTCTTGGTGCGAATTTTTTGTCTTGGAATCTAGAAGCAGAGGGAAAAAAAAATATAAAGCCTTTTTTGACTATTCTAGTAACAGTCGCAAAGAAGACAATACTGAGATCTTGGATATCGCATAGATCACCTAAATTATCAGAAGTAACTCATTTGTTGCTGAAAGTATTGTATAATGATAGTCAGCTATTCCGGAGATAGAGAAGGGTGTAAAAAAGTTCTATAGTAAATGGGGACCATATATCGACAATTTACCTTCAGAAACGCAGAAACAAATATTTACAGTTTTTGAATCGACAGAGTGGTATATGTATAAAAATTGTATGGAAGATACATAACAAAGAATTTTGCTTTTTATAAAATAATATCAAAAGGAGATATTTAATCTCCGTTCAATTGTCCATCCCTAATTATTTTACCTACTTATATGTATGTGACAGATCTATGTATGTGTCCGTTCCGTTTTTATTATTTATTTATTATTATTATTTATTATTATTATTATTTTATTTAAGCTATATAATATTATTTTCCTTAAATAATACTATTTCATTATATTCTGTCATTGCTTTCATTTTTATTTTTATTTTTATGTCTGTATAAAATTCTAAACATTGGTACAGGTTCCTGTCTTACCGGGATTAACAAGACTGAGATTAGATATGTTTTATATACATGTAATTTCCCTGAGTTATTTTATATGGCTGATTATACATTGTAAAAGAATTGTATTCTAAGACATGAACCAATTGTTGTTAAATGTATACTTTAATGAAAAATCCAATAAATATGATGTGAAAAAAAAAAAAAAAATGAACTGCACAGATGCCAAGGATCTACAGTGTGCAGGATTCTATATGTAAAGATGTAATGAGCAAATAAAAATTACATGGGATTCCCAACAAATTAGAAGCAGCTCTGGGCCTGATTCACTACGGAACGCAATTCTGCTTATACGCACACACGGAAGTTGCTAATATTAGCGGTGCTATTTAAATGTGTGCATTCACATTGCGATCGCAGCCTAACATAAGGACGTGCTCTTTCCCTAACTCACATCTGTATACTAGGACAACACAGGGAAACCATTGGTAACATCGGACCCATACGCACACTTGCAGAAGCCCTGACCTTACTCAGAAATAGCTAATATCCACGCACGCTATCAGTGCTATGGCAGCATATGGCCATGCAGTGGCTAATTTATGCACGCCCCTGCAACGGCATTGAAATGCACTGGCATGCCTGCGTTTCGCCGACCACCCCCCGTCACCTCACAATGCCACTTCCTGTCAGTTGGTCTGCGTAGCCACTGTGATCGCAGTCACGATCACAGTGGCTGCTTCGTGCACGCGCAGAATGCAACAATCAGCTAATTACGTGCGTAATCGCAGTTGTGATCGGTAATGAATCAGGCCCTTGTGGAACTTGGTCAGATCTGTCTTTCCGTGAGGGTGTATTGAGGCGGGAACTGGACAGTGAAAAAGCGAGCACATAACCACCCTGACGTGTGGGAGTGTCACTGGCGTGTATCGTAAGCTGCATACACACACAACGATTTAGTAAATGAACGATTTTAGTAAACGATTTTCGTTCATTTTTTCAAGGGAAAAATTAACGAAAATCGTTTACTAAAATCGTTCATTTACTAAATGTAATGAACGATTGTTTTGAGCTACAAACAATTTTTGCATATTCCCTTACTGAAAATCGTTGAGTTGGTCAGTCTGACTGAACTACAAACGTGAACGCGCATGAACGATAATCGTTCATCGTTTTAAATCAGAAAGTGAACGATTTTTTCAATGATTGAACGATATCGTTATCGATAATCGTTCAAAAAATCGTTATGTGTGTATGCACCTTAAAGCTCTCTGTGTTTATCTAAAGACTGTTTCAGACATATCCTGCACCTAACATGGGACTAGTGCAAATGCAGATGCTAATGATGCCAGCTGTGGCAAATTTGCTAAGTTAGGTGTACAAAGATACAGAAACTCATTAAGAATTATCTGCCTTCAAGAAATATATAAGTTTGGAAAATGCAGTCTGTTATTTATGTGATTCTCCCATTGTGATTGGTTAACTAATTTAGTGTAGGAAAACATACGAATAAAAGGTTTATATAAATTGGTATTATAGGGCTTTCCAGCACCGGTGCCGGCCACTCCCACCTCAGCCCATTACGTCATTATGTCATGCCATGGGGTGCGGCGCCACAAGCGACCGGAATAACAGCAGGGAGATCCGGATTTCTTGGTGCTTGGAGATGATGTCATCTCCAAGCGCCGGCAGTATAGTTCCACTGCACGTGGATTCAGTGTAAATGCCGCCAACCCAGGAATAACCCAGGTAGGCGCCGCAGTGTGAAAGGGGTCTGTCCGGGGTCTGACCCGGTTTGGAAGCCTGATCCAAATCCCAGGTCGGACCAAGGATTTAGTAGAAAAGGGGTATAAATTAACAATGTGTGAAAGAGATTTTTAGCTGCAAATCATGTTTGTGGTGTGTTTGTAATGATTATTTTACTTTTGACCAAAGTACACTTACCTAAAAAAAAAATATTCTTCGGTGATTTTCATTTATAAAAAAATACCCTTTGCATTATTTGATGGGATATTACAACCCATATTATTTATTTATTCATTTGTGTTTCCTAAGTCCCAGATTTATTGAAGATATTACTGACTTTTGAGGCTGCCCTATTCATTGATCCAGGCTGCAAACTACATCTCAGAACTGATCATGATCTTCTTACACCTGAGAGGAATAGAGCGCCTTTTTTCTTAAAACACTATCAGAGGTCATGCCCCAATGGTGCTTGGAATTGTTTTATTCACTGCTACTGTCACCTATGCCCTCAGTCAGAGTGGTATCTCTGCTCACCTTATGCTGCATATCCCTCACATATATACGGAATGAGTTCAATCGGTAGCAGAACATCACTTGTGAATGCACATGATGTGATAATGCAGATGTTATGTCTGACAGAACTCAGCAGCCATACACTAAAATTATCCTCTAATATACCAAAATCCCAGGTCCAACCTGGGATATTGAACATGTTTCAAGCCGTGCCACAGCTGCTGAAACCATGTTCACACTGCAGACTGAACCCAGGTTATTGCCGAGTCGTCACTTTTCAGACTGCACCATCTGCAGTCTGCCTGATCTGCTGGTGCATGGAGATGACATCATCTCTAAGCGCCACAGATCCGTCTCTCTGGTCTTTTTAGCGTGTCCATGGTCAGATAACCCAGGTCGCACCATTCACACAGCAGCCTACCCGTTCGACCCTGGTAGCTTCCAGGATCGGATTCCCGGGTGACACAACCCGGTTTGACCCTTTCACACTTAGGGGTCTATTTACTAAGCAGTGTTAGGAGACAGAGTGAAAAGTGATAAGGTGCCAGCCAATCAGCTCCCAACTGTCATTTTTCAAGCATAGCCTGTGAGATGACAATTGGGAGCTGATTGTCTGGCACCTTATCACTTTTCAATAACCCAGGTTAAGGTTTAGTGTGAAAGGGGTATAAATCAGCCTCTGGGGATTTTGTAATAGTTTTTTAGATGCATCCATGCGTGGGATTCTGGCAAAGTCTACCCATATTTTTAAAGCAGCAATCATTTGAAATGTCCTCTCATATTGAGAAGCTATATGTGTGAGGATATGCTGTGCCTTTTTTGTTTTGGCCCCTTATCTCCCTTTAGTACATGGACCCCTTTATCGCCATCCACTTTATCTCTTGCCAAAGCTTAGTACCCCTTTTATGCCGTTACAATACCCTACATTAGTGTACTTCCATGTCTAGTTGTTGTGGGAGGCCCGTATGATAGTGATCTGTGATAACTGGATCAGAACCTTTGCCTATTCTTAACAACTTAGAACCTAAATAAACTTCCTGTGAACTTTCTAAATGGATTTGGGCTCTCAACTTAAAACATGCGTCTTTGGGCTCTAAAGATAATTAATCCCAACTACTAGCGGTTAGAGGTGAATTGAATCTTCTTCTGCTAGCCAAGGCTGAACAGGACTTGAACTGGCAGAATAAATGGTATTATGAAAAGGGGCATAAAGCAGATAGACTCTAGGCTCTAGACTGCATTCCAAAATCTCTCTAAATAATTTTCTCTTTCTCAAAACCTACACGAGCAAGCTGATCTGCAATCCCAAACATATCACAGAGGAATTCTTCTCCTTCTATAATAACTTGTATAACTTCCAAACACTCAAACCTATCACGTGTCATCAATGTAACAATTCCTTTAAGCTCCCCTGCCTCATTTCCGCAGCTTCAATAACGTTTAGCTCTGACATCACAGAAGACGAAATAGCCCAAGCCATTAAATAAATGAAAATTAAAAATGCTCTGGCAGCAGATGTCCTTGTGCTTCATAACATTCTTACCGACACACACACAATGGCTTTGTGATCTTTTTTTCCAAACGAGCCCTGTAGTCAAGAATTATAGTAATACAAAAAGAACCTTACTAATTGCATCCACAATTAGCCTATTTAATTATTGAACACTGACATTAAGCTTTACTCCTAAATATTACTGACTTGATTGGGTGTTACCCACCTGGTCATTATGAATAAATGTAGGTATCATAGCAGGGAGACCGGCCCCCGACAACACCAGACAAGTAATTAGTAATATCCACACTATCAATTTCCATAAGACCCTGATCTCTTGCTTTCTTTAGATGCAGAGAAGGCTTTTGACCGGATTAGCTGGCGATTCATGTTTGAAACCCTTCTCCAGTTTGGCTTTGATTGATGGTTCCTTCAAAGCATCCTAGCCCTACAACCCCCTCCCACAACCCTCAGCCAGGGTCTCAGTTGAATCCCATCAATTCCCTATAACTAATTGTACCAGGCAGGGGTGCCCATTGTCAATCTTTATCTTTCCTTTGGTTATAGAAACCCTGGCAGCTAGCATACATCATCTGCAGATGTCAATGGGATCCAAGTTGATCTGTGTTAGTTTAAAGTGTCCTTATTTGCAGGCAATATCCTGCTCACCCTGTCATTCCATCATGTGGTACTTCCAAACCTGTTCAAACTGATCACTCAATATGTTCCTATATTTGGCTATAAACTCAACTACATTATTCTAAGTCAGAATCTTTCCCCCTACATTGGTCTAAAATCAAACTATAAATTCACTTGCAGGATTGATAAAATTAGATATCTGGAGGTTTTTCTCACCCATACTAATAGCTCTTTTTATAAATTAAAAATGTATAACCTCTACTCTATTTGTGTGGATCTGCTCAGATGGCAAAACATTTACATTTCTTGGCTCTGCAGAAAAATTGCAATCAAATTGAATCTCCTGCCAAGGCTTCTCTTCTAATTTCAGATTTTGCCATAGGTGATTCAGGCAGTTTGTATGGAAGAAAAAGAGAAGAGAGGGAGAGCGAACAAATTGTGTTTGGGGTCAGTGGCTTCACTCCCCCTCAGTGACAGGAGCCGGACTCTAAACTGTAGTATTAAGTGCAGCACTTGGCTCCTGACACCCCCCCCGGCCCCCCCAGAAAGTAGAATGGGAACACGGGGGTTCGGGCCACAAGGTCACGCCCCCTGCCCGTGAGGCCATGCCAAAAAATCTGAACCACCAAGTTTATTGTGTGCGCAAAACGTGGTACGTGTTCAAATTCACCCAGTTGTAATGTTCGTACAATGTTACTTGCAAATTGACAAATTCTGAGGAGAGTCTTAGTGGGGTAAGCCATTTTGTTATCACTCCCGTGAGCTTTTCCAACAGGCTGAAGCTGGTATGCCTCTTAGTGAACCCGGTGATGCAGAGAGTAGCCTGCCTCTGAATGAGCTGGTGTTGTGTTAGACATTGCTGCTGCGGAAGGCGATACATCGACCCAGTGGGCTGCCACAGTCATGTTATCTTTATATTGACTAGTACTACTTATTCATATATCTGTAGTTTAGTGGATACTTGGCATGATAGCATTTTCTAGGCCAAGAAAATATTTTTTTAATGTCCTGGAACAGGTGAGGAATTCCTGTTCTGGTAAAATGGAACTGAGATGGAATTTGGTAGGAGGACAGAGGACCTCAACTAACTGTCTAAAACCAGATGCATTGATGGTGGATATTAGACATAGATCTATTGGTAATATAGCTGTCATGACTTCAGTGATCCGCTGTGCAACAGGATGGCAATTTTGATGCTTGATTCTTCTTGAAAATTATTGTTTCAAGGTCAATTGCTGTTTGAAACTACTAATCAGCTACTGTGATGAAGATTCACCCCCAGCAGCAGCAGCCCTAGTGCACGAGAATTCATCTTGGGAATAGGGGTGCAGTCAGTAAGCTTTTCGCAAATTTGATGTAGGAGGACGACCTCCGATCATTAATGAGGAGATTGATGATGAAGGTGTTGGAGGTGGAGATTGCATGTGTTGTGATCTATCCATGCTGCTGGTAGCTGATGCTGGACTGCTTGTTATTATTTTACAGGAATTTTGAGAGTTTGCTAAATCATTTGCATAAACTAGCTGCAAATAATGTAACAGGGAGAAGGTGCCTATATGGTTAGCGTCCCTACCTCTACTTACTCACAATGGAAGGCTTGACAAATGTCGTCAGGATTTGGGAAAAAATAATTCCACATGAAAGAGGTAGCTTATTTGGTCTTATGCTCAATCATGACAATGTCCTCCTTCTTATCACTGAGAAGAACTGCTGCCACTGGTGGTTGACTTACTTTGACACAGACAACATCCTCCCCTTGATGTTATGTTCTGGGTTGTTTGTAGCAGGAGCGATCACAGAAGTGGATTTGAAAAATAAAACTAGGATTTTTAATAAGTGCTTGAGTAGACATATAATGTGGCAGTAAATAAAAGTCCAGGAATATATAAATGTGCACAAGAGTTCTGTGGTGGGAGTAATGGGTTAATGTCCAAGTAGAAACAATTAGAGCTGTCCAGGTGTGCAGGTAGTGAAACTGAAAATAATCAAGCCAGGTATGCAGGTAGTGAACTGAAAATAATCAAGCCAGGTATGCAGGTAGTGAACTGAAACAAATGAGCAGGATGTCAGCAGGCTCAGGCACTCAGGTATGGGCAAGGGTGATGGAGGAAGCGGGGTAGTCCAGTGGGAGCTAGGAGCTGACAGGCAGACTGGCAGACAGCAAATTCACAGGAACAGGATAAGCACAGAGAACTCCCTCTCAGCTAGGCTGAGATACACGTTGCACTGGCAAAGAAGGAAGGCACTGACCCTTCCTAAATACCCCATGCCGTGCTGTTACTGGCCGGAGGGAACATGTGACTCACCAGGATTGGCCAGCCGCATCACATGGCCAGAAGGCAAGATGACGGCGCCCATGCCAAACGGAATGGAGACGCCGCCAGGCCTTACCAGCGCAGAGTGACAACAGGCCCGCACAACGCGCACAGCCAAAGCCCCCCGCCAGACACCAGCTCCGTCACCAGACAGCCCGCGCCACAATGATGTCACAGGTAACACTCGCCTAGCACCATGCTGAAATACCCTGGCCATGACAGCATTATGTGCAAACTCAGCCCAATTGTCCTGGGAAGATGACATAAAAATTCTTAAGAAATTCTCTAGATCTTGATCAACTCTTTCGGTAGAGCCGTTGCTTTGCAGATGGTAGGCCGTGGAAAAGTTTAACTTCACTTGAAGAACAGAACACAAAGCCCTCCAGAATTTTGCAGTAAACTGCACACCACGATCAGAGACAATTTAAGCAGGAAGGCCATGTAGACGAAATATGTGTTGGACAAACAACTGTGCCAGGTCAGGGGCAGAAGGTAACTTCTTCAACGGTATATAGTGGACCATCTTAGAGAATCGGTCTATTACAACCCAGATAGTGTTGAAGCCTTGAGAGACTGGCAGGTCTGTGACAAAATCCACAAGATGCATCCATGGACGTGATAGAGTAGGTAATGGAAGCAATTCCCCAGCTGGAGCTTGTCGTGATGATTTATGCTGGGCACAGGAGGAGCAGGAAGAGATGAACTCCATTATATCTGCCTTCATAGAAGGCCACCAATAGTGTCTTTTCAGGAACTCCAAGGTCTTCCGAGTGCCTGAGTGCCCTGCGAAGCGAGAGGAATGTGCCCAAGTGAGAAGCCGCTTCCTTAATTCCGGGGCCACAAATGATTTTCCCGTAGGAGGCTGAACTTGTAATGCGGCGAAAACTCTTGATTCCAAGACAGGGGTATTGCTTTGATTTTCAGATTGATCATCACAGAGGAGAGATCTCGATAGGGCATCAGCCTTCTGATTAAGTGCTCCATACCAGAAGGTCAGGGTGAACTGAAACCTGGCAAAGAATATTGCCCAGCGGGACAAACGAGGACTCACACATTGGAGGTTTTTGAGAAATAGGAGATTTCTATGGTCCGTAAATACAGTAAATGGAAACTTGGTGCCTTCTAGCAAATATCTCCATTCCTTCAACGCCAACTTTACAGCTAGTAGTTCTTGCTCACCAATGGCATAGTTCCTTTCGGCAGGTGAGAATTTTTTAGAAAAGAACCCACACGGATGGACTCGGTTGTCCTCATAACGTTGAGACAAGACTGCTCCCACAGCTTCAGATGATGCGTCTACTTCCAACAAAAAAGGCCTGTCCAGATCTGGTTGTCGAAGAACTGGTGCTGAGATAAAGGCCTGTTTTAGAAGATGAAAGGCAGACTCTGCCTCAGGTGACCATTGGGCAGGATTAGCACCTTTGCGGGTCAAGGCTGTAATGGGAGCCAGCAGTGTAGAAAATCCCTTAATGAAGCGTCTATAATAATTGGCGAAGCCCAACAATCTCTGGATGGCTTTCAGTGTCTGAGGTCGGGTCCAATCCAGAATTGCTTGTACCTTCTTGGGGTCCATTTCTAAACTGGAGCCAGAAATTACATAGCCGAGAAAAGGTACACTGGGCACTCCAAAGACGCACTTCTCCAGTTTGCAGTAAAGGTGGTTTTCTCTCAAACGGGTCAGAACTTCTTTAACATGTTCTTGATGTTTAGCCACAGAGGGTGAAAAAATCAGTATGTCATCCAGATAGACAACAACCGAAACATATAACAGATCCCGGAAAATCTCATTAACGAAACTTTGAAAGACAGCAGGGGCGTTACACAATCCAAAAGGCATTACTAAATATTCGAAATGTCCATCTCTGGTATTAAAAGCGGTCTTCCATTCATCGCCAGCTCGGATACGAATGAGGTTGTAAGCCCCTCTCAGATCTAATTTAGAAAAAATGACAGAGCCCTTGACCCTATCAAACAACTCAGTAATCAGGGGAAGAGGGTATCAATTCTTTACAGTAATGTCATTAAGGCCTCGATAATCGATACATGGTCTTAGACCACCGTCCTTCTTGCCAACGAAGAAAAACCCAGCTCCGGCAGGTGAAGTAGAAGGGCGAATGAACCCCTTTGCCAGGTTGTCCCGGATGTACTCGGTCCTGGCTTGAGTCTCAGGCAAGGACAGCAAATAGGTACGACCACGAGGTGGTATCTTATCAGGTATCAATTCAATTGGACAGTCCCATTCCCTATGAGGGGGTAAGATATTTGCTTGTTGCTCAGAGAACACGTCGGCGAACATCTGATATTCCTTGGGAATGGCAGAAGAAACTAATGGAACTGTCTTTCTCACAGGTCGAATTTTTGGAAGACAGGATTTCTTACAGTCCATACCCCATGACAGAATCTGCATAGAACTCCAATCAATCCTGGGATTATGTTGACGTAACCAGGGTAGACCAAGAACAATTTCTTGAGAGGCCTCTGATATCACCAGGAATTTTAAGGACTCAGAATGAAGTGCCCCAATTCGGACCAATACTGGTTGAGTCTCTTTGGTGACTATCCCATTAGTTAGAGGGCGTCCATCTATAGAGGTCAGAGAGATGGCATGGTTGAGAGACAAACAAGGAATCTGAAATTTATCTATCAAACTAGACGTTATGAAATTTCCGGCTGCTCCCGAGTCAAGTAGAGCAGTAGCAAAGACAGGTTTGGGTTTAAGATCCAAAGCTAGGGTGATCGTGAAATCTTTAATTTTTGGAGACGGGCTCATAACTCCTAACTTGATGTCTCCAGGGTCAGTTAGGATTTGGCATTTCCCGGTTTATGGGAGCAGGAGATCACCAGGTAACCGGACTCTCCGCAGTACAGACAGAGGTTCTTTTGCATTCTTCTCTGATGTTCTTTTTTGGAGAGGTGTGTATGATTCACCTGCATAGGCTCCTCTTCAGTAGGAGAAGGAATGGGACGGGTAGAAATGGAGGGGGTGAATGACCTTTGCTGGTCAGTTCTGTGTTTTTCAGCCTGACGTTCCCTGAAGCGTAGGTCAACTTTGATACACAACGAAATCATGTCATTCAGATTAGTAGGACGCTCTCGAGTGACTAGATCATCCTTTAGTCGGTCTGACAACCCATGCCAGAAGGCCGAGGTGAGGGCTTCCTCATTCCATTTGAGCTCTGATGCTAAAATTTGAAATTGCACAGCATATTGACTGACAGGACGAACCCCTTGTCTCAGTGTCATGATGTTTGATAATGCTGATACAGTACGCCCAGGTTCATCGAAAATCCTCCTGAAGGATAACACAAAGCCTGCGTAATTATCCAGCAGCGGATCTGAGCGCTCCCAGAGTGGGGAAGCCCATTCCAAGGCCTGGCCGGATAACAGAGAGACTATATAAGCCACTTTAGTTCTTGCAGTTAGAAAGTTGTCAGGCTGCAGGGTAAAATGTATGTCACACTGATTTAGGAATCCTCGGCAGAGTTTAGGGTTGCCGTCAAATTTACTTGGTAAAGAAAGATGTAAGCGGGGAGATGATCTGCCTCCTGTATTCCCAGACGCTGAAGCAGATGTAGATGCTGGTACTCCAGGGGTAGAAGAGGAAGTTTGCAAACTATCCTGTCGCTTGGACATCTCTTGCAGAAATTGAGCCATCTGATGCTGCATGTTTTCCAGATTCTCTAAATGACCAGAAATGCACCGGAACAAATCCACTCCTGACTCCTGATCCGTGGCCAGCTCCATGGGGTCAGTGCAAACTGTTATGTTCTGGGTTGTTTGTGAACCCGGGGTGGTAGCAGGAGCGATCACAGAAGCGGATTTGAAAATAAAACTAGGATTTTTAATAAGTGCTTGAGTAGACATATAATGTGGCAGTAAATAAAAGTCCAGGAATATATAAATGTGCACAAGAGTTCTGTGGTGGGAGTAATGGGTTAATGTCCAAGTAGAAACAATTAGAGCTGTCCAGGTGTGCAGGTAGTGAAACTGAAAATAATCAAACCAGGTATGCAGGTAGTGAACTGAAGCAAATGAGCAGGATGTCAGCAGGCTCAGGCACTCAGGTATGGGCAAGGGTGATGGAGGAAGCGGGGTAGTCCAGTGGGAGCTAGGAGCTGACAGGCAGACTGGCAGACAGCGAATTCACAGGAACAGGATAAGCACAGAGAACTCCCTCTCAGCTAGGCTGAGATACACGTTGCACTGGCAAAGAAGGAAGGCACTGACCCTTCCTAAATACCCCATGCCGTGCTGTTACTGGCCGGAGGGAACATGTGACTCACCAGGATTGGCCAGCAGCATCACATGGCCAGAAGGCAAGATGGCGGCACCCATGCCAAACGGAATGGAGACGCCGCCAGGCCTTACCAGCGCAGAGTGACAACAGGCCCGCACAACGCGTGCAGCCCAAGCCCCCGCCAGACACCAGCTCCGCCACCAGACAGCACGCGCCACAATGACCTCACAGGTAACACTCGCCTAGCGCCATGCTGAAATACCCTGGCTGTGACACTTGAATTATATAAATTTCTTCTTGACCATCAGATACACAATGTCCCCCTCATCCTGTACTTCTACAGTAGCATCCGCAATTTCTATGTCACCATTACTTTTACTGTTACTTACCCTCACATTTGCAGAGAGTGCACAAACGGTGAAAGGAGGCTTCTCTACAATTACAGTGACAGAAATGTCAGACTCACACATAGCACTCATGGACACACAAGGGTATATTTACTAAAGTTTGCTTTTAATTAATTTTAAGTCAAACTAAATCGATCAACATTAATGTTGCGTTTCTGGGGCTAAATCACAAATTTACTAACAGACAATTTTTTATTTGATTTTTTTTAAGTGTTAGTAAATGTGTGATTTAGCCCCAGAAACAAATTGACCTTTAGTAAATATTCTCCTCAGGGATCTGTGAAGTTGTGAATGAATTTGTTCGTCAGCCTGAAGCTGGACACACATCTAAAGATTATCTGTCCGACCAGCCAACTAGTTGATTGGTTGGATTTAAAATCTGGTAAGGGGATGCAATCGGGAAGCTGACTGACATTATACCGACAGCCGGCTTCCCGACTGTCATATCCCGGCGAGGGTGAAATGCCCGGCGTCTAGATGTAGACGCCGCTCATTTCACCGATGCCGGGAGACCGGCATCCCGAGCAGACAGCCGTGGGGGGAAGGATTAGGTTTAGCGCACCCGGGGGGGACTTAAGGTTAGGAACCCCACCGGGAGGGTTAGGGTTAGGCTAGGGGGAGGGAGGGTTAGGGTCAGGCACCTCCGGGGGGGACTTACCTAAGGCACCCCCCCGGAGGACTTAGGTTTAGGCAGCGGGGACGGGGCGGGGTTAGGCACTTACAGGGAGGATTAGGGCTAGGCACTGGGGGAGGTTAGGGTTAGGCACCCCTAAGGAGGGTTAGGGTTGTTAGGTTAGTCATTACTTACCTTACGACTATTGGGATTTCCAGCGCTGTCGAGCTGCCGCTGCCGGGATCTGTTCCATGCGGCCGGCGGTATTTCATACCGATTCCCTGGTAAGGTATGAAAGCAAATGGCAATCAGCAATTTGCTCCCAAACTCCAGAAAATGGACAAAAACTGTTGTTTGAACAAATTGTTTAGATCAAACATTTAACAAACTTGTCTGAATGACCATTTTCATCTGTTTTCAGGCATTTAGGAGCAAATTGCTGATCATCATTTACTCCCATACATTACCAGATTTTCATTCCAACCAATAAACTAGTTGGCTGGTTGGACAAATAATCTTTAGATGTGTGGCCAGCTTTAGACTGTAATTCAATTGTTTTGGATATCTATATCCTGGGCATCTATAGGATTGGGCACTCGATGTAGCAATTCAATTATCAGACACCTAAAGCTGAAAGCCTAGTGTACCCTGTGTTTTGCTTTTGGATCTGGATTAATCTTCGGGTTTGGTTTTGCAAAACCACCCTCAAGTGTTTTTGGTTTTGGATTCGGATAAAAATTGATAAAAACAGCTAAAATGTCCGAATTCAAAACCAGAGTTCGGTTTTTAAATCTGAGTTACGAACAGGCAACAAATTCGAACTGGGTCACAAAAGTAAATCCGAACCTTGACCTGGTTCTATTTGGAACCCCTAAATTCGGTGTGTTCGGATTTCAGAATCCGGACCCGCACATCTGTAACTTAAACCAACTCTGGAGCATATAGAATGTGTGTTTGTTGTGATTGGTCAGTTTTATTAGTTCTCTGATTTAGAAATACCTCCCATCATGGGATGGACACAACCAAGAGGGTATGTTGTGTTCTGCTTTAGTGAATTTTTATTTTGTTAGTATGGTTACCTGGGCATTAATTACATATGTAGTATATCACCCTCTGTGTGCAAGTACTAGAAATAAATTGAATTCCCTATGAGGATTTATTGGGAACTGTCATTTTCTTTTGTTGGACTGGAGTGCCATCTTGTGGACATTTTTAGGATACAATATTTCGATTTATTCTTATAATGCTACACAGCTACAACGTTACATTCATCAATTTGCACCTTATGCAAATTTTAATGATATACCATTATACCTTTTTATAAAATACCCACTATCTTACTACTAGGTGGATACTGTATGTCGTTTCATTTGAATTGCACCCCAGCAGAGAGCTGGGGTATTAGGATGTGCTTGTGAGTGCAGAGAGCTGGGGGATTAGGATGTGCTTGTGAGTGCAGAGAGCTCACAAGGCTTTTTTGCAGAGGGTGGGGTTACTTTGGACAGGGCTGTGAGTGCAGAGAGGAGGTATTAGGGTAGGGCTCTGATTTCTGAGAGGGTCATACAGGTGGGATTCACTTAGACAAGCGACCCAGTGAATGACATGTACACAGGAGGGATCTACTGACACAAGTGACCCAGTCACAGACTTCCCGGTGAGCCCTATGGCACATCTGTATAAGTCCCATAACCAATCATTCCTTATCACATATCGTAGCAGTACGAAATACCTTCTTGTTCAAATTTAACAAGGACTGCAGCACCAGAAGAGGCTGATGCATATTATGGACTCACAAAAATGCCATCACTAATACATTTGCATTTTTTGTGGCCGACTCAGAGTCAGTCACATATGCAAATCTCAAGCTGTAAGTCTCCCAATGACCATGGCTCTCTCCCCTTGTCAGATGAGACTGGATTCTGACTGGAAGTGTGGTTACAGGGTGCATTTGTGAAAGGGTAAAAATAATAGTACACAATGTAAAAGTGTTTTGGCCTGTAGTACACAAGTACCCAAATAGATTAGTGCATTTGCAATGCTTAGTAAAGCATGTGCACACACACACACACTAGAGATGGCCATCGGTAGGTTACCAATCGATGGTCACCATTGATGAATGACATCATTGGTGAATGACATCAATGGCATTAAACCATCGGCTATGAAACATTGATGGTTTAATCCACCGATGGTCATCCTTGTTTTAATACTGGCCGGGCAGCGGGCCAATCAGGGAGTGGGGCTGGGGCTTTGTGGGTCATGTCGGGGGGGTGGAGCTAAGCTTTCTCTCCCGTCACATGGAGGGGTGGGGAGGAAACAATGTTTAATTGTTTAACTCTGTCCATCGATGGTGGTAAACCATTAGATTGCCTCCATCAATGGCAAAACCATCAGTGGTTAACCAACAATGTTTGTTAATCATCGATGGTCATCCCTAACACACATGCACACAAAAATAAATGTACAGACTTCCCCATGCCCAGCTGAGTATGAGATTCTTTATATATGTAAAATGAGTATGTACTGCAGTGTTATATCACTTCAAACATATTGCTTCAGTTTTTGCATAAATGGGCGCATTTTTACTGTGTGCAACTAATTGTATGTAGTCATCATTATTGATTTTACACTTAGACCAGAGTCAGAGCACATGTAACTGAGGGCCTGAATCAGAGCCTCTCGTAAGCACCGCTCGTTCGCTCCGAGCGATGTTCGCACATCTGCGCATGCGTATGGGTCGTAATGCGCATGCGCCAACCAGGCAGTGCGGTCGGAAATCGTTTGTTCGCAAAATAGCGAGTGCCTGCTAATTTGAGTGACAGGATGAGGCGTTTGTGGGTGGTAACAGGGGAAGGTGTTTGAAAACGGGGAGTGGAGATCCAAACGCAGGCGTGCCAAACGGTCAAAACGAGCGTTTAATGGGATTGCATAATTAACAAAGCAGCGTCATCGGCCACGTCACTTGGTTGTCTCTTAGCCTGAACTGTTCGCATGATTGCGGTAGGAAAATCCAACCACAAGCACTTCGAGCAGTTCAGACGCCTTTCGATGTACTCGATTAATCTAATAAATAGCGGAGATGACATATGATGCGAACGGCCAGGGGGCGTCTTTACAAAATAGCGAGTGCATATTTTGTTTGCTCGCTTAGACATAGAGGCATCAACAGACCGCAAAGAGAGAGCACTCTATTTAAATATCCAGCCCCTTTTCTGAATGAGCGAGCGCAAATAGCGTCCGGCCCTGAATCAGGCCCTGAGACCCTTCCAGGGGGTTGTATTTGAGACTTTCAGTGGCCATTTTAGTTGCACTTTGTGAATACTCTTGCCCAAAACACTTTGGCTGAGTCTGTGTACCCACTGTCAGTGTAAACATGCCCACTTCCAGTCACTGCACATTCATTCCATCGTTGGTCTCAAGCCTCTAGTCATATAGTCTCAAAAGAAAAAAAAAAAAAGATGTGGATTATAAATATGTGTGTAGGCAATCTAAGCAAAATTTTAACTTGACACTAAAAATAAGTTTATCATGTTTTAAGCTGGGTACACACTGAGACGGTGTCGGCACAATATGTTGTTTTCGGCCAAATTGGAACGACATATTGGCCGCATTGCTCAGTTTGTACGGCCAATATGCGTGCTCCCGCGGCCGCTTGCATCATCATCAGTGCTGCACGTCCGACTGCCAGTGCTGCACGTCCGACTGTACGATATCTAAATCATTCCATTGTTCATTACCTCATTCTGATGTGTACCCATGATCAGATATGTCGGCTGGGTACACATCACTCAGTGCGTACCCAGCTTTAAACCGACTCTGAAAAAGACCCAGTGTACTTAAACAAACTCTGGAGTGTATAGCACCGGTTTAAGTTGTGATTGGCCAGTTTTATTAGTCCTCTGATAAGTGTCCCTCCAGGCTGCTCCCTGACCATTTAAAAATACCTCCCATCATGGACACAACCCAGTGAGTACATTTAAGTGCCGTGTCCTGCTTTAAGTGCATTTTTTTTGGTTAGTATGGTTACCTGGACAGAGTCATTCGGCATTACAAATTCAGTATATCACCCTTCTGTGTACATTGCAAGTACTAGAAATAATTCCCCATGAGAAATACATTTGTTGTAAATTGTTTTCTTTTGTTGGACTGGAGTGCCATCTTGTGGACATTTTTAGAATAGTATATGTGGATTCATTCTTATAATGCTGGGACGTGCAGTCAGGGTAGGCACATGCTCCTGAGATTATAATAATACAAAGCAGATATTTATAACTTATAAACATCTTCTTTGTTTATTGTAATAATTTTTATAGTTAAAAACTCACCATCTTTGTGAAGCTCCCTAGGACTGCATGGAGATAAGAGATGAGGCAGGAACCGCTCAGCCTTGCTTCTCTATAGTCAGACTCTGCTTGCAGAGCTGGGAGCAGGACAACACCATGGGCAGCAAGCTGCACAGAAAGAGAGCTAATAAAGGCATGCCTCTGAATATGGGGGGCGTGCCTTGAGCGCTTCATGTGACCAGGAAGCGCACTGCAGTGGCGCTCAGTCAACAGCAGCAAGAGAAGACACAGTGATGCAGGTATGGGAATCAATGGACACTGAAGCTTAGTGTAGTGAGGGAAGAGTTACAGTGTGTAGGGGGTGAGACAGGCTCCCAGCACTCAGACCCATCTCAAAGTGTGCCTCCCCAACCATTGACCTAACCGCACCTCACTGGCGTATACGTTGGGGTGGGGGACACCTTATTAATTATATAATATTGTACTTTTCTATAAAATAACCACAACCTTATTACCCAGTGGTTTCAAAAGCACTGCATGTCAGTTCATTTGAAATGCGCATCCTGAGTATTTTACTAGATGTTATACACACTAGGCAGTGGTTGGAACTCCCATAGCGCCAGCTGTCCACAGATAAATCCATCTATAACCCCTGCCTGCACCCTGTTGATCACTGCAGTGATGCAGGCAGCAGTTGTATAGATGGATCCAGCTGTGGGGTCTGGATCCATCTATACAACTGCAAACTTCCAGCAAATTTTAGCCCTTTTGTAGTAGTGTGATGTGATTATACCTGTTGTCTTCTTTGGTCTATTTGGTTACTGACTGTATGGAGGGCTGGCACAATGAAGTAAGCGGGCTCTACAGGGAGGCAGCAGGTTGGGGACGCGCCACTGCATTCTCCATTTGCAGGGTTCCCGCCGAGATCTTGTTACCAGCAGGTGCCCGACAGCTCCTTCACTGCAGGCCGAGGCAGGAGCTCACTCCTGATCTCCGCCTTATGGCTCCTGCAGTTTGTGTACAGATAGACATCATGACATAGTGCAAAGTGTGAGGGGCTGTAAGACAGCGGCGGGTGCAGGACTTCAGGTAAGTACAGTGCTGTGTGGCATGTGTATAAGGGGAACTACTACTGTGGGCATTATGTCTAAGGGGCACTACTACTGTGGTCATAATGTATACAAAGGGCATTAAGGTAGGCATTATGTGTATAAGGGGCACTACTGTGGGCATTGTGTATAAGGGGCACTACTGTGGACATTATTTGTATAAGGGGATCTACTACTGTGGGCATTATGGGCCTGATTCACTACAGTTTGCAACTGCGATTACGCATGCATTCGGGCGATTGTTTAGTTCTGCGCATGATTATGCATAGCAGTGCACACATGTAACATGTATAAGGGCCACTACTGTGTGTTGTAACGTAAATAAGGGGCACTACTATGTGGTGTAATGTGAATAAACCATAACGCAGGTGTCCTAAGGGGAGCTCTGGGAGGACAGAAACCTCCCGTGGAGCAGAAGGGCAAAAGCTTGGCATGTGTGGCGTAATTTGAAATGGGGGTACTATTGATTGGCCATGCCTCTTCCTTGTGAGACCACACCGCTTCAGCGAGTGCGTTCTTTAAAAAGTATGGGATGGTGCAAATTTATAGTTTGCAGGGGGGCCCCGAACTGGCCCTGACTGTACAGTATGCACCTTTTCGGTGTGCTTTGTGTCTCCTCTACATCCTCTCCTAGTTCTTCTGAATTCCTTTTGTTTACAAAATGACATATTGGGTGGCCGGTACACATTGGACGATCCAGTGGCCATCTACCCGATGTCAACCCCTGCCACATCGGTTGCATGGGGGCTCAGCCACATCATCAGGTTGAGCTGCATGTATGGTCGGTTGAGCTGCATGATGCGGCTGACGACCCCACACACATCAGTGGGTACACACTTGCCCAATTTCGACTGAGCGGAACGGCAAATCGGTTAGTGTGTACCCAGCTTAACATAGGACCTGATTCACTACCGATCGCAACTGCGATTACGCACGCAATCAGACGATTGTTGCCTTCTGCGCAAACTGGCCACTGCGATCGGGACTGCGATCACAGTGACTACGCCGATCCAATGCAAAAAAATTGACAGGAAGTGCTATTTGTGGGTGGTGACGGGTGGTGGTCGGCGAAACGCAGGTGTGCCAGTGCGTTCGAATGTTGTTACAGGGGCGTGCATAAATTATCCACTGCAATGCCATACGCAGCTTGAGGACTCAGTGTGCGATAAAGTTAGCAATTCCTGAGTAAGGTCAGAGCTTGTGCAAGTGTGTGTGAGGCTGCGATGGTACTCCATGTTACTGATGGTTTCACAGTCTTGCTAAGGATTACGGATGTGTGTAAGGTAAGGTGGGCATCCTTATGTTGTGCTACGACAGCATAGCGATCAGAATGGATTAGCATACTATCACAGTGAAACTGTGTGTGTAATCGCTATCGCAGTTGTGATCCGTAGTAAATCAGGCCCATAGTCTGTTTGCAATGCTCTCTAATTTCACAAATTCTGTGTCATTCCTGTGTCTAGTTGTTCATTAAGTTTTTTATTTTATTTTTTTCAAATAATTTTTATTGAAACACTGCACATATTCCCAATCACATATGATAAATGTAATCAATGTAATCATATAGAGTCAATATCCCCCCAAAAAATATAAGAGAACAAAATTAAAAAATACAATAAATAAATGAAAAACTTTCTTTCGCCCCCCCCCTGTCTAATTGAAAGGCTCCTCTCGCTTTCAATTAGTTCAGGGACCAATAGAAGTGATATCCATCTTCAATGGTCCGAAGTGTATACCATTTGGTATCCTTCACACTATTATAAATTTGGCGTTGCATATCTAGAGATAATGTAGATATAAATGACTCCCACGTATTGAAAAATGTTTCTGTTTTGCTTTCTTTTTCTAATACTACCTCTACCCAGTCCATTCGAAAAATGTTAAATAAATTTGCTTTAAATAATGCAATAGATGGGGAAGTAGTGGAGATCCATTCCTGCAGTATTAGCTTACGTGCTGCCGCGCTGATTGCTAAAAGCCGTCTTTTACTTCCCTTACTAGCCCTTGTGTCTGTAGGGATAATGCTGAAAATTGCCCATTCTGCTATGAAAGGGACGTAGTTAAGTAAAGATGATTCCGCATATCTCTTTACTTGTAGCCAAAATCCTCTACTGGGCACAACCAGAAACAATGGTATAAATCAACATAGTTTTACTTCCCATCAGGAATCTTCTGTGTAAGCTCTGTGGAAAATGTTTAAAAACATCTCCACATACATTGTTGATGTTAGAGACCTACAGGAGTAGTTAAGGGCCGTCAGTAGATTTTCTAACATGTATGTAGGACATTTCTGAATCCACTGTGAAAGTCCCCTAGTATTGGATGCATGATCCATATTTGTTTTAAAATATTGATAACAATTAGAGATGGCTTTCCTCAAAATTGGTGGTTTAGAAAGAAAGTTATCTATTGAATTATTCCAATCTCCCTCTCTAAATACCTGAACAGAATTAACATAATGTTTTGCCTGCAAGAAGGCCATGGGGTATCCCGACAAAGTATTATATTTTTCTATGGCTTCACTAAATGTCAGTGCTCTATGTGCCTCTCTGTCTACCAAACACCCTATTCTCTGAAAACCTTCTACTTGCCACAGTATAAATGGGTATGTCGCCTGTCCCGCTTGAAAATCAGAATTTCTTACAAACGAAAGAAACAATGTTTTATATAAATTCAGGCCTGCCTCATGTCTCATTTGATGCCATAGTCGTTTTGTATTCTACAATAGTGGATTATCCCTTATAGCAGTAGAGAGTTCTTGATCATGTAGATGGAGCAATGTAATCAAACCCTTTTGTTCAAGAAACTCCCGCTCAAGTGACGTGTTGGCATAGTTATCTGTTCCATTTATCCAATCAGACAGATAACGAAACATGACTGCTTTATTATATAATTTAACATCTGGAAAGCTTATGTCCCCATTTAATTTAGATTGCTGTAATTTCAGGAGACTTATCTTAGGTTGTTTGCCATTCCAGATAAAAGATCTAAAATTCTTATTCAAGAGTTGCAGATCTTTTGTTGTAATGAACAGAGGCAGGACTTGAAGCAAGTACATCAACCTTGGGACGATATCATTTTAATTAGGCTAGCACGCCCCATATATGATAAACATAAATGTTTTCATCCCTCTAGCTTGTCTGACATTTTTTTTATGATAGGTGTGTAAATTTGCTAAATTGTAGTAGTATAAATTTGCTAAATTGTTGGGTAATATAATACCCAAATATGTGATCCTGTCGCTGGCCCACTTAAGTGATATGTTTTCCGGTAAATGAGGTATTGAAGTACGTGGACCCAGATAAAGCGCCTTCGATTTGCCTATGCTCACTGCAAATCCCGAAATTTTTTCAAATTTTTTTTAGTAAATAATTAGGTCAATAAATGAAGAACCAAACCCGCGCAGTTGTAATACTTTAAATAGGTGAGGCCATAGCACCGTGTCAAATGCCCTTGAAGTACGCAGACTTAAAGTGTTAGTGGAATTTGAGGATATTCCTGATGATACCACTCCTGCAGCTATCGCTGCTCTAACCCCATGAACCGAATAGCGTCCTCTTACAAATCCCAGTTGATGAGGAGTTAATAGCTCGGGTAAAATAATCTGCAAACGATTTGCCATAATTTTGGCTAATAATTTGGCATCTGTGTTTAACAGACTGATAGATCTGTATGATTCTAATTTTTGTGCATCTCGTTGGGGTTTGGGAATTAGCACTGTAGTAGTATTCGGAAAGAAATGGGGAGTTGTTGTCTATCATATCATTAAATAAGTCTTTTAGGATCGGAGCTACCTGTTGTTGCAATAATTTGTAGTATTCATTCGAGAATCCATCTGGACCAGACGACTTCCCTAGCTTTAATTGTGTTATGACAGACAACACTTCCGTTAATGTTATTTCCCCTGAGAGTGCCTCTTGTTTTTCTATAGTCAATACTGGCAATCAGTGTCGGACTGGGGCATGAAGGGCCCACCGGGGGAATGCAGTGATAGGGGCCCATACTTAGAGGTCTGGGCCCCTTTAAATATATACATATATATAGTAAATACTGCTAGTGAATGAATTATAATGACCAGATTAATAACAGCAATGTACTGTAGAAAATACACAATAGTCCTGTGCAGTATAATTCAAGTGCACAGTCTGGAACCTGTTCCCTAAAGAAGGGGGCGGGCCCTCAGGCAGTGGGGCCCACCGGGGGTTTCCCCTGTACCCCTGTGGGCCAGTCCGACCCTGCTGGCAATAGATCTTCAGTGATGAGAGCATCGTGTTGGGACTGGTTAATACTATACAAGTCCCTGTAGTATTCTTCAAATTTCTGTATATCATCTTCATTAGTAGTGATTAAAGCATTAGTATGTGTATCTCTAATGGCTGTGATATAAGTTAATTTCCGCCAGGGTATGGACATGTTAGCAAGCAGTTTTCCTGCTTTATTCTCCCATCTGTAAAACTTATGCTTAGCACATAAAACATCTTTTTTAGCTTGGGATAGAAGGTGTGTTTCTTGTATTTGCTTTGCCAGGACATATGTTTCTCTAGAGGTCTCAGTAGGATCTGCTATATCATTCTGAAAATCTAAAGTGAGGGCCTCTGACACTGATCTATACACAACCACCTCGGCCTTTCGCTGTCTAGATACAAAATTCATGATTTGTCCCTGCATTACAGCCTTAGATGCGCCCCAAAAGATCATTGGCGTATCCCACGCCTCTAAATTATAGTCTTAGATAGTTAATCCACTCTGTGAGCAGATATTCTTTAAATTTAGTTGATTGGTATAAATAAGATGGAAATCGCCAATGCCCACTGACTGCGTTATAGTTAGTGTTATTGTTATGGGTGCATGGTCAGATATTATAATTGAATGTATCCCAGATTCTTTTATTTTGGATGCCATGCTATCTAAGATAAGAAATAAGTCAATTCTTGACCAAGATCTATGGACAGCAGAATAAAATGTATATGATTTATCTGTAGGGTTTAATAACCTCCAAACATCAGTACTGTGGCTATTTGTTTTAAAAGATTGAAATTGTCTCCATACTGCCAGATTAGATGATTGTGGGGTTGTTGTCTATCTATTAATGGATTTTCTACCGAGTTAAAGTCTCCCGCCACTATTAGGGAATAATTGGTGCGTTGCACCAAGATACCAATCATCTGTCCCATAAAATCTTGAGGTGAGACATTCGGTGCATATAAATTTACTAGAGTGTAACGGGAGCCCCAGATTTCCACATCTATAATTAAAAATCTACCATTGGGATCAGCTATGGTGTTTATGATAGTATATTGCAAATTTCTGTGTAACTTTTCTACAACAACCAGCTTTGACGCACTCCCCTATCCAAGATGCCTTTAATGTGGAAATGTCACCCTCTGCCCAATGCGTTTCTTGCTAAATATTATATATCTAACTTAAATTTTTTTAGGAGAGTTATTGTTCATTTTCGCTTGATCGTGGAGTTTAAACCCCCTACATTCCAGGACAAAAATGTCAACTTACCATCATGGACCCCAGTTCTCCCAGTATTTACATCTTGAGACATATCTATTCAATACCCTGTTTTGGGCTAAAAAAGTCAAAAGACATGATCAAATGAAAGCGCGTTACTCTATCCCAGCGAGCAGAGACCGCTACTTTCGAAGCAAGGAAACCTTCAATTCCCATTGTCCTCCAGGGGGGAAGAGAGAGAGCAAGAGATGACTCAACAAAAATAAAACAAAGCAAGAAAAAAATAAATAAACCAACAAATATCAAATGCATTATGCAATTCTGTGCAGCGTTTCCAACTTTTTCTTTTATTTTCCCAACTTAACATTCATGAGGTGGTCATCACCTGCAAACCGTGATGCACACCAGAACTATTCTATAGAATAATATGTGAAATGTATAAAAATACAACAGAAATGATCTCACTGAGATGAGGAAAGCTCCTTCATGTCAATAAGACATAACATTTTAGAAAACAATCATCTTGCAGAATATTGTCAGTTATAGAAAAAATTATCTACTCCTGTAAATTACCGTTCCAATTATGGAAGTAGAAGTATTCATTAAGCTGTTTCAGTACAATCTTATAATTTCATCTATGTAGTGATCTTTCACGGTCTACACCTATGCCAAAGTGATGTTTAGCTACCTTGGGATCTGAGAAATATATCGTTTGACCTCCATCTTCCACCCTCAATTTGGTTGGGTACAGCAATGCAAATCTAGTATTGCGTTCATACAATAGCTTGCAGACTTCAGTGAATTCCCTCCTTTTCTGTGTAACTGTTGCTGAAAAATCCTGGAATATTAGTACTTTAAAACCATCTATCATCAGTGCAGGTACCCTGTAAGAATCCTCTCCTTCATTCTATAGTCCAGATACTTTGCGATCATTGGTCTAGATCTGGCGTTTGGTGCTGTTCTATCTGGGCCTATTCTATGAACTCTTTCTACATGAGGCAGGAATGAGTCTTCTGTTATATTTAAGGCATCAGGTATTTTATGAGCCACCAGATGGATCAAGGCCTGGCCATTTATTTGTTCAGGTATCTCAATAAACCTCAGGTTACATCGCCTAAGTCTATTTTCCATGTAATCAATCTTGACCAGGAGTGATTGTACACTATCTGATTGTGTGCTCACTGTTCGTTGCATTTCATGAGATTGATCCTCTATATCATTGACTCTTTGTTCTAAAGTGTTGAGTCTGGAGGTGTTAGAATCTATCTTTGCAAGTGCTGCGTCAAATGATGATTGGAGGGAATCCAATTTTTTATCTATCAAAGGCATCAGTATTTTAGAGATTTCCTGTGCAGTTTCTATAATTGATGAGGGGTTCTGAGGATGGGATCCTAATGACACCGCTCCTTCAGGCTCCAAATCAGCTGTGTCACTATGTTATGGAGAAGGAGGGGCCTTTTTAGCTGTTGTTTTATTTACCTTACCCATTTTAGCACTTGACCCTATAGAAGATACAGCGGGAGTGGACTTGCGAACGTATCTGTCCATCACCTGACAAAAACTCAACTGAAAAATCCACTCTAGGTAGATAATTGGTATTCAGAGAAATTCGAAAGAATCAAAATATTTCAACACGGTATTAGAATAGTAGTAAAATTACAATAGTACTGTAGTAGATAAATACAAATTCCTATTATGTTGCAATCATATTACCTGAAAAACATCTGCATCATGTTTTCAAGAGAAAATGTTAGACTTTCAAACCCATGTTTTGGTTTCATGATAAAATCATGTGATATGCATTTCTTCCTGTATGTAAGCCTATAAAAGCTCCAGCATGCTACCTTGATATAGTATAGTGATGCTTCAGCCACTAGAGGGCAGCAATTCTATACAAATGGGCTATAAGTGATAACAGAAATACACCAGTGTGCAGATCAGAATTCCCCAGTAAGACTAAGAAATACAAGTTAACCCTGTGTCAATCTACCAGGGTATAGCTTTTCCTATATAGCTGTTTTAGTTCAGTTAACCACTTATTTACACCAACACAACTATAGTGAACCCACCACTGTGTGATCAGAATAGACAATAGTCCTAAATATAGGAGGAAGGACAAACAAAATTGGGTTGCAAGACCATAGGGAAGGGGAACACACAAGGAGGGACGGGACACTTCTTTGAGTCTCCTAGACAACTTCAGCTTTGAGATGTCCGGCAGAGACCAGGAGAGACTTCCGCAGCGTCTGCTATTCACAGCCCCGAGCGCAGCAGGTATATCAGCAACCGCGGCCAATCAGGGAAGAGCACCCCCAAAACCTCCAGGGTCAGAGCAGGGCCAGGCAGTCAGACAGGAACTCAGGGAAGCAGGTGTCCCTCAGCAGGGAAAGGATTTCAGGGTCAGCAGCAGCGTGGAGCGGTGTGCTGGATATAGCGCCAGGGCTTCAATGCAGTCGCACCACGAGGTCCCGCCAGCGTCACAGGATCCACTCAGGTCGCAGGCAGAGAGACCAGTGCAGGCCCTTCAGCACACAAAGTGTGGGCAGCAGGCGACCCCAGCTAGGAACTCAGTTCAGTGCCAGAAGCAGCCGGGAACTGTACTGGCAGGACAAGACACAGCGGGAGTCTCCAGTTTACGACCGCGTCACGAGGCTCCCCCGGCAGAACAAGTTCCACTGAGACCAGAGGCAGCTGGGCTAATGCCGAGCATTCAGCGGAGAGTGTAGGCAGCAGATGTTTCCAGCTGGAAAAGCACACCGAAGCCAGCAATAATCCGGTTCTCTTCAGGATACAACGGGAGTCCTCAAAGCACAACCGCACCACGAGGACATACCAGCGCTGGCTTCGCAGGGGACAGCCTCACAGAGCCGAAACAATCCTCCGGGGGCAAGTTGACATGAGCAGGTAAGTGGCACCCCTGAACAAGGCTGGTTAGTAGGGACAGGTATAGGAAACCACACTGGGCAAACCAACAGCCATCAAAGTTTTTTCGCGCCAGATTTGTTGCCATACTAGATGCCCCACCAACTGGAAGTCCTGTTCATTAAGTTTTATATTTCTTTATATATAGTTAAAGTCTGTTGTGTGCGTTTCTATAATCAGTTGTATGAGATTTCTTTATTACTCATTCAAAATAAAGTCCCATTTTACCATAAAATCTGTGTCATTCAAATGGTGTGTAGGTTTTTTTTAAATTATTAGACCTCCTGGTATCAATGTGTGTGTCAGGTACAATTGGAGTGTTCTATTATCTCACCATAGTTTGGTTTCTTTATTAAAACATAACTTTTAATTCACAATAATAATCACTAAATTGTACTTACAACACAAATATCAGACCGATGACAACAAATAATTGTCGTACTAAATACACAGGATCAGGGTGATACCCCAGGTTAATATTCAGCAAAATATAAAGACAAATACATTACACAAAATATAACATGTGAAATAAACACCAGATTCTGTCTTGGTGTACAGTGGATTCTATTGCACACCTTAAGGGAAAATATATCCTTATTCAAAGCCCTTATTACAAAACAGAATATGTAAAAGAAGCGAGAGAAGAAAAAGTTGGGAATTGTAGATCCTGCCTACAGACTCTGCTGCTCTACCTCTTAACAAATGTAGAGAAGAAAGAGTGAGAGATCTGATGTTGCATATGTCCCTTGAAACAACAGTCAAGTGTGGTTCCCTTCATAAGCCCTAATTTCTACTGTTATTTATCTTGCCCCAAGATATTGGACAAATTAATGAGACAATTAATAGGCTGGTATGAGAGCCACAGGGAGGGTATAGACTTAGAGTTCTGAGGTTAATGTAATCCTGGTATGATGCAGACTGCTGTAATAGCAAATCATTAAATAAGATAAATTCATATATTGGTATATACTGTACTTCCATGTAGGTACACATGCCTACAATCTCAGGTAAAGGATATGCACCGTGTCTCATGCACAAGATCTTGTCACAATCTGTTTCAATTAGTAATATGGTTAAGCTTGAGCATCAATATGATTAAGATTGTATGGTGGTTAATTCATTATTGAAGCAGATAATGTACAGATGCTACATAGACAGAGCAAATACCAATGAACATGGAAAAAAAAGGATAATAGAACTGTTTGCATATATAAAACAAGGTGCAATCACATCAATAGTGTTGTATCAATAGTCCCAATAAATCTCTCTCAAGAGAAAATGTATTAAAAAAATATGAGTGCTAATAATAAAGAGGTGTCTGTAGTGCATCTCAGGAATTGTACCATAATCAAAGTTACATACAATACCACGGAGGAGAGGTTCTATGTGTTTCCTAGTAACGGCGGCTATGGGTAGACAGCCTGGTAGTAGCTTCGTTAAGGTAAGGGTTTTGATATCATGTGTAGCAAAAGAAAAGAAGCTGGTGTTGAGGTGTCCCGTACTGCGCAGTCATGGGGCACCCAAACACCAGGTTCTTTTCTTTTGCTACACGCGATATCAATACCCTTAACAGAGCTACTACCACTGGCTGTGGCTAATCTGTCTTGTAATGCTGGGGCGGTGGGAGCTAAACTCACAATCCCCAGTAGTCAGTGCAGTCCCGTTAACCTTCAGCCTCGTTGAACTGGGAGCTGGCTTTCCCAGTCTCCCAGCGTGATATCACCCAGCCTCATTATACAATCAATAGGGGTTGTAGTCATATTTTTGTATAAACACAAAGTTAAGCATCAAAAGCAAAGTATGTGCTTTATACAATCTTAAGAAGGATGGTAAAGCATGGAACCCACTACAATTTGGTTAGGCACTACCTAGATGATACAACTATGCCACCATTTCCCAGAGTCCCTCTGTAAGACCCTACAGTGCATAAGGGGCGGATTGGCTACTTACCCAACAGTGCATAAGGGGCAGATCAGCTACTTACCCAACAGTGCATAAGGGGAAGATCAGCTACTTACCCAACAGTGCATAAGGGGCGGATCAGCTACTTACCCAACAGTGCATAAGGGGATGGTCAGCTACTTACCCAACAGTGCATAAGGTGCAGATCAGCTACTTACCCAACAGTGCATAAGGTGCAGATCAGCTACTTACCCAACAGTGCATAAGGTGCGGATCAGCTACTTACCCAACAGTGCATAAGGGGATGGTCAGCTACTTACCCAACAGTGCATAAGGTGCAGATCAGCTACTTACCCAACAGTGCATAAGGTGCAGATCAGCTACTTACCCAACAGTGCATAAGGTGCAGATCAGCTACTTACCCAACAGTGCATAAGGAGCGGATCAGCTACCTACCCAACAGTGCATAAGGGGCGGATCAGCTACTTACCCAACAGTGCATAAGGGGAAAATCAGCTACTTACCCAACAGTGCATAAGGGGATGGTCAGCTACTTACCCAACAGTGCATAAGGGGATGGTCAGCTACTTACCCAACAGTGCATAAGGTGCAGATAAGCTACTTACCCAACAGTGCATAAGGAGCGGATCAGCTACTTACCCAACAGTGCATAAGGGGCGGATCAGCTACTTACCCAGTGCATAAGGGGCGGATCAGCTACTTACCCAACAGTGCATAAGGGGAAGATCAGCTACTTACCCAACAGTGCATAAGGGAAAGATCAGCTACTTACCCAACAGTGCGTAATGGGCATATCAGCTACTTACCCAACAGTGCATAAGGGGCAGATCAGCTACTTACCCAACAGTGCGTAATGGGCATATCAGCTACTTACCCAACAGTGCATAAGGGGATGGTCAGCTACTTACCCAACAGTGCATAAGGAGCGGATCAGCTACTTACCCAACAGTGCATAAGTGGAAGATCAGCTACGTACCCAACAGTGCATAAGGGAAAGATCAACTACTTACCCAACAGTGCATAAGGGAAAGATCAGCTACTTACCCAACAGTGCATAAGTGGAAGATCAGCTACGTACCCAACAGTGCATAAGGGGAAGATCAGCTACGTACCCAACAGTGCATAAGGGAAAGATCAGCTACGTACCCAACAGTGCATAAGGGAAAGATCAGCTACGTACCCAACAGTGCATAAGGGAAAGATCAGCTACTTACCCAACAGCGCATAAGGGGCAGATCAGCTACTTACCCAACAGTGCATAAGGGGCAGATCAGCTACTTACCCAACAGTGCATAAGGGACAGATCAGCTACTTAGCCAACAGTGCATAAGGGGATGGTCAGCTACTTACCCAACAGTGCATAAGGGGATGGTCAGCTACTTACCCAACAGTGCATAAGGGGCAGATCAGCTACTTACCCAACAGTGCATAAGGGGAAGATCTACTAAAGACATCCAGCCCTAAAACATTTATCTAAAATTCTTTCACATGTTTCCATTTCTGTTTTATTAACTTTCATTTCCTTTCTCCTGTTTCTTTCTTTAGTGTGGGCTGGTAGACACAAAATTCTAAAAGACATGTCACTTATATAAAATGTCCTTTGGTAATATGAAACATTCAACCAATTACAATGTTGGTGGAAATGTTATATTTTTCTCACCACTTGAATTAGCAGTTCAGTCAGCCACAATAAAATAACCACATGCATCTTTATGGAATATTGATTATGGGAGATATAGAACATGGATTGGGTTTACCAGTATGCAGCAGAGTAGGCCATTGAAAGCTTACTGTATTGCATCATCATGGCCCTGCCCTCTTTGCTGCAGAAGTGAATGGGATGAGGAAGGGTTCCCTGAAATTCTGGTGTCTATGGCAGTGGTTCCCAAACCTTTTTGAATCCCGGCGCCCTAGAGTATCAGCATTGTTTTCACGGCACCCCTAAGTTTAAATTTGTTATTGAGAAATTCATTAAAAAAATGTAGTAAAGTAAATTGTGCTTATCTGTCATCCTTAGGGTCAGTTATGTGGTGGTGGACAGGTTTGTGCTTCTGTTTGTCCACATATTTACATTGACCATTAATAATTTGATTTGGTGCTGGACCACTAACCTGAGGCACCCCTGCAAGTGTCCCGAGGCTCCCCAGTTTGGGAACCACTGGTCTATGGAAATTCTGGGAGAGAAAAGGCAACTAGTCAGTCACTGTGCTTACTGCCTCTTGCTCTGCTATTGGGGTCATCTTTCCGGAGTGGGTCCATCCAATGCAGAGGAAATTAGTTTTCAAAATTATTTTTTAGAAAATGGAGTAGCCTTTAACAGCTACACAATAATGTCAGACGGAAAATACAGTAACGCTATCTACTCACGACCGTCATTCTTGCTGCACAAGGCATAAATGGCCGTTCCATATTCACTTTGCATTACAGTTATCGCTTTCAAATGAAATTGTACAACTCTAAGGATTTACTCATGTCAAGTATCTATTAAGCGGAGACCAGATACAAATTAAAAGGGTCCTATCTGTTTGGACGCTGAGGGGAGAGGTGGCATGGCACTGGAGCTCCATTTTATATAGCTCTAAAGCAACATCTCACGCCGTACTGCTCCTGGGACAGTCCCATTGCCCTAACAATACCTGAACCCCTAGGTTCTGCCAATCGGACTTTTAGCGCTCCGGACACGGTGACCTGGAACGCAGCGGCAACACTTACCTCCCGGCTTGCTGAGGGAAAGCTGCTGCACATCGTGGGACACCGCTACAGCTCCAACTCTAGCTAGCTGCTGACATCCACGGCTCGCGGGGACGCCGCTGGTCGGGTCTCCGCCTTCACATTATAAAGCACACGCTAAGGAGGCAGGAGGGCTTCCTGGAAAAGAGCCCCTGCGTACTCCGGGCGCCATTTTGACCAGCAAGGTCAAACTGCTTGTTGTGCGCCTCTGGCCTAATACAGACCCCAGTGTTTGCCCAACATATAAAGTGACAATATATTAAAATGCACTACCTGAAAGCCTGACAAAGTTTTATTTAAATCAAAATATAGTCCTATAAATTCTCAGGTGGATGCTACCCCAGCATCCATTTTGACGTGACAGTAAAATATGAGATATAGTAAGAACTTACCTTTGTTATCTCTATTTCTACGAACTCCATATTTCTACGAACTCTGAACAGGATACCTTGGGGTATAGGTGTGACGTCAGTCATCGGGCACCATAGAGTTAAGCTTTCAGCCTCCCAGGATGCACTAGGGTCCCCCTCCTATACCCTGCCCCCGAGCCAAGGCACCTCAGTTAATACCAAGCCATAGGCCGGAGGAGGAGAAGGAAGAGAGAGAAAGAAGATCTGGATACATACAAGAATCACACTCTCACCAGAGGGAGACGGGAAAACCGGTGACCAGACCAAAGCCCATCTGCAGCACAGGTGCGACAGGGCGGGAGTCCTGGGGAACCCTATGGACTTCGTAGAAATAGAGATAACAAAGGTAAGTTCTTACCATATCTCATATTTTCTACTTCAGGGTCCATAGGGTATCCACAGGATACCTTGGGGATGTCCCAAAGCAGTATCCTTTAAGGGTGGGGACGCTCCTGTGCTGAAAGGAGAATCCGCCGCCCGAAGGAAGCATCCTGAGAGGCGAAGGTGTCAAACCTGTAATACCTCACGAAGGTATGGACAGAGGACCACGTAGCAGCCTTGCAGATCTGGACTGCAGAGGCACCACGTCGAGCTGCCCACGAAGGACCCACAGACCTAGTGGAATGAGCCTTCAAAGAAGGAGGAACCGGCAGACCTTCATGAAGATAAGCTTCAGAAATAGCCATACGGATCCAGGCTGCCAAAGTTTGCTTTGAAGCAGGCCAACCCTTTTTACAGAAGCCATAGAGGACAAACAAGGCGTCCGACTTCCTAAAGGAAGAAGTGCGGTCAACATAAGTCCTTAAGGCCCGCACAACATCCAAAGTGGCCTCACCCACTGAAAGACCAGGTGAGTTAAAGGCCGGAACAACTATTTCCTCGTTAACATGAAACCTTGGGAAGAAATTCAGGCCGAGTGCGGAGCACTGCCCTGTTCCCATGAAAAATCAAGAAAGGGGGTCTACAAGAGAGAGCCCCTAAATCAGAAACACGTCTGGCCGAAGCTATGACCAGAAGGAAAACAGTCTTAGCTGTTAGCCATTTAAGATCCACTGAGCCCAGTGGTTCAAACGGCGGTCCCTGGAGAGCCCTCAGGACCACAGCCAAATCCCAAGGCGCCACAGGTGGAACAAAGGGCGGCTGAATGCGGAGAACTCCTTGCATAAAGGTACGCACATCCGGGATTGTAGCAATCCTACGGTGAAACCAGACAGGGCCGAAACCTGTACCTTCAAAGAAGCAAGGCGAAGCCCATGATCTAGTCCCGCTTGTAGGAAGGAAAGTATCCTAGACAGACGAAACTCCCGCGGTGCATAACCTCTCGGTCGACACCATTGGAAGAACGTATGCCACACGCGATGGTATATCCTCGCGGACGACGGTTTCCGAGCTTGCAACATGGTACGCACCACAGAGCTGGAAAACCCCCTGGACCTCAGCATGGTTGTCTCAACAGCCACGCCGTCAAAGACAGCCGAGCCAGGTCCGGGTGAAGACAAGGACCCTGCGACAGAAGGTCCGGTCGTAGCGGCAACCGCAGAGGACTGTCCACGGACAGACCCTGAAGGTCTGAGAACCAGTGCCGTCTGGGCCACGCGGGAGCTATCAACAGGAGCGTCCCTCCTTCCTGTTTGAATTTCCGGATTACCCGTGGAAGAAGGGAAACCGGAGGAAACAGGTATGCGAACCGGAACGTCCACCGGACGGACAGAGCATCCACCAGAGACGCCTCTTCGTCTCTTGTGCGAGACCCGTACACCGGCAACTTGTTGTTGTGCCGGGACGCCATGAGGTCGATCTCTGGAAGACCCCATCTGTCCACCAGCAGTTGAAAAACGTCCGGGTGCAGGGACCATTCCCCCGGATGAACGTCCTGGCGACTTAGAAAGTCCGCCTCCCAATTTAGCACTCCCGGGATGAAGACCGCGGATATGGCCGGAAGATTGCGCTCCGCCCATACCAGGATCCGAGACACCTCTACGAGAGCCGCCCGACTTAGGGTTCCTCCTTGCCTGTTTATGTAGGCCGCGGTGGTAGCGTTGTCTGACTGGACCTGCACCGGGCGACCCTGGAGAACCCGATGTGCCTGCTGGAGAGCATTGAAGACCGCACGGAGTTCCAAGATATTTTTTGGAGGCTCCGCTTCTGTCGGCGTCCACCTGCCCTGGAACAAGTGTGGACCCGAAACTGCTCCCCAGCCCCGAAGACTGGCGTCCGTTGTCAACAGGACCCAATTTGGAACCCAGAACGGACGTCCCTTGCTGAGATGGGTCGTCTGCAACCACCAGGCAAGGGACAGGCGAACCTCCGGGGTGAGCACAATCGTCTGGGACTTCAGAGACTGAGGCAGCCCGTTCCACTTGGACAGGATCAGGTGCTGCAGAGGTCTGGAGTGAAACTGGGCATATTCCACCATGTCGAACACCGACACCATGGAGCCCAGTAACCTCATCGCCGAGTGTAGAGACACCCGGCGGCTGTGCAGACAACTGCGCACCCTCGACTGTAAAGCAGAGATCTTTTCCCCCGTCACGAAGATTCTTTGCTGTCCTGAGTCCAATAAGGCTCCGAGGTGCAGAATGCGCCGAGACGGGATTAGAGTGGACTTCTGCCAGTTGATTAACCAGCCGTGCCGTTGCAGCAGTGCAATGTTTAGGTCCAAGTGGCGTAGAAGGAGCTCTGGAGATCCTGCCACTAATAACAGGTCGTCCAAGTACGGCAACATGCGGACTCCCTGCAGTCGCAGAGAAGCCGCCATGACCGCCATCACCTTGGTGAACACACGCGGTGCTGTCGCCAGGCCAAAAGGTAACGCCCGAAACTGAAAGTGGTCGCTGCGGATTGCAAACCTGAGGAACTGTTGATGGCGCAAAAGAATAGGGACATGCAGGTAAGCGTCCTGTATGTCCAATGACACCATGTAGTCCCCAGGTTCCAGCACCAGAATGATGGACCGTAGGGTCTCCATCCGAAACTTTGGCACCTGCAAAGACTTGTTGAGAGCTTTGAGGTTGAGAATCGGACGATACGACCCATTGGGTTTCTGCACCAAAAAAAGATTTGAATAGAAACCCTGGCCCCTCTGGGAGAATGGAACAGGCACTATAACTCCAGCCTGGAGCATAGTGTGCAAGACCTTCCGCAGCTCTGTGGCCTTGTTCCGGTCTGATGGTAGACCCGTGGTGAAGAATCGAGCCGGGGGTCTGTGCCGGAAAGAGAGGGTGTACCCGTGGGAGACCACCTCGAGAACCCAAGTGTCTGTCGTGGTGACCGACCAACACCGGGCGAACTGCAGCAGGCGGCCTCCCACTTTGGGATCCCCCAACGGGAGGCCCGGACCGTCAGGCCGCAGGCTTGTCATCAGGCTTAGGGGCCGGACGTCTGGTACTCCATGCCTGCTTCCGGGGCTTGGCCGATTTTTTGGGACCAGCCTGTCGGGGAAAAGACTGTGGTTTGGGCCTGCCCTGGGCCTATAAGACTGAAAGGACGATGGTCCTGAACCAGAAGGAACCGCGGCCGACGGGAGACATGCCGATTTGGCTGCTGCCAGCGTGGCCACAATCTTGTCCAGATCTGGACCGAAGAGAACTTCTCCGTTAAAGGGCAACGCCTCCAAGCCCTTTTTGGAGTCAGCGTCTGCCTTCCAGGATCGCAACCACAAGGTGCGACGAGCAGCCACTGCTGCTGAAGAAATTCGAGACACCAGTGTACTAATGTCTAAGGCCGCCTCGTTGATATGTGGCCGAATCATGGAGATTACCAATCAACTCCGTTTGTTCGGCCGGACAGTCGGAATCAAAGGACGCCTCCAATGAATCCGCCCATCGCTGCATCGCTCTGGCAACCCAGCAAATGGCCATAGCCGGCCGCGCTGCCCCCCCCGCAAGGGAATAAGCGGACTTCAGGCAGATCTCCACCTTGCGGTCCGTAGCATCCTTAAGGGAGGACATGGATGGCATCGGTAATATGGCACTACGGACAAGACGTGTCACATGAGAATCCACCTGTGGAGGGGATTCCCACTTAGCAAAATAATTATCCGCGAACGGATAAGCCACTGCCAGGCGCCTCTGCGGCTGGTATCGCTTGCCAGGCTGTTTCCACGCCTCCTCTAAATGGTCCATTAACTGACCCGAAAGAGGAAAGACTGTGGCGTCACCCTTCACATCCTTAAAAAAGGCATACTTGGATTTAGCAGCTGGGGGAACTTCGTCCTCAATCACCAAGGCTGTGCGGACTGCCCGAATAAGTCCAGGAATATATACCTTGGACCTAGCGTCAGTGTCCTTAGTATGGAGAGGTTCCTGATCGTAAGGATCCAGAATCTCCCCATCATCAGACGTCCCTTCGTCATCCTCATAAGGAGCCGACAGAGACGCCACCGGCCGTTTATGTGGCTGCATCACAGTCTGCCCCTGCAACACATCCGACAAGTGCTCTACAGAACTCGTCAGGGAGTTAACCCACGCCGGCTCCTGAGAAACCGGGAGAGGGGAAATAGGGAGACTGCGGGGTACCACCAATTGTCTTGGGAAACCCTGCATGGGTGACGACACCACTGACTGCTGGGACAAACCCATCTGTGTAAACGCGGGCTGCGGAGCTAACTGGCCCACTAAGGTTGTAAGCACCTGAGCGAAACAAGCCCAGGGCGGCTCCTGTACCGGTGCTGTAACCGTAATAGGCCGCGCCATTGACAAACACTGCCGGCAGAGGCCCTCCGCGCTACCCTCCCCCTCCGCTAAAGGTACTTTACACATAGTACACTGTAGCCGGAGAGGAAAATCACTTTCAGACATGATGGTACTAAGTATGTGACCCCTCTCACCAATTGTATTTTAAAGAGGTGAGAAACCACCCTGCAGCACCGCACCGGCTTAGCAGAAAGAACAGGGACAGTAATAAAGCTGACAGTCAGCATAGAAGATACAGGCAGCAGCGCTAGCACAGTCACATACAATGCAAAGAAAATCAATTCCTGCACTAACCAGCGCTGATCATTCAACTACGCAGACACAGGGTCTGGTAGGACACAGCGCTGCATACACAGACCTGACCACAGCGGAGGAGAGGTATGCGGGGGGACCCAGACCAAGATGTTTCCTTCCAGGCTTCCAGCAGCGTTCACCATGCGTTCAGGAAGATGGCCGCCGAGGAGCAGAGAGGAGGCTGGCCTGGGGGAGGAGCGCTGCCACAGGGCCAGTCGGCAGAGAGGGCTGTGTGCAGCGGGGGAGGCGCCGGCTGTGAGACAGGGAAGGCGCGCTCCCCTGGCATGCATTTAACCCCCGGGACGCCGCAGCGCTACCGCTCTGCTGCGGTCCGCTGTCCCAGGGGGGTAGTGGAAGCGCAGGTTCTTACCTGGCTCTACGCTGCAGCCAGTCCCCAGGGAGCCCCCTGCCTGGGGACTCTGGACTATGTAACAGCAGGGACCCACCGCGGGACCCCGCTGCTTACCTTGCTGTCCCCCTTGAATCTGGCCATGGTCCGGAACATCTGGGGTCACCGCTAGCTGTGACCCCAGATGCTCACCAGCATCCCCGGATCGGTACCGGCGGGGGTGTAGGGAAGACAGCATGGACGTCAGGACTGACTGTCCATGCTGTACATCCAGATGTGCAGCCACCGCTGCATGCAGGAAAGCTTCAGGGGCTCTTCTTCCAGCAGCGTTCACCTGTTTCTCCATGCCCGGCGCCCCCTGCAGGCTGCAGCGCCTGGAGCATGAGCTCCACTTGTTCCACCCTCGCTACGCCCCTGGTGAAGGAGCATTCATACTATTGACTATGCCTTTGGAGGCTGATACTGATTGTGGAATTACAGCAGAACAGTGCTGCATTTAATACAGGACAACAGAGACACCTTCTGCAGGGGTGTATCTGTTGTGACCTTTGCATAACCATTATAGAACCAGCTTATGTATTTTTTATTTTGTTTTGTGTGTGTTTTTTACATATTTTTATTCATTCCTTGTCTTTTTATGCCAATATAATAAATTGTTTATATAGCGCTCCTTGTCTGGATTCAGTCATAAGCCTTAGAATATCATTGGGATAATTGATATATACCTACTTAGTGACGCTTATCCAGGTTTATACATTTTTGTTTCATTAGGTGTATCTACAGATATAACACTTAGGAGCAGCTCTTATATATTGATATCTATCTATATTTATTATC
Source organism: Taudactylus pleione (assembly GCA_031769625.1). Taxonomy (NCBI): domain Eukaryota; kingdom Metazoa; phylum Chordata; class Amphibia; order Anura; family Myobatrachidae; genus Taudactylus; species Taudactylus pleione. Next base: position 3,256,229 of record JAUIMM010000024.1, on the reverse strand, counting down.
CATATGCGCCTGAATTATATGTGGAAACATATAAATTTTCTTTTATAGCAGAAATATGTTGTGATATGGTGATAGAAAGAGCACATAGAATTGGCCCAATGCGTGATTCTAGGGATGCTACACCACGTGTGGTCATTCTTAGATGTTTGAATTTTCTTTCTAAAGACGCCATTTGGAGTGCCTCCCGGAGACAGGGCGATCTTCAATGGGAAGGTTCAAAGTTCCGTATATTTCAAGATTATTCTGCAGAGGTGACGCGAGCAAGGAAAGATTTTTCTCCGCTATGTACCAGTTTATACAAAGCCAACCGCAAATTTGCTCTGCTATACCCAGCGAGGCTATGATTATTCAATGGAGACTCCTTTAAAGACTTCACCTCTGTAGCTGATGCAGATCTTTTACTATCTGAAGAAATGGCATCTACTTCTACCCATGACCCGTGAATTTATTTGGTTAACCATGTGAGGAATAATGTATTCTGTATTCCAGATTACTACACAATTTCATAATCACCTGTTTTTGAATTCAATTTAGTATATAACACCTGTATAAATAGGCTGCTTTTCTGGCATTAGCTGTTTCAAATATATTTAAGAGCCATAGATATGTTTTCCCTACCGAATTTAAAAAGGGATGCTTTGATAGAAGAATTGATAATGTTATTTACTGTTATTATTACTCCATACTATATTTAAATGTTTCTTTATGCCGAGTGCAAACCTAAAAATTTTGGTGGATGCTGCTGCGTCCTGACATGCTAGAAGTTCATATATGTTTATTCCCTAGGGTACTTTGCTACCCTTATGGTTTTCTTTTTTGTTCTTTTTATTTTTTTTTCCCTCATGTGTCTTGTCCTGTGTGTGCTATAATTCATGTTTTATGGCAGTTCCCTGCATGATGTTACTAAATATAGCTCAGTTGTGGTTACATTACTTGTATAATCCAATATGACTAGTCTTCTACATAGCACATGGAATGTAGGTGGGATCAATTCCCCGATTAAGAGAAAAAAGATCCTCCTATATCTGAAAAAACTAAAATTCGATGTGGTCTTCCTGCAGGAGACTCATCTTCTCCCTCCTGAGGTGGCAAAATTAAACATGCTGGGTTGGTCGGTTTTGGCCTCCTCTACATATTCTTCTAGGGCCAGGGGTTTAACTGTTCTAATTAATAAAAACCTTCATACCAATATCCACCCATCCACTATTGGTCCACGAGGCAGATATGTTATCACGGATGTGTCAGTTAATACTTTTAGGTTTGTATTATGCAACCTTTACTCCCCTAATGCACGTACCAATACATTTTTCTTACATATTCTTTCCAAATTACATATATATTCAGATGCATCACTTATTTTGGGAGGAGATTTCAATGTGGTTGCTTCTAATGTGCTGGATGCCCCTCCTAAGATTGGCATTTCATATATGTCTGATCAGCTGGGAGTGGTGGATGTGTGGCGGGCGTGCCATCCTGTGGACCGGGAATTTACGTGTCTGTCTGCAACCCATGGTACCCTTTCACGCATTGACTACCTATTGCTTTCTAATCGCTTATTCTCTAGGGTGTTAAAATCTGAAATTGAACCAATTCATTTATCTGATCATGCATTGTGTTGGATGAAAATATCAGTTAACGCTGATAAAGGTTCTATACGCCAATGGCGTTTTCCATCCTATTTAGCTAGTTCCATAAAGTTCCGTAACATTGGAATCAGCATGGAATGATTATAAACATGATAATTCAGATTGCGAACATAGTAATCCATTTTTATTCTGGCAGGTTTCTAAAACTGTAATACGGGGGGTTATTATGTCTTACTGCAAAAATAGAGACAGACAATTAGGCTCGGAGTACTTAGACTCTCAGAAAAAGCTTGCTTCCACATATGAGGAATTTAAAAATAATCCTACCCCAGCTTCCAAACAGGCATATTACCATCAGAAAACTCTATTTGACAATATTATGTCTTCAATGGAATCAAAATATACTTTTAATAAGGAATCTAGGTTTTATAATCATGGAAATAAATCCATCAGACTATTGTCCAACCTACTAAAAGGGCATCATCCACCCACAATTATCAAAGCTTTAAGAGGCAATGATGGTAATTTAGTCAGATCCAATGCTGATATAACAAATAGTTTAAGGTCATTTTATTTACAATTATACTCCAGACAGAACATAGATGAATCCAGAAAGACAGCCTTTTGGTCTAAATTACATATACCCACCATGTCCACAGATCAGGCCTCACAATTGATGAAGCAGGTGACAATGGACGAAGTCACTGCTGTAATTACTTCCTTAAAGCCCAATAAAGCTCCAGGTCCTGATGGCCTTTCAAATGACTTTTACAGAATTTTATCCCCTAAGATATCTGAGACCCTTATAGAGGTTTATAATTCTATTCTAGCGGGTAAATTACCTCCAAGATATGTTAATTCTGCTATAATAAGAGTCCTGCCGAAACCGGGACGAGACCCAGAACTCCCCAGTTCATACCGTCCGATTTCTTTACTTAACACGGACTACAAAATTTTCACGTAGATATTGACAAATAGATTTAAATTGATTTTGGCGTCCATCATACACACCGATAAATCTGGATTAATTTATGGTCATCAATCTGTTGCAAATATTAGAAAGGTTCTCTCAATCATGCAATGGGTGGAGTCCTCGAGTTGTCAAGATACTAATATCATTTTATCATTAGACGCCGAAAAGGCCTTTGATCTAGTTACATGGAACCATTTATATGAGTCATTGCGGAGGTTCAAGCACCTGAGGACTTCATACACATGATATCTAACCTATACTCTGACCCTGTGACAAACGCACTGACATACCTGGGTATTCGAATCCCCAGATTATTAGTTGATCTCTATACTGTCAATTTTAAACCTATCCTGACAATTATATCTAAGCTATTGACAGGTTGGATGAAGCTGTCTTTGTCCTTGTTGGGGAGAGTTGCGGTAATCAAGAGCATAGCATTTCCTAAATTGTCTTATTTATTACAAATGATTCCCTTAAGTCTAAAAAAAAAAAAAAAAAAAGGCTGTATCCTACATTAACTCTATATTTTCCAAATTTTTATTGAATTAAAGAAAACCAAGAATCGCATATTCTAAGTTGCAGTTGCCTCGCTCTGAAGGAGAAGTAAATCTACCTGACCTGTAATCTTTTAGTAGGGCAACATCTTTCAGATATATACTAGACAGGTTTTGGTGTCGTTCTATCTAGGTGAATTATGATTTGGAGGTAGAATTGTTTTCTCCATTTTCTCCTAGTGCATTGCTTCATTCTCCCAAGAAAGATATTCCTAACAAATATATTTTCTAGTGTTTTATTTTTTGACACATATCAATCCTGGTGGTATACTAATACAAAATTACAGAGAAACCCACACTCTTCCTGGTTTACAACGTTTCACGGAAACCCAGCCTTTTTGCCAGGCCTACAGAATATAAGGGATGGAGGAAGGTCGGAATCGATTCGATCAGTGATGTTTTTGATCCAGGAGGGGTACTGATGTCTTTAACTGAGTTAAGAAACAAATTTAACGTTTCAAATAGCCATTTCTTTATGTACCTGCAGATCAGACATTTCATTAACACACTGCCTAAGCCAATGTCTGAGGTCGAAATTCCTGACCCCATGCAAACTATATTCTCCTTGTCTAGCACTAGTCTCTTTAGACTTAAACATTATAGCATCTACCTTAAGACTACCCGACACAATAAACTTTGGAGTTATATATATAAAAAGTGGTTAGACGATATTGCTGGCCTCTCCGACTTAGATGTTTTACTGGAACATAATTTAAAGGTGTTTAAATATCTCCACTCTGCTTCATTGCAGGAAACACATTTTAAAACAATGCACAGAGCATTCATCTCACAAGCTCAGAGAGCTCACATGGTCCCAGAAGAAACAGGCAAATGTCCAAAATGTAGAATGCAGGGTGCTACATTCTTTCATAATTTTTGGCAATGTGGGAAGATAGCCGTATTTTGGCATAAAATTATTAATTATATAAATAGAATCTTCAAATTAAATCTCTCTAAAAATCCAACAGCTTGCTTACTTGTAAATTTCTCTGTATGGGATTTAAGAGTGCTAAGAAGGGAGATCACTCCAGTCTTAACAGTTATTCTTACTGTGGCGAAGCAAATGATTCTGAAATTTTGGATTGAGAGGTCTTCCTCCTCCTTGGCTGAGGTGAAAAATATGCTTCTCCGTATTATATATCTTGAAAGAAGAGCTACCATTCCTGATATAGAAAATGGCATTATAAGATTCCAAAGAAATGGGGGCATTACATAGCAGCCCTGGATGAGTCGACCCAAACTCAAAAATTACAAACTATTTGAACCCACCTCTTGGTTTATGCATAGACAATTGGATTCTCAGACCTCATAGGAGGAATTTTCAGGATTATATTTTCACAATTATAAAGAGAATTATGCATACGTCTTAGACGTTAGGAATAAGTCATAAATAAAGGAATACAAAATGTCTCCCACCTCCCTTATGTGTCTGTTTGTACTAATTTTTTATAATATTATTATTTGTAAATTGTTGTTTAGATAATACATTTTATGTGGAGTTGTTACATATACAAATTCTGTAAGTTTTTGAAGATATGTATTGTATATCCATATATATTAGAACATTTTTTGTGAAATTCAATAAAATGTTTTTGAAAAGGGTCCTATCTAATAATCAGATTGCCCAAGGTCTAAATTGGCTTACTGGAAGTTTTTCAAACAAATCTTTTCATGTACAGTACCATTTTCATTCAAATCCCTTTTTTATAATGAAGATGTTATCAGACCACTATAATATAATATACTGGGTGTCTTTACCCCATATGGCTGAGACGCCCAGTGTGACTGAGATGCTCCAAGAACAGCAACGTACCATATTTTCCTTTAAAGGCTGCATCTTAGTCGTATTGCAGGTGCAGAGACAAGCTGGTCATAGTATATTAGAGATGCTAGGCTGTGACTGTGCAGTCAGGTGAGGCAGGTCAGCAGATTCTTTCCTGTCATACTTAAGTATACTCTATAAAAATAAAGAAAATATTATAAATATATTCTTTGTATTAATCTAATAATTTTTATAGTCAAAACTCTAAAGTAAAAAGTGTATGGCAGGTGAGGCACTGCCTCCCCTGTCTACCTTTTCCGCACATCCCTGATCAAAACACACCAAATTTCCAGCACTATATACTGCTGCACCTTTGTATAATGCCCACATGTACCCTCTGGTTCATATACGTATCTGTAAATCTGGCTCTGATACTAGCCAGTGCCTCCCCAGCCATTTACCTCACCGCACGTCACTGCAGCACAGGAATGGGTTTAACCCCAGTGTAAAGAGGCAAGTGAAGCACAACATAATTTAATTTGAAAGAAAGCCGCGACCACTCGCATGCAAGCCCTTTTTATACAGATTCAGACTCAGTCGCACACAGATGTACAATGTCACACACTCCATTGGTCAGTGTACAGTAGCAATGCAGATCTGCTACTCCGCTTTTTTATTTATGCGAATAAGACGCACATATTGAGTAAAAAAGACCCTCTGCGCAGCAGAGTCGCACAGGACCTGGCGCACAGGGTATGCAGTTGGAAAGCCGGCGGACCTAATCCCGACAGCGTGCTTCCCGACTGCTTAATCCCGGCAAGGCACAAATAACAGGCGTCGAAATCCCGATGCCTTTCATTAGACCTACGCCAGGAGCCCGACACCCGGCATACCGATCGAAGATAAGCCAGGCGTGGACAGCCACGGGGGCCTTGTGAGGTTAGGTTTAGGCTAGGGGAAGGAGGGGTTAGGGTTAGGCACCCCCGGCGGGAGGTTAGGGTTAGGCACCCCCCCGGGGGACTTAGGTTTAGGCTGCTGGGAAGGGGGGGTTAGGGTTAGGCACTTGGGGGGGGGAGGTTAGGCACCCCTAAAGGAGGGTTAGGGGGTAGAATTAGGTTAGTTAGTACTTACCTTAGGACGATCGAGATTTCCTCCTGTGTTGGGCAGCCGCTGTCGGGATTTGAACAGAAAGTGTCTGTTTGATGCTACTGAAGCCACAGTAAAAAAAGAACATCTGTATGTAATTCTCAATCATGACAATACCACAGCCAAAGACACGTTCTTGTCCTAGCATAAGTTCCGTAAGACTGCTGTCCACCTTCCTTATGACATGGGGGCCTATTTATCATTATATATTTGCATCACTTTCCCCGAAAACACCCGTTTTCGAGGGGATATCCGCAAGTATTAGGTATCCCCCTTATGTACTATGGAGGAATCACAACAGCTGTGGTCCCTCCATTTCCGACAGCAGCTGCAACCACCATAGTTTTCTATAGGGGTTGCGAAGCTGACAGACTTACAAGCTGAAGTTTGGGCCCAGCAGCTTACGCTGCTATAGCATATGATAGAGGTCCTCAAGACACCCCAACAGTTCAGGTTTTAGAGATACCTATGGTTGAGCACAGGTGGTAAAATCAAATTGACTGAGGTACTAATTAAGTCACCTGAGATCAAGCTTGGATATCCTTAAAACCTGGACTGTTAGGGTGCCTCGAGGACAGAGTTTGGGAACCTCTGGTCTATGGACTACGCTTCGCAAAAATCAGGAGAGGTAACATTGCGCCCATATCACATTGAAATATGTGATCATTGATAAATGGGCCCCATGGTCTTGTATGATGTTACCAGTAGCTGGAGCCTCCTAATGTATATACAGTAGATTGGTTCAATGCATAGGTAAAACAAAAAAACAACAACATTGAGGACTCAATCTTTATTATTGTAAAGGCTACTTTATTGTCAGCATAGTAATGTGATATTTTGCATTATGTGAAATTCATGCAAGAACAACTGCATAAAATATAGTAGCATAATAACAAATAAAAAGTGCGAGATTGAAAAGAAAAATTAAATTACAACTTGCTTCTATTAGAAATGTTTTTTTTTTTTTTAAATCTGCTTTTACCAAATATATTCCTGTTTAGAGTGCCCAGTGACAATATAGGCATCTATATCTTAATCTTTAATTTTCTGACCAAAAAAATCAAACTGCTCACCAGACCGAGGTGTTTTAAGTCAACTTCAAACAAGATATAGCAATCACAAAAGCAGAATCACATTCTGGCTTTCTATAGGTAATACAAACTAGCTTTATTTCAAATAATGTTTGGATAGCAATATTTCATCCAGACAGAATTGCTTCCAGCACAGTGCTATCTAACACTTAATCTGTATTTTAGTTTCAGTAAAAAAAAAACAAAAAAAAAAAAACAGGCTGCATAATTAACAAAGATGCAACAGAATTTTGGAGACAACTCTTAACTCAAAAATTACATACCGTCGTAAGTACTTATTATTCCAATGTAATGCATTCACTCATAGCTTTTGTAATTATCTGACTTATCTCAACTAGTTCAAATAAAGGGCTTTTGATTTAGTGTTATCTGAAATAAAAAACTTTTGTTTAAAAAGCAAAAATCCAGCGCAAGTGACAGTGAAACCATTCTCTCTCCAAATCAGCCACAAATGTATGTGCAGAATTATTGAAAGAAATACATTTTTGTCATGCATGATGAATCCAAAATCCACTAATTCTTGGAATATATTGTAGTCTGCACAAAACCAAAATTTCAATGCTAACGATTTCATCTTTATTCTTTGAAAAAAAAAATAGTTTTTATATTTTACGTCACATTCTCCGCTATAGAGCAGAAGGCATATTTTTAATGTTTGTATATTCTGAAATACTCCACTTACTGGAAAAATGGGTAGTAATGTAAGTAAAGTAAGATGTGACGACCATTTATTTCTATACTATATTGTTCATATGATCTAAATGCTATGCACACTTTAGATTTTACGTTTTTGTAAGTACTTTCTAAATGTTTTATCTATTTGCCATAATTAGTTTGATTAGCACAGATTAGATCTAATTTGTACTACAAAACTGAACAATGTAAAATATTAAAATTATATAATGTAAATTATAAAGCTTAAAAATTTAAAATATATTTGCTCATATGCTATCCATGACTTTAAACTCACTAAGCGCCAGCACGGGATTAACGTGTTTCTTTTGAGATGCACGTTTTATTTTGGTTTGGGTCTCGTCCTGTTTTTCTCTCTTGACAAGAGGCTTCTTTTCCGGGGCTTTCATCTTCCATGAAACAGCAGGGAGATTTAGGGATGCCATTCCCTGCGATTTCTGGTACTTCGTAGAGGCCACATAGGATGCCTTAACTGTTTGCACCACAGCATTCATTAAATTTTTGGCAGCTTGAATCAAGGACATAGCACTGTCAACCTAAGGTATTTGAGAGAGAACAAACATAAGTAAATACACATACACTTATCAAAAGTAAACACATTAAGTATGAGTTGGTTTCAAAGTTTCTGTCAAGCTTACATTCCACAGTATTCTCAATTCTAAAATGAGTAATGTTTTTTGCACATAGGTAAGGCTTTCTATACAAATGCCAGGAAACTCTTGTTTGACAAAGCTCAACAAACATCTGAATTCCTTTTACTTTATTAAAAAAAACAACTTATGCTTAAGTTTGTGGCTCAGAGATCCCCCTCCATTCATTCAAATAAACCTGGAAATGATGCCCTACAAAGCACACTTATTGCATTAACAGGAGGGACTACATAAGCTGGCAGCGGACAGACAATATGGATGATGATAAAGAGCTTGCAGGTTATTTATGTGCATCTCCATTCTACATGGGAATAACTGTAGTTTCCAAAAAAAATGTGTAATTGAGCTTCAGTATCAAAGGAAACTTTCTTTACAGAACTTGTGCTGCAATTATATAACTGTAAAGAGTTGCTGCATTTTATGGTTCCTTGCAGGGCCGTATTAATATATGGGCACCTGCTCAAGGCCACACGATTCAAGGGGCCCGTATTGACCAAAACAGTATTTTTAAAAAAAAATGTCTGTACGGTATAACATATAACTACACTGGTAGTGCCAGTGTAGAGAAGGACGGAGGAATCACCATGCTTCGGAAGCACTGCAGGTAACAGAAGAAAGCGCAGCTGGCGCTGTGGCAATTTTATTAAGGTAATCAGTCAACAGGGAAAAATATGAGCCACCCTGTATACTACAGTATATACAGATACTTAGATTCAAACATTATATAAACTCTCTCCATCGGTTCATGTACCATATAGAAGTATTCAATGACACTAAGTAGTACACTGTATATACTGTAGTAAACAGGGGGCTCCAGCCTTCTGAAGTGTCAGAGCTGTGGGGAGCTGGATTCCTGACTGATGCCTCATTTATATATCCCTGGATATAACCCCGGAACTGGCAGCCCTCACACATCTCAGCCATCACTAAGTATCTCACAATGAGATACTCCTATATATGACATAGTATGTGAGTGTGTATGTGTATGGGGGAGCGCACTGGATGGTGATTCTGCTATGGGACATGAATTTACATATCATAGTGAAAGCACAATCACAGTCTATATTGAGCACTATTATGAGGGATAATTTCATCTTAAATAAGGAAGAATAAAGCACTTTAATATGGGGCATATACTCAATATTTCCCTTAAGAAAACTTTATATTCTTCTTAATTATTTTGACATTACCCCTCATAATAAGGTGCTCTATGCCTCATAATAATTATCTTTATATTTCATTTTAATTGTGTAAACATGATCCCCCGATAATAGGTTTCTATGGGGGATATGTATTACGCCTAGGAAAGAGATTAAGTGGAGAGAGATAAAGTACCAACCAATCAGCTCCTAACTTTCATGATAGAGGCTGTGTTTGAAAAATGACAGTTAGGAGCTGATTGGTTGGTAACTATCTCTCTCTTCACTTTAGCTCTCTCCCAGACTTAGCACATCTACCCCATGAGAAAAGGAGGGTAGGTTAGGGTATAAAATCTTACCCATTTTCACTGCTTTTCTAATCAATATCTTAACAGGGGTATTCAATATGGGAGCGATAAGTCAGTTTTTGCGTTAATATCGGAGCTATGACGTCATTATCGCAGGTTTTAGTTTTACACTGTATTCAGTATCAAAGACATCGCATTTTTGAAAAGTCTTTGATAAAAACCGGGGATAACTTTTCACCATTGAATAGGTGTATGGAAAAAAAAGTGCAGAATTGGGGTTTAGGGGTGCAGGCTTAAAAAAAAAATAGCCTGCACCCCTGGGAATGACATTTAAAAAAAATTAATTAATGAAAAAATTGGGGTGAAAAAAAAAAAATGGGAAAAATTAATTAACAATAGGGAAATAGGTTCAGGGCTATTCTGCAAGGATGCGGCAGGTGTTTTGAAGAATAGATTTATAGCGGCAGGTGCACAAATGCAGAATTTTTAAAAACTTACTTTAGGGACTTAAAAATATGCTAGTACCCATTTTCATGTACCCCAAATTTGATGGGACCACTTAAAAAAACGAAAAAAATAACCTAAGTGCTCTTCTGCAACACTTCTTCAATGTCGGGAAAAAATGCCTGCTGCGGCTATTTAAATCCCTGACTTTCAATTAAAGGCAAAAATGGGGGTACCCATAGTGATCCCCCATCTTTTTACAACTTTAGGGGGGTCTTACAATTTTTTTAAGCAAAAATTTGTAACTTTACGCAAATCCAACTTCGGAGGCTCCCGTTTTCGTTAATTTTATATTGAATACGGGGGTAAGCGGGAGCGCGCCCGATACTTTAACGCAGGTTAAAACTCCGATATGAAACGTTAACTTCGGCAGTGAAGTTAACGTTTCATATTGAATACCCCTCTAAGGCTTAATGTGACTAAAGTATTATACTGTTAGTGGTGTGATTGTAACAAATAGTAATAATGCTCTTTTGCTTAAGTTAATCATTCTTTACAGTTTAACAATAAATCATTTATATGATGAAATGTTTGTTTTTCATGTTTAAAAGTTTGCTGATTAATCCTCTGTTTACATCATATTTTTTACGTTTAAACATTGATTTTGTTGAAAGTACATATATGTGTCCTCACACACGCGCCAGGTCTAGTGCGACTCAGCAAGTGCCAAGCGTCTTTTGCACGATAATGCCTCTAAGGCCCGTATTCAATTTGGAGCGAAAACCCGTTATCCCACTACTCGTTATCACGCAGGCAGCTTTGCAATTGTGATCCTTGCAGATATGGTAATGCACAGAAGGCATCACCCCTCCTATGCATTACTTAACCGAGCTGCATTGTTCAACGCAGCATCGGTTAATCTGCGTACCATCGGCCGGCTGATGCAGTGACCCAAAGGGCTTCCGTAGTTTAGAGGAAGAGTCTAGGAAATCTCAGTCACCCCATGGAGATCCTGGCCTCAGCCAGCCCCCCCCCCCCTCCAAAAGGCGGCGATACACCTCCGTTTCGGGTAACGGAGGCTGTCGCCGCCCCGTCCATCACTGACAGTCTGTTGCCAGTTTGCAAGCGTACTCGCAGACCCGTTCTGCACATATGCTCAATGGGTCTGGCGCTTGCGCAAATTCCCAAACATCGGGAATCTGCGTGCACTGCTGAATCAGGCCCTCAGTCACACAAATATACAAGTGTTGTATATCAAATTAATCAGTGCAATCTTGTGGTGAGTCTTGAAACTAATGGTGCATACACATGGTCAGATTTTTCTTCAGATCTGAACGATAACGATTTCAAAAATCGTTCATATCTGAAGGAAAATCTGACATATCTGAACAATGAACGATTCGCATTCCCGATGGTCAGATAAATATCTGACATCTAATATGTTTGAACGATTCCATTCATTTTAATGCAGTCAAAAATCGTTCATAGTTCAAATCATTGGTCAGATCGTTCAATCATTCATCTGACAAATCTGACCGTGTGTATGCTCCATAAGACACATATTCGAGCGAAAAAGATGCTCAGTACTAGCACAGTCAGCTCCCTCGCTCAGCATGGCGTATTAAAGTTAGGGGTATGAGAATACATCTGTATCAAAAAATCGAAAGTTTTAATTTTGTTGACATTTACATTTTTAGAACAGTGAATGGCTGGGTAAAAGCCCCAGTGCTTTGCTTTGCCCAGGGCCTACAATGCTGTTAAGGGATGCAGTTATAATCCCGGCCGCTGGGACTCCGGCATTAAGAAAGCCTGATCTTTGCTGTTAAGGCTGCCCTGGTTCCTTGTCCAGGCACAGGAAGCACTGACATTCAAATAAATCACTACACCGCTCGATGCAGCTTACGCGCGGCAGGCGTCTTGCGCCACATGACATTAGACTAGGGCTTTATTTACGAAGCAGCGGCTTGCAGATGAAAACTTAAAATAGCACCGGCAGCCAGTGTAATGCACAGCATGCTTAGCACTGATTGCGGGTGCTTCGAAAATGAAGCCCTAGGTGTATGAGGACACATCTGTATAATACAAAAGTTTGCAAGCTTTAACTTACTCCAGAGACAACCAGTTCTCCTCCAAGATTCTGAACTTCAGCCTTAACTTTGCTACAAATATTTAGCTGGTGGCAGTAAAGAGCAATGCGCTGGAGATATGCCAAGAGATCCTGTTTGCAAGTAGAATCCGGACACTAAGGAAAACAAATAAATTATTACCATAATGAACATGGTGGAATAATTATTAAGCAAATACTCAGAATTTAATTCTCATAAATAAAAATATTCCTTAAGTATACATGCAAACATTTCATTATTTTATCTCAAACAATTGTAAAGGAAAATCTAAGACAATGTGTAATGCTGGGCATATGCTGTCAGATACAATCTTCCCCTGTGAAGGAACAGGGGAAATGTCAGCCGGGTCACAGCATGATACATAGTTTAGAAAGCAAACTATTTGATTTTTTTTCCACTGTCTGATTGAATATAATGTATTGTTTGTGTTTTTGCAATTGTCCCTGTACATCACTATGGACGCTATGTGCTAGAAGCAATTGTCCCTGTATAGCACTATGGACACTATGTACGAGAAGCAATTGTCCCTGTACATCACTATGGACGCTATGTGCTAGAAGCAATTGTCCCTGTACAGCACTATGGATGCTATGTGGTAGAAGCAATTGTCCCTGTACATCACTATGGACGCTATGTGCTAGAAGCAATTGTCCCTGTATAGCACTATGGACGCTATGTACTAGAAGCAATTGTCCCTGTACATCACTATGGATGCTATGTGCTAGAAGCAATTGTCCCTGTACAGCACTATGGACGCTATGTGCTAGAAGCAATTGTCCCTGTACAGCACTATGGATGCTATGTACTAGAAGCAATTGTCCCTGTATAGCACAATGGACGCTATGTGGTAGAAGCAATTGTCCCTGTACATCACTATGGACGCTATGTGCTAGAAGCAATTGTCCCTGTATAGCACTATGGACGCTATGTACTAGAAGCAATTGTCCCTGTACAGCACTATGGATGCTATGTGCTAGAAGCAATTGTCCCTGTACAGCACTATGGACGCTATGTGCTAGAAGCAATTGTCCCTGTACAGCACTATGGATGCTATGTGCTAGAAGCAATTGTCCCTGTACAGCACTATGGATGCTATGTACTAGAAGCAATTGTCCCTGTACAGCACTATGGATGCTATGTGCTAGAAGCAATTGTCCCTGTACAGCACTATGGATGCTATGTGCTAGAAGCAATTGTCCCTGTACAGCACTATGGATGCTATGTGCTAGAAGCAATTGTCCCTGTACAGCACTATGGACGCTATGTACTAGAAGCAATTGTCCCTGTACAGCACTATGGACGCTATGTGCTAGAAGGATTGTCCCTGTACAGCACTATGGACGCTATGTACTAGAAGCAATTGTCCCTGTACAGCACTATGGACGCTATGTACTAGAAGCAATTGTCCCTGTATAGCACAATGGACGCTATGTACTAGAAGTAATTGTCCCTGTACAGCACTATGGACGCTATGTGCTAGAAGCAATTGTCCCTGTACAGCACTATGGATGCTATGTGCTAGAAGCAATTGTCCCTGTACAGCACTATGGATGCTATGTGCTAGAAGCAATTGTCCCTGTATAGCACTATGGACGCTATGTGCTAGAAGCAATTGTCCCTGTATAGCACTATGGACGCTATGTGCTAGAAGCAATTGTCCCTGTACAGCACTATGGATGCTATGTGCTAGAAGCAATTGTCCCTGTACAGCACTATGGACGCTATGTACTAGAAGCAATTGTCCCTGTACAGCACTATGGATGCTATGTGCTACAAGCAATTGTCCCTGTATAGCACTATGGACGCTATGTGCTAGAAGCAATTGTCCCTGTACATCACTATGGACGCTATGTGCTAGAAGCAATTGTCCCTGTACATCACTATGGACGCTATGTACTAGAAGCAATTGTCCCTGTATAGCACTATGGACGCTATGTGCTAGAAGCAATTGTCCCTGTATAGCACTATGGACGCTATGTGCTAGAAGCAATTGTCCCTGTACAGCACTATGGATGCTATGTGCTAGAAGGATTGTCCCTGTACAGCACTATGGACGCTATGTACTAGAAGCAATTGTCCCTGTACAGCACTATGGATGCTATGTGCTAGAAGCAATTGTCCCTGTATAGCACTATGGACGCTATGTACTAGAAGCAATTGTCCCTGTATAGCACTATGGACGCTATGTACTAGAAGCAATTGTCCCTGTACATCACTATGGATGCTATGTGCTAGAAGCAATTGTCCCTGTACAGCACTATGGACGCTATGTACTAGAAGCAATTGTCCCTGTATAGCACTATGGACGCTATGTACTAGAAGCAATTGACCCTGTACAGCACTATGGACGCTATGTACTAGAAGCAATTGACCCTGTACAGCACTATGGACGCTATGTACTAGAAGCAATTGTCCCTGTACATCACTATGGATGCTATGTGCTAGAAGCAACTGTCCCTGTATAGCACTATGGACGCTATGTGCTAGAAGCAATTGTCCCTGTACATCACTATGGATGCTATGTGCTAGAAGCAATTGTCCCTGTACAGCACTATGGACGCTATGTTCTAGAAGCAATTGACCCTGTACAGCACTATGGACGCTATGTACTAGAAGCAATTGTCCCTGTATAGCACTATGGACGCTATGTACTAGAAGCAATTGTCCCTGTACAGCACTATGGACGCTATGTTCTAGAAGCAATTGACCCTGTACAGCACTATGGACGCTATGTACTAGAAGCAATTGTCCCTGTACAGCACTATGGATGCTATGTGCTAGAAGCAATTGTCCCTGTATAGCACTATGGACGCTATGTACTAGAAGCAATTGTCCCTGTATAGCACTATGGACGCTATGTACTAGAAGCAATTGTCCCTGTACATCACTATGGATGCTATGTGCTAGAAGCAATTGTCCCTGTACAGCACTATGGACGCTATGTACTAGAAGCAATTGTCCCTGTATAGCACTATGGACGCTATGTACTAGAAGCAATTGTCCCTGTATAGCACTATGGACGCTATGTACTAGAAGCAATTGACCCTGTACAGCACTATGGACGCTATGTACTAGAAGCAATTGACCCTGTACAGCACTATGGACGCTATGTACTAGAAGCAATTGTCCCTGTACATCACTATGGATGCTATGTGCTAGAAGCAACTGTCCCTGTATAGCACTATGGACGCTATGTGCTAGAAGCAATTGTCCCTGTACATCACTATGGATGCTATGTGCTAGAAGCAATTGTCCCTGTACAGCACTATGGACGCTATGTTCTAGAAGCAATTGACCCTGTACAGCACTATGGACGCTATGTACTAGAAGCAATTGTCCCTGTATAGCACTATGGACGCTATGTACTAGAAGCAATTGTCCCTGTACAGCACTATGGACGCTATGTTCTAGAAGCAATTGACCCTGTACAGCACTATGGACGCTATGTACTAGAAGCAATTGTCCCTGTATAGCACTATGGACGCTATGTACTAGAAGCAATTGTTCATGTGACCTACAGCTCACACTTTACAGATGTTTCCACATACAGTACATCTATCCTCCATACGCTACAAGTTGCGCCACACACAACACGGGAGCTCTGTTTGCCTCAGCAGCATTGAGTGTCTTTCGTGCGACTTTTTACCTTCAAATGCAACTTATTTACACAGTGATGTGAATAACTAGCACAAGCAGCTTCTGCTGATTAAAATGATATGTAGTTCTGTGTGTCTCTGCGGGTGTATCTGCATGCGTAACGCTACGTTACAGTGTCAGCGGCTATACCACTGTAACGTAGCGTTTCTTATGCAGATACAGATGCACAGAGCACATGGGCATGCTGTATATCATTTTGATCAGCAGCAGCTGCTTGTACTAGCTATTCACATCTCTGTGAATAAGACGCATCTGAAGGTAAAGAGTTGCAGAAAAAGACGCTCGGCGCTACAGAGTCACGCCACGACATGGTACGATTAGAAAGGCTGTTTAACGCCTAAGAAGGCTATATGTATGTGGACTCATCTGTATATACCCTGGCAGAGACATTCATCAAGTTACAGTATATATATATATATATATATATATATATATATATATATATATACTAAATACACTGTCAGTCTTGAGTCACATATCACACTTCAATAGGATATAGGTACTTCAGAATATACATATTATATATACACACCTTTGTGCATCATACATGTGGTCCATATGTAGTATAGTTAAGTTATAGAGGTGAACGTTGTAGTTATGTGAAAAGTAAAATTAGGTAGTGAGGGTGCTGGACGAGAAAAAATTAATGCTATATATATATAATCCCCATATCGTAACAGAAAAATTATAGAGCATATTTTTTAAAACACAGAAATAGCAAAATGTATAATGTGTTACTGTTTTGAATAACCTACAGTAGCCCATTTTTGCTGCTTCTCTAACTGCATTTACTAATGACTGTTTGTGACGGGCTTGTGTGTATCTATGCCTACTAACAGAGACTTTTCCTATTTAAGTGGCTGATGTGCCTAACATTGCAGTGCAATTGATATAGTGGACTATTCATTTTTTTATGTCACTACACTGATCTCATAAAATATATTTTGTTCTCATCTGCATTAACATCTGTTGATGCTCAGTGTACATTTTCCAAGTTTTCTCTTTTTATTTCTCGTGTATAGTTTGTATGTCTGTCACCTATTTAAATAAAAATTGTCTTATCCTTTCTATAATTTTTTTGAGTAGTTTACATTAAA
Organism: Taudactylus pleione; assembly: GCA_031769625.1. Taxonomy (NCBI): domain Eukaryota; kingdom Metazoa; phylum Chordata; class Amphibia; order Anura; family Myobatrachidae; genus Taudactylus; species Taudactylus pleione. Next base: position 3,239,003 of record JAUIMM010000024.1, on the reverse strand, counting down.
CTGATGTATATATTTTCTATTTTATTGGTTATTACAGTCATTTAATATCACTTGTTCCCTGGTGCCAGTACCCTTGCTTGGTTTCTTTTATTGTTATTTGGAAGTTTGGGCTGCAGGGCATAGTAAATTTAAGTACTGACCCCTAATTAGTTCCACACCTTTATGCGTTTATTTTTTTTTAAATAAACTGCCTAACAACTCTATGGCTGCGATTCAAATGTCGTAGATGCCCTCTGCTAGGCGTCAATTGTTTCTCCTTTTTCGCGCCCATTAGTATTAATCTCGACTACAAGGCTTAACCAGTCTAAACCTAGGGCACCCAAACCACCGTCGTGGCACCCAAAGAACAGACTTTGGACACATTTCTTCTCGCACCTCAGGAGGCTGCGAGAAGAAATGTGTTCTCCCACATTGGTTGAATTGCTCCGTCTGGTGCCTATTTGTATAGGCATCTATAACAATTGAATCTCTCCGTATATTTTTTGACAAGTTAGAAATAAACGTAACCCTCCAGCTCACTGCTACAGGTCATTAAAGACTTGGAACAATCCTTTGTTTCCTCCTTCCAATGTGTTTCCAAATGCTGTTACACAAAACTTAAGTTGACAAAGTTTCATCCAACTAAGCAACTGCCAAACTTTTCTAACCAACTCTTGTACTATACACCTAACCAACTTCTTCATCAGACTAGCCAACTTCTCTCCAAATAAACGATTCAGATGTCACAGCAGTAGTAGGCGGACACTGTCAGTCTACTTCTACTGTAAAAACCAAAACAACCCATGACATATGCCATTAGATGCCACCTGCAGAGCAGCTTGTCAAACACATCCCCCTACCCTACACAGCATAAGAATTGGTGATGCAGACCACGGTCAGGACAGATCTCTTTCTCCAAGGCTCAATTAAAATAAAATGTTAACTGCTCTTACCTCTTTGCAGACCTTAAAATTCCATATGTATGGTGACAATAAGGTTATCATAATGAGTACAAATGACTCAATTCAATTAGCCGCAAGCTGCTATCGGCAACTCATGTTGAGTATTTTCTGGTCCTTTGTGGTAACAGATTTATGCTCGCACCTTCATAGTCTGCAAGCAGAAATCAGCGAGTGGGAGTTAATGCGCATAGCCATACTTAACTGAATCTGGCTGTGATACATGACCCCGATACCTTCTACACAGGAACACACCAAGGGATCAATTCAATCAGGTGCGAGTATGCAAATGCGATTTTGTTTCATGAAACGCGCACACTTCACATTAATGCGCACTTCAGAGAATCGCAAGATCCAATTAGAAGTGCCAATTCATGCAGCGAGGTTGCGCGAATTTTGAAAAGCAAACTGGAAGAACATAAAGTGGGGAAACCATAACTTAAGTACTATAGGTTCTCAAAAGGTGTTAAATATCTGTCAGGATCCAACTCGCACCTAATTGGATTGATCCTGAATCACCTGTCCATCCTGGGACTTATAGGAAAAATTCCTAGACTTCACACCCTGAATATATATATATATATATATATATAATGGGAGGTGTCCCTGTTGAGACTATTATTGCAGGCACAGAAGCAGACAGATCACGGGTGCACAACTCCAAATTACTGATTATATATAAATACATTATGCAATAACATTTTGTAATCAATAGAGGTTTTTAGCATAATCATGGCCAAGGTTATGGGCCTACCCACACTATCCATGTAACCTCTGTAGGGTAAGTCCTCTACTGATTGCAACATTTTATTTCATACTGTATTTATATGTAATCAGTAATTTGGAGTTGTGCACTTGTGATTTGTCTGTTTCTCCTTCATCCACTAGGGGACACTGGAGCTTCATGACAGTGAAGACGGTAAGTTGAGTTGAGCCTGGCACTTTAAAAATCTAAAAGTGTGACTGGCTCCTCTCCCTCTATGCCCCATCAGCCCCAGTTTTTAGAATGTGCCCGAGTCGAGCCGGTGCACATGGGGCTGTCTCCAGCCCTAATAGTAGTTAAAATAAAGAAAAATGAAATAGAGGCCAGCCGCATCTTTCTGTGGCCAGAAAAACACGTCGAGGCCATCTCTGCAGTATTCATTCCGGGAGTCGACAACTGGGAAGCGGACTACCTCAGTCGTCAGGATCTTCACCCCGGGGAGTGGTCCCTTCAGCCCGAGGTCTTCCTTCAACTAGTTCACAGATGGGGGAGACCACAGATAGATCTGATGGCGTCCCGGACAAATCATCAACTACCCCTTTACTACCCCAGGACCAGGGATCCGGCAGCGGTGGGAGCGGATGTTTTACTGATTCCTTGGCCGTACAGCCTTGTATACCTGTTCCCACCGTTTCCACTTCTCCCTCGAATTCTCAAGCGGATCAAACGAGAGTCGTCCACAGTCATCCTAGTGGCTCTGGATTGGCCTCGTCGGGTTTGGTACTCCGATCTCTTATTCCTTCTAGCAGACGAACCTTGGCCTCTTCCACTGCAGTTGGACCTTCTACAGCAGGGTCCGTTTGTGTACCCAGATTTACGGCGGCTTCGTTTGACGGTGTGGCTATTGAGACCACCATCCATGGTGTCCCTCGGGTGGTCATTCATACCATACTTACAGCTAGAAAACCGGTGGCAGCGCATTATCATCGCATTTGGAAGACATATCTCCTGGTGTGAAGGTCGTGGATCTTCCACTTCATCCTTTCATTTACCGCGTCTTCTTTTTCTTCAAAGGAGACTTGATGCAGGCCTACGCCTGGGATCGCTTAAAGTGCAGATTTCTGCTCTCTCTATTTTTTTTCAGCGTCATCTAGCTCCGATTCCGGAGGTTCAGACCTTTTTTCAAGGGGTACTTAGAGTTCAGCCCCCCTTTGTGCCTCCCACGGCTCCTTGGGACCTGAACCTCGTTTTATCCTTCCTTCAGTCGTCCACGTTTGAGCCTTTGCAGGACGTGGAATTGAAGTAGTTAACTTGGAAGATGATCCTTTTATTGGCTCTGGCTTCGGCTATATGAGGGTCGGAACTTGGAGCTTTGTCCTGCCGTTCCCCTTACTTAATTTTTCAGGATGATCGGGCGAAAGTTCGTACCCGCCCTTCCTTTTTCCCCAAGGTGGTCTCGGCGTTTCATCTGAACCAGCTGATTGTGTACCAGCCTTGTCGGACTCTTCCGGGGATTCTCACTCCTTGGATGTTGTTTGGGCACTTCGCATTTATGTGGCACGTACTGAAGGACTACGTAAATTAGAGGCTCTGTTTGTCCTTTATGATGCTAATCGGCGTGGCTGGCCTGTGTCTAAGCAGACTTTGGCCAGGTGGATTCGTCTGACTATTCGTAAGGCATATGTTGCTTCTGCTCGACCTCCGCCGGTATCCATCTCTGCGCATTCTACGCGCTCTGTGGGTACTTCTTGGGTGGAACGTAGAGGTGCCTCGGCTTCACAGCTTTGTAGAGCAGCTACGTGGTCTTCAGTACATACTTTTGTACGTTTCTACAGATTTGACACTTTTGCGGCTTCTGCTTCGAGTTTTGGTCACAGTGTATTGCAGGGCATTCAGCACTCTCCCCCCGAGGGTGGCTTTGGGACGTCCCCACTGTCATGAAGCTCCAGTGTCCCCTAGTGGATGAAGGAGAAAACAGGATTTTGGTACTTACCGTTAAATCAATTTTTCCTATTCCACAGGGGACACTGGACGCCCGCCCAGTGCTTCTTGCCTGCTTACAGTTCCTTGTTCTGCTTCAGTTCTATTGCAGTTTTGGTCCGTTCTGGTTGTGTGACTGTTTATTCCTGCAGCCTGTTGGGTTTCTGCAGTATGTCAGTATGTTGGACTGAGTTTTTTTTCCTGTTCTCCTTCTCTGTCGTTCTGTCTGTTCTCCGTTTCCTCTCGGCTCAGTTCTTAAAACTGTGGCTGATGCGGCATAGAGGGGGAGGAGCCAGTCACACTTTTAGATTTTTAAAGTGCCAGGCTCAACTCAACCCACAGTCTATACCCCACTGTCATGAAGCTCCAGTGTCCCCTGTGGAATCGGAGAAATGGATTTAACGGTAAGTACCAAAATCCTGCTTTCTGTGCCATCCTGGGACTTGCAGTTTCACAAGGCTGATTCCTTAACTTGATATTACAAGCCTCATTTATATCTATATCAATCCATTAAGATTAATCTGAAGTTTTAGTATACCATTGATGTTTTTTATAGAGGTTATTTTTTTATATGAATACAGATGATAATATTGTCCATGTTGATACTTTAGCTAAATAAATTAATTATTTTATATATTGTGTCTTGGTTTACCTTCCATACCTGTGGTCTACACATGTATATTTTTATCTTGTGATTAGCGCTGTTTCATTGGATAGAGATTTTAGAAGCTTTAGTAAATCTATCCTTATGAGGTTTTGCAAATACCTACTTTACTGGTCTTCCCCCAACAGACTTTCACATGGGCAATCTATTTTGAAGGCAGTTGGTAGACTAATTTTGTATGCAAAATATTGTTCTACTGTCGTGCTCTGGAAGTCCCTGCATTGGTTGCATCTCTTCACTTGTGCGTATCCACTTGCAGACTATGGAAAGACAGTATGATTACGACATCGTAATCGTACAGTCCTTCCTGATCCCCTGTAATGTCTACACTGAACGATATTTCGTTTAGTGTAGGCACCCTCCCTCATCCCTGAACATGGCCAATCTGTCGTTATCGGCAGATTGACCGGCATTGTTCAGGCGATTATTGATATCGGAAAGGACCAGCGGGAGCGCGCATCGCTGGTCGTTTCAGACATTATAGTGCATGATTAATAAGCGATTAAATGATTATGATGTCGTAATTGTTCAATTGCTCATTAAAATCGCCTAATGGATACATGGCTTAAGACTCCTCTTTTTAGACATGGCTTATTCTAACCTTCAAATGTTCTCTAAAATCTCCCCACTTTGGGTATGATTATCAAATTTCCAGCCCATCTTCTTAGGATATCCTACCTGATTACTATTCCTCTAAACAGCTCACTGAAAATTCACATTTATTAGAACTCAAAATCTGACAAGCAACATTGCTATGTGACTAGATCACATTATCCTATTAAGCACTTTCAATATCCAGGGGGAGATTTATCAAGCTTTCCGGTGCATACACACGTAAAGATTTTCTGACCAACCATCCAACTAGTTGATTGGTTGGAATGAAAATCTGGTAAGGTATGAAAGCAAATGACAATCAGCAATTTGCTCCCAAATGCCGGAAAATGGACAAAAACCTGTTGTTTGAACAAATTGATTAGATCAAACATTTAACAAACTTGTCTAAGCGATCATTTTCATCTGTTTTCTGGCATTTAGGAGAAAATTGCTGATCATCGGTTACTCCCATACGTTACCAGATTTTCATTCCAACCAATCAACTAGTTGGATGGTTGGACAGAAAATCTTTACGTGTGTACCCAGCTTTAGACAGAGATAAAGTAGCAAAGAAATCACAGCCGCTGACACTGTAACGTAGCATTTCGCATGCAGATAGACCCGGAGTGGCACACAGAATATAGGCATGCCGCATATCATTTTACTTAGCAGAAGCTGCTTGTGCTATCTATTCGCTGTGCAAAAAAAGACATTTGAAGGTAAAAAGTCACAGGAAAAGACGCTCTGCACTACAGTCATGCTGCACTCACAAGTTGTGTAACGCAACTTGTAGTGCGCATAGGATAGATGTATATGAACACATCTGAATTGTAGGACATCACCAGAATGGCTTTAAAAAAGTAATTATGGGAGACTTTTTTCTACCTGATGTAAGGTAAAGGTACACACTTGCCGATATTTTGGACGACTGAACGATAACTATATCGTTATAGTTCACTATATATCGGCCAGTGTGTACGCGAACGACCAACGATGTGCGCTCCCGCGGGCCATTGTCGTTCATCACCCAAACATGCAGGCCAACCTGACGATATTGTTGTTGCATGTTCGGGGATGAGGGAGGGTGCCCGGCACTGAACGATATTCATATCATCGTTCAGTGTGTGTGCTCAGCGTCGTTAATGACATTGAGCACACCCCTGCCGGGGTCACACTAGACGATATCGCTCATGGAACGAATCGTCTAGTGTGTACGCACCTTAAGATGGGGCTTTTACAAGCTCCACTAGAAGTGGGGACTTTCTAATTCCTTACTTGGAGCCTCCCTCAAGCAATTGGTGACTGAGCCCTTGCGCAAAGATGCAATTTTAGACATAATACTCACAAATGGTAGCAGAATATCAGACGTAAATGTGAGTGAGCCTAGGATCCAGTGAACATCAAGTAGTATGGTTTACTATAAAGACAGTCTCCAACTCATGCCATACAAAACCAAAAGGTGTTAGGTTTTAGGATGGCTGACTTTGCAGAGATGGGGAGATGTACAAGTCATTCATTGGCAGATTGGAAAAACTTGGAAGGAGTGCAGGAGAGGTGACAAAAATTAAAAAGGACAAAGGAAGGGAAAAGTAAGCCAGTATGGTTAACAAAAGAAGTATCAACTAGTGTCAAAGCAAAAAAATAAGAGTTATGGTAGACTTATTTGAACTCTTTTTCTTTGAGGTCCATAGGGTCCAAAGGAACTACCTTGGGGATATGTGTTTTGGAGGTAAGCCGGCACCAGTCAACTCTTTCTTATCCGAGGATGCACTGGGTCCAGCCCCATATATACCCCACCTCCAGTCACAGGTCCTCAGTTTGTAAAGAAGCCCATTGGCAGGAGAATGTAAATGGAGAAGGAAGTACACAATACGCTAGAGACACTCCTACAATAAAGAGGGAATCGGTGACAAGAAGGAGCTGATCCCACTGAAGCCAGGTGCGTCAGGGAGGGTGCCCTGTGGACCCTATGGACTTCGAAGAAAACCTTATCAAAGGTAAGTCTACCATAACTCTTATTTTCTTCTTCAGGGTCCACAGGAACTACCTTGAGAATGTCCTAAAGCAGTTCCCTTCAGGGTGGGGACGCTCCTGAGCCGAAAGGAAGCATCCTGGAAAGCAAAAGTATCACATGCATAGAATTTGATAAAAGTATGGACAGAAGACCAAGTGGCTGCCTTGCACAGCTGTTCAGCCGAGGGGCCATGCCTAACCGCCCACGAAGGTCCTACGGACCGAGTTGAATGCGCTGTCACCCTGCTGGGAACAGGGAGATCAGCCTGCGTATAAACTTGAGAAATAGCAATATGCAGCCACCGAGCCAGTCTACTTGTTAGCTGGTCAACCACGTTTGGGAAAGCCATACAAAACATAAAGTGAATCTGATTTCCTGATGAAGTTGGTATGATCCACATAGATTCGAAGAGCTCAAACCACATCCAATGAAGCTTCACCGGCAGAAAGGCCTGAAGACTTGAAAGCCGGTACATCAGTTTCTTAATTTATATGAAAATGGGATACCGCTTTTGGAAGATAGCCTGCCCGTGTACGAAGATCTTCCTTGTGGAAGATCAAATATGTGGGGGGGACACCAAAGTGTTGCTAAATCAGAGACTCTGCGAGCTGAGCAGATAGCTAGGAGAAAAAGTGTCTACGCTGTCAACCACTTAAGGTCCACTGTATTCAAAGGTTAAAAAGGGGAGTCTATTGCGCCCTGAGAACCAAAGACAAATCCCACGGTGCCTCCGAAGGAACAAAAGGTGGTTGCAGATGGAGAATACCTCCAAAAACTATCTAACATCCGGGCAAGGGAGAAATTCTACGCTGAAACCAAACTGACAGCGCAGAAACCTGTACTCTCAATATGGCCAGGCGGAGACCAAGGTCTAATCCAGCCTGTAGAAAAGCCAGAACTAGAGAGACCCTAAAAACTGTAGGATCAACTTTTCTGTGGGAGCACCATAGAAAAAAGGAATGCCAAATTCTGTAATAGATGCGGGCAGAGGAAGGCTTTCAAGCATCGTATGAATCACAGAGTTAGTAAATCCTTTGGCTCTTAAGATGGAAGACTCAAGAGCCAAGCCGTCAAAAACAGACGAGGTAGGTCCGGATGTAGGCAGGGACCCTGCACTAGCAGATCCGGCCATAGAGGAAGTGTGAGCGAAGTATCTATGGAGAGACACATCAGGTCGGTGAAATAATGGCGCCTGGGCCAAGCCGGAGCTATTAGAATCACCCAGCGACCCTCTTGCTTGAATTTTCTGAGAATGATTAGTAGAAGAGAGAAACAGGTAAGCCAACATGAAATCCCACCCCACTGCCAGCGCATCCACGAAGGCAGCTGAGGGGTCTCTTGTCCTGGACCCGTACCTGGGGACCTTGTAATTGTGCTGTGAGGCCATGAGATCCACATCTGGTAGTCCCCACTTGTCCACTAGGAGCTGGAAGACCTCTGGGTGGAGAGCCCATTCTCCAGCATGTATGTCCTGACAACTCAGGAAGTCTGCTTCCTAGTTGTGGACTCCGGGGATGAATCTTGTCGAAATTGCTGGAAGATGACATTCTGCCCAAGTCAGAATGTTTGCCACATCCCACTTCGCGTGCCTCTCTGATGGTGGAGGTAGGCTAATGCAGTCGCATTGTCAGATTGGAACTGGACAGGACTGGCTTTGTGCTTGAACTTGCGCCCTGTATACTGTCCGGAGTTCCAAGATATTTATGGGCAGGTGACTTTCTTGAGACGTCCACCTTCCCTGGAAAGTGTGATAACTTGTTACCATGCCCCAACCTCGAAGACTGGTGTCTGTGGTGAGGAGTACCCACTTTGGGATCCACAGAGCAACCTTTATTTAGATGAGCCGTCTGAAGCCACCAGGCCAGGGAGAGCTGAACTTCTGGGGAGAGAAGGATCATCTGAGACTTTATCCACTGATAGTGACTGCTCCAACAAGACAGAATTAATAGCTGCAAGGTCTTGGAGTGGAACTGGATGTATTCCATCATGTCGAAGGTGGAAACTGCGCACCCGCAAATGTAAAGCTGCAATCTTTTCTACTGGCAAAAAGATCCTTTGCGCCTGAGAATCCACAGATGTATCATCCGCTGAGTTGGAAAAAGTGACGACTTTCTCCAATTGACAATCCAGCCACCCTCCTTTAGGCAGGCCACTGTCAGCTGGAAAACATCCTGAGATTGTGCCAATACTTGGAGATTGTCCAAGTATGGCAGTATTCTGACCCCTTGTCATCAGAGATGAGCCGTCATGACTGCCATTATCTTGGTAAACACCCGAGGAGCTGGGGACAGACCAAAGGGTAGAGCCTGAAATTGGTAATGTTGCTGACGAACAGTAAATCGTAGAAATCTTTGATGGGATAGTGCACATGCAGGTATGATTGACTGTAGGGTTTCCATACAGAATTTGGGTACATGAATAAATTTGTTGAGATGCTTTAGATTCAGGATAGGACGATGAGACCCATTTGGTTTCTGAATCAGGAACAGATTTTAATAATATCCGCTTCCCTGTTGAGCCAAGGAAACCGGAATGACAAATCCTAAATCCAGCAAAGTTTGAATAGCTTCCTGGAGGGCCAGGGCTTTGGCAGAGCTTGATGGGGGATTTGTGCAAAATAATTTCTGGGGAGGATGTCCCCAGAAGGTGATTGCATATCCCTGAGAGACCACTTCTCTGACCCAGGTATCTGTTTGTCTGATGCCAGGTGTCGCAAAACTGAAGAAATCGTTCCCCCACCCTGAGGTCCCCCAGGGGGAGGCCCATCCCATCAGGCTGAAGGTTTGTCATCCGGCTTGGCAGCTGGACGTCTGACTGACCATGACTTCTTCCCTTGTTGTGGCTTGGTAGTCCTATGGGAATTCGACTGCCTAGAAAAGGACTGTCCCTTTGCCGTTCCCTGAGGACAAAAGGACCGAACGGAAAACTGCCTCTTGTAAGTGTTTGTTGATGGCAACCCAGCAGATTTCGAAGCTGTAAACATAGCCACTATCTTATCCAACTCTGGACCAAACAATATTTTACCCAAAAAAAGGCAGGGATTCCAGAGCATTCTTTGAACCCACATCCACTTTCCAGTACTTTAACCAGAGGGCTTTGCGTGCCACAATCGAGGCTGCTGATGCCCTAGACGCAATAATTCCTGCATCCATTGCCGCATCCCCTATATAGGATGCTGCCTCCCACATGAGAGAAATAAGATAGTTGTTCTCTCGTAGCATCTGGCATGCGCCCTGATTCAGACCCGCTCACTGCCACAGGCAGCTCGCAGGGTCTGTGGGCGTGTTTTACTTTTTTTGCCAGTAATCGCGACCATCAGCCTTGCGACGAGACCCTGTGGTAGGGTCTCGGCTACCGCAAGGCCGAGTGCACACCCTGCTCTAATCCTAAGGGAACGCCTGCGTTTGTGCAGCCACACCCCCTTCCCGCCTACAAAACAGGGCGAGCTGTCACTCACCAACGACAGCCGCCCTCATCTTGTAGCGAGCCCCGCAGCAACTAGGCTGCAGTCGCTGGACGTGGCTCGCGCACGCCGGACGCGGCGCGTGCACAGTGGGGCACCATCGAGCCGCTTGCGAGCGGCTCTGAATGATCTCCATAGTCAATTCTAATGCCGCCGTCCACTCTTCCATGGCCTTGGCTACCCAAGCAGTCTCGATATCCGGCCGCGTGATTGCACCAGATAAAGAAAAAACTGACTTCAAACAGGTTTTCAATCTTTCATCAGTAGCATCCTTAAGAAAGGCTGCAGACGGAATGGACAACGTGGAAGTCTTAATTAAGTCGCGTGAGCATCCACTGTAGGAGAGACCTCCCACTTATATCCATTTCCAGTAAGTGAATGTGATAACGAGGATAATGTCTTTGTAGCATGGAACTGTATCTGGAGTACTCCATGCCTCAGCCATGAGTTCTGAAAGCTGTTCAGACTGAGGTCCTTAACCACCTTCTATCGTCTAAAGAGCGGTGCTTTAGACCTAGGAGGTGCCTTTTCATCCTCTAAATTTAATATGGATTTAACCGCTCTCACGAGAGAGGGAACATCCATGGAGGCATGCAAGTCCTCCTTAGATACAGATTCCGAGGAGGAACCATGTGAGACATCCTATTCATCTGATGATGCATCTGAGTTTAAAGGCTGGGCGGAATGATAATATGACCTCTTCCATCCCTGAACATTAGTGGTTACCAATCTATCCGCTTATCTAGGTTGAAGAGCGGCAGACTGCTGAACCATACTCTGTGAAGAATAAGCATAGACCCAGGATGGATGTATAGGGGGTACAACACATATCAGGTTGCAACTGTTGTGGAAATCGCATAGTAGAAGGAAGTATAGATGCCACCAAACGGTCCACTAAATGTGTTAGAACCTGCGAAAAAGAGGACACCCACGGTGGCTCTTGCGCAGGAGCTGGTACACTGGGCTGATTTGTGTATTTCTTGTTATAAGATTCCATCACACCATCCTGTATGAAATCCTGTGGAGACAGGCCTGCCTGACAGGATTTACACGATACCAGCACTGGGGCCTCAGCCTCATGTTTCCCTTTGGCCTTAGACATATAAGGTGCAAACGGTACAAAGTAATGCAAATGCGACTTTTTCCTTTCTGATATACTAATATTAGTAAACAGTGAAACTTTATAGAAAACCAACCCTACCACGTGTGCAGAGGAATGAGGAAAAAAAAGGGATTTTTGGTTGCTTACCATTGAATCCTTTTCTCTGAATGAGGCTGGGGGACACTGGACCATGGGATTGTCGGTTGGGCTGGAGCAGGCACTTAATGACTGCAATCCCATCATGCCAGTAATTCTTTAAAAGAGCCCGGAGAGGAGTAGCAGGAACCCCCTGAAACTGTTTTAGAACAACTAAACCAATCCAGTAGGGAAAAGACCAGTCAAGAACGAAACACCTCGCACAACTGAGAGTGAGGGAGGGAACGCAGTGTCCCCTAGCCTGAAAAAGGTTTTAATGGGAAGCAACCAAAAATCCCTTTTTCTTTTCCATCAAGGCTGGGGGACACTGGACCATGGGACATTCAAAAGCCGCCCCCAGGGGAGGGAACGCTCAGGCTGCCTGGGTGGAGAACTTTACGCTCAAGTGGGCGCCGCCGAAGGCAAAAGAACCTGAAACGTAAATATGGGCATCACACCTCCTTGAAGAAGGCACCTGTGCCGAAACGCGTTGGAGACCCTCACATCAAACCCGACACCGATCCAGGCTGACCTCCACTAAAGATCCCCATCCCCACCAGGGACCACCAGTGCAGAAAGCTCTCAGCCCACCCGCCTGCTGGTCCACACCGCTCACACCTCCAGTGACCGGCTCCACCCCGGACCAGCCCCTCTCCCCCCCTGCTCCTAGGCGTGCTCAGCAACTCACTCCTGGCCAGGGGTGTCTCCACCGTCGATCCCCATTTCCACGAGGGACAGTCAGTGATAAGAGCATCCTGCACATCCGGCCGCAAGTCCGCCCAGCCAACATCGCCAGTGACCAGCTCCATCCCGGTCACACTTTCCACATCCCCCCTCCTCAGTGGCTTTTTTTGAATCAGTATCCCGGGCAGACCACCCCCCAGGGGTGGTCCCAGCACACACGCTGCAACCCAGCCTCCCAGCAGCTCACCCATCCACACCTCTGGCTCCGCACCACCAGCGGCACGGCCAAGAGCCAATTTCAGCTGCATACTACGGTCGCTGTCCTCCGCAGACCAATCAGAACAGCCGTGCACTTGCAGCACACCAGCAACACGCTGATCCAGCTCACCAACAAACCTGCAGCTTCCAACCAATCTGCAACGGCCGCAACGTCGACCTACATCACCACAACAAAAAACCTACCGGTAGGTAAGTACTGCCAAGACTCACACCAACACGCGGGACGCCGCACAGGTGTTCCAACCCACTCTGCAAATCCCCCCACCCCCCGAGACTTTCTAGACTGTCGACCATAAGTCCAGCAGGGGTGACGTGCAAGGTCACTGAACCGCACGGCAAGGAGCCCCCTAAAAGGGTCCACCTACCTCCCCAGTCTCATCACTGAACCCCACCCACCTGCCCGGGATCTTAACAGAGCAGCATTGTGACTACTCAATAAAAGATTTTGCCCAAAATTACAGTGTCTCGCTGGCCTCATTTTGATCCTATTCCATTCCCCTTTTCACATTACTCCAAACTACACTCCATACCCAATCACACCCTCCTCACTCCCAAAACATCACCACCACCAGAAGAAATATTCTAATTAACACCACTCACAAACACACACAAGTCATCACCAGTACTAGCAGGAAGAGCGCACCTTACTCCCCCTACCCCCATACGAAGAGGACACGTCCATCAGTGAGAGTGACGTAACAAAGGCTTCTGCCCTGGAAAACCATGACCTAGGTGCCGTGCACCTTTAAGATGTCTTATGCCATCGTCTCTTCGTTGTTTGACCGACTGCGACCAGAAAATTGTGCTAACTTCTGTGCGCACTAGGCGCGTCAGCTACTACTGTAGTTTTGGGCAAATCCACGGAGCCAAGGCTCCACCGAATGGTCGGTCCCCGAATACCCATGAAACTGAGTCAATTACCCATTGAGAAAGTAAGATGACCCATCTCCAACGAAATCTGAAGATGCACGTTCTAGACCTGTAGCGGTGGTGTTGGCCTCCATGCTGTGGATCCCGGATAGGAGAGAGTTCCTACGAACTGAACAACTCACCCCTTGGTGCGCAAGGCACGAAAAGACCAGACCGTCCGGAATTAACCTATCGGCCTGCAAACAAGGAAGGAGGTAAAGCCCTGTTTCCGTACCGGCCGTTGAATTGGAGTAACCGGCCGGCGAAGAGGTGCCGTGGTGCTGGACAGTCAAGGTACCAGATGGAACCTCGGTTCAAGATGCCAGGGTCCCAGGTGACTGAAGAAGGCACCAAAATAGTTGCTGAACCCCAGCATCCAACTTACCATGTTCCAGCGAACTGGGTAGAAAGAGAGATACTCTGTATGCCCTATGTTTGTTTGGGGCTCAGCACGGAAATTCTTAAGACATTGTGTTCCTTTGAATGCCTGCTGGGGAAGAAGCAGCTTGATAGTGTAAAAAACAAAAACCAGTCTGAATGCGTCTGCGAAGGGTAGCGCCAAATAGGCCCATCAAGCCAAACCAGCTCAAGTCTGTGCACGGTCTGTCTGTCGTAAAATTGCTAATGGTGTCTAGGGTAGAACACGCCTGTGCCTCGCACTGCAGGGGAGGGGGCTGCACGCTGAAAAGCCTGAAGCCAGAGAGGGACATATCTAGAGTAGGAGCTTAATCCAATAGGGAACAAACCCGGGTCCTAAATGAGGGAACACCAGGTCCCACACTTCTGGACGCATCCAGATGCCTATGCGTCACTAGGTCCTAGACCCACAAGGCTCCCAAAGCCAACTGCACGTAACCCCCCCCTTCCGGGAGTAGACGGCAGCCAACATACATACAAACTCCACACAGTTAGGGCTGCAACGAGACTCGAACCCACAACCATAGTGCGGTGAGGCAACAATGGCAACCATCTTTGTCAGGGCAGTGGATAGAGGCCCTGATTCAGAGCCAGACGCTCTGACAGAGTGCTCGCTCTGAATCAGGGCCGTCCCTCTGGATTTTAGAGCGGCCTCCTGGCCGCTCGCATAGCTGTGGTTGACCACCCACAGCTATAGCAAGCAGCCAGGAAGATGGTCGCGATGGTCAAAACCATCACGTCCGTCGGGCTTGCGACGAGACCCTTGTGGTAGGGTCTCGTTGCCGCAAGCCCTGGAGTGCTTTTGGCTCTATCAGAGCCAAAAGCACTCCCACTGACATCACTTGGGAATGGGAACGCCTCCGTCTGGCCAGCCAAGTCCCCGGCACGCCCACCAAAGGGGGCGTGCTGTCACTCACCATCGACAGCACGCCCCCTTTGTAGCGAGACCCATAGCGACGGCTTGCCCATGCGCACTGGGCTAACATCGACCCGCTTGCGAGCGCTCAGCACTCGCGAGCGGGTCTGAATTAGGCCCAGAGTCCTTTGGAGATGTACCCTGAATTCATCAGTTACTGTCCAACGGTAGTGGCGACTACTGAGATAGAGGACCTATCAGATAATAAACTGTTAATAGATATTATCCGTGATCTTAGCTAAAAGAAGAGAAGCGATCAGTCTAATACAGTAACCTCTGACAGTGCAACATGAAAACAATATTACACAGGCAGCTAACATAGCAAAAAGTGTACTTAGCCTTCCAGGACACAGCAGCTGTCTGGGAGAAGAGTTGAATAGCAGGTGAATGTAGCAGTCTCAGCTGAGGGAGAGACAGCCCTGTTGATCCATGCGGTCTCAGCTGACTGTACCTCTGCAGGAGGGGGAGAGCAGTGCTGGAAGCTCCACCCCCTCCAATCTCCACTGTCCCGTCGACCGAGTACTTCCATTTGTTAGGGGAAAACTCAGAACAAGCCCCGGCTGAGCCGGGCAGTGTGTGGCATGCGCGCTCCTCCTGCATCCTTGTGAGGGGAGCCGCTGCCAAAACAAGCCCACCGCTACTGTCTGCGCACACAAGTGATACTCCCCTGTCTGGGAAAAGCACTTGTGAAACTCCTAACGAGCTGCCTGTGAGGTGCGCGCTACCGCAATGGAGCCGCCCTCTAAAAGGGTGTGAGTGCACACTGTCCCCGGGTCCGGGCGGTCTCTCAGAGAGACCGGAGTGCTCTATGGGGGGTCCCACCAACACGATGCCCGCCCCCACCCCCCTTCCCCCAGCTGAATAATGTTGAGCTTTCTAAGTTCCCGCAGCCGCTCGCACTCACGCTGTGCGCACAGCTCTTAACTAGAAAGTAAAGAAAAAATAATTACAAAACAAACAGAAATAACTACACTACAGAAGGGCTGTGTAGCAGCCCATAAAAATGGTGCCCGTCACCTCAGGCTCTTAACGAAGACTGGCATGATGGGATTGCAGGGGGGAAGAGCTAGGAGTTAAAGTTACAGAGTCATTAAGTGCCCGCTCCAGCCCAACCGACAATCCCATGGTCCAGTGTCCCCCAGCCTTGATGGAAGAGAAAACAACAGTGATAGAAATAATTGACAATAGAACACAGCAGTGCTAGCACAAAGTCACATATAATACAGATACAACATTTAGTTGCAAATGGGCTCTGAATCAACTACTCAAAACAATAACATAGTTGATTGATAGGATAGAGAGTGTTATATACCTGGCCCCTGGGGGAGAGGTATACAGGGAGATCCCAACACTTCCTGACTAAACCACTTTCACAGAGCAAAGAAACGTGGTCAGTGAGTGTCTCATATACAGAGGTGGACTTAAGAAAGAGTTAACAAGGGTAAGTTTTACCATAACTCTTCTTATTCCTCCATTTGATTTTTTCCTTTCACTGATATTACTTAAAACGTGTTTTGCCCTGTTTACATACTGACTGCGTATGGTAACCTGGGCACACTGATAAACTTGTTCAGAGACTTGAGGTTGAGGATAGGCCGATGAGTTACCTTGGGCTTCTGAACCAAGAAAAGGGCAGAATAGCCTTTCCCTCGCTGTGAGGATGGGATCGGAATTTTTACTCCTGAGAGCAGTAAGGACTGAATGGCCTTTTGGAGCAGCAGTGCTTTGCCCTGTCAGGCTGAAGGCTTGTCCTCAGATGTGGTAGGTGGACGTCTAGTAGCCCAGGTCTATTTGGTCCTTGGCTTGGAGGCCTTAATTGATGCCGGATGCCTTGGAAAGGACTGACCTTTAGCATTTCTTTGAGGACAAAAGGACTGAAAGGATTACATGCAAAGCTTCGCATTATATGCAGAGGGCAGTAACGCCGTCTTGGAAGATGCCCAAGTAGTCTCAATTTTGTCTAATTGTGGGCCAAACAGGATATCCCCAGAATAAGGCAGAGACTCCATTGCCTTTTTAGAGTCCGAATCTGCCTTCCATGAGCGGAGCCAAACAATACGGCCGGTTACTACAGAAGTGCAGATGCCTTGGAAGCTAGGAGTGCCGTATCCATAGCTGCTTCACCCAAATAGGAGGCTGCATCTCTAATGTGAGATATGTAGGACAGCTGTTCCCTCAAAGCATCAAAGGGAAATGTATCTTCTAGGGCCTCTGCCCAACTCTCAATGGCAAAGAGTATATAGATTTTAGAGAAGCATCCATCCTTATCCATAGTGTCTCCTTCAAGGAGGTTGCAGTATGGATAGGTAAGGTAGCATTCTAGACCAGATGCTTCACATGGGAATCCACTGCTTTGGGAAACTTCCCATTTAGTGTTATCAGTAGCTGGAAGACGGTAAAAGGAACTTAAACGTTTAGGCAGCTGAAATCTTTTACTGGGCATATTCCATGCCTCACTCATATGATCAGCTGTTCAGAGTGAGGACACTCTGGTAAATCTACCCTTTGTCGCTTAAATACTGGCTCTTTTGCCTTAGGAGCAGGTTCTGTCTCTTATATTTGAAGAATAGATTTTACAGTTCTCACAAGTGCAGGTATATTCAATTAAGAGGAGGGTTCATCGTCTCCTGAGGGGAGTCAGAGTGAGATAGGTCTGCGTCTTCTGCCTCCCAGATGATAATTCAGAATCTGATAGCTGGGTGGACTGGGAAAATAACACAGCATGCTTAGTAGGTTTACTAGATAAGGGTCTCTCCTTTTGCAACATTTGTTGAAAGGCTGTAGAGGTATCCGCCAGACTCTGCACTGAGGTTGAAAAGGAGAGTTATGGTAAAACTTACCTTCGTTAACTCTCTTTGTTCGATGTCCATAGGGTCCACAGGGAGACATTGGGGTGTAGGTGGGACCTGGAGGACCGGAAACGAACAGCAAAGCTTTTCAATCAAAGGATGCTCCGGTCCTTCCCCTATACCCCACCCACAGCCTAAGGGCACTTCAGTTTTGTTAACATGCCCAAGGCAGGATCAGGACAGGAGAGAAGGAAGACTGGTAAACTGAGGAATCACACTCTCACACAGAGAATGAAACAAGTGACCAAGAGGAGAAGCCCATAGAAGCCAGGTGCGTCAGGGCGGGTGCCCTGTGGACCCTATGGAATTTGAAGAAAGAGTTAACAAAGGTAAGTTTTACCATACTCCTTTTCTTCTTCAGGGTCCATAGGGCTCCACAGGGAGACACTGGGGATGTCCCAAAGCAGTTGTTCAAAGGCAGGAACGCTCCTGAACTGATAGAAGAACCCTACGCCCGAAGGAAGTATCCTGAGAGGCAAATGAATCAAAGGCATAAAACCTAAGACAGATGTGATCAGAAGACCACGTGGCCGCCTTGCATAGCTGTTCAGCTGAGGCGCCAAGCCGGGCTGCCCACGAGGGACCCACAGAGCGAGTAGAATGAGCAGAGACTGTAGTCGGCACAGGAAGGTCAGTCTGCGTGTAAGCCTGTGGACATGGATCCTGAGACACAGGTCTACTCTCGTAGAGGAAGTTGAAGAGGAACATCTATGGAGAGCCATTACGCCTGGGTCAAGCTGGAGCTATCAACAGGACTGTGCCACCATCCTGGCTGAACTTCCGAAGAAATTGAGGAAGCAGGGATATTCAAGGGCAGAGATATGCCAAATGGAAGTTCCATTTTACCTACAATGCTTCTATGAAGGCCGCGTCGGGATCCTTCGTTCTGGCTCCATAAACTGGAAGTTTGTTGTTGTGTCTTGAGGCCATGAGATCCACTTCTGGAAGACCCCATTTGTCCACCAGAAGCTGAAAGACTTCTGGATGTAGAGACTGTTCTCCTGCATGCACATCGTGACAGCTAAGGAAGTCCGCTTCCCAATTGAGAATCGCTGGGATGATGGCTGGGAGATTGCGTTCGGTCCATGTGAGAATGCAGGACACTTCTGTTATTGCTGACTGAGTTTGAGTGCCACTTTGGTGATTGAGGTAGGCCACAGCCATGGCGTCGTCGGACTGTACTTTTACTGGCCTGTTGTTCAGAATATTCTGAGCCAGAGTGAGAGCTCTGTAGATGGCTCGAATTTCCAGGATATTGACTGGCAGCACTGCCTCGATTGGGGACCATCGGCTCTTGATGGAGTGCTGGACGTTTACAGCACCCCACCCTTGGAGACTTGTATCCGTGTTGAGGAGAGCCCAGTCCTGGGTCCAAAAGGGACGACTCTTGTTCAAAAGGGAAGTCTGTAGCCACCAGGTTAATGACAGGCGAACCTCTGGGGGGAGGCTCATCGTCTGGGATCTGAGCAGATGGAGTAACCCGTTCCACCTGGAGAGGATCAGGTGTTAAAGTGGCCTGGAGTGAAACTGGGTGAATTCCACCATGTCAAGGGGGACACCGTTGATCCCAAGGCCTGCATTGCAGAGTGAATCGACACTCAGCGATTGTGGAGCAGTCTGTGTAGTCTGTGCTGCAGTGCTGAAATCTTGTCCGCTGTTAGGAAGATTTTCTGAACCCAAGAGTCCAGTAGGGCTCCCAAATGCACCATCCTTTGAGAGGGTGTCGGGGAAGACTTTTTCCAGTTGATCAGCCAACCGTGCAATTGTAGAAAGGCAATGGTTACCTGCAGATGGCAGTGAAGAGTCTCTAGGGAGCTGGCCAACAGCAAGAGATCATCCAGGTATGGGGGCAGTCTGATCCCTTGACGTCGAAAAGAGGCCGCCATTACTGCCATGATCTC
Organism: Taudactylus pleione; assembly: GCA_031769625.1. NCBI lineage: Eukaryota > Metazoa > Chordata > Amphibia > Anura > Myobatrachidae > Taudactylus > Taudactylus pleione. The sequence continues at coordinate 3,219,455 of JAUIMM010000024.1, read as the reverse complement.
AGGTAAAGACCCGAGGGGCCGTTGAGAGGCGAAATGGCAGAGCATGAAATTGGTACGGTTGCTGCAGTGTAGAAAACCGCAGATATTGTTGATGAGAAGGCGCTATAGGTACATGTAGATAAGAGTCCTGAATGTCTAGGGATACCGTAAAATCTCCAGGTTCCATAGCTAGGATAATAGAACGGAGGGTTTCCAATATAAACCTGGGCAACCTGATAAACTTGTTCAGAGATTTGAGGATGAGGATAGGCCGATGAGACCCATTGAGATTCTGAACTAGGAAAAGGGTATAATAATAACCCTACCCCCGTTGTGATGAGAGGACCCAAATAATAACCCCTGAATTTAGTAAGGAATTAATGGCTTTTTGGAGCAGCAGGGCCTTTGTCGAGTCCGATGGAGGATCTGTGCAAAAGAACAGTTGGGGGGGGGGGGGGGTGGGTTGCCTCAGGAAGGAGAGGGCGTATCCGTGGGAGACCACTGCTCTTACCCATGCATCTACATGGTTTGATGCCAAACCTGGGCGAATTGAAGAAGTCGGCCTCCCACCCTGGGCCCCGTCAGGCTGCTCGCTTGTCTAGTAGCCCAGCATTGTTTGGCCCTAGGCTTGGAAGCCTTGGCTGATGTCTGCTGCCATGGAAAGAACTGACCTTTGGCCTTGCCTTGAGGACGATAGGACCGAAAGGATGAGGTCCTAGGTTTTGTATTCTATGTAGAGGGCACGAATGCAGTCTTAGAAGCCGCCAAAATAGTCACAATTTTTTACTAATTCTGGACCAAATAGGATGTCTCCCGAATAAGGTAGAGACTCCAGAGCCCACTTTGAGTATGAATCTGTTTTCCAGGAACAGAGCCAAACAATACGGCAGGCCACTACCGCAGTGGCGGATGTCCTGGAGAGCAGGAGAGCTGTATCCATAGCTGCTTTACCTAAGTAGGAGGCTGCATCCCTAATGTGAGATATGAAGGATAGTTGTTCCCTTGAAGCATCAGGGGGAAATGTCTCTTCTAGGGCCTCTGCCCAACTCTCAATGGCTTTCGCCACCCAGGCCGTAGCCCTAGCAGGACAAGTAACAGCTCCTCTAAGACAGTAAATGGTTTTATGACAAGCTTCTACACATCTGTAGTCTCCTTCAAGGAGGTTGCAGTATGAATGGGTAATGTGGCATTTTTAACCAGACTTGTTACATGCGAATCCACTGCTTGGGGAACTTCCCATTTAGTGCAATCAGCAGCTGGAAGAGGGTAAAAGGAACGGAACCATTTTGGAATTTGAAACCTTTTACCAGGCATATTCCATGCTTCACTCATGCGATCAGATAGCTGATCCAATTGAGAGAATTCTGGCAAAACAACCTTTTGTCGTTTAAAAACTGCATTTATTTTTCTTAGGAGCATCCTCTTCTATTTGTAAAATAGATTTTATAGCTCTCACAAGAGCAGGTATATATTTAGTTTAGAGGGTGGCTCTTATTCTGAGACAGAGTCAGAGTGAGAAAGGTCTGCGACTTCTGCTTCCCCAGATGATATATCCAAGTCAGATAACTGAGTGGACTGGGAAGATACAGAGCGTGTTTACTAGGCTTTTCCTTTTGCAGCATTTGCTGAAAAACCAGGTATTAGCCAAACTGAAGTAGACAGTACGTCTATCCATGGGGGAGGCACAGGATTTGCAGGGAGTACCTGCTGTTGGCATCCCACAGGGGGAGCCACTACGGGGACTGCTATGTGGTCCGTAAGTTTTGCCAGCATCTGTGAAAAAGCCACCCAGGGTGGGTCCTGAGGGAGAGACACTGGGGCTGAGGCGCCTGTGGCTGTGTGGCAATTAATACAAACACCATCCTGAATGAGGTCCTCTAGCACTAAGCCTGCTGAACAGGACTTACATGACCACAGAGTAGGGGCAGCAGCCTCAGGCTGCTTGTTATTCTCTCCTCTGCCAGACATAGCCACAAGAATAATAGAATACACAGTATGATACAGTGCAGTGAACACCCTGCGGTATGTGTAATATGGCACAATGTAGTGTTAAACAGCGCTATATATGGCACAATGTAGTGTGCAACCGCGCTATATAGTATATGATAGTCCTCACACTTGTACTGAAAAAGTGAGGTACAATGAACCCCCTATGTCAGGGTATAGTTGAATAAAGGGAATGGGATTGAAATACTGGTGGCTCAACAGCCGCCGGTTCAAATCCCGACATTTACAGTGCGACAGATCGAGATCCTGACGGGCGTTGGTAAGTACCCTAACCCTCCCCTCTATACTCCCTCCTAACCCTCCCTTAGGGGTGCCTAACCCTAACCGTCCCCCAGGAGTGCCTAAACCTAACCCCCCCTCCCAGCACCCTAAACCCAACCCTCCCAGGGGGCGCCTAACCCTAACCTCCCCCCCTAGTGCCTAAACCCCTTCCCCTAGCCCAACCCTAACCTTCGCCGGGGGGGGGGGGGTGCCTAACCAGGGGTCCCTAAACCTAACCCCCCCATCCCCAGGGTAAGTGTTATAATTAGCCGGCAGAGGATGATATGGATGGCGGGGGCCGGTCTCCCGGCGTCGGGATTAAGATAGGCGTCGGCATTTCAACGCCTATCTTAAATCCCTTGTCGAGCAGGTCATGTCGGGTTTTAGATTGGCGGCATTGCGTCCGCCGGTCTATTAACTTCATCCCGAATAAAGGACAGTTATAAACTGACAGTATAGAAAATAGAGATTAGCGCTAGCACAAGTGACATACAACGCAGAAAAACATTACACGTCTGCAATGGGCACTATGATCAACTTTACATACCGCAGTGGATGGTAGGATATAGCGTTGTATAACCTGGCCCGTGGGAGAGGTATACAGGGAGACTGGGGCCAGCGTATACCAAGGCCTGTTTGCAGAAAATGGCTGCGGTGAGTCTCTAAGGGGGAGAAGGTGAGGGAGGAGCAGCTCAGGAATCACCAAGACTGCAGTGGAAAGGCGCTGCAGGGAGAGTGCCTTTTCCTCTGGCTGACATTAACCACCGGGTCCCCTGGCCATAATAATGTGCCTCTGCGCCAGTATAATTTTGCCCCGGTGGTCTAGTGGAGTAGTGGACAAGCCAGTGTCCACATGAGCCCCTCCGGCCTGTCTCCGGAGACTGGAGGCAAGACTGCACTAAACCGCGGGTCCCCGCGAACGAGGGATTCCAGGCTGCAGTCTGGGGAGCCTGCTAGATAGTCCCCCTCGGAGTCCCGCTGGGAGTACCTAGCACAGGCTTGGGGTCACGGCGCTGTGGAGGGGTGATGGGGCGGCAGCACAGACGTCCAAAGGACAGTCTGGTGCTGCTCGCCTTTAGTTAAAAAAAAAAAAAAAAAAAGAATAGAAAGCAAATGAAATCATAAAATTAAAGCTTGGGCTGGTTAATGCAGCCATCTGTTATAATGGTGATCCTAGCTCCTGACAGACACCAACAAAACTGAACTGCACTCAGGCTCTGGGCGGTGTATAGGGGGAAGGACCAGACCATCCTGGGATTGAAAAGCTTTGCTGTTGGTGTCCGGTGCTCCAGGTCCCACCTACACCCCAATGTCTCCTTGTGGAGCCCTATGGACCCTGAAAGAGAAAGTATGCCTACCCATAGGGGAAGCTACCACAGGTGGACCGCAATTTTTTGCTGGCACCTGTGAAAAAGTAGTGCAGGGTGGGTCCTAAGGAGAGGACAACGGGGCTGATGGGCGTGTATAACAAGATGCAGAAAAGACCATCCTGAATGAGGTCCTCTGAAGCAAAGCCTGCTGAGCAGAACTTACAAGACACCAGAGTGGGAGCAGCAGGTGGTTTGTTATTCTTGCCTCTGCCAGACATAGCTGCAAGAATATTGTAACACACAATCTGATCTGTCAGATATATGTGCAATATGGCACAGTGTAGTGCGCAACAGCAACATATAGTATGTTATAGCCTTCACAAATATAGGGAGATGTGAGGTACAATGAACCCCCTATATGCCAGGGTTATAGTAGAATATAGTATGAGCTGACAGTAATAGGAAAAAAATAAAACATACAGCAATTCTAGCACAAGTCACATACAAATCCAGAATATACAATATAACTGCAGTGGGCACTAAAATCAACTACACAGACTGCAGTGGCTATTAGGATATAGCACTGTATAAACCTGTCCCTTGGGAGAGGTATACAAAGAGACTGGACCCAGCGTTCCCGGAGATCTGATTGCAGAAAATGGCTGCCGTGAATCTCAGAGGGGGCGGAGGGTGAGGAAGGAGCAGCTCAGGGAGCAGAAAGACCGAAGTGGAATGGCACCCTGGGCTGGGGTAGGGGCTGCAGGGAGAGCACCTTCTCCCCTATTCTGACGTTAACCACCAGGTCCCCTGTCCTTAAATTGTGCCCTGCGCCAGTGTTTGTATTACCCTGGTGGTCTAGTGGAGTCCCGCGTAAACCGGTGTCCACATCAGCGCCTCCGGTCTGTCTCCCAAGACTAGAGGTAAGACTGCGCATTAGACACGGGGATCCGCCTTACCTGTTCACTTGAGTCCCGGCTGCAGTCTGGGGTCCGGAAAGCCTTGCTAGCTAGGTCCCCCTCAGAGACCCGACGGGAGTACCTAGATGAGCTCTGTGTTGGAGCAGCAGTGCAGACGTCCAAAGGACTGTCTTGTGCTGCTACTTAGCAGTAAATTGAATGAAAATAATATAAAATCAGAAAAAAAAGCTTGGGCTGCTTAATAGCAGCCCCACTGTTAAAACAGTGATCCAGCTCCTGCCGGAAACCAACGAAACTGTGTTGCTGTGGGTGGGGTATAGGGGAAAGGACCGGAGCAGCCTGGGATTGAAAAGTTTCGCATTTGGTGTACGGTCCTCCAAATCCCACCCGTTGTCTCCCCTGAAGAAGAAAATAAGACTTAAGACAGACAGCGAGCTGCACTATATGGAAAATGTGATAAAAACGCAGTTTCTGGGATTTTACCGCATTTTCCATATGCACTATTGGCCTGGCTCCAATGTGGAGGGTAACGCCAGCTTTTGCTGGCGTTACCCTTTAGAAGCCTATGGGCTTCTACCGTATCGAGCTGGTATGAGGGATCCAATCGGATTGCACTATGTTAGTGTATCCCGCCCAGAAAGAGACTCTGGTCGAGGGAGACATGGCAATAGCAGATCTAAATAATTTTTGCTCAGTATTCCCTACAGAAGGAGAATGGGAAGGGGCCACAGTTAAGTTGCAAGGACATTCATAATAATGAGGTAGATATAAGTACATTTACAGAGCAGACGGTTCTAACAGAACTCTCAAAACTGAGAGTTAATGAATCAATGGGGCCAGATGGCATACATCAAGGATACTAAAAGAGCTTAAAGGGGTGATGGTAGCGTCACAGAATTAATCAGTCACTCATTAGCTACAATAACTCCAGGGGACTGGAAAAGAGCGGATGTAGTCCCACTACACAAAAGTGCAATCAAGGAAAAGGCAAGTAACTACCGACCAGTTAGTCTTATATCAGTAGTAGGGAAAATAATAGAAACATATTAAAAAAAATAGTTGTTGAATATCTCAAATCCAGCAACTTGCAGGATCCCAAATAGCAGACTTACTGGGGTAGATCATGCCAAACAAATCCTATTGACTTTTTCTACTACGTGGTGACTAAAGCCACAAAACAAAAATATGGATTGAATCCCAAATCCCGGCGCTAGAAAGTGAAATTTAATAGTCCCACCCACTGCAAAATCAGGTATGATCAGATGCCAGCCGGTCTAAAAAACACTTGCTATAAACAAAGAAAGAGAAATGCGCTGAGTGTTCAGAAGATATGTGTAACACAACTAGGCTTTTCTTACTTCAATACATTTTAAAATGACATACATAACTAAAACTAGGTCAAATCAAACATTAATGTAGTAATGAATTAAAATATAAATGGATCTTTCAAAAATGGAGCAGCTGCTCTCACCTACAGGTATATACCAATTTAAGGGAATGGGATTGCAATACCGGCGGCTGATCAGATCCCGACTGTGGAAGCCCGACAGGAGGAGATCCCGACGACGGGTGGTAAGCATCCTAACCCTCCCCTGTCCCCCCACTAACCCTCCCTTGGTGGTACCTAACCCTAAAACTCCTGCGTGGTGCCTAAGTTGTCCCGGGGGTATCTAAACCTAACTCCCCCCTTCCTATACCTACTGGGGGGGTGCCTAACCCTAACCTCCCCCCCAGTTGGTGCCTAAACCTAACCCAACCCCCCCCTCTGCTAACACTTACCTGGGTCCGGTCTCTTATGATCGGGATGCTGGCTGTCGGGATTCCAACGGCGGTATCTAGATCGTAAGAGAGATTACGGCATCTGCATTTTGCCCAGCGGCGGGATGCCGGCATCGGTACATCGACGGTCGGCATCTCGTCCGCCGTGATATTGACTACCTCCCGATTTAAGATAGTATGAAAAATCCTAGATAGGAAATCATAGTCAGTCCTTCCACAGGTATTATTCAATGTATTAGTAGAACAGCTTTGATAAAAGTCAAACTGCAGCTTGAAGTAGACAATACGTGTCTAAAACAACTCACCACAGTTACAAGCTTGAATCCCTGCATCTAGGGGCCGTTAGAAAGGTACATCGGTAAGCGCTAGTCTCAGCTTACCGATGATGAGTAACTGGATTGCAATCAGAGCTTTGGAACCCTATGAGGAGCAGCACCGGTAGTTGATCTCCAGAGTGGTTCTCACAGCTGCAAGTAGTGTTGTGCAATTCAGTGATTTATCTGCACTAAACCAGCGGGCTGTAACAGCTGGGCAGACCGTGCTTTCAATAATGACCGGAGCTAAACCTGGTTATCTTCATGGGGTGTTAGGTCTATCGGTGGAAGCAGCCCAGGATATCAGGATATCAATATTAACTTAATGTTATTATATAAATACCCACTTACCACATTTCTCTTTCTTTATGTGTATAGGTGACTAAAGTAATAGATCAAGGGGTGGGCCGTAGATGTAACTTACCTAGACTTTATTTAATATGGTCCCACATCGCAGCCTGCTAAATAACCTCGAAAGCGTGGGATTGGATTCAAAGATAGTTGAAAGGATAAGAAATTAGTTGCAGTATAGGAAACAGAGAATTGTAGTAAATGAAGTGCAGTCTAAAGAGGGAAAGCTTACCACTGAAGTACCCCAGGGATCTGTACATGGTCCACTGATTTTTAATATATTTGTTGGGGACATTGCAAATGGTTTTGAAGGGAAATTATGTCTCTTTGCAGATGACACAAGGGTATGCAACAGGGTAGACACACCAGGAGGGGTAAAACCAATTATTGAGGATCTAGGTATTCCAGAGGAATGGGCAAGAACATGGCAACTACAGTTTAATGTTAAAAAATGCAACTCATGCACTGGGGTTCAAAAACCAAAAGGCTAAATATAGTATCAAGGGTACTATAATGGATACTACAGAGGAGGAAAGGGATGTAGGAGTTCAGATGACTTGAAGGCAGGTAAGCAATGTCAAAGGCAAGTCAGATTCTTGGTTGCATAGGGAGAGGAATCAGTAGCAGGTAGTAATAATGTCACTGTATAGGGCATTGGTACGGCCTCATCTAGAATACTGTGTTCAGTTCTAGAGGCCATATCTCCAGAATATAAATTCATTAGAGACTGCACAAAGAAGGGCAACTAAAATGGTGAATGACCTACATCACAAACCTTACCAGGAAAGACTAAAAGATCTTAATATGTATAGTTTGGATCAGAGAAGGGAAAGGGGGGACATTATTAAAACATTCAAATACATAAAGGGCAAGGTACAGGAGGGAAACATTCTTTAATTGAAGAGAAGTAGTGGAACAAGAGGACATGCACTGAAACTGGTGGGAAGTAGGTTCAAAGGAAATTTGAGGAAAAACGACTTCACAGAAAAGGTAGTAGATAAGTGAAATAGCCTCTACCACATCTGATGGGAGACTAAGACAGAGCAATTTAAACAAGCTTGGGACAGGCATAAGAATATCCTTACAAAGAACAGATATGGTTCAGTATACCAAAAGGTTAAAAAAATCGGCAGACTATATGGGCAAACAGGTTCTTAGCCGCTGTCAAATTTTGTGTGTAAATAAAAATAATAAGAATGTAGATCTTAATAGTTGTAGAAAATGTAAATGAAAGAAAAAAATATGGCTAGTGTATTAATAATAAATGACTTACATAGTCAGCTATGGTACGTCCCAATTTATCCATACGGGATCCAGCTTCTGCAATTTTCTTAGCTGCACTTATAACATCTGATGTATTTTTAAGTGGTCCTTTTCCTCTGTTAAGAAATTAAATTCTAGATCAATTGGCAGATTATGTAACATATCTCATACTAAACATGTGCTCCGAAGATAATATTTTTTTAAATTCAGTATTTATTGTTTTTAAGATAACATGCATTATACTAAAATAACACAATACACCAAATATAATGTGGCAGACATAAGAAAAAATATATGGCATTCAATATATAATGACATAGCATATTGTACATAAACGACTGACATATATACAAAAAAAAAAAAGCAGGATATAGAGTAGTCAACATCATATACTGTAAACAGAAGTTAATAAGAGCCCCGAAGGCGCCATTCGGGGCCCATATAATCGGATGTAAGTACACAGAATAAAAAAAATATCAAAACAAAAAATGATCTACTTTTTATCCCGCTGCTTCTGCGCATATCAATTGCATGACTGCACAATGTCGAATTACCACATCTGCCCAAATCTCGCAACCACACAGAAAATAAATAGTAAAATAAACCCATAAAATAAACCTCCCCATAACCCTCCCCTAACCCAAAACAAATCACCTCACAACCTCCCACCCTGTATAACCTAACCCCAACCCAGGCATACTTGGATCATATTTGCCGACATTTCGGCAGGGAAATCCGGGAGGGGGCTGGCAGGTCCGTCCAGCAGGGAGGATGGGGGCGGGTCAAATAGGCGGAGCGGGGGCGTGCCGACGTGATCGTGTCATAGTGGCCCCGCCCCCCGCTTTATAATGCCAATATTACTGGCATTATAAGGCAGGGGGCGGGGCTACGATGACGCGATTCAGCGCGAATCGTGTCATCACACCCCCGCACCGCCCAATTTTGCAGCTGGCGCGGGGGTTAGCGGGGCTTTCCGGGGGACTTGCCTAGTCTTGCGGGGTGTCGGGAGCGGCACCCGATTTTCGGGAGGCTCCCGACAGTCCCTAATATACCTAAACCCCCACCTTTGAACTGAAATAAAGGATAAATGACAGGGACAATATACTAATGGCCCTAAACTACGCCAGACTAGCCCCAGCCCTCCCGCAACATTTTAAATTGTTTAGTACATTCCATCGGAGAAGTGGCAATACAGATCTTAAATAGAACCAGGAGAGAAGTTGAATTAAGCATACAACACCAGGATATACAGAATTTCCAACAACTAAACATAATAACATGCTTCAAAATTGTAGTATTAGTCCGGCCACATCTCTATCCCTTGAAAAGGGGAGTTTGAAGTGACAGTCCTAACCCGGTACATATGAAGGGGAACAGAAGAGGCATATTGGGGTGGTAAACCCTGGTATCTCGGCACACACAATAGGGATAAAGGACAAATCATCAGGGGTACAACAGCAACGTCGGAACACCCAGAAATGGGATAGCAATTAGACGCAGATTTAATCTCATCCATTGGAAGGAATACATTTAGGATGAAGTCAGTCGTATAAGCTGTGATGGCTGCAACTTCAGACATTGGTTGTGTAGCTTGCTCATCCCCATCACAGCATCTCTCAGGGGTAACACATGAAGGAAGGGTGTCCGCCTGTATATTTTCAAGCTGTGTAAGAAGCCTTTGAGTAGAGGCCCTGACAGCCTGAAGGATTTGTTGCACAGAGAGCCATATTTAGGAAGAAATGTCACACAGCAGGAATTCCAGTATAGCAGGAAAAACAGGATGTGTGCTGCAGAAGTGAACATTCAGTGGCAAGGTGGCGGAGGCTAGCACACCACCAGAGCTCGACAACAAGAGACGTACCCGGACAGGAGAGCTCAAAATGGCTGATATTACCAGCACTTCGTAAACTTCACCTCCAGGTGTATCAGATGAAAGATGGCCGCCAACCCTTACACATACCGAGGCCAGGAGGAGAATCCCACGATGGGCAACAGAAGGATGATATCCCAGCCAGCAACCAGAGGCCCGCTAGAAGGGTAACAGTCTTTCCAGGAGCAGTGTTCCAGAGGAGACTACAGAGTCGCAACAGCAGATCAGGGAAAAGTCCAAAATGGCAGCGACCACTTCCAGCACAGCTCAAACAGGCAGCACGAGGCAGAGCTTGCAGAGAACCGACAGCGGAGGTCCCGAAGCACCAAAGTAGTGGCAGGAAACCAGGGAGAGACCAGCAGGTAAGTATAAGCCCGATCAGCAGCAGCAGAGACCAAGAACAGGGACAGAGGCACCGGACCGCATACAGGATGGACAGGCCAACTTCAACTCTGGGGAGATACAATGAAAATCGCCAAGAGTGGAGTCTAGCACGGTGCACCAAAGGAGGCAGGAGGAATTAACAGACTCTGGTAGCGTCCATAAAGCCAGAATAATTGGCTGGCAAGGATATATGCGGGAGAGCTGGTAAAATGCTGCCTACACCAAGCTACTCCAGGCCACGCCCCCCGCGAAGAGAATATTTAATGCAACTAATTCAATAGTTACTTTGTATTTAGGAATCAAATATAAATATTTCCATTTTAGTCAAAAAAAAAAAAAAAATATATATATATATATATATATATACACACACACACATATATATACACATACAGGTTGAGTCTCCCATATCCAAAATGCTTGGGACCAGGGGTATTTTGGATAACGGAATGTTCCGTATTTTGGAATAATTGCATATCATAATGAAATATCTTGGGAATGGGACCCCAATATACACACACAATGCATATATGTGTTATATACACACAGCCTGCAGCTCATTTTATACAATATTTTCAATAATTTTGTGGCTCAAGCAAAGTTTGTGTACATACATGAAATAAATTTATGTTTCATTTACACCCTATACACACAGCCTGAAGGTAATTGTATACCATATTTTTAATAATTCGTACACAAAGTTTGTGTATATTGAACCATCAAAAATCAAAGGTTTTATTATCTCAGTCATGCCAAAATTATTCCGTAATATTCCGTATTTCGGAATATTTGGATATGGGAGACTCAACCTGTATATATATATATATATATATATATATATATATATTCTAATATACTGGTTATAGGACTTAATCTAGTTTTTATAGAAATACTAGAAAAACATCATGCAGAATCTGAGGATTCCAGAGCACAGTGGGAAGATCCATTATACATATTGCCGTCATCGTAATCCCTTTCTAATATTAGAGATGAGTGGTTCGGTTTCCCCGAAACCGAACACACCCGAACTTAGGGGATCAGAGTGATTTCAAGTCCCGGGCTCAAGTCTTCTTGCCAAGGTCGAATCCCAAAACAAGGCAAAATGTTAACTTCCCGGCATCGCTTCTCGCGTGTTTTGAATTTCATATAAAAGTCCCGCCCTCGTGATCGGGAGACATTTCACACAGGACAGCAGGGGGACTGTGGGCTGTAGTTGTGGGGAAAAAAAAAACACCATTAGCACACCATTAGGAGGAGGTTAGGTAGGAGTGCAAATAGTTTTATAATTAATACATTAATAGTAGTAGTAGTACTAGCTAGAATAGGTGCCTGGAAAGAGTGACTCTTACAGGCATCATTATCAGTGTATGTGTGTTTGTTAAAATGTACCTGCACCTTTTTTTCTCTCTAGGAAATTATCACTGCAGTATAAAAATTGCAGTGCGTGTAAGCTTCGGTGTGTGCAGTGGTATCCTCCCCATTATCTGCACCTCAAAACAATTCTCAAGTGTAAAAAAAAAAAAATTGGCTCAATGGAATGAAAAAAAAGAAATCAATCACAGATCAGTCGATAGAAGAGCAGGGACAGCAACCCCAGTTCTAATGCTGCGGCTGCTGCCAGTCATAGTACTTGAACATCTATTAAAGATGGTCAAGGGAAAAGAAGGGCACCTGAAATCTAAACAATATTTCACAATGTTAAAGAATTCATCAGATCTAACAATAAAGGGAAAAGTTACTACCGAAAATTTTAAAATTGACAACATGCCATAGACCACACGCAGTGGCAAGGAAAGGCTAAGACCATGGCCTTCCTTTGCAAGTGGTGGTACTGCTACTGCCATTTCATGCCCTTGAATGCCTATTGCGGAAACCGGGGCCAAACACAGTCAGGCATATTCTGTAACCTCGCATTGAACACCTTCTCGCTCTGAATCTAGGGGTGTCACCTTTAAAACAGGCAAATCAGGGCACAAAAATAACTCTAAGACAAACTGTGTTAACAAACTTCACAGATTCCCGAGGAGAGTCTAAGGGGGTCCACAAGTGCTATGTCAGTCTCACATTTCTGAAACTAATTGTAGATAAGCCTCCATCCACCATTTCTGCACCCTTTGCAAATGTGAGGATGAGTAACAGTAAAAGTAATCTTGATGCTACTGTGGAAGTGCAGCAGGATGAGGGGGATATTAATGTATCTGCTGCGAATGAGGATAGGGATGATGAATGCGTTAGACCAGAAAAAATGATATATTCAGGAGGAAGATGTCGTCAAAGTAATACAGCCACCAGTGGCAGCAGTTCTTGCCAGTGATAAGGAGGAGAACATTATCATGACTGGGCATAAGACCAGAAAATCCACCTCTGTTTTTTTTTGTTTGTTTTTTACCCAAATCCTGACAAGATTTGTCAAGCCAGGCATTGTGAGACCAAAGTAAGTAGAGGTAGGGACGTTAACCATATAGGCACCTACTCCCCGTTACATTATTTGCAGCAAGTTCATGCAAATTATTTAGCAAACTCTCAAAAATCCTGTAAAATAATAGCAAGCAGTCCAGCATCAGCTACCAGTAGCATGTATAGATCACAGCACATGCAATTTCCACCACCACCATCATCAATTTTCTCATTAATAATCAGAGGTAGTCCTCCTACATCCAACTTGCAAAGGCTAAACTGACCTCCCCTATCCAGGATTACCTAGAAGAATCCTTGTACGTTAGGATAATTATACATCACAATCAACAAAAATTGATTGTGAAACAATCATTTTCAAGAGGAAGCAAGTATGAAAACAGCCATGCAGTTGCACAGCAGATCACTGAAGCCATGATGTCTATGCTAGCATTACATCTGCATTTAATATAAGCCATCAATGTATCTGTTTTAGACAATCATTTGAGGTTCTGTGTGCCCGCTACCAAATTCAATTTTTACCAGAACAGCAATGCCTCACCTGCACCAGGAAGTTAAAAAACCTTATTATTAGCCTAGAAAATGTCATTGTATTGTGTATCCACTTAAATACAGATATGTGGACAAGCAGTACTGGTCAATCTAAAGATTACATGACTGTGACAGCACATTGGGTGGGTATATCGCCTTCAGCAGCAGCAGTATCTAACACACAATGCCACAATGCCAGCTCATTCGCAGGCAGGCTTCTCTCTGTATCACCAGTTTTACTAAGAGGCATGCCGGTGTCAACTTGTTGGAAAAACTCAGGGAGGTGATATCAAAATGGCTTACCCTGCAAAGACTTGGTCATTTCCGATAATGCAAGTATTATACAAGCACTATAACTGCTTAGGTTCGAACACGTACCATGTTTTGCACAAACAATAAGAATTAAAAAAAAAAAATGACAGGTGCGTGCAGGTCATGCTGTCTGTGGCTCGTTAAATATCTATTTGCCATTCCACCAACTGAAGCAAGAGGTAGTAACAAGGTGGAATTTCATCCTTTATATGCTTCAGCATCTGGAGGAACAGCAACAAGCAATCTAAACCTACACAAAATGCCAGCACATAGGGAGAATGTATCTTAGTCCAGGACAGTGAAGAACACACTCTGTTTTATGAAGGATACTGAAACCATTTGAAATAGTAATAAATGAAGTGAGTTCAGACACTGTCAGGTGATACTGCTAAACTACTGGAAAAGCAGCTAGAGAAACTGAAGGAGATGAAACGATCCAAAAAGTCCAACATACTTATGGGAAACGCTTCAAGTACTTTATTCGCTTCACAATGACCTGCAACATCTTGCACATGGTTCACTAGATTTTGTCAACCATGCTTGATCCCAGGTTTAAATCGTATGTAATGTCTTTCTTTCCAACTGAAACAGATCTTAGGAGATGCAAAGAGCTCTTTACGAGCAAGTTGTCAACTCAAGTGGCATATGACATGACGATATCTCCTGCTTTAGTCTCTCCTGCAAATGCTGCTGCCAGGTAAAAACTGGCCTTTTCCAAAAAACCCACTGGTGATGAGGATGAGTCAACTCAGTGCACCAGAGTGAAACACAACTATGACATCTGGTCAGGCTTAAAAAAATTGCTGAAAGGTACAGACATCTACCGTGACTCAATCTGATACAGTAAGCATCATTAGAATGGTGGAGGATTACTTTAATGATAATGTAGAAATTAGCATGTCGCATATTCCCTTTGAATACTGGGAGGAAAATACGGCAAGTTAAAGCCCCTTTTACAAACTAGCTTTGCTTTACTTAAGCTGCCCACCCTCCAGTGTGTACTTGGAAAGAATGTTTACCACAGCCAAGAACATTGTGAGCGATCGGCATAGGAAACTACAGATGTGTCCACATACATCTATCTTCCATGCGCTACAAATTGCGTTACACAACGTGTGAACACCATGTAACTTGGTAGCACTGGGAGTCTTTTCGAGCAACTTTCCCTTCAAATGCATCTTATTCGCACAACGCAATGCAAATATGACACACAAGCAGCTGCTGCTGATTAAAATGATATGCAGGATGCCTATATTCTGTGAGCGACTGCAGGCATATCGGGCATGCAAATGCTACATTACAGTGACAGTGTAAGGTAGCATTTTGCATGCACACACTTGCAGATGTTGCATGGCGGAATTAAATATTTTTGTTTATATTATATTTTTGAGTCATAAAAAATATGAGATATGGTAAGAACTTACCTTTGTTATCTCTATTTCTACGAAGTCCATAGGGTTCCACAGGATACCTTGGGGTATAGGTGTGACGTCAGTCATCGGGCACCATAGAGTTAAGCTTTCAGCCTCCCAGGATGCACTAGGGTCCCCCTCCTATACCCCGCCCCTAGCCAAGGCACCTCAGTTAGTTACCAAGCCATAGGCCGGAGGAGGAGAAGGAAGAGAGAAAAAAGATCTGGACACATACAAGAATCACATTCTCCCCAGAGGGAGACGGAAAAACCGGTGACCAGAGCAAAGCCCATCTACAGCACAGGTGCGACAGGGCGGGAGTCCTGTGGAACCCTATGGACTTCGTAGAAATAGAGATAACAAGTAAGTTCTTACCATATCTCATATTTTCTACTTCAGGGTCCATAGCGTATCCACAGGATACCTTGGGGATGTCCCAAAGCAGTATCCTTTAAGGGTGGGGACGCTCCTGTGATGAAAGGAGAATCCGCCGCCCGAAGGAAGCATCCTGAGAGGCGAAGGTGTCAAACCTGTAATACCTCACGAAGGTATGGACAGAGGACCACGTAGCAGCCTTGCAGATCTGGACTGCAGAGGCACCACGTCGAGCTGCCCATGAAGGACCCACAGACCTAGTGGAATGAGCCTTCACAGAAGGAGGAACCGGCAGGCCTTCATGAAGATAAGCTTCAGAAATAGCCATACGGATCCAGGCTGCCAAAGTTTGCTTTGAAGCAGGCCAACCCTTTTTACAGAAGCCATAGAGGACAAACAAGGCGTCCGACTTCCTAAAGGAAGAAGTGCGGTCAACATAAGTCCTTAAGGCCCGCACAACATCCAAAGTGGCCTCACCCACTGAAAGACCAGGTGAGTTAAAGGCCGGAACAACTATTTCCTCGTTAACATGAAACTGGGAAACAACTTTGGGAAGAAATTCAGGTCGAGTGCGGAGCACTGCCCTGTTCCCATGAAAAATCAAGAAAGGGGGTCTACAAGAGAGAGCCCCTAAATCAGAAACACGTCTGGCCGAAGCAATGGCCAGAAGGAAAACAGTCTTAACTGTTAGCCATTTAAGATCCACTGAGCCCAGTGGTTCAAACGGCGGTCCCTGGAGAGCCCTCAGGACCACAGCCAAATCCCAAGGCGCCACAGGTGGAACAAAGGGCGGCTGAATGCAGAGAACACCTTGCATAAAGGTGCGCACATCCGGAATTGTAGCAATCCTACGGTGAAACCAGACAGACAGGGCCGAAACCTGTACCTTCAAAGAAGCAAGGCGAAGCCCATGATCTAGTCCCGCTTGTAGGAAGGCGAGTATCCGAGACAGACGAAATTCCCGTGGTGCATAACCTCTCGGTCGACACCACTGGAAGAACGTATGCCACACGCGATGGTATATCCTCGCGGAAGACGGCTTCCGAGCTCGTAACATGGTACGCACCACAGAGCTGGAAAACCCCCTGGACCTCAGCATGGCTGTCTCAACAGCCACGCCGTCAAAGACAGCCGAGTCAGGTCCGGGTGAAGACAGGGACCCTGCGACAGAAGGTCCGGTCGTAGCGGCAACCGCAGAGGACTGTCCACGGACAGACCTTGAAGGTCTGAGAACCAGTGCCGTCTGGGCCACGCGGGAGCTATCAACAGGAGTGTCCCTTTCCTGTTTGAATTTCCGGATTACCCGTGGAAGAAGGGAAATCTGAGGAAACAGGTATGCAAACTGGAACGTCCACCGGACGGACAGAGCATCCACCAGAGACGCCCCTTCGTCTCTTGTGCGAGACCCGTACACCGGCAACTTGTTGTTGTGCCGGGACGCCATGAGGTCGATCTCTGGAAGACCCCATCTGTCCACCAGCAGTTGAAAAACGTCCGGGTGCAGGGACCATTCCCCCGGATGAACGTCCTGGCGACTTAGAAAGTCCGCCTCCCAATTTAGCACTCCCGGGATGAAGACCGCTGATATGGCCGGAATATTGCGCTCCGCCCATACCAGGATCCGAGAGACCTCCACGAGAGCCGCCCGACTTCGGGTTCCTCCTTGCCTGTTTATGTAGGCCACGGTGGTAGCATTGTCCTACTGGACCTGTACCGGACAACCCTGGAGAACCCGATGTGCCTGCCGGAGAGCATTGAAGAACGCACGGAGTTCCAAGATATTGATTGGAAGCTCCGCTTCTGTCGGGGTCCACCTGCCCTGGAATAAGTGTGGACCCGAAACTGCTCCCCAGCCCCAAAGACTGGCGTCCGTTGTCAACAGGACCCAATTTGGAACCCAGAACGGACGTCCCTTGCTGAGATGGGTCGTTTGTAACCACCAGGAAAGGGACAGGCGAACCTCCGTGGTGAGCACAATCGTCTGGGACTTCAGAGACTTAGGAAGCCCGTTCCACTTGGACAGGATCAGGTGCTACAGAGGTCTGGAGTGAAACTGGGCATATTCCACCATGTCGAACACCGACACCATGGAGCCCAGTAACCTCATCGCCGAGTGTAGAGACACCCGGCGGCTGTGCAGACAACTGCGCACCCTCGACTGTAAAGCAGAGATCTTTTCCCCCCGTCACGAAGATCCTTTGCTGTCCTGAGTCCAATAAGGCTCCGAGGTGCAGAATCCGTCGAGACGGGATTAGAGTGGACTTCTGCCAGTTGATTAACCAGCCGTGCCGTTGCAGTAGTGCAATGGTCAGGTCCAAGTGGCGTAGAAGGAGCTCGGGAGATCCTGCCACTAATAAAAGGTTGTCCAAGTACGGCAACATACGGACTTCCCTGCAGCCGCAGAGAAGCCGCCATGACCGCCATCACCTTGGTAAATACACGTGGTGCTGTCGCCAGGCCAAAAGGTAACGCCCGAAACTGGAAGTGGTCGCTGCGGATTGCAAACCTGAGGAACTGTTGATGGCGCAAAAGAATAGGGACATGCAGGTAAGCGTCCTGTATGTCCAATGACACCATGTAGACCCCAGGTTCCAGCGCCAGAATGATGGACTGTAGGGTCTCCATCCGAAACTTCGGCACCCGCAAAGACTTGTTGAGAGCTTTGAGGTTTAGAATCGGACGATACGACCCATTGGGTTTCTGCACCAAAAAAAGATTTGAATAGAAACCCTGGCCCCTCTGGGAGAATGGAACAGGCACTATAACTCCAGCCTGGAGCATAGTGGGCAAGACCTTCCGCAGCTCCGTGGCCTTTTACCGGTCTGATGGTAGACCCGTGGTGAAGAATCGAGCCGGGGGTCTGTGCCGGAAAGAGAGGGCGTACCCTTGGGAGACCACCTCGAGAACCCAAGTGTCTGTCGTGGTAACCGACCAACACCGGGCGAACTGCAGCAGGCGGCCTCCCACTTTGGGATCCCCCAAAGGGAGGCCCGGACCGTCAGGCCGCAGGCTTGTCATTTGGCTTAGGGG
Source organism: Taudactylus pleione (assembly GCA_031769625.1). Taxonomy (NCBI): domain Eukaryota; kingdom Metazoa; phylum Chordata; class Amphibia; order Anura; family Myobatrachidae; genus Taudactylus; species Taudactylus pleione. The sequence goes on along the minus strand of JAUIMM010000024.1, from coordinate 3,200,945 downwards.
CCGGACGTCTGGTACGCCATGCCTGCTTCCGGGGCTTGGCCGATTTCTTAGGACCAGCCTGTCGAGGAAAAGACTGAGGTTTGGGCCTGCCCTGGGCCCTATAAGACCGAAAGGACGATGGTCCAGAACCAGAAGGAGCAGCGGCCGACGGGAGACATGCCGATTTGGCTGCCGCCAGCGTGGCCACAATCTTGTCTAGATCCGGACCGAAGAGAACTTCTCCGGTAAATGGCAACGCCTCCAAACCCTTTTTGGAATCAGCGTCCGCCTTCCAGGATCGCAACCACAAGGTGCGACGAGCGGCCACCGCTGCTGAAGAAATTCGAGACACCAGGGTACTAATGTCTAAGGCCGCCTCGTTGATATAAGTGGCCAAATCACGGAGATTACCAATCAACTCCGCCTGATCAGCCGGACAGTCGGAATCAAAAGACACCTCCAATGAATCCGCCCAGCGCTCCATCGCTCTGGCAACCCAGCAAATGGCCATAGCCGGCCGTGCTGCCCCCCCGCAAGGGAATAAGCGGACTTCAGGCAGATCTCCACCTTGCGGTCCGTAGCATCCTTAAGGGAGGACATGGATGGCATCGGCAATGTGGCACTACGGACAAGACGGGTCACGTGAGAATCCACCTGTGGAGGGGATTCCCACTTTGCAAAATAATTATCCGCGAATGGATAAGCCACCGCCAGGTGCCTTTGCGGCTGGTAACGTTTGCCAGGCTGTTTCCACGCCTCCTCTAAATGGTCCATTAACTGACCCGAAAGAGGAAAGACTGTGGCATCGCCCTTTAAAAAAGGCATACTTGGATTTAGCCGCTGGGGGAACTTCGTCCTCAATCACCAAGGCTGTGCGGACTGCCCGAATAAGTCCAGGAATATATACTTTGGACTTAGCGTCAGCGTCCTTAGTATGGAGAGGTTCCTGATCGTAAGGATCCAGAATCTCCCCATCATCAGACGTCCCTTCGTCATCCTCATAAGGAACCGACAGAGACGCCACCGGCCGTTTATGTGGCTGAATCACAGACTCCCCTTGCAACACATCCGACAAGTGCTGTACAGAACTCGTCAGGGAGTTAACCCACGCCGGCTCCTGAGAAACCGGGAGCGGGGAAATAGGGAGACTGTGGGGTACCACCAATTGTCGTGGGAAACCCTGCATGGGTGACGACACCACTGACTGCTGGGACAAACCCATCTGTGTAAACGCGGGTTGCTAAGGTCGTAAGCGCCTGAGCGAAACAAGCCCCGGGCGGCTCCTGTACCGGTGCTGTAACCGTAATAGGCCGCGCCATTGACAAACACTGCCGGCAGAGGCCCTCCGCACTACCCTCCCCCTCTGCTAACGGTACTTTACACGTAGTACACTGTAGCCGGAGAGGAAAATCACTTTCAGACATGATGGCACCAAGTATGTGACCCCTCTCACCAATTATATATTAAATAGGCGAGAGACCACCCTGCAGCACCGCAAGGGCTTAGCAGAAAGGACAGGGACAGTAATAAAGCTGACAGCCAGCATAGAAGTTACAGGCAGCAGCGCTAGCACAGTCACATACAATGCAAAGAAAAATCAATTCCTACACTAACAGCGCTGATCACTCAACTATGCAGACACAGGGCCTGGTAGGACACAGTGCTGCATACACAGACCTGCCACAGCGGAGGAGAGGTATGCGGGGGGACCCAGACCACGATGCTTCCGTCCAGTGCTTCGCGTTCACCATGCGTTCTGGAAAGATGGCCGCCGAGGAGCAGAGAGGAGGCTGGCCTGGGGGAGGAGCGCTGCTACAGGACCAGTCGGCAGTGTGCAGAGAGGGCTGTGGTGCAGCGGGGGAGGCGCCAGCTGTGAGACAGGGAAGGCGCGCTCCCCTGGCATGCATTTAACCCCCGGGACGCCGCAGCGCTACCGCTCTGCTGCGGTCCGCTGTCACAGGGGGGTAGTGGAAGAGCAGGTTCTTACCTGGCCCCACACTGCAGCCAGTCCCCAGGGAGCCCCCTGCCTGGGGACTCTGGACCATGTAACAGCGGGGACCCACCGCGGGACCCCGCTGCTTACCTTGCTGTCCCCCTTGAATCCGGCCATGGTCCGGAACATCTGGGGTCACCGCTAGCAGTGACCCCAGATGCTCACCAGCATCCCCGGATCGGTACCGGCGTTCTGGTACCGGCGGGGGTGTGGGGAAGACAGCATGGACGTCAGGACTGACTGTCCATGCTGTACATCCAGATGTGCAGCCACAGCTGCATGAAGAAAAGCTTCAGGGGCTCTTCTAGCCCCCACTCCAACAGGTGCACCTGACTCCGGCCGGGCACCAAACGAAACTGAGGTGCCTTGGCTCGGGGGCGGGGTATAGGAGGGGGACCCTAGTGCATCCTGGGAGGCTGAAAGCTTAACTCTATGGTGCCCGATGACTGACGTCACACCTATACCCCAAGGTATCCTGTGGATACCCTATGGACCCTGAAGTAGAAATAGGCATTCTGAAAAATTGCTAGTCTTTTTACAATATGTTATCTAACCATTTCAAGGAAAAAACCTATAAAAGGAATAAGGTTATGAGTACTGATTAATTATTTAGAGGCAGCAATGTCAACTTCTGTTGAGGTTGATATTGAAGGAAAATGCCAACTTCACTAACAAGAAATAATGGAAGGCACTATGGGCTCTATTTAGTAAACTAACAAGAATGCTTTTCTCTAGATGTTCTCAACCCCAGCACCAACGGACTATGTTTAATGAATTTCTTTAATCAAGCAGAGATGAGCTCTATTCTGCTAGGTAATTATCCCACATGCTTCCACACACCGAAGTTCTCAAAACAAAGCCTGTTGGGGATACTTGAAGATGGAGATTGAGAACTACTGGAGTACTCCATATTTATAGATGTGAAAGTGCAGAGAAATAAGTGATTTCTCCACCTTTTCACTCGTCCGTCTAGTTTTTGTAGCCCTAATAGGTTTTAATGGGGGCTGCTGTGGGACAGTATTTAATAAAATGAGAGAAGCAAAGCTTCTCTAATTTTTGATTGAAACTTAATGTCATCTCTTCATTACATTGTGTGTATGGTCTCTTCTTCTAGAGCAGCACACCTTTAATCTTAGCGCACTGTTTGGCTTTGACATCACCGTGACAACCCTCTGCGCATGTGTGAACCAAGGAATCGGCAAAATGGAGTCTTTACCAGGACAGCCCTTTGTTGCTTGGGCTGTCCTGGCATATGTTTTTATATGACTATGGGGATAACCAAAATGTGATACATCTACACAGGTAAGTAATGGTTACTAAATAGAGCCAGTGCAAAAGTAATGTAATAAAAAAAACCTCATAAAATCTCCACATACATCAAAACATTGGTCTTCGGACAGGCCTGGTCTCATCAGCAGTTGTATTGATTAAGGGTTTGTTCATATAAATTATTGTGGTGTAAATAAGGATATAAAACAGTTTTGTTATAAAAAAAATTCTAAAAATGGCAAAATCGGATAAGGATATGACAAAGAAAACTTACCTAGTAAAATCTGTCATCTCCATCATTATCATGCACATCTGCTTTGCCAGAACGATAATATCATTTCCACTATCATCCCATTTTGATACTTCAGCATCCAGTTTGCTTTTTTCTTCTTGGAAGCTAGCAACCTGTTCTGCAATTTTAGCCTTTTGTTCTTGTGGAAGTTGAGCCATTATTGCCTAAAAAGTGGACAGAATATAAACAGGCAGTTTTGCATTACAGCAGATATCTGAACCGAAGCCCAGATAACAGAGGTGAGCAGCAAATGAGCACAACTGCTAGGATAGGTTATTTAAACGAAAACATGTAGAAGATACATGGGGCTGATGAAGAGTTGAACATACGCTCATTTGCAGACAGTATATTGCGTAAATTCTCACTGCACAGGCTCAGAAAATGGCTAGTGATACATTTAAATGGCATCTACACTTACAATCAAAGAGGTGGAACAGCATTGTATTGGGAATTGTTCACTGAAATGCTTGCCATGCAAACCTGAATGTAAATGACAATCCATTTGTCTGAACGTGTATCTTTTGCACCTAGTATAGGGCAGGTGCAAATGCATGCTGATGAGGACTACTAGCTAACAGGCACATATGATACACTGGTAGATGCGGTGAGATTTCAATATGTGCACACTCGGTATCATCTGTTGATCCGCTTTGTCACTCCCTCCATTGGATACCGTTTTTTCTACAGTGTTCAATATAAACTACTATTTCTTACACATAAAGCTATTAACCAAACCCCACCAACATACATCTCTTCACTTATCTCAAAATATCTCCCAACCCGTCCTCTCCACTCTGCCAGTGCCAGATTAATGTCCACATGGGCCTGGAGCTGAAATTTTTGATGGGCCTATTGTATGCCGCTGCAGGGGGTGTGATAAGTGCCGTAGCAGTGTGACTGGTGATGTGGGGTCATGACCAGTGCGGATTGGTTGTGATTTACATAGGGTGGTGTGGCCAGTGCAGCGTTCTCCCTGGACGCTCCGAGCAGTGCTGCATTTTCAGGTGCCGGCGGCCTCAGTAGCTCTACGCAATGGCATGACGTTACACACTTAAGTGGCACGGTGCCGCTCAGGAGTTAGCCCTGCTATGCCGCTGACTGTGCATGTGTAGGCCAGCACTCCTGTGCAAAGTATAGTGCTATGGCGTCTGGTGCCCTCCTAATTACCTCTGCCTGTGAAGGGAGGGAACCATGTAGCAGTCGAATGGGCGGCACTCTGGACGGCTTGTATAAAACAATTAAAATCCATTTAAGTTATCAACATTTCAGAACTTGTATTCGTCCTTTCAGTAATCCTGACGAAAGAATGAATACAAGTTCTGAAGCATTGATAACTTAAACTGAGTTTTAGTGTGTTTTATACAAGCCGTCCAGAGTGCCGCCCATTTGACTGCTATATATATATGTGTATGTGGGTGTGTACATACATACACACCCACATACACACATAAGTTGTGATGGTACAGGGGCTTGAGGCACACTTAAGGGGACTGGCCTATCGATCCTCCAAGAGGAGGAGAACGGGTGGGGAGGTCACAATGGACTAAATTGTTTTTGGTAGCCATTAGGGGAGAGCTGACTGAGCTGTTCCTTAGTGTTGACAGGAAAAAAAACAAAAAAACACTTTTTTTCTGCCTGCACTGCAGTCTGTGTGGGCCTATTTTCAATGGGAGGCCTGGAGCTGTAGCTCCACCCGCCCCATTGTTAATCCAGCCCTGCACTCTGCACAAGATCTGCGTCTCTCATCCACTAGCATTACTTGCTCCCATGCACGGTTACAGGACTTTTTCGGGCTGCACCCACTCTGTGGAATGCCCTCCCACACACAATAAGAATTTCCACTAGTCTTCAAGCCTTCAAGCGCTCCCTGAAAAGTCACCTCTTCAGACAAGCTTATCAGATTCCAGAATCGCCCACATAACCTCCATAGCTTCCCTATATAATTACATCCCCTCTCACAGTCCACACATAACCTCACATTTTCTTTCTTCACTTTCACATCCTCCTAACACTAGACTAACATTCCTGTGTGACTGGATCATACAGCCCACCAAGAACCTCTGCAATCTGGCTGGACCAATATGCAACATGTAGTACCTATCCTTGTGTAGTCATGCCTATTCCCTATAGACCAGTGGTGGCTAATCTTGACACTCCAGATGTTGTGGAACTACATATCCCAGCATGCCTTGCCACAGTTTTAGCATGCCCTAATAGCAAAATGGTAGCAGTGTATGCTGGGATATGTAGTTCCACAACATCTGGAGTGTCAAGGTTAGCCACCAAGGCTATAGACTAATCTTGTGAGCAGAGCCCTCTTACCTCTATGACCCAGTTTTGTTCTTTTACTGTTTCCAATTATAAAGCGCAACAGAAAATACTGCAGTATATAAGAAACTATTGAATATATAGATATGGGCAAATAATTTACTTTCATCTTTGCTTCAGGTCCAAAGAATTTAGGAAGGAGCATGTGCAGCCACGTAGCAGGAGCATAACTAGGGGAGGGCGAGTGGTACCCTGCAACCCAGAAAGCTGAACCTGGAGCATCTTTTAGATGTCCTTGAGAGTGACTGGCTGCAGCCCTGCCAGGGAGATCAGCTTCTGTCCACAAGAAATTATGTAAATTAAAGGGCAGCATTGTGGTTAGCATTGCCACTTCACAGCGCTGGGGTCATCATGGGTGTCATTCAACCCAGGGACCAATCTAGGTGGAGTTTTTAATCTTACACTCCAAGCATATACTGGTAGAGCATAAAATAAACCTTATTGCAGTTGGTCTCAACCTCAACCCTTAGTTTTCCAACAGGACATGTTTTGAGGATTTCTGTCTGTGGAAGAAGTGGGGTAATTACTGACCCAGCAAAATAAAATAAGTCACTTGTGCATGATTAAAGATATCCAAAAAACATGACCTGTTGGTGGCACTTGAGGAATGGCATTGAGAACCCCTTCCCTAGTGTGTTACCATGTACAGAGTTTAGAGTTCTTAGCAGTGCATCTTGGGATCAATATACAATAATTAACTATTAAACATTAACAATTCATCTTTATTATTTATTTATTTTTTTTGTAAATATTGTTTATTTTTTAAAGGAATATATTGTAAAAACAAATTGAGTATAGACATCTCGAAAATGAAATTAGTAACTAAATAGCGGCTATGGGGTTTATTTATTTATAACAATTCACATTTTAAAGAAGATTATTAAATATCACAGGGATGTATCATAATAAAGGTGTCGGGACAGAGCTTGCGACAAAGCCCTGTCCCGGTGATGTGTTTGCATAATGGGGGGTATCCACTTAGCGATATACAAACGACAGTACGATTGCGACATTGCAATCGTGCTGTCGTTTGTATAGCTAGCGATGTGCTAGGCCTGAACGTTCACTCGTTCAGTCCCGGCACATCCCTCATCCCCGCACATGCAAAACCTGACGAGATCATCAGGTTGACCTGCATGTACGGGCGATGTCGGAATCGACCCGCGGGCACGCGCATCGCGGGTTGCTTCCGTCCAAAACATGCACGATGCATGCGCGATTTGCGAGCGATTGCAAGATAACGACATCGTTATCGTGCAATCGCTTGCTTAAATCGCTTAGTGGATACCCCCCATAAGGCTTTCGCAATACCCAGTAAGGTAGTGCAGAGTGTACAGATGGCGCAGATGGTGCATGCAGACTGTGTATGATAGGACACAGGCTGTATGTAGAAAAAAAAAATAGGTGTTTATATTTTTAATAGCAAATATGCTTACCCGAACACAGGGATCTCTGATCAGTTTGCTGCTTCTGTAACACATTAGCTGATCTGTGTGGCCAGCTGAGGTGCCGGATGGGACTATCACTGCACCCCAGCTGAGCACCTCAAAAACCGGAGATCTCCATGCGCAAGTAGGTTTTATTTAATTTATTTTCTATTATAACCAATTATTTTCTTTCTGAATATAGCCTGTGTCATATTAGACACAGGCTATCACAGAATCCAGCTCAGGGCTCTGCTCTGCCTGTCAGACGTCAGGAAGGGCACAGCAGGAGTACGGGCAAATGGTCCAAAGTCTCAAGTTTAGAAGTGCTTGGTCCAAAAAGATTTAACAATTGAAGTGCCTAAACCTGAGTCTGACTGATCTCTGTGTGCAGGCACAAATTCGAATTTACACATCTTTGCATCCATCCTATTCTGAGTCGGACGGAACTTGGCTGGATCGATCTTTACGCGAAATTGTTAGTGCCCAATTTCACATACAGAATCGCCCTGTCTATTGGTAGTGTCATGGGCATCTATCTAAAGCTCTGTGAGATTCTGAGTCATTTGTACGAGGAAGGGGAGCCAGAGCTGACATATCTCTTGCACCTAATATGGGGCTTGTGCAAGTGCAGATACTAATGATACTGCACACTGATTATACGTGGTTGGCACAAAATAACTGTGCGGCATGGCTTTCCACTGCAGACGCACAGACAACTCCCCGCATTCGCCCTACACATTTTCGCATTAGCATATGGTAGTAAATCTGGCTTCCGTAGCTGCCATTAGAGCCATTTTGCTAGCGACTCAATAATCAGCCCCTAAATGTTCAATCAAATACTGCGGCTACACCTCTCATAGCCGCTATTCCGTATTTAAGATACCGTCAGTCTAGTGCTTTATTGCAATTTATCAGTCTGTTTGAAACTTTAACTCTTATTATATCTCTCTGATAAAGTATCCATTAGTCATTTTTTTTCCATTTTACCCCTAGATTTCTTAGTTCCAAGTATTGCTTGCTCGCACACTGCAACCTATGTAGTGCGCCCAAGACTGCTGCTGCCTGGTACTCTAGTCCACAGAATCTCAAACTCTGTCCTCAGGACCCCAAACAGTGCATGTTTTACAGGTCTCCTCACAGAATCACAAGTGAGATATTAGCTCACCTATGAAACTTTTAAAATGTGTCAGTGAGTAATGAATACACCTGTGCACCAACTGGGTGACCTGCAAAATGTGAACTGTGTGGGGTCCTGAGGACAGAGTTTGAGAACCATTGCGCTAATGTGTAGGATAAACATAAGCTGATTTTGGAAGGATTGTATATCTCAATTTAGTATTCTGTAGCTCCCCCATTACATGTCATTCCATCCAGGAATTGCCTATCTCGTTCAGTATAACCCATGTAGCGCACCAAAGATGGCTGCCTTGTCTGGTATCTTCGTTGCTATGGTAGGATAAATAATCCTTGGAATTTATGACCCAAAATGGCTGCCTGAACTTTTATGTTCATGGTTTCTGCATTTTCTGTACAGTTAAATCTCTGTATTTTTGCCTGAATTCCATTAAAGCCATTTGAGTCCTTGTGGAGAAAAAGTAGAGATCTGGTAAGAACTTACCCTTGTTATCTTTTTCTACGAGGTCCATAGGGTCCACAGGGTGACCTTGGGGGTATAGGTGAGGCAGAGTCATCTGGGCACCACACACAGTAAATTCTTCTCCGAGGATGCAACGGGTCTCCCTCTATACCTCGCCCCCGGGCCGGAGGCTCTTGAGTTACGTAGCAAGCCAAAGGTCGGAGGAGGATAAAAGAGCGAGAAGAAAGTCTGGAACACACTAGAATCACATTCTCACGCAGAAGAAGATGCAAAACCGGTGACCAGAGCGAAGCCCAACTGAAGCACAGGTGCGTCAGGGCGGGTGCCCTATGGACCTCATAGAAAAAGAGATAACAAGGGTAAGTTCTTACCATCTCTCTACTTTTCTACTTCAGGATCCATAAAAGGTCCACAGGGTGACCTTAGGGATTCCCCAAGCAATACCCTCAAGGGTGGGGACACTCCTGTGCAGAAAGGAGAATCCGCCACCCAAAGGAAGCACCCTGAGTGGCAAAAGGTTTCAAAAGAGTAATACCCCAAAAAGGTCTGGACAGAAGACCACGTGGCCACCTTACAAAGCTGTACAGCCAAGGCACCACGCCGAGCTGCCCACGAAGGGTCCATAGACAGAGGAGAATGAGCAGTAACAGAGGGCGGGACTGGAAGGCCTTCATGAATGTAAGCCTCATAGGAAGCCATATAGCCAAAGTTTGTTTATTGGCCGGCCATCCTCCCTTGTGGAAACCATAAAATACTAATAAAGTCTGATTTCCGGAGAGAACTGGTACGATCCACATAAATCTTGAGGGCACGTACCACATCCAATGAGGACTCCCCTGCCGAGAGGTCTGGAGTTAAAGGCTGCCACAATAATTTCCTCATTAATGTGGAAACTAGAGACCACCTTAGGAAGGAACCCAGGGCGAGTTTGAAGCACTGCCCTGTCCCTGAGAAAAAATAGAAATGAGAACGACCAGATAGAGCCCCCAAATTGGAAACTCTTCTGGCAGAAGCAATGGCCAGAAGAAAAACAAACAGTCTTGGCAGTAAGACATTTGAGTTCTGAGCCCAGTGGTTAAAAGGGAGGGCCCTGAGAACAACAGCCAAATCCCAAGGCGCTACAGGGGGGACAAACGGAGGATGGATACGAAGGACCCCCTGCAGAAAAGTGCAGCATTCAGGAGGAGGAGCAATCCTTCGCTGGAACCACACTAAAAGGGCCGAGATATGGACCTTCAGTGTTGCAAGGGGGAGACCAAAGTCCAAACCCACCTGCAGGAAGGCCAACACTCCAGATATCCTAAACACCTGGGGGTCATAACTTTTTGGACGTCACCATTCAAAACAGGTATGCCATACCCTGTGGTAAATTCTAGCAGAAGCAGGTTTACGTGCTCTGAGCATGGTGTTAACCACAGAGCAGGAAAAACCCTTGGACCTTAAGAGGAATGTCTCAAGAGCCACCCCGCCGACTCAGATCTGGGTAGAGGCAAGGACCCTCAGACAACAGGTCCGGACGTTGAGGCAACAGCCATGGAGTGTCGATGGAGAGACTCCGAAGATCTGAGTACCAAAGGCGTCGGGGCCACGCTGGAGCCACCAGCAGCCACCATGCCTCCCTCTTGTTTGAACTTCCGAATTACTTGAGGAAGGAGGGAGATTGGAGGAATCAGGTACACAAACTGGAAGGTCCACTTAACTGACAGAGCATCCACCAAGAGAGCTCTGGCGTCTCTTGTCCTGGATACATACTGAGGCAGCTTGTGATTTAGTAGAGAGGCCATGAGGTCCACGTCTGGTAGGCCCCACTTGTCCACTAGGAGTTGAAACACTTCCTGGTGAAAAGACCATTCCCCAGGATGCACATCGTGACGGCTGAGGAAGTCCAGCTCCCAATTCAGCACTCCTGGAATGAGCACCACTGATATGGCTGGTAGATGGCCTTCCGCCCATGTCAGAATGCGTGACACCTCTGTCATTGCTGCCTGACTTCGAGTTCCTCCTTGATGGTTTAGGTAATACACTATTGTGGCATTGTCTGACTGCAACTGCACAGGCTTTCCGGGCCCTACAACAAGCAGTCTGACACCATAGATCCCAGTAACTGCATTGCTGAGTGGACTGACACTCAGCGTTTGTTAAGGCATCTGCGTACACGTGTCTGCAAAGTGGAGATCTTTTCTGCTCTCAGAAAAATCCTTTGCTGTTGTGAATCCAACAGGGCTCCCAGATGGAGCATCCTTTGAGACGGAATCAGTGAGGACTTCTTCCAATTTATCAACCACCCGTGTACCTGGAGCACAAATATCGTTAGCTGCAGGTGGTGGTGAAGCACCTCTGGGGACCCTGCTAGTAGTAAGAGGTCATCCAGGTAAGGTAATAGGCAGATCCCCTGCAGCCGTAGATGGGCTGCCATTACCGCCATGACTTTTATAAAACACCCTAGGTGCAGTGGCAAGGCCAAATGGCAGAGCCTGGAACTGGAAGTGCTGTTGTGACACAGCGAATCTGAGAAAACATTGGTGAGCTAAAACAATCAGAATATGCAGGTATACATCCTGAATATCCAGGGATACCATAAAATCTCCAGGTTCCATGGCCAGTATAACTGAGCACAGGGTTTCCATTCTGAACCTGGGTACCCTGAGGAATTTGTTCAGGGACCTGAGATTGAGAATAGGATGGTATGAACAGTTTGGTTTCTGACTAGAAAAAGGCTGGAATAATAACCCGTTCCCCCCTGCAGCATGGATTGTACCACCTCTTGAATAGCCAAAGCCTTGTCCGAGTTTTTCGGAAGTCCTATGCAAATTAATTGATGGGGAGGCCTTCTGTGGAAGGAGAGGGAGTACCCCAGAGAGACCACTTCCCTCACCCAGGAATCTGTGGTAGTCTGACACCAGTAATGGGTGAACTGAAGCAGTCGGCATCCCACCCTGGGGTCCCCCAGGAGGAGGCCCGTCCCATCAAGCGGGGGGCTTGTCATCAGGCTTGGCAACTAGATGTCTGGTACTCCAGGGCTGCTTCTTAGGCCTCACAGATTTCTTGGCGGTGGATGGCCTTTGAAAGGACTGAGTCCCTGATTCAGAGCCGGATGCTCTGACAGAGCGCTCGCTCTGAATCAGGACCGTCCCTCCTACCTTTTGGAGCGGCCTCCTGGCCGCTCGCATAGCTGTGGGTGACCACCCACAGCTATAGCGAGCGGCCAAAATAATGGTCGCGATGGTCAAGACCATCGCGACCATCGGGCTTTTGACGAGACCCTGCGGTAGGGTCTCGCTGACGCAAGCCCTGGAGTGCTTTTGGCTCTATCAGAGCCAAAAGCACTCCCACTGACATCACTAGTGATGTCAGTGGGGCCGGCCGCAGACGGTAGGCGTTCCCATGGGAACGCCTCCGTCTGGCAGCCACGCCCCCGGCACGCCCACCAAAGGGGGCGTGCTGTCAATCAACATCGACAGCACGCCCCCTTAGGTGTGAGACCCATAACGACGGCTTGGCCGTCGTTATTAGGGTTTTGCGCATGCGCACAACGGAGCCGCCTCCGTCGTGCACATGCGCACTTGGGCAACATCGACCCGCTAGCGAGCGCTCAGCGCTCGCGAGCGGGTCTGAATCAGGCCCTGAGTTCTAGCCTTACCTGGGACCCGATAGGTCCGAAAGGACGAAGTCCGTGCCCCCGAAGAGGTTGGAGCAGAAGGCAGACAAGCAGACTCCAAATCAGGGCCAAACAAGACTTTACCGTCATAAGGCAACCACTCTAACCCCTTCTTGGATTCCACATCAGCCCTCCAAGAACGGAACGACAAAGAGCGGCGAGCCGCAATGGCCGCCGAAAAAATCCTGGCATTTAGTAAGCCAATATCCTCCTCAATGATCAGGGCTGCCTTCACAGCCTGTATCAAACCTGGAATATATATTTTTGACTTGACCCCTGCCTCCCACAAAGTAGATTGCAACGACAACAAGTCCCTTTTAGCCCGTCTGCTGATGGGTGCATCGCTCTGCTGTACCTCAGTCGCACCTTGCAATACAGCGGGAACTGTATTAACCCACTGGGGGGTCAACACCTGTGTGGGTGCAGATGGTTGCAGCAAGTTTTGCGCTGGCATAAGGTGCTGCTGTTGAAAACCGAACTGTGGAAATACAGGAGGGCCTGCCAAACCTCCCACAATGGTTGTCAGTGCTTTTTGCAAAGCACTTCCATGGCAGCTCCTGCTGAGCGGCAGAAGCCGCAGAGGGACCTGGAGAGGTATAACACCGCAAACATAACTCCTCAGAGGCTATGTCCCCTGCCCCTACTACTGCTGTACATTTCTTACAGTGCAGTTTAGTAGGAGCCAAATTAGGCATATCACTCTCACTGCCAGTCATAGTGAAGAGGATACCACTCTATAGATGTGACTGTATAATAAGGTCACAGCCTGCGACTTTAGCCACACCCGCACAACACCAGTGCTATTGCTCAGAATAGCAGAATAAGTACAGGGATAGCAAAAAAATGGCTGACAGTTATAGCAAAAGAAACTCAGACAGACAGAACTAGCATACAGTCGCAGACAAATGAAGAACAAAACAATACCTGCACTTAATGGCACTTACTGGTCAACTACACAGATTTAGTGTCTAGTAGGACAAGGTGCTACATACATTGACCACCATCAGGAAGAGAGGTATGTAGGGGGACCCATACTCTGCAGTGCCCGCCGAGATCTGCGACACGCAGCCAGGCGAGATGGCCATCGAAGAACTCATGGGGGGTGGAGCCGGAAGAAGGAAGCTGCTACAGTTCAACCAGACCGCGGTGGAAAGGCGTGCTGTGCAGCAGCGAGGGGCAAGCTTTATAACAGGGAAGGCTGCCTCCCTGGCCAGCGATTAACCTCTTTGACGCTGGAGCATTCTCGCCAACTCCAGCTCCCTGTCCCATGTGGCTTTGTGGAAGCAAGTACACAGTGCCTGGTTCCACACGGTGTCAACCCCAGGGAGTCCCCAGCCCTGGAGGAAAAAGACTGCGTTCGGCACGCACCACAGCGGCACGTGTCTCTTACCTGCTGCCCCGTAGCATCCGGCCGCAGTCTAGGGATCCTCCAGGGTCTCTGCTAGCCAAGACCCCAGAGGCCCGCCGAGATCCTCGGATCAGTACAGGCGTCTCGGCGCCAGCGAGGTGATGGTGCGGCAGTGCGAACTTCCACTGGACTGTCCGTGCTGCCGCACGAGAAGAATCTTCAAACTTCAGGGACTGTTTAGCAACAGCACCACTGCGTGTTCAGTGACCCGACTCCGGCCGGGCACCCAACGAAACTGAGGAGCCTCCGGCCCGGGGTCGGGGTATAGAGGGAGTAGAATTTACTGCGTAAGGTGCCCGGATGACTTTGCATCACCCTGTGGACCTTCTATAGATCCTGAAGTAGAAAGTGCTATATAAATCAAATTATTACTATCCAATGATGTGGTTTTAATTCTTGCCAAGGTATTTGAAGATATTTGAGGGAGAAAAGGTTCCTAAATATCCAATTTCTAATCACAGTCTTTCATTAATGTCCTTGTGATACCTGATTGGCATGTGTTTATTTTATTCAGTGGTACATAGTTAGGTTTGTTAGAGACCCATATTCTCATTTATTGTTTTGGACATGATTTTTCAGCCAGTATTGGTTTATATTTTATATCAACATTATCCTCTCTTACTATCACTATGCATATGGATCTTTTCTTCATCGATTTATGATTTTTCATTTACATAGTTGCCCTATGTCTCTATGTTTTGTGATCAGATGGGTTGATCCAGTGCAATAACCCCACATGAAATAATCCGGTATCCTCTCATGACAATAGATGTCTGTTTTACGGTTATGGAAATAGTTTTAAAGAGATGACTGACATTCACACTTGTTGTTGCTATATTATCCCTCATAGGCTATAGGATAGTTTGAATAGTATTTAATGGTTTTAAAAAAATCATTCATATGTCTTTAGGTGGAGCACAGTGATCCACCGACGTAGGTTTCTCTCAAGCTGGGTACACACTAGGCCATCCGGCCAATCCGCCGTCCCATCTGACGACTGGTAAGTGCATACATACTTATCGATCGTCAGCTCAATGTGTTGTGCCTCACATTACAACTGGGACCGCCCAGTTGTGATGTCAGTCACCGGCGGTCTCTGCAGCAAGTGTATGGGCGGTCAGCTGACTGTCCGTACACACAGCACGATGTGCCGATATATCAGCAGATATATCGCCCATTGGCTGTGCTGCACAGCTGACGCGAAATATCTGAACGTGTCGTTCACACACATATCGTCTATACACACTGGCCGAGCACACATGATATATCGCCGTTCAATCAAAAGTCCGATAAATCGGGCAGTGTACACTCAGCATTATGGTTTTGCTTCATCAAGGCATGTATGTGACCCCACTGCACATGCCGGAGACGGGACAGATCTTAGCATATTATTGGCAAATTTATTTATATATTGTTGGACTGATGGTATAGGTTACTCAAATTAAATCTGAAAGTCTGCAGTTAAAGCACATCTTGGTTGTTTCATTTCAAAGCCATTACGGTGGTGAATAGAGGCCAAAATATGAAAATTCTGTCAAGGTCCCAATATTTATGCACCTGACTGTACATGGATACAATAGTTGTATAATAATACACACATTCATAGTTTGCATATCCTCATATCGTAATTTTTGGAGCCCACTTTGCATAGTACAACAAGAGATATGGTAAGAACTTACCTTTGTTATCTCTGTTTCTACGAAGTCCATAGGGTCCACAGGGTTGACCTTGGGGTATAGCTGGATCTGGATCCACGGGCACCACGCATTTAAAGCTTTGCTGCTCCCAGGATGCACTTGGGTCCGTCCTCCTCTATACCCCGCCCCCGAGCCACAGGCACCTCAGTTGGTAAGCAGCCAAGGCCGGAGGTGGAGACTAAACAGAGAGAAGGAAGACTGGAACACACAAGAAACCATACTCACAGAAATGGGAGACGGAAAACCGGTGACCAGCCACATAGCCCATATGAAGCCAGGTGCGTCAGGGCGGGCGCCCTGTGGACCCTATGGACTTCGTAGAAACAAAGATAACAAAGGTAAGTTCTTACCATATCTCTTGTTTTCTACATCAGGGTCCATAGGGGTCCACAGGGTTGACCTTGGGGATGTCCCATAGCAGTTCAACTAAGGGTGGGGACGCTCCTGTGCTGAAAGGAGTACCCGGCGCCCAAAGGATGCATCCTGAGAGGCGAAGGTGTCAAACGCATAAAACCTCAAAAACGTCTGAATTGAAGACCAAGTGGCCGCCTTACACAGCTGAACAGCAGAAGCGCCACGTCTAGCAGCCCAAGAGGGACCCACAGAACGAGTGGAATGAGCATTAACAGAGGCTGACACAGGCAAACCTTCCCGTGCATAAGCCTCACAAATAACGGAACGAAGCCAACGGGCTAACGTTTGTTTGTTGGCAGGCCAACCCCTCTTGTGAAAACCGAAGAGGACAAATAATGAATTAGACTTCCTAACCGAAGCAGTCCGGTCCACATAGATTCTAAGCGCCCAGACTACATCTAAGGAAGCCTAACCAGCTGAAAGATCAGGTGACTGAAATGCTGGCACAACAAGTTCCTGATTAATGTGAAACTTTGAGACCACTTTGGGCAAAAACTCAGGACGAATGTGGAGCACCGCTCTGTCCTGGTGAAAAATCAGAAAAGGAGGGTGACAGGAAAGCGCCCCCAATTCTGACACCCTCCTGGCAGAAGCAATCGCCAGGAGAGACGTCTTAAACGTCAGCCACTTGAGTTCCACTGACTCAATAGGCTCAAAAGGGGGACCCTGCAGGACCCGTAGCACCACCGCCAAGTCCCAAGGAGGCACGAAGGGAGGCTGGATCCTGAGAACACCATGGAAAAAGGTGTGAACATCTGGCAGTGTAGCAATCCGTCGTTGGAACCACATGGACAAAGCGGACACATGAACCTTCAGAGAGGCAAGGCGTAAGCCGAGGTCCAAACCTGATTGAAGAAATTCCAAGATCCCAGAAACTCGGAACACCTGAGGATCATAGCTTCTGGACTCACACCACTGAAACTAAGTGCGCAACACCCTGTGGTAAATCCGTGCGGAAGCAGGCTTGCGTGCCCTGAGCATGGTACCAATAACCGAACTGGAGAAGCCCCGCGACCTCAAGACGGCTGTCTCAAGAGCCACGCAGTTAAAGACAGCCGACCCAGATCCAGGTAAAGGCAGGGCCCTTGAGACAACAGGTCCCGACGCTGAGGAAGAAGGTACGGAGCGTTGATGGAGAGGCTCCTCAGATCGGAGTACCAAGGATGTCTGGGCCACGCCGGAGCCACCAGCACGAGCGTGCCACCGTCCTGCTTGCATTTCCGCAGAACCCGAGGAAGTAGGGATATCGGTGGAAACAGATAGGCCGGGTGAAACGTCCATTTCACCGACAGCGCGTCCACAAGACAGGTGCCTGCGTCTCTTGTCCTTGACCCGTAAACAGGCAACTTGGGATTGTGACGGGAGGCCATCAAGTCCAGCTCCGGCAGCCCTAATCTGTCCACGAGTAGCTGAAACACCTCTGGGTGAAGCGACCATTCCCCGGGATGCACGTCGTGACGGCTGAGGAAGTCCACCTCCCAATTGAGGACTCCGGGGATGAAGACCGCCGAGATCGCTGGAATGTGGCACTCCGCCCAAGCTAGGATGCGAGATACCTCCGACATCGCTGCCCGACTGCGAGTTCCTCCTTGGTGGTTCATATATGCCACCGTGGCAGCATTGTCGGACTGCACCTGAACCGCCCTTCCGTGAAGAGCGGGGCCGGACAACTGCAGGGCCCTGTACACTGCCCGCAGTTCCAGGATATTGATGGGGAGAAGTGCTTCCTCCGCAGACCAACAACCCTGAAGCGACAATGAGACGGTCACTGCCCCCCAACCCCGGAGACTGGCATCCGTCATGAGCAGGACCCAGTCCGGGATCCAAAAGGGGCACCCCTCGACCAGATGAGCTGTCTGAAGCCACCAAGCCAAAGACTGCCGAACCTCCGGGAACAACACCAGCATCTGAGAGCGAATCCGGTGAGGTAACCCGTTCCATTCCGATAGAATCGGCCCCTGCAGGGGCCGTGAATGGAACTGGGCAAATTCCACCATGTCGAATGTCGACACCATGGACCCCAGAACTCTCATAGCCGAATGGACCGACAGGCGACAACTGCTCAGGCAACTGTGTATCCGCAGCTGTAGGGAGGAGACCTTTTCCGGGGTCAGTAAGATCTTTTGCTGACGAGAATCCAGCAGGGCTCCCAAATGAACCATCCGCTGTGATGGAATCAGGGAGGACTTTTTCCAATTTATCAGCCACCCGTGCGCTTGCAGGCAAGCGATCGTCAGGTGGAGATGTTGAAGCAGTACCTCCGGGGAGCTCGCCAGCAACAGGAGGTCATCCAGATACGGCAGCAGCCGTACATTCTGGTTCCGAAGATGTGCGGCCATGACCGCCATAATCTTTGTGAATACCCTCGGTGCCGTGGAGAGTCCAAAGGGTAGCGCCCGGAACTGATAATGATGTTGAAGAATAGCGAACCTCAGATACCGCTGGTGCAAAGGTGCTATCGGAACATAGAGGTAGGCGTCGTGGATATCCAGGGACACCATGTAATCCCCAGGTTCCATCGCCAGAATGATGGAACGTAACGTTTCCATCCTGAACTTGGGAACTCTGAGATATTTGTTCTGAGACTTCAAGTTGAGGATAGGGCGATGAAAACCATTGGGTTTCTGCACCAGAAACAGAGAAGAATAGTACCCCATCCCTCGTTGTAATTGAGGAACGGGAACAATGACCCCAGCTTTCAGCAAAGACTCTATAGCTTCCTGAATCTGTAAAGTCTTGGTCTTGTCCTGAGAAGGACTCGTGCAGGAAAACTGGTGGGGCGGTCTGTGCCGAAAAGACAGAGCGTACGCCTGGGAGACCACTTCTCGAACCCAGGCATCCGTGGTGGTATTGTGCCAGAACTGGGCAAATAGAAGAAGTCAGCCTCCCACTCTGGGGTCCCCCAGAGGGAGGCCCATCCCATCAGGCAGAAGGTTTATTTTCCTGCTTGGAAGAAGGGCGCCTGGCACTCCAGGCCTGCTTCTTGGGCTTAGAAGCGGCCTTGGTCGCCGACTGCCTCGGGAAGGACTGACCTTTGGCCTTGCCCTGAACCCGAAAGGACGGAAAGGCAGAGCTCCGTACCTTGGTAGGTGCAGAAGCCAAAGGGAGGAAGGTTGATTTAGACTTAGCCAGAGTATCCACTATTTTGTCCAAGTCTGGACCAAAAAGCACCTCTCCATTAAAAGGTAAGGCCTCCAGGCTCTTTTTGGAGTCTGCGTCAGCCACAAGGACCGAGCCGCCTACACAGCTGCAGCCGACACCCTAGAGGTCAGCAGGCTTGCATCCAACGATGCTTCCCCAATGTAGGAAGCCGCATCCCTCATTTGTCCTATCAACGCTCTCTGGATCTCCGGAGCATCATCCGGAAAGGTATCCTCCAAAGCATTGGCCCAGCTCTCGATGGCCTTAGCCACCCAAGAGATGGCCATGGACGGACGGGCCACCGCCCCTGAGAGAGAGTAGATAGACTTTAAACAAGTCTCCACTTTCCTGTCCGTGGGATCTTTCAGGGAGGAGATCGACGGCAAAGGCAGCGTTTTAATTAAGCGGGTGACATGGGAATCCACCGCAGGCGGAGTTTCCCATTTCCTGCAATAAGCCTCAGGAAAAGGATAGTTTGAAGCCAACCGTTTCTGCGGTTGGAATCTCTTGCTGGGCAACTGCTAGGCCCCTGCCATATGATCCGTCAACTGGTCAGACAGGGGAAAAACAGTCAAAGCTACTTTGGCCTTTTTAAAATTAGGGTACTTCGACCTGGGAGCCGGCGCATCCTCCTCTATATGAAGGATGGCCCGCACCGCCCTAACCAATGCCGGCACATTAATGGAGGACTTAGCCTCCACCTCCTGGGCCCCGGAATCCGAGTCAGAGTCTTCATGGATCTCCCAGTCATCCGAAGACACGTCCATGTCCGTGAACCGCGCCGCCAGTGAAGCCGAAACAGGTCGCTTGGATGCCTTTGGGGGCAAATCACTGTGCAACATAGACTGAAAAGCCGATGACGAAGCCGCCAGGCTCTGAACAGAGCTGGAGAGGACATCCACCCAGGGAGGGGGTACCGTTTGAGGATACCCCTGAAAGGGTACCATCGACTGCTGCGGCACCGTGGGAGATTGCACGTATACAGGCAATCCCGCATAAGGACCCACAGTCTGAGACCTGGTAGGAGACTGCACCAGACGCGTCACACCCGGGGAACGGGGGATGGTAGGCTCGGGCAACTCCCTAGAAGGGACCGCAGTCGGGACCGCAAGCCGGTCCGCGATCGACGCCAGCACTTGCGTAAACATCGCCCAGGGAGGATCCTGTGCCACCGGGGGTTTAGAGGGACCAGGTACCAGCTGGCACCGCCCGCACAGACCGTCCTGAGACAAATCCGCCCCATCAACCCCTGCCGAACAGCCTCGGCAGGAAAACAACACAGGAGCCACGGAGCGCTCATTCTCCTCATCAGACATGACACAAAACTTTTGCAATAACAATGTATCACCGAAACGCGGTAAGGCGTATAACACCTGCGCACTCCCAAGTATGCAACACAAACAGCCCACAATATGGTACCGAGTAGCACACCGCTGTATATGACGGAGCTCACAAATACGTAGATCTATATAAGCGAGGTACACAGAAAGAACACCCCTCCCCCACGCACCTGCGGGCCGTAGGAGAAGGAAAGGGATAGGTATAAGCTGACAGTAAGTAGAAATAAGCACAGACAGGCAGCACTAGCAAAAGTCACATACCATGCAGAGAAGTTAGTACTCACTGCACCTTCAGCAACAATCAACCTCCCAGATTCAGTGTCTGGGAGGGCTATAGCGCTGCAAACACTGTCCTTTGTAGGGGGAGAGGTACGCAGGGGGACTGGTCCACTGTATACCGCCCGGGAGCTCTGCGATGCTGCCTGGAGAAGATGGCCGTCGGAGAGCTCTGAGGAGGAGTGGCCAGGAGATAACAGCCCAGCGACGTCAGCACACGTGAGAGAAGGCGCGCTGGGCTGAGGGGAGGAGCCGCTAAAGCAGGGAAGGCTGTCTCCCCTGCTAGTGATAAACCCCCAGGGAAGCCGGTTCCCCGCCGGTACTTACACCCTGGTGGTCCAGCGGTCACGCGGGGTATGCCACAGAGGGGGGAGCCCGCCGCCGCTACTAGCGCCGCCGGTCTGTCCCCAGAGACCGGCGGCTAAAGACTGCCTTTGTTCCCCCGCGTGCAGCGCTTCGCGCTGCATGCGGCTTCCCTGGCCCCGTGTGTCCGGCAGCAGTCCTTGGGAGGTCCCGGAGCCACACTAGTACTGAATCCGGGGTCCCGCTGCGATCCCCAGATCAGTACTGGCGTCGCAGCGCCAGCGGGGCTGTTGGAGCGGCAGCGTGGACGTCCAGTCTGATGCTGCCGCTCTGAAGATAGTAAAAAATAAAATAATAAAATCTGATTTTTAAAAATAAAAATAAAGCTATGGGGCTGCTTATGCAGCCCCACTGCCTGGGGTGACCCGACTCCGGCTGGGCACCAACTAAAACTGAGGTGCCTGTGGCTTGGGGGCGGGGTATAGAGGAGGACGGACCCAAGTGCATCCTGGGAGCAGCAAAGCTTTAACTGCGTGGTGCCCGTGGATCCAGATCGAGCTATACCCCAAGGTCAACCCTGTGGACCACCTATGGACACTGAAGTAGAAAATTTTGTTTTCCAATGCCATTCTTAATGTGAGCTCTTGATTCTAGCTATTAACCATTGTATTTGATTGTCTAACACTGCTTTAAGGACCGGAAATTTTGTTTTCACGAAGCAGTGACTTTTGTAAACCCCTGCCTTCCTAGTGTGTTGCAGGTGAAAATGTAAAACCGCACCGGCAGTCAGTGTAAAACCCAGCACGCTTTGCGCTGACTGTGGGTGTTGTTTTCTATATACATCTGCTTTGTAAATAAAGCCCAAGAAGTCATGCATGCACTGGAAATGAAGTCCACACCAGCTATATGTCAAATCTTATCCGATCTAAACAACCAAAGGGTGTTTTCCCTTAAATTTATAATCATTTGTTAAAAAGTCAAATAAAACTTACTCTTGCACTTTGTCCACCAATAAGCTGGTCATCTTCAGTCTGGACGCTGGTTCGACTTCTCACGTCAAAGTCTTCAGTCTCAAAATCTGAATCATCCAACTCTTCAGGGGTCTGGAACAAAAAGTTGGATGTACAAAACAAAGTTGGATTAACAGAAATTGTTTATTTAAATTATTTTCATCATAGTATATTAATACTGAAGACATCAAACCTATGAAAGAGCACATGACTTATGTTATAAACAAAAATGTGTTAAACAAAACAAAATATGTTTTATATTTTAGATTCCTCAAAGTAGCCCCCTTGTGCTTGGATGACAGCTTTGCACACTCTTGGCATTCTCTCAATCAGCTTCATGAGGTAGTCTGGAATGGTTTTCCAACAGTCTTGAAGGAGTTCCCAGAGGTGCCGAGCACTTGTTGGCTGCTTTTCCTTCACTCTGCGGTCCAACTCATCCCAAACCAGCTCAATTGGGTTTAGGTTGAGTGATTGTGGAGGCCAGGTCATCTGACGCAGCACTCCGTCACTTTCCTTCTTGGTCAAGTAGCCCTTACATAGCCTGAAGGTGTGTTTGGGGTCATTGTCTTGTTGAAAAACAAATGATTTTGTCGGCCAGGCGCTGCCGGGAATCGGCATTTCATACCGATTCCCTGTGTACTAACCCTACCTCTGCACAACACAACTGATGGTCTCAAACACATTAAGAAGGCAAGTAATTCCACAGATTGACTCTTGACAAGGCACACCTGTTGATTCAAAACCATTCCAGGAGACTACCTCATGAAGCTAATTGAGAGAATGCCAAGAGTGTGCAAAGCTGTCATCCAAGCATAATGGAGCTACTTTGAGGAATCTAAAACATATTTTGATTTGTGTAACACTTTTTTTTGTCTACAACATAATTCCATGTGTTCTCTCATAGTTTTGATGTCTTCAGTATTAATCTACTATGTTGAAAGTAATTTAAATAAACAAAAACCATTGAATGAGAAACTTTTGACTGGTACTGTATATAGAGATATATATATATATATATATATATACACACACACACACACACACACACATATATATATATCAATATCAATCAACACACAGTGTTGAGGGGTCCATACATGAATTGCTTGTTCACCCAATCTCCAATTCTTGTATGATCTGCAAAATCCTCGGCTCATTGAATCTGATCATTTTTGGGTTGGAGTCAGTGAGTCAAGGATATTTCCAACATGATGGATTTTGCTGATTTTTTCCCCACAATCTTTGGCAAAATGCAGTATTTTCCCGATAGATTGTTGATGTATGGGCCCCTTTAGCTCTTCCATGTAGATATTAACAAAAAAAAAACAAATAAGAGAAAACAACAACATACTCTTATCATAAGAACAGCCTTGCGAATATCACGTATTCCATCATACACTAATCTGGATGCATCAATAAACTCATTTTCATCCATTGGTTGATTGGTATCTCCACAAAGGGCTTCAACTGCAGCTTCGACTTGCTCAGTGAAGCGTGGCATAACTGAAAGCAGATTTGCATGTTATTACATCCAAAATAACCTAAAACTCTGGAAAGTATTTGTATAACGTAAAAGGAATATCACCAAAGTAAAGAAAAGAATTGTATTTAACAGCACTATGCACTTTTGTAAATTCATTATTGGTTTTCATGTTTACTGCTTTACCAGACGTTTCACAGTCACTGTTAGGAGGCTCCTAGATATAACCTTGTAACAAGCAATATTAAAAACTATATTTATAAATAGATTAATTACATTTTTGGTAGTATTGGTTATGTTTTATTTCATGCTAAGTTTATTGCTAGGATATAAATGTTTATTAATGATGAAAGAACAGGGTCTTAGATTTGGACTGATTGATTGGGGATGAAATAATGTGTGTTTTAGAAACCATATATTATTATTGAATGAGGAATGCGATATTCATACAGATGTGTCCTCATACATCTAGCCTCAATACTACTTGCCTGGCATGAGTGAGCTTCCAGGTCCTGTGCTGCTCTGCTACCGTTGGGCCTCTTTTTTGTTAAAAATGCGTCTACGTTGCAATGTGATATGACTAGGACGCACAAGCAGACTGTGCCGATTAATTTGATATGCGACATTTGCAGGACCGGATTAAGGCTTGTGGGGGCCTCAGGGCAACTAAGTTGCGGGGGTCCCCTTCAAGCCACACAGAGCTGAGCCCAGCCGTGCCCCCAGTAGCAGTCCCCCCTCAACAGTAGTCCTCCCAGGAGTACCCCTAGTAGTAATCCCCCTCTATGCTGTGTCCCCCAGTAGTGGCCCCAGCAGTGTGCAGTGCCCCCATTAGTACACCCCCCCTCTTTGCAGTGTCCCCCAGTAGTGGTCCCACCAGTGTGCAGTGCCCCCAGTAGTATCCCCAGCAGTGCCCCTAGTAGTAGTCCTTTCCCCCCCCAGCAGTGCCCCTAGTAGCAGTCCGATCCCCCCCCAGCAGTGCCCTTAGTAGTAGTCCCATCCCCCCTTCCCCCGGCCCGACACACACACACGATAAAAAAAAAATCTCCACTCACCTTAATCCCCACTCCGGCATCTGCTCCTCCATCCGGCGTCCCGCTCTGCATGATGGGAGAGATGTCATCGTCTCTCCCATCAGCCACTGCGGGAGCCGGAAGACGGAGGCTCCCGCAGTGGGCCACAGCGCAGCAGCTGATGAGAGTCTATGTGACTCTCATCGGCTGCTAAAACAGTGTGCCGTCCACACTACCACCCTGCCCCAAGCAAGTAGTGTGGGGGCCCTCTGTGTGTGGGGGCCCAGGGACGACTGCCCCTGTCGCCCCCCCCTTAATCCGGCCTTGGACATTTGTGTACACCAGTCTGTATATGGAGCACAACGGAACTTGGAATGAAAAAAAGCTGCAGCTGCTACAGTGTATCAATTCGTATACAGATTCAGAGACCCAGATGCACACATATATACAAGTGTCACATATTAAATTGATCAGCATAGTCTGCTTAGGTGTCCTAGTAGAATCGCATTGCGACTAAGACGCCCCGCGCTAGCAGTGTCTCAACATGTCAGCAGGGTGAATCGATTAAAGGGAATCCCTACTGTCAAGAAATTCTCACGAACCTAAGAGGCCATTTTACTCTCGGGAAACATCTACGGCTGGAAAATACATTGAGATATGCTTTTTTTTATCTAGAGTCTGGTAGGGAATGACCTCTGCTCTAGCGCTGTTGCACTTTATGTTTGCAATATTGGCTTTCATCCTGTTTGAGGTAGGCAGACATTTCTGCCAGTGTGTTTGAGGAGGTTTTTCATGATTTGTATCGTAATACAGAGTGTATTGTGAAGAAATAATGCACTATTAGTGCCCTTCAGTCTTAAATGGCTGTTTAGCCATACCTGTATTTGACAAAAGCTTGGTAGCTTCCAAAACCTTTTCTGTGTAAACTCCAGGTTCATAATTATCCATTTCTGAAGTGACAACATGTATAACCCTTGCTGCACGTCCACGAATGGCACCAGCTGTACGATCTAATCCATCAACATCTTTTTCCTGAAGAGCTATAACGCATTTATTGACATCCTCCAAAATATGATTTTCTGAAATAAAACAAAATAGTATTGATTAATGATATTTTACTAAACATGCAGTTAATAGAACAAAATCTAGTTATACACATTCTTCTGCCAACATGAAAATTTAAAATGTTTGTTTCTGTCATAACCAAACTTATAAATGAAACATCCTAAAAATGAATGACCCATTTCTGTTTGTTTATTTTTTACTTAAATTTTGCTGTAACTGGCGACTTACAGGCATCGGCGAGTTCCCGTTTCTGCTTCTTGTTTTAAAAAAGTAATCATTTAAAAAAGCTAAACCAACCTAGTTTTACCTTTTAAATGATTGCACCTTTAACCACTTGCCTGGCGTGGTCACATCTGATGCGACCAGTCAGAAACGCCCACTACTCGGCTGCTGAACGATAATCTTCCAGCAGCCGGCTATATCAGAGGGATCTGCTGGTTCCTCTGCACCCACTGTTCCATTGCTGGCCAGAGTGATCGGGACACAGCGGCACCCCTCTCCCAGCGCGGCTGCAAGGGCAGCCGTAACTTACATAGAAGCAGCAGCGGCGGCTCCTGGTAGCCGCAGGTGCTGCAGTGTCCCGATCACTGTGGCCAGCAGTAAATCAGGAAGCCAACATCCTCCCACCCGGCGCAGCTGCAGGGCAGCTGTCACCTCCATGGAGAACAGCAGTCATGACTCCAGGAATCCTGCCACAGCTGCTGCTGTGTAAAGTCGGCAGTACCCCCACCTCCCCCATGAGGCTGCTGCTGCAACTATCTCCTCCCAGTCGGGGGCAACCCACCTCCTCCTCCTTGCCGCCAGCAGAAGCTCCGCCTCCCATGTGCCCGATCACTGCTGGCCACAGTGACAGTATATATACATAGGGTCCACAGGGAGACATTGGGGTGTAGGTGGGACCTGGAGGACCGGACACCAACAGCAAAGCTTTTCAATCAAAGGATGCTCCGGTCCTTCCCCCTATACCCCGCCCACAGCCTGAGGGCAACTCAGTTTTGTTAACAAGCCCAAGGCAGGAGCAGGAGAGGAGAGAAGGAAGACTGGTACACTAAAGAATCACACTCTCACACAGAGAAGGAAAAAAGTGACCAAGGGAAGAAACCCATAGAAGCCAGGTGTGTCAGGGCAGGCGCCCTATGGCCCCTATGGACTTCAAAGAATGAGAGTTAACAAGGGTAAGTATTACCATAACTCTCCTTTTCATCTTCAGGGTCCATAGGACTCCACAGGTAGACAGACATTGGGGATGTCCCAAAGCAGTTGTTCAAGGGTGGGAACGCTCCTGAGCTGATAGGACAATCCTACGCCCGAAAGAAGCATCCTGAGAGGCAAATGTATCAAAGGCATAAAGCCTAAGAAACCTGTGGGCAAAAGACGCCATACATAGCTGTTCAGCTGAGGCGCCACGTCGGGCTGCCCACGAGGGACCCACAGAGCGAGTAGAATGAGTAGATACTGTAGCCAGTACAGGAAGGTCAGTCTGCGTGCAAGCCTGTGAGATACTCATGCAAATCCATCTGGCCAGAGTCTGTTCGTTAGCTGGCCACCTTGTGGAATCCATATAGGACAAAGAGGGAGCCCGATTTCCTGATGGAAGTAGCACGGTCCACGTAGATCTTCAGAGCACGGACCACATCCAAAGAGGCCTCATCTGCTGAGAGGTCTGGTGATTTAAAGGCCAGAACCACAATTCCCTCATTCAGGTGGAAGCGAGAAACCACCTTGGGAAGGAAGACTGGGCGTGTTCGAAGTACAGCCCTATCCTGATGAAATATTAAAAAGGGGGAGCGACATGAAAGTGCCCCTAAATCCGATACCCTACAGGAGATGCTTTAGCCAGAAGAAATTGAATCTTCACAGTGAGCCACTTGACATCCACTGATTCCAGGGGTTCTAATGGAGGTTCCTGAAGTGTTTGGAGCACCACTGACAAATCCCATGGAGCCACAGGAGGGAGGGATAAAGGGAGTTTGAATATGTAGAACACCTTGCATGAAGGTGTGAACATCTGGTATAGTAGAAATTCTGCGCTGAAACCAGATAAAGCAGAGACCTGCACTTTCAGAGATGCTAGGCGGAGGTCTAGATCCAGTCCACCTTAAGAAAGGCAAGAATTCTAGTAACTTCTTTAAAGCCTTGAGAGTCATAGTTTCTTGGAGCACACTATTAGAAATATGTATGCCTTATTCTGTGATAAATTCTGATTGAGGGCGGTTTACGGGCTCTGGGCATGGTCTGGACCACAGAGCTGGAAAATCTCTTAGCCGTTAGGAGGGATGTCTCAAGAGCCAAGCTGTTAAAGACAGACAGGCTAGGTCCAGATGTAGACATGGACCCTGAGACAACAGGTCTACTCGTAGAGGAAGTTGAAGAGCAACGTCTATGGAAAGACTAAGAAGATTGGCGTACCAATGGCATCTGGGCCAAG
Organism: Taudactylus pleione; assembly: GCA_031769625.1. Taxonomy (NCBI): domain Eukaryota; kingdom Metazoa; phylum Chordata; class Amphibia; order Anura; family Myobatrachidae; genus Taudactylus; species Taudactylus pleione. Next base: position 3,172,830 of record JAUIMM010000024.1, on the reverse strand, counting down.
CTGGAGCTATTAACAGGACTGTGCCCCCCTCCTGTCTGAACTTTCAAAGCACTCGAGGAAGCAGGGATATTGGAGGGAAGAGATATGCCAAATGGAAGTTCCATTTCACCGGCAATGCGTCTATGAAGGCTGCGTCTGGGTCCCTTGTTCTGGCTCCATAAACTGGAAGTTGTTGTTGTGTCTTGAGGCCATGAGATCCACTTCCAGAAGACCCCCTTTGTCCACCAGAAGTTGAAAGACTTCTGGATGTAGACCATTCTCCGGCATTCAGGTCGTGATGGCTGAGGAAGTCCGCTTCCCAAATGAGAATCCCGGGGATGAACACTGCGGAGATAGCTTGGAGATCGTGTTCTGCCCATGTGAGGACACTCCCGTCATTGCTAACTGACTTAAGAGTGCCCCCTTGGTGATTGAGGTAGGCCACAGTCGTGGCGTTGTTGGACTGTACTTGTACTGGCCTGTTTTTCAGAATGTTCTGAGCCAGAGTGAGAGCTCTGTAGATGGCTTGAAATTCCAAGATGTTGATTGGCAACACTGCCTTGACTGGGGACCTTCGGCCCTGGAAGGAGTGCTGGACGGTTACTGCTCCCCACCCTCGGAGGCTTGCGTCCGTGGTGAGGAGAGCACAGTCCAGGATCCAAAAGGGATGACACTTGTTCAAATGGGATGTCTGTAGCCACCAGGCTAGGGACAGGCAAACCTCTGGGGTGAGACTCAGTCTGGGATCTGAGCAGATGGGGTAGCCCGTTCCACCTAGAGAGGATCAGGTGCCGTAGGGGCCTGGAGTATAACTGGGTGAACTCCATCATGTCGAAGGTGGACACCATTGATCCCAAGGCCTACATTGCAGGGTGAATTGATACTTGGCGATTGTCTGCGTAAGTCTATGCTGTATTGCTTAAATCTTGTCTGCCGTTAGGAAGACTCTCTGAGGGCTCAGAGAGCTCCCAAATGCACCATCCTTTGAGAGGGTGTCAGGGAAGACTTTTTTCCAGTTGATAAGCAATCTGTGAATTTGTAGAAAGGCAATGGTTACCTGCTGATGGCGGTGAAGAATCTCTGGAGAGCTGGCCAACAGCAATTATCCAAATATGGGAGCAGTCTGATTCCTTGACGACGATGAGAGGCTGCCATAACTGCCATGAACTTGGTGCAGACCCGAGAGGCCATTGAAAGGCCAAACGGCAGAGCCTGAAATTGGCAATGTTGCTGTAGTATAGCAAACTGGAGATATTGTTGATGAGAAGGCACTATAGGTACATGTAGGCTACAGTCCTGAATGTCTTGGGATACCATAAAATCCACAGGCTCCATAGCTAGGATAATAGAGCGGAAGGTTTCCATACGAAACCTGGGCACCCTGCTAAACTTGTGCACAGATTTGAGTTTGAGGATAGGCCAATGAGACCCATTGGGCTTCTGAACTAAGAAAAGGGTAGAATAGCCCTTGCCCCATTGTGAGGAGGGGACCCAAATTATTACTCCTGAATTCAGTAAGAAGTGAATGGCTTTTTGGAGCAGCAGGGCTTTACTTGGGTCTGATGGGAGGTCCTGTGCAAAAGAACTGCTGGGTGGGGGTCACCTCAGGAACGAGAGACCACTTCCCTTACCCAGGCATCTGACTTGGTTTGATGTCACACCTGGGTGAACGGCCTGCCACCCTGCCCGTCAGGCTGTAGGTTTGTACTCAAACTTGGCAGGTGGACAAGTAGTAGCCCAGGCTTGTTTGGCCCTAGGCTTGGAGGCCTTGGCTGATGTCTACTGCCATGGAAAGGACTGACTCTTAAGATTTTCCTTGAGGGTGAAAGGACCGAAAGTATGATGTCCGAGGCTTTGTATCATATGCAGAGGGCAGGAACGCCATCTTAGAAGCAGCCAAAGTAGTCACAAGTTTATCTAATTCTGGACCAAATAAGATATCTGAATCGGCTTTCCAGGACCGGAGCCAAACAATACGACGGGCCACTACCGAAGTAGCAGATATCCTGGAAGCCAGGAAAGCCGTATCCGTAGCTGCTTCACCCAAGTAGGAGGCTGATTCTCTAATGCGAGATATGTAGGATAGTTGTTCCTTTGAAGCATCGGGAGGAAATGTCTCTTCTAGGGCCTCTGCCCAACTCTCAGTGGCTTTTGCCACCCAGGCCGTAGCCCTAGCAGGATGAGTAATAGCTCCTGTAAGAGAGTACAGTATATGGATTTGGGACAAGCTTCTATACATCAATCTGTAGTCTCATTCAAGGAGGTTGCAGTATGGATGGGTAAGGTGGCATTCTTAACCAGACGTATTACATGACAATCCACTGCCGGGGGAACTTCCCATTTAGTGCAATCAGTAACTGGAAGAGGGTAAAAGGAACTTAAAAGTTTGTGAATTTTAAACCTTTTACCGGACATATTCCATGCTTCACTCTTGTTATCAGATACCTGGTCAGAGTGAGGGAACTCTTTTAAAACTACCTTTTGTTATTTAAAAAGTGGTTGTCTTTTTTCTTAGGAGCGGATTCTTCCTCCTCTATTTGTAAAATAGATTTTACAGCTCTCACAAGCAGGAATATTTAATTTATAGGGTTGCTCCTCGCCTCCTAAGACAGAGTCAGAGAGGTCTGCGTCTTCTGCCTCCGCAGATGATGTATCAGAATCATATAAGTGGGTGGACTGGGAAGATAACACAGCACATTTAGTAGACTTTTCCTTTTGCAGCATTTGCTGAAAAACTGTAGAGGTATTAGCCAAACTCTGTACTGAGGAAGACCGTACGTCTACCCATGGGGGAGGCAAAGGTACCTGCTGTGGCCATCCTACAGGGGGAGCTACCACGAGGACTGCTAAGTGGTCCGCAATCTTAGCCAGCACCTGTGAAAAGACCATCCTGATGAGGTCCTCTGGGGCTAAGCCCACTCGCAGGACTTACAAGATAGAGTAGGAGCAGCATCAGCCTGCTTGTTATTCTTTCCTCTGCCAGACAGCCATAGGAATAATAAAATACAGAATTATGGTATATGGCCCTGTGGACCCTATGGACCTCGAAGAAAAGGAATTATCAAAAAGGTATGTTATACCACAATTCTGTATTTCTTCTTCTACCTTTGGGACGTCCTAGAGCATTTCCCTTACGAGTGGGGAAACTCCTGGGCAGAGAGAAGAATCCGCCGCCTAAAGGAAGCATACTGGGAGGCAAACTTATCAAATGCATAGAATTTGATAAACTTATTAACGGAGGACCAAGTGGCTGCCTTACAAAGCTGTTCAGCCGAGGCGCCATGTCTTAAGGCCACAATGGTCCAACTGACCGAGTGGAATGTGCTGTCACTCGGTTAGGAACAAGGAGAGCCGCTTGAGTATAGACTTGCGAAATGGTCATACAAAGCCAGCGAGCCAAATGTCTGTTTGTTTGCTGGCCAGCCTCTTTTGTGAAATCCATATAGCACAAAAAGAGACTCAGATTTCCTGATGGAGCTGGTACGGTCCATATAAACACGAAGAGCTCGAACCACATCCAGGGAAGCTTCACTTGTAGACAGGTCTGAAGACTGGAAGGACGGTACTACAATTTCCTCATTTATGTGAAAACTGGAAACCACCATAGGGAGGTAGCCTGCCTTGGTACGGAGGACAGGTCTATCTGAAAAATCAGATATGGCGAGCGACATGACAATGCTGCCAAGTCAGAAACTCTGCGAGCTAAAGAGATGGCGAGTAGAAAAAGTGTTTTCGCTGTCAGACATCTGAAGTCCACCCTATCCAAGGGTTCAAAGGGATGCGCCTGCAGTGCCATGAGAACCAAAGACAAATCCCATGGTGCCACCGGTGGGAGAAATTGAGGTTGTAGCCAAAGAACCCCTTGAAAGAATGTTCTAACATCCGGCAGAGGGGCAATCTTACGCTGAAACTAAACTGTCAAAGCTGAAACTTGGACTCAAGGTAGCCAGGCGAAGACCCAAGTCTAATCCTGCCTGCAAAAAAGCAAGTACTCTAGGTACCTTGAACACTTTAGGATCAGATTTTCTATGGGAGCACCAAACAAAAAAAATGAATGCCAAATTCTGTTATAGGTGCGAGCAGAAGCAGGCTTCCTTGCTCTCAGCATCGTCTGAATTACAGAAGCAGAGAAACCCCTGGCCTTTAAGATGAATGACTCAAGAGCCATGCTTCAAAGCCAGCCAAGGTAAATCCTGGTAAAGGCAGGGATCCTGTATCAGCAGATCCTGCCTTAGAGGCAGCGGAAGTGGATTGTCTACAGATAAAACGCATCAGATCGGAAAACCAATGCCTCCTGGGCCAGGCAGGGGCAATTAGTATCATCCTGTCGCCCTCCTGCTTGAACTTTGTAATGACTCTTGCGAGGAGGGAGATTGGAGGAAATAGGAATGCCAACCTGACGTTTCATCTAACCCCCAAAGTGTCTACGAAGGTGGCTGAGTGGTCCCTTGTTCTGGACCCGTATCTGGGGATCTTGTGGTTGTGATGTGACACCATGAGGTCTACGTCTGGTATTCCTCACCTATCCACCAGGAGTTGGAACACATCCGAGTGAAGAGCCCATTCTCCAGCGTATATGTCCTGGCAACTTAGGAAGTCCGCTCCCCAGTTGAGAACACCTGGGATAAATATTGCCGAGATTGCTGGAAGATGTTCCTCTGCCCACAGCAGAATCCTTGCCACTTCCTTCATGGCCGCCGGACTTCGTGATGGTTTATGTAGGCCACTGCTTTAACATTGTCGGTATGAACCTGGACAGGCCTGCCCTGAAGAAGGTCCTGCGCCAGAACAAGTGTCCTGTGCACTGCCCGAAACTTCAATATATTTATTGGTAGCCGACTTGGTCTGTCCATCTTCCCTGAAAGGTGTGATAACCCATCACTGATCCTCATCCTCGCAGACTTGCGTCCGTTGTGAGGAGTACCCATTCCGGGATCCATAGCGGACGACCCTTTTTTAAATGAGTTGTCTCCAGCCACCAAGCCAGGGAAAGTTGGATCTATGGTAAGATACGAATCATCTGATTCTTTATCCGATGATACTGACCATCCCACTGGGCCAGGATCCACAACTGTAGGGACCTTGAGTGGAACTGGGCATATGCCACCATATTGAATGTGGCCACCATGGAGCCCAGTATCTGCATAGCCAAGGACTTACAGGATATAAGCACCGGAGGGCTCCCATCCTCACCTTTACCTTCAGACATGTCAACAAATGCATGAATGGCAAGGTATACAGTATTAATGCAATATGACTTATCAATGAAACACCCCACACACCTGCAGAGGGATGAGGAGAAACACAGTGATAGTTGTACCTGACAGTTTAGAAAACATAGGCAGTGTGCACACAGCAGCTAGCATACAGTCACACACAATGCATAAATAAGCACAATTGCTACAGCAATATGGACTCTGGATCAACTGACCAGCCCCCTGAGGGGTGATGGTAGGATATAGAGTACGCTATATGCCAAACCCAAGGGAGAGGTATATAGAGAGACAGACCAAGCCTTTGAGACCAATCGCTCCAGCAGTGAATTAACAAACGCTAAACTGCACGTGTCTCATACATGAGATGGTCAATTACAGCAAACCAGACGCGGGAATCCATAACCGGAAGTTCGCGTCTGGCCGAGGGAGTGCCCATCTCCCCTATGCTGCGATTTTGATGGCCGGGTATGCTGAACTACAAAGTAGAAAGACGTTGACAAGTGCGTCTTACCACCCGTTCCAGGCAACAGACAATATGGCCCCGGCCGCCTTAGTAAGGGCACGTTAGACGAGGCCTTCACCCGCAGAGGCCTCCGATGCGTCTCGACACCGGAGGCGGGAGACTGCTTCGTGCATGATTCCCCGAGAGGAATCGCTTACCTGACATCTCCGTAACCAGACCGCAGTCCCAGATCTCAGTGTTAAGCCGCTAGCCAAGCCACGCTGAGGCCTGCCGAGAACCTCAGGGCATATAGCGGTGCTGGTGTTTCGGCGGAGGTAGACTGATTCGCAGTACAGAGTCATTATCTGCACCTGGTGCTGCTAAACTCAAGTTTTGACAAGTTAAATTATAAAACAAAAAATGCTTAGGACTGCCTAGGCAGTCCTGCTGCATAACAGGTGCAACTGGCTTGCCATGCACCAAACAATAAAACTGAATGCCTGTGGCTGGGGGCAGGGTATATAGGGAGGAGGACCAGTGCATGCAGGGAGCTCCAAAGCTTTGCTGTTTGGTGCATTGGATATGGAACCCAAAGAAGAAATACACAGTATGATGCAGTACAGTGCGCACCGTGCAGTATGTGTAATATACCACAGTGTAGTGTGCAACCGCGCTATATACTGTAGTATGTGATAGCTCTCACAAAAGGTACATTGGACCCTCTATAACTTAGTATGTCAGGGTATAGTAGAATAAAGGGAAAACAGTATAGAAAGTAGAGATCAGCGCTAGCAGAAGTCACATACAAACGCAGAAAAAAAACCACTATATATCTGCATTTGGCACTACATTCAACTACACAGAATGCAGTGGCTGGTAGGATATAGCGCTGTATAACCCTGGCCTGTGGGAGGGAATACCGCCGGCCGGGGGGGGGGGGGGGGTGCCTAACCCTAAGTCACCCCCGGGGGTGCCTAACCCTAACCCTCCCTCCCCCTAGCCTAACCCTAACCCTCCCGGGGGGTGCCTAACCCTAAGTCCCCCCCCGGGTGCCCTAAACCTAATCCTCCTCCCCGCGGCTGTCGGCTCGCGGCGCTCGGCATTCCTTCGCTCGGGATGCCGGGCGCCTGTCTCTTGGCGTCAGGAGAATGTCAGGCGTCTACATCTAGACGCCCCGCATTTCACACTCGCCGGGATATGACAGTCTGGAAGCCTGCTGTCAGTATTAAGGCAGTCGGCTTCCCGATTGTATACCTGTGGGAGAGGTATACAGGGACCCAGCGTTTCCCGGAGACCTGTAAAAGCAGTAAATGGCTGCCACACGTCTCTGAGGGGGCGGAGGGTGAGGGGGGAGCAGCTCAGGGAACGGCTAGACTGCAGTGGAATGGCGGCCTTAGCTTGGAGAGGGCCTGCAGGGAGAGCGCCATCTCCCCGTGCTGATGTTAACCACCAGGTCCCCTGACCTTTAAGAAAAAAAAAATGCCCTTCGCCAGTATATTAACGCCACGGTGGTCTAGTGGAGTCGTGGGCTCTCCAGTGTCCACATCATCATTGGGGGCATTGCATAATGGGAACTACTGGGGGCACTTTATAAGGGGGCATTGCATAAGGGGCACTATATAGGGGGCGTTGGTAAGTATCGGGGGGTTAGGCACCGGGGACGGAGTGTTAGGATTAGGGTGCGGGGGGGGGGGGTTCGTTTTAGGCACATGGGGGAGGTTAGGTTTAGGCACTGAGTAGGGAGTGTTAGGATGAGTGCGAGGAGGGGGGAGGTAGGTTTGAATTGAATAGCTCCAGGAGCTCCCTCCCGGCGCTATTTAATTCGCGTTCAATTGAATCGAGGCCATAGTGTCTAATTACATTAAAAAAGCTAGTACTAAGGAACCAGCTTTATTGTAAGAGACTGGAGTTGACTTAAGAGTAGAAAAACTTAGAATTTCAACCACTGATGAATTTATGGTGGAATTTATCCTAAGACGACATTTATTCACCCAATTATAAAAGAGATACTTAACAAAGTCACTCCAAGCCCTGACATTTTCCCCCTTCCCAGTTATAAATTCTAGTGCAATAATCATCAGGGAGCTGGATTATTTTGTTGTATTCAGCAGATAAAAGAGCACAAAGCTATTAACAGTTAAAGTATTTTTTTTAAATGTATTAACAGTTAGTTATACAGTCCCAGCATAGACTGTTCAGTTTTACATTTGAAAACTAGAAGGACTATCTACTAACACAGATGTGTTTGCCATTGTCGCGTCAAACAGCCTCTCTTGCCGTGCCTGGTCCTGTGAGGCTGTGCTAGCGTCGGCATCTAAGTCGCAATGCAATGTGACTCGGACGCACCAGGAAACTGTGCTGAATAATTTGATTTGTGACACTTTTATACCTGTGTGTGTGTCTCTCAATCAGCATGCATCCTGGGGCGTCCTAGTCACACCTCATTGTGACTAGGACGCATTTCCTGCTAAAAAGATGCACAACGCTAGCAGAGTTGCATGGGACCGGAAGACGCACACACGCCTGGCATATCATGCTGCATGGTGTATTGGGAGCGTTTCAATTGTTTTTTTAGGCGTGATAATTAATGAGCGCCCAGTGTTGCAATTCAATTGTTCTGGGCGCTCATTAGTTATCATTTTCTTTGCCCCTAGTGTAGCCATGTAAAACTGCTAAACCCATCTAAAGTTCTGGTTAGGAAGCGCTAACTGCGGTTAGTGCGCCCTAACCAGGGTGTTTCTCACACATTTCTGCTCGCACCCTCCTGAGGGTCCGAGCAGTAATGCCGGCTCCGGCAGCTATCGCGCCCTGACGGAGCAACAATAGAATTGCTCAGTCGGGGGTCTTACTAAAAAAGCCACTGGCCAAACAACTGAATTCCACCCCCCGATAGTCTAAATGAGCAAGGACACATCTGTATGTCTCTCAAGTAACTCCCTCAATTATTCCAGTTCTGCAGAGAGATCTCTGCACGTACAGTTGTGGACAAATTTGTTGACACCCATTCATGAAAAAAGAACCATCCATATTTTCCTCTGAAATAACTTGAAACGGACAAAGGTAATTGGCAGTCATCATTGTTTATTGCCTATTTTAATGTAAGTGAACTTCGCATTTAATTTTTCATAAAAAAAAAAAAATAGAACAACCAGCACCGGGCTTTGGAGACCCAGTCCAGGATGTGCTAAATTTTGGGGACAAACGACGTAGGGGTCCCCTGTAAATAGCACAACCAGCACTGGGCTATTCAGAGCCAGTCCTGGTAGCCAAAATACAGGGGACAAAAAACTTAGCAGTCCCCTGTATTTAGTGCAACCAGCACTGGGCTCTGAGCCGGTCCTGGTTCTGGAAGTACATGGGAAATAAAATGAGTAAAGTTCCCCTGTATTTACAGAACAAACACCAAACTTTTTCTAACGGGGGGTAATTCCACAGTCAGGGGATCCCTTTCACCGGGTCCCCTGAATCGGTGGGTGCCGGGTTGATTATGTATAGGGTGGGGTATTTTAAATAGAGACAAATATTGTCTTTTGCTGTGAAACTACAGGTCCCATCAAACCTTGGAGAACCACAATTACCAGCATGCAGAGCATTATGGGCCCGCTGGTACCTGTAGTTCCATAGCAAAATAAATATTAAAATAAACACAATGAATAGTAATGAGTGATTGTGGGGGGAGGTGGTGAAGGGATGGGTGGCCAAACACAGAGAGGAAGGGAGGAGGGAAAAGTAGAGTAGAGTACTGTATTTGAAAACTATTGACCAGGACATGATCTCTCTTTATGAAAAACTTCCTGAGCGTCATACGGACAGCCCAGTAATGTGTACAATACAATGTCTACTGTATAGCGGAAATGCCAGGTGGTGTCAGAGCCAAATCAACCGTATCATTTATGATCCTTGGTGCATAAAACAGTGATGATTATAGGCTGTTCTATAACCTGGACTTTTACTGTGATTGACTAATGATTGTGTATTAGCTTACCACGTGTTTTAAGTTGAAAAGGATGTAGCTTCTGAGGTAGATACAGTTTGTATATACAGTACATCAAACTGTGAATACATTGTATGCAATCACTTTCATCACTAACAAATATATTTTTGCAATTCAGTCATAGGAGAGCAATATAATGCTTTAGAATTGGGAAGGAGGGTCCTATTTGCAATATTTTAAGCAGATCCTGCCAGTTAAACTCAGTAATACCCCTTTTACACCAGAGCAAAAACCTGGGTTAATGCTGGGTCTACCCGAGTCGCAGCTCAGTGTAAAAGGGTCCCTGAAAAATAACCCGGGTCAAGTGACCTGGCAATTCAGCACAGGTAGCTACCAGGGTAGGACCCAGGATGGACCTGGGTAATAGTGCAGTGTAAATGGGACAAACCGGGTTATCAACCCTGGGTCATGCGTAAAATTAGCTGATTGGTGGTTGTGGAGCAGTCACCTCCCACTTTTTATAACCTCACAAGTTTAGCAAGGGAGACCCAGGTTCAATGTGAACGGGGCTGATCTGAGAATAACCCAGATCAATGGTGCTGTGTAAACGGTATCTGACCTGGGTTGGAACCATGTCTGAAAACCCAGGTCGGACCTGGGTTTTTGGTGGAAAAGAGGTATTATTGAGGTGTATGTTACATTAATATCATCACCACAGACGATTTCATGTTTAAAAAACAACACTTTTTATTCCCTTATGATTTTATTTTATAGAGATTGACTTATTCAGATTCAATTGAGTCTATTATTCCCATTTATTTCAAAGGAAGACTGAATAAAAGTTATTTTTTAATAATTGTCAACTTTACATGAAAAACAGTGCCCCATGTTGGAATCACTTTCTGTAAATTAGCATAGCTAATTACAAACTTTTTCTTGAATACTTGTTATTCGATTCCTGGGAGCACCTCCAGCACCTATGTTATTATTAGTGGTATATACAACCCAATGTGTGGTAAATTGCTGGTTATAATACCCAAATGATTATATTCCTGTGCAGGATTTAACCTTTATTCTAGATAATATGTATAACGATAAACTAATCAATATTTATAAAAGTGGTCAATGAAAATAGTTGTCATGTCTTTATTATTACTTATAAAATTGTGTGGTATATTGGGCAGGATGTTCCACAGGGAAAAATGTGGTAAAACCCCCAAAAATGCAGTTTTCGTGGGTTTTACAGTAATTTCCATTTGTACAAAGCACTGTCCCGATGGCTAACACCAATTTCAGGTGGCGTTACCAAATAGAAGCCAATGGGCTTTTTCTCGGGACGCCTCCCCTGAGAGGGATCCAATCAGATCCCTCCCAGCACCCCCACGGAGGGACTTATGGGTGTTAAACCCGGAAACTGCCCCTATCCGAGTGCATCGCAAGGACAGCTCTCATCAGGAGAGCTGTCCTTTGTGATATTCTAGGTACATACTGCAGTAATCAACCATGGTAAGTACCCGCTAAGAGGTGGGATGTACCGCATCGCGGATTTGATGCTTAGTACATCCAACTCATTGAGACAGATAAAACCAATTTGACTGGACACACTAGATAACATAACCTTGCATTATTTCCCAACAACCGCACACCTCAGGCTTGGTCTACCTCCTACTGTAATCTGAGCCTCATCACAAAGCTACAGCTCTATCACACCACGTGTAAACAATATCATCTTTCAGAGACAGACACTGCTCATAGAAAAGCAGCACATCACTGCCTCACACATTTCTGACAGAAAAATATACCCATGCCTTGGTGTGCATTGTGACACACGAGGCCGAAGGCTCCCATACACGCACCAAGGCGGTATATCTATTACTTAAGCGATAGCATATATTTCATCAGCTAGGTCTGCAATATAAGTGACTCTGGCAGATTTAATATCCAAGTAATGAAATATTTGGGTTAAATATGTGTGCATAGCTTATGAATATTTAAGGAAATAAATGTGGTGTAATAAAAATGAAAATTAGGGTTACACCTAAATACTGTATATTAGATGCAAGTTGAATATCTGCTGAAAGGAAAACTGGTTACAATAAATATGTCCCAATAAAACCAGCCATTTAGACATATTGTACATTGAGTTCATTGGAAATAAAAAAAATGCTCTCATAAAAATACCTGAAACAGCCAAGAAGTCATCGATTGAGGTTATGTCATCAACAGCATCAGTGAGGATACGAACTTGTCTTTCCCACTGATCCTTGAAGAGATCCATTGTATCCTGAGCCACTTTGCTATGGGGTTTTGCTGCTAGTGCCAAAGCTGCATTTATAACCTTCATTAGTAAGAGAAAACAATGTTTTAGCATAATTTAAGTGAAACTTTTTTTTGTGAATTTCTCCACTGAAGAAAACGATTGGTTGTACACAGACAGGAAAACGGTCATCAGTGAAATGCTTATTATCAAAACATGCAAATTCCAGATATATCACTGCCATCTCTTCACTAAGAGCTTCACTTTTGTGGGGAGTTACCCAACTTCAATATGAACAGATAAAACAAGTTTTTAATATATACATATTAGGGATGTGCAGGCTCGGATAGGTTCGAGTTTGCACGCAGAGTTCGGATTTTTCCCTCCAAAAACGTCATCTTGCATGGACAAACATCATCATTCCTCCAGGAATATACACCTTTTTTTTTTTTTTTTTAGAAAGAAGCTGTTTCTAACCATTCTGTTTCAACTATGATTAGAATACAATGTCCCGGAATTAAGAATTAGCCACAAGTGGGTGGACAAAAGATGGCCGCGTTCTAATTCCTTTGAGGACAAAGATGGCCGCGATTCGAGCTGACCGAAGGGCAGAAGTGACGTGTCGAGTGAGACAGAACACCTATGGGAAGGCTGGAAGCTGCACGTCGGTTAAGATGACGCCTTTGAGAAGTGTCGAAGCTGGATAATTGGCTGAGACAAGATCAGTTTAAAATTGAATCTCAGCGACGCCATCTTGCGACTGGCCGCAAGACGCCATTTTGGAAATGAGATCGCAAGACGCCATTTTGCGAATGGCCGCCTAAGCGCCATTTTAGATAAACTTACACTTTAGTACATGTGGCGATATTACTATTAGCAACATGCGATTGCATTTTTCACCATTTCTCATACACACATTAATACGCACAATTGCGCTGTTAACGAGTCGCATATTAGCGAACGCATAGGACTTTGTATGAAACCGCTGTTTTATTAGCTTTATGGGCACGCATCTGCCCCAAGTTAACTAGCGTCCTTATATCAAACCCCGCATACTCACACATTACATATTCACACATAAGGTTTAATAAGCTTTAAAGTATAAGATTTAAGTTGGTTCAGTTAGTATAAATGCTGCGAAATAAAGATATTTGATAACTAAGGTTGTATACATGCTAAGAAAGCCGTATTTGGTTTCGTACTGATGCGTACTCTTTCAACAGAATTCCGGTCCTATCGGTGTGGAGATCGCATCATGCATTCTCAACTTATGGACCGCAGAGACTTCAAGCAACAAAATGTATAACTGTTAGGATTTTGCATGGGGGCGGGAGGGCAGAGACCCCCAGTTGCTAGAGGCTGGGTGAGTCTATTTGAACCAGCCTGTTAAACTCTCTAACAGATGCTTCCTCCCTGGGAACCAATGACATCAGCAACAAACTTCTCTATTGTCCGGTCTATTCTGGGGGGGGTATAAATATGTGTGCTGAAACACTGGGATCTTAGTCTTCTTGCTGAATGACGACGGGGTTTCTTGCTGATGCCTATCATCTGATCCGAAAGCACTGCGTATGTATACTGTACTTGGGGTCTGTATAATTCCTTTGCGTCTAATTGTGTCTGAATAGCGTGTAACTGACTGTACTTTTACTTGAATAATACTTTGTGCTTCGGAACCACATATTCCAAGTTTGGAGTCTTTTATTTACTGTATGACTGCGTACGCAAATTAGCGTCATCCTTAGAGGTCTATAGGTAGGATTTCAGAAGGTACAGGCAGGGGTATATAGAGGTTCATTTCAGTATCGTTAGTTGGGGGCTCGTAGTAGTGAGGTCACTTACCTACTCACGCGGCACATATGGCTATCGATATCTCAGCAAAGGGTGGAGTGGCCACATGCAGGGTTTCGCTATCCGTTTTCGTGTGTGCAAAGGAAGCTGACTAGAATCCAGGGACAAGAAAGGAAAAAGTCTGTTTTCCTTTGTTGATAGAACCTAACATTTAAAAGGGGTGCCGCAGTATTGAGTACGCTGTTGAGTCGCAGTCTTTGCGCACAGTAAAGACGCACTTTTGCGTACGCAGCTAAAAAGTAATTCTACGGTTGTGCGTTAGTCACATTATTGTGTATGCGGCTGGTCGCACAATAGCATATACGTACTTCCGGTTCTGCTGCCACGTGTTTAAACAAAGCCGTTGAGGTTTACATTTTTCAAATGTTATCAATATCTGGGTTAACGTTTATTTTTCTGCGCAGGAAAAAAGTGTGTAACAGTGAATATTTGTTTTACAAAGTTAAGGGTATCGTATGATCCTTAAGGGCTAGGTGCAAGGGTTAGTCTAGCCGCTCGGTAAGTAGCTTTACCGTTCTATACACAGTAGCAGGTGTACATGTTGTCTTTGTTGTAGAGAGGTGCGTGGAAGTGGCCGACATATAAACTTCCATAGGTGTGGAAGTTGCCTTACTAAATCTTATCCGGGTGTGGAAGTTGCCTTTTTCAAATCTTATCCAGGTGTGTGGGCGCCGCCGACTTAAATCGTCCAAAGGTAAGTGAAAGTATCTTGATTGTCTTTCACCAGTTTAAATCTTTATTGAAAAGCATAGGATTTTGTCTCAGAATGGGAGCCATGCAAACAGTAGAGATGTTAGACAATGATGTGCTACTAATGGAGGCGCCGATCGGATCGGCCCGTCGTATTATGCATACTAAGTACGGTACTTATGCAATAAGGTATTGTGATGTATGGTTTAAAATGACGATGAAGAGTGTTAGACCGTTTCCCAGAATTGGTAGTTTTGATAAGGATGTATTAGATAATGTCCGGAATCACATCAGTCTGATGCGCTCCCGAGAGAAAAAGGTCAATTATTGTGAATGTCTAAAATTGTGGTAGCATGAGGGGGATGCGTGGCTTAAAAATGTGCAAGCGATGCAAACTAGCGTTGCGAGCGCATTGCCAGAGGATGCATCCACAACGTTGAATTGCAATACGGACGAGCCGCAAATTGGCGTGCACGTACGGCAAGGTAGTGTTGTGGAGAGCATTGCCAGCAGTTCACGCTCACCTCCCCCACCTTATGTGGATGGAGGTGCAAGTACAGTTACCAAAAATACCCATAAAAATGTAACAAGCAATTTGTACCCCTTCTTAAGTAATCATAAAGAAAATGTTTATGATGTGGATGATGAGCCTATTGAAATGTCTGCCATTTCCCATGCTGTGCAAATGATAGATGCTGCATCACCACAATCACGAGTGGTGCCGCCATCTCCATCGGTAACAGCAAGGGAAGTGTTAACACACTCTGCACCCGTAGAGGAAGTTGTTAATACCATACGTAGCAGCAGCAGATTAAACCCCCAGCCAGGTAACCAGGTCATAGGTAGCAACGCTACCGGTCTGCATCCCATTCGGATGATAACTGTTCCGAATGGAAATGCAGATGCGAATGGTGTAGTGCCCACGAGGGAAGTGGTAATGCATTGTCCATGGACAAGAGCAGAACTAAATTCCATCATAAATGATTTTCCCGATCCCAAAAAGGAACTAGCCAAATGTCAAAGATTTTTGAGAAATTTGGGTAGTTCTCATGAACCAACTAATAAAGATTGGCGTGTGGTGTTAAGGGCTTGTCTGCCACGCAATACCGACATGACAAAATTTATCACGGATTGTGTATTGGATGGTGACGTTCCCTTAACAGGCCAAGTAAACCAAGGTAACATTTCCCGCATTGTAACTCAATTGGGTATATATTTTCCAGTAGTAGTTAACTGGAACAAAATTTTCACAATCAAGCAAAAGGAGAGTGAAACTGCAGAAGACTATTACGACCGGGCTCTGCAGGCTATCACCCAGTACACTGGGATAGAAGATATTAAAGATAGCACTCACCACAGGGGAATGATAGTCACAGTACCCATGGATGGTCTGAAAGAGAACTTAAAGACTCGGGTTCAGACCTCACAGCCTGGCTGGAGGGGACTCATAATAGATAACCTCATAGAGTCCGCCATAGAACATGATAAAAACATCTCAAAAAAGAGGGAGATCCAGAGTGAAAAACTAATGGCTGTCAGTATCCAAGCTCTGGAGGGAATGACTGTAACATCACAGCCAACAGACACACTCGCACCTGCACACACACTTACACATGCCCTCTCTAACCCCACACAACAACAAACACAGCTCTATTCCACTAACCCAATACAACCACAGGTCCCATACTCATATCCCCCACAATACCCTTACCCTCCCTATCCTTACCCATATCCACCACCTTTACCCTCTGCTCAAACCTCACAACACCACATGTTTTCACCTGGTCCACGTACATGTTTTAATTGTAAACAAACAGGACACTTAAGTAGAAATTGTACAGTAAAACGAGTAGGAACCCCAAATCAGGGAAGACCTGGATATCCCTATAAGGGATATGCACAGAGACCAGCAAATGTTCAACATGCACCAGCTCCAATTGTGGCCGTAAATGCTGTATTGGAGAATGGTAGCCAACGCTAGGGCTCAGGTCATACCTGTAGTCTACAGATAGTCAGGTTAACGGGAAGTACTAGGGAAGAACCGGTCATGATGGTTGATGCAGCCGGTACTGAATATCCTATTCTTGTAGACACAGGGGCGACCAGGTCAGTGATGAAATCTCCCGTTAATTTACAGGTGACCAATGAAACAGTACCAACAATGGGTGTAACAGGTAAAGTGGAACATTATCCTTTAACAAAGTCCACAGAGGTTACTATTGGGCCGTTGCATACCAGACATTCTTTCCTTCTGGCTGCTGCGACCCCTACTAACCTGCTGGGAAGAGACTTGTTATGTAAAATGGGATGTGTTATATATTGCACCCCTGATGGTGTATTTTTAGATATCCCAGAGAGAATTGCACACGAGGTGCAGGATATGTTGGACACTCCTCAAAGGATAATGTATCACTCTACAGTTTTAAATGAAACTCCATCACAGGTAGATGAAATGTTGTCCCAAATTCCAAATTCCCTTTGGACTACGGATGGACAGGACACTGGATTAATGGCAAACTTAAGCCCTGTAATGGTAAATTTAAAAGACGGTAGGCAAGCTCCAAAAATTCCCCAGTACCCACTAAAACAGGAGGTAGAATTAGGGGTGTTTCCAATAATTGAGCGATTATTGCAACAGGGAATTTTAGTTCGTACAGCTAGTGTAGCCAACAGTCCCATTTTTCCAGTAAAGAAGAGCGGTGGGAGGGGTTATAGGCTGGTACAAGACCTTAGAGGTGTTAATAAGGTAGTAGAGAGCCAATTCCCTGTAGTGCCAAATCCAGCTGTCATCCTGATGCAGATCCCACCAAATGCAACCCATTTCACTGTCATTGACCTCTGTTCTGCTTTCTTCTCTGTGCCTCTCCACCCTGACTGTCAGTACCTATTTGCATTTACATACAGAGGTGTGCAATATACATGGACACGATTACCCCAAGGTTTCATAGATAGCCCCAGTATCTTCTCCCAGGCATTGCACGACAGTTTACAATCTTTTCAACCTGCCAATGGATCTGTTATAATTCAATATTTATTAATTGCTATGTTCTGACTCGTTTATGTCATGTTTGAATGATACTAAACTTTTGTTACTTCATCTCTCGCATACAGGAGACAAGGTGGCTAAGGACAAACTACAGCCGTGCCAATCCAGAGTAAAATATTTGGGACACTGCCTAACCCAGGGGTTACGACATCTTACAAATGATAGAATCCAAGCCATACAAAACATGACACTGCCGCAGAATCAACAGCAAATTCGTACCTTCTTGGGAATGTGTGGATATTGCAGAATGTGGATCCCAGGTTTTTCTATTTTGGCCTTGCCTTTACAGGAATTAGTCTCTTCTTCAAAGCCCGATCGTGTCATACACACAGAGGAATCAGAGCAGGCTTTCCTTAATTTTAAGTATAACCTGACAAAAGCTCCTGCATTGGGAATACCTGATTATGAAAAACCTTTTGATTTGTATTGTACGGAAGACGATGGTTGTGCTGCAGGTGTCCTTACACAAAAACATGGTGATGCCAGTAGGCCCGTAGCATACTACAGTGCCCAATTGGACACGGTAGCAAGATCACTCCCCACTTGTTTGAGAAGTGTAGCAGCTACCGCTCTATTGGTGAGTAAAAGTGAGGACGTAGTACTGGGCCATCATATGATTGTCTACACTCCCCATGCTGTATCTGCTCTGTTGAACTCAGCTCAAACCAGACACGTCTCTTCAGCTAGGTTTACCAAATGGGAAATAGCCCTAATCGCACCCGCAACATCACTGTTAAACGTTGCAGCACGCTGAATCCAGCAACGTATTTACCATATGTACAACATGATGTACAAAGGCTGGAGGGAGATGAGTTGCTGGCAGGAGGTAAGTTCAGCGGACATAATGATACGCACGATTGTATGACATATCTGAATCAGACCTTTACTGCTAGACCTGACATACATGACACACCTTTAGAGAATGTGGATGTGACTTTTTATACAGATGGGAGTTGTCATAGACAAACAGACACAGGTGAATTATGTACAGGTTATGCTGTTGTAAATGACACAGACATCATAGAAGCTAAACCTCTTGGTCCTCCTCACTCAGCCCAGGTGGCAGAGTTAGTGGCACTAACTAGAGCGTGTGAACTGGCAGCAGGCAAATCTGCTAACATTTGCAATGACTCGAGGTATGCGTTTGGGGTGGTGCACGATTTTGGGGCTCTATGGCGTCAGAGAAATTTTATGACAGCAGCAGCACACCAGTTGCACACTCCCGACACATAAAACATCTTTTAGAAGCAATCCAACTGCCCAAAACAGTGGCAGTAATTAAATGAAAAGCCCATACATGTGAGGATGACCCGGTGTCACTAGGCAACAACAGAGCCGATGAAGCTGCAAAATGGGCAGCAGGGTTGAAAATGTTTTCTCCAACTGAAAAAATTATGTCTTTCCAAACAATTGATATGCTGAAATTAATTGAGATGAAAAATTTGTGTTCAATTCAGGAAAAATCCATTTGGAAGTCCAAGGGATGTGGGCAAGAGTCCTCCGGGCTCTGGAGGGACGGACAAGGTAAACCAGTAGCCTCCAAGGCATATTACCCCAGCCTGGCTGAGGCAGCACACAGTCTGACTCATCTGGGAAAACAAGGTATGAGCAAGTTGGTGAGGGCATACTGGTGCGCACCAGGTTTTTCTTCACAAGCAATGTCCTGCTTGAGGAAGAACATAGGGAAAGCGATCCCTACCAAACCGTCCCACATTCCACCGACTGATGGACCTTTCCAGGTGATACAAATTGATTTCATCCAATTACCACCCTGCTGATGTTTTTCAAAATATGTGTAAGCTGATGGGTATTAATAGCCGACTTCATACCCCCTACCGACCGCAAGCTAGTGCCAAGGTAGAGAGGATGAACGGGACTATTAAAAATAAGTTAAGCAAAATTATGGCAGAGACTGGACTGGGATGGCCAGAAGCTTTACCTCTGGTCCTATATAGCATAAGGACCACTCCTAGACCCCCTCTAAATCTGTCCCCATTTGAAATATTGTTCGGTAGACAACCTCATTTGATTATAAGTCCACAGGAAGACTCGAAGGGTAACAACGAGGTAACTGTAAAGTATCTTATATCAATGAGTAAGCAGTTAAAGCAACAGCAGCAGAAACTGAAATTGTTGTCTAATGATATGCCTGAAACTAACTGTCATGATGTTGAACCAGGAGAATATGTTATGATCAGAAATTTCTTGCGTTCAGGCTGTTTGACTGATCGGTGGGAAGGTCCATACCAGGTGCTGCTGACGAGTACTACATCTTTGAAGGTGGCCGAGAGAGATACCTGGGTCCATTCCACTCACTGCAAAAAGGTCAATCTACCGGTGGAGAAACAAGTCGGAGACAAGGCTGATAGTGTGGACCTGTCGCTCGCGAGCTTGTTCCGGGAGGATTGAAAAGGTCGTAGTGAGATACCTGAACTGAGAGAAATTTTGCAGGACTTGTTGTGACAATGGACGGGCCTGCTGTGTTCATTCTCATGTTCTCTTTTAGAGTGTTCACCATCCTGGTCAGTTCGGGGATATCCAGTGTCTGTGATGGGGGACCGATTGAGGAAACGGGATCTGATGGCAGTGCTGATGGAGTGGAGTCAGGAGGAATGCAATGCCAATCCGGGGAGTATCTGACCAATCTTAGTACTGTTATTGTTAAGAGAGCGGTCATTCCGGATAATCGGGGAAGGTGTGGAGGTTTATCGTCTGAAGATTCCTCTATTTGTGAGCTTTGTGGGTCCCTAGTTAATGAGAACTGTATCTAACGGTGCCAACCTAAATATAACCCGTACTGGGGTGGGTATCCTTTAGAGGATCATCATAGCATGGTAGGCAAAGTGTTAAATCAAATTGATTGCTGGGTGTGTTCACACGTGCCACAGGGACAGCATAACGTAGGGTTGGTGCCATTTCCGCTGAATACCACGGAAATTTTAGAATTACAAAAAGGGAAAGCCTTGGATGGAAAATTTCTCTCATCCAAACCACCTCATTTCAAACTCTATCAATTCCAAGTAGATAGTTCACTTTTGTGTTTAAACATAACCAACCCCAATAAACCCGGGAGTTGGGAAGTGACGGGGAATAATCAGACGATGACCTTCTCACAAAGAGCTGATAATGAGTCCATAAACCATGATCTGTTACACTCAATTAAATCTAGTGGGAAACATTTTAGGTATCGGTATACACTGAGGGCCTGATTCAGAGCCGGACGCTCTGACCAGAGCGCTCGCTCTGAATCAGGGCCCTCCTACTTCTTATTGGAGCGGCCTCCTGGCCGCTCGTATAGCTGTGGGTGACCACCCACAGCTACAGCGAGCGGCCATGATGATGGTCGCGATGGTCAAGACCATCGGGCTTGCAACGAGACCCTGCGGTAGGGTCTCGTGGCCGCAAGCCCTGGAGTGATTTTGGCTCTATCAGAGCCCACTAGTGATGTCAGTGGGGCCGGACCCAGACGGTAGGCGTTACCATGGGAACGCCTCCATCTTGGAGCCACACCCTCGGCACGCCCACCAAAGGGTGCGTGCTGTCAGTCACCATCGACAGCACGCCCCCTTTGGTGCGAGACCCAGGGCGACAGTTTGGCTGTCGCTATGCGGGTCTCGCGCATGCGCACGACGGAGCTCCCATTAGGGCACCATCGACCCACTTGCGAGCGTCCTGCGCTTGTGAGCGGGTCTGAATCAGGCCCAGAGTTCCACCAAGGAGATTATTGGTAAGGTGCCAGATGGTTATTGTGCTAAAATAATACAGCCAGAGACTTGCATGAACCAGATGGAAGACCCACAAATAGGATTGTTTGCAAGAGAAATGTGCTTAATGATAATGATGCATACCATCCCAGATAATGTATATTTTTTATGTGGAAGAAAAGCGTATAAATGGCTCTCCCCGAGTTCCGAAGGTTTGTGTTACCTGGGAAAAGTAGTCCCAGAAGTTATGACCCTCACACATGTTGAAATGCTTGGTATACATAAAAACACACCTTCACCATATCTTCACACACAATATGAACACAGAGGCAAGAGAAATATGATACCTGGTGTTGTGCATAAAGCCACTAAGTTAATTAGTGAGACAACTGGCTTTCAAGTTTTAGTCGCACTGGATCCCACCAGGATCGCTAAGGGAACATTAAATTTTAGATATATTCAGGAACTTGCTAAATTGATAGATAATATCACCGAGACGTACGATGACACATTCAGGTATACAGGGAGAGAATTGCAAGCGTACAAGAAAGAACTGGTGCAACATAGGCTAGTGTTGAATTATTTAACCGCTGTTACTGGAGGGTATTGCGTAACTTTAGCCACCCAATTTGGAGTAAAATGTTGCACCTATGTCACCAATGATACCAGCGACCCTAAGGAGGTAATAGACCGGAAGATGGATGAAATCCTGCAGCTACAGTGGGAATTTCGTAAGAACCATAATGCTTCAGTGGCTGAAGCAGGGGAAAAGATAGAAAGATGGGTGTCATGGCTGAACCCAGTGAAATGGTTCTCAGGTCTAGGGGAATGGGTCCAGGAAGTGATCGCCAGCATAGGCAAATTCTTGATCCTTATACTAATTGTCATCGTAATAATTGGCATATGCGTCCGGTGTGTTCCTATTGTGTTGAAGTGTGGAAAATGTAAAAATAGAGTAAAACTAAAGAATGAAATTATGATGGTGGCCAGTATGAATACCGAGGTAAATACAGAACTGCATTACAACCCTGAGCTAGGAAATACCATCATTTAATGTATTATATTTAGACATGCATAGAATGGATTATTGAAATGATATTTTTAAAACACCTCAGATAATGTAAAGTCTCAATTCCCCTTCAAGACTGCTTTTATAACACTGGTGCATTCCCACACCTTTCACATGATCTTCCAAGATCCGCGGTGTGCGTATAATAGTAGTTTTATGTCCCCACATATTGATGGATTAAGAACCACCTTGTGCCATCCCATAATAACACGAAATAATATGTAAATGTAAGCCTAAAATAAAATTCCAATAACAGATTGTGATAGCATGTTTTTTGCTATCAAATGGTGGACTGTCGAAGCTGGATAATTGGCTGAGACAAGATCAGTTTAAAATTGAATCTCAGCGACGCCATCTTGCGACTGGCCGCAAGACGCCATTTTGGAAATGAGATCGCAAGACGCCATTTTGCGAATGGCCGCCTAAGCGCCATTTTAGATAAACTTACACTTTAGTACATGTGGCGATATTACTATTAGCAACATGCGATTGCATTTTTCACCATTTCTCATACACACATTAATACGCACAATTGCGCTGTTAACTAGTCGCATATTAGCGAATGCATAGGACTTTGTATGAAACCGCTGTTTTATTAGCTTTATGGGCACGCATCTGCCCCAAGTTAACTAGCGTCCTTATATCAAACCCCGCATACTCACACATTACATATTCACACATAAGGTTTAATAAGCTTTAAAGTATAAGATTTAAGTTGGTTCAGTTAGTATAAATGCTGTGAAATAAAGATATTTGATAACCAAGGTTTTATACATGCTGAGAAAGCAGTGTTTGGTTTCGTACTGATGCGTACTCTTTCAACAGAATTCCGGTACTATCGGTGTGGAGATCGCATCATGCATTCTCAACTTATGGACCGCAGAGACTTCAAGCAACAAAATGTATAACTGTTAGGATTTTGCAAGGAGGTGGGAGGGCAGAGACCCCCAGTTGTTAGAGGCTGGGTGAGTCTATTTGAACCAGCCTGTTAAACTCTCTAACAGATGCTTCCTCCCTGGGAACCAATGACATCAGCAACAAACTTCTCTATTGTCCGGTCTATTCTGGGGGGGTATAAATATGTGTGCTCAAACACTGGGATCTTAGTCTTCTTGCTGAATGACGATGGGGTTTCTTGCTGATGCCTATCATCTGGTCCGGAAGCGCAGCGTATGTATACTGTACTTGGGGTCTGTATAATGCCTTTGCATCTAATTGTGTCTGAATCAATACCGTGTAACTGACTGTACTTTTACTTGAATAATACTTTGTGCTTCGGAACCACACGTTCCAAGTGTGGAGTCTTTTATGTATGACTGCGTACGCAAATTAGCGTCATCCTTAGAGGTCTATAGGTAGGATTTTAGAAGGTACAGGCAGAGGTATATAGAGGTTAATTTCAGTATCGTTAGGATACTGAAATAACACGCCGCGAGGAAAATGCAGGGTGGACAAAGATGGCGGCGCTCTAATCAGAGGAGGACAAAGATGGCCGCGACCTGAATGGACATAAGGGCAGAAGTGACGTACATAACAAACTCTAATTGACGCTAGTTTGTCCCTATTAAGGGGGTTTATAAACCAGACACCCCAAAGGAGCTTTCTATCCCTTGAAGAAGTCTGACAGGCAGACGAAACGCGTTGAGAGCTCCTCTTACCTTTCATAAACTTGCTATCACCATATCAGATAAGCCTTAGAGCCTCTTTTCATTTTACCATCTGTGATGTTTTTATTGTAATTTATGCATATTTATTTGTTCGTTTACATGTGTCTTTGAAAGACAAAAAATCATTATGTTCAGTACTTGATTAAAGGTTGTTAACCATATTTTTTCTGTCTTTTTAATTTACTATAAATAAATTATCTTTTTAGTTAGTAAAAAGTTTTTCATCCGATGGCTTACACAATTTCTATTTTTATTCATGGGGCTTTATTGCTGTATACTAAATAATGAAGGTTGATAATTGTTTGGTATCTTTGCACTATGCACTTTATGGTACGAATGTTATACTATTAACTGATTCATACACAACACATTAAGGTGATTTTATGTGATTTTATTATTTATTGATGCACAGCACTTTGATTAATATTCACTATATATATATATATATATATATATATATATATATATATATATACACACACACATACACACACACATATATATATATATGTGTGTGTGTATATGTATTTTTTAATTAGCTTCTACATCAGAGATTAGTGGCACATTAATGATGAGAAAAGAAGCCCCCTACCAACTAGAAATAGGTTTCAACCTATGAATGATAGGATATTTTTTTAAAGATGAACAGAAGGAGAAACAACTGGTACTAAATAAAGGACAGAATAAGAATATTAGAAAAAACCCACTAGGGGCTGTCAGGGGTGGGGGGGTGAGGCAAAATATTTATCCAGGGTCCAGTTCATGAGCCTGAAGAAATTGAAAAAGATATCCAAATTTTTAATTTGAGCTGTCATACCATCACTAAGGAAGAAAACTCAGTTCTAACTATGGGACTGAAGTTTGCCCCCAGCAATAAACTAAATAAATTTACTACCTATCTCGATGTACAAAAATTTGTACGGAAAGTGTCGCTCAAGAAATATTTTTAAAGTAATAAAATTGAAGGTGCCAGTAATAGAGAACTTTTTAAACCCAAATCAACTTTTAATCCAACTTTTAACCGTGGATGTTTTATTGAAAGTTTTTTTTAAAAGCAGTCAATACAGACTTAGAAGAAATAGAAACACATAAGCAAGTCTCTAAGAGGAATAATCTCTGCTACAAAGAAAGAAAGGCCCTAAAAGATTTAGGTAGCAATTTGGAGATCACTATAAAAACAGCAGACAAAGATGGTGGTATCGTCATTATGGACACCATTAATTACAACACAGAGATAATGAGGCAGCTTAATGATATTGATACCTATAAGATCTTGAAAAATAATCCTAGTGAAAAAAAATAAAAAATCAACCTTTTACTATCCAAATATAATAAACTGGGATTCCTTTCAGAAAATGAAATGAGGTACCGTATATACTCGAGTATAAGTCGACCCGAATATAAGCCAAGGCACCTAATTTTACTACAAAAAACTGTGAAAACCTATTGACTTGAGTATAAGCCTAGGGTGGGAAATGCAGCAGCTACTGGTAAATTTCAAAAATAAAATAGATACCAATAAAATTATATTAATTGAGGCATCAGTAGGTTAAATGTTTTTGAATATTTATTTCAAAGAAAAACAGTAAACTAGCTCTGTAAGTGGAAAAGAGAGTCAACAAAACCAATATGGTATCAACAATATCTTTAAAAGTACAAAAACCTTAGCTCCACTGTCAGGATGTGCGCATTGCAACTAGTGAGGGCATCTTGGGTTCTCATCAGCACCCCTCACCGCTAACTGCTCTGGCGCACGGTCCACAGCGGGAAGGGGGGGGTTTGCGGGCGCCACTCACCTAGCTCACCCAGAAACAGACAGAGCAAATGGCTCCACAGGGGAGGGATGGAGTTTGCGAGCGCTGCTCACCCGGAAGCATACAGAGCAGAGCAGGTCACCAGCGTAGTGGAATCAGACAGGGCAGCGTACCCCGGGGATATCTCACACTGCTACCTCAAGCAGGTACTTTTCATTGTGGTCCTGGAGCATCACTCGAGTATAAGCCGAGGGGGGGGCTTTTTCAGCACAAAAAATGTGTTGAAAAACTCGGCTTATACTCGAGTATATACAGTATATTAGTAATCCCTCACCTGTAACACCAGTCTTTTATATTCTTCCCAAAGTGCATAAAGACCTACGTAACCCACCTGGATGACCAATTGTGGCTGGGACTAGTTCGATCACAGCGAATTTGTCACATTTTGTAGATCACCATCTATAACCGGAGGTTCCCAAATTGGAATCATATATTAAAGACACTTCAGACATACTAAATAAAACCAATGATCTGGAATGGGAAGATGATTTCATCTTAGTCACTACCGATGTAAACAGTTTATATACCATCATTGAACATACTAAAGGTTTAGAGGCAGTTAATTATTTCCTAAGTGGAGGAGAAATACAGGAGGAGAAAATTCGGTTCCTTGTGGAAGGTATAGAATTTATCCTTAAAAACAATTTCTTATGGTCTTCAGGGAAATACCACATGCAAACAAGAGGAAGTGCTATGGGTACCCGGTTTGCGCCCTCTTATGCAAAGCTTTTCATGGGCCTCTGGGAGACGACATCTATCTGGAATAATAACCCCTATCGTAAGAATATTATTTATTGGTATAGATTTATAGACGATATTTGGCTCATATGGAAGGGGGAAGCGACACTATTGGAAGAATTTAAACAAACCTTAGTAAATGATACGTTTACTATAGAATTAACTTATAATTCTAGTAAAATTTAAATTAATTTTCTAGATCTTACTTTCTATGTAGATGATAAGGTGTTGAAAACACATAATTTCTGTAAACCTACTGACTGTAATGCATATATCGACATAAATAGCGATCACCACCCTACATGGTTAAAAAATATTCCAAAGGGCCAAGTCAGAAGAATTCGGAGAAATTGTTCCGATATAAAGGTTTTTGAAGAACAAGTTAAAAAATATAAAAATAGGTTTATATCTAAAGGATATTCAGAGAAAGATATCGATGAGTAAATACAAGGAATGGTTATTCAAAATAGAGAGGACTTGTTGAAACCGATCTCTCGTCAAGACAATACCTCTGATGCTTTCTCACTTCCTTTTATTACCTCTTTTAATACACACCACAAAGAGGTTGAGAAAATTGTCAGAGACATTGGAATCTGTTGGCTAGAGATCCTATCCTTAAACCTGTAATTCTGTGTAAACCCAAATTTATTTATAAGAAGGCACCCAATATTAGGAATAAAATTGTATAGAGTGCCATCCCACCCAAAAGAACTGGCAGAAGTAAGACTAAAGGTTTCCACCATTGTGAAACCTGTCTAGTATGTAGACCTTTTACAAAACAAACCAGTAAGGTAGAAAACTTTCAATCCTTTAAAACCGGACAATCTATCCAATATCAGATTTCATTACTTGCACTAGCAAGAACTGTGTATATTTAATAGAATGTACGCATGGTTTGCAATATATAGGGCGAACCACGAGGTGTCTGAAGGATAGATGGTCGGAGCATTTGAGGAATATTAGAAAGGGCTTTGAAAAACACTCTTTATCCTGCCACTTTAAAGAACATCATCAAAATTCCCTTAATGGTATGAAACAAATTATTGGGGTTAAACAAGTGGGAAGCCATTGCAGAAAAAATAAAGATATTGAAACTTGTCTTGCTCAGACTGAAATTAAATTTATTTTTGATCTAAAGACACTCAAACCCAATGGCTTGAACATTGATTTCGAGCTTAAGTGGTTTTTATGATCAAATTTTAGGGTTATTTTATGTTCTCTTTTTAATCTGGGTACTTGATTTTTTAGAATGTTGTTTGAATTATATTTTCTCTCGTTTCATTTTAATACTCCTATTTATTACGTCCATTTTAAGGCTCCTCCCTTCAATTGGCACTTTTCTGGTGGATTTACAGAGGATCCCTTTTTAATTATGATGATTGTGGCTTCTCTATGGAAAGCGGAAGTGACGTAGAAGAACCTCCATTCTTTAGCTTTTCGAAGGTCTCAAACTATGTGAGGTTTTTTTCCGCATTAAGTTTACACTCAGCCCAGAAGTGCCATTATAAACGGGATGACCTATTTTTACTAATATATGGGCTTTATCTCTTTTCCGTATGGTACCGGAAGTGATGCTTGCGTGTCACCGACGGACCGGAAGTTGCGTTCCATTTAAGAGAGGAAGCATATCAATGTTAATGAATCTTTTTTCGGAGGTCCCTTATAAGTATTAGATACTAACATTATTTCCTTTATAGCTTTTACTCATCTCAGAAATGTATATTTATTCGGGAATACTAGTTTTCAGGAGCCAGTCTATGTGATTATCCTTTTTTGCCCGGTGACGTTTGCAGGTCACCGCCGGGCCGGAAGTCAGTCTGTTTGCGTTCCACCTAAGCGTGAATGGCTATTAATTGGATTTTCATGTAAGTTTGCATCGTTTTTACTTCTTTTTAAATGAAGGAACTTATTTTTTTTTTAACTGTTATTAAAACATCTGCACAGATATTGGTACATATGTATTGCAAGAATGATGATCGTGAACATTATTTGGTATGAAACAAGATAGAAGAGCAAGTGTGATGCGCACAAAGTGAGCAGCAAGTCAGTGTTCTCTATAAAAGGTGGTTCCCACACCTCCACCGCCAACAAGGTACAATACAATATAAAATTATATAGTGATCATATAACCTGCGCTCCTATAAGGCCAGATGGTAATAGATAATCTGGGACTGCAGATCGAGATGAACTCTGGAATTGTAAGCTCTCAAGACCAATCACAGCGTACCCAGAAAAAAAATATAATATGCACATGGTAAAGTACAGTTTAATAAAGTGTAAACATAAAAACAAGTGAATGAACAATCACACAGGGATCCCCAAGGAGGCAACAAAGTTAAAGTTTACCGGATCCGTGCTTGAAAGGAGCATGTGGTGTAAAACATCAGTAGAAGTCCCGGTCACTTCAGTGATACAGCTCCCCAGCCTGGGTCCATGTCAATCGTAATCCCCGTCAGCCGCCGAGGTTCCCGTTCTACCGACGCGTTTCGACCCCCGTTCTGGAGTCTTTTTCAAGGTAAGTTCGAAATGGTGAGTGCATGTTTCTAATTTCCTATCCCTTAAAAAAAAAAACCCTGTCCAATCGGATCGGCGCCGGCACAGCTGATCTCTATACAGAAATCAACTACATTGTCCATGATCCTTTGCTGCGCCAGCGCCGTCCACATGACTGTCCCGCGTCACTTCCGGTGTTGCCTTGGCATTCTCCGCAGTGGATTGTATCGCATAGTCTCCTGGACAGTGGCCTCCCGATACATCACATCCGGGATATTATTATAACCAATGGCACAATCCTCATTTGTTGTCATGGAAATAGTAACAATAAGTTCCTCACTTCATATTAGCTCCGTCATTGTTATGATTAAAATTGAATGCCAGACATTCCAAATCATGGACAAATAAAAAGATAAAGAATCAGAATTAATACTCATTATTATATAAGTACATATAACATTATAATTTCTCATGAGGGCTTGATACAGAAAGTGCAACGTGCAAGAGGTAAGAATGGTGCAGACCAATATTAAATATTATAAAAATTATAAAAACCACTTGATTTCAAAGTCAAGGTTTAGGCCTCCCGGAGTCAAAGTACCGCAGTCAAAAATGTTTTTCATTTCAGCTGTGGCTAATTGCTTGGCTAAATCATTTCTTCGCCAATGACCCGCTATATGCTTCAGACCTACAAAACGTTTAATCTCCGCAGTGTTGCAATTATGTATTTGTTTGAAATGATTGGAAAGTGCATGCGTTTCAAGCCCTTTGCGGATATTTCGTAGGTGTTCGCCTATCCGAACCTTTAAGGGCCTAGATGTTCTACCTATATAGAATAAATTACAGCTGCATTCAATTGTATATACAACACTGTTGGTGCTGCATGTAATAAAGTCACTAATGGTACAACATTTCCCATTTATTGTCACTTCAGTTGTCTTATTCTGTCCATCTCCCTTAATACTTTTGCACCCCAAACAGAGTCCACAGCGATAGAACCCCTTTGAGGTGATGCCCCCTCTTTTAGAGATGTTTGGTAGGGCACTCTTAACTAAACGGGAGCCTATGTTAGGGGCCCTTCTGTAAATGCATTTTGGTTTCATTGGGAGGTGGGAGCCTAAAACAGCATCTTTTAATAAAATGCCCCAATGTTTGTTTAATGTTTTTTCTATGTATTTATGCTGACTGCTGTAGGAAGTGATAAATGACCATTCCACAGCGGAAGGTTTCTCATTTATTTTTCTGTTATTTGTCAGTAATTCCTCCCTTGATATTTTCCCTACCTCTTCCTTTGCTTTAATAATAAGATTGGAGGGATACTCTGATGCTGCAAACTTAACCTGCATAGCATTTGACTGTTTTTCATACATTTCTGCTTTACTACAGTTGTGTTTCAATCTCCTCAATTGACTACCCGAGATGGAGTGTAGCCAATTTGAGTGATGACAGCTGTCTATTCCGATGTAAGCATGGGAGTCCGTTGGTTTCGAATAGTTCTTAGTATGCAATGAATTGTCCGCCACGTCTATCAAAATATCTAAAAAAATTGATGGATGTAGTACTTTCATTAAAAGTGAATTCTATATTTAAAACATTCTGGTTAAGATACGTATAAAAGTCTTTTAAAAGTGTGCTCCCACCTCTCCATATAAAAAACACGTCATCTATATACCTGGACCAGTACACCAGGTTCGCTCCGAAGGGGTTGGCATTCCATATCATATCATTCTCCCATTGCCCCATAAACAAATTTGCATAACTCGGAGCGAACCTGGTGTCCATCGCAGTACCTACTTTCTGAAGGTAAAAGACGTTATTAAAAACGAAATAATTATTATATAAAATAAACTGGACTCCATCAATAATAAAATTTTGTAATTCTGAATCCAACGTACTGTCTTTTAAGCTTGTCCTAATAGCTTTTATTCCGTCCTGGTGATCAATAATGGTATACAGGGACTTAACGTCACCTGTAACCATGACGGAAACCTTCTTCCCAATCGATGGTGTTCAATTGATTTAGGAAGTCCTTTGTATCTTTAAGGTGGGACCGATTCTGTGTCACTAGTGGCTGAAGGTGGTAATCGATAAATTCAGATAAATTTGCTGTTATCGAATCGATTCCTGACACTATCGGTCGACCTGGAGGATTTACGGGATCTTTATGTACTTTGGGAAGTACGTAAATCACTGGAATGACTGGTTCTATATTATACAGAAAGGCGAACTCTTTATCTGTTAACACTTTAGCAATTTTATATTTATCTAATAATGATTTAAGTTTTTCCAAAATAGTTTGGGTGGGGTCTGCTCTAAGTTTGTAATATATACTCCTATCTTCTACTTGTCGCAGAACTTCTTCCTCATATGTATCCCTATTTAAAACTACCACCCCCCCCGCCTTTATCGGCGGGCTTAATCACTATTTCGGTATTAGACTCTAGGTCTTTTAGTGCTTTACGTTCCTTAAAAGTCATATTGAATTTTGGTCTTTTCATGTCCACTGCTTGTATATCATCATGAAATAATTTATAGAATGTCTCTATAAAGTTTCCTTCTATATATGTTGGATTGAATACTGACTTGGGTCTGAAAGGTGTCACATCTTGTTCTAAATCCTCCACTTCATTGTCCTCTTTCATAAGAAAGAATTTTTTTATAGACAATTTATGAATAAACTTATTCAGATCTACAAATGTGGAGAATTTATTTAATAATATAGTGGGGGCATATTTCAATCCTTTGGCTAAGACAGCATTCTCCTCTTTAGATAATATATGGGTACTCAGGTTGAATATTTTGACTGTCCCGCTGGAGGTATTATCCCCTTGATTCTCTGCTGTATCTGAAGATACTGTTATTGGGTTGTATCCCTTCTTTCTGCTAATATGGATCGCCCTCTTTTTCCTATATAATGATCTTTTTCTTTTTTTTGAATTCAGTCCTCTACAACCCCTCTTTCTCAAGGGCCTCATCTCGTGGGGTAATGCCTTACCTCCCTGGATAAAAAAGGCGGAGAAGTAAGGTATTTTTCTTCTGATAGATGAGAGTATCTATTCTCCAATCTAAGGGGTTCCTTTCTATCATCCTTCCTTTCTAATGTATTTTTGTTATTTCTCCATGGTGCAGTTCTCCATGGGTATTGATTCCCGTTGTCATTATATATACAATCTCTTCTATTGTACAAATTATGGGGTTTCCAGAGATTTTTTGGATCTCTCCTCCGTTCCCCCAATGTATCTCTCCCTCTTTCTCCTTTCTCCACAGCTGATTGGGGTTTATTTCTGAAAGAGTTATCATGTAGCTCATCTTTATGATATCCATGCGGAGTGGTCCAATTTTGCGACTGACCCTGTTTCTTTTGTTTTCTGTGTATAATATTTGTTCTCTCTATAAAAGGTTTTACCTGAGGGCTATATGTTAGAGAATTCTTATCCCTATTGAATTTCTTAATCTTTCTTTCTATAAGAATTCTCTCTTTTTTTTTTAATATTTAATTCTATTCTTTTTTCATATTCTATATATTCTGGTGAACCAATAAAGGGTGATATTAATTCTTTGTAAGTGGCAATTTCCTCCTCCAACTGTATGAGGTCTTTCCTTCTATCTTTAATGATTAGTTGCATCAGAGAAAACGAGCAATTGGTAAGAATACTATTCCATTCTGCTCTAAAATTTTCACTTGCTGATGCAAATGACGCCACTTTGGTTATAATCAACTTCTTGGGAATCATCTGGTGGGCAACGTATTTCTCTAATGTCACCGTTTCCCACCAGATTTTATTTTCCCGTATCAAGATAGTTTCTAATTTTCTCATTATGTTCTCTAAATCCTCATCTATCAGGATCACAGAGTCATTATCCTCTTTAAACATATTGTCCAATATGGACCGTCTCTTATCTCTGTATCCAAACATATATGCAGCACCGACTTCACTCAGGTGGGAGTGACACACAGGAATGAAACAAGATAGAAGAGCAAGTGTGATGCGCACAAAGTGAGCAGCAAGTCAGTGTTCTCTATAAAAGGTGGTTCCCACACCTCCACCGGCAACAAGGTACAATACAATATAAAATTATATAGTGATCATATAACCTGCGCTCCTATAAGGCCAGATGGTAATAGATAATCTGGGACTGCAGATCGAGATGAACTCTGGAATTGTAAGCTCTCAAGACCAATCACAGCGTACCCAGAAAAAAAATATGATATGCATATGGTAAAGTACAGTTGATTTAGCCAAGCAATTAGCCACAGCTGAAATGAAAAACATTTTTGACTGCGGTACTTTGACTCCGGGAGGCCTAAACCTTGACTTTGAAATCAAGTGGTTTTTATAATTTTTATAATATTTAATATTGGTCTGCACCATTCTTACCTCTTGCACGTTGCACTTTCTGTATCAAGCCCTCATGAGAAATTATAATGTTATATGTACTTATATAATAATGAGTATTAATTCTGATTCTTTATCTTTTTATTTGTCCATGATTTGGAATGTCTGGCATTCAATTTTAATCATAACAATGACGGAGCTAATATGAAGTGAGGAACTTATTGTTACTATTTCCATGACAACAAATGAGGATTGTGCCATTGGTTATAAGAATATACCGGATGTGATGTATCGGGAGGCCACTCTCCAGGAGACTATGCGATACAATCCACTGCGGAGAATATCGGGTTGCCAAGGCAACACCGGAAGTGACGCGGGACAGTCATGTGGACGGCGCTGGCGCAGCAAAGGATCATGGACAATGTAGTTGATTTCTGTATAGAGATCAGCTGTGCTGGCGCCGATCCGATTGGACAGTGGGGGGGGGGTTTAAGGGATAGGAAATTAGAAACATGCACTCACCATTTCGAACTTACCTTGAAAAAGACTCCAGAACGGGGGTCGAAACGCGTCGGTAGAACGGGAACCTCGGCGGCTGACGGGGATTACGATTGACACGGACCCAGGCTGGGGAGCTGTATCACTGAAGTGACCGGGACTTCTACTGATGTTTTACACCACATGCTCCTTTCAAGCACGGATCCGGTAAACGTTACCTTTGTTGCCTCCTTGGGGATCCCTGTGTGATTGTTCATTCACTTGTTTTTATGTTTACACTTTATTAAACTGTACTTTACCATATGCATATCATATTTTTTTCTGGGTACGCTGTGATTGGTCTTGAGAGCTTACAATTCCAGAGTTCATCTCGATCTGCAGTCCCAGATTATCTATTACCATCTGGCCTTATAGGAGCGCAGGTTATATGATCACTATATAATTTTATATTGTATTATTTGGTATGAACCAATAAGGATCCTAGGGAGGGTATAAAAAGGATCTCAGTCCACCAGATGATTACACCTTGAAAAAGACTCAAATTTGGAGATGAAACGCGTTGATGGGGTTACAAACAAGGCTAAAATCCAGGCGGTGGGAACTGTTCAGAGACACTGGAGTTTGCTGAGGTACCACGGATTCTTGTTCCCAGGAAGTGTTATATAAGTGACCTACGGTGTATTCTTTACACCCACACCATCTGGTATGCCTTGAATCTCTTTTATGTTATAGTGGATTTTATATGTATATGTTTTATATGATTGATCTTATTAAAAAGGTACTACACTATGATAGTCCTTTTCCCTCTCTTTTTCATATGACTTGACGTGACCTATGGGAGTGTGAAGATTATCCTACAATTTAAACTTTTGCTGGAATCTGAGGAAAACCTCGCCTTTATAGTTTCTATGTATTGGAATAACCACCTCAACCCGGACCTTTATCAAGGAACTTTTTAAGACTTTATTTTGCTGTGATTACCTAGAATCTGGATTGCGCTTGGGTGATTATCTCTTTTTGTTTGAATGTTTCTAGGGTATTTATAGGGATTACCCATTGACACCTTTCAGCTGCATTTAGTGAAGCGCGGGTTCCATCATATTTTTTATTCACAAATAAAACTATATTATATAATGTAAGAACCTAAAATCTTGAACGTGAGTCACCTGGGAGACAAATACATTAAGTTTTGCTGGAGAGTTACGAGTATGTGTACTGTGAGTAAAACATTCCCATTTCAGACCACTGGCAGCTGGACGGTAGGCATTTAAACGTCAGGTAAGACTCACAGCCTTGTGTCCCCTCCTGTCCTCTGCCTATGCGGTGGTCACTGTGCTTGGGGCGGGTCTCGAACCCGTGTATGCGGCGCCCCAGGCGGGGACTTAAAGCACACACCAGTGTGCCGATCTATGTCAATCAGATTAGACTGATAAGAACCATATTACCCTTGTCCTAACCAAGGGCAGAGAAGCAATCACTTGTATAGAGGTGGTTCTGTAACTGCCTAACTAAAGTAAGCAAGCAGACTGCTACAACTACTTTGCAGGTCTTAAATAAGGACTGTGCCGAGAGCAAAGATGGCGCGTGTCCCACATGTGAGGGACAAGGTGGCGGTTGCATGGAGCCTGTGGCCAGCAAGGAGGAGCAGAGCCCAGGGCTTACAGAGGCTGGACCTTTCTATGGAGCTCGCCTACAACGAGACCCCCTCCATGGAGCTTGCCGGCAAAACGCGGAAAATGGCGTGCTGCCGCAAGCCCTGCCCCCAACATGGAATCGCAGCCAACATAATGAAGGCCCGGAGAGAGCCCCCCTCCGTCCCCAAGGCATTAGCAGAAGGCACCGCCGCCACCGCAAGCCACAATACCGCTGCCTCAGGGGGAGAAACTAAGGGCCTGATTCAAACCCGGTCGCAAAGCAGCGGCCGTACGCAATGAGTGATTTTTCGCAAACTGCGCATGCATATAAGTCGCAGTGCACGAACCGGTCAATGCGATGGGAAAGTGCTCGCCCGTAGCCGGGCCGCTATTTTGAGTGACAGATAGTGCCGTTTGTGGGAGGTAACAGAGGAAGGGGCTTGTAAACGGGGGTGTGGATGTGTGAACGTAGGCGTGCCCGACCGTCATAACGGAGTTTAATGGGTGTGCATAATTAGCAAAGTAGCGTCATTACACACGTGACTGGGTTGTATTTTAGCCTGAACTGCTCGCAATGATGTGGTGGGAAAAGGCTACCACAAGTGCTGCGAGCAGCTCCGATGGCTCTCGATGTTCCAGATTACTCCTTCAACTGCAGGAGTGGCAAAGGGGTGTCTTTATACAGGTGCAAGCGCATAGTGTGGCCGCTCGCTAATACTTAGTGGGAGGCTTTACGTGACACTGTGCGAGCGCATGATTTAAAAGCCGGCCCCTTTTAGCCAGCGAGCGGCCACAAATAGCGCCGGGTCTGAATCAGGCCCTAAGTCCCCACTCTGTTAGCAGGAAGCACTGGTGCTGAGCGGTGGGCAAACATGTGGGGGCGTGCCTCCATATATCACGGTCCGGCACCCATTGAGGGGGGGACCGGTGCCGAACCCCCCCTGCCGCTGGAGGAAGCGGAAGACGTGGTGGAAGTCCACAGAGGTGGGCCTAGAGATGGCGGGGAAGAGAGCGCTACTAGCTTCGTCCGGCCAACCGAGTGGGGAGGTGCTTATCGCTAAGGAAGGAACGGGAACCCAGACACTAGCCTGTGAACTGTGGCAAGTCCGCACACTGATTGTGGCCAGATAAGGCCAGAAAACCCGGACACTAGCCCACACAGCTGTGGCGGGAGTCCTCAAGAGACTGTGACCAGAGGTCTCTGAATATCCCCCCTCCGCTGGAGCCGAGACCCGGCATTGTAAAATACAAGTTCTGCCAAGAGTGCTGTGAAGTATCAGCAGCGCTGAACAGGGGTCAGTAGAGGCACAGCGGGGGTGGATAGGATCTCAATCCCCTGCTGGCATCAGGTCCTGCGGTGGCAAAAGCAGCATGGCCACAGCCTCTATAATAGGCTGTGGCGTGTGTCTCCCTGAGCTAGTGCCAGGGTTCCTGGGACCCGGACGCTCACTCTTAAATAGTGGCGGTGGGTCCTATGATGCCTCCATGTAGAGGGCCGACAGTGCAGCTCTCTGTCAGCCTTTCCTCAATGCTTGTGGGAAGCTATAAAATAATGAAAATAAAGTAATATAAAATATACTAAGTGTGGGCTGGAGCTCAGCCCCAAGTGACGGGCTCCCATGGCACAATTCTTAAAAACTGGGGCTTCTGGGGGATAGAGGGGGAGGAGTCACTCACACTTATAAATTTAAAGTGCCAGCTCCACTCATCCACCAGTCTATAACCCAGTGTCTTCATCTCCAGAGTCCCCTGGTGGATGAAGGAGAGTATCATAATAGAAACACACTCAAATGCTTAAATAAACAATAAATTCGGCATAGCAGAGTAATAATGCATTTATAATCTGAGAATTCCAATTGCGCTCGTTTATTATTAAAAATACAAATATCACTAAAATGCAGGTGATCCCCTTGATAGTACCTCTAAGTTGTACCACAGAGTAAGGCTAACTGCTTTCCTAAGAAATTCTCTAATGGGAGAAGGCAGCCAACGTACATAAGGAAGCCAAATGGAGAAAAAAAATTCTGCTCAAGGTTCTACTTCTAATGATCATTCTAACCAATCCATTTGATATAAGTTTATTAGTCTAGGTAGCATGAGAGAAATGGAAATGGGATCAGGATGTATCCATTGAGACAGAATAGTTTTCTTTAAAGCCACAGCAACACAAACTAGTAACAAACGAATGCCCCCGAAGACGTAGATTATTTCTGAGATAGTTCATTTTGGCATAAGAGGAGGATACTAGCTGTTTATTCAATTGTACACAAGATTCAATAATTTGTTTTAAATCTATTCCTGGAAATGTATCCTTCCATTTAGCCATGCCTGTAGTTAGCGTGGTTAAATCAATTTTACGTCTAGCATGAAGATAAACTAGAGAAGTGGGAACTGAGTTTCGGGGCTTCCACCGTATACTACAATCTAGGGGACCGGACAAATTAGCAGTTGGGAATTGGGCAAATAGTTGGTTCACATAACTACGAACCTAGAAATATGCAAAAAGAGGGATATCCAATTGAGGGTATTTCTCTTTTAACTGAGATAAAGTGAGTATTACTGAACAATCCATATCCAAAAATGTATATACATATTGAACACCCTGGAGGTGCAAAGACCGAATAACCTCACCATTTTGAAAATCAATATTAGAGACCAGCGGGAGGAATAAGGAATGGGAAAAACGTAAACCCATCCTCTTCCTAAGAATGCGCCAAGCAATACATGGGGTAATTAAGGAGAAGATTATCAAACAGATTAGAGGGTATGCGGCCAGGAGAAAAGTGTAGTAAACTCACCAAATCAATCTGCAGGCAAAAAGCTTTGTCTATTGGCTTATAAACAAAATTATTGCCTCCACCTATCCAGTCCAAAGCGTATCTATAATTCGCTGCCAGGGCATAGTCCTGGATGCAAGGCAAATTAATACCTCCCAAGAGCAGCGGTTGTTGCAGTTTAAATAGAGATATATATACGAGGGCGCTTATCGGCCCATATCAATGTTGTGAACGCCATGTTAACTTTTTGATCGCGTTTAGACAATAGAAAGGGAAGCATTTGGAGAGGGTAGAGGAGGCGGGGAAAGGATACCATTTTAAACAGATGGCAATGTCCTAAGTAAGAAATAGGGAGGTGCTTCTATTTAAGTCAGCCAACATTTGGTTAATAAAATAAGGTATATTGGCAGCATACAGATCCGAGGGCGAGGGTGGTATTCTCAATCCCAAATAAGTTAAACAATCATTGGCCCAGCGGAAAGGAAACGAAGAATCCCATCCCTCCTTAACAGCAGTACAATGAGCCAAAGCTTCTGTTTTAACAAGATTGATAAGGAACCCAGATATTGAATTGAAATTGAGTGTCTAAGAGAGAGATTATTGCTAGTTTTAGTTTTGCTAAAATAAAATAAAAGATAATCAGCAAAAGCTGATAATTCAATATCTATTGTGTTCCTACTTGGATTCCTTTCCAATTAGAATCCCTAACAAATGTTGTAATCAACAGGTCTAGTGCAAAGTTAAATAATAGCGGGGAAAGGGGGCAGCCTTGGCGTGTACCCTGGTAGAGCCTGAAGGAGGGGGCATTAAGACCATTAGTAGTCAAAAAAGCAGTAGGTTGACAATACAGCATTTGAAAAAGGCTGATAAATTTTGGGCCGAATTGTTGAAGGTGAAAAAAACCCGTAAAATATGATTCCAGGAAACGCGGTCAAAAGCTTTGTCCACATCACAACTGACTATAATAGCGTTACTATTAAACAAGCTATTAGAGAGAAGCATAGCAGCTATAAGTAAACCTATATATTATGGACTGAGATTCTTCCTTTGATAAACCCATTCTGAGCAGGGTGTAATATACGAGGGAGAAAGCGGATTGTATGTGTTGGACAAGGTTTGACTAAGTTCTTCTAATCTAGCAGTTTACGGTTTGAAAGCGGCCCAAAATAAATATTGTCTACATGTGCCACATTATCATCAACATAATTAGTGAAGGCTTGTTTTAAATGTATACAAAAATGAGAGGACTTAGCTAGATAAGTAGGGAACCTCCAATTAAAAGGAGGTTGATATTGGTGATTGCAGGGCTAGAGTGAAGCATATTGTGGCATGATCAGATATAGTAATCAAATCAATACCAGTGTGCTCCACTCATCTAAACAGGGAGTGAGAAAGTAGCCAAAAAAAATACGGGAAAAAGAATGATGGAGATGAAATAAAATGTAAAGTCTCTATCAGTTGGGTGTTGGCACCTCCAGGGGTCACAGAGGTGTAAAGAGTCCGTCAACAAATTAAATGAAGGTGGAGGCCCACCTCTATTACCATTGGAGTTTGCCGACCAGTCTGGTCTCAGAGACTGCACACAATTAAAATCCCCTTCCAAAATTATCTCTTCCTCTGCCCAATCCTGCAATTTAGCATAAATCTCCGTTATAGACATTACCATGTAGTGACACCAAACAAATAACGTCCTTCAGGATCAGAAATAGAATCTTGTATGCGATAAGGAAGGTTTTTACAAAATAAAATCATCACTCCTCTACGTTTAGCCATATAAGAAGCCACTTTATCATTTCCAACCCAATTGTCAATTGGGATCAGTAGACCTCCAATGCGTTTCCTGCAGGAAAGTGATGTCTGGTCGCATATGCTTTAAGGAAACCAATATCTTTTTCTTAACCGGGGAATTCAATCCCTCCACATTCCATTAAATACATTTAAAGCTTCTCTGAACTCTCAGTTCATTTGTAGAAGTATCAGCTATTATTAATCTACCCCTGCTCTAGGCCAATATATAAAGAAGAGACACTATAATACTGATACTACTTATTCCCCATGCGAGCGGGCATGGGGAATAAGTGTCCTAGAGCACCAGGTCATAAGATCTTTCCATGTATATAACCAAATAAATAGAGTGTTAAATCAAGAATTAGAACCTATAAATAAAGGGAATTTGAATTTTGCCAGAACCCAAACATATGGCCATAAAAGCCATATATAATACAACCTAAAAATAATTAGATAAGAGGAAAAAAAAAAAAAGGAAAAAAAATTGCTGAGCAAAACAATATAGTATACACAGACATAGTACAGAAGGGAGATATAGGAGAAATATAAATGGTTGGGAGAATATAGAGAATAAGAATTCCAGTATATTATAACAAATATCTGAAAAGGCATTCCCATAGAAAAATAATACCGGCGACAGCATGACTTAAGGTGCCCATCCACTAGGCGATTAAATTGAGCGATTGAACGATAACGACGTCGTTATCGCTCAATAATCGTTTGAAGATCGTTCACTACAATGTCTAAAATGACTAGCGATGCGCATGCCCGCTGGTCGTTTTAGACCATCTATCATCGTGCAAACAAGCTGGTCAACCCGACGACAGCATGTTAGCAGATGATTGATGTTCCTACACTGAACGACTGCTCGTTCAGTGTAGGCACATCACATTATAAACAGACAGACAAACGACTGCATGATTACAATGTCTATAATTGTGCAGTCTTTTGCTTGTCTTCTAGTGGATGGGCAGCATTAGTTATCATTTGCAATATTAAAACATGTAAATATAATCCAACAGTAAAACAATAATAAACATAGTGCAATGAAACTGAATTGTCAAAAAAATGTAAGATGACATTTAAGATGACACCTCAAACACTGGGAGATGATCAGTCCGCATCATCCACCGTTGACAGATTGCACGGCAAGGGAATCCACATAATTGCGAACCACTTGAGGGTCATCGAAAAAATGAGGAAAACCCGCAGCTTGGCAGGCTAATGTAGAGCAAAGCAGTGACCAATATCAAACAGACGCTTGCAAAGGGGTGAAAACTCTTGTCTCTTCGCAGCTACCATGTATGAAAAGTCCTGGAACAGGAGTAGTTTATGTCCGTCGTATCGAAAGTCAGCATGTTTCCTAAAAGCTTCCATGAGGCGCACATTACCCATGTAGTTAAGTATCCACATTATAACTGGTTGTGGCCGATCACGCTGTGTTTGACGATCAGGTCCTATGCGATGGACATGTTCCACTAACATGAGTCCTTGGTTACTCTCACAACCAAGTTCCTTGGGGAGCCTCACCGAAACAGAGGGCCTGCTTCAGAACCGCTCGCAAGCGGGTCGATAGTGCCCTAGTGCGCATGCGCACGACGGAAGGAGCTCCGTCGTGCGCATGCGCGAGACCCGCATAGCGACGGCCAAGCCGTTGCTGTGGGTCTCGCACCAAAGGGGGCGTGCTGTCGATGGTGAGTGACAGCACGCCCCCTTTGGTGGGCGTGCCGGGGACGTTGCTGCCCAGACGGAGGCGTTTCCATGCCTACCGTCTGGGGCCGGCCCCACTGACATCACTAGTGATGTCAGTGGGAGTGCTTTTGGCTCTGATAGCAGGGTCTCGTCGCAAGCCCGATGGTCGCGAAGGTCTTGACCATCGCGACCATCTTTTTGGTCGCTCGCATAAGCTGTGGGTGGTCACCCACAGCTATGCGAGCAGCCAGGAGGCCGCTCCAATTTTAGGTAGGAGGGCCCTGATTCAGAGCGAGCGCTCTTGTCAGAGCGTCCGGCTCTGAATCAGGCCCAGAGTGCATGAGGTCTTGCGATTTGACAGACTCGGGAATACCTATTATGCACACATTGTTACGTCTGTTCCTATTTTCCAAGTCCTCCAATTTGTCTTGCTTAGAGGTGAAGACCTTTTTTTGGGTGGACAATGCGAAACGTGTTGTTATTAATTCATCCTACAGGTCAGAAATCCGCTGTTCAGCCTCAGTGAGGCGCTGAGCCTGTTGAGTTATCTGTATTAAAGCAGAGTCTAGGGCCTCTTTTAACTGAGCCAATTTTTGATCCAATGGGGCAGACAGAACCTCCGCCAATTCCTGTGTTTTAAAGGAGCCAGGTGCTCCATGCATTGTGTTATCAGATACAGATTCACGAGGGCTACATCCAGAACCAGAGATAGGAGAAAGGGGGTCATCAGCAGACGATAACTCCTTCCCTCTACCCTTACCAGCCTGGGTGCCCTCTAGCAGGTTTAGCAATATATTTATCCATAATACGGATAACAGAGCAATAGCTCTTACTATAAAAAGTGGGTGAAATACACAAAAAGGCCAAATCGGGGATATATAGTAACCTGCTAAGGCTGAGTGAACAAGCAATGGCAGAGGTGGCACCAGTCCACAGCAAAGGCAGTGTAAAGGTTAAACAAGATGGCTGGTAGCTGTATCCTGCAATGTACAGGTTAATCTCCTGAGAAAATAGCAATAATTGGGCACAGCAGTGGGGGTCCTAAATCCAAAAGGCAGCAGGATAGGAAGGGGGAGAGTAGTGAGTCTACTGCAGCGTGCAGCAGTACTCACGACCGCACTAGACCCAAGATGGTGGCCGTGGCAATGCACTTACTTGCAGAGCTGGATTTCGGGGATTACCGCTGGGAAGCGATGTCAAGGACCAGCAGCTCCAAAGGGCTCTCCTCTGGCGCACAGGATGGTCGAGTCTCCGGACGCTGCTCCACTCCGCTGGCAAATTGGTAATTGAGGGTAGCCGGGGAGCCGAGAGGAGATGTGGCTGCTCCAGTCAGTCCGCCCATCGGAATACAGAAGTTTTAACGCTAAACATTCTTCTGCATAATCTCTGCTCTCTTTAAGCGAACTACAATATCTGGTGGCAGGCACATAGGATTAAATGTCTGTAGTTATTCCTGATCAAT
This sequence comes from Taudactylus pleione, assembly GCA_031769625.1. Lineage (NCBI taxonomy): Eukaryota > Metazoa > Chordata > Amphibia > Anura > Myobatrachidae > Taudactylus > Taudactylus pleione. The sequence continues at coordinate 3,129,742 of JAUIMM010000024.1, read as the reverse complement.
TATGTTAACCAGATTTTTTTTTCAGTAAACTCCCCACTTGTGGCAGAAACTATAAATAAAAAAACTATCCAATTGGGATGGTTAAATTACACATGTCCCGAGTTGACAGGAGTATAGTAATAAAAATGAATGTTTCTCGCAGGAATACCTATTCCATGGACTTCCAGTGAGGGTACCTGTGTAAAGCATAGTAAATAAAGCATAATAATAAAATGCCAAAATTTATTTGTTCATATTTGTGAAATTGAATTAGTACCAATGGCTACAAGGTGCTGCTGTTCCGACCATATTTGCAGCACCTTGTGACAACCAACATTGTAGATATTTCCTTACTTCCTACAGAGGTATGCAGGAAAATCTGCGATGTTGGCATACCATAACAAGCAGTAATATGTACAGCAGCACATCACCGCTAATTGATTTCCACCATATATATCTGTTATGACGTTTACAATTCCCCCCAAAAAAATGATATTGTCAAAAGTACCTGAGGACAAAGGACTTCAAGCTGACTTGCTGACATGCGAACAAGTTTAACACCTTCCTCATTATTGGATATTGAGCATGCCAAATTGGCCACCTACAATAAAATAAAACATCAAGATACATTTAACAAATAATACACAATTTGGCTAAGAAGAGTGTGCAGCGTTAAACAAAAACTACCACAAAGATACAAGAACACACAAAGCAAAGCAAAACATCAAGATACATTTATACAAATAATACACAATTTGGCTAAGAAGAGTGAGCAGCGTTAAACAAAAACTACCACAAAGATACAAGAACACACAAAGCAAATCTCTCCAGCATAGTATAAATACTAAGACAAAGTATTGTCAAGAAAAGAACCTTAACTAAAATCTACATCTATTGTAGATCTATTGTGCTGCTGAGTTGGACTTTCCTAATACACCGCACAAAGCTTAAATCAAACTTTAGAGCCTGAAAAGTGTTTATTTACATTGTGTCAGAGGTCTATAGTTAAAAAGCCTAACTGGATTTTTTCCTCCAAACATGTACTTCTATAAGACACCCACACATTGCTCAAAACCATAATGATCTTCCCTCCCCATTTCCCCTTTCCAGAAGAGCTTCTAGCAAGAGCCTACTTCCTGCATTGTAATCCAACCAAAAAGTTTGCTGCAGATTTCTCAGTCAAGTAGTTGTGTCATACATTGTATAATATTTTTTTCAATTATTACTACTTCTAAAGAGAAGATTTAAGTGTCCTTATGTTTTAGGTTATATTACAATTGCTCATGCAATTTAATTCTATTATTCATCAAATGTTTCTTCAGTTAAGCTTCTGCACAGAAGTACATACAACAGTTCTGTATCTACGGTTTGTGCTTACCGTTTAGCAGATGCAACCAAGGCTACTGTACAGTAAGCACAACCAATGTGACAAACCTTTTCAACTTTTATAACTCCTATATGAAAAATTGCCATGGTAATCCTTACAAGTCAGAAACATGTTAAATAATAAGTACATTGATTAAATTGTCATGGTCAATTTGTTTTTTTTTTTACAGAGTACTTACAAAAAAAAAAGGAGAGTTATGGTAAAACTTACCCTTGTTAACTCTCTTTCTTCGAAGTCCATAGGGTCCACAGGGAGACAATGGGGTATAGGTAGTACTTGGAGGACTGGACATACACAGTAACGCTTTTTTCAATCCCAGGAAGCTCTGGTCCTTCCCACTATACCCCGCCCACAGCCTTAGGGCAACTCAGTTTTGTTAAAAAGCCCAAAGCAAGAGCAGGATAGGAGAGAAGGAAAACTGGTACACTGAAGAATCACACTCTCACACAGAGAAGGAAACAAGTGACCAAGAGAAGAAACCCATAGAAGCCTGGTGCGTCAGGGTGGGTGCCCTGTGGACTCTATGGACTTCAAAGAAAGAGTTAACAAGGTTAAGTTTTACCATAACTCTCCTTTTCTTCTTCAGGGTTCATAGGGCTCTATAGGGAGACAATGGGGATGTCCAATAGCAGTTGTTCAAGGGCAGGGATGCTCCTGAGCTGAGAGGAGAACCCGGGTGCCAGAAGGAAGAATCCTGAGAGGAAAATGTATCAAAGGCATAGAACCTAACAAAGGTGTGGACAGAAGACCATGTGGCCGCCTTGCATAGTTGTTCGGCAGACGCACCACAGCTGGCTGCCCAAAAGGGACGCACAGAGCAAGTAGAATGAGCAGAGCAAGAACCAAAAGTATATGACACACAGTGGGCGCTAATTAATATATTAATGTAATCAGTATAAATTTAAATCAAAGAGACAGTCTGGTCCAGGCTGCCCCCACAATGTGGGTCTGGAAACTCCATAATAGACCAAATAAAAATAAAGAAATGGGAGCGCTCAAACACAGCTGCTTATTTAAAATAAATTTTTTACTAATTAAAAATCGACATGAAAAAACACATTCAACACATCAACAACAGATAAATCATTATATCTACAATACGGCAATTTATTAATCTATCAGATATTATTGCACATAGTCGCCAATATATAACACAACATGAACAGTCTCCAAATCAGCTGATGATGAATTACGCAATAAAGCACATGTAGATGGTTAGAAGCTTGATATGTCAGTATTAGTACTTTCATGCATGCATAGATGGAGGGTGAGTATTGAACCAGCTGGTATTGATATTAGTATTAAAGTCATGCACTTCAGTAAAATGATGCTTGATACACAGAATTTAAGTGCATGGAAAACCACATTGTAATTAAGAAGAGATTTTTACCTCTACCTTTAATCAGGGAGGATGGTATTCGTGGTCTGGAAGAATCCTTCTCGCTACCATCATGACGGGGAGGGAGCTTCCAAAGACTAACATCCAACAGCGCTGTGCGCTATAATTATGTTGCTGATGGTAAGTACCCGTCGATGGGCAGCGCAGAGGTTCCAGCGCGAGGGACCACAGCTCCCGATCCACGGCCTGTCCAAACGGCCCGGGTGGAGATGGACTGATGTACGTCCGTTGTGTGGTGTGTGCTGGCAGCTACCAGAGTCGAGCTTACAACGCCACCTGTGTTCCAGTGACGACAGACCACTGACGCGTTTCTCCGCCCACAAGTACGGCGGTTTCTTCACAGTACTGTAGCCGGCACAGGAAGGCCAGTCTGTGTGTAAGCCAGTGAGATAGTTATGCAAAGCCATCTGGCCAGAGTCTGTTAGATGACCATCCATTCTTGTGGAATCCATAAACGAAGAGGGAGTCCGATTTCCTGATGGCACTAATACGGACCACGTAGATCCTCAGAGCACTGACCACGACCAAAGAGGCTTCACTTGCCGAGAAGCCTGGTGATTGAAAGGCGGGAACCACAATTTCCTCATTCAGGAAACAAGAGACCACCTTGGGAAGGAAGCCAGGGCGCGTTCGAATAACAGACCTGTCCGGATGAAAGATTAGAAATGGGGAACGACAGAAAAACGCCATTAAATCAGACACCCTACAGGCAGATGCTATAGCCAGAAGAAACAGTCTTCGCAGTGAGCCATTTTACATCTACTGAATCCAGGGGTACGAATGGAGATTCGTGGAGAACCACTGACACATCCCATGGAGCCACAGGAGGGACAAAGGGAGGTTGTATTCATAGAAAACACCTTGCAGGAAGGTGTGAATATCCGGCAGAGGAGCAATTCTGCGCTGGAACCAGATGGCCAGACCACGGATGTGCATTTTCAGAGAGGCTAGGCAGAGTCCAAGATCCAATCCAGGTTGAAAAAAGGCAAGGATTCTAGAAACCCTAAAAACCTAAGGGTCATAGGTTTTAGTAGCACCAAACTGGAAATATGTATGCCACAACCGGTGATAAATCCTGGCAGAGGCCGGTTTACGCGCTCTGAGCATGGTCTGGACCCCAGAGCTAGAAAACCCTGTAGACCTTATGAGGGATGTCTCAAGAGCCAAGCCGTTAAAGATAGATGGGCCAGGTCCGGATGTAGACAGTGACCCTGCAACAACAGGTCCGCTTGTAGAGGAAGTTGGAGTGAACGTCTACGGAAAGACTTTGAAGATCGGAGTACTAATGGCGTCTGGGCCAAGCCGGAGCTACCAACAAGACCGTGCCCCTTCCTGCTTGAACTTCCAAAGAAATCGAGGCAGAAGGGAGACTGGAAGAAAGAGGTAAGCCAAATGGAAGGTCCACTTCACATATAATGCGTCCACGAAGGCTTTGTCTGGGGTCCCTCGTCCTGGCCCCGTACACTGGAAGCTTGTGGTTGTGTCGTGAGGCTATGAGGTCCACGTCCAGTAGACCCCATTTGTCCACCAGGAGCTGAAAGCCTTCTGGATTGAGAGACCACTCCCCTGCATGCACATCGTGACAGCTGAGGAAATCCGCCTCTCAATTTAGAATCCCCGAGTTGAACATTGCAGAGATGGCGTTTGGCCCATGTGAGAATGCGGGATACTTCTGTCATTGCTGACCAACTTTGAGTGCCTCCTTGGTGATTGAGGTACGCCACTGCCGTGGCATTGTCGGACTGTATATTTGTACTGGCTTGACCTGAAGACTATCCTGAGCCCCAGTGAGGGCTTTGTAATTGACTCAGAGTTCCAGGAAGTTGATTGGTAAGAATGTAAGCTCTTACGAGCAGGGCCTCTACCCTCTTGTGTTTCTCCTTCCTTTATTATCACCTACTTCTTACCCCCCATCAGGGCACCTAACACTTGGTTGCTTACGCTCTGTTGCATATCTAGGTGTTATGGTCACTTATGTATCAATGTATATTATCCATGCCCTTGTCATATTTTGTACTGTAAGTCAGTTGTCAAATTATTTGTTTATGTAGTTTGTAAGGCGCTGCGGAACACTTGTGGCGCCATATAAATAAAGGATAATAATAATAAGATCGCCTTGGCTGGAGTCCAGTGTCCTCAAAAGGAGTCCAGGCCGGTCCCTGCGCCCCTCCAACGGAGGCTTGCGTCCGTTGTGAGGAGTGCCCAGTCAGGGATCTAAAAAGGGCAACCCTTGTTTAGGTGGGACGTCTGTAGCCACGAGGGTAGGGACAGGCGAACCTCCGGAGGCTTATCGTCTGGGATCTGAGAAAATGAGGCAGCCCGTTCCACCTGGAGAGGATCAGGTGGAACCGATAGGGGCCTGGAGTGAAATTGAGCAAACTCCATGTCAAGGGTGGATACCATGGATCCCAAGGTCTGCACTGCAGAGTGAATTGACACTCGGCGACTGTAGAGTAATCTGCACACTTGGTGCTGTAATACAGAGAGATTGTGTCTCTGAACCTGAGAGTCCAGGAAGGCTCCCAGATGTACCATTCTTCGAGAACGGGACAGGGAAGACTTTTTCCAGTTGATCAGCCAACTGTGCGTTTGTAGAAAGGCAATGGTTACTTGTAGATGGCAGTGAAGAATTTCTGGGGAGCTTGCTAAGAGCAAGAGATCGTCCTAGAATGGGAGCAGTCTGATCCCGATATAGAAAGCCCAAAAGGCAGTGCTTGAAATTGGCAATGTTGCTGTAGGACAGCAAACTGGAGATACTGCAGATGAGAAGGCGCTATAGGTACATGTAGGTAAGCGTCCTGAATGTCCAGAGAATCCATAAAGTCCCCAGGCTCCATAGCCAGGACAATAGAGCGTATGGTTTCCATACGAAACCTGGGCTCCCTGATAAGCTTGTTTGGAAACTTGAGGTTGAGGATAGGCAGATGAGACCCATTGGGCTTTTGAACCAAGAAAAGGGTAGCATAATAGCCCTTCCCTCTCTGTGATGAGGGGACCGGAATTATTACCCCCTAGAGCAGTAAAGACTGAATGGCCTTCTGGACGAGCAGTGCTTTGCTTGGGTCCGATGGAGGTCCTGTGCAAAAACTGCTTGGGAGGCCGCCTCAGGAATAAGAGGGCGTATCCATGGAAGACCACTTCTTTTACCCAGGTATCTGAGGTGGTCTGACGCCAGAATTGAGCATAATGAAGAAGACGGCCTCCGATCCTGGGAGCCCTGAGAGAGAGGCCCGTCCAGTCAGGCTGAAGGCTTGTTCTCAGATTTGGTAGGTACGTGGATGTCTAGTAGCCCAGGTCTGTTTGGTCCTAGGCTTAGAGGATGCCGTCTGCCATGGAAAGGACTGCCCTTTTGTTTTTCCTTGGGGACTAAAAGACCAAAAGAATGACATCCGGGGCTTCGTAGTAGATGTAGAGGGCAAGAACATCTTCTTGGAAGCTGCCAAGGTAGTCACAATCTTGTGCAATTCTGGGCCAAACAGGATCTCCCCAGAATAAGGCAGAGACTCCAATGCCTTTTAGAGTCAGAATCTGCTTTCCATGAGCAAAGCCAAACAATATGGCGGACTACCACAGAAGTAGCAGATGTCTTGGAAGCTAGGAGACAAGTATCCAAAGCCGCCTCTCCTAAATAAGAGGCTGCATCTCTAATGTGAGATATATAGGACAGCTGTTCCCTGGAAGCATCAGAGGGAAATGTATCTTCTAGGGCCTCTGCCCAACCCTCAATGGATTTTGTCACCCAGGCCTGAGCCCTGGAAGGACGAATAATAGCTCCTGTAAGAGAGTATATAGATTTTAGGCAAGCTTCCATTCTTCTATCCGTAGTCTCCTTTAAGGAGGTTGCTGTATGGATAGGTAAGGTAGCGTTCTTAACTAAGGCATGTCACGTGGTAATCCACTCCAAGGGGAACTTCCCGTTTAGTGCAATCAGTAGCTCGAAGAGGGTAAAAGGAAATCAAGCGTTAATGCTGCATTCAGACGGTCAGATTTTTTTAAAGATCTGAACGACAATTATTGTAAAAATCGTTCATATCTTTGACATGTTGGGCGTGCATCGACCAACGATGCGCGTTCCCGCATGTCAGATAACGATATCTGACATAGACTGTATTTGCAGTAAGATTTGGATGATTTCATTCATTTTAATTAATGTCAGAAATCGTTCATCGTTGACAATATCGTTCAAATCGTTGTTGCAATCGTTCAATGTTCATAGTTATCGTTTAACGAAATCGATGATATGACAAATCTGACCTTGCGTATACACCATTAGGCAACTGAAACTTTTTCCTAGGTATATTCCATGCTTCACACACATGATCAGATAGCTGATGCGAGTGAGGACACTCTGGCAAAACTACCTTTTGTCGCTAAAATAGTGGCTCTTTTGCCCTAGGAGTGGGTTCTGTCTCTTCAATTTGAAGAATAGATTTTACAGCTCTCACAAGTGCAGGTATATTCAATTTAGATGGGGGCTCCTCCTCTCCCTAGGGGTAGTCAGAGTGAGAGAGGTCTGCATCTTCTGCCTCCCCAGATAACTCAGCATCTGATAGCTGGGTGGACTGGGAAGATAACACAGCGCGCTTAGAGGTTTACTACGTAAGGGTCTCTCCTTTTGCAGCATTTGTTGAAAGGCTGTAGAGGTAGCTGCCAGACTCTGCACTGAGGTAGAAAGTACGCCTACCCCATAAAGCTTGTGCTGCTTAATAGCAGCCCCACTGTTCTAACGCCGATCCAGCTCCTCGCTGGACACCAACGAAACGGAGTTGCCTTCAGGATGTGGGCGGGGTATAGGGGGAAGGACCGGAGCATCCTGGGATTGAAAAAAAGCTTTGCTGTCTGGTCCTCCAAGTACCACTTACACTCCATTGTCTCACTGTGGAGCCCTATGGACCCTGAAGAAGAAATTAACATTTAAACTACCAAATTAACATGAAAGTCTATAATAATCAGTAAATTTACCAAGCTGCTTTTTTATGCAATATGGAAAGTCAACGGCCTGTCCACTTTAATATAGTGGAATTAGAAGGGCGCTTAAAAGGCTATCATTTTTACAGCTATAAAAGCGCTAGCACAGAGTGATTTCACAGATATGAACACTAGCACAATGAAATAAGGGAGTCATCTGTGACCATCTGTGACATGGAAGTAATTAAACTCTGAAGATGTTTCATAGAAAATGTTCTTGGAATATATCACTCCCATATTCCGCATACCCTTTATTGTGTCAGCAGTGTTATTTCAGCTCTATGAAGATTCATGCCATTGGAGCTTGAAAAATGCAAAAGTTCAAAGAGCCCATCTGACCCAGCGCAGTACAAGGTTCAAACCGTGCAGTATACTTTGTAATAATTTACATATATTGTAATAATGACTACAAGCTGCACTGGCTGGAGCGAGCTATTCAGCACCCCCAGTGCTCCTGGCACAGAATCCCTACTACAGCTCCCTAGATGGTGGGAAGGTATAATGATAAAAAATGTCAGCAGAATCTGTAGTAAATAAAACCATCTTTCATTTCAATAGTTTTACCTCAATTAGTTTGTTTGCATGTTCACGAAACACCTGTGCATATTCTTTAACCTCTTTCTCATTTCCATTCTTTGCGGCTTCAATCAAAACAAGTAGCGGCACATTGGTCTCCAGGAACGAGTCAGACACGTGATCCATAACAGCTTTACGCAGCTATGACATAAGAAAGGGACTGAGCTAAAACAAATCTTAAGCATCATGAGTGTAGACAGAGCAGGCAGTAATATGGTACTGAATACAAGAAAAATATAAAGCTTTTCTTGATTAGTGAGTATTAAATAATATCAGTGTTAATGTAAATCTCTCTGTATAGTATATACATGTACAAACAGCAGTCATCTTAAAGTTCAAGCTATCCAGAACTCTAAAGATGTCCACAAAAGAATATTCAAAACAGGAACTTATTTTCCCAAGCAATACAGTTCATACCCAGGACCCCGGTAATTCATGAGGTACTTTCATCACTCCCTCTCCTGGAGCACCCCTCAAACTCCAGCTGCAGCCATACAGCAAATATCTATTCATTGGGAGTATATCACCTAGCAACAGCTGGCAGGTTAGGCAGGTAGTCCCCTGACAAGTGCTGTGGCTGGGAGAGAAGCGAGAAAATAGGATTACCGATTATTTTATTTCTTTAATGCACACTATGCCAGGCCTGACTGTTGTGTTAAAGCTTAGCCAGGTGAGTACAGACAGGAACACACACACAGCCGAAAGGGATATATAGTGTGACAACCCTTTACACTTCATGTCATCGAGTGACTACCAAAGCTGCATCTGAAAAATACATTTATAGAAACTTGGGAGAAAAATATTGGGGCTGCCATGGAGTTCTGCAAAATGAAATCATCAGGGGAATTGGCAGATTCATTGTCTCATCAATAGATCTCCTTACAGTGGCACTAAAAGCAATGGGAACATTTTTTATAGTCTTCAGGCTGGAGAAAGTAAATGTTCCGGCAACATTTAAAGCAAAAATTTCATTATAAATATTGCGGTTAACTCTCCAAAACATGCAGCTCCCGCCGGCTATTCCATTTGGCCAGATACTTTCTATAGTTAGTATACACTCAGAAGTTTAAACATGGACATATCTGCAAACCATCCAAATAACAGACCCCTTGCTAGGTCTCCAAAAAATTTGATAAAGGGAGAGTGGAAGATGGATTCTGTCATTTTCATGGCTGAGGCATCCCTATGCTTTCACACTGCCAGCCCTATTATGGAGGTTTCTGCACAAAACTCAGGGTAGACTAGGTAACCTAAATAGACCTGATCTCTTTAAGTCAGACACAGTTTAGTTACCCCTGATCAGTCAGTTGTGCAAAGGGTCCCAAAAGACTGCAAGGACCCTACCTTACTGCATGTGGATAAGAGGATTTTTGGTACTTACCGTTGAATCCTTTTCTCTGAGTCAGGCTGGGGGACACTGAACCATGGGTTATAAGTGGGAAGGTGTGGATTTGGCACTAAACACTGAAATCTATAACTCCTCCCCTCTGCAACCCCTGACTTCGGTACAACTTCAAAAGTGCCTAGTAAGGCGAAGCAAAACTCAGTGACACTGTCACACCGAAAAATAAAAATGAAAAGGACGGTCAAATACGACCTAAATCATAACTCATACTCAATACAGCTGAGCGTGAGGGAGGGAACGCAGTGTCCCCCAGCCTGACTCAGAGAAAAGGATTCAACAGTAAGTACCAAAAATCCTCTTTTCTCAAGGCTGGGGGACACTGGACCATGGGATGTTCAAAAGCCATTCCCAGGGGAGGGAACGCTCAGGCTGCCTGACCTCAGAGGGTGCTGCCAGAGGCAAGAAACCTGAACGCTAAAAAATTAGCAAACATGCGGACAGGAGACCAGAGAACTGTACCACGGACTGTGCTGCTGGTCTTGGGTCGCACTGCCCCTCAGAAAACAGACGCCCTGGCAAAAGGCTCTGACACCCGGGCTGGTGGCGGTCACCCCGCTCCAGAAGAGGCATGAGTGATGCCCGAGTGGATCCAATATGCTGGGGTCTGCAGAGTAGCCGGTCAACCCCTTAATGCGCTACAAAAGCAGCTGCAGAGAACAGTGTGGCGCACAGCCCAGCTAACAAAGCCATCTCATCCTAGTCCCTGGAAGTCGCCGAAACACAAAAGATCAGAAAGACAACCTCCTGTTAGAAGAAAGGCCCAAACAAGAGTCGGCTTGTGTAAAAAAAAAAAAAAAAACTGTACAGAGCACCGCATCATCCTCCTGGAAGAGGAGAAAAACGGATGCTTGGGAACGCCAACACGAAACCATGCCAACTGAAGGCGATAGCCATAAGGAAGACCAGCTCAGAAGCAACTAACCAAAGATCAGCTGAACGCTCCAACACCCATGCCGCCTGTATGAGAGCCGACAGGAACAAAGCCAGAGTCCTCGGCCCACCTGCGGATGAAACAGTGGGCCTGATTCAGAGCCGGACACTCTGACCAGACCGCTCGCTCTGAATCAGGGCCGGCCTAGCTTAAAATGGAGCGACCACCCACAGCTTATGCGAGCGGCCAAAAAGATGGTCGCGATGGTCAAGACCATCGCGACCATCAGGCTTGCGACGAGACCCTTGTGGTAGGGTCTCGTCTGCCGCAAGCCCGGAGTGCTTTTGGCTTTATCAGAGCCAAAAACACTCCCACTGACATCACTAGTGATGTCAGTGGGGCCAGCCCCAGACAGTAGGCGTTCCCATGGGAACGCCTCCGTCTGGGCCGGCACGCCCACCAAAGGGGGCGTGCTGTCACTCACCATCAACAGCACGCCCCCTTTGGTGCGAGACCCCGAGCGACGGCTTCCTCGTTGCTCGCCGGGTCTCGCGGAGGCGCCTCCGTCGTGCACATGCGCATTTGGGTAACATCGACCCGCTTGCGAGCATACAGCGCTCGCTCGCGAGTCTGAATGAGACCCAGTGTCTGAATACGCAGCATACCTAGTAAAAAGGAATTGGACCTTCGGAAGAAAGGCCAAACGTCGCCCGAAATTAAGTGACCGGGCCAAGGCTAGTACAGTCACAAAATGAAGCAGTCAACCAGCCTCCAAAACTCAGAGGAAACGAGAGAGACATAAGCTTTCCAACCCCTGGTCGCCAAGGCCAGATCGAGAAAACCAACAGAGGAAGGTCCCTGTGTAGAAACAATGAACATGGTTCATGGCAGCAGGACTGGGTGAAGTGGAAGACACAATCCAGGACATACCAACTGCCTGAGAATGGCCCCACATCATGACAGCGGAGCCAGCCTGGAGCCTCCAGGATTACCCGTATATGAGAAGGCTTTACACGCCTGGAGAACCATAGGTAACAGTGGGGACGGCAGAACCGACTCACTAGCCGAAACTTGCATGGAACAGTCAAGGCATTCTCTGCAAAACCAGCAGATACACTGTTCACAGACAACCCTGTGAAGTCTTGAAGACGTGCCAAGATGCCCTAAGATCCTCTCGCTGAAGACCTAACCAAACGAACGCCATAGCGAGACCATTGCCCTAGGAGGAAGTCCACTGTCCCCTATCACATTACAGGCATTATTACTGCTGAGAGTGTCAGCAGTCTAGGGCCCCCTCCCCCGGATGACTTACATTTGCCACTGTGTAGTTGTTTGGCCAACTGAAAAATGGCTCAGTGCTCGAGCCGTTGTGGACGGCTACCCAACGGCCCTAGAGTCAAAAAGGCAACGTCACGGCCCCATAGTCCAGGAAACTTATGTCCATGGGTACCACAAACCCATCCAGGTGGGACCCAGGAACGGACCTAGAGGAGAATACCAGAAAACAGTAACCGAATGAGAGTGAAGGGTGCGGTCGGACCACACCAGCAATCTAGACTAGAGGGATGCAGAGACGTATGGACTGGAACTCCCGCGAGTGACCCTAGTCCAATGAATGTTCGCTAAGTGGAGAGTCTCATGCCCAAAAAGTAAATGCTCCGCAAGGACGACGGACAAGGCACCCACAGAACGAATCAGACCAAGGTCAGTAAGGGTAGTGCACTGCCAGCCCAAGCGACAAAACCCCGCTGGAGAGAAATTACAGGGGACGCCCTGCAACCTCGTGAAACCAGCGACCTAGGAAAGTTCGAAACCATGACGCCATAGTATCCGTCACAAATTGAAACCCAAAAAAGAGCCTAGTTGTGATACCTTCAATGTGCAATATGCATAATATCACCGCCCGTAGTCTGATGCAAACCCAAGGAGCCTGGGCTCCACCAAACGGTAGGGCCCAGCCCAGACAGGGTAGATTCGATCAATGACTGAGGAAGAAAGACGACCTGCCCAAAACGGTGAGGGTATGCGTTCCATACACAGAGCGGGTATGAGTTGGTCTCTGTGCTGTGGACTCTGAATGTAACCACCCACTCTGTGGAGCTCGAGGCACGAAGATCCAACTGTCCAGCAATCGACCAGAAAAGGATCCAGAAAACTAGTTTCTGTACCTGCAGCAGGACTGGAACAAAAATTCCGGTCGAGGGGGATAGGAACGATGGCTCGGTCAATGCCCCCATGCCGCACCTGGGGAAGAGCGACGTTGAGAAATCAAAAAAAAAAACTGCCCTGACAGTGGACCCCGAGGTTCATGGTGGCACCCTAGCCATGATGCCTAGCACCCAGATGCCTCAAGACATCACTCAATGGTTGCTGACTCACCATTTGCACCTGTACTGGATATAAAAGATACCTCATGAGGCACAAGGCTACCCTGGAACCTTGACTCCAAAACGGTGATGGTACCAGCAAATCCTGTGGCAGACAGAAAAAGAGGGGCATACTCTCTGGAAAAAACAAACCCCTCTGGAGGGGACCGCTGCCGTAAGAAAATATTTTTCTGAACCTGTGGGGAACATGGCAACCAGTACTGGCACAGAGAGAACGTTCCCACCCATACAGAAAATATTGTAAGGAACATTCTGGTATAAGTGCCGAAAAGGGCCCTTCGAGCCCCGACAGCCATAACTGAAGTCCCTCAGCTGAAGTCTTGCATGACTTCCCACACAGTCTCTAGACAAGTGATATTTAGAGAGTGTGAGAAAACCACAATACCACTGGGAGAACATACAAACTCCACACAGCTAGGACCAAAGCGGACATCGAACCCACGGCTCCGGCGCTGTGAGGCAGGAATGCTAACCACTACACCATCTGTGCTGCCCGCAGAAATTGCCCCCCCCCCTCCAACCAGGGCGAACTATTGTGAATTGTTTGGACAAGTTCTTCAGCCAAAGTGACCATTGTAGACACCAATTATGTCGAGGCTCGTCAAGCCAGGGTCATATGAGAATAGACAGGAGACAACCATCCAGGGGTTAGCTAGTAGATCCCTAAAAGATGTTGCATGCGTTGAACGAAAAGTCTGTCGCAGCGAGAACAGTGGGATGTGCCTCCACCTGGGTACCAAAGTCGTTGGAAGCAAGTGTACAAGGAATGACGACCTCGTAATCTGGCGTCTCCTATGGCTCCCTGATGAGACTGGAGAGAGAATCGCCGAAGGTGAAGTAGTGACTTCCCATCGCCCATGCTTGGGAAGCCATATTCACTAAAAAGTGGCGCACAGCAGCAATTAGTCAAAGATTACAGTGGGTCCTCTTCGAGACTGCCAAGACTTCGGAAATTCCTACATATGCAGAACTGCCTATGAAGCCCTGGAGGGAGGAAGACGCCTCGCACAGCAGAGTCCGCCAAAGTCTGTGCCTGGAGCAGAATCTACTTTGCCAGGATAACCACGGACCTGCTGACAGACGGAGCCTATGCTTGCCCCACCATGGCGGACTCAGCACCCCAGATGCCTGCGCGTCACCGGGCCCTATGCAGCATGAGGCCTACTAACAGTATCCCCTGCCAGCCAACTCCTGATAATTAGGGTTGTGGCGGGAAGATAACCCACACTGTGGTGAGGCAGCAATGCTAACCCTTACACCATCCTTGCCGCACTTTGTAACACAGGACAGTCGTCTGATTTACATAGTGCACATTAGCATGTGGCCTAATACATAGGCAGCTAATACAGTGTGACATGGGCAGTCAATATGACATAGTAACACAAGACACATACATTTAGTGACAGTGACATCATAAGCCCTACAAGTATAGTGTACATATAGAGGCCCCACAAGTATAATCTACATACATAGGCACCACAGTATAGAGTATATATAAATATAGCCATATAGCAATGTAAATATAGCCATAGTGGAGTTCTGACCCTATGCGGACTTTAAGTCGTCCGTCATTTGAGCCCCCACTTCCTGCGCTACCCTGCCGCGGCAGGCAGCTCAGAAAAACAATAAAGACTTTATAAATACATATGTCACATGCGGCAATGAATACTGCAAAAACTCTCAAACAGGCATAGGAAAGAATTAACAATAACTGTAAAATACTTTGCTGCACCCCGCAGAGGGAAAGGAGCCTGAGATTTCTCTGTCCTCCCTCCATGCTGGCCAGGCTTGTCCCACTCTCAAGACAGGAACAGCCCATGCAGCTTCCTGGAGTCTCCATTCTGCCGCTGGAGACCGGGGGAACCAGCAGTCCATGGCTTCTCCCCCTGCTATACTGAGCAAGCCCTAAGGCTTCTCCCTCAAGTGCTACTCCCCTCAGTGGGGAAAGCACTTGGACTGACCCGCATTTACCTACAGCACCTGGTATTCCCAGATGGTCTCCCATCCAAGTACTAACCAGGCCCAACACTTCATAGCTTCCAAGATCAGCATGTCCAGTGTGGTGTTGCTGTATGTCTCACCTGCAGGTGGTCTGCAGTCGGCGCTCTCCCCACAGGAGCCGCCGACAAGAAACCCGTCAAGATGGCGCCCGCCATCCAGGACCACGCTGACTACCTGCACCTCTAACAGGTAACAGCAGCGCGCTATCCCCGGGCCCAGACGGTCTCTTCAGAGACCGGAGTGTGTGGAATGGGGGGATCACTCAGCGCCATCCCCCCTTAGATGAGACTCTCCCCGTCGCTTTACACTCCAGCTGTGTGCTGCTATTAGCAGCGCACAGTACCTATAGTAAAAAATAAACATAACATTACAAATGATGGAAAAAATCCCTAAGCTAAAGCAGGGCTGACAAAAGTGCCTCTCTCCACAGGCACTAAAACTACACTGAAGTCATGGGTTGCAGGGGAGGGGCGGAGGGAAAAGAAAGTAACATTGCAAACAGATTTAACATTACTCAATAAGACTTTGATTAAAACTGTCTTGATACTAGGGTCAAATAGTGCCCTATATCATTTGAGAAGGTTACCATTGGAAATCTCAGGTAAACTATGTTTACCTCTTGTCCTTTCTGTGTTTAGGCCTTGACCGCTTATTCTAAATATGATGCAGGAATGGCATCTTATATGATCAAATAATATAGAACTGTTCTTTCATTTTTAGTTTAGAACTTAATGGAGAATAATTTATATATTCACCTGCTGTGTGGTGATAATTTCTGAAAACCTAAAAGGGATATGAAACATTGGATAAAAGGTTCTCATATTTATCAGTGATCTTGTATATAAGCCTTCCTCTTAGCATTAAACCAGCAGCCTCTGGGCTTCTCCACTATTAGGGAAAGATTGTTGTGACTATGAGGGATGCCAGCATCGATACTAAACAAATCTATGGGTCTCTCACTACAGGGTGCAGCTACAACTAAGGGTCGTATTCAATTGCAGTCGAAAAGCCGTTCTCGGCGAAAAGTTTCTGCCGATGACTAAATTTCACCTGTCGGAAACTTTCCTGCCCAATTCTATTGCAATGACTTTTCGCATAAGCGGAAAGTCATTGCATTCAGATAGGCGGAAAAGATTTGCCTCTGAATGGAGGCGGAAAAAAGCGCAGTTTTGGGGTGCAAAGTTGCGGGAACCCTCGTGCAGTGTTATTACAGTCCCCCAAAAGGTAAACTGTGTAAAAAAAAAAAAAACAGGATTTTGGTACTTACCGATAAATCCCTTTCTCCGATTCCACAGGGGACACTGGAGTTCAAGACAGTGGGGTATAGACGGTGGTAGAGCAGAGCCTGGCACTTTAAATAATTCTGAAGTGTGACTGGCTCCTCCCCCTCTATGCCCCATCAGCCCCAGTTTTAAGAACTGAGCCCGAGAGGAGACGGTAAGGAGAAGACCACAGAACGGAACAATACCGACTGAAGGAGAACAGAGGAACCCACTGCAGGGAACACATGCAGTCACACAACTAGATAAGGACCCAACAAAACGGCAGGAACGCAGCGCTGGGCGGGCGTCCAGTGTCCCCTGTGGAATCGGAGAAAGGGATTTATCGGTAAGTACCAAAATCCTGTTTTCTCCTTCATCCACTAGGGGACACTGGAGTTCAAGACAGTGGGGACGTCCCAAAGCCAACCTCCCGGGTGGGAAGCGCGGAGAACTTGCCGACCTTTCGGCCAACCGAAACAGAGACAGCCCAAGACTGGAGGCATGTCGTAGAGCCAGGAGACAATCAGAGCTCCTTGCTGAACAGTCACAGACATTCCACAACTTACAGCGTAAATTCAATGGAATACGGCTAGAGAGTAGCCGCAGATGAGAAGCATCAGAACACCGTAAGCTCAGCCAAAAACAGACCAAGCAAGACCGCTGGGAGCAGAAAAACCCCAACTAGAATCCATAGAATGGCCGTAACATGAGAACAAAACTCGAGAAAACCGTACCAGCGACAACTACAGGAAGCTGCAACAGTCTCAGACAGCAGAATCCCAGCACTGCGGGACATCAATCATATAGATAAAAGTATAATGATACCAATATACAGAGACGGAGCTGAACCCGTCCACAGACTCCTAACCAAGCAAACAAGGAGGCAAGAGTCACGACCCAACAGTCGCCCTGAACCATTCTCGAGGTCCAACTACTAAAGGGTTGGTAACCAGTGTAAGGTTTAGACCATAGAAGTTGTCAACGAGTGGCGATCCCACTGGGCATGAGGCGGATACGAGAGGATTGAGACTACACTTCCTTCCAGTGGGTCAGACGGCAGTACCACCCCTCCTGTCAAACAGCAGACAACTTCCTACATGATGGTAGAGTGTAATCAGTACCAACTACTGGCCTGAACATAGTATGAAAACACCCAGGATACCCTTAGCAGAAAAAGAGCACGGATGCCACCTCCACCCAGGGAGAGTTACCAATATAGGGAAGTATCCCATCCGCAAGGCTAAAGCACTAGGACAACTATGAAGGTACCATTCAGGTACCTGTCAGTGTGCTGAATTTATCAACAGATACTGAACAGGAAACAAACCAGGCCCCCTGTATGGAACATAGAGACTGTCACACTTTATAGTAAAAATGTGCATTAGCCCATAGATGCGCTTCAGTCCATAAACCCAACAGATTCCAGTAGAATAGGGTCACAAATCTCAATGTTACAACTATGCACCTACATACCAGGAAAGCTCTAAAGTGTACAGCCAACTGATTTAAAAGAACTGAAGGCTGCTAGGACAGCAGCTAGGGTGCGTAAGATAGAATAACAGCTATGTCAGGATGCATGAAAAGGAAGCATCTTCCGAGGCATTAGTGGGGTAAGCCCGCTTACCTGTGAGCGACCAGAAACCCTCTGGACGCTATGTAGAATGTCACTGACCTTATTCATCTCACAGCAACCCACCACGACAGGTACAGAGAGTAGCCTCAGTGGGCAAAGATCAATGCTCTACAGCACGGACTTCAGTCTGGAGATGCTGCAGAAGAAAATACTGTAGAAACTAGCAAATTGTTAGTGGAGACAAGAAGGCCGTACAACAGGACGCTATACCTGAGCCTGTTCCATTAGGGATATGTATCCATATAGAGATTACACATACCCCAAAAACGGTCTGCTAGTGTATCCTTACATTAACACTTATAATGGTGAAGTGTGTATTACGCCCACAATCTGATACAACTCAGGCCAGACCCTGCCTATATCGGCGGGTGGCCCTAGGCCTCATGTAAATTAACTAATAAGCCATGAGGATAGAATAGATCCTGGATTCTCTATGTACTGATAGGAAATGTACCCAAGGGACCATCAGATACCCATTTTATTGAGATATGCGACAAGACAATAATATAAAGTACCAGAATCGATACTGGGAAAGGTACCTGTACATAGACATAGAATGCGTTAATTATCCCAAGTAAGAAGAGATATATATATGTAGTGATAACGCCAGACAGGGCCAAAAACAGATTTCTCCAATTATTAGGAAAATTCATACAAGGAACGGGAATATATCAGTATATATACACATACACACACATAAACATAGCTGCATGAAAAGGCAAACTCTTTGAAAGGAAGAGTTAGTACCGACATAGTAAGTCAGTTGTCAAACTCCTGCACCAGGAGATCAGCACGCTACATACATATACACACAT
This sequence comes from Taudactylus pleione, assembly GCA_031769625.1. Lineage (NCBI taxonomy): Eukaryota > Metazoa > Chordata > Amphibia > Anura > Myobatrachidae > Taudactylus > Taudactylus pleione. The sequence goes on along the minus strand of JAUIMM010000024.1, from coordinate 3,111,059 downwards.
ATATATATCCCGCAATAGGAGATCAGCATGCTATATCTATATATACACACACTGCATTCCTAGTGTCTTACAAGTTGGTTACTAAGTGCGCCCTAGAGTGTAGTTGTAATTAATAGGTCCCCCGAAGTGGACGCCGTTGATATAGACTGATGGAAACAGGACTATAACCCGAGGCGGGTGTAAGTACATATACATGTGTGGACATACAGGAAGGCCCCAGGACATGTATAGAGTCCATACTAGAAGCGATGCCGTAGGAGCCTGTGACTATCCTATGTAAGCTGCAGAACATGACTCTAGTCTATAGAGCCACCATATAATATGTATAACAGACAGCTTCTGGTAAACCCTGGCAGCTTTCCAGACGTGGAATAATATGTACCTTAATGATTGTGGAAGTATAGGCATACCTACACATATCCATAATTATATACATATACACACACACCACCCAATCCCTAGGGAGAGATGGTGTTAAGCGGAGTTATAGAACAAACTACCGGATCAGGAGAGTCCAGCCTCTCGTCGCAGCATCCTCTTTAAATATGCTAGGTATCAGACATAAAACTGAGAAGAACATATCCTACCCCTGCTTTAATGGTAAGGATAAGAAGCAAAACATATATATATATATTAGGGATGTGCAGGCTCGGATAGGTTCGAGTTTGCACGTGGAGTTCGGATTTTTCCCTCCAAAAAAACGGAACTCAGAACGAGGCAAAACGTCATCTTACATGGACGAACATCATCATTCCTGGACAAAAGACCAGGAATGATGATGTTCGTCCATGTAAGATGACGTTTTGCCTCGTTCTGAGTTCCGTTTTTTTGGAGGGAAAAATCCGAACTCCACGTGCAAACTCGAACCTATCCGAGCCTGCACATCCCTAATATATATATATATATATATATATATATACACACACATACACACATATATATATATATATTACACACACAAATCCCCACATGCCTACGCGTACCTACATACAAGATTAGTAGGTGACGATATAATTTGAAAAATATAACATGGGCAATAGTTAGAGCCATGGAAGGAACTGAGCCCCAGGTCTTAACGCCGGGTTTAGTTTAAAATACAAGTATATACATACATGTGGCTTACCTCCACGCAGGGAGACTGCTCATGTGCCGTGCGTGGCTGTCATTCTGCTACGGCGTTGGGGCAGGAAATGTTAGCAACGTACTATCCCAGACTGATTGCCATCCTGGGACCCTTCCGTTACCGGTGTACTCGCCTTATCAGGTGTGCCCTTCTGGCTCCAGATGATGGAAATCAAAAGATGACCTCAGTGATGCGAGACAGCAATGCCAACCACCACAACGGCCATATGTTACTACTTCGTGTTGTGTGTGCTGCCGAAGGGAATAAATAAGATATAAATCCATATAGATGCACAGATGCATACCTTCTAAGGTAAGCACCGAAGGCTGTTGAGATTTAACATATGTGCAGCCACATATGTGCCCTTCTTATGCATGAGAAGAGTACGGCTCATTGTTAAGGCGAGCCAATGTGAGGCATAAGCCTGAGGATGGGACGCACCCTTTTTGTAACCTTGAGTTAAAGATATGCAATAACCGTAATTTCTGGCAGCAGCCAGAACAGTGGCCCGACTATGCATACTATACACATTTAGGCAGAGTGATCTCTGGCAGCTATAGATGGAAGAAACACACTGCATTATTCTGTTACACATCAAGCATATTTGCCCCAGATGTTCAATGTAATAAGCCTGCCGCACCTGGTATACCCAGGGGGTCTCCCATCCAAGTACTACCCAGGCCTGGCGCTGCTTAGCGTCCAAGATCAGACGAGATCGGGCGTGTGGCCGTAGGCGCTGATAGATATGTGGTGGGCAAAGTGGCGTGGACACAACCTCTATATTAGCCTGTGACATGTTCCTCCCTGTGCTTCATTTTTTTTTTTTTTTTTTTTAAATATAATATTAAACCAGTACACTACCCAGTTCCGTAGGGGAACTACCGACGTGCAATATAACAGAGATGAGGCAGAGCCAGAATCTATATAAAGACTGCAAGTTAAATTACAAACTCCACAGTTGTGCCGTTAAACCTAATAAGACCAGGTGCTGTAGGTTTAAGTAAAGAAAAAAACGGAAGAGGCCATATGCAAGCACAGGGAGAACATACAAACTCCAAACAGTTAGGGACGTACTGGGAATAAAACCCACAACCCTGTTAAGGGTTGCACCCCCCACAGAACTCCAGAGTGAGGATGCAGGAGATGCTGGCAATAAGCCCCGGCTCCTTTTAAGGCAGGTGCATATGCTGTTTAAGAATACTCGCTGGAGGTAATGGCGGCATCTGTGCACGCCAGCATGGACTAGACTCCGCCCCTTATCAATAAGCTGGCGGGGTGCAAACAATGGCTGGTATAGCAGGCATAATGCGAGTGGGGGAGCCGGAACGTAATAGCCAGCGCCGGTGCATCTTCATACAAGCACCGGCGCCGCAACCAGCAGCCGAGAGCGCTGTGAATAACAGCCTTGCTCTCCGGCGGCTGTGTGCAGAAGCCAGCGCTTCTACAAGCACCAGCGCGGCAGGGAACAGCCGCGCTGAGCTGCTCCCTAAGCCCCGCCATGCGGCCAATTGTAGCCAGCGCCGGTGCAATCTCCGGCGCCGCAACCAGCAGCCGAGGGCGCTGTGAATAACAGCATCGCTCTCCGGCGGCTGTGCTCCTCCCCCTGCAGAAGCCCAGTGCTTCTTCAAGCACCAGCGCGGCAGGGAACAGCCGCGCTGCTGCGCAATGTAGACTCCCTTATGGGAGTAGCGGGTCGCGGCAGGCTCCCTCCCCGTGGGGATATAGCAGAGGGAGGATTCGGCTCTCGTGAGAGCAGCAAACAGAGCGCTGTCAGGCTCTATAAAGTAAGACAGCGCTCATCGTGCAGGATCAGGCATGCTGCTAGGCAGCAACATTACAGACTGTCTGAACAGTCTCCCTGTACATGTATCCGCGCTCTATGCGCGGTACCTCCGCCCCTTGTAACAACGCTAGCGGCGTTATAACAGGATTCCAGGAGGGGTTATACTACAGTATATACCACCTGAGCCTGGGAGGGGGCAGAGGGGCCGCAGATTAAACTCCGTTCCCCATAAGGGGAACAGAGCTATACTTACCACTGCTGGCATCAGGGCTGCGGCTAGGCATTCGGAAGCACGGACACAGCCTCTATATTAAGCTGTGGCGTGTCCTCCCTGAGCTACTGCCAGGGTGCCTGGGACTCCGACACACACTCTTTTTAGTGGAGGCGGGTCTCCTGATGCCTCCATGTAGCAGGCTGACAGACGCAGTACTCTGTCAGCCTGTCCTCAATGCTTTGTGAAAGCTAGAAATTAAAATAAAGTTGAAATAAAAGAAAAAATACTAAGTGTGGGCTGGAGCTCAGCCCTATGTGACCGGCTCTCTCGGGCACATTCTAAAAACTGGGGCTGATGGGGCATAGAGGGGGAGGAGCCAGTCACACTTCAGAATTATTTAAAGTGCCAGGCTCTGCTCTACCACCGTCTATACCCCACTGTCTTGAACTCCAGTGTCCCCTAGTGGATGAAGGAGAAAAAGTAAAAAAAAAAAACACATTAGAACACCCCCAAAAAGTACTTTCGTTTTGGGGGCGAAAAAGGTGTAAAGATGGGGGACAAAAAGAAAAACTAGCTAAATAGACTCCAGAGGGGTCCCCAAGTATGCCCCAGGTGTTTTTTTCTTTGCAGGTGTTTGCGGCAGGTGGTTTTTTCATGATTTCAAAACTTCACTTTAGCAACTTTTAAATATGCTAGCCCCCATTTTCAGGTACCCCAAATTTGCTGGGACTAGTTATTTTGACTGAAAAATATTGCTAAATGCTATTCTTCACCCCATATGCAAATACGCTAAATAGCACCTATTGAGACCATTTCAGCAGGGCTATTCGGGGATATCCATAGTGATCACCATGTCATAAAAAGAGAAAGCAGCTGGAAAATCAAGTGGTGTATACAATGTAACAAGGTTCGGTAGTTTTAAACAATGTTTTATTAAGAAATATATATAAAATGTATCAGAATAGTAATTCTTATACCTCTGATTGTACATGTATTATAAAATAAACATTATAGCAGGATTGTTGCAGAATTTTAAGCGTTTAGTCCTGTATCTCACACAGAGTCCTCAATTATTTCTAATAGAATTAAAAACAAGTTCAATGTATATAGATGTACTTGCCAGCCATATAGAGTATTGAAGGGACAAGGTGCTTGAATGGTGTTAGGTAGCGCTACCAGCCGAAGTCCTTACATTGAAGGAAATTGCAGTGGAGATCACGGTTTTCACTATGAAGGCTCAGACCTTATTGAAGGGGGCCTGGATCTCCATAGATCTTCTGCAGCCGCAGCAGTGTTCCTGACTGCGGAGACTGGACTCCTCGTCCGGCAGCAAACCCCGGTGAGTTCAGGGGGAATGAAGCGCTGTTTAGCGGTGTCCTCTGTTAATAAGTAGTGGAATTCACGGTGTCACTAGGGAGGCTCAGACCTTGTTACCGGGAGCCTGGATCTCCGTATACCATCTGCGGCAGCGACAGTGTTCTTATCGGTTTGAGTATACTGCTCATCCAGCGACAGACCCCGGTGTATTCAAGGGGAGCAGAGCGCTGATGTGCGGTATCCTGGAAGGAAAGTTTAGCCGCATATATTAGTCAGCAGGTGGATTTGCCAGCTGATTTGGAAGCAGCAACTGAGTATAAGCCTGTGTAACTTAGCCGGTCGGGTGTTCCAAGGTAAATACAGCAAGGAGTAGACCTCAGTAATTAGATGGTGGCTGAAGAAAAAGGTCTGTGTGTCTTTATGCATCAAATAGCTGCAACAAACGGGGAATGATGGCAGAAAGTTCACCTATGCGTTTCAAAGCTGTTCTAGCGTCTTTGTCAAGGTGTAAGTATTGACTGCCTCATGTTCTATTTATCCTCCAAGATAACTTGTTTAGCTTAATTAATTGATTTAAAACATTTGTTAGCAATAATTTAATCAAAAACGAACCTTGTTATTTCTAGATCCTTCCTTTAGAAAAGCATATTACATAGATTTATATATTAAATTAAAAGTTTAAATTAGACTCAAAAATTACCCTATATTATCTATACTCATCTTATGGAAAGGGTATGAAGTTAACCTCTTATGGATGCATACAAATTATCATCTACCATTATAATACTAATTTCAAGAGATATATAAATCTCACACCTATTTTTATTATTATTATTATTATTATTATTATTATTATAATACATAGTATTACTAAATAATAGAGAGTAGTGCCACCAGACAATAATCTCCATTAGTCTAATACATATAAACATTCAAAAACAGAGGTTTGTATCTATAATAATAGTATATACACGAATATATAATTCAATCTATAATACCTCTATATATAGGAGGAAGACCAGATGTATTGATAATTGTTATAGAGAAACACATAAAAACCACGTAAAAAAAAATATATAAAAACCTAACATTTTTTTATACTATATGTCACAATAGAACCTGAATAAAAGGTTGGTGTGATGTCACTATTGGGAAGTGTGTAAATTGATTGGTAATGGTATTGGTATATACTGTAAATAAAAATCTGGATAAAACAATTATTGTGCAAAGAAAGAGAGAGAGTTTCTACTAGGCGATCACATATAGATGCTAAATAAAGGAGTGAATTGCAGAAGAATAAGGTAATAAGGTATTAGAACACAGAGTTCAATTCTACTTGTTCATTTAAGCCATCTGGATATAAACTGTTCATCTGGAATATCCAAAAAAGCTCTTGACGTCATAGTGACCTGAAACGGTCTCCTTTTCTGATTGTTGGGGGAATATGTATAGAAGATATATAGGACGCACCATCAGAAGTTTAAAAATATGAGATATGGTAAGAACTTACCCTTGTTATCTCTATTTCTACGAAGTCCATAGGGTTCCACAGGATACCTTGGGGTATAGGTGTGACGTCAGTCGCCGGGCACCATAGAGTTAAGCTTTTCAGCCTTCCAGGATGCACTAGGGTCCCCCTCCTATACCCCGCCCCCGAGCCAAGGCACCTCAGTTAGTTATCAAGCCATAGGCCGGAGGAGGAAAAGGAAGAGAGAGAAAAAAGATCTGGACACATACAAGAATCACATTCTCACCAGAGGGAGACGGAAAACCGGTGACCAGAGCAAAGCCCATCTGCAGCACAGGTGCGACAGGGCGGGAGTCCTGTGGAACCCTATGGACTTCGTAGAAATAGAGATAACAAGGGTAAGTTCTTACCATATCTCAAATGTTCTACTTCAGGGTCCGTAGGGTATCCACAGGATACCTTGGGGATGTCCCAAAGCAGTATCCTTTAAGGGTGGGGACGCTCCTGTGCAGAAAGGAGAATCCGCCGCCTGAAGGAAGCATCCTGAGAGGCGAAGGTGTCAAACCTGTAATACCTCACGAAGGTATGGACAGAAGACCACGTAGCAGCCTTGCAGATCTGGACTGCAGAGGCACCACGTCGAGCTGCCCACGAAGGACCCACAGACCTAGTGGAATGAGCCTTCACAGAAGGAGGAACCGGCAGGCCTTCATGAAGATAAGCTTCAGAAATAGCCATACGGATCCAGGCTGCCAAAGTTTGCTTTGAAGCAGGCCAACCCTTTTTACGGAAGCCATAGAGGACAAACAAAGCGTCCGACTTCCTAAACGAAGAAGTGCGGTCAACATAAGTCCTTAAGGCCGGCACAACATACAAAGAGGCCTCACCCACGGAAAGACCCGGTGAGTTAAAGGCCGGAACAACTATTTCCTCGTTAACATGAAACTGGGAAACAACGTTGGGAAGAAACTCGGGCGAGTGCGGAGCACTGCCCTGTTCCCATGAAAAACCAAGAAAGGGGGTCTACAAGAAAGAGCCCCTAAATCAGAAACACGTCTGGCCGAAGCAATAGCCAGAAGGAAAACAGTCTTAGCTGTTAGCCATTTAAGATCCACTGAGCTCAGTGGTTCAAACGGCGGTCCTTGGAGAGCCCTCAGGACCACAGCCAAATCCCAAGGCGCCACAGGTGGAACAAAGGGCGGCTGAATGCGGAGAACACCTTGCATAAAGGTGCGCACATCCGGGATTGTAGCAATCCTACGGTGAAACCAGACAGACAGGGCCGAAACCTGTACCTTCAAAGAAGCAAGGCGAAGCCCATGATCTAGTCCCGCTTGCAGGAAGGTGAGAATCCGAGACAGACAAAACTCCCGCGGTGCATAACCTCTCGGCCGACACCACTGGAAGAACGTATGCCACACGCAATGGTATATCCTCGCGGAAGACGGTTTCCGAGCTCGCAACATGGTACGCACCACAGAGCTGGAAAACCCCCGGGACCTCAGCATGGCCGTCTCAACAGCCACGCCGTCAAAGACAGCCGAGTCAGGTCCGGGTGAAGATAAGGAGCCTGAGACAGAAGGTCTGGTCATAGCGGCAACCGCAGAGGACTGTCCACGGACAGACCCTGAAGGTCTGACAACCAGTGCCGTCTGGGCCACACGGGAGCTATCAACAGGAGCGTCCCTCCTTCCTGTTTGAATTTCCGGATTACCCGTGGAAGAAGGGAGACCGGAGGGAACAGGTATGCGAACCGGAACGTCCACCGGACGGACAGAGCATCCATCAGAGACGCCCCTTCGTCTCTTGTGCGAGACCCGTACACCGGCAACTTGTTGTTGTGCCGGGACGCCATGAGGTCGATCTCTGGAAGACCCCACCTGTCCACCAACAGTTGAAAAACGTCCGGGTGCAGGGACCATTCCCCCGGATGAACGTCCTGGCGACTTAGAAAGTCCGCCTCCCAATTTAGCACTCCCGGGATAAAGACCGCTGATATGGCCGGAAGATTGCGCTCCGCCCAAACCAGGATCCGAGAGACCTCTACAAGAGCCGTCCGACTTCGGGTTCCTCCTTGCCTGTTTATGTAGGCCACGGTGGTAACGTTGTCCGACTGGACCTGCACCGGGTGACCATGGAGAAACCGCTGTGCCTGCTGGAGAGCATTGAAGACCGCACGGAGTTCCAAGATATTTATTGGAAGCTCCGCTTCTGTCGGCGTCCACCTGCCCTGGAACAAGTGTGGACCCGAAACTGCTCCCCAGCCCCGTAGACTGGCGTCCGTTGTCAACAGGACCCAATTTGGAACCCAGAAAGGACGTCCCTTGTTGAGGTGAGTCGTCTGTAACCACCAAGCAAGGGGCAGGCGAACCTCCGGGGTGAGCACAATCGTCTGGGACTTCAGAGACTGAGGCAGCCCGTTCCACTTGGACAGGATCAGGTGCTGCAGAGGTCTGGAGTGAAACTGGGCGAATTCCACCATGTCGAACACCGACACCATGGAGCCCAGTAACCTCATCGCCGAGTGTAGGGACACCCGGCAGCTGTGCAGACAACTGCGCACCCTTGACTGTAAAGCAGAGATCTTGTCCTCCGTCACGAAGATCCTCTGCTGTCCCGAGCCCAATAAGGCTCCCAGATGCAGAATCCTCCGAGACGGGATTAGAGTGGACTTCTGCCAGTTGATTAGCCAGCCGTGCCGTTGCAGCAGTGCAATGGTCAGGTCCAAGTGGCGTAACAGGAGCTCTGGAGATCCTGCCACCAATAACAGGTCGTCCAAGTACGGCAACATGCGGACTCCCTGCAGCCGCAGAGAAGCCGCCATGACCGCCATCACCTTGGTGAAAACCCGTGGTGCTGTCGCCAGGCCAAAAGGTAACGTCCGAAACTGGAAGTGGTCGCTGCGGATTGCAAACCTGAGGAACGGTTGATGGTGCAAAAGAATAGGGACATGCAGGTAAGCGTCCTGTACTGTATGTCCAATGACACCATGTAGTCCCCAGGTTCCAGCTCCAGAATGATGGACCGTAGGGTCTCCATCCGAAACTTCGGAATCCGCAAAGACTTGTTGAGTGCTTTGAGGTTGAGAATCGGACGATACGACCCATTGGGTTTCTGTACCAAAAAAAGATTTGAATAGAAACCCTGGCCCCTCTGGGAGAATGGAACAGGCACTATAACTCCAGCCTGGAGCATAGTGTGCAATACCTTCCGCAGCTCCATAGCCTTGTTCCGGTCTGATGGTAGACCCGTGGTGAAGAATCGCGCCGGGGGTCTGAGCCGGAAGGAGAGGGCGTACCCGTGAGAGACCACCTCTAGAACCCAAGTGTCTGTCATAGTGGCCGACCAACACTGGGCGAACTGCAGCAGGCGGCCTCCCACCCTGGGATCCCCCAAAGGAAGGCCCGGACCGTCAGGCCGCAGGCTTGTCATCTGGCTTGGGGGCCGGACGTCTGGTACTCCATGCCTGCTTCCGGGGCTTGGCCGATTTCTTAGGGCCTGCCTGTCGAGGAAACGACTGTGGTTTGGGCCTGCCCTGGGCCCTACATGACCGAAAGGACGATGGTCCAGAACCAGAAGGAGCAGCGGCCGACGGGAGACAAGCCGATTTGGCTGCCGCCAGCGAGGCCACAATCTTATCCAGATCCGGACCGAAGAGAACTTCTCCGGTAAACGGCAATGCCTCCAGACCCTTTTTGGAATCTGCGTCCGCCTTCCAGGATAGCAGCCACAAGGTGCGACGAGCAGCCACCGCTGCTGAAGAAATTCTAGACACCAGAGTACTAATGTCTAGGGCCGCCTCGTTGATATAAGTGGCCGAATCACGGAGATTACCAATCAACTCCGCCTGTTCGGCCGGACAGTCGGAATCAAAAGAGGCCTCTAATGAATCCGCCCAGCGCTCCATCGCTCTGGCAACCCAGCAAATGGCCATAGCCGGCCGTGCTGCCCCCCCCCGCAAGGGAATAAGCGGACTTCAGCCACCGCCAGTCATCTCTGCGGCTGGTATCTTTTGCCAGGCTGTTTCCACGCCTCCTCTAAATGGTCCACTAACTGACCCGACAGAGGAAAGACTGTGGCATCGCCCTTCACATCTATGAAAAAGGCATACTTAGATTTAGCCGCTGGGGGAACTTCGTCCTCAATCACCAAGGCTGTGCGGACCGCCCGAATAAGTCCAGGAATATATACTTTGGACTTCGCATCAGCGTCCTTAGTTTGGAGAGGTTCCTGATCGTAAGGATCCAGAATCTCCCCATCATCAGACGTCCCCTCGTCATCCTCATAAGGAGCCGACAGAGACGCCACCGGCCGTTTATGCGGCCGCATCACAGACTCCCCTTGCAACACATCCGACAAGTGCTGTATAGAACTCGTCAAGGAGTTAACCCATGCTGGCTCCTGAGAAACCGGGAGCGGGGAAATAGGGAGACTGTGGGGTACCACCAATTGTCGTGGGAAACCCTGCATGGGTGACGACACCACTGACTGCTGGGACAAACCCATCGGTGTAAACGCGGGCTGCGGAGCTAACTGGCCCACTAAGGCAGTAAGCGCCTGAGCGAAACAAGCCCAGGGCGGCTCCTGTACCGGTGCTGTAACCGTAAGCGGCCGCGCCATGGACAAACACTGCCGGCAAAGGCCCTCCGCGCTACCCTCCCCCTCCGCTAACGGTACTTTACACGTAGTACACTGTAGCCGGAGAGGGAAATCACTTTCAGACATGATGGCACCAGGTATGTGACCCCTCTCACCAATTAAATAGTTAAAAGGCGAGAGACCACCCTGCAGCACCGCACCGCAAGGGCTTAGCAGAAAGAACAGGGACAGAATAAAGCTGACAGTCTAGAAGAAAAGTTACAGGCAGCAGCGCTAGCACAGTCACATACAATGCTAAGAAAATCAATTCCTGCACTAACAGCGCTGATCACTCAACTACGCAGACACAGGCCCTGGTAGGACACAGCGCTGCATACACAGACCTGACCACAGCGGAGGAGAGGTATGCGGGGGGACCCAGACCACGATGCTTCCGTCCAGCGCTTCCAGCAGCGTTCACCATGCGTCCAGAAGAAGATGGCCGCCGAGGAGCAGAGAGGAGGCTGGCCTGGGGGAGGAGCGCTGCCACAGGACCAGTCGGCAGCGTGCAGAGAGGGCTGTGTGCAGTGGGGGAGGCGCCAGCTGTGAGACAGGGAAGGCGCGCTCCCCTGGCATGCATTTAACCCCTGGGACGCTGCAGCGCTACCGCTCTGCTGCGGTCCGCTGTCCCAGGGGGTAGTGGAAGCGCAGGTTGGTCGCCTGGCTCCACGCTGCAGCCAGTCCCCAGGGAGCCCCCTGCCTGGGGACTCAGGACCATGTGATCAGCGGGGACCCACCGCGGGATCCCGCTGCTTACCTTTGTCCCCCTTAAATCCGGCCATGGTCCGGAACATCTGGGGTCACCGCTAGCTGTGACCCCAGATGCTCACCAGCATCCCCGGATCGGTACCGGCATTCTGGTACCGGCGGGGGTGTAGGGAAGACAGCATGGACGTCAGAACTGACTGTCCATGCTGTACATCCAGATGTGCAGCCACAGCTGCATAGGAGAAAGCTTCAGGGGCTCTTCTAGCCCCCACTCCGACAGGTGCACCCGACTCCGGCCGGGCACCAAACTAAACTGAGGTGCCTTGGCTCGGGGGCGGGGTATAGGAGGGGGACCCTAGTGCATCCTGGGAGGCTGAAAAGCTTAACTCTATGGTGCCCGGCAACTGACGTCACACCTATACCCCAAGGTATCCTGTGGATACCCTATGGACCCTGAAGTAGAAAGAATGTTTTTTAGAACACTGGAGAAATATCTTGAAAAGAAACATGCTACACAGTGTTACAAAACACTTTGCAACTTTTCATGATGGTAAAGATAGTTCCCTCAAGATTGTGGGTCTTGAACATATTCCCCCAACAATCAGAAAAGGAGACAGTTTCAGGTCACTATGACGTCAAGAGCTTTTTTGGATATTCCAGATGAACAGTTTATATCCAGATGGCTTAAATGAACAAGTAGAATTGAACTCTGTGTTCTAATACCTTATTACCTTATTCTTCTGCAATTCACTCCTTTATTTAGCATCTATATGTGATCGCCTAGTAGAAACTCTCTCTCTTTCTTTGCACAATAATTGTTTTATCCAGATTTTTATTTACAGTATATACCAATACCATTACCAATCAATTTACACACTTCCCAATAGTGACATCACACCAACCTTTTATTCAGGTTCTATTGTGACATATAGTATAGAAAAATGTTAGGTTTTTATATATATATATTTTTACGTGTTTTTTTATGTGTTTCTCTATAACAATTATGAAATACATAAGGTCTTCCTCCTATATATAGAGGTATTATAGATTTAATTATAAATTTGTGTATATACTATTATTATAGATACAAACCTCTGTTTTTGAATGTTTATATGTATTAGACTAATGGAGATTATTGTCTGGTGGCACTACTCTCTATTATTTAGTAATACTATGTATTATAATAATAAAAATAGGTGTGAGATTTATATATCTCTTGAAATTAGTATTATAATGGTAGATGATAATTTGTATGCATCCATAAGAGGTTAACTTCATACCCTTTCCATAAGATGAGTATGAGTATGTGATAATATAGGGTCATTTTTGAGTCTAATTTAAACTTTTAATTTAATTTTTAAGATGAATAAATAAATATATAAATCTATGTAATATGCTTTTCGAAATATAGGCTCTAGAAATAACAGGGTTCGTTTTTGATTAAATTATTGCTAACAAATGTTTTAAATCAATTAATTAAGCTAAACAAGTTATCTTGGAGGATAAATAGAACATGAGGCAGTCAATACTTACACCTTGACAAAGACGCCAGAACAGCGTTGAAACGCGTAGGTGAACTTTTTGCCAAGTGCCCCGTTTGTTGCAGCTATTTGATGCATAAAGACACACAGACCTTTTTCTTCAGCCACCATCTAATTACTGAGGTCTACTCCTTGCTGTATTTACCTTGAAACACCCGACCGGCTAAGTTACACAGGCTTATACTCAGTTGCTGCTTCCAAATCAGCTGGCAAATCCACCTGCTGACTAATATATGCGGCTAAACTTTCCTTCCAGGATACCGCACATCAGCGCTCTGCTCCCCTTGAATACACCGGGGTCTGTCGCTGGATGAGCAGTATACTCAAACCGATAAGAACACTGTCGCTGCCGCAGATGGTATACGGAGATCCAGGCTCCCGGTAACAAGGTCTGAGCCTCCCTAGTGACACCGTGAATTCCACTACTTATTAACAGAGGACACCGCTAAACAGCGCTTCATTCCCCCTGAACTCACCGGGGTTTGCTGCCAGACGAGGAGTCCAGTCTCCGCAGTCAGGAACACTGCTGCGGCTGCAGAATATCTACGGAGATCCAGGCCCCCTTCAATAAGGTCTGAGCCTTCATAGTGAAAACCGTGATCTCCACTACAATTTCCTTCAATGTAAGGGCTTGGGCTGGTAGCGCTACCTAACACCATTCAAGCACCTTGTCCCTTCAATGCTCTATATGGCTGGCAAGTACATCTATATACATTGAACTTGTTTTTAATTCTATTAGAAATAATTGAGGACTCTGTGTGAGATACAGGACTAAACGCTTAAAATTCTGCAACAATCCTGCTATAATGTTTATTTTATAATACATGTACAATCAGAGGTACGGTATAAGAATTACTATTCTGATACATTTTATATATTTGTTAATAAAACATTGTTTAAAACTACCGAACCTTGTTACATTGTATACACCACTTGATTTTCCAGCTGCTTTCTCTTTTTATGTTCATTTAATTATTGGGAGTGACTAACCCAATCAGCTGTGACATATCAAGGTGTGTTATCCACTCACCAAGCGCCCAGGTACCTTTTATATCTGTATTTTGGGGGCGTCAGGCTGATTTCCCCAAATCTAACAGGACTTTTCGGCAATTTAATTTTCGCCAGGACACGTTCTCGCGTCCTTTGCAATTGAATACGGCAAATAACGTGGATAAGCGCAATGCTTTTCTGGAGGCAAAACTAGCGATGACAGCGACATCTCCGGCATTCGAAAAGTCCAGGACTTTTCGCCAGCAATTGAATGCGGGCCTAAGTTGGCAGGGGCATAAATGCTCCACACTGGTTAGGACTTTTTTCTAAATTCCTGGAGGCAATCTGATTTACAGTAGACAGAGTTTCTCAGAGCAAGATATGTGGTACAAATACAAAAAAAAATCTAAAAGTTTAAAGGATTAATAGGATTGTCACTTTGCAATATCTCCCACCCTAAATGCCCATTGCTAGGCTGTTATTTTGTCTTTGGAGAATGTTCGGATTATATTTTCTGCTGTCTCCTGTAGGCGCAGCATGGTATCATGAGGGGACCTCAGATCTGTGTGTCTAAGGAGAGAGATAGCAGCTCCATTTTTGCAGAGCAGCTTAAGCAACAACGATGGAGAATTCTAGGATAGCTGTCAGTGTTAGTTTCCAGAAGTAGTTCATACGTGTCTGTTACATGTGTAACTGCCTTATTCAAATTTTACAGTTGTCTCATTATACACCTTAACATGTTAGATTACAGTAAAAAATATAAAAGTGGTTCCAGGGCACTTTGTGGCACTTGTGTCCTTGCCTGGTCAATAGGGTTGGCACCTCTTTTCCTCTCTGGTTTATCTCATATACTCATATATTGTTAGATTGCAATTAGTAAGCTTCTGAAACACCTAACTGCGAGCCATGCTCATATGATGGCGGACATGCACATAATGTGGCCCATTCTGAGTCGGATGTGACCATGTCTGCGTCTTTTTGTGGTCGCCCATCTGCGTATGCAGATTGTCTACAAAGTAATTCCCTGGTGTCCTCCATGCGTCCGAATGTGCATGGAAAGCGACGCCAACTTACAGTGTCTGTACACGCTAAAATACCGATTGGTGCATCTTTAGACACACCATTAAAATGTACACCAGTCCTATGGCAGGTGCAGTTTCTCCATCCAAGAATGGCCACCTATGGGAGCGGCTGAATTTCACAGATATGGCCCAAACACTCCAATAACAAACCCATTAGACGGACCATCCCCATGCGTACGCTAAGACACCTTCCTGTCACCGCCAAGGAACAAGGAATTTTCAACACATTTCTGAAACCGTGCACCTCTGACTCTGCGCACGCTATCTGGATGCAGGCGCAGTACGATATAGATGCATGCGCAGAGGAAAGAATTATATCGCTTTACTACGTCTGACATCGGCAGTGCGTGCGACTCAGAATCAGGCCAAACGTTGGTTGCTGACTAGGACTAACGGCTTGCTACAGCCATACCCAGTCCCCAACTGTATAAAAGCTTTATCTATGTAAAGCTCTTAATGGTAAACTCAACTATTATACAAGTTACCATTATTATGTACACAGTATTAAAGTGTAACTTTGTATTCAAAGTCCTGACAGAAGTTCACTTAAATAACAAAGTGCCTTGTCAAAAGGCCCGTTTGGACCCAAAACTGAAGAATAAAGAAGTCATGCAGTCTATAGTGGCTTGAGGGTGCTTTCTTTGTGCACTGCATTATTATTAATAAATTATCACAAAGGGGCATATTCAATTGGCCGCAGGATTTTTTTATTTTAATTTTCCCACATGTGATTTGTGTACAATATTTTACGCTAAAATAAATCGCACTGTATCCTACTGATGCAGACTTTCATGCACTCAAAATATTTCATACGCACAAAAAACAAGCACGGGCATATTTTGTACATGCACACTCCTACAGAAAAGTTTAGGTCATGGCTATTCAATTGCTCTCATGGGTGTTTTCTTACGCTCAGTTTTTGCTAAATCTTGCCTGTTGTTTCTCGCATGACCAGGAGCGGGAAGATTAGCTTCTTATTTTCAGGTAAATATTACCTGAAAATCTCTACCCCCCCCCTGAAAAAAGTGGGACAATCTATTCCACCCCTCTGTTACTTAAAAGAAATGGAACATGGAACATCCCTAACTGATCTTAACTACTAGATAAAACTAACAACTAATAACACAAAACTGTGAACCGCCTATAAATCTATTAGATAACTGTGTATAACTAGGGAATAGTAAACAAAAACTACGCTGGGATGTGTGTGGTGGAAGGGGAGGGGTGATGCTGTGGCAGGGAGGTATGTGATGAAATAGGGTGGGGTTTAGGTGAAGAAAAATGGGGTTGAGAGGTATTATATGTGATGGATGCGTGTGGTGTAGGAGAGGACAAGGCGGAAAAGACCGGTTGTTTCTGGATTAAGGGGATGGGTTAGGGTGATCTTAAACAAAGAAAAAGTGTTAAGGTGGTGCGGATGCAAGGGTTGTATTATGTGTTTGTTAGTATGGGGTATATATCTATGTGCAGTGTGGTCGATGTGTGGGGTGGGTTATGTAAGTAGTACAGTATATAAAAGAATAAAAAAAACTATTTCAACAGGCAGGACTCATAAGCAGGAATCACATACCATCCAACATGACCAGTTCCACCATGTACAAAATGCTCTACTCCTGGACTTCTCATCTAATTTATGATTGCAGTCACCTGTGTTGAAACACTTGTCTCAACAATTACCTAGTTCAACACAGATGACTGCAATCATAAATTAAGTGGGAAGTTCAGGAGCAGAGCATTGTGTACCTGGTGGAAGGGGTCATGTTGAAGGGTATGGTACGGTATCACCATCAGGCTCCGATCAGTCAGTCCGGTTCACCAGCGCATTTTCCACAAAATGGATGCTGTAACCATACGGGGTGAGATTTATATATGAAATGCCTGAGTTTTGGACCAGCCCTCTCTTGCGGTTCTATGCTAATCACGCATGAGATTTGTTTTCAATTGGATAATACTGAAAACACATTAAAAATTATGTGAGAGAAACACAGGAAAATTAAAATTGCAGTGAAAAACAAAACACCTGCAGCCAATTAGATATGCCCCATATTGTACTGGGGTAAAATACCAATTTGTAGCCAATTACTGTCTGTCAATAAATGTATCAGCTGCACTAAGACAAATATGGAGGGCTGTAGAAACAAAGGTGTTATGATTATAAATCGTTGATTACCATTAGTAACAAAGTTCCAAGAAGTTTTTTTAAATTAGTTACCTGTCTGCGCAAGTCTCTGGTCTTTCGCGTCATTTTGTCTATTGCAGAGTTAAGTGCATCACTTCTTTCTTTCCGTCCAGTCTGGAAATACACCAACCATTATAAATATTTATGTAGTCCTACAAACACATCCCCAGCTCAGGAAAACATGTACAGCTCCTTTTCATTGTACTAAGCATATTGGTTCCGAGCTGTATATACTGTAAAATTGACACTTAAATTACTGGTTCAGTTTCTCTCTCCAAACAAAACAGGTTTAATTTTTTATTTTAAATGTTAATATTTTTTTGCATTAGTTTGTTAGTTTTGTTCTCATACGCATCTTTCATTTTATAGATTTTATAGATCAGTACCTGACTAAACACAAACTGATCTGATAACATTTTACTGAACACAGATTTTACAAACTAATTATAAAAGTATTTACTTATCTGGAAAACTAAATTCAACAATGGCCTAGTTCTTACAGAACATATACAGTAGTAACTTCTTTATGCGGTCATGCAACTGATTCTAAAATAAAGTTGCCCTATAATAAATAGCTATTAATACTATTTATGTAAGTGTTCAATGAGCTTATTATAACTGAAGAGATATTTTCAACAAAATTTTGAGTGTGAACTTACTGTAAATGCTTTGTTAATTTAATGGGGTTCTCCACCTTCAAACATGTATTTGTAACTGACCTCCCTCCTCAATATTTTGTTGGCAGGTGGCACTGTAGCGAAACCTGGCTGGCATACAATCCTGCAACCTGATGGGTAAATAGTCGCACTGGTTTTATTAGTGTTCAGAGTACTTCAGGCAAACCGATAAAAGGTGCACACTACCATGCCTGGAGACTGCCTACCGGCAGCCACCAGTGGGAGACTGTCGCATTTGATGCGGTCTTGTCACCAATGCAAGGACTTTGTTGTAAGTTTGGTCCAATAAAAATCTGCATTTCAATATATTGTGAATGGAGGCAGCATGACACCAAAGAGTTACACACTGTACAGTGTAGTAGTTGAAGGTGCAAGGACAAGGTCCAAGGTACACAGAGATGTACATCTGAAGATGAGTGATGTGTGAATAGGGACTGGGCATTGTACTTATTCCCATACAAATGTATCCATAATTTTTGTCAGTCAGATAATAATGAATTTATCATAAGTCTCAGTGTTATTTATCCCATCAAGCCACAGATACTATAAATTTGTTGCATTAGTACAGTAGTCAGTCTATTGTTTGCTGTATACGGTTCACCAGTATTTTACATATGTTTGTTACATATACAATATGTGACAGAGACGAACATTGTACGACCATGCAGTGAAATCCTTCTTTGGCGCGTTTACCACCACGTCAGTAAGATACTGTATGTGTAACAGTGTTGCGAGTAGTTTTATACACCTTTGCTAAATTGATTGCAATGCCAAGGACATGTAAGCAGACTGTACAAAAGCAGGATCTTCCGGTTTGGTAGCACTTGATGCGACTGCGGCCATCGACATGAACAAGTGATGTGTTAGTAGTGCAGTATATCCACAATGCGACCAATTCATAATGGCCCTTTCATTAAGCATTGCGTGACAATCTCCATGTCATGAAGAATGTAGTACTGTAGAGAAATTATACATTTACCACACTAGTGCAGTAGTAGCAGATTATTGTTGCATACTATCCACAAGTTTTGGTCACAAACCAATGCTGCAGATCATGTTTTTTTTTTTTTTTGGGTGGGGGAGGTGTCGGGGGGCTATTGTGGGTGAGCCTGGACGTAAATTGTTACAGGATAGCTGTTTAATCCAAGTGCAGTGAATATATAATCAAGAAATAGGGCTCCCACATGTCATGGCCAAGAATATCTATTTTCTCATTATTTCTGGTGCACCCAATTTACAGAACGAGTGGAGATTTGTTCCTATAGCAGTGTTACTATATTTAGCAGCAAAAAGATAAAAGAACCATACATTTCCCATGTATTCTGAGAGAAGATCCTGAAGAGCTTGTCGAACAGAATTGCATTCGGCTACTATTCTTTCCCTACGGTCATCACGAGTGCAGGAGGAGTCAGCCATCAGAGCAGCCCCACTGATAATGCTTTCTAGTCGCTCTTCCAGGGATGGTCTAAACCGGTCTTCACTGAAACCAAGGGGGTCCACAATGATTTGTTTCTGGTGTATAGAAAATAAAATTGAAAACAGTCATTAGGCATAGTATAAATCCTCATATAGCCATTTGACAGAGTAATCACTACACCATCACTTTCCAGAGAGATTATGTATGAAATTATGTATTTGTTCATAATAAAAGACAGAAGTAGTGTTCTAACGGGATTGCTTGCATTGGGTAAGAAATGCTTTGTGTGTCAATCTCCGGTGCATGGAGTGTTATTACAACTTGAATGAGGAGAAACTAATGTACTTGGTAATTTACTACAAGATGATGAAACCACATTTTGAGGTTTGATAGAAAAAAGGAAATACTACAAAAATTGTGTGCGTTACCCAGGGGTGCAACTAATTATAATTTATATTAAATAGGGATATTTTATTTATTTTTAAAGGAGATGGATGTCATGTGTTACAACTCTGTGGGTATAACCAAGCATAGAAATGACCAAAAATATGATGGTAATCAGTAACAGACAACCTCAGGCCATATAAAAATAAAAAAAAGATGGATGTATTTATTACCAGTTATTTATATAGCGCACACACATTCCACAGCGCTGTTCAGATAATATTTGACCATTCACATCAGCCTTTGCTCCAGTGGGCAATCTTTATTCCCAACCACATAATTTTTGTCATGATCCAATTAACCTATCAGTACATTTTTGGATGGGATGGGTGCGGGATGCTGGCACTCGGGATCCCAGCGGTCAGAATCCCGACGCCAGCATCACGACAGGGTTAGAATACCGATGGTCAGTATTCTTAACCCTCCCCCTCTCAATATTCTAACCCTATCCCTCTCTCCCAGTTGCCTGACCCTAACCCTCCCCCTAACCCGGCTACTTACCTTTGGTACTCCAGTGGTCGGGATTCCGACGCCGGCATTCTGAGCGCCAGAATCCCCACGGTCGGGATATTAACCACATCCCTTTTGGATCATAAGAGGAAACCCATGCAAGTACAGAAACATTATACATATACACTCAGCGCTAGCTGGTCAGCTTGAAGGTAGTCTTAAAGCAGGCTGGGGGTAGCGTGAGTACTAAATCACTTGTACTTTTCCATTTTGTGTAAGTGAACTTTATTTGATATAAAATAGATATAAAAATCACATGAGTTACTAAGAATACTAGTAAATAAGGGAGGCAGGACCACACAAACAGATTACTAAAATACCTTGCATTAAAAGTGCCCACAGTTACCCTTGGACCAATGATCTGCCTTCATTCACCTACTGGCAGGGAAGAGACCAAGTATAAAGTCTTCCCACTATTGGTAGGTTCACAAACTGACAAGGTCCACGGGGACTTAAAAGATCCCAGTTTTCAGCAAGATCCGAGACCAGCAGAACAGGAGCCATAAATCTTAAGTTAGAATAGTCTCTCAGTGCAAGATGGTACACACACAGTACAGCAACATGTGCTCTGTATAGAACCAATCTCCACCCCTGCCATAATTTGAAATAAGCACTTGAAATAATCAGTTTGGAGAGGGGGGTAAACTGCACTGAGCTGATTAATAAGGACTAGACTTGGCTGCAGAATATATGTGCGCTATATAAATAACTGGTAATAAATAACCACAATAATGAGAGTTATGGTAAAACTTACCTTCGTTAACTCTTTTTTTAAGTCCATAGGGTCCACAGGCAGACCTTGGGGGCGTAGGTGGTGGTTGAGGACTGGGCATTGAACAGTTAAAGCTTTGCTCCCAGAATGCAACAGTCCTTCCCCCTATACCCCGCCCCAAGCCTAAGGCTGGAGAGGCAGAGGAGAGAAGGAAGCCTGGTACACACTAGAATCACATTCTCACACAGAAGGAGACGGGATACAGGTGACCAGGAAACATAGCCCATAGAAGCCAGGTGCATCCCTATGGACTTCGAAGAAAGAGTTAACGAAGGTAAGTTTTACCATAACTCTAATTTTCTTCTTCAGGGTCCATAGGGAGACCTTGGAGATGTCCCAAAGCAGTTGTTCAAGGGTAGAGATGCTCCTGAGCTGATAGGAGAATCTGGCATCCAAATGAAGCATCCTGAGAGGTAAATATATCGAAGGCATAGAAGGTGTGAACAGAACACCACATGGTCGCCTTACGAAGCTGATCAGCTGAGGCACCACGGCGAGCAGCCCATGAGGGACCCACAGAGCGAGTGGAATGAGCAGTAACAGTAGCCGCTACAGGAAGGCCTGCCTGTGTGTAAGCCTGTGAGATAGTCATGCAAAAGCTATCTAGCCAATGTCTGTTGATTGGCTTGCCAATCCTTCTTGTGAAATCCATAGAGCACAAATAGGGAGTCTGTTTTCCTCAGAGAACTGGTACGGTGTACGTAGATACTGAGAGCACGGACCACATCCACGGAGGCCTCACCTACCGAGAGGGCTGGTGATTGGAAGGTCGGACTAAGATTTCCTCATTAATATGGAAACGAATAACCACTTTGGGAAGGAAGCCAGGGCGAGTCCAAAGAACATCCCTGTCCTGATGGAAGATTAAAAATGGGGAGCCGCAAACAACACAAATTATCAGACCAGTGCTGGTAAGCTGATTATGATTAACCAAAAAAACAAACACCAAAAAAAAAAAACAGCTCCACACACCTATGGGTCTGTGTACACCAAATTCACCACCAAGGGGTGATCACACAAAAATGGAACAAGGTGGTGTTGCGCTAATAATCTAAATATTGGAGTTGTTAAAGGACTAAATATGGCAGAAAATCAACAAACGGATTCAAGACACCAAAAATAATATAAGAATCATAATTTTTTATACAAATTGTACTAGAAAATTGACCTAGTTGCAATAGAACATATACTAAAAAGTTACAATTCTTCTGCAGAAGTCTACACAGACTAATCTTATATACATATATAAAACCTCTTAACATACATTAAATGATGAGTACACAAATAGCTGTAATAAAGACTACATAAAGCTGTCTTGTTGAATGACAAAGATCTCACCGGATTGTAATCCACAAAGATATAAGTATAAATGGATACTCTTGTGTCCACAATTAACACTTGGAAGACAGAAGCCTTGATTAGGTCTCCATATAAAAAGGTAAGTGCTGCTGATGTAGTGAAATCCAAGTCTTACTTAGCTCCGTGTAACACGGCTTAAAGTCCCCGTCTTACACGTGGGAGACCGCTTCTTTTACCCAAAGCATCTGTGGTGGTTTGACGCCAGCACTGGGTAAACTGAAGAAGTCGACCTCCTACTCTGGGGTCCCACAGGAGGAGGCCCGTCCTGTCAGGCTGAAGGCTTGTCCTCTTTTTTGAAGCAGAAACATCTGGTGGTCCAGGTCTGCTTGGTCCTGGGCTTAGCAGCCCTAGTGGAAGCCCACTGCCTAGGAAAGGACTGACTCTTTGGCTTTGCCTGGGGATAAAAGGACCTAAAAAGGATGTTGTCCTAGGTTTTGCGGTAGCTGCTGAAGGCAGTCTTTGATGCTGCTAATGTGGGCCAAACAAAATCTCCCCATTATAAGGTAATGTTTCTAAGGATTTCTTAGAATCTGCATCCGCCTTCCATGGCAGACACCGCCGTGGCCGAAGCTCTAGAAGCTAGGAGACTGGCATCCAAGGACGCTTCTCCAATATATGAAGCTGCATCTCTTATGTCAGCTACACAAGACATCTGATCCCGAGAGGCATCTGAGGGAAAAGATTCTTCAAGGACGTCCACCCAGCTTTCAATTGCTTTAGCCACCCATGCAATAGCCATGGTCGGGCGAGCAATTGCTCCTGAAAGAGAGCACACAGATTTAAGACCAGTTTCAATCTTTCTATCCGTAAGGTCCTTTAGTGAGGAAACTGTAGGGATAGGTAAAGTAGTGCTTTTAATCAAACGCGTAACATCCACTGCTGGGGGAGTATCCCATCTTGCACAATGAGCTGCAGGAAAAGGATAACAAGAGGTCAGGCGTTTTTGGACAAGAGGTCAGGCGGCTTTGGGTTTGAAACCTCTTACTAGGCATCTGCCAAGCCTCTGCCATGTGCTCAACTAGTTGATCCGAGAGGGGAAACTCTGCTGAAGCCACTTTGTCGTTTAAATAGTGGGTGCCTTGATTTGGGGGCGAGCTGAAACTCTGCTTCTTCCCCCGAAGGGGACTCCATATTAGAGAGATCAGCATCCCCAGAATCTAATAACACAGGACCCTTAGTAGTCTTACTGGGTAGGGGCTTCTCACCTTGTAACATATTTTGAAAGGGTGTAGAGGTAGCCGCCAGACTTTGTACTGAGTTAGAGAGTATATGTCTACCCATGGAGGGGGCATAGGAGGTACCTGTATTGCTTGTACTTGTTGTGGCAACCCCATAGGGGGAATTACAGCCGGGACTGCTAGGCGGTCCGCAATAGTGGCCAGCACCTGAGAGGCCCCTCACAGGGGGGCTCCTGAGCCGGGCTGGAGGGTCTGATGGGCCTGGTGGGGTATCACACTTCGCACATAGCCCATACTGTATTAAATCCTCCTCATTTAAGCCTGCATCACGTAATTTGCATGAGAGAAGTATGGGTGCAGCTGCTTGCTTCCTACTCTTGCCTTTGCTAGAACCACACAATAGGCACTTAGGAATATGCAACCACTAGATATGTGATATACAAGTGGGATGCAATATACTGATCCTGTCTTATGCTTGGGCAAGCTGCAGGAGCGCACAGCACAAAATATTGTACAGTGCAGTAATTAACAGTATGTGACGACCTTCACAAACACAAGAAATGTGAGGTACAGGAAACCCTGAATACACCTGTATGTTAAAGCAAAGATGAGAAAAAAGGGAAAGATATATGCTGACAGTATAGAGAGAATATACAGACAGCGCTAGCATAAGTCGCATACAATGCAGAAATACATAAAACTGCAAAATGGCAGTACAATCAACTACTCAGTGCTACATAACCTGTCTCCAGGGAGAGGTATGTAGGGGGACCGGACCCTGCGTTTCCCTGAGAGAGCTGTTGCTGAGTCGGTAGAAGATGGCTACCGGAGACCTCTGAGGGGGCGTGGTCGGAGGAGAGCAACTCAGAGAAGCTAGACCTCAGAGGAATAGTTCCATGAGCTGAGGGGCTGCTGTAATAGGGAAAGCTGACCTCTCCATGCGGATTGTTAACCACCGGGACGCTGGATTCCCGCTCCATATGTACCCTGGTGGTCTAGTGGATCACGTGGTCGGAGCTAGTGTTCACCCTCAGCACCTCCGGTCTGTCCCCTGAAACCGGAGGTAAGACTGCCTATCTGCAGGCAACGCAAGTGGTGACATGCCTTACTTGTCCCCATAGAAACCAGGATGCAGTCTGGGTCTGTCCGCAGGGCCGGCTAGCAAGGTCACCGGGATGCCCGCCGAGAGCACCAGAGGGAGCTGGGGTTGCGGCGCCCGGAGGGGTGATGGAGCGGCAGCACAGACGTCCTGCGGACAGTCTGCTGCTGCCCACCCGGAAGATTAAATGTAAAATAAAGAAAATCATAAAAATAAAAAGCTTTTGGGCTGCTGAAGCAGCCCACTGTTATAATGGTGACCAGACTCCGGCCAGGCACCGACTAAACTGAAGTGCCTCTGGCTCGGTATAGAGGAAAGGACCGTTGCATCCTGGGAGAAAGCTTTAACTGTTCGGTGCCCACGCCTCAACCACCACCTACACCCCCAAGGTCTCTCTGTGGATCCCTATGGACCCTAAAGAAGAAATGTAGCAATATATAATTTCCCAAACATCTGCTTCTTCACAATAACTCATCCATGGAAAATTCTAGACCGATACACAAGAGGCCCCTAGTGTGATAAATGCGGACATCAGGGTGATCTCATGCCACTGATCTTAGTTGATAGACGCTACGGATGTGTGCTCATACATATAGCCTCAATAACCCACACAGCGTGACTAGCCTGGCGTAAGTCATGCCGTGTCCCGTGCAACTCTGCTAGCGCTGGGGTCTTTTTTTGCAGAAAATGCATCTAAGTCACAATGCAATGCAGCTAGGGTGCACAAGGAGACTGCGCTGATTCATTTGATGTTACACTACTATATCTGTGTGCATTGGAATCTGTATTCAGAGTCACAGTCACACACAGATATACAGGTGTCACATCAAATTAAACAGCACAGTCAGCTGGTGCGTCCTAGTCACATTGCATTTCGACTTAGACTAATTATTGGCAAAGAAAGAAGCAAAAAAGTACACCTGTCGCTAGCAGAGTCTCACAGGACCTGGAGCACTGAGATAGGCATTTTGCCATGACTAGAGTAAAGATGTGTAAGGACACAACTGTAGTGTACATCTAACACCTTGAATTAATATACCAGGAACGTTGTACTACTAATAGGACTAAGTGTATACATATTGAAACCACCCAGCCACATTTAAGAACAGTGTAATTGTGACACAGTATTTGCAGTGGCTGGCGAGAGAGTATGCCTAACATACTCAACATCTATGGTCACAAATCTGCCTAACACCAAGCTCTCACCAAACCTCTAATGTTTTGTCATAATGATCCTTGAAGGATGACAAATCTGGTAGAGGCCATTCTCCTAGCTGAGAACTAGCGGAGAGGTTTCTCATAATTCCAGGTATTCCGTGAAAAAGCACTCCAAAACTTTGGAGTTGGTGAAAGCGTTTATCAGGAATTTCCTTCTCCTACGAGAGACCAGTTTATTGATGAAGGAGTTAGGTGAGGGCAGAATGATTTACCCTTTTCATAAAGATAGCGTAAAGCTTATCCCCTCTCAACTAAGAAACTAATTGAGCTCAAAGGGTACAGCCAAAATTCGGTGTCATTGCTATCTCTCATTTTGCACATGGCTGGCTTAAAATTGTTCCTGGGTGAGGTTAGAACCTGGAGCCCTACTTTTCCTGGTTTGCTGGCTGGCTGAAAATTGTTTCTGGGTGGGGTTAGGACCTGAAGCATTATGTCTGCTGAATTAGCCTACAAGTCTATAGTAGCTAGAGAAGTTCTCAGGGTCGAAACTTTGAGTTCTGTCACCCGGGACAAGGCAATAATTTGGTTCCCCCCCCAATAACTATAGACTGTCCTTCCAGAACCCCCTTCCTGTGTGCAATATGCTGACAAACATACATATAGTGCATCCGGAAAGTATTCACAGCACTTCACTTTTTCCACATTTTGTTATGTTACAGATTTATTCCAAAATGGAATGAATTCATTTTTGTCCTCAAAATTCTACACACAATACCCCATAATGATAACGTGTAAAAAGATTTTTTGAGATTTTTGCAAAGTTTATTAAAAAAAAAAAATACCTGTTTCCTGTGAGAAGGTGAAATATAAGGTTCTATTCCACACCCTGGTATGAGTGTTTCCTATAATTGAGTAGATTTTAGTGCAGGTAATATCTTTGCTGTGGATGATTATAATTGTGATAGGTCTGGTATCTCATGAAGCCAAGCATTAGAAACCGACAACCAATATGTGTTTGAGGTTATAAAATCTGGGAAAAGGTAACAATGTAAATTTGTGCAGGCGGCTGAAAGTAAGAGTGTCATGTAAAGGTGTTAGGAGTATTTGAGATAGTCATGGGGCCAGCTAATTACTGTATAGAGATTGTAGAAACATAAAAAGTGTGTGCGGGGCAAACCAACATTTTATTGGAACTACTGGAAGGAGAGCAGGTCGCCGCTAGGGTCACAGACATCCTTCACTGAGAGGATTCCCTTACTGACTCTATAGGGGGTACAGGGATTACTCTGGGTATAGCCTGGAGAGTGAGAGTCTGGGTACCAAATAGCTACTGATTTTCTTCCCAGCAGAGCTCAGACTCCCTCTTCACTATAACCCGCCCCCAGCCACCGCCCAGCCAGTTCAAGTTTCCTGCCATTGGCAGGAGAGAGGAGAAGAAGAGGGAGAAGGAAAACCAACACATACTCTCAGAACATGTCAGAGAAAGGTGCGCCAAGAACAGGCATCAGAGAAAATAAAACCCACAAACCAGGTGTGTCAGAGTGGGCGCCCTGTGCCCCCTAAGGAGTTGTAGATTTTTTTTTTAACAAGGTAAGACCATAAATCCTCCTTTCTTCTTCCTCCTCCACAAGGGGGCACAGGGATCAATCTGGGACGTCCTAAAGCTGTACCCCGATGGAAGGAGGGCTGCACTGGGAACCCCCTTTTTGTCCTGAGCCAGCACCCGAAGACCTGACGGTGACAACTGCATAGTAACGAATAAAGAGTGTGGTAGTTAACTACATGGCAGCTGCACAAAGTTGTACCGCAGAAACGCCACATTGAGCCTCCCGACAAGGTCCCACTGACCTTGCGTAATAAGCAATCATACATATTGGTAGCTGCTCAATCACTTTAGTAATATCACTCAGGTGCTTGAACGGGAGGAGTTATAATATACAAGAAACAGCAAAGAGTATCCCCCAGCACTCAGAGTGATATCGACAATAAGATTTGAAAAACTACAAGGTGGTAGAGAATGCAGAGATCTCAGTTGCATATATTTGCTTAGCCTCCAGGCCACGTCACAGCTTCTCCGATTACTGGAGGTCTCTAATACTTAGTCAAAGTCTGGGGCGCGGAACCCCAAAAAGCCGGCAAAGGCCAGACAACCCAGGGCAGCACACCTGTGAGAGTTAGTAAGTGTTAATAATAAATCAAAGGCGAACACCTTAGTATCTCACAGGCAGCTGCCCGACAGGATGAAAATCCTGACAGAAGCAGGTAAGCATGTTAACCTCCTCTGTCTTCCCCCCTCCTAACCCTCGCCTTGGTGGTGCCTAACACTAACCTCCCCCCAGTGCTTACAGCAAAGCTCCCACCGGGAGTGCCTAACCCTAACCTCTTACCGCTCCCTAAACTTAACCCTCCCTGGGGGTGCCTAACCCTAACCAACCCTCTAGGGGTGCCTAACCATAATCGCCCCCCCAAAACCGAACACTAACCCTGCTAACTGCCCTAAAGCTAACCCACCGCCTCCGCAGCTAACAGGACGGGCGCCCAGGACTTACCTCATTCGGGCACGGGTCGTCCTGGATTCCGGCGTTGGGATTATGATAGGCATCGGTGCGGGGAGGGGCTAACAGGAACTGCCGTACTCCCCCCACTAGTATGGACCCCAGTGACATTGCCCTCACCGCTGTCAGTGGCGTCCTGTTAGCCGGTGCCCTTTTGGTCTAGTGTGTGGAATGGGGACCCCCAGAACCAACACTACCGTCTTCACACCGGCGGTGTTAAGCCGCGAGCATGCGGTTACCTGCCCCCGTCGGCGTCCGGCTGCGGGCTCCGTGAGCTGTAGTGTGGCTTCCCAGAGTCCTGCGGCGGAAGTCACTGACCCAGTCGGTGCTACCGCCATCGGGGTCGTTGGAGCAGCAGTGACGGCGCCCTATAGGACGCCCTGCACTGCCCGCTCTTTGTAGAAAAAAAATTTATATATTTAAACATAAATAAAATAAAAGTAACAGGGGCCACTTAAAAGCATCCTCCACAAAATGGTGCATGTTCCTGCTCGGCACCAAACAAACTGGCTGGCCAGTGGCTGGGGGCGGGTTATAGTGCAGAGGGAGCCTGGGGGCTACTGGGAAGAAAATTAGTAACTATTTGGTGCCCAGTCTCTCCCTCTTCAGGCTATACCTGATTTTTAACACTTTCACGGTTTCTCTATCCTATATATGCAGCCGTAGCTGCTCTTACCTTTCTTACTTTACACTTCACTTTTCTCATTAGAGCGATGCCCTGGGATGGCTCGGCTGAGCTAATTTGAGGGGTGTCCTGCGCTCTGGATTTGAACCCTAGTATGTTAGGGACCTACCCTACAGAGGTTACCTGGATATGGTGGGTAGGCCCATAACCTTGGCCATGATTATGCTAAAAACCTCTAGGCAATAAAATTTTGCAATAAATAAATAATGTATTTATATATAATTAGTAATCTGGAGTTGTGCACCTGTGATCTGTCTATTTCTGTGCCTGCAATAATAGTCTCAACAGGTAGCACCTCCCATTATATATATTCAGGGTGTGCAGTCTAGGACCCTTTCCTATATACAGAGAGTGATCCCTGTGCCCTCTAGCGGAAGAAGAAATTTGTGTTTGCCCCAAGGGGACATAAGGGGAAGAACAAGTGGGATGGGTATGGGATGCCGGCATTTGGGATCTCGGCGTTCAGTATTCTAACCCTTCCCCTCTCCCTACCAAGGAGGGATAGATTAAGGTTCCTCCAATTCACTAAGTGTGTTTTCATTTTGTCTATCAAGGGGGAGAAATTAGAAGTATAAAGCTGAAAAATACAGGAGGGAACACAGATCCCTAAATATTTTACTTTATGTGGGGTAACCGTGAACATGGAGGTGGGGGTGGTAGGAAAGGGATGTATGAGCAGTTAGGGGGTAACAGTTCAGATTTATTTATATTGATGCAATATCCAGGAAATGAGCTAAACTCCTGTATGATATGGAAAATAGCAGGTATAGAAGACGAGGGATTTGAAATAAAAAGCAGCATCCCATCCGCATATACACCTAATTCACTTTCCTTGTCCCAAATTTCAATCCCAGTATAAGCAGGCTCCTTGGCGCAAACCTATAGCTAAAGGTTCTAAAGCGGCCGCAAACAGTAAAAGCGAAAGAGAACAGCCTTGACGTGTACCCATTTGAATACAAAAAGGGGGAGATAAGAATTTGTTAGTTAAAATATACGTGGTAGGAGATGAGTGCAAAGTACCTAGAAGACGGACAAATGTATCAGGGAAGACAAAACGAGACGTCTGGAACAGGTGGTCCCAGGTCACTAAAACAAATGCCTTTTCGGCGTCTAGTGAAAAAAAAGGAGCTTCACGGAAGGGAACTGCAATACTGCAAGAATTATTCTGACATTAGTTAAGAGTTTCAGCCCCAAATAAAACCGGATTGATTCGAAAGATTAATTAACGGCAAAATTAATTTCAGCCTGTCTGCCAGGATTTTTGTATCAAGTTTATAGTCAATATTAAGCAGGGATATGGGCCTGGGAGAAGAAGGGAGAAGAGAATTCCTGCCTGGTCTTGTAAGAATTTTTACTATTGCCGAATTAAAGTGTAACAGAAGAGTGAGAATCTTATAATGGAATAAAAAAAAACTTAATAAGAGTGTCCACTATGCAGGGACACTATAACTTAAAGAATTTGACATGAAGGCCTTCAGGATCTTGAGTTTTCATAGGTTTTCAGGGACTTTATAGCTGAGGTGACCTTCAGCTCAGAAATCAGCTAATTAGAAAATCAGCATGTTTGGGGGGGGGGGGGGGGGGGGATAGACCTGTGGAAAGGAGATATGCCGCCAGAAAGAAGATCTATAGGGTCTTGAGAAAATAAATTCTGATAATACCTGTACAGTATAGCAGCAATTTCTTTACCATTAAAGTTGGTAGTTAAGTGTTCGTCTAAGTGCCGCAATGCTAGTCTTTGTGCGACTTTTTTTCCTTCAAATGAGTCTTATTCACAGAGTGATATAGCTAGCACAAGCAGCTTCTGCTGATTAAAATGTTCTCTGTGCATCTGCTGGTGTATCTGCATGTGAAATGCTACGTTACAGTGTTACAGCCGCTTACACTGTGACTTAGCATTTCACATGCAGATACACCCGCATGTGAATAAGACACATTTGAAGATAAAAAGTTGCACGAAAGACGCTCGGAGCTACCGAGGCACATACAGTTCCCGTGTTACGTATGGCGCGGCTTGTAGCACATGGAGGATAGACGTATGTGGACAGCCCTAATAATTGCCTTAGCAGATTGCCTAAAAAGGCTGGGATCATCCGCATGGGTTTGATTATGGAACACATAATTGTTCCAAGCAGTTTCCAACATGGACTTAAATTTTAAAGAGGAGGTCATTTTAGTTGGAAAGCGCCATTGTTAGAGCCTAGGATAAATTTGCCTTGAAGTGTAACCCACACAGGGGCATGATCTGAAATGGATATAGGATCAATGGTTGTGTCTAAGACCCTGGCGGACAGTGAAGTAGACAGAAGTAATCTAATCTAAAAAACATTATGAGTAGGAGGATTAATATGTATATTCCAAATTAATGGGATGATGCACCCTCCAAGAATCAAGGAGGCCCAGCTGGGTGGCAATGTAATCTAACCCAATTTTAGGTTGTCGGAGAGAAACACCAGATAGTCTCTGTCAAGTATGGGGGAAGCCACCAGATTAAAGTCTCCAATTAGGATAATTGGAGTGTCAGCAAAGGGGTATAGTTTGTTGACCAGGTTAAAAAAGAAGGATCTCATATGGTAGGTCCATGAATATTGCAGAAAGTTTACAGAGTACCATCCAAGGTAATATCTAATAAAACATATCAGTATCAGCATGGCGGATAGTACAGGGTAAACCCTTTATGTAATAGGATAGCCCCCCCTCTAGCTTTCGAAGAATAGGAGGGAGACGCTATAACCGGTGCCTCAGCATGCTTAACCTAGCGTGTTCCACAGGCATCAGGTGGGTTTACTGTAGAAAAGTCACATCTGCCTGCAATCTACTGAGGTATGCTAATATACACTTTCTTTTAATAGAGGAATGATACCCCGTAAATTCCATTAACAAAATTTAAGTTGGGATGTTGATCACTCAAAGGGGGGGGGAAAGAACATAGGAATGCAAAGAAAAAAAAGCAATAATATATGGAGCCACACCCTCTCGGAGCAGAAGATTAAGATAATATATACATTGCAGAGACATGATGGGCAACAAGACACTTAGCTGTATTAGAAAGGCAGACAGGCAGGCTGGCGAGGGAGGGGAACGGAAAGGAGGAAGGAAGAATTGGAGAAGTGGTATAAGACAAAGCGTGGTATAAGACAAAGCGTGACGAGGATGTTATCAGAGCAGAGACTTCACAAACGCCATCACAGAAACTCCCATACACTTCTCCATTATTGTGAAACACAAATTAGTGTCCCTAGTGGTAACAGGTCACCAACAGCTACAGAAGCACAGCTCATTCTCTGAGACACTGGGATAGAATAAGCTGCAGTAATACTGGAGAAACCCTTCTCACCCTAGGTACAGAAGCTGGGTCTTTTACAGTTGCACAGTAAGGAAAAATGGTGGGAAACACAAATAGAGGGAACAGGATGTGATAAGATCATCACCTTCTGACTCACGCCAATGAACAGTTAAAAGTTATTCCTCCACATTGGCAAGAAAATAATATGTAAGAATTAAGGAAATAAAGAAATAGGATGACAAGTAAAAAAAGCCTCAGTGTAATGGCTCCTAAGAGTTGGAGTTCTCTCATGGTTTTTGTCCTCCTTATACATGAGGAACATATTTGGTATGACCTTGTGAGAATTGTGTAAAAGTCCAAAACAGTTAAAAAATAAATAAATAAGAAACTTACATCGAAATTGTTTAGAGCAATAGCGAGCTCTCCTCCTCCACGCTGCGAGCTTATCTCCTCAGATGATGTGGCTTGAGCTGCGTTCGAGATACCAGTGATTGCTTGTTGAAGCTGTTTATAGATCAAGTCTCTGTTCGCTTTGTATGCTGCTATATCAGGATGCTGAAGACATGCCTGGGACGCAGTATAAAGAATTGGAATATTCTTCTGCAAAATTCCTCGAGCTGCAGCCATTTGATCTCTGTGGCCCACATCTTTCAGCTCCTGCAACAACACAATAAGCACGTAAAAAGAGGTAAAAAATGGCTAACTCCATCTAAAATCCTGGTTTAAGAATCTAAACAAAGGACTTTTAACACATTTTTTTCACACCTATGGAAGCCGCAAGAAAAAATGTGAGTGCCGCAGCTAATGGGCATCTGATCGGAGCTACATGATCAATGTGCATTTGCATCAGCCCTATTCTTGGTGCAAGAGATCCGCCTGAAATCAGTCAGAACTCTGCGTATGAAAAGTCTACATAGCCCACAATCCCACTTACTCTCCCACAACACTTATCCTACATTCAAATGCCACACTGCCGCGCTGTTAGACCCATCTTGAAGAAAGTGGAGATGCGGCTGACATGCCTACAGCTTAGAATCACCCGTAGTTACTCAATTTGCAAAAGCTGTGTGCAATGCTGACTTGTGTGCAACTCTATATCCGCCCCAGTGTGTGGATGAGAATGAGAGGTGGACAGGAAGAGACATATAAAGAGAGAAAACAAAAAAAAAAACAGTGAGAGCGATATTAACGTAAATCAGCTATAACTCCAATACCACAATAAAGCAATAATGACACATGGAGATTCTGGATACGCCATATGCCCCGATAATAAGCTCCGATTACAACTTAAAGCTCCTTTAAAAACAATTGTCAAAACCACAAATAGGATTTTTGGTCAACTTACCGTTGAATACTTTTCTCTTAAGCAGAATGGGTAACACTGGACCATGGGGATTGTAGGTTGGGGCTGGAGCTGGCACTTAACAAAACTGTAGCTTTAAATCCTACGCTCCTCCCCCATGCAATCCCACAATTACAGTACTTCTTTAAAGAGTCTGGAGAGGAGTAGCAGGAACTCATGAAACTGTTTAGAACAACGAAACAAACCAGTAGGGAAAAGCACGGTCAAGAACCAAACACCTCGCATGACTGAGCGTGAGGGAGGGATCGAAGTGTTCCCCAGCCTGCTTAAGAGAAAAGGATTCTCTTACGGGAAATTTACCAAAAATCCAAATTTCTCTTGCAGCAAGGCTGGGGAACACTGGACCATGGGACGTTCAAAAGCCACCCCCAGGGGAGGGAACGCTCAGGCTGCCTGAGCAGAGAACTGTACACCCAAAATGGTTGCCGCCGGAAACATAAATATGAGCAAACGTGTGGACAGGGGACCAGTTTGCCGCACAGTGAACCTGTGCTTCTGAAGTGCCGCATCACGCAAGAGATCGCCGCTGCCCTAGCGAAAGGCGCTGACACCTAGTCTGGTGGCGGTCCACCCGTCCCAGAATAGGCCTGAGTAATAACCAAGCTGATCCGACGAGCAAGGGTTTGCCGAGTAGCCGGCCAACCATGTTCCAATGTATCAAAAAGAACCTGCAGAGAACAGTGCAGCTTACCAAAGAAGATGCGTCCAAGGAAATTTGCATAGCTCAGCCCAACTAGCAGAGAGAGATCATCCCTGTCCCAGGAATTCACCAAAGGAGGAAGAACCAGAAGGACAACATCCGAAACCAGTGTCGGCTGGAATCATAAAGCTTGTACGGAGAACCGCACAATCTACATAGAGGACGAGAAAATACGTAACTATGCCGAGGGAAAGCAATAGCCATAAGGAAGAACAGCTTCCAAGCAACAGACTGAAGATCCATTGAATGTAACAACTCCAATGGAGCCTGTGTGAGAGCCCAGGAGACTAGATTTAGAATCCACGGCTCCACCTGCGGAAGAAACGGTGGTAAATATGCAGCACACCATGCAAAAACGGTTTGGACCCCTGGAAGAAGAGTCAGCTGGAAAGAAAATGACAGGGCCAAAACCTGTAATGTCAAGAGACGGTCGGCAGCCGGACTCCCAAACCTTCAGAAGGAAGGCCAAGAAATGTGAGAGGCGAAAACTTGTAATGGTTACACCACAAGGAGGTAGTTTTGCCAAACCCGTAGGTATGCGCGAGATGGAATCAGAATATGGGCTTGCAGCCTAGTATGGACCACGAGAGAGAAAGACCTGCAGCGTTATCACTAACAGGTCCAGAAGTCCAGGCGTGAAAACCAATAGAGGAAGTCCCCCTGTAGAAAAGAGCAAAATTGTAGCGGGTCTGGACAAAGTGAAAGATACCACACCGGGCCTACCGACCTCAGGAGAATATCCGTGTATCATGACCAGCGCCACCAGCCTTGAGCCACCAGGATTACCCTCACTTGGGAAGAAGTAATGCCCCTCGAGACCTGAAGGAACAGTGTGGACAGCGGAAACAGATGATCTGGATAAAAATTCCACGGAACAGTCAAGACAGGCACTTGCGGAAGCCAGCAGATACCAGGATCACATCCAAAACTGTGGAGCTTTGCAAACGTGCCGAGAGGCCCTGAAATTCCCACGGGTGAAGGGGAGAAGAGAAAGACCACTGCACTGGGAGAAACGTGGTTCTGCTGAGGAAGTCCACTGTCCCACTACCGGCAAGACCACCACTAAGAGACGGAACAAATGTTTCCACCCCGGAAAGACTACGGTAGACGTACCTATGCCATCACCTGGACGTTGTCCGACCGACTGCGACCGACCAGGGAGGATGGACAGAGTCCTTTAGAACGATGGCTTAGAGCTCAAGCCCATCGAACAGCTGAGCCATTGCGGATGGTGACCCAAGGCCCCTGAGCCAAAAAGCAACTTCACGGTACCTCAGCCCAGGAGACTAGTGGCCATGGCCACAATAAGCCCATCCGGAAAGATCAAGGAGTGGACCTGGAGAAGAACAAAAACCCTCCACCAATGAAGAGTGATGGGTGCTGCTGTACAGAATGGGAACGGAGACAAGAGGGATGCTGAGCAACCCTGTCAAGTTTGGAGAATTACACACTGGGACTACCGCAAGTAGAACCTGGTTTACTGAATGATCAACACGGTCCATGGACGAGGCACCAACCGAACCGTTGACAAGCCACAAGACAACACCCTTGGAGAGAGGTGTTGAGGGCCACCCCCAGAACTGAAGCAAAGAAGACCTGATCTGAAAGTACTTAAAAGAAGCTACCTAAGAAGGTCCTTAACGCAGAACCTCCGAAGAGAGCAAATTGTGATACCTGCTGAGCACACTAGGCACAGCAGCACCTCTCCACCGAATGGTAGGGCCCAGAATAGACAAGGAACTTAGGGCCTGATTCTGACCCGCTCGCGAGCGCTGTACGCTCGCAAGCGGGTCGATGGTGCTTAAGTGCGCATGCGCACGACGGAGGGAGCTCCGTCGTGCGCACACGCGAGACCCGGCGAGCGACGGGGAATCCGTCGCTCGGGGTCTCACACCAAAGGGGGCGTGCTGTCGATGGTGAGTGACAGCACGCCCCCTTCGGTGGGCGTGCCGGGGGCGTGGCTGCCAGACGAAGGTGTTCCCATGGGAACGCCTACCGTCTGGGTCCGGCCCCACTGACATCACTAGTGATGTCAGTGGGAGTGATTTTGGCTCTGATAGAGCCAAAATCACTCCAGGGCTTGCGGTCACCGAGACCCTACTGCAGGGTCTCGTCGCAAGCCCGATGGTCGCGATGGTCTTGACCATCATCATGGATGCTCGCATAAGCTGTGGGTGGTAACCCACAGCTATGCGAGCGTCCAGGAGGCCGCTCCATTTTTAGGTAGGAGGGCCCTGATTCAGAGCGAACGCTCTGGTCAGAGCGTCCGGCTCTGAATCAGGCCCTGAGTCAACTACCCACTGAGGAAGTAGGACGACCTGCCTCAAACGGAATCCAGACGTGTAGCGAGGAGGTGTTGGCCTCCATGCTGTGGATCCCGGATCGGAGAGAGTTCATGCGAACTGAGCAACCCACCCCCTGGTGCGCAAGGCACGAAGAAACCAGAGCATCCGGAATGAGCAGGACGGCCTGCGAACAAGGAAGGAGATAGAACCCCAGTTTCCATACCTGCAGCGGAACTGGAGCAAACATGCCGGCTGATAGGAGTGGGATGAGAGGCCGGCCCCATTGTGAAAAAAAAACTATAAGCAACGCCATGGTGGCGGACATCCGAGGTCCCAGATGGAACCAAAGCGAAAGATGCCACGCACCAGCTGAAAAAGTCACGAAAATGGTCGATGACCCCAAGCAACCACACTACCACGTGCAAGCGAACTGGGGGGAGGAGAGAGACAGAGACAGACAGACAGAGAGACACACAGACAGAGAGGCACACAGAGAGAGAGAGAGACACAGAGAGAGAGAGAGAGAGACACAGAGAGAGAGAGAGACACAGAGAGAGAGAGAGAGACACAGAGAGAGAGAGAGACACAGAGAGAGAGAGAGACACAGAGAGAGAGAGAGACACAGAGAGAGAGAGAGACACAGAGAGAGAGAGAGACACAGAGAGAGAGAGAGACACAGAGAGAGAGAGAGACACAGAGAGAGAGAGAGGCACAGAGAGAGAGAGACACAGAGAGAGAGAGAGACACAGAGAGAGAGAGACACAGAGAGAGAGAGACACAGAGAGAGAGAGACACAGAAATTCTGGACCCAGAAAAGTAACTCCTGTTGGGGAAGAAGCGGCTTGTGTCAGACTGACCTTCTAAGGACGCACCACCTCTAAGGAGGTACGAAAACTTGGCAAGGTGGACCCCGCCACTACAGACGGCCACAAAAAGAGAAAGTCCTTACCAAACCGAAGATAGTAAAGGGTATTGTCTCTTTGTTGGCGCACAACAAAGAGACAATACCCTTTTCTTCTCTTTTTTGTAAACTCCTATTTATTGACCTTGGCAGCACCGCCATAGAATGATTTAATATGTACCACAAATTGTCTAATTGGGGCTATTACACAAGTATATATATTTTTCTTAAACCTAAACCTAGTGCAGAAGTGCTTCCCCAGCCCCCTACCCCTAGTTTAACAAACCGAAGATAGTGTAAGGAACAATCCAGTAATACCCTTTTACACAGACTTAAAAATCCCAGGTTGATGCACGTGAACGTGCATCAACTAGGGGTCACTCTGCTTCCTGGAAGTATTCTGGAGTGTTGGAGTGAACTCCTATGCGTGTCGGCCCGCCCGGCCTTCCTCAGGGAGTGAATGAATAGTGGCCATCTTGGTTGTGGGTATAAGTAGTTGTAAAGGTGCATACACACAACGATTTTTTGAACGATTATCGTTAACGATATCGTTTATCATTCAATCATTGAAAAAATCGTTCACTTTCTAAGTTAAAACGATGCATGATTATCGTTCATGCGCGTTCACATTTGTAGTTTGTAGTTCAGTCAGACTGACCAACTCAACGATTTTCATTAAGGGAATATGCAAAAATTGTTTGTAGTTCAAAAAAATCGTTCATTACACTTTAGAAAATCTGACAGATAATCTGAAAGATAATCTGACAGAAAATCGTTCATAAACTCATTCAGAAAATTGTTGGCAACAAAATCGTTGTGTGTGTATGCAGCTTTAGTCTCAACGTCATCCTACCACATTATTGGCCCTCCGTTTGTTACTATAGTAACTGGAGTTGTTAAGGGGGCGTGTCAGAAATGGTTGATTCCGTGTTATTACTCTTACTGTGTAGTCATGAGGTGTGTCTTATTCAGGAATATTAGACATAAACAACGAGATAGGTGGATTTGACAATGTTACTTCTCCTGCATGAAGGTAAATTCAGTAGCGATTCCTAATATACCAAGAACGGCTGGCAATAGCTGCTTCTGATAAGGAGAATTGGGTGCTAATTCCCTCTGGCTAAAACAGTTATTATGAAAAACCAAAAGGGAGAATCACTATTCTTCCTAAAGACATCATTAATGTTGTGTGGAATGGTCAGATCAGCAATTTCTCTGGAAATATCAATATGAAAAAAGACAAGGATAAAGGGACTATTGGGGTTCCCTATACTACATGTAGGTCTGACATAGGTAGTGTCTCATAATAGGTTACTAAGGTCAGCCTGTATCCCTGTGATGCACATGCGTAAGGAACAGAGCCCTCCGAACCAGACATCCTAAGCCTCCCTGATGAGACCGTAGAGATGCACCGAAGGTAAAAGTAACGAATTTCCGTCGCCAACACTTGGACAGACCCAGAGCCATGGAAATCCAGAACTAAACCGCCTACGGAGTGGTGCGCAGCAGCAAAGAGGTGGAAAAGACAGCAGATCCTATTCATTCGGAACAGCGCAAGGTCTTTCCTTTGTGAAAACGCTAATGGGGCCCTGGGAGGAAGAAAGCGCCTCACACAGTAGAGGAGTCCTGCAAAAAAACACAGCAAAATAGAGGAACCTGACGCAAGTTGTGATGCCGCGCTGCAAAGCCTGGAAACAGCGGGACATACCTAGGCTAGGAACTTAACCCTATAGAGGGAAAAAAAAACATGCCCGAGATGAGGGAACACCCAAGCCTGAACTTGGTCTTCCTATGAAGCAAAGAAACAAAAAAAAGAGAAAGATAGAGTTTCTATATTTGGTGCACTCCAATATATAGTTGTGTGCCACCTTCTATAAAGTATAATGTATGCATTAAAATATTAAATCTTTATTAATCATATTATTAAAATATATGTATATAGGGTACCATATAGCGAAATATAAATAAAATCAATAACTCATAATTAAAGAAATGAACAAAAACAATAATGTGAATGATATAAAAAAATGTGCAATAAAAAGATTTTCCAAATACCGCTGTCTTGTTATTATAATATTTATATCACCACTGATATATCTCCCTACTAAAGTATTGATATTAATATTCTATTGATGTGTGCTGATCATAATATCGATATATTATCAGTTTAGTTATTATAACACTTGGACCATGAAGATCCTATCTTCTATTTATCTACTTATCGTTTAAGTCGTCTAGTAGGACATGAGAAATTATATTACACTCTGACACTGTTCAATCAATTGATTACATCACCACGTGTTATAGAGGAAATAAAAATTATACTTATTAATTCAACCTATAGTAGGCATATATTTTCCTCAACCTTTACAAACACTGCAGAGTGCATAAAGTCTCATTTTCAGTATCATAAACTGCAATGCTGGTATAGTAATGTTGCAACTCTATTTGTCACTACACTTGTTGCATCCGTGCATTCATTAATTGCTGACAAACATATATTTCCCTCAATATCATCACGCACATTGATCGTATCAATAGGGAAATACACAGGGATATATTTTCTAATAATTAGTGAAGCTTTGGTTAGCTTCACGCTTTACATGCTATTATGCATGAGGCAGCGCTATAAATGGAAACGCCGACGCGCGTTTCGCATAAGGCTGCTTTATCAAGGCAAATCAACCAGAGCACTATTTCCTGTGATCCTATATACCCTTAACCTTAGTCCTCATTGGTCCGTTTGAACCATCTCATTAGCTCCCTATCCTTTCACAGGCTCCAACGTGTATCATCAGCGTCCCTTCATACAGCCGTTGTCAGTACTGCTGAATAAACGGAATGTTCTTTTAATCAAAGCAGTTGAGTTCCTGACATCATGTCTCTTAATTAGTTAGAATACTCAAATATTATACACACCAAATGTTTCCTCATATGGTTAAAGATCTAATAAAATCTCTTACAAATAATTATGTTATTAATGATTTCATGAATTCTATTTCTGATGTTAATTAATTAATAATACATATATAATATAATAACCATGGATAGATATGGTAATACTATTATAATTAAGGAATATATAAACTGCAGTACCATTGGAGTAATTTATTGCTTATATTGTACATGTAACCTTAAATATATAGGGATGACGAGCCGACAATTGAAACAGAGGATCCTAGAACATGTTGGGAATGTCAAAAATGCTAGGATTGATCAATCTAAATCTAAACCACTAACTAGTGTGGCTAGACATTTTTTAAAAAAACATAATTGTGACCCAAGTCATCTGAAAGCCTTTGGTATAGAGAAAATCAAACTAGGAATAAGGGGAGGAGATATGCATAAGGAATTGCTAATGAGGGAAGCAAGAATGATATTCTTGATGAATAGTATCGAACCTCATGGACTAAATGAAAGTAATCAATATACTGTCTTCCTATAATACCAAAAAATATGGTACACTTATATATTTTGAATACACTTTCTTTATACCCAGAACCTAATAATGAGGATAGGGGAATAGGGAAATTCCAGGTCCCTGGAAACCTATAGAATAAGAAATGTGTATCTTAAAACATATGGATAAGATTTGGATCTATTATATTTGTGTTACGAATATTCATGATGAGAGTTTGTTATTTATAGAAAGGATAGTTATTCATGTCATATAAATACACCTTTTGATCTCAATAGAAGTTATTTAGTTATATATTTGTTTGATAAGCTCTTAGAACTACCTTTAAGATACTAA
This sequence comes from Taudactylus pleione, assembly GCA_031769625.1. Lineage (NCBI taxonomy): Eukaryota > Metazoa > Chordata > Amphibia > Anura > Myobatrachidae > Taudactylus > Taudactylus pleione. The sequence continues at coordinate 3,069,873 of JAUIMM010000024.1, read as the reverse complement.
GAATATTAATTAGATATTCAGACATTTTTAATGAATAAAATAATTTTATAATTAAGAATTAATATATATAGATTACTTTCTTATTTATCTATATCTATATATTGATTTTATAAATCTGTATGTATATCCAGATTTCTTTATTGTAGTACATATTTTCCACACATTATGAATATATATATATATATATATATATATATATACACAGAGATGGTTTATTAGGGACTCAACACTTTATATATTGATTTCTTTATATAGTTATTTATTTTACACATGTTTATAAGTCTACACAGTTTGGTTCATTATCTTTATATGAATTGTGCGCAGAATTTATTTGATTGATTTATTTTTATATACACATTTTTATTAATATCACTTATATCTGAGCATAATACTATGGACATATAGTTAAGGATAATTATTGCTAGTTATGTATAGTAATCATACACATTTATGAATAGGGAATTGATCACTTTATTTAATATATTAATACACTATATTTTTATTGTGCAGTTAATATTTAAGGATTGCAGAAAGGTATAGGGTGGATGTCATTTTAGAATATGTTTTTTATTACTTATTTATTGTACAGGATATTATTACATTATGAGATATAGAAAGAGAAAATAGGTATATGTTAAATGATGATGGATAATCTGTGATATAAATTACACTAATGAATTATTATATTATATATGTATTATTAATTAACAACAGAAATAGAATTCATGAAATATCATTAATAACATAATTATTTGTAAGAGATTTTATTAGATCTTTAACCATATGAGGAAACATTTGGTGTGTATAATATTTGAGTATTCTAACTAATTAAGAGACATGATGTCAGGAACTCAACGGCTTTGATTAAAAGAACATTCCGTTTATTCAGCAGTACTGACAACGGCTGTATGAAGGGACGCTGATGATACACGTTGGAGCCTGTGAAAGGATAGGGAGCTAATGAGATGGTTCAAACGGACCAATGAGGACTAAGGTTAAGGGTATTTAGGATCACAGGAAATAGTACTCTGGTTGATTTGCCTTGATAAAGCAGCCTTATGCGAAACGCGCGTCAGCGTTTCCAGTTATAGCGCTGCCTCATGCATAATAGCATGTAAAGCATGAAGCTAACCAAAGCTTCACTAATTATTAGAAAATATATCCCTGTGTATTTCCCTATTGATACGATCAATGTGCGTGATGTTATTGAGGGAAATATATGTTTGTCAGCAATTAATGAATGCACGGATGCAACAAGTGTAGTGACAAATAGAGTTGCAACATTACTATACCAGCATTGCAGTTTATGATACTGAAAATGAGACTTTATGCACTCTGCAGTGTTTGTAAAGGTTGAGGAAAATATATGCCTACGATAGGTTGAATTAATAAATGTAATTTTTATTTCCTCCATAACATGTGGTGATGTAATCAATTGATTGAACAGTATCAGAGTGTAATATAATTTCTCATTTCCTACTAGACGACTTAAACGGAGAGAACCAGGACAATATATGGTTAATCTATTCCTTGGCAACAGTGTATAATAAGAAGAAAATAAAACTGTTACTAGTGACACTTTTATTACTTTGGCAACAGTGTATAGTAAGAGGAAAAGAAAATTGTTACTTGTGACTTATTTATTTACTTTCCTTTTTTGAATGCAAACAGTCAGATATCAGATAAACAGTTATTAGCACAAACTACACTGTGTATCTAATAGATAAATAGAAGATAGGATCTTCATGGTCCAAGTGTTATAATAACTAAACTGATAATATATCGATATTATGATCAGCACACATCAATAGAATATTAATATCAATACTTTAGTAGGGAGATATATCAGTGGTGATAGAAATATTATAATAACAAGACAGCGGTATTTGGAAAATCTTTTTATTGCACATTTTTTGATATTCACATTATTGTTTTTGTTAATTTCTTTAATTATGAGTTATTGATTTTATTTATATTTCGCTATATGGTACCCTATATACATATATTTTAATAATATGATTAATAAAGATTTAATATATACATCTTCCTATGAAGCGTCACCAGCTGCCCTAGGGCGCGCCCCAACATGCTGAGAGCGACAGCCAACGCAGTTCCCACCCTGCTGGACGCAGCTTCCTGGATGCCTACTCATCACTAGGTCCTATACCCACAGTCCCCGAGGGCAACTGCTCGTTACCCCACGCATGGGAGTAAACAGCACCCAAAATACAGCAAAATGCCTACATACGAACTCCACACAGGAGGGCTGTAGCGAGCATTGAACCCATGACAGCAGTGCGGTGAGGCAACAATGCTAACCATTATGCCGTCATTGTCAGGGTAGCGGATAGATCCTCTTCAGTAGATGTAGCCTGATTTCATCAATTACTGTCCAACATCTGTGGTCACTAGCTACATGGACATAGAGGGTATATAAACCTGTGGCGATTCAGATTAGGGACATATCCGATATTAAACTGTTAAGAACAGATACTACACTTGATCTTAGCCAAAAGGCTGAGAAGTGATGCGTGTTGTCAGAGCCCCCCACTTCTGTAACAACTGACAGCAGGTGTTCACTTAAACCCTATTAGCAGGTATAAATCTAAACAGGTACATGAAAACAATGTTACAAAGGCAGCTAATACAGCAACAAGGGCACTTAGCCTTCCAAGAGACAAACACCACAGCTACATAGGAGAGGATGTGTAGAGCAGGCGAATGTAGCAGTCCTGGCCGAGGGATGTCATCCATGCATTCCCTGCTGTCCTCGCTGACTGTACCACTGCAGGAGGGGGAGAGCAGCACTGGAAGCTCCACCCCCTCCTATCTCCAGGCACACCGAGTACTTCCCCGTGTAAGTGTAAAACACTGGTTAAGCCCGGCTGATCTGGGCACTCTGTGGCATGCGCGCTCCTCCTGCATCTGTGTGAGGGGAGCCGCTGCCAAAACAAGCCCGGCAAAATGTAATGTGCAAGGGAGGCCGGCAACTACAGGCTCCGCTCCCCTATTCTGGGGCTGCACTCACAAATGCTGCTCCCCTGCCAGGGGAAAGCACTTGTTAAACTCCGACCGAGCTGCCTGTGAGGTGCGCACTCCAACTAATGGAGCCGCCCTCATCAGACCCGGCAAGATGGCGCCAACATCTGGGACAGCACTGCCGCCCTGCACCCTCTAAAAGCGTACGATCACGCACTGTCCGCAGGTCCAGGCGGTCTCTTTAGAGAGACTGGATTGCACTGTAGGGGGGTCCCGCCGACGCACATCCCCCCACCGCAGCAGCATATTGGCGAGCTGTGCTACAGCCACCTGCACTCACGCTGTGCCCTGCTACCAGCAGCGCATAGCTCCTAACTAGAAATAAAAGAGAAAAATTACAAAAGAACAATAAAATTAACTATAGCCCATAAAAATGGTGCCCAACTCCTCAGGCACTTCACTAAAGCTGGCCACACACTAGACCAACTTACATCCAACCATCCAACTAGTTGATTGGTTGGAATGAAAACCTGGTAATGGATGAAAGCAAATGACAATCAGCAATTTGCTCTCAAACGCCAGAAAATGGACTAAAAACTGTTGTTTGAACAAATTGTTTTGATCAAACATTTAACAAACTTGTCTGACGATCATTTTCATCTATTTTCTGGCATTTAGGAGCAAATTGCTGATCATAAGTTACTCCCATACCTTACCAGATTTTCATTCCAACCAATCAACAAGTTGGCTGGTTGGATGTAAGTTGGTCTAGTGTATGGCCAGCTTTAGACTGCAATTGTGGGATTGCAGGGGGGAGGAGCATAGGGTTTAAAGCTAGTTTTATGAAGTGTCAGCTCAAGCCCCAACCTACAATCCCCATGGTCCAGTGTTCCCCTGCCTTGCTGCAAGAGAACAAGCAAGTATTGAAGGTGATATACAGTACCCACAAACCTATATTTCAGGCAAATGTTTTAATTGTTGTTGTCCTAAACAAAGATCAGCTCTGATATGTGTAGTGATAGGGATGTACAAAATGCAACATCCCCCCCAAAAAAACATTTACCTACAGCCCCCAGTTCTCACAAGATATATCCCTAATTGGTCATTGCTTTATGCTTGGTCAGCTCCAACTCTTTTTCTCGGCTTTATGTTCCATGGAGCTCTCACCAAACAAGGGTCAGAGCATGAAATGAAACGCTGTGGGTCATAAAACACAGGAGACAACTTAACTGGAGCCTATTTTTGTCTGGAGCAGCCAACTTCTGCATCACAAGACCTTCTCTGCACAACAGAAGGGATGCCAGAAGCACATCTGAGATCACAGTGGGACAGTTGTCCATTCTGTGACACATGGGGTATTTTTTAGAAAAAGGCAGCTTTTCAAATTCCCCCAACTGCTGTTTCACCTGCCATATTTACAACAGACAAAGATATTAAATGCAAAACCAGGTGTGTTATTGGAGGGCTGCATGTTGCGGGCAAATGAGTCCCGTGCATCATGCAGCGTTTTTAAAAATTCCAGAAGGAGCGGTTTACTGTCGAGACATGTTTTCTGGAGTATATTTTCTACCAACATATTGGACAACAGAAAAAAAAATTAAAAAAAATTGTGGCATAGAAACAGTTCACGTACTTGAATGTATGTAAATGTCCTGTGTCACACAGAGGATCACCAAATATATAAATGGTGTATTTTTATCTTTTTTTGTATAGAAGTATTTTTTAAACCCACAGAAAGGGATTTATTTAGATGAACTTTTAATAGAAATAGAATGCATGTCCACACAACACTAAAAACATTCATGACATCTACACTCATTTCACATCATGTAAACATATGTTGTAGAATAGATGCAGTGTGTGTAGAGCCTCTCTGGATGTAATAAGATAATGTGATGGCAGAATGAGAAGTTTGCTGCAAAGCAGAAGAGGAGGTCACAAACTAAAAAGAGAATGCTGTACAGGAGCAATAACACGGCTGGGAAATCACTTGTTCTGAGTCTCAGACAGTGCACAGCGATAACACCTGTCACTGTACAATGTAAGCATTAGTGTGTTCAATTACATCCTGGTGCAAAAATGGATAAAAGCAACATCATCATGCATACATAGACTAGCACTACTAAAGACAGATGCATAAGCACTAGAGAAACATCCTACAAAGTCGCCAGAAGCCTTTCCAATGTTTACTTGCGGGTAGCTGAATCTGGCCCCTAGAATGTGTTATCCAGAGAAATCACACGAATCAGAGGAAAAGTTACAGCGCATATGATGGTACAGCAGTTTGTAAACGACACACTCAATCAGAGATTTGGATCACTACTCCCTAGCTTGTATCCATTCCATAGAATTTCACACACTAACAAACCATGAGCTGTACCGTGTGAAAAACAAGTTACAGGGATTGAAGCAAACCATGCAGAGACTCAATACAGTTTCTGCTAGGTCAGGGTGTAAAACACAGACAAGAAATAGAGACTTATGTGGGAGGCCCACCAGTCCCTTTCTCTTTTCAAGATGACTATAATTGCTCGTCATAATAAGAAATTAGCTAAAACAATGGGAAGCCTGGCTCTAAATTTAAGAAGATTAAAAGATAAAATATCTCATGTGAGACCTCTAAAATCAACCTATTAAAATGTATTTTGTAAAACATCACCCTTGAGCACAAATAAAGATACTTTCTTGCTCTCTCCGGTATGCAAAATTCACAATCTGATCTTAAGGTCCCCATACACGGTGCGATAAAGCAGCCGATCCGACTGACTGGTATGATTTGGCTGCTATATCGCTCCGTGTAAGGGCATGATGTCGGAAGGAGCGCGCACCTGTGGGGTCGTACATCGCACCCCCTGATCTTACTGCAGGTTCAGTTGATCAGGGGATGCGAGGTGCGATCCCATGCAGGGCTATGTGGGAGGACGAGGAGGGGGAGCCAGCATATCGGGCGGTCGGCCACCCAATCGCTCCGTGTGTGGGGACCGCCCGATATGTCGGAACCCCCGTTGCGTCGCTCGGTGTCTATTGCACAGTGTGGGTGGCCTGCATTACTTCTCATTAAGATGTTTAAAGAAGCAATCCCACACAGATTTCCATTCCTATCTTGAGAAACAAAGTGTCAGGTGTACTAGGGGTGTTGATCAATGGAATGTAATACTGATGTTACAGACAAATGGAGAGGCAGAACGGAGAAAGACAACAGGCCAAAAACATTATTGCCAACACAATTATACAGACATCTGCAGACATGCTTTTAAGGAGACATAGTGCAGGAGGGCTGGTGCAACAATACGCAGTGATGAGTCGCTACTGACTGTCTGATTGTGTATCGACCCCTCCAGCATATAGCACTTAAATCACTAACACTGTGGCTATGTTGTATCAAATCGCAGTCATCTGATTGCATTATTTAATTACAAGCAAATAGATTCCCATTAAATTTGGAAAGGTGAAAACAGACAATTATATTTAATTTAATACACACTTGTATGCCTGATCTATGTCAGGAACAAATGCTACTATTTAACAGATAGTATTAACAGTTATTTATGTAGTGCAGACACACATTACGCTGCACTTTACAGTCATTCACATCAGTCCCAGTGGAGCTTACAACCTATATTCTCTAGAACATGGACACATACACATATACCTAAAAGGTGGAACGTTGAAAACTATTTTCACTGTTCAAGTTAAAAATAGGAAAACTATTATAAATGCAACCATGGTTCAAAGGATCAAAAAGTATTCGGAAATCACCTCATTGACTAACGATTTAATACAGTCTTATGTATTCTAGAAGTCAATCAATGTACAGCTAACCACCTTAGCTATAGATAGGTCACAATGCTTTGAACGATCATATCCCCCAGGGTAAGATTAATACCATGCTTTCTTGTTAAAGCCTCAGGATCAGAAATGGGAAACACTTTCCCTTGATAATGCAGCCATCCTCACCTAAACCTACTGGCAAATCAACTACCAGAAAACAACGCAGACAAACAGGAAAGACAAAAGACTAATAACAGAAAAAGCAAGAGCAACACGTTTGCAGACATTTGTGATGTGATCCCCCCCAAGCTTCTCAGATGCCCACAATCCTGTGGGGTCTGTATATTGATCACAAAAATATGGTCAATGTTCCAAAAACTGCAGTTTTCCAAGAGTTTCCGCATTTTAGAGTATCGGGGTCATTTAACAAGGGGATATCACAGCAGATATAGGCAATAAAGTCCCTCTCTTTACACTAACAAAGCAGTCCCTATACTGCAAGCTTAGCTTTACGAAGCTTGGTCCCATTAGCTATTATAGCCTATGAGATATATTTACACACATTACTTTTTGGAGAAGGATCCCTTGGAATGCTCTCCGGTAATTTGTGCTTGCACATGCGTGTCCAGATCGACGCACACATGCATTAAAGAGGCCAAGTCCAGACCAGGAAGGGACCGCATAAGCCATCACTAATTTTTTTTTCCCTTTCATCAGGACGGGTGCTGATCGGAGCATTATAAGGCAATAAGCAGTGTTCATTTTCAGGTCCTTGAGAGAGACAGAGATCAATAATACAGAGAAAGCATTGGGGGAAAAAGAGGCACCAACGGAGGAAGGGACACAGATAGAGAGAGGCAAAGAGAGATCCAGAGATCTAGACATCACTTGTCTAATGTAAAACATAGTATTGGTGGTCCTACAGATCCATTTGCCTTAGAGGACATGTCAACTTTTGGATATTTTTCTGCACTTCCTAACATTGAGACATCTGTAGGTAGACAGAACCTTTGCTATTGTTCACCACAAAATGAAACATGAACGACATGTACTCTGTGATAAATATCGCTACTAATAACTTGTATTTTTTACCTGTTGCCGCTTCGCAGTCATTAAATTTAACTTCTCCACCTCTGCTTTCAATGCTTTGTATTGAATTCCTAGGTCCTGCTCTGTGGCAGCATTTCTTAATTTTGCAATGCCTTCTTCCACCTGAGAGACAAACAAAAGGCACTAATGATTATGAAGTAGTTTTGCTTTTTTCCCTTTCAAACCTTAAGGCCCCGATTTCCTAAAATCCGCATTAAAAATGCGGTTGTAGTGTGATATTTCCGACTAAATTTGCATTGCGAATTTAGGAAATAACACATGGATGTACTAACATCCGAAAGCAGGGGCGGAGCTTGCGATAAAGCACTGTCCCTGCAAATCCTATTTGCACACTTCTCCCTGTATTTATTGGAAAAAATATAGGGAGAATGTGTCTGCGCATGCGCAGTTGCCGGACACCGCAACCCCCCCCCCCCCCCCTTCCGCTCAGCTTACCTCGGTGATCGGTGGTCCGGTGACATCCTCTGCGGCTCTGGTCAGCTGGTCTCCTGGCTCCTGCACTTTGACCACGGTCAGCTGCTCTATGCAGCAGCTGACCAAAGTCACAGTGCAAGAGCCCGGAGACCAGCTGACCGGTCTATGAATGCAGGTAAGTGTTTTTTCTTCTTTCTTTTTTTGTAGTGATCAGCTTGTGGTCTATGTAGACTACACAGCTGATCACTGGGGCCCGACTCCCAGCTCTGCCCTGCCTGTTAGAGTAGAGCAGGACTTGGGGAACCGGGGGAAAAACTGGATAATGCCATCTCCAGGGCTTCCTTCTGTGCCATCATTATCACAGGGCTTCCTCCGGTATTTTTCACAATATATTTTTATTAAATCACAATATTTGTTCACAATATATTTTTAGTAAATCTGGGCAGAACACACTTCCCATACTTGTAATGGGAAATGTGATCTGCTTACTAAAAACAGGTGATAATTAGATTGTGGAGTAGAATTTTGGGAATTGTACTCAAATTGCCCTTTAGTAAATTCATGTGATAATAAAATAATGTGAAAACACCCATTTTCACATTATTTTAGTAACAATGTTAATAAATATGCCCCTAAAAGTGTAAACTGCATACAGATAAAGGCAAAAGAAAATAGGTTACCACTTTCAGCTGAACAAGTAATTTGTAGACGTCAGCCATATCAGCCAAAATAAGCAGCCTAGTAACTGCAGATAACAATGCACGCGCAGCTCGGACCATGTTTCCACGTTTCACAGAGGAGCATGGATCATCAGCAAACTCTTGGGAAGCGCTTCTCATGGTCTCCCCTGGAAATAATATATACATTTATTAAGCAGAAATAGTTTTTCATTTCACAGAATATTAATTATATACATTACATTTCAATTTTAAAAGGAAAAACACACACAAACACATACATACATTTACGGGCGGCACTCCTATGAATCAGCATATAATAGTCCCGGTGCCCTTCGTAGGTGCTCTTGTCATGGAGCCCAAAACATAGATTCAATATTGGCTGCACTCCCAGTAATAACTGCACTGACAGCAGGAAAAGTTTCCAACGTTTCAATGTTGTATAATGTTACGTCAGCATCAGGGTACCCTGGAGACTATGTAACATAATACAACATCGAAACATTAGAAACTTTTCCTGCTGTCAGTGCAGTTATCACATTTCTTAGGCCTAATACTACACAATATCATCCAAACAGAGAACAATGGAGTGACACTATACTTAAATAATAGTCAACAAGTTAGGAATACTCAGTATTAGGAATACTCAGTAATAAGTTCACTGGGGCTCCTTAATTTGTTGAGTACCTGTTAAAGAAATATGAATCCCAATCTTTCTCTATTTCTTAGCTCATGTAATGCTTTGTAGTATGAAGCATAAATGTTCCTTGTGAACTTTGGGACTTAGGGCGGTATTCAATTAATTTTGCACCCGTGATAAAGTTTTGCATGCTGCACTTTTTGCCTACATCGTGTATTTTAGCCGCAGAAACTTAACGTGTGCGTCCCCGCTATTCGCCCTATTCAATTCCAAAAGACATGAAAACTGCAACACGTGAAGTCAGAACAGGCGGAAAGTGGTGTCAGAATCGGGGAAATCAGCCTGAACCCCCCAAATAGATGTAGAAACATTGGGGATCAACGTAGTAGCGCCCGAATAGCCCTAATAAAACTGTTTGGGGTACTTAAGTTGGTACAATTGCTTCTAATTTGCGCCTTTGCACAAGTGGTGAAGAATTGCATAAAGCAGTATTTTTTGGGAGAAAATAAGTAGTCCTGGAAAATTTGGGGTACCTAAAAATGGGTGCCAGCATCTTTTAATGTCTCTAAAGTGAAGTTTTTATAAAAGCACCTGCAAACCCAAAAACACTTGACCCCCAGAACCTTATTTCACTAGTTTGCGAAGCTGTTTCCACCACTTTGTGCTTTTTCGCCCCCAAATTCAAAAGTACCTTAGCGGGGTGTTCTTACGTTTTTTACAGAAATTTTTTGACGCAGTTGTCCTTTGGGGGACTGTCCCAAGGTTCTGAGTGGTTTACCCACATTCGCACCCCAAAATAAGAATTTTGCACTTCTATTCTACTGCTATTCAGAGGCGAATCTTTTTTGCCTATTACATTGCATTGACTTTTCGCGTACGTGAAAAGCGGATGGAATTGAATACAGAGATAAAATTCTGACAGGCAAAAAGTCGCAATCGGCGATACTTTTTCGTGGATCTCGGCTTTTCGCATCTAATTGAATACGGGCCTTAGTTGCAAACAGGAAACAGTATCTGCTGTTAACTGTGCTACAAATACAGTAGTCAAAGAATAGCTTAGATAATTAACAGTGTAAAAGCACGGAGCTGTCCTTTCATTCAAATGATTTCCTTTCTTTAGTGATAGTATGATTACTGTGAAACTCTGCCACCTAAGTAACTTTAGTATTGATCTAAATCCCTCCATGTAATGGGAATTATCCTGCACAGTCACAGAAATTGCTGCACTAACACACACTCCCCCAGATCTTCACTCACCCTGAAGTCTAAGGGTGGGTACACACCTGTACGATATCGGCACAATTTAGGCGATTTAGCCAAATTAGAATGACAAATATGGCATATCATGCAGTGTGTATACCCGATTTGCGTGCTCCCGCGGTCGCAAGTGTTATCGGGTGATTGGCTGTTTTGCACAGCCAATCACACGATATCGCATGCAGCACCATACATATTAATGAAGGACGGAACAAGTAATCGTTCCCTCGTTCATTAAATTGTGCAGTGTGTACTGGCAATCATGCGATGTCCAGGGTGAAGGCAAAACGCCCTAAACAGCATGATTGCGGTCGTTTAGGTGTGTACTCACCCTTACAGGAGTGCAGTGTACAGTTACTACCTTGCCCGGACACACGCTGGCTATCACTGATGATTTAAGCCCCTTATTACCAGTGTGGCTATTGAGCTCCCCTCCCCAGACAGAACACCTACTAAAATCCCAGCATCGGCAGCATGTTTCACTTGAATCGCTAATACCGGCAGCATACGGAAACTCTTGGTTACCAACATCCGCTCACCGCAACTAGTCTATAATGACATTGTTTTAAACCACACTTATTTTTTTTATTTGGTTCTACTTTTTAAACTTTTATTCTTTATATTTACTAACTATATCGCCTATATGTTTAATCTACATGAAATACATAAAAGCGCTGTTTTATGTATCATTAATGAATCCATTATTCACGGAGCAACTATTTCAATTAATAGCGTAGTTCACTGTATACATTTCTAACTCTTAGAAAAGTGCAACACTGCAGCTATTAACATGACAACATACATTCACATAGACTTAACAATTTAGATTAAATTTTTTCACTCAAACAGAAAGCACCAGAAATGCCCGTAGAGGATGATCAATTCTGTAGTCAATTTCTCAAGCTAGAAAATATACATACAAGAAGCGAAACAGTGGTGGGAGATATCACTTTCCAAATATTTGGAACAGTATCTAATCCAGAGAAATGTAAGAATCCTAAAAAAATCCCAGCTTTGAGCCAATACAACCTGACTTATTCCAAAAATGGAATGAGACCTTAGACATATGCTCAAAAGCACTCATGCAGTTAATTATAGATGACAGAAAAATTTCACTAAAATACTAAATGAAGCTATAAAACACTACATAGAAGAATTTCGAACCACTACAAAAAATGACAGAATAGAAAAACTTAAAGCAAAAGACGTATTATAAGATAGAAAACTTGGAAAGAGAAATTGTACAACAGAAACAAAAGAAAATTCTAGAGACATTAACGAAAATAAATTAATTGCAACAAATGAGAGATGAAAACAAGGAAAGTTACACACCTATGAATCTTAAAGAAATTATAACAATAAAGAGGGACGAAACAAAAAATATGGGGAAAGAAAACACTGTACAGTAAAAAGAAACCACAGATTCCCACACAAAGGAGAAATTTCCCACCATAACACCCCAAACACTTTGCTTACCCTAAAACAGTTCACAAAGCCTAATCAAACAGGGGCCCATTTATTAAGGATCGCATTTTGCAATGCGATCAGGGCATGCAGTATCGCCCATGATCGCATTGCAAAATGCGATCATACCGGTCGAATGTATGACCCGGCACATGCAGGGAGACGGGCTCCGAAAAGAGCCCGTCCCTGCGATGTCGCCGGAGCGCATCCCGGGCTGCTGCGCATGCGCAGTCCCGAGGATTGCACATGAGCGGCGCCCATTGCCGGCGGAGGGATCTTCGCTGAAATGCGGTGAGTGCCCATAGGACACAGCGGCTAACGCTATCTTCAGATAGCGTTAGCTGCTGGGGTCAATATCGGGAATGCTTCGCATTCCCGATATTGATACATTTGGCAGCATCGCATCCCCCATAGAAACCTATGGGGGAGGCGGCTGCCGGCGGCAATGGATACCTGCTGCGGTCCCTCCTTCTTACATTCGGGGGATACTTAGTATTTGAGGTAAACCCCCGAAAACAGGTGTTTTCGGGGAATTTACCTCAAATGCACTTTGATAAATGGGCCCCGCAATCTATTACAATGGGGACATAAGCAGCAAAGAAAGAAGAAAAGGTGGAGTACATACATTAATCACAAATATTTAGCCAAAAAAGCACATAAAAAAAAAAAATTTTAAAAAAAGAAGTATGGAAACTGAAAAAAAAAAAAATCAAGAAAAATAACCCTAAATGCAGAGTTAGAAGGAAAAGATGTTCATTTTGTAGAGGCACTAAAGGCCCCCACACATGGAGCAATATAGCGGCCGATCTGACGGATTGGAACAATATCGCAGCTATATTGTTCCGTGTGTGGGAATGATATCATACACTGCGCGCTACCGTGGAGTCGTCCATTGCTCCTCCAGATATTTTTGCATGCACAAGAGATCTGGAGAATCGATGAACGATCCCATACTGGCCATATGCGGGGGAGGGAGCCGGCATATCAGGTGGTCGGGCACTGCCCGATATGTCGGCCGTCGAATCCTTGATCGCATTGATGGCTGCACATCGTGCAGTGTGTACCCAGCTTAAGGAAACTGGAAGAACGACCAGAATGGAAAGCTGCCCACAAAAACAAAAGGAATGACTGTTCTCCAGACGAAGGGGCGCAAGAAGAAAAAGACAATAGCAATAGAAAATTACGAACAGCAAGGCAACTTCAATCTAAGCAGTAAAACTGCTAAAAATTTGCACCACATTCTTTCAGAAAGAAGTTTAACCTTTACATAGACACACAAAAATTCATCAGCAAACGCTTTATTAAGAAATATTATCAAAGACCCAATAACAGGGGAAAGTACAAATCCCATATCAACACACAGAGACATTCCAGAAACAAATTGAGGAAGAAATAAGAAAAATACTAGAAAAGAACAAAGTGAAATATAATCTAACCAGCAAGGTTGGAAAAAAACAAGTTTAAAAAAAAAAAAAAGTTTTTTTTTTTGTTTTGTTTTTGTTTTGTTTTTGTTTAAACCAGTTTTTTTGCATTAATGTTCAAATGAAAAAAATGTTCAAATGAAAGAAAAAAAAAATGTATTCCTGCGAAACATTGCTATGTATTAGAAACCTTGATCAATCACGTTTTAATTCTTTCCAACATTAACAATCCAAAGTTATTGGGGTTTGAAAAACAAATTTTAGACTAAACATAAATAAAACATGCAAAAGCACTTTTCAGAGAAACACACAAACACAAAAAAGGAGAGCATTAGAATTGGACATGTCACTGCCATTAAACATTTTGAATAAAAAAAAAAAAAAACTAGTTTAGAGGCCTTTTCAGCTGTTTCGAAGCTTTGAATGTACTAAAACGTAAGAAAACATTCTTTCTACACTAGCTGAAGATGCTTGTGCAGTCGGAAGAGGTTCAATAATGGGAAATACATTAGGGGCAACTTTTTCTATTTTTTTGCTTGTCCACCATTCACAAGTTGACACTTGTGACACCAGAGACTTAAGCACCGTACACACAGTCTGATTACGACATTGTAATCGTACAGTCGTTCCTGATCCCATGCAGCACCTACACTGAACAATACGTAGGCACCCTCCATCATTCCTGAACATGGCCAATATGTCGTTATTGGCAGATTGGCCTGCATGTTCAGGCGATGATGGATGTCGGAAATGACCAGGGGAAGCGCGCATCGCTGGTCGTTTAAGTCATTATAGTGCACGATTACTGAGCAATTGCACGATTACGATGTTGTAATCGTGCAATCGCTCAGTAATATCGCCAAGTGTGTACGCTGCTTACAGGGGGAATTCAATTAGGTGTGAAAAGTCGCGTTTTGGTAAAAAGCATTTGCAAATGCAAACTTTTCGCACATAAGAGCGTATCGTGCTATTCAATTCCTGAACTGTTCGGATGTACAAAAACTCCATAGGGCAGAAACAGTGGGGGGCGCGATCAGCGTGATCGCTCCCCCCCCTTTGGCATAGGAGCCTCTGACAGTCTCCCGGTACAGCCCAGCACACAGCAGTGTGTGCTGGGTTGCTGTGACCTAAGAGGGATGGGGAGCAGTGCCGGACCCGGGTAACTAATACCCGCTCGCGGCTCCCCCCCCTTCCCCCTCTCGGCGCCCTTGTGTACGGGCGATCGCCTGTACACACTTGCTGATGGACAGGTATGTCTGCAGACATATCCATTAATCGTCTGTGCAGCACAGCCAATGCGATATGTCTGTGAATGAGGTCGTTCACAGACATATCGTCTGTACACACTGGCCGACGGGGGCACGATATATTGGCCGATCAATTGATCGGCCAATATATCGGCCAGTGTGTACCGAGCATTAGCTTGATGCAAGGCAGATTTAGCACCTATTATCTGGTTCACATACCCTATATATCTTTGCAGTCTGTGATTTACTGCATTAGTTCAGCTTACTCAGATAAAGACCACAAGCAACAAGAATGTGGAATAATACCAGTCACGATGTTGTGCCTGTAATCACATCATTAAAAAAAAAAAAAAGAGACCGGGTTGGTTTAAACCAGCTAACCATGTTAACTAGCCAAGAAAAGGAAGGCTTAATAATACATTATAATTAAACCTGCCGACAAAGGAAGGGGACTAGTCATCCTGGATAAAAGCAAATATCCACAAGAGGTGGAAGAATGTCAGACACGGAAACATGTAAAAAAACTAAAAAAAGGGTCCAACAGAAGGAATTAATTCAAAACCTAGAAGGATTGGAACTAGGAATCATAAATAAAGCACCTTCTACCAACTATCCAAAAAGACTGATCGTCTCGGGTGAAGGCTCATTAACATCAAATCTATCCAAGTACATAGATTTTTTACAGGCTATAGGGGAAGATGTACTAAGCCTTGGAGAGTGATACAGTGGAGAGCGATAAAATACCAATCAATCAACTCCTAACTATCATTTTTCAAACAGAGTCTGTAAAGTATGAGTTAGAAGCAGATTGGTTGGTACTTTATCTCTCTCCAAGCTTTAGTACATCTCCCCAATAGTGTGCCAACAATAAAGCCACCTGGAAGACAATGCAGATCATACAAATAATTGACAATTGGAATGGAATAACAATTTCATATTATGCACAAGCGACGTAAAATCGTGGAACACATGCATCAAGCACGATCCACTGTCTCCCAGTGGATAAAGGAGAAATAAGAGACAAAACTCATTTATAAATCCTGGCTTTGCTGGTCATCTGTAGGCTCTTCATGTACTTGTAATGGGTTACATCCCTAAAGACTATAAGAGCCTTCAAAGTTGACAAGGAGAGAGAGAAAATGAATGAGAGCGAGAGAGAGTGTGTGTGTGCGAGAGCCAAAGAGAATGTGTGCGAGAGGTCACATATAAGGGGCAGAATTATAGCATTACTATTATGTAAGCTTATGATACACAGCATACCTTGCTTCCGTACATCTTCCACTGCTTCCACCAGCTCCTGCTTAAGAAACTGACTCTCCTTAGCTATCTTGTCTCCCTTCTCTAAGAAATTTTGAGTTGCTTGTTCGACAGATGCAGCCAAGACAGGAGCTTTTTTAGAACAACCTTTCTTCTTATTTGATGGACCCTTATTGCTGGTGTTCACCAACGTAGTCACCTATGTATAAACAATATATAAGAATGTTGTGTTAGCAAAACACAAAGTTAGGCAGCATGAATGGATAATACAGAAGTTATTCATGCTGTATAATGTAAATCAATTTACGACAGCTGATGGTGGAGTGGATAGGCGTAGATACTATACCCATCCTTTGAAGAGAGACCACCCATTGATGTTAACAGATTTAGGTAGTGTTATACCTGAACACCTATAACAGTATATTTAAACAACAATACATCAAAGTGCCAAAAGTCATGGGATCGCAGTATGTAAAGGTAATGGTAGGTGGTGCCACCATACTGTGACATCTTGGAAATGCCAGACCTGCATCAGTTGTAATCTGGCCAGTGTGAACATCAGCTAGGCTGCTGCTGGTAAGGTGTCGTGAATTACCGGAGTTTGAATGGGGCATGATGGTGGGTGCCAGACGGATGGGACATTCCATTTCCGAAGTTGTCTAGACATTCAACATTCCTCGATCTACGGTGCAGTGTGTACCAGTAATACCTCATGGAAGGCTTGACCACCCACTGTGCTTAATGATATTGACCAACCAGCAGCGTCTGGCTAAAATTGTCTGTGGTAACAGGCAAGAGACACTGGCTCAAATCACATCCACATTCACTGCAGGAGGTATCAGATGCATATCCAACAGGTCAGTGCAGTGTTCTTTAGCCTCCATGTGATATGGGAGCAGATAGCCCAGCAAAGTGCCCCTGTGAACACTACGACACTGGACAAAACACTTCACCTGGGCTTGTGATGTCGCTAACTGGACCCTGGAGGACTGGCAACATGTGGTGTGGTCCGATGAGTCACAGTTCCAGTTTTTTTGGGCTGATGGTAGGGTTTGGGTGTGGAGCAGACCAAATTAGGTCATTGGCTCTCAACAAGGCACCGTGCAGGCTGGTGGTGGTTCCATAATGGCGTGGGGTGTGTTTATGTGGCATGGGTTGGGTCTGCTGGTCTGTCTGAACACGTTATTGAGCTTTAACAACTATGTTGCATTGCTTGATGAACATTTGCATCCCTTTATGTACCCCCACAATGACAAAATAATTCAGCAGGATACTGCACCATGTCATCAGTCCAAGTTGTCCAGAATTTGTTCGAAGAGCATTTTTTCTTTTTTCTAGTCTAAAGTAAACCCCTCCCTATTCAAGCACCTGTGAAAGACTTAAGTTAATCTGAGCAACCACTATTTTGTTTCACTGTTCTTCAAACGTCACCTGGAACTGCCTACTGCTGTGTATGCGTGTACGTGCTGCAGCCACACCTCCCGATTGGTGTCAGCTGGCTCCCACTGGTCCCTCAACACAGACCAGGCCCTGCACGGTAGCTGGCATACACTGGGCTCAATTCCAAAACATCTTATTTATTGCTCAAAATGTCTTCAAAAAGACTCTTCCCCTTGGGGGTATCACAGCACACAGATGTTCAGTAGCAGTACAATTCTTCTTGATGTCACAGAAGATACACATTTTCAGGCAACGCAGGCTCATCTTTTATCCTACTCCAATACACAATACCACAAGGGTTAAGTCCGCCCTGTGGTTTTTACTCAATCGAGTTAAGTGCATGTACCTGGCATGCACAAAGAATGCTCACATTTAACATGGTCTCTAATGGACAGTAGGGAGTGGTCACTCATCTGTGCCTGAGCCCACCCACAGTAATCGTCACCACCCAGGTGCCGCCATGTCTCGGATGAGGGAAAGTTCTCTCCAAAATGTACTTCCAGGAATCTGCTAAAGAGACTTAGCTGCCTTGTCTACCCAGTTCTGGGCTTCAGGACAAGGCAGACAAGATCCCCAGCCAGCAGCCTCCTGGACACCGAGGGGAAGTTCTTTGGAGCTCCCTGAAACTAATTAGCTGGCTGCATTGGCCAGCTCCCAACGCACCTCCACATACCACTTTCAGTTATGAGACTGCATAGGACGAGAGTCAGAATTCCTGTAAGGGGGCTGGGGGATCCAGCAACCCACGAAGAGCTCTGGTGGATACCCTGGCCTTTCAGGGAAAAAAGTTAAATGCAATTTAACTTTAAAATATACATTTAACATACATCCATTACATAGTTTTATACATTGTGACTGTTTCCCTGCATCAGGGTATTATAACATTGCACTATACAAAAAAATATGGTACAACACATTTTATTAAATATATACCATTGCAATACTAGTCCAAGCACTGTGACTTTATCCATCTTACTGCTGGTGGTATAGGAAGCTACTCTCCCAGACCCCAGCACACACAGTGCCCGGAACTCAGTGCTCGGCTCCCCTAGCCCTGCAATCTGGGACTGCTTGTTCTCTGCCCCAATGCAGCACAGCGCACTGGTGGTGAACAGCTTTAAATGCAACACTGGGAGCCGACTTTCCTGGTCCCCCAAGCGGGCAACTCCGGGCACTCTCCCCCGGTGCAGCGCACCAGTGGTTAAACCCATTACCTGCCCTCAGCACTGGGGCTCCGGGGGCGGGCTTTCCCTGTCCTCCAGCATAAAGGCCACACTGGGGAGCTGGGGCACCCTGAACTAGGCTCCCGGTCCCCAGCATGCAGCACTCAGCGGCTCCTTACACCTAATCCCCCGGTGCCTAATCTGCTGTGCCGCAGATGCAGGAGATGGTCCGGGGCTGCCACATCTTTGCCGCAGCCGCCGGAAGGGGTTCCGGGGCTGTAGCACAAATCATACAAAAGTATATTGAAAATAGCAACTGGTGCCAATAACATGCTCAAATATGGCGCAGCAGCATGAGGGATATAACCCCTTCAGTGCCTCGACCGCCATTAGTCAGGTGGGAGGAGTGGGCGGATGCAGTTATCGGGATTGGGGACCCGGCCACAATAAGCAATATCATCTTCAACATTGTGGCGTTAGTACATCTGTATGTTGTGATATTCCTAGCACCTTTAGTCAAGGCGTTTACTTTTTAAACCTTTTATTGGAAAAATTAACATCAGCCTGCATCTACCTGTTTCCTGTACCAATGAAGACGTCCTGCGGTAGAGCTCAGTTTCTCCAAGCTTCGACCTGTGCCCGATATGGGGATTAGACAACACCAACCAGTTTGTTCAAGTTGCAGCAGCATGACCACAGATACCCAGAAGATATATGTATAGGAGCCGGGTGATGACAAGTTACCAGCACATTGTGCTGTTGGAGGAGTCAGTAATAGGGAGAGGGAATCCTTGTACCACATGAGTGGCAAGGTAAGCAAGGAACAGAGTAAACTCTATATAAAAATGTATTGCTTGGCAAATTATCATCCTGTCACAGTGAATTTAGAACAATCTGTAGCCAGCTACATCACATAGTATTTTTAAGACGAGTGTGGTCATATTGTGGGAGGCAGTGACCTATACATTGTATGAAATAGCCATGTCACACAGACAGTACCATGATGGAGACATGGAAGCAACAGGGTTCCCCCAACAGCACAGACTAGTGTCATGGGAATTTAGTAACAAGTGAAGACTGTGGCACCAAAGACTAAACAAAGCAATTAAATCTCACTTATTAGATAGTAGAATAAAACAGAACTGTAGGGTATTGGGAAACCTGTAACTTCACTTCTGTAGCTGCTACACATTGTGTTAGCTTAAGCTCTATACAAATATTTTAGCTTAGAACACAATGAACAGCAGTGGGGAGTTGTTCTTGAGCAGTGGGTCCTGGAACACATTGGAACTAGAACTGAGAGTTTTATTTCTTGTTTTAGTAAAGCATGTATCCAGGTCTATGTAGAACATGTAACCACATACTCAACATCCAGTGATGCTGTGGCAGAGATGACCTGGGCCTTTTTCATGTAGTAAGAGTGATCACAACATCATCAACAGGGCTGGATTATGGGGGGGTGGGGGGGTCAGATGGGGCAGTCACCAAAGGCCCCAACTCATTGTCCTGAACTGGCTCAGTATGTACTTCCCTGGCCATCTCCCAGCAGCATCGCAATGTATTACATCAATGCCATGGACATGATGTAATGGAGAGGAGACAAAATAAGGGGAATAGTAGCTGCAGCAGTGCGGCGGAGCAGGGTGTAATTTTTATTGGGGGGGCCCTCACATCTTAGTTTCCCCAGGGCCCTCACAAGCCTTAATCTTAACTTCACGATGCCGTCATGGGTTATATTACTTTTGCCATGTTTCTAAGTAGCAGTGGGTGACACCGGATCGCTATGTGAGCCTGGCTCTCTGCAATTCACTGGAGCCACTGGCCTTGGAATACTGTGGAAGTGAGAGCCAAACAACATAGATTCTATGTCAGCGGCAAGTGTGGCTTTATCAGCGTAGTGGATCTGTGCCCTTGTGAATTGGATCACTTACAGCTTTGCAGTTAAGGCCACACTACATTATCTATTCATGCTGGCATCACAATTTTTACCATAAAGCAGACAAACTGCAAACATATATGTCCAAAGCACTGCCAGTTGTGACTTTTTTTTTTTAACCAAAAACTGAAATATTATAGCTCCTGTCCCATGTGCATGTGTTTGCACTATAATCTTGTTAGTCATTCATGTAAGAAATAAAATTACATATAGGAATACCGAAGCTTATAGCTACTGCAGACTTCAATGAATTCGAATATACAGTCAGGTGCATAAATATTGGGACAAAATTTTAATATTTTGGCCTCTATTCGCCACCACAATGGCTTTGAAATAAAAACAAGATGTGCTTTAACTGCAGACTTTCAGATTTAATTTGAGGGTAATTACATCCAAATCAGGTGAACGGTGTAGGAATTACAACGGTTTTTATATGTGCCTCCCACTTTTTAAGGGGC
The DNA here is from genome assembly GCA_031769625.1 of Taudactylus pleione. Classification (NCBI taxonomy): domain Eukaryota; kingdom Metazoa; phylum Chordata; class Amphibia; order Anura; family Myobatrachidae; genus Taudactylus; species Taudactylus pleione. Next base: position 3,048,639 of record JAUIMM010000024.1, on the reverse strand, counting down.
CAAAAGTAATGGGACAAACTAAACAATCCTAAATCTAACTTTCACTTTTTAATACTTTGTTGCAAATCCTTTGCAGGCAATTACAGCCTGAAGTCTTTAACGCATAGACATCACCAGACGCTGGGTTTCATCCCTGGTGATGCTCTGCCAGGCCTCTACTGCAAATGTCTTCAGTTCTTGCTTGTTACAATATTTATGCACCTGACTGTATATATTTGTGAGCACTGGATTTCCAAACAAGCTGTTCTTGGGCAGAAAATACATTTCCTTGTCCTTCTATATGTGACGTGACTAGACATTTGACATGTGACCCAGTTTCACAAACCCTGTAGTATAAGAAGCTTGTGGAGCACGTGCTTTTCAGTTCTGCTCTACTGCTTTTGCTCTATTGAAAAGGACTAATGAGAGAGGGAGAGGAAGCTATTATCACATAACAGTGTAGTCTGTCTCCCAGCTGTAAGTAACGCTGCTGTATTGTGGAGCAAAGGACTGACAGAGACTGAGCCGAGCTCCAGCTTCAAATAAGGGTGGAAAACACAGAAACATACTTTAAAAGACAATTATTTCTTTCAATTATACATTTATGCCACATTTGTTCATTAAACTAAATAGCCAACATACAAAATTAAATATGTTTCTGTTACTTTGACTGGCAAAGTTTGGTAGAGGAGAAACAGACAAGCGGTAAGTATGTATCAGGGCATAAGTCAGTATTGTGCACGTACCTGAGTAACCAGGGGCTCAAGCAGTCTCTCTACTGCCAGAGTACGAATTTCTAAACTTTTTGGATCCCACTTGAAATTGATATTTCCTGTATTTAGAGTCATTTCTGGAGAGAAAGAAAAACACTATAAAACAACTTGGGTGCACAACAGAGGTCATACATAGGTTTGTTTTCTTCCATTTAGGGACAGTTCTGCACTAAGACATACGTGTACAATAATTAGCCCTCCAGTAGTTTTCCCTTTGTTCTTTTTTGTGATAAGTAACATAGCAAGCCCAATGTATACTTTACCAACCTCTTGGAAAATCCATCAGACTCCAATATTCCTCAATATTCTGACAGTAGACTAGAACGACCTCCCAGGGGCTTGATGTGTACTCAAGGCTCCACCCCAGTGCCCTTCTATCCCCCTCCCCCTCTCTAGTTCTTGTGGAGAGAACAAGGTAAATATTGTACAGTGCCAGCATACAAGGACTCCTTTACAGCAACAGCAGTCATCTGTAGAATAACCTGCAACTTTGAATGAACAAATACTTTAGGCTGGTGCATTAATAACGGGATGCTAACTGAAAGTGAAACCCCTTGTGGAAACAAGAGCCACTTAAGAGGGCCATGAAAAAAAATAAGTAAGTGTTCCCCATCTTTCAAATAAGTTCTGTTAAATAAAATCGGCGGGTCTACGTGCTCCGGAAAAGAGGGAGTGGTCACACTGGAAGGGGGCGTGGCTTCATGTCAAATTCCTTGAATGTCACTCTAGGGCAGTTATTTTCAAACTTTTTAAGCCTGCGGCACACGAACAAGATTTTAAAATTGCTAAAAGGCACACCATCAGTCCCCCATGGGAAAAAACACTAACAAATTGGCCCAGCACAGGAAAAAGAATAGACATTAGCCCCCACGTAATAACACACACATTGCACCCTACAGAAAACAAATAAAATACAATGGCCTCCACAGAAAAAAAAATATATAAACTAGAATGGTCCCTACAGAAAAAAAGCAATCACATTGTATGGCCGCCAGGGAAAAAAAAATAAAAATCACTCGCATAGCTCCCTACAGGAAAAAATAAAATAACCAGCTCAGAAGGCTCACTGTCGTCCCTGTCCTGTCCCTCATCGGCTGGGGTTGCTTAGTCACACTCTGTGACTGAGCACAGTGCAGAATTGTGAGCAGGTGGGCGTGCAACGCAGCATGCGTGACCTATGCCATGCCGACGCATCTCCATAGGTCACGGCCCAGGCGCCTCCCACAAGAGCCCAGAACAGCAGTAAAAATAAGAGTAATGGTATAACATACCTTATTTAACTCTTTTTGTTCAAGATCCATAGGGTCCACAGGAACTACCTTGGGGTATGTATTTGGAGTGATCAAGAAAGGAACAGATCCCAACTGAGGGCAGGTGCGTCAGGGTGGGTGCCCTGTGGACCCTATAGACCTTGAAGAAAAAGTTAACTAAAAAGGTATATTATACCATAACACTTATTTTCTTCTTCAAGGTCCATAGGGTCCACAGGAACTACCTTTGGGACGTCCTAAAGCAGTTCCCTTAACGGTGGGGACGCTCCTGAGCAGAGAGGAGAATCCGCCGCCCAAAAGAAGCATCCTGGGAAGCAAAAGTATCAAATGCATAGAAATTGATAAAGGTATGGACGGAAGACAAAGTGGCTGCCTTGCACAGCTGTTCAGCCGAGGTGCCATGTCTAACCGCACACGATGGTCCCACAGACCGAGTAGAAAGTGCCGTCACCATGTTCGGGACAGGGAGATCAGCCTGCGTATAGACCTAAGAAAAAGTCATACGCAGCCAGCGAGCCAAAGTCTGTTTGTTAGCTGGCTAGCCTCGTTTGTGAAACCCATATAACACAAAGAGCACATCGGATTCCCTGATGGAGTTGGTACGATGCACGTAAATACGCAGGGCTTGAACCACATCCAGGGAAGCTTCACCCTTAGAAAAGGTCTGAAGACTGAAAGGCCGGGACTACAATTTCCAAATTCATATGAAAAAGGGAAACCACTTTTGGAAGGTAACCCCAGAGCCGGCCCTAACCAATTTGATGCCCTAGGCAAAATTCGGCCTCGTGCCCCCTAGCAGATAATCCTACCAGCAGATCTATAACTCGGTAAGGGGAGAGGTGGTACTCCAGGAGTTTCCAGTAACATCAGAGCAGGAAGTATCAAATAAACGGACATTGGGCCTGATTAAGCATTGAACAAAAGTTCTGCGCATGCGCAGTACCCATTCTGCAAGTGTGCAGAATGGGTCCTGGGTAGTCGCACGCAAATACTTGAATGCGGCATTTAAGGGGCTGTGCAGGGATGGGGTCTGCCGCCGTTCCCGAAAATGGAGGCATGTATGCCCTGTTTTCCAGGAGTGGCTAGCCCAGGATCTGTGTTGATCAACGCAGTGTCCTGGGCTCGCAAGATGGCCAGCCTGAGTAATCTGAGGCTTACCCAGCTGGCCGGATGCCCGGCGCCATCCATGGAGGTCGCATGGTCGCGGTGGTGATACTTGTCTGCGACCTCCGTTGCAGTGCTGGGATCGCAAATGCAGCGGTGGGTGTCATACACCTCCTGCTACATTTGCATAATTGCAAGGATCGCAATTGCAAAGCTGCCTGCGTGCATACATCATATATCTATAGCATGCGTGCAGCTTTGCAATTGCGATCCTTGCTGAATCAGGCCCATTGTCACCAATAACCATGTAGTGCATAAAAAAAACAGTGCATAGTTACAGTGCAAAGCTGCATAATACCCATAGAGGATACATTAAGATATAATACTGATTATTGTATCAAAATCATTATATCCAGTGTATATAATATATATATATATATATATATATATATACACTATCTAGTATAATCTCAATGTACCATACTATATAGGAACTACATTTCATATCTAAAATTAGTCAGAAAGAAAAATCAATATAGCGTTCCCGCTAGGCTGTTTTGGCGGGGCGTGGCTCCCTACCCTCCTTCTGGAGTGCCCAAACCCTCCTTCTGGATTGCCCAAGCGCCCTGCCTTACCGCGCAGCGCCACGCCTTACCGCGCAGCGCCCCACTAAAACAGCCATCTACACCCGCGGGTCGCAGTGTCCCGCGGGTGGGGAAATGTGCGGTGACCTGGTCACCGCCGTTGAATAGACGCCGGGCGCATGACTCGGCGTCTATTCACTCACAAGGCAGCACTCCCAATATTCAATAAATATAATTCTGCTGCCCTCCTGAGAATCCCTTGTTAGGATCCAATGTATACATAACAGTCAAGCGACACTCGATATAAATATCACAGACACAGCAGTACTTTGAATCAACGTTTCGAGACCCGTTTATTGTCTTCATCATCAGGATGACGAGACAATAAATGGGTCTCGAAACGTTGATTCAAAGTACTGCTGTGTCTGATATTTACATTGAGAGTCGCCTGGCTGTTATGTATATATACTGTGTGCATATATATATATATATATATATATATATATACACATATATATATACATACACACACCTGCCGCAACGAATATATAATATGAGATATGGTAAGAACTTACCCTTGTTATCTCTATTTCTACGAAGTCCATAGGGTTCCACAGGATACCTTGGGTATAGGTGTGACGTCAGTCGCAGGGCACCAAAGAGTTAAGCTTTCAGCCTCCCAGGATGCACTAGGTCCCCCTCCTATACCCCGCCCCCGGGCCAAGGCACCTCAGTTAGTTACCAAGCCATAGGCCGGAGGAGGAGAAGGAAGAGAGAGAACAAAGATCTGGACACATACAAGAATCACATTCTCACCAGAGGGAGACGGAAAACCGGTGACCAGAGCAAAGCCCATCTGCAGCACAGGTGCGACAGGGCGGGAGTCCTGTGGAACCCTATGGACTTCGTAGAAATAGAGATAACAAGGGTAAGTTCTTACCATATCTCATATTTTCTACTTCAGGGTCCATAGGGTATCCACAGGATACCTTGGGGATGTCCCAAAGCAGTATCCTTTAAGGGTGGGGACGCTCCTGTGCAGAAAGGAGAATCCGCCGCCCGAAGGAAGCATCCTGAGAGGCGAAGGTGTCAAACCTGTAATACCTCACGAAGGTATGGACAGAAGACCACGTAGCAGCCTTGCAGATCTGAACTGCCGAGGCACCACGTCGAGCTGCCCACGAAGGACCCACAGACCTAGTGGAATGAGCCTTCAGAGAAGGAGGGACCGGTAGGCCTTCATGAAGATAAGCTTCAGAAATAGCCATACGGATCCAGGCTGCCAAAGTTTGCTTTGAAGCAGGCCAACCCTTTTTACAGAAGCCATAGAGGACAACAAAGCGTCCGACTTCCTAAACAAAGAAGTGCGGTCAACATAAGTCCTTAAGGCCCGCACAACATCCAAAGAGGCCTCACCCACGGAAAGACCCGGTGAGTTAAAGGCCGGAACAACTATTTCCTCGTTAACATGAAACTGGGAAACAACTTTGGGAAGAAACTCGGGCCGAGCGCGGAGCACTGCCCTGTTCCCATGAAAAACCAAGAAAGGGGGTCTACAAGAAAGAGCCCCTAACTCAGAAACACGTCTGGCTGAAGCAACGGCCAGAAGGAAAACAGTCTTAGCTGTTAGCCATTTAATATCCACTGAGCCCAGTGGTTCAAACGGCGGTCCTTGGAGAGCCCTCAGGACCACAGCCAAATCCCAAGGCGCCACAGGTGGAACAAAGGGCGGCTGAATACGGAGAACACCTTGCATAAAGGTGCGCACATCCGGGATTGTAGCAATCCTACGGTGAAACCAGACAGACAGGGCCGAAACCTGTACCTTCAAAGAAGCAAGGCGAAGCCCATGATCTAGTCCCGCTTGCAGGAAGGCGAGAATCCGAGACAGACAAAACTCCCGCGGTGCATAACCTCTCGGTCGACACCACTGGAAGAACGTATGCCACACGCGATGGTATATCCTCGCGGAAGACGGTTTCCGAGCTCGTAACATGGTACGCACAACAGAGCTGGCAAACCCCCAGGACCTCAGCATGGCCGTCTCAACAGCCACGCCGCCAAAGACAGCCGAGTCAGGTCCGGGTGAAGACAAGGACCCCGAGACAGAAGGTCCGGTCGTAGCGGCAACCGCAGAGGACTGTCCACGGACAGACCCTGAAGGTCTGAGAACCAGTGCCGTCTGGGCCACGCGGGAGCTATCAACAGGAGCGTCCCTCCTTCCTGTTTGAATTTCCGGATTACCCGTGGAAGAAGGGAGACCGGAGGGAACAGGTATGCGAACCTGAACGTCCACCGGACGGACAGAGCATCCACCAGAGACGCCCCTTCGTCTCTTGTGCGAGACCCGTACACCGGCCACTTGTTGTTGTGCCGGGACGCCATGAGGTCGATTTCTGGAAGACCCCACCTGTCCACCAGTAGTTGAAAAACGTCCGGGTGCAGGGACCATTCCCCTGGATGAACGTCCTGGCGACTTAGAAAGTCCGCCTCCCAATTTAGCACTCCCGGGATGAAGACCGCTGATATGGCCGGAAGATTGCGCTCCGCCCAAACCAGGATCCGAGAGACCTCTACGAGAGCCGCCCGACTGCGAGTTCCTCCTTGCCTGTTTATGTAGGCCACGGTGGTAGCATTGTCCGACTGGACCTGCACCGGGTGACCCTGGAGAAACCGCTGTGCCTGCAGGAGAGCATTGAAGACCGCACGGAGTTCCAAGATATTTATTGGAAGCTCCGCTTCTGTCGGTGTCCACCTGCCCTGGAACAAGTGTGGACCCGAAACTGCTCCCCAGCCCCGAAGACTGGCGTCCGTTGTCAACAGGACCCAATTTGGAACCCAGAACGGACGTCCCTTGTTGAGGTGGGTCGTCTTTAACCACCACGCAAGGGACAGGCGAACCTCCGGGGTGAGCACAATCGTCTGGAACTTCAGAGACTGAGGCAGCCCGTTCCACTTGGACAGGATCAGGTGCTGCAGAGGTCTAGAGTGAAACTGGGCGTATTCCACCATGTCGAACACCGACACCATGGAGCCCAGTAACCTCATCGCCGAGTGTAAGGACACCCGGCGGCTGTGCAGACAACTGCGCACCCTTGACTGTAAAGCAGAGATCTTGTCCTCCGTCACGAAGATCCTTTGCTGTCCCGAGTCCAATAAGGCTCCAAGATGCAGAATCCTCCGAGACGGGATTAGAGTGGACTTCTGCCAGTTGATTAGCCAGCCGTGCCGTTGCAGCAGTGCAATGGTCAGGTCCAAGTGGTGTAACAGGAGCTCTGGAGATCCTGCCACCAATAACAGGTCGTCCAAGTACGGCAACATGCGGACTCCTTGCAGCCGCAGAGAAGCCGCCATGACCGCCATAGCGTCCTGTATGTCCAATGACACCATGTAGTCCCCAGGTTCCAGCGCCAGAATGATGGACCGTAGGGTCTCCATCCGAAACTTCGGGACCCGCAAAGACTTGTTGAGTGCTTTGAGGTTGAGAATCGGACGATATGACCCATTGGGTTTCTGTACCAAAAATAGATTTGAATAGAAACCCTGGCCCCTCTGGGAGAATGGAACAGGCACTATAACTCCAGCCTGGAGCATAGTGTGCAATACCTTCCGCAGCTCCGTAGCCTTGTTCCGGTCTGATGGTAGACCCGTGGTGAAGAATCGAGCCGGGGGTCTGTGCCGGAAGGAGAGAGCGTACCCGTGAGAGACCACCTCCAGAACCCAAGTGTCTGTCGTAGTGAACGACCAACACCGGGAGAACTGCAGCAGGCGGCCTCCCACCCTGGGATCCCCCAAGGGGAGACCCGGACCGTCAGGCCGCAGGCTTGTCATCTGGCTTGGGGGCCGGACGTCTGGTACTCCATGCCTGTTTCCGGGGCTTGACCGATTTCTTAGGGCCAGCCTGTCGAGGAAACGACTGTGGTTTGGGCCTGCCCTGGGCCCTAGATGACCGAAAGGACGATGGTCCAGAACCAGAAGGAGCAGCGGCCGACGGGAGACAAGCAGATTTGGCTGCCGCCAGCGTGGCCACAATCTTATCCAGATCCGGACCGAAGAGAACTTCTCCGGTAAACGGCAACGCTTCCAGACCTTTCTTGGATCTGCGTCCGCCTTCCAGGATCGCAGCCACAAGGTGCGACGAGCAGCTACCTCTGCTGAAGAAATTCTAGACACCAGAGTACTAATGTCTAGAGCCGCCTCGTTGATGTAGGTGGCCGAATCACGGAGATTGCCAATCAACTCCGCTTGTTCGGCCGGACAGTCGGATTCAAAAGAAGCCTCTAATGAATCCGCCCAGCGCTCCATCGCTCTGGCAACCCAGCAAATGGCCATAGCCGGCCGTGCTGCCCCCCCTGCAAGGGAATAAGCGGACTTCAGGCAGATTTCTACCTTGCGGTCCGTAGCATCCTTAAGGGAGGACATGGATGGCATCGGCAATGTGGCACTACGGACAAGACGGGTCACGTGAAAATCCACCTGTGGAGGGGATTCACACTTAGCAAAATAATTATCCGCGAACGGATAAGCCACCGCCAGGCGTCTCTGCGGCTGGTATCTTTTGCCAGGTTGTTTCCACGCCTCCTCTAAATGGTCCACCAACTGACCCGAAAGAGGAAAGACTGTGGCATCGCCCTTCACATCTTTGAAAAAGGCATACTTAGATTTAGCCGCTGGGGGAACTTCGTCCTCAATCACCAAGGCTGTGCGGACCGCCCGAATAAGTCCAGGAATATATACTTTGGACTTAGCATCAGCGTCCTTAGTATGGAAAGGTTCCTGATCGTAAGGATCCAGAATCTCCCCATCATCAGACGTCCCTTCGTCATCCTCATAAGGAGCGGACAGAGACGCCACCGGCCTTTTATGAGGCCGCATCACAGACTCCCCTTGCAACACATCCGACAAGTGCTGTAAAGAACTCGTCAGGGAGTTAACCCACGCTGGCTCCTGAGAACCCGGGAGCGGGGAAATAGGGAGACTGTGGGGTACCACCAATTGTCGTGGGAACCCCTGCATGGGTGACGACACCACAGACTGCTGGGACAAACCCATCGGAGTAAACGCGGGCTGCGGAGCTAACTGGCCCACTAAAGCTGTTAACGCCTGAGCGAAACAAGCCCAGGGCGGCTCCTGTACCGGTGCTGTAACCGTAATAGGCCGCGCCATGGACAAACACTGCCGGCAAAGGCCCTCCGCGCTACCCTCCCCCTCCGCTAACGGTACTTTGCACATGGTACACTGTAGCCGGAGGGGAAAATCACTTTCAGACATGATGGCACCACGTATGTGACCTCTCTCACCAATTAAGTATTAAATAGGCGAGAGACCACCCTGCAGCACCGCACCGCAAGGGCTTTAGCAGAAAGAACAGGGACAGTAATAAAGCTGACAGTTTTAGAGAAGAATAGTTACAGGCAGCGCTAGCACAGTCACATACAATGCAGAGAAATAACAATTCCTGCACTAACAGCGCTGATCACTCAACTACACAGACACAGGGCCTGGTAGGACACAGCGCTGCATACACAGACCTGAGCCACAGCGGAGGAGAGGTATGCGGGGGGACCCAGACCACGATGCTTCCTTCCAGACTTCCAGCAGCGTTCACCATGCGTTGCAGAGAAGATGGCCGCCGAGGAGCAGAGAGAAGCTGGCCTGGGGGAGGAGCGCTGACACAGGACCAGTCAGCACAGTGCAGAGAGGGCTGTGTGCAGCGGGGGAGGCGCCGGCTGTGAGACAGGGAAGGCGCGCTCCCCTGGCATGCATTTAACCCCTGGGACGCCGCAGCGCTACCGCTCTGCTGCGGTCCGCTGTCCCAGGGGGTAGTGGAAGCGCAGGTTGGTCGCCTGGCTCCACGCTGCAGCCAGTCCCCAGGGAGCCCCCTGCCTGGGGACTTAGGACCATGTGATCAGCGGGGACCCACCGCGGGACCCCGCTGCTTACCTCTGTCCCCCTTGAATCCGGCCATGGTCCGGAGCATCTGGGGTCACCGCTAGCTGTGACCCCAGACGCCCACCAGCATCCCCGGATCAGTACCGGCGGGGTGTAGGGAAGACAGCATGGACGTCAGGACTGACTGTCCATGCTGTTCATCCAGATGTGCAGCCACAGCTGCATGAAGAAAAAGCTTCAGGGGCTCTTCTAGCCCCCACTCCAACAGGTGCACCCGACTCCGTCCGGGCACCAAACTAAACTGAGGTGCCTTGGCCCGGGGGCGGGGTATAGGAGGGGGACCTAGTGCATCCTGGGAGGCTGAAAGCTTAACTCTTTGGTGCCCTGCGACTGACGTCACACCTATACCCAAGGTATCCTGTGGATACCCTATGGACCCTGAAGTAGAAATATATATATATATATATATATATATATATATATATAAACGACAGGCTCAATCCACGGCACTCAACCATCTGGGGTGCCCTTGGTATGTGACCACACCATCTACATAAAAAATATCATACAAACTCGGCACTCACATGCTTTTCAAACTGCAACTCCTTTGAACATAGGGAATGTTGGTTCCAAAATATTGCAATAATTATATTAAAGCTGGCCACCGCTTCACGGTCATTCCCATCTAGCCAGTCCCTACACTGATTCTCAGATAAATGAACTTGATCTGCCATCTTGGCCTCAAGCTTGCATACATTTTAAACAGAAAACTGGGTCCTGCCTTAAAGAGACAGGACCACACCCAGGGCTATCAGTTAATAAGCACCTGGAAAAAGAAAAAAGTTTGTCTTCCATTTGAAAAACAGGGTGCCCTAGCAAGTGTGACCACAAAATTTAAATAAACGACAGGCTCAATCCATATTTTGGAACCAACATTCCCTATGTTCAAAGGAGTTGCAGTTTGCAAAGCATGTGAGTGCCGAGTTTGTATGATTTTTTTATATATATATATATATATATATATATATATATATATATAATATATATATATATATATATATATATATATTTATTATACACACAGCCCCAGTCTCTCTGAGTTAAACTCATCAGCACGGGCCAGAGAAACCCTCTCTGCCCAGTGCAGTGCCCAGTGAGTGGGTGAGTGCAGAAGCTCATTCTGACTGACCTAGCTGTCACCGTGACCCCGCAGTCACCTGACCGCTGCACTGCGCGATCAGAGCTGAGCTCCAATCGTGGCAGTGTGGAGCGAAGCAGGGAGAGCTGTGCAGTCTCGGATGCCCCCGGCTCTGGGTAACCCGCTCTAGTACGGAAGACAGCTCTATTATCATGAAAAATCAAATATGGGGAGCAACATGACAGTTCTGCCAAATCAGACACTCAGCGAACTGAGAAAATAGCGAGGAAAAGCAAAAAAAAAAAACTCGTCTTCCCTGTTAACCATCTAAGGTCCACTGTATCCAAGGGTTCAAATGGGAGAAGCTTGCAACGCCCTGAGAACCAAAGATAAATCCCACAGTGCCACTGGAGGGACAAGCGGAGAACCCCCTGCAAAAATGTTCTAACATCCAGCAGGGAAGCAATTCTGCGCTGGAACCACACTGATAATGCAGAGACCTGAACTCTCAAGGTAGCAAGGCGAAGACCTAAGTCTAATCCAGCCTGAAGAAAAGCCTGAAGAAAAGCAAGCACTCGGGAGACCCCGAGAACCTTAAAGTCAGATTTTCTGTGGGAATACCAAAGAAAAAATTAATGCCATATCCTGTGATAGGTACAGGCCGAAGCAGGCATCCTCTCCCTCAGCATTGTCTGGATCACAGAAGTAGAGAAACCTTTGGCAGAAGCCTCAAGAGCCATGCCGTCAAAGCCAGCTGAGGTAAATCCGGATATAGGCAGGGACCCTGTACTTGCAAATATGGTCGTAGAGGCAGTGGAAGTGGACTGTCTATGGATAGACATGTCAGATCGGTGAACCAGTGTCTCCTGGGCCAGGCAAGAGCCATTAGTATTACCCTGTTGCCTTCCTGCTTGAACTTGGGAGGAGGGAGATTGGAGGAAACAGGTATGCCAATCTGAAGTCCCACCTCACCGCCAGAGCATCCACGAAGGCAGCTGAGAGGTGCCTTGTTCTGGACCCGTACATGGGAACCTTGTTTTTGTGACGCGACGCCATAAGGTCTACGTCCGGTAGTCCCCAGTTGTCCACCAGGAGTTGAAAGACGTCCAGATGAAGTGCCCATTCTTCTGACGACTTAGGAAGTCTGCTTCCCAGTTGAGGACTTCCGGGATGAATATTGTAGAGATTGGTGGAAGATGGCATTCAGACCACAGCAGAAGGTACGCCACTTCCTTCATGGCTTCCGGACTGTGTGTACCTCCCTGATGGTTGATATAGGCCACTGCGGTCATGTTTGACTGAATCTGGACAGGCCTGCCCTGAAGGAGGTCCTGCGCCAGAATGAGCGCTCTGTGCACTGCACAAAGCTCCCAAATATTTATTAGTAGGTGATCTTCATGAGCCGTCCACCTTCCGTGAAAGGTGTGACGACCTGTCACCCCTCCCAATCCTCGCAGACTTGCATCTGTGGTGAGAAGTACCCAATCTGGGACAGATAATGGGCGACCCTTGTCTAAATGAGTCGTCTGCAGCCACCATGCAAGGGATAGCCGAACCTCTGGTGAGATGCGGATAATCTGGGGGCTCGATTCAATTAATTGCCCACGATGGAAATAGCGCCGGGAGTTAGCTCCCAGAGCTATTCTGTGCGGTGTTTAGTCGAAGAATGCCCATTCTCGGGACTAAACACCCTGTTTAAGGCGCGAGAACAGGCATTCCCTGACCTAACTTCCCGATGCGATGCTGTTTTCCAGGCGCGAAGGGCAGAAAACAGGTGGGGGTGCGAGAAGAAATCTTTAGACGGGCTTGGCAGCGCGGTGTATTGAATAGCTCCGGGAGCTGATTCCCGGCACTATTCACTTCGCGCTGAATAGAATCGAGCCCTGAGACTTTATCCGATGATAATAACCATCCCAATGAGACAGAATCCATTATTGCAGGGACATGGAGTGGAACTGGCATTAGCCACCATGTTGAAGGTGGATTCCATGAAGCGTAGTACCTGCATTGCCAAGTAAACTGACACTTTCTGTTTGCAAAGAAGACTGCGCACACGAGATTGTAGTGCAGCAATCTAGTCCATTGTCCTAAGGAATCCAGCAGCGCCCCTAAGTGCACCATCTGCTGAATTGGAGAAAGAGAAGACTTTTTCCAATTGATTATCCAGCCGTGCTCTTGTAAGCAGGCAATGGTCATTTGGAGATGACGTTGTAACACTTCCTGAGATTGTGTCAATATCAGGAGGTTGTCCAAGGCCCTGACCAGGTCTGAAGGAAGGGTTGTACCAACGAACCTCTGATGGGGATGCCTTAGGAACGTGAGGGCGTAACCCTGAGAGACCACCTTTCGAACCCAGACATCCGTAGTTGTCGGAGGTCAGGCCTGAGAAAACTGTAGAAGTCGGCCTCCAACCCTGAGACCCCCAGGGGGAGGCCTGCCCCATCAGGCAGTGGGCTTACCATCCAGCTTAAAAGCTGAACGTCTGGTTGAGCAAGATTTCTTGGTCTGCTGTTTCTTGTGGGAATTACCCTGTCTAGAGGAAGACTGCCCCTTTGCCCTATTCTGTTCGGCGAAAGGACCGAACTGACGACTGCCTACACTTAAGGGTAGTCGTAGATGGCAACCCAGTAGATTTAGATGTTGCCAGAGAAGCCACTATGTCATCCAGTTCTGGCCCAAACAGTACATTCCCAACAAAAGCCAAAGATCCCAGAGCCTTCTTAGAACCTGTATCCGACTTCCAGGTTTTTATCCAAAGGGTTCTCCAAGCTGCAATCGCAGTTGCCGACACACTAGAAGCCAAGATACCAGCAACAATAACCGCTTCCCCAACATATACAGCTGCCTCTCGAATCTGACAGAGATAAGACAACTGTTCTCTGGTAGCATCAGGCAAGCTATCTTCCACAGACGTCGTCCTTTCTTCCATAGCTTTGGCTTCCCAGGCCACAGCCATAGCTGGTCTGGTAATAGCTCAAGATAATGAAAACACTGATTTCAAATAGTTATCAAGTTTTATATCTGTAACCTCATTTAGTGAGGATGTGGAAGGAATGGGTAATTTAGAGCTCCTGATCAATTACATGAGCATCTACCGTTGGAAGAACTTCCCATTTGTTACATTCACCAAGTGAAAATGGGTACCGAGAGGTTAAATTCCTTGTAGCATGGAAATGCTTATTTGGAATACACCATGCTTCAGACACGAGATTTGTCAGTTGTTCAGACTGAGGGAAATAATCTTTAGCCACCTTCTGAAGCCTAAAGACCGGAGTCTTAGATTTCGGCGGAACCTCCTCTTCCTCTGTACTTAGGACAGATCTAACCGCTTTCACCAGAGAGGGGACATCCACAGAGGATTGATGGTCTTCTTCCACTGAGAAAGACCCATAACTCTGAGTATCAGAGTGCGATGAGGAGGCAGAGTCACAATCCGGAGGCAACGTCTGAACGTCTTATGTCCCTGCTTTACTGCCACTGGTCAAAATGCCTGCATTACCTTCTGCGGGGCTATAGACGGCAGCATATTCTGACTAGAGTGAGCAAAAGAATCAAACCAAAGGGGATTCATGGGGGACATATACATAGGAGTAAGCAAATACTGTGGGTACCCCGTAGCAGGAGGCAGTACCGTAAGCAGGAGCTCGTGACGTTGCAGCCCTGTCCACTAAATGTGACAAAACCTGAGACCAAGAGGCCACCCACAGTTGTTCTTGTGCCGATGCAGGTGTACCTGATAAAAAAAAGGTGGCTGTTTACAACAGACACTACACAACCATCTTGCACAAAATCCTGCTCTGGCAGGCCTGCCAAACAGGATTTACATGACATCATCCGGAGGCTCATCCTTCTCCCCTTTACCTTTAGACATAGCAATGTATAGCAGGTATAAATGCAATGTGAACCTCTTCACATTTGTGAAAAGCCAATGAAAAACCCCACACACCTTTTCAGAGGGATGAGGAGAAACACAGTGATAGATATATCTGACAGTTTGGAAAACAAAAGGTAGTATAAATATAGCAGCTAGCATTAAAGTCACATACAATGCAAATATACATTAAAATGCTAATGCAAATAGACTCTGAATCAACTGACCAGCCCCACAGGGGTATTGGTAGGATATAAAGCACTATATACCTGCTCCACTGGAGAGGTATACAGGGAGACAGACCAACAGCTTTCAGTAGTGCACCCAAGGTGGACTGTGAGTGTCTCACACATGAGGTGGTCAGAAATAGCAAACCAGACACGGGAATCCACACCGGAAGTTGCGTCTGGGTTTGGAGAGGAGAGGCCAGGGGAGTGCCCATCTCCCCTAAACTGCGATTCTGACGGCACGGGTACACTGGCCTCACTGTAGCAGACGCTTACTAGTGCGTCTACTACCAGTCTCCAGCGACAGATATGGCCCCGGACTGCAGCACATGATTCCCCGCAACGAGGAATCGCCTTACCTAACCATCTCTGTGAATTCGATCGCAGTCCGGACCCCAGCAATGCCGCTAGCTAAGCCTCGCTGTGGTCCACCGAAATCCCCAGGTCATATAGCGATACTGGAGTTTCGGTATCAGGAGAGGTAGAAGGTTGTTGCAGTACATGCGTCCTATTCGGCGCCTAGTACCGCTAAACTCAGTTGTTTCCAAAACTAAGGTAGATCTAAAAAAAAAAAAAAAAAAAAGTCTGGGACTGCCTAAGCAGTCTTGTTGTTCTAACTGGTGCATCTGGATACTTGCCGCGCATCGAACAAAAAAACTGAATGCCTGTGGCTGGGGGCGGGGTATATAGGGAGGAGACCCTATGCATGACGGAAGCTGTAAGCTGTTTGGTGCAATGGATCATTCCAACTACATGCCCCAAGGTAGTTCCTGTGGACCCTATGGACCCTGAAGAAGTAAAGTAAGCTCTGACTCTGCTGACCTCGCAGCACACTTGACAACCGATTGTGGCTCAATAACAATGCTCTAGGGGGATGGCCAGCACGTATGGAGATGCTGGGCTGCCCCCAAGCTTTCCCCTCACTGTGAATAGATGCCGTGCACATCTATTCACCAGTCATGATCTCTAAACTGCAACTTTTCCCACCCGCAGGACACTGTAGCCCGTGAGTGGGGATGGCTGAAGGCAGGTTGTTTCAGCGGAGGGCAGGGTGCATTTGTCATTTTAAAAGTTTGTTTTTTTTTAGGTACGTGAAATGTGTTGGTTTACACACACACTAAGATGGTAGCCAGTGCAGATGTACCAGAAAGAGCTCCCGTTCCACATTTCTTCTGTACACTATAATCCAGATGATAATTATAATATGCACGGCCATCACCCCATTCACTCACCTCTATTTCTCCTCTGCTGCCTCCTTACTCTGGGGATCCCATCCCACCTGGTCCTGCAAGTAGCACTTGTGACCAGTAGGCTCCTGTGATGCAAGGACCTACTTAACAGGGGCCTGCTGCCAGCTCCATACCATGCCTTTCCATCAGGCGCTGGTGATGTAATCGCTAACGGTGTATAGTCAACAAAGCCACCTTGATGACTCTGACATCACCTGTGATCTCTTTGGGCTCATCTTGCCTTCTGGCTACCTTCTTGTGATCTTGGCCTGCCAAGGCCTGTGGCCCTGATTCTCTGGCCTCCTCCAACTCTTCCCATTCGATAGGGTGTGACAATGGTATGTTGGCAACAGGAAGTGAGGAAAATGCTGGGGTAATGCTGGTATTCCGCAAGCCACTGTGATTCAAAAATGGATGCTTCTAGCCTGCACTCTCTAGGTAAGCATCTGCGTAATGGGCATCATCAGGCCTCTGGCTAGTTCCATGTTAATCTTGGAACCCCTAAAACCTGGACATCGCAGATACTGGACCTATTCACGATAGCTGCAAGACTTGATCAGAGCAGACCCTCTACCCTACACCACCACGGTTTCCCAATTTCATCATGACACTATAACCACTTAGGTCCCTGCCTTGTCCTTTACCTCTATCACCTTTCATGTTGCTGTCTTGCCTTATACAGAACTCGTTCTATTTGCAATTTAATCAAGATGCATCACTTTATCTTATTCAGCATAAGTGTCATGTGCATGTCTGTCTGTTATATATGTCTTATGCTGAATGTTTCTATCTGCTATGCTATTTATTTGAAGCAGTATATATATTTCATTGTATTCTACGGCCCTGATAGCCACCTAACGTTTGATGCCATCTTTGCGCTTTGGCTTTGTAATTACGATAGGTTAGGTGTTGTGTACATTACTTATGCCCGGTCACCGTTATGTTTTTAAAGATACCCTTTGTACAGCGCTGAGGAAACTTTGTAGCTCCTTATAAATAAATGCGAATAACATATTGAACTCCTGTGTTAGCAGGAGCTGGACAGGATACTGTTTATTTGTTGTTTAAATTAGATACAGTAGCTTTCTTGTCTAGAAATGCTAGCTACAGATAATGGCACAAATATTACTGGCCTTTTGTGTCATTTATTGGCCGCTACATGTTCCCCCATGTTGGGGTAGAATGAAAGCAGGGCATAAGAAATTTTGCAAACATAAACATTGTGAAAAGCTTAAAGGGCCAGGCACCTATTTGGGGAAATCTATTGCGGTGCCCAAAGATGTTGGATGACATTAACGCCTCGCTAAACGCTACATTGGCTCAGCAGGAGTCCACCAGGGCTGAACAAGAACAGCAATTGCCCATCAAGCAGAACTGGAGGAAAACACCATGGCTGCAAAATAAGAGCATCTAACAGCGACGACTGGAAATACACAGTAGTTATGGCTAACAAACACTATACTGGTTAGAGCTTCCCCTGAGTAATTGTATTGAAGCTTATGTAACAACAGCAGAGAGAAAGGGTTGGCCTCAAGAACAATAAGCGGGCTTTTTCCCAAAATGACTCAAAAGGACGCTTGGGACTATAATAAAGTAAAAACAAAAATGACTCATTTGTGAGTAACCCTTTCCATCTAGAGCCAATGTGTGCAACACAATAATCCGACAGAGCAGCCGATTTGGTAAGGTATACACACTTGCCAATCGGCCACTTGAAATGTCTAGCATGACATCACAACTAGGTAGGCATTTAAATTTGCCTGCACAGTTGTGAAGACTGTCAGCCGTCCATGCAGTCAGTGTAGAGGTGGTCGGCGGGTTCACAGACTGTACACAACCGCTGATCTGCAGCATATTTGAGAGCTCCAGCTCCCTGTACCCCCGGCGCTGAGAGGGGACAATAAGGAGCGCCCGCAGCCAAACAGAGTTCTGTAGCGTTCAGGCGGACCAGTAGGTGGTCGCACCGGGCGGGAAGTGTGCATGGAGCTGTCCGCGGGGAGGGGATGGGAAAGCTGTCTTACAGTGAGCACTCCAATGCTGCACCGGGGAAGTATGAAAGGTAAAGCTGCTGCAGCCAGGGGTTGGCCCCAGGCTGCAGAGCTGAGCACCCTATGCTAGGGACTGGGAGCTTAGCTCCCGGTGCTCCAACACTGCAGGGCTGTTTTAGCAAAGCATACAAACACATAAAATACAGTGTTAAATAAAATATATAAATGGATTATAGAAAGGTGTGTGCAGTACTGAGCCAGGAGAGCAGTCTTGAGCAGCACTGCTGCCTTCTGTGAAAGCCTGTTGCAGGGCACAGGCTCAGTGTATATATTTTAACATATAATGTATTTAGGATGTGCCTGAATGTAATTTAAATATATAAAGTTAAATTGCACTTAATTTTTTTTCCTGGAAGTTCAGGGGATCCAGGAAGTCCAGGGGATCCCGCAGCACCCTCCCAGGAAAAACAGACTGTCCTCCCATGCAGCCTCATGTCTGAAAGTGTTATGATTAGGTGCATTGGGAGCTGGCCAATGCAGCCAGCTAATTAGTTTCAGGGAGCTCAAAAAAGCTTCCCTTCTATGGTCAGGAAACCTTCCCTTCTATGGTCAGGCTAGAGGTGGCAGGAATGGTCCCTTTGCAGACTCCTGGAAGTACATTTTGGAGGGAACTTTTTTCCATTCCCAAACATGCTGGCACCTGGGCGATGACAATCACTGCGGGTGGACTCAGACACTGAGGAGTGACCACTTCCCACTGTCAATTAGGGAGAATGTTACAGATAAGCATGCCTTGTGCATGCCAGGCACATGCACTTAAATTGATTGGGTGAAAACCACAGGGCGGACTTAACGTCTGTGGTATTGTGTACCAAGAAGAACTTTACTGCTACTGTACATCTGTATGCTGCGATATTCAAGGGGAAGAGTCTTTATGAAAACTTTTTGAGCAATAAACATCTTGCTTTTAAGACAACTGTATCTGTATCCTGTGACAACAGAATTGCGCCAAACGCTATTCCGCACTCTGGTTGTTCTAGAATTGAGCCCAATCTCTAAGCTCAAGTCTTCTGCCAGCTACTGTGCAGGGCCTGGGCTGTGTTGAGGGACCAGGCCAACATCAATCAGGAGGTATGGCCACATCTTGTCTATACATACGCAGCAGTAGGCAGTACCAGGTGCCTATGTAGGAGCCTGGGAGAAGTGAATCCTGGTGCCAGTGCAGGAGCCTTGATTGAAGTAAGTGGTTCCAAGTGCTGGTGAAGGAGCTTGGTGGTGGTAAAGAAGTTACACACACACGGAGCAGTGGGCGTAATCAGTAACAAGAGGTTACTCATGGTAAGAGGGAGTTTACAATGTCAACAAATATTGTAGAATCCGAAATGTCGACATTGAACATGTCGGCATCTGCAGAATGTCGACATGTGAAATGAAACACTGTTCATGGACAGGAGCGTTAGGCTGTGGTAAAGAAGAGTCAGGGTTAGGCTGTGGGAGAGGAGGTTTGGATTATGCACTAGGGAGAGTGCTAGGGACATACTCGCCACCGTAAACACCACAGGATCAGCTGGAAGTCATCAGGATGTCACCACCGAATGTGGAAAACACAGCTGGAGCTGCCGCACAAGCAAGTCACCACTAGAACACCAGTAAAGTTTTGTTGACAGTCTAATCATGTCGACTTTTCGTTAGTATCGACTTTAAGAATGTCAACAAAATATATTACACCCTGTGTGGTTGGTGTTGCCTTATTCCTCATTATCCGCTTACTGTGAACCAGTGATATGCTTGGTAGCGGCCAAAAGGCAGAGCTTGGAAACACTATGCTCAGTCTCAGGACAGGTAGAGAACAGATAAGTATTTTGTGATTATTTGCTAGTCATAGTGTACAACATACTGTACATTATTTAAATATACTTGCTTCACACACCAAGGCACTGAAGCCATAGATATACTTTTCTGGATACTGTGCCATACAATATATTTCATTTTAAATACCAGTCCATTTTATGGGGGTAATTGGATTCAGCATGAAGGATGCAATGTGCCATTCCGGGATCTCAAAACTCACTTCATCAAAGTCACCCAGCTCTCATCCTAACCCACTGCTCATTAACTCCTTACTCACTGTATACCCTATCTGTCCCTCCCCTTTAGATTGTAAGCTCTCACAAACAGGGCTCTCTTCCCTCGTGTGCTTCTCCTTTCCCTTACTTACACTATTATATATTTCCAACAGACACCTAATCTTTGTGCTGCTTATTTGAGTGTTACGATCACAGATACAGCAATGTTTATAAACCATGTCCTTGTCCTGCATTGTTTTGTACTGTTAATGACTGCTTTCTTGTTTTGCTTATTTGTGGTGCCATAAAAATAAAGGATGATAATAATAATTCTCTCAGGTCGCAAGGTGGTGGCTGCAGATACCAGACACATTATCAGGCCGTACAAAGACAGCTCCACATCAGGCAGCACAAGAAACAGTAGGAAGATGCGGCAGCATGAGGTGAAGAAGGAAAAGGCAGAGTTACAGGGCAGGGGAGGAAGAGGCGGCAGCACCAGTGGCGGAATTAGAGTGTGGTGGGTCCAGGTGCATGAATATGCTTTGGGCCCCCCTATTCAGTGCCCCCAGTAGTAGTCCCCCCTATGCATTGCCCACAGTAGTAGCCCCCCTATGCAGTGCACCAGTAGTAGTCCTCCCTATACAGTGCCCCCAGTAGTCGTAGTACTCCCTACACAGTGCCCCCAGTAGTAGTAGTACTCCCTATGCAGTGCCCCCAGTAGTAGTAGTCCCCCTATGCAGTGCCCCCAGTAGTAGTAGTCCCCTCTATGCAGTGCCCCTCAGTAGTAGTAGTCCCCCCTATGCAGTGCCCCTCAGTAGTAGTAGTCCCCCCTATGCAGTGCCCCTCAGTAGTAGTAGTCCCCCCTATGCAGTGCCCCTCAGTAGTAGTAGTCCCCCCTATGCAGTGCCCCCAGTAGTAGTCCTCCATATACAGTGCCCCCAGTAGTATTAGTCCCTATACAGCGCCTCCAGTAGTGGCCACCCCTTCTATACACTGCCCCCAGTAGGCTGGCGACGGTGTGTTTGTTACGGTGTAGTGCAGACCGCTCCCACTGCGGTCTGCACTGCACTAAACTTAAATACTGTGGGGCCCGGGGGACACTGGCGGCGGTGCAGTGGCGCTGTTGAATGCAGGCGGCTATGGGCCCCTGCACCACAGCGGGCCCTGGTGCAAGCCACCGGCTGCACCGCCGCTAGTTCAGTCACTGTGCAGCACGGGACAGAGGAAGAAGAGGTGGCAGAATGGGGTAGAGGAGTAGGAAGCCGGGCGGCGTATGGGAGGCCAAATAGGGCTGTGAGTGGTTACGCTGGTAGACATGAATTCCGGACACTTCCTGTCCAGGATTGTTAACCCTCTAGACAGATGTCCCGGTTTCTAGATTGTCCAGAGAAATTCTAGACGGTTGTAACCCTACTCCTCACACAGCCCTGGCCAGCAAGGCCCATAATGGCCTCAAACTTGGTCCTCAGAAGCCCACATAGTTCACGTTTTGCAGGTCATCCAGCAGGTGCACAGGTGTATTCATTACTTACTGAAATTTTAAAAGAATCCACAGGTAGAGCTAATATTCCACTTGTAATTCTGTGAGGAGACCTGGAAAACATGCACTGTGTGGGGTCATGAGGACCAATTTTGAGAACCTGTGCTCTAACACCATCCTGGTCTACACACGTTCTTGGCAAACTATATGATTTGTTTTTCTGTTAAGTTAAATTCTGTTACTCACCAATGTAATTGCTCATACATGTACTGTACATCTCCTCTTTATTGTAGGCAAAATGGCCATCCCACGTCCCCTGGCCTACTCTCCCACTGGGTCATTTAGGGGGAGATTTATCAAATCATCAAAGAGAACAAGTGGAAGTGTTGCTAAATATTATAGTAACCAGGCAAATTGTAGCTATGGGCAACTTCTCCATTTGTCCTCTTTATAAAAGGTCTAATAAATCTACCCCACAGTCTATGTTACTGCCCTCTCTCACAAACAGGGACCAATAGCTTGTGTGTCCCAGCAGTCCACTCTCTGTCTTCCTCACGTGTCTTGTCTTAGGGCCTGATTCAGACCCGCTTGCGATAGCTATGATCAACCAGTGGACACGCGCGGCGTGCACGATGCACGTGCGCGAGCCCCGGAGCGAGTGAGAACTTCACTCGCTCCGGGCTCGCTACAAAACGGGGCGGTTGTCAATGTTTTGTAGGCGGGGAGGGGGGGGTGGGTGGCTGGACAAACGGAGGCGTTCCCTAAGGAACGCCTGCCGTTTGTGAGCGGCCCTACTGACATCATTCGTGATGTCAGTAGTGAACTTCATGCTCTATTAGAGCAGTAAGTTCACTCAGGCTTGCGGGAACCGAGACCCTACCACAAGGGTCTCGTTGCAAGCCTGATGGTCGCGATAATCAAGACCATCACCCACAGCTATGCAAACGACCTGGAGGCGGAATTTTTTTTTTACAAATCGGCCCTGATTCAGAGCGAGCGCTCGCAAATAGTGAGCGCCTCTGAATCAGGGCCTTACACTGAATTGGCTTTGTAAGTGTTTCACTCAAGTTGCATTATTTCACCTTATTCTGCATAATGTGTCCAAGTTTACTGAATATGGAAACAACTTTAGTTATTTATCTTTAAATAAATATAAGTATCTAAAATACATTTTTATTCATTTGAATGGGTGTAGTGGTGACCAAAAGTTCAATTAGCTAGTACACATGGAATAATCTAGCAGCAAAAATGTTCAGAGATGAGTGGGCAAACTAACATACACATCAAAAGCAACCATATTGCGTGTGTATGTATGGTATGAAATATAGGTTTGTAAGCTCCACTGGGCCAGAGACTGATATGAGCAACTAAATACAGATGTGTGTTTCTTTAAATTATGTTTTAACGCCATATGGCTTGAGAACATTGGTACAACTTAGATGCTTCACCATGGATAGCGATTCCTACTTTTTCCCAAATTGTGTGCCTTGTTCACATCGTAGCCACATACAGTCACTCACAGTGCACCTGGCACACTAGATTATACCAATTCCTTTGCAACAAAAGTATTAAAGTTGCAGATTAAGCATAACAATACGTGGCGTAGTCTTCAATCTAGCACCCTGCAGTGCTCTATCCTGCTTGGGGTGTCACTCTCTGTTCTGGTGCTTCTAGCACACTCAACTGATGTATCAAACTAGAAGCACCAACACAGATAGCGACACCCCAGACAGGAAAGAGGAACTGCACAAGTTTTAACAGGTGCAGTGTGCTAGAATGAACACTACTTAGCACGAGGCATGGTGCAGGCGCATGGCGGAAATACCTCGCCTCATCCCATTGGTAACTAATTATGATTATTATTTGTTTCATTTGTTAAGCACCACAAGGTGTATTTAGCACCGTATAAGAGGTAGACACAAAAACAAATACAGCAAACAGCAAAAGTACAAACATTGCCGTAAAACCATTGACAAGGAGGTACAGTGCACATTCTACATCCTAATTCTTGCTGCTGCCAACACCAACTCCAACAACTCAAACGCTTTACTATGGATTTTCCTTTCTAGTCTAATTAATAGCTCAATATCTTGCCTTTAGAAAAGGTCATAGACAGGTGATGGTAAATGTGAACACTTGTCTTGGACACATTGCGGGCGATTCAATTGTTTTTACCCGTGGATGGACACATTTCTGCTCACACCCTTGAAATGTGAAAAAAGTCCTAGCATTGGGCGCCCAAACTGCTGTTCGTGTGCACTAACCAGGACTTTAGATCGGTTTAGCCATTTTACACAGCTAAACCCAGTCTATATGAGCGCGACATGCGCAAAAAGGCATGGGCGCCCTAAAACAATTGAATATTGCCCACCGATCTCCCGTCACTTTATACGGGAGATCGGGCATGATCAAACAATTGAATCGCCCACATTGGTTCTCGAGTTCACCCAGCACAGAGGAATACTTTCAGGCACCCTCTGTTTTCACAGTTTTAATACTGAAGTACTAAAAGTAGGCCTGCTGTTATGTATCAGAAATCAGCACTCCCCACACAAAGAATTTGGGCCTATTCACTGGAGAAGATTCAATTCAAAACACTGTTAATAGCCCCGAGGGTGCGAGCTTAATTGCTACTAAAGTGTCGGCCACAAGGCTCTTTTCCGGCTCAGCATGCCGCTGACAGCCTCGCGGTCAGCACTTTAGTCAGAGAATGCCGGTTAGCGCGACTAAATACTTAAGCTGGCCACACACTAGACCAACTTACATCCAACCAGCCAACTTGTTGATTGGTTGGAATGAAAATCTGGTAACATATGGGAGTAAATGATGATCAGCAATTTGCTCCTAAATGCCAGAAAACAGATGAAAATGGTCATTCAGACAAGTTTGTTAAATGTTTGATCTAAACTAATTTGTTCAAACAACAGTTTTGGTCCATTTTCCAGCGTTTGGGAGCAAATTGCTGATTGGTTGGAATGAAAATCTGGTAAGGAATGCAATCAACTAGTTGGCTGGTTGGATGTAAGTTGGTCTAGTGTGTGGCCAGCTTTAGCTTTAATTGCGTTAACCGGCATTCTCCGACTTAAGTGGCTTTGTCTGGTCTGACTTAACAGCGCGCTGACTTGAATAGCTTTGGGAACTCCTTCCGGAATCTGTGTGATTCACCGCCGGCCGCATGGCGGTTCACATCCCGGCAGAGGATGAAATCCCGATCGTCCCCAGGTTAGTATAAACGAACCTAATTTTACCCCCTAATACTCCCTTAGGTGCCTAACCCTAACCTCCCCCTGTGCCTAAACCTAACCCTCCCTACCCCTAGCCTAACCCTAACCTCCCGAGGGGGTGCCTAACCCTAAGTCCCCCCCGGGAGCCCTAAACCTAACCCTCCCCCCCGCGGCTGTCTACGCCGCCCGGCATCCCTTCAATCGGGATGCCGGGCGCCGGTCTCCCGGCGTCGGTAAAATGACAGCCGTCTAGATTTAGACGCCTGTCATTTAACCCTCCCCGGGATTTAATAGTCTAGAGGCCGGCGGTAGGGATTCTGTCCGCCGGCTTCATAAACGTATATCCTCCTTCCCAGCGATATTAATGGCATGCTGAATTGAATCGCCCCCATTATCACTAACAGGCCCGTTACACATGCGGAAATGCAAGTATCCACATGTTTTAGTAACAGGCCCATTCATTATTAGAGCCCTAATAGGGCTGTCTAATATTCAGCAAATGCCTAAAAAACTGAAACTGAATGTTTTTCAAGTTTGCTTGCGAGAATCAACACCATCTTCAGATAGGAGTACAGATGTGTCCTCATACATCTAACTTCCTTGCGCGCTAAACAGCCCTTCTAGTCACGCCATGCCGTGGCATGACTCTGGAGCGCCAAGCGCCTTTCCATGCAACTTTTTACCTTCAAATGCATATTATTCGGACAGCGATGCAAATATTTAGCACAAGCAGCTTCTGCTGAATAAAATTCTATGCAGCATGCAACTGCGGGTGAATCTGCATGCGAAATGCTACATTACTGAACGAGCGGGAGTAAAACTAACGTATTGTTTCGTAGGCAAATACACCAGCAGTCGCTCACAGAATATAGGCATGCTGCATATAATTTTATTCAGCAGAAGCTGCTTGTGCTAAATATTCGCAATTTAAGGTAAAACGTTGCAGGAAAAGACGCTGGGCACTACCGAGTCACACGGAGCTCCCATGTTATGTGTAGCGCACGGAGGATAGATGTATGTGGACACATCTGTACATAGCAACAATACAAAATTATGCAGAAACTGCAGTTCCTGTATAATTATATGTAACAATCAGCTTGATACATAGGGCAAAAAAAAAAAAAAAAGGTGTGCTGGTGTCCCACCAATTGTATCATG
Source organism: Taudactylus pleione (assembly GCA_031769625.1). Lineage (NCBI taxonomy): Eukaryota > Metazoa > Chordata > Amphibia > Anura > Myobatrachidae > Taudactylus > Taudactylus pleione. The sequence continues at coordinate 3,022,655 of JAUIMM010000024.1, read as the reverse complement.
AATTCAAAACAGCTGCTACCACAGTGGGCTCTGCTCCCCACAATGAACAGTGAATGGAAAGTGGAGCGCCATAAAGAATTCAATACATTATACAATAAAATAATTCTCCATATCAGGAGCGGATTGGGATGGGAAACCAGCCTGGGAAATTTCCATATCAGGAGCGGATTGGGATGGGAAACCAGCCTGGGAAATTTCTGGAAGTAGCCCTAAAGGGGACGGGTGTGTTGATAAGGTAGGTCTGTGGAAGGGGCGGAGTCTGTGGAGGAGGGCAGGATACTCCCCCGTCTTAGGGCCTGGAGTTGCTGTTGCAAGCCACTGAGGGGAGCAGGGCCGGCAACAGAAATCTGGGTGAATGATACCCTTTTATTTGCAGCTCACCGTCCCTCTTCACTAGGTACAGGCCAGTCAGTTTGAAAGTCTTTTCTTACCTATATGGTGGTTTCTCTGCAACAGGGAACCTCTGAGGAATTTGAGCCTCACTGGGCAGAGTCTTCAGCTGGTATTCAATATTCATGTAGAAGATCACATTGTCTGGAAGATGCCTGTTTATGTAGAAATATAACTAAATGTCATCATCATAACCTACAGTAGCAGAAGTTTTTGTGCAGGGCAAAATTAATTTCCCTGACCAAACAATTTCTGTGTCTCCAGGTGCCCCTACATCTCTCCATCCCCAGACTCCCCTGTGGTTCTCCAGGCTCCCTCTGTCTCCCCATCTCCAGGACCCATTGTCTCTCTACAGAACCCCCTGTGTCTCTCCAGGACCCCATGTGTTTCTCCATCCCCAGGACCCCCCGTGTCTCTCCATCCACAGGCCCACCTTTGACTCTCAGCCTCATTCCCCCAGCCCCAGTGTGCCTCAGCCTTATTCCCCCAGCCCCAGTGTGCCTCAGCCTCATTCCCCAGCCCAAAGTTTGCCTCAGCCTCATTCCCAAAGCCCTAAGTTTGTCTCAGCCTCATTCCCCCAGCCCCAGAGTGTCTCAGCTTCATTCCCCCAGTCCCAGTGTATCTCAGCTTCATTCCCCCAGTCCCAGAGTGTCTCAGCTTCATTCCCCCAGTTCCAGTGTGTATCTCTCAGCCCCATTTCCCAGTGTATCTCTTCGCCCTATTCCCCCAGTCCCAGTGTGTCTCAGCCTCATTCCCCAAACCTCATTCTCCAGCCCCAGTGTACCTCTCAGTCTTATTCTCCAGCCCCAGTTTGTCTCTCATTCCCTCCCAGCCATTGTGTAGCTCAGTCTCATTCCCAGAGCCCGTGTGCCTCAGCAATATTCCCCAGTCCTGTGTCAGCTCCCACCCCCTCCCCACCCTGCATCATTAGCTCCCCCCTGCGCGTTGTCAGCACCCCTCCCATCTCCCCCAGCAGCCAACACTTACCTCATGATACTCTGGCTGTCCGCTGCTTGTCCCTGTGGCCAGCCTCCGGCATCATCTGCTGCTCCTCTGGCTTCCCGCTGCTTGCGTCTGTGGCCAGCCAACGGCGTCATCATGCAGGCTGCCTGTGCTTGTTGCAGCATGCACGGAGTGGGGCCAGGCTGCACAGAGTGGCTGGAGGCGGAGCTGTCAGCAGCGACTGACAGGCTCCGCAAAGGCTTATGGGAGGAGCTGCTGCCAGGCATGCGCAGCAGCTCCCCTGGTGGCCTTTTTTTTTTTCATTAGTAAGTTTCTGCACATGCGCAGAAGCTGCACAATCGGAGCTGAGCTCCGATCGTGGCAGCAGGTGGGTAAGTGGAGGGTGGCCGGCCATAGTAGGGACCGGCCCAGCGGGAAACAGCCCGGCATCCCAGCGGCCCAATCCACCCCTGCACCATATTATTCCCAGGTGATGATAAAACATTAAGGGGTCTATTAACTAAGCTGTGTTAGGAGATAAAGTGAACGGTGATAAAGTACCAGCCAATCAGCTCCTAACTGCCATTTTTCAAACACAGGTCGGTATTTAGCTTCGCATCCGCGATAAAGTTTTGCATTCTGCACTTTTCGTCTACATCGCATATTTTAGCAGCGGAAATTTATCGTGTGCGCCCCCGCTATTCGCCCTATTAAATTCCAAAAGATGCGAAAACGGCGACACACGCGAAGTCACAACAGGCGGAAAGTGGTGTCAGAATCGGGGAAATCAGCCTGAACCCCCCAAAGAGATGCAGAAACACTGGGGATCAATGTAGTAGTGCCCAATTAGCCCTAATAAAACTGTTTGGGGTACTTAAGTTGGTACAATTGCTTCTAATTAGCGTCTTTGCACAAGTGGTGAAGAATGGCATAAAGCAGTTGGGTTTTTTTTGTTTGTTTTTTGTGAAAATAAGTAGTCCTGTGAAATTTGGGGTACCTGAAAATGGGTGCAAGCATCTTTTAATGTCTCTAAAGTGATTTTTTTTTTTTTTTTTTAAAGTGAAATTCCTCCCCCAAGAAAGTACCTGCAATCCCCAAAAACACTTGACCCTTCTTAGAGCACCCCCAGAACCTAATTTTGCTAGTTTGTGAACTTATCCCCCCACTTTGCACTTTCACCCCCAAATTCAAAGTACTTCTATGGGGTGTAAAGTATTTTTCTGGAATTTTTAGACGCAGTTGTCCTTTGGGGGGAACCAAAGGGTTCTTAGTGGTTTCCCCACCTTTGCACCCCAAAATAAAAATGTTGCACTTCTTTTCTCCACGTATTCAGAGGTGAATCTTTTTGGGGTATTACATTGCATTGACTCTCCACATACACGAAAAGCAGATGGAATTGAATACGGGTATAATATTCCAACAGGCGAAGAGTCGCAATCAGCAATACATTTTTGTGTATCTCGGCTTTTCGCGGCTAATTGAATACGGGCCACAGCCTGTGACATGGCAGTTAGGAGCCGATTGGCCAGTACCTTATCACATTCACTTTATCCCCTAACACAGCTTAGTAAATAGACCCCTAAATCCTTAGTCCTAGGTGCCAGAGACCAACAAGGAGGACTGAATGTCATAGGCCAGAGGTTCCCAAACGCGGTCCTCAAGACACATCAACAGATCAGGTTTTGGGAGATAGCCATGGTTGAGCACAGGTGGTTAAATCAAATTGAGGTACTAATTAAGGGCCTGATTCAGACCCACTCGCGAGCGGCTGTCCGCTCGCAAGTGGGTCGATGTTCTTCACTGAGCATGCGCACGACGGAGGGAGCTCCGTCGTGCGCATGCGCCAGACGCGATGAGCGAAGGACTTTCCTTCGCTCGTTGTGTCTGATCAAAGGGGGCGTGCTGTCGATGTTGATTGACAGCACGCCCCCTTTGGTGGGCGTGCCGGGGGCGTGCCTCCCTGACGGGGGCGTTCCTAAGGGAACGCCTCCCGTCAGAAGCCGGCCCACTGACATCACTAGTGATGTCAGTGGGAGTGATTTTGGCTCTGATAGAGCCAAAATCACTCCGGGCCTTGCGCTTGAAAACCTCAACCGCAGGCTCCGGCTCGCAGTTTCGATGGTCGCGATGGTCAAGACCATCGCGGCCATCAAACTGCACGCTCGTATAGGCTGTGGGTGGTGACCCACAGCTATACGAGCGTCCAGGAGGACGCTCCATAGTTATGGAGGCCGGCCCTCATTCAGAGCGTGCGCTCTGCTCAGAGCGTACGGCTCTGAATGAGGGCCTAAGTCACCTATTGTAAACCATGACTCTCTCTAAAGGCCCCCATACATCAGCAATCTGAAAACCACAATTGAACAATTGGAAGATTTATTGCCCGATTTTAAGATTTACCAATCCAGCAATCTGCGCCCATACATTACTGGTCTGTTTCTGTGATTTGCAGATCGATTGCAGCAAACACAGATCTGCCAATCTTGAAAGGCCCATCATTTTACTGGTAACAGTCTGCAAATCTGCTGATCATGTCCATACACTAGCAATCTACAGCCCCAATCCATCTGTGATATCCAACATGTTGGACAATCTGATTTAACAATTCCAATCACTTTTTGGTTGCAATCTGCGATCTGTGAAAAATTGCAGATTTTTATACACAATCGATTGCAAATTACCACAATCGATTGCTGATGTATGGGGGCCTTAAAGCTGGCTACACATCCAAAGATTATCTGTCCAACCAGCCAACTAGTTGATTGGCTGAAATGAAAATCTGGGAAGGTATGAAAGCAAATGACAATCAGCAATTTGCTTCCAAATGCCAGAAAATGGACAAAAACTGTTGTTTGAACAAATTGTTTAGATCAAACATTTTCATACCTCACCAGATTTTCATTCCAACCAATCAACTAGTTGGATGGTTGGACAGAAAATCTTTACGTGTGTATGCAGCTTTAAACCTGAACTGTAAGGGAGTCTTGAGGACTGTGTTTGGGAACCTCTGTCATAGGCCACTAGTGTGTTAGGGCACAACCATAATTACCCCAAGCATCACTCTTCATCTGCTACATGCATGCAGCAGTCTTTATAACACTTTGCCACCATGTTTAAAGTTATAATTCCGATACAGTTAGAAGGCTTTCAAAATAACATTACTACCATGGCCCATATTCAATTAGACGCGAAAAGCTGAGATCCGCGAAAAAGTATCGCCGATTGAGACTTTTCGCCTGTCGGAAACATCTCCGTATTCAACTCCATTTGCTATTCGTGTATGCGGAAAGTCAATGCAATGTAATAGGCTAAAAAGATTCGCCTCTGACTAGCAGGAGAAAAGAAGTGCAAACATTTTTTTTTGAGGTGCCAAGGTAGGGAAACCCCTCAGAACCCATGGGACAGTCCCCCAATGGACAACTGTGTCAAAAAATTCCAGAAAAAGATTTAAGTACACCCTAAAAAAGTACTATGAATTTGGGGGGCGAAAAAGCACAAAGTGGGGGGGACAACTTCGTAAACTAGCGAAATAAGGTTCTGGGGGTGCTCTAAGAAGGGGTCAAGAGTTTTTGGGATTGCAGGTGCTTTTATGAGGGAGGAATTTCACTTTTTTATTTTTAAACTTCACTTTAGAGACATTAAAAGATGTTTGCACCCATTTTCATGTACCACAAATTTGCCAGGACTACTTATTTTCACAAAAAAAAAAAAAAACAACTGCTTTATGCCATTCTTCACCACTTGTGCAAAGATGCTAATTAGAGGCAATTGCACCAACTTGAGTACCCCAAACAGTTTTATTAGGGCTAATTGGGCACTACTACACAGGGTTGCATGATTTAAATCAAATTATTAAATCATGATTTAAATCTTCAGGGTTGCACGATTTAAATCAAATGATGTAGCTGTAGCTCTGGATCGTGCACAAAGAGGCAACTGCACAATCAGTGATGTCGTACAAGTGTGGAAGAAACTGTTAGATGATCTTGAAGAGATTGGACACCACAGCAATGTAGTAAAAATGCTAAAATTGCTCTCACAGATGCCCACTTGCTGGCTAATCTACTTGATCCTAGGTACAGGGGAAAAAAATCTTAGTCCTGCTGAAATTGAGACTGCTGTAGAGTTTGCACATGCCAATAATCGTCAAATTATGCCGGTCATCATCAACTTTCGTGCATCCATGAAACCATTTGCACTATACATGTTTGAAGTGGATGCCAAGTATCTCCTCTAGCCTGGTGGATGTACTACGCAGCTTAACTTCAGGTAGACACTTCTGTAGTAAATCTTCTGAAGCAGATGCTCACCGCAGTTTCATCAAGTGCAGGAATTCAAAGGATTTTATTCAACGTACTGTTTTGTACAATCCAAAACACGCAACAGATTGGGAAATGAAAAAGCAGCTAAGCTGGTTGCATTCTACAGAGCCTTTTCTGTTGAGGACAAACGTGAGGACATGGACAAAGACATGTACATGTTTGACTCTGACTCAAACAACTGATTAAGTGAAATTCAGAGCCTAATTGTACTTTTTGAGGCAACTGTTCAGTGTGTATATATTCTATTACTGTGTTCATTTTGTTACTGTTCTCACTTCAAAAATTGCACATTTATTACTAAAACAAGGTTTACACATCTAGAATTAAACAGTTTACTTAAAAAAAATTTATAAAATTTTTTTAAATCAAAATAATCTGGATTTAAATCAAATAAATCCGATTTTTTTTTATTTTTATAAAAAAAAAATATCAGATTTTTATGCAACCCCGCTACAGGTTGAGTCTCCCATATCCAAAATGCTTGGGACCTGGGGTATTTTGGATAACGGAATATTCCGTATTTTGGAATAATTGCATATCATAATGAAATATCATGGGAATGGGACCCCAATATACATACAGAATGCATTTATGTATTATATACAATTTATACACACAGCCTGCAAGTCATTTTATACAATATTTCCAATAATTTTGTGGCTCAAGCAAAGATTGTGTACATACATGAAATTCATTTATGTTTCATATACACCTTATACACACAGCCTGAAGGTAATTTTAAACAATATTTTTAATAATTTGTGCCTTAGACAAAGTTTGTGTACATTGAACCATCAAAAATCAAAGGTTTCATTTTCTCAGTCATTCCAAAATTATTCCGTATTTCGGAATATTCCGTATTTCGGAATATTTGGATATGGGAGACTCAACCTGTACTACATCCCCAATGTTTCTGCATTTTTTTTTATTTTTTTTTGGGAGGGGGGGTTTCAGGCTGATTTCCCCGATTCTGACACCACTTTCCACCTGTTCTGACTTAATGCGTCGCCGTTTTCTCTTCTATTGGAATTGAATAGGGCGAATAGCAGGGACGCACTCGATGAGTTTCCGCGGCTAAAGTACGCGATGTAGGCGAAAAGTCCGCCATGCAAAACTTTATCGCTGGTGCAAAATTAATTGAATACCGCCCCATGTCGGTAATCTCTGGTCAACATTACACTGTCAAAATTATAACTGTTGACGAAACATACCAAACCCAGCAAAATGATTCTTAACCTGTTATTTTAGAAACTATCATTTGTTTTTATGCATTTATGGACAGCACGTTCCCAAATCTAAAACATGCAGCAATGGCGTACTTTCTGCACATAATAAAATTGCTAAGGGCCGTATTCAATTAGGTGCGAAAAGCCATTTTCGGCGAAAGAGTTTTGCCAGTGACGTCATTTCGCCAGGCGAAAACTTATCCCCGTATTCAATTACAAGACTTTTTGCTGGTGCAGTTTTGGGGTGCAAACTTGCGGGAACCAACCTGCACCCTTGGGACAGCCCCCCAAAAGGTAAACTGTCAAAAAAAAAAAAAAAAAGTTTAAAAAATAAATACATTTTGGAAGCCAAAAAAAAAGTTGGGGGACTAACTTAAAAACTATCAAAATAGACTCCAGGGGGGTATCCAAGTTGCCTCAGGTGTTTTTAAGATTGCACGTGTTTGCGGCAGATGGATTTTTTACGTTTGTTAATTCACATTAGCAACTTTAAAAAATATGCTAGCACCCGTTATCATGTACCCCAAATTTGCTGGGACTAGTTATTTTGATGAAAATAATGTCAAATGCCATTCTTCACCACTTATGTAAAGATGCTAAAAACAAGCTTTTGGATAAAAAAGAAAAACCCAGATTACCTTTATTAGGGGTACTAGAACACCCCTATCGTGATCCCCTATGAAAGTGCAGCTTTTCAGGGGGTACAGACTGTTTCCCCCATTTTTTTACAGGACTTTCGCTGGTTCCGAATTCGCCAGGTGCCATTTTTGCCACTTTCTAATTGAATACGGGATAAGCAGTGACACGCTATACTTTTTCGCATTGAAAACCAGCTATGATGGCGAAAAGTCCGGCATGTGAAAAGTACGGGACCTAATTGAATATGCCCCTAAATCTGGAACACAATGCAGAAGTTTGTAGATTATTATTAAGTCATTGCATAATTTCCTGCTTCACATAAAAAAAAATCACATCATGGGTGACTGTAAAGATACTGTACAGACAGAGAAAACCAATGCCATATGAAGTATACAACCAGCATATAAAAGGGTGTGACAGTAGATTGCAACCACTGTATGAGGAAGGGACATTCCAGTTTAGAGAACAATCATACAAAGCCATACAGAGAAGGGGGGCAAAGTTCACAGAAACATTCAGTCAGTGTAATGTAAACCACTAGTTGGATTGTGCACAACTAGAATAACAACTCCAGGGAAAGTGACTGAGTGCTGATCACTGTACAGGCACAGAACAAAGTGACATCTCTTCCTATTTGCCTTGAAGTTAGTCTATGGAATTATAGTGCAGGTGTAATAAATTCTACAGTCATTTAGGATGTAACATTCCATTATAGACTAAAGTAAGTGAAAGTAAAGTAATATCACAGCGCAACATAATCACAGGACTCAAATCAACACGGATGAGAAACTAACGGTGTATATAACACTAACGGTGTATATAAGACTAACCGTGTATATAAGACTAACCGTGTATATAAGACTAACCGTGTATATATGACTAACGGTGTATATATGACGGCGCTGAACCCCATCCGCCAGGTACACCAGGTACTACACCAGGTACAGCCGTGTGCGGTCGCAGAGTCTCTGGGGAAAACACTTTCACATTACTTCTAGTACTTGCAATGTGTAAAGAGCCGGATGTTAAAAGCGAATGCAGCCACTTATTGTCTGCAGTAACTCACCTTCGGTAGTCTTATACCAACTACGCCAACTTATATTACGGAGCCACTACCCAACTCAAATACCACTTTATCCAGGTCGGGCTGTTGCTGGTAAAGGAAACAGGATGAGACTGGCAGTTCCTGTCTCCGGGCTCCTCCCAGGCTGCAGCTGACTGACACACGGCAGCGCCTGAGAGTTTCTCCTCAGGAATGTTTTATTTCATGTCAGGTGAGTTTATCAGTTTAGCAGAAGCCGTGTTGTGGTGATAGGAAGTGCAGTCACACCTGCTGCAGGTGCTGTGTGTGTGCCAGAGGTCACTACAGCGCCTCCTCCCACTCACTGTGCCTGGGCACATTTGTTTTGTCATACTAGAAGTGGCAGAACTGCCAGACTGGAAGTGACACAACAATAAATGGTTAACAAAAGGATTTAAATGTAAATGAGATTGCATCAAATTATTTAAGAATATACATATAATGAACAGTTTGAGCTTAGCGTGTTGCAGTAGTTTGTAATGCTAGTGTGAGGAAGAAATTAACAATATGTCATCTGTGCCACAACGAATAATCAGGGTGAAGACTACTGATTTATGGAAAAACTTGATTAGGGATGTAGGTTCGTGAAAAGCACTGGGACGGACAATCAGTGCCAGAATAAGGGGGTTACTTGTTATGTGGGTGGGGAGGCATGATCTGTGTTGTGGGGATATGGTCTGCACAGGTGCTGTGGCATTGAAGTTGCCATTAACGGTCGATGGTTTTCAAACATAGATAAGCCAACAATATTTTGCCTTTCACAGATGGCTCCCTCACATGCGCATATAGATGCCAGGGGCGTGGAACCGAGGGGGGGGGGGGGGGGGGAGAGGAGAGAGGGAGGAGGGGGGAGTTGTCCCTCCATCATTTCTGTTGGGTGGGCAAAGATTGTGTTTTGCCCCCCATGAACTTCTACACAAAGCGAATGTGGATGAATGAAATGAAAATGGGGGCAAAGCGATAATAGCTTTATTTGAACTCTTCGTCTGTTGTTTCTGTTTACTAAAAATAAAGTTCTCTTCATGTGTTTGTCCTGCGCACATTTTCTTCTTGCAAACACTTTTTTATTTCTTTCTTAGGAGCCCCACTCATTTTGCTATCATAATTTGCAGTAAGTATAAGAAGATACACGAGAGCTACACTTCCCATTGACTGTTAGGGGTAAATTTACTAAAGTGAGCGTTTTTAGAAATGGAGATGTTGCCCAACGCAACCAATCAGATTCTACTTAACATTTAACTAGCACCTTCTAAAAAATAATAGCTAGAATCTGACTGGTTGCTATAGGCAACATCTCCACTTCTAAAAACGCTAATATTAGTAAATGTACCCCTTATTGTAAGTTGTACAACAATGGAACAGAGAGACCGAATGATTGCGGCCTGCGGACGGCTTAAAACGTTAGCAGCAGTCTCATTGTCGCCAGATCGTAGCACATACCAGATATTATAGATATATAACATAACCAGTGACTAAAGATTTAAAAATACTCCCTATCAAATGAGATTAGGTTGGCAACAAAATCTGTTTAAGAACTAGGCTAATTAATCTAACAACTATTGTACTGATTGGTAGTTAATAATAATATTTAATCAATAATTTCTAAATACATTTTTATAGTAAAATAAACAGTGAAACTGGGGTTGGCCAATCCCAGAAACACTGACGAAATTTAACATAGGATTGGGTGTCTTTATATATGTACAGTCACTGTTACAACTGTCATATAACGAGATACAAAACACGAGAAAAAGGGGCTCCAGGCCCTATAGTAGTCCTTGACCTTTTGCCCCTCATGAAATTTTCATTCCTATGCCCATGAGAGGGGCCAGTACTCGCCATTGATGTTTACCATCTGTGGCCTTCCAAATGTGTGGCTAGCACCATGGAGGGCATAACTAGCACCAACTTTTTATCCCCTCCCATTTTCACTTATATGAAGCATGCACCCAAAAAAATGGGAGATTCGCAAAGAGGAGAATTAAAAAAAAAAAAAACTCCTTTTAGGTGCACTCTCTGTAACAATCTAATTATTAAAACATAACTTTTATTACCTCACCTAATAACAACTTAACACAGGTATAACATACATGTGAGGTCTTGGTCATGTTCCTCTAGTACAGAGGTTCCCAAATTCCGCCATTACAGTCCAGATTTTAAGAATATCCATGCTTGAGCACAGGTGACTTAGGGCCTGATTCATTACGGATCGCAGCTGCCAGGGGCGGATTGGGCCACCGGCACAGCGAGAATGTCCCCTTTGCTGGGCCGCTTTACACTGACCGCGGTGCCGGCCGTCAGCTTTGACACCCGCTGCACAGCAGTCATGAATGAGCTTCTGCACATGCGCAGAAACTCATTGAGCAGTGAAATGGCCGCGGGAGGGCTGCTCCTCCCATGGGCCATTGCGGAGCACGTGACACCTCAGGGCTCCGCCTCCGAGTCCAGCAGCCACCACGCCCACCAGCGCAGGAGCCGGGAATGGGGCACGCAGGACTCAGGGAAGCGAACGGCCGCGACTGGCACCGTAAGTCGTAAACTGAATACCAAGAGGGGGATAAGGTGCACTGGTCGTCCAACAATATTACCCTGAATTCAAGTAGGCAGCTCTCACAATGGGTTCTGCAACCCACAAAAAAACAACAAGTGAAATAGACAATAGTGTAGCGCCGTGTAGAATTCAGTATAAAAATGTTTATTAAGCAATTAAACACAGATTTTCTAAAAGGTGTTCATTCATTAAAAAGTAGCAATTGCTACTCATACATGTAATAATATAACATAGGTAGGAGTGTAGCATACATAAACGTATATGATATATGGAACAAATCCTACATAGTAGTAGTAAGCCACAACAGTCTGTACGTGTCCGTAATATACTGTGATAATACAGCTGAAACAAATGAAAGTCACAAAACTTGTTTCCAATTTCAAAGTGGCAGATAGCCAGAAATAGTTATTGTAACAAATCGTTCAAAGAAATTTATAGATAATTGCTGGTAAACCAGCTAGTATACTTGCAACCAAGTGTGGGATAAGGGTAAGATGTACCCGGGACAGAGGTCCAATGGTATATGCCTTTTTAGGACGCTGTGGAGTGAATTCACCGGCAGGTATTCGTGGTCGGCGCTGTATGAAGTGATGGTTTCTCCACAGGTGGGGATGTCTGTAGAAGGCTGGATATCTCTTTATCCGGTATGTGCTCACTTGCGCTTGTACACTGTCTATCCCGAGAGGGTATGGTGAGTGTAAGCGTGCCGTAGAGACGAAGCGGCTCACCAATGATTGTGGGAAGCTTGAGCCCTGTATACAGCAGGCTTGGGATGGCAAAAGTGAAGACGAAGTGGCTCACAGATAATTGTAGAGACCGGCGTCTGTGGTAGGCATAAGCCCCGTATAGAGGAGGCTTTGAATTGGCAAGCAAATAGGGATCCTTGACGCATTTTTCCGGGTAACAGTACACTCCCGATTTCCACAGAAGGCAGAATATAGGTCCTTGTAGGGGTGGGGAATATATAGAGGCACTCATTAAGATTTAATTTTGAGTGCTTTCAGCTGTGAGATAATTAGACTTTGTGATTTTTAAACCTCTATTATAAAGGTTAAATTAAATAAGCTTATTTTCAGCCATTTTAGTGTCATACATTTGTTATATAGGATTCCTTACAATTATATATAAGACAAGACATTTAATAAAACACAAAATCAAATAATAATAAATATATCTATTTTAGAGTCATTTAAATATATATACTAATTAGCATAAACTAATGAACATGAGGCTGCGATATAAAGAATTACATTAATACATACATATAAATGTAAGCTAAAAAGTGATTTATTTCAAAACATAAAAGAGCAAAACAAATAGATAAATAGAAAAATAGCAAATACTATTTTGGGTGCAGCATATACAGTGTTGGCCAAAATTGCGGACACTTTTTGAAATTTGAATGTTTATCAACTTCGAATGCTTATAAAAACTGTTTCACTTCACGCAGTGCAATGATTCATATATATCAAATGAAAGGAAATGTAATGCTGAATTCCACACAATAAACAGAGGTCAAATATTTGCATTACAAGGGAAGCTATGCTGTGAAAACAACACTTAGGGTGAAAATCCCTGTGTACTTATGATGTTACTGTCCTAACAGTATTTCGTTGGGTATCCTTTATTTTTTAAGACCGCAGCACAGCGACGTGATCCAGGATTGTGGTGTTAAGTGAAAATGGTCTTTCGTATGCAGCAATTGCAAGAGAAATTGGTGGCAATGTGACATCAGGAGTGCGAAAGTTTTGTTTACGCTGTCAGGAAACACAATCTATACAAAACAAAGAAGGAAAAGGCCGAAAAAAGTGCACAACAGCTGTTGATGATAGGAGAATAAAACGAATTTGCGTCAGAGACAGATGGATGTCATCTGCGGCCATTAGCAGTAACTGGTGTTTTTGTCAGTGCAAGAACGGAACGGAGAAGACTAACTGAGGTTGGCCTAAAAGGTAGGATTCCACGAAAAAAGCCATTGCTGAATAAAAAGCAGCAGCAGAAATGAATACAGTGGGCAAAAGAACACATTGCATGGACAGAAGGTCAGTGGAAACAAGTGATATGGAGTGACGAAACTAAGATATCGATATTTGATAGTGATGGGGGAAAATGTGTGAGACGTCCGCATCGGGGGAGAGGTACATCCAGATTTTATTCAAGCGACAACAAAGAATCCTACAAGTGTTATGATCTGGGCCTGTATGACAGCAGTGGCTGTAGGCCGTCTTTATGTAATAGATGGCACACTGAACAGCAGAAAGTACATTGACACCATCCTACAACCAAAACTTTTACCTTCTATCAGGGATTTTTTTCCAGATAATGCCCCATCTTTTTTCCAGCAGGATTCAGCTCCCTGCCACACTGCACGGACATGCAAAAGTTAAAAGGGGTTCACAGAGAATGACATACAGGTGCTGGGATGGCCAGGAAGCAGCCCAGACCTGAACCCCATAGATCATTTGTGGTTTTGTTTGAAAAAACTGGTACATCTGAGGTGTCCATCCAATAAAAGACAATTAATTGAGGCTATAATTGTCTCATGGCGCCACATAAAAAAGAAGGAAGAGCTCCAAACATTGGTTGGCTCAATGACACATCGCTGTGCTGCTGTCTTGAAAAATAAAGGATACCCAACGAAATACTGATAGGACAGTAACATCATAAGTATACAGGGATTTTCACCCTGTTGATTTCACTGCATAACTTCCTTTGTAATGCAAATATTTGACCTCTGTTTATTGTGTCGAATTCAGCATTAAATTCCTTTCATTTGATATATGAATCATTGCACTGCGTGAAGTGTAACAGTTTTTATAAGAATTCAAAGTTGAAAAACATTCAAATTTCAAAAAGTGTCCGCAATTTTGGCCACCACTGTATATGCTGCACCCAAAATACTATTTTCTGCATTTTCACGTCTAAAGGAGATCTTAATTGCTGCTAATAATATATATATATGCTGCATCCTTAATACCATTGTGTGGGCTGCACATGCTGTTGAATATCTGTTTTAAAGGAGACGTGAACTGCTGCTTACATTATAGATATATGCTGCATTTATAAAAGCACTTCTGCCAAAGGAGTTCTGAATTGCAGCAAAATATTTTTATTTTTTTCTTTATTTATTTACTATTTTTTAATACAATTTTTTTTTGTATTATTTATTTTTTTAGCAGAACAATAATAGGTGAATAAGTGTGCATATATACTTGGTTTTATATCCAAAAAGCAATAAATGGTATAAAAACATTGTGTAGAATAAGTAAGGGAGTGTCCAGTCAGTTTACATATAGAGAATTAAACATACGGTTCTATTTGAACACAAAAATGGCCTAATTTTTATTTCTTTTTACTGTTATAATTTATTGCATTTATTGTCTTAATGATTGGTGTAGGTTGCCAGCTGATGTCTTGGGAGTGATTTATTAACTGATATTTAAAAGGAAATAAAACATTTTTACTGTTTGCCAGCGCTTCATTATTTCTTTTTTGGTATATTTATTTGAGCCTGTCCATCTTACTACTGAGGCCACCCAAGGAGTTGTCTTTATCAGAGAGTGCCAGTCCAGTCATATATATATATATACAGACAGGTCCAGAAATATTGGGACATTGACAGAATTTTCATATTTTGGCCTCTATTCACCACCACAATGGCTTTGAAATGAAACAAACAAGATGTGATTTAACTGCAGACTTTCAGATTTAATTTGAGGGTAAGTACATCCAAATCAGTTGAACGGTGTAGGAATTACAACGGTTTCTATATGTGCTTCCCACTTTATAAAGGGGCCAAAAGTAATGGGACAAACTAAACAATCCTAAATCTAACTTTCACTTTTTAATACTTTGTTGCAAATCTTTTGCAGGCAATTACAGCCTGAAGTCTGGAACGCATAGACATCACCAGACGCTGGGTTTCATCCCTGGTGATGCTCTGCCAGGCCTCTACTGCTAATGTCTTCAGTTCCTGCTTGTTCTTGGGGCATTTTCCCTTCAGTTTTGTCTTTATCTAGTGAAATGCATGCTCAATCGGATTCAGGTCAGGGGATTGACTTGGCCATTGCATAACATTCCACTTTTTAGTCTTAAAAAACTCTTTGGTTGCTTTTGCAGTATGCTTCGGGTCATAGTCCATCTGCACTGTAAAGCGCCGTCCAATAAGTTCTGAAGCATTTGACTGAATATGAGCATATAATATTGCCCGAAACACTTCACAATTCATTCTGCTGCTTTTGTCAGCAGTCACATCATCAATAAATACAAGGGAACCAGTTCCATTGGCAGCCATACATGCCCACACCATGACACTACCACCACCATGCTTCACTGAGGAGGTGGTATGTTTTGGATCATGAGCAGTTCCTTTCCTTCTCTTCTCTTCCCATCACTCTGTTACAAGTTGATCTTTGTCTCATCTGTCCATAGGATGTTGTTCCAGAACTGTAATGGCTTTTTTAGATGTTGTTTGGCAAACTCTAATCTGGTCTTCCTGTTTTTGTGGCTCACCAAGAGCCACAAAAACACCACAAGCATCTTGTGGTGAACCCTCTATATTCACTCTTGTGAAGTCTTCTCTTGATTGTTGTCTTTGAGACATATACATCTACCTCCTGGAGAGTGTTCTTGATTTGGCCAACTGTTGTGAAGGGGTTTTTCTTCACCAGGGAAATAATTATTTTGTCATCCACCACAGTTGTTTTCTGTTGTCTTCCGGGTCTTTTGGTGTTGCTGATCTCTCCAGTGCGTTCTTTCTTTTTAAGAATGTTCCAAACAGTTGATTTGGCCACACCTAATGTTTTTGCTATCTCTGATGGGTTTGTTTTGATTTTTCAGCCTAATGATGGCTTGCTTCACTGATAGTGACAGCTCTTTGGATCTCATATTGAGAGTTGACAGCAACTGATTCCAAATGCAAATGTCACACCTAGAATCAACTCCAGACCTTTTACCTGCTTAATTGATAATGAAATAATGAGGGAATAGCCCACACCTGTCCATGAAATAGCTTTTGAGTTGATAGTCCCATTACTTTTGGCCCCTTAAAAAGTGGGAGGCACATATTGAAACTGTTGTAATTCCTACACCGTTCACCTGATTTGGATGTAATTACCCTCAAATTAAATCTGAAAGTCTGCAGTTAAAGCACATATTGTTTGTTTCATTTCAAAACCATTGTGGTGGTGAAAATAGGCCAAAATCTGAAAATTCTGTCAATGTCCCAATATTTATGGACCTGACTGTATATATATATATATATATATATATATATATACACATACATAGAAGGAATGGGCAGCACTCAGGGGTCTTATACAGAATAAAACACCACACTGTCACAGCATAGTGCGCCCAACGCCATCTCAGTTTTAATAACAGATTGTGGATTATTTTTGGGAGGCCCCTGGGACATCTATGTCTATTCGTTACAGCTGGAGGGCCGGATTCTTGGTTTGTTCATATATATATATATATATATATATATATATAATTTCTTCTTCAGGGTCCATAAGCTCCACAGGGAGACCTTGGGGTGTAGGTGATGGGAACCAAACCCGGCACCACATATTTAAAGCTTTCAGCTCCCAGGATGCATTGGGTCCACTCTCCATATACCCCGCCCCAAGCCAGAGGCACCTCAGTTTCGTTGGTGCTCGGCCGGAGTCAGGTCACCATTTCGCAGGGGGAAGCTTATTTTCTTTATTCTAATTTTACAAAGAATAGAGCACGCAGCAACAGACTGTTCATGGGACAACTGTCACCCCTCTGGTGCCGCAATGCCAGTACTGATCTGGGATCTCAGTGGGCATTCCGGGTGTCAGCACTAGCCAGGGCCCCCGGAGAGGACCCAGACTGTACCCGGTAATCAGGGGACAAATAAGGCGGGTCGCCGCGCGTGTGACAGTCGATACCTCCGGTTTCAGGGGACAGACCAGACGTGGCTGAGTGTGGAAGCAGGTTTCAGACATCGCGCTCCACTGGACTACCAGGGACAATTTGGTACGGGAAACCAGCGTCCCAGGGGTTAATAACCGGCCAGGGGAGACAGCTTCCCTGTCAAGCGGCTCCTCAGCTCAGAGCGCCTTTCCATTGTGGTCTGGCTTCCCTGAACTGCTCTCCTCCTCCAGACACGCCCCCTCTGAGGTCTCCAGTGGCCATTTTCTAATGGTACAGTCACAGTTCTCACAGGACAACACGTGGTCCGGTCCCCCTGCATACCTCTCCCCATAAAAAGGGGTCAGCGTATGTAGCACTATTGCCTACCAGACACTGAGTCTGTGTAGTTGAGTATAGTGCCGCTTTGCAGCGTCTTTCCTGCATTGTATGTGACTTGTGCTAGCGCTGCCTGTCTGCTTCTCCTTTTTTTCTATCTGTCAGCTTATGGCTATACCCTTTCTCTATTTCTGCCCTAATACAGGTGTTGTTAGGGTGGTTCCTATCTGACCTCATATATATATATATATATATATATATATATATATATTAGGGATGGGCAGGCTCGGTTTTACTCGGATTTACTCGGTTCTTATCGCCACTTTAGCGCAAATTCGGATTGATTATATTGGCTATCCAAAACACATGATAGGCGATAGCCAATAAAAAGATCCGAGTAAATCCGAGTAAAACCGAACCCGCTCACCCCTAATATATATATATATATATATATATATATATATATATATATACAATATTTGTGAGGTCTGTCACATACTGTTGTGTGCTGCACTGTGCCACATTTAGGCAACAGACTCCTGCAGCTTACCTAAGCATAAGACAGGACCAGTATATTGCTCCCAGTTAGTATTTATACATACTCTTGGTTGCTTTGTACCCAGCACCATATTGTCCATCATTTTACCCTGCAAACTTGTCTGACAAGGGTAATGAACACATTCCTGTGCCATATTTGGGCTGTGTGCTCCTGCAGCTCCCAAGCATAAGACAGGACCAGTATACTGCATTCCTACTAGTATCCTACATACACAGTGGTTTCATTATACCCAGTGCCATATTGTGTGCCATATTACTCTGCAGCTATGTCTAGCAAAGGCAAGAGTAACAAAAGGGCATCTGCGCCCATACTGCTATCATGCAAACTATGTGCTGCAGACTTAAGTGAGCAGAATTTGATACAAGATGGGTTATGTAGTAAGTGTTATACTTCACCACAAGAGCCCCCCATGGCTTCATTTTCTCAGGTTCTGGACACTTTTGCGGACCGCCTGGTGGTTACGGCTGTCATTCCCCCTATGGGGTTATCACAGCAGGCTGTAATTCCCCCTTTGGGGTTGCCACAACAGGTTTAGGCGATACAGGTACCTCCTGTGCCCCCATCATGGGTAGACGTACTCTCTAACTGTGCAGAGTCTAAGGGCTACATCTAATGCCTTTCACACCATACTGCAAGGTGAGAAGCCCTTACCCAGTAAGCCCTCTAACCATCCTGTGTTATCGTCTCAATTCACTTTACTCTCAGATTCTGAATTATCATCTGAGGAGGCAGTAGATGCTGATCTCTCTAATCCTGACTCCCCTCTGGAGGAGGATGAGAGTCGGTCAAATATTAATTTCTCCTTCATCCACCAGGGGACACTGGAGCCTCAGTACAATGGGGTATAGGAGTGGGTTAACCGGGAGCTGGCAGCTTTAAATAAAAAACTAATGGTAGCTGGCTCCTCCCCCATCTATACTCCCCCCAGGTCAGTCTACAAAATGTGCCCTGGGAGTTGGACATATGCCTCCTTAGGGCTCTGAAAAGTGTTATTAAGAACTTCTATCAACAAGAGGACAGACAGGCAGCCTACTGCCTGTCTGCACCGATGGAGCTGCCGGGGAAACCTCACTGCTGCTGCATGCAGTTTGCGCTGAGGTCTCCTGCTACAGAGACCTCAGTCTCTGGGGAGCCCAAAGACGCGCTGCATGCAGTGCACGTCGCTGCTCCCGTAGCACCTTAGCCCTGCATGTGCCGGCAGCACAGGCAGGGCTAAGGTTAGTGTTCCCTGGCTCTCTGGTTAGCAGAGGAACCAGGACAAGCTTTTAGGCGGGCATCGACTCTGCGCTCCGCTAGCGCTGAGAGTGCCATAGCGGGGGGGCGGGGGGGGGGGCGGGGCCTAAGTATCCCTTCTGCTCCTGCCTCTCAGCAGCCTCAGCGCTTCCAGAAGGACGCTGGTGGCCATTTTTACAGCACTACGGGGTGGAGACTGTGCAGGCTGTGTCAGGAGTCAGGCTAGTACTCGGTGTATCAGCACTTGCATTTTTCTTGATATCAGCACTATTCTGTTAGCGCTGCAGGGATCATAGTTTATCTCCCTCTATGCTCCTTTCAGCAAGGTCTCTGTTGGTGTGATTGTATAATCTGTTATTGCAATCTTACTATCCTTTTCAGTGTGTGTGTGTGTGTGTGTGTGTGTGTGTGTGTGTGTGTGTGTTACACTATAGACATGTCTAACAAGGGGTCTAAAGCTGCCCAAAAATCATTTTCTTGCAAAACTTGTGGTGAGAAATTCACACAGGGACAGTCTAATACTTCCTTACTGTGTGACAAATGTGTGTCTCAGCCTCAAGATACTGATCTTGTAAGTCAGCCTATGTGGTCTGATCAATTGACATCAGTTATATCAAATCTGTCATCAGAGCTGGAAGCAGCTCGCAAAGACAGGGAGAGGCTAAAACAGACAGCAGTTGAACCAGATTGGGCCAGATCTGTCGAGGGACTTGCAAAAGCAATGTCCCAGGCTCCGCCTGCATCTACTCCTACTCAGGTCCTTAGTAAGAGATTGATTCATAACCCCTTACGCTGGGATGAATCAGAGGATGAGGAGATGCAGGACCCTGAAGAGGGCGAGGTTCAGGAAGAGGAAAATCACATTCCTGAGGACCCTGAAACTGTATCTCAAGACGTAGATCCTTTAATTACTGCAGTACGCCAGGTGTTACATGTAGAAGATTTAGAGGTTACTGCAAAACCGTCTATCTTCGGTAAAAGATTTAAACAGTCTGTTACTTTTCCAGCATCGGAAGAGCTGGATGAGATTCTTTCCTCCACATGGAAACACCCTGATCAGAAATTTCAAATTTCTAAGAAATATCTGTCTTATTACCCCTTTCCGCCAGACAGTAGGAGATTATGTGAAACTCCTCCAGCAGTGGACCAGTCAGTAGCCCGTCTTTCCAAGAAGACAGTGCTTCCGGTAGCTGGCGTTGTTTCCTTAATGGAATCCTCTGACAAAAAGCTGGAACACACATTAAGATCCTTATATACAGTTGCAGGGGTTTTGCTGTGTCCAGCACTAGTTAGTTGTTGGGAAAATAAGGCCATTGAGGCCTGGGCGATGCAGTTGGCGGAGGGGATTAAGACAGGTACGCAAACTGATGACCTAATTCAGTTAGCCGAACAGATTGCAGAATCGGCTGCATTCCTTGGAGAAGCGTCTAAGGACATTTGTAATCTATCCGCCAGATCTTCAGCATTAGCTATATCAGCTAGAAGGGCTCTGTGGCTGCGTCAATGGCAAGCAAAGGCAGAGTCTAAGAGAGCAGTAGAGGCCCTTCCTTTTACTGGGGAGGTATTTTTCGGCTCGGAATTAGATAAGTGAATCTCGCAAGCTACAGGTGGGAAATCCACTTACCTACCACTTACCTACCATCTGCAGCTCCTCCTCCTACTAGAAGACCCTCAGCAGGTCCTTCCTTTCGGTCCTTTCGTGCCCCTGGAAGATTTAGAGGGCATTCCAGAGGAGCTCTGGCCTTCTCCAGGGGTTCCAGAGGCCGCGGTAGAGCTTCGGTATCAGCTGCCTCCAGCTCACAGCAGGACAAAGCAGCTGCTAAGCCTGCCGCATGATGTTCTCCCTTCTCATTTGGGGGATCCCAGGGTTGGGGCGCGCCTTTTACATTTCAAGGAGATTTGGATCCAGTCTTGCCCGGATGCCTGGGTCAGGGACATCATTATTCACGGCCAGAAGTTAGATTTCAAGGTCCAACCTCCTTCTCGTTTTTTCAAAACCGGTTTACCTCTGGTTGCAGAAAAACAAGTAGAAATTCAGGAAGCAATACAAAAGCTGTTATTGTCTCAGGTAATAGTGAATGTTCCGACCCACCAGAGAGGTCAAGGGTTTTATTCTAGCCTGTTTGTGGTGCCCAAGCCGGACGGCTCCATGAGGCCCATCCTCAATCTCAAGGATTTAAACCCTCATCTTCCAGTTTTCAAATTCAAGATGGAATCTCTCCAATCTGTTATAGCGGGTCTCGACAGGAACGAGTTTCTGGTGTCCTTAGACATATAGGATGCTTACCTCCACATCCAAATCTGCCCCCTCCCCCATCAGGCTTTTCTTCGTTTTGCGGTCCTAGACTCGCATTTTCAATTTCAGGCCCTACCTTTCGGTCTTTTGTCAGCACCAAGAGTGTTCACAAAGGTTATGGCAGCGATGATGGCCCAGCTGCATTGTCAGGGGGTCGTCATTGTTCCATACTTAGACGATCTCTTGATAAAAGCCTCGTCGGAAGCTCGTCTGTTAAGGGACATTCACTTAACTCAGAGCATTCTCTTGCAACACGATGGATACTAAATTTCAAGAAGTCCTTCCTGATCCCTACACAACGCTTACTATTCCTGGGAATGATACTGGACACGGTGGAACAAAAAGTTTTCCTGCCTCAAGACAAGGTTGCCTCCATTCAGCACATGGTGCGCCTGATTTTACAACATCGCCGAGTGTCTCTACACTGTATCCACCTTCTTGGGAAGATGGTGGCGGCCTTCGGGGTGATCCAATATGTGAGATTTCACGCTCATCCTTTTCAGCTGGATCTCCTCTCCCAGTGGTCAGGATCCCACCTCTTTCTCCATCAGAGAGTCCTTTTGGTGCCTCAAACTCGAACATCCCTCATTTGGTGGTTGAATCCTTCCCACCTGCTGGTGGGAAGAAGGTTTGCGGTGTGGGATTGGACCCTCCTCACCCCGGACGCAAGTCTGAGAGGCTGGGGAGCAGTGACCCCGGGAAAGCATTTTCAGGGGCACTGGACTCCCCTGTTGAAGGGTCAGGCAATCAGAGTTCAGTCAGACAACGCCACAGCAGTGGCGTATATAAACAGGCAAGGCAGCACAAAAAGCAGAGCCGCCATGAGGGAGGTAAGCAGGATTCTGCTTTGGGCAGAGGAATTCGCAGTAGCGATTTCTGCAATCTTCATCCCAGGAGTGGAAAACTGGTAGACCGACTACCTCAGTCGGCAGGATGTTCATCCAGGGGAATGGTCGCTCAATCCTCAGGTGTTCTAGCAACTAACTCTGAGGTGGGGGTGTCCTCAAGCCGACCTCATGGCATAGAGCTTAAACCACCAATTACCAGTTTACTACTCCAGAACAAGGGACCCATGGATGCACTGACTGCTCCATGGAAGTTTCATTACATCTACCTGTTCCCTCCGTTTCCGCTCATTCCCCGCTTACTTCAAAGAATCAAGCGAGAAGAGATCAAGGTGCTCTTGGTAGCACCAGATTGGCCCAGACGAGCGTGGTACTCACAGATACAGAATCTGTTAATAGACGAGCCGTGGCCACTGCCTCTTCAGGACGACCTCCTTCAGGGGCCATTTGTTTATCGAGACTTAAGGCTTCTTTGTTTGACGGCCTGGCTACTGAAAGGGCCGTCCTCAGGAAGAAGAGTATTCCGTCTAGTGTGATTCGCACTATGATTCTGGCTAGGAAAGAAGTCACTTCTCAACATTACTACCGCATATGGAAAACATACGTTGCTTGGTGAGGGAGACGTAATTCTCCTCCGTCAGTCTTTAAGGTATCACGTCTCCTTTTTCTTCAAGCTGGTCTCACAGCAGACCTTCGTCTTGGTTCTTTAAAGGTACAGGTATCCGCGTTGTCAATTTTCTTTCAGAGGAAATTGGCCTTGCTTCCGGATATTCAGACTTTTCTCCAAGGAGTTGTCAGGATTCAGCCTCCTTTTGTGCCTCCCATGGCACCATGGGATTTAGATTTGGTGTTGGCCTTCCTTCAGTCTGAAACTTTCGAGCCATTACAGAGGGTGGAGATAAAGTACTTAACCTGGAAGGTGGTTCTGCTGTTGGCACTCGCTTCGGCAAGGCGTGTGTCAGAACTCAGTGCTTTTATCCTGTCGCCTTCCTTACCTCATTTTCCACGAAGGTAGGGCGGAGCTGCGTACGCAAAAGGATTTTCTCCCCAAAGTGGTGACGGCCTTTCATTTAAACCAGCCTATCGTGGTCCCGGAGTTTAAGGGTGACTCTTCAAATTCAAAATCCTTGGATGCAGTCAGAGCGCTCAGGATTTACGAAGACAGGATTGCCTCCCTCCGAAAATCCGATGCTTTGTTTATTCGGTTTGATTTGGCCTGTCCAGGTTGACCTGCCTCCAAACTAACCATTTCTAGATGGATTCGCCTGACTATCAGACAGACTTATGGGGTGGCTTGCAAACATCCACCAGGTCCTATTACGGCGCATTCAACATGCTCGGTTGGTCCTTCATGGGCGGCTGCTCGTGGGGTTTCCTTAAACCAGCTTTGTAGAGCAGCCACTTGGTCAGGCAAGCATACCTTCCTAATGGGGGGCATCCACTACACGATTTTAGCCCTGTCCAACCTCTAAACGATTTTCCCTTGAATTTTCCCTTGAAATTTGATCTTCCACGCTGAACGATTTGCAAACGATGTGCAAACGATTTGTAAACGATTTTCAAAAGATCTAAGGATAAACGATGTCGTTTCAAACTGTGATTGACAGCTCTCAGCTATAGTGGGCAGATATTTTAGAGGGGTGGGCGTGGCTATACTGAGGGAATAAAGAGCTGGCAGCCATTTTACTAATTGCATTTATGCTCTGTGGCTAGTTTGGTTTGGTTTATACCTGCTGAACGCTGTTGCATTGCTCATTTGCTGTGGTTTGTTTTTGTCTTGTCTTTAAACAAACTGTGCTTATTTCTCTTCCTCATGGATCCTTCTTATCGCTATCGTGTGATGACAGCATATGCTGGAGTCGTGCTTTTAGCTGATAGGGAGAGGTCTGAGAGACGGAGAAGGGTGCACTCATGCTGGACCAGGGAGTGGTTGCTGCAGAGGGATACTCTGTCGCACATGCCACTGCTGATGGGACTACGTGAGAACAACCCTGATGACTTCCGAAACTATCTGAGGATGGATGACGTCACCTTCCGGGAGTTATTGAGTTTGGTGACGCCCTATATCGAGAGGCAGGATATGAGGATGCGAAGGGCCATACTCCCTGAGGAGAGGCTGATAGCTACCCTGCGGTTCCTGGCGACTGGCAGATCCCTGGCTGACTTAAAGTTTGGCACCCTCATCTGTGCGCAAACTTTAGGTCGCATAATTCCAGAGACCTGTCGAGCCATATTTATGGTTTTGACAGCTGAGTATTTTAAGGTAATCACATTTTATACTGTTCATTTATTAAGTGATCCAGGAACCCATTACCCCCCTCTCCCCTCAGAAATGTTTGTATGTGCAGGACTCCTAGTATACACTTGCAGGTCCCCGCAGTCTTCCCTAATCTGTCACTCATCATGTGCTGCCCCTCTACTATATGCTGCAGGACCCCAGTATTCCCCCCCCCCAAATGTGTATGTGCAGGACTCCTAGTATACACTTGCAGGTCCCTGCAGTCTGCCCTAATCTCTCACATATCATGTGCTGCAGGACTCCACTATCCCCCCCCCCTGAAATGTGTAAGTGCAGGACCCCACTATCCCCCCCCCTGAGATGTGTATGTGCAGGACTCAAGAGTAATTGTATTTGCTAAAAAACACTTCACATACCCTATTGTAAAAATCTGTTTTAAATTGGAATATAATGGGGTTGATGTATGAAGCCCAAAACCAGTATCAGCGCACGTTATGTGCGTTGATACCGTTTCTCCCCGATGTATGATTGGGGGGTCTGGACGGTAATTGATAGGGGCGCTATGTGCCTCTGTCATTATTGGTGCTGCTATCTACAAGATAGCAGCGCTGAGCATAAGGGCTATATATAAACGGCCATACCGCATGACCATTCATCTGGCTGTAGCTGGCGTTATGGACAGCTACAGCCTGGCGCTAGCCTATACCCACAACAGGGACAGCGCTGTCCCTTCTGGGGCTGCTGCCGGCTCTAGGGCTGCACATGGGGATCTCGCGATACGGGCGAGAGCCGGCCGGGACAGACACAGTGCATCAGCACTAGGCTGATGCGCTGTGCTCTCCAGCGGTTAGTGCCGGAGGGGGGATTTAAGGCTCCCCCTTTCCATCCGATGAGATGTTCTTACGTCTCATTGGTAATGCTTCCTGCTTCGCCTCGGAAAAGAGGCGAAGCATGAAGCGGTATAGGGGCACGGTAAGTGCCGCTATCATACATCTACCCCAAAGTGTTAAATCTCTTTTTGCATTTTTTTATTTTTTTTATTTATATTATTTTGTTTTAGTTTCCATCTACCGTGGAGGAATGGCAAACAATAGCTCAGCAATTTGAAGATAAGTGGAACTTTCCAAATTGTGGTGGGGCAATTGATGGGAAGCATGTGCGCATTGTCCCACCAGCTAATAGTGGCTCGCTCTACTACAATTATAAAGGTTATTTTAGCCTTGTGTTGATGGCCATTGTCAACGCCAACTACGAATTTATTTTTATAGATGTGGGTAAAAATGGCCGTGCATCAGATGGTGGATCATTTAAGGACACTGAATTTTACCATCGTATGATCTCTGGAGCCCTCAATTTACCGCCTGTTTCACATTGCAAGCATCAATTGAACTTGTGTTCGTAACTGATACGGCCTTTGCCTTACAGGAAAATGTAATGAAACCCTATCCCCAAAGGGGTTTAACCAAAGAGCGGCGTATCTTTAATTATCGCCTTTCAAGGGCTAGGCGTACTGTGGAAAATTCGTTTGGCATCATGTGCAGCAGGTTTAGAATTTTCTATACACCTATTAATCTGGAATTTACAAAAATTGAATGGGTAGTAATGGCCTGCTGTGCTCTACACAACTTACCTACCTCTGTTTTGGAGCAGCCCGAACAAACGGTGAACAATGAACTCTTGCCATCAGTATCCCAATCCAGAGTCCCTCAGGTTGCGTCAGGGCGTGCAAAAGCAATAAGGGAGGAATACCTCCATTTCTTCAATGGTGTGGGTGCCGTGGAATGGCAAGATAATTACATATAATTGTTTATTTTACCCATACTTAATATTTTGAAAATGACAATAAAAGATTTTACAAACACTGACTTTTTGGATACTTATTTGAATTAAATTTACTAAAATGTCATTAGATCATGTACCAAAATGTTCCGAATTTAAAGTTGCTTATGCTTTTAGATAAATTCATTTATAATTATTCTGGTTTTTTTGGAAAATATTATAGTGTTTTATTTTTTTAAAGTGTTTTTTTTTTATAAGATTTTGTTTTGGTTTTCGAACAAAATCTGGATATAATATGGGTATAAAGCAATGATTAGGTGTGAAAATTGTGGGCCTGATTCAGATACGGTCGCTCTGATAGAGCGCTCGCTCAGAATCAGGGTTTGTTTTTTGTTTTTTAAATTAAGTGGCCTCCTGGCCCCTAGCATAGCTGTGGGTGACCACCCACAACTATTGCGAGCGGCCAGGATGATGGTCGCCATGGTCAAGACCGTGGTGACCATCCGGCTTGCAATGAGACCTTTGTGGTAGGGTCTCGGCCAACGCAAGCCCCAGAGATCTTTCGGCATTAACAGAGCCGGAAGTTCACAAGTGATGTCAGTGGGGCCGCCCCCAGACGGCAGGCGTTCCGGTAGGAACGCTTCCGTTTGGGCTTCCACCCCCCCGGCCCGCCCACCAAAGGGGGCGTGCTGTCACTCAACATCGACAGCACAACCCCTTTGGTGTGAGACCCGGAGCGACGGATTGGTCGTCGCTAGCCGGGTCTCGCACATGCGCACGACGGAGCCGGCTCCGTGGTGCGCATGCCCAGTGGTCAACCATCGACCCCGTTGCGAGCGCGTCAGAATCAGGCCCTGAATTCACAAATTATTCAGGTTCAGTATACATAGGATGAATATTCAATTCACACACATTGGTTAATGAAAATCACACCCACAACCAAACATGTATTCTAAATGAACGCACCATCAAGAAAGAAAAACACAAGACCAGAGTATTGAAGTTTAACATTTTTATAAGTATCAAAAAAAAAAAAAAAAACCTGGACCGGATTCATTGAATATTACCAGGCCACTGAGTGCCTCCTCAGTAGGGACTACTCCAAAAATGAGAAGCTTCAGGCACTGAAATACGTGTAATATACAGTCAGGAGCTAAACAGTGATGTCAACATAAGCAGGGTGAAGAACAAGAAATAGGGTTCAAAAACAGTGTCCATGGGAGCACAAGAAGTATGCAGAAATCAAAACGTTCGGAAAACAGGTGCAAATGAAGTACATTTGCCCAAGTTAAGGCACTATGTACATGCTCAAATTCAGCCTTGACAAAGAACCAAAGAAAAAGAAGTGTCAAATTTTTTAATCACTTAAAAAAACCGAACATTAAAAAATATCTAATAATTAAAATACACTTCATCATCGGCCTCCAGCGTGGCATGTGCACTCATCCATGATGAGCGCACTTCACTGCTGGATGTGGTGGGAATGGGAACTGGTGTCTGTGGGGCGCCCGACGCATGATAGGTGAGGGGATGTGACGAAGGAGGAATTGGCATTAGTTGGGACGCGGGTCTATGAGGTGGGATAGGGAAATTGTCAGAAGACAATGGGGTGGGCTGCGCCATCATATATGAACCTATGTTACTATGCTCATCCAATTTTCCATCGTGAGCTAGTAACAGAGCGTTATATATAATACGCTTGAAATTATGCAGCTGGTTATGAGCCATGCTGTCCATTTCGTTGCCGATGTGAGCTGCAAAAGTTTGATTTGGCCCGGGGGGTGCATGTAATACCTCCTCCGCGTGACTCAAAAATCTGTCACTTCTTGATGGGCCAGAGGATGGAGTCCTGGAAGCTGTCCTCCGCTTCTTGGCGGGTGCTGCCACTGCCGGCCTCTCAATTCTAGACTCCATAACCTCTGTGGTCTCGCTGGTTGAAGGGACAGGATTCACATCCAGGACTTCCTCCTTTGGAAAAATGACAAACAAATAATAAAAGTATTTAGATATTAACAAAATAAACATACATACAGTGCCTTACAATTTGTTTTTTTTAATTAAAAAAGCACAACATTTGGAGCATCACCATCCTGTCCATCCTAGCAAAAAATAATACACTATGGGCCTGATTCAGACCAGGACGCAAGTGGTGAGCGCTCGCAACCGGGTCGATGGTGGCCCACAGCGCATGCGCACCACGGAGCCGGCTCCGTCGTGCGCATGCGCGAGACCCGGATAGCGACAGGCACTCCGTCGATCCTGGTCTCGCACCAAATGGGTCGTGCTGTCGATGTTGAGTGACAGCACGCCCCCTTTGGTGGGCGGGCAAAGGGGGTGGCTGGCCAAACGGAGGCGTTCCCATGTGAACGCCTACCTTTTGGGGCCGCCCCATTGACATCACGAGTTATGTCAGTGGGAGAGATTTTGGCTCTGTTAGAGCCGAAATCTCTCTGGTGCTTGCGGCCAAGAGACCCTACCACAAGGGTATCGTCGCCTGCCCGATGGTCGCGATGGTCTTGACCATCGCGACCATCATCATGGCCGCTCGCTATAGTGGTCCTGATTTAGAGCGAGCACTCTGTCGCAGCGAGCGGCTCTGAATCATGGCCAATGTCCAATTAAAAAATACAATAGTTTAATGGCATACCTGGTCCTGCCCCTCCACATTCTCCACGAGGGTCTCTTCTTCCTCGGGAACCAGCGAACACCACGCCCGCGTCTTTGGCTCTTGGTCAAGGATGAATTTGAGCAAGTCATAGTACCATAACTTTTGCTTTATGACTTCATCTGCACCTGCTCCCGAACGTTTTGAATCTTCATACTTCTTGTGCTCCTTCAGGAACACTGTTCTCAACCCCTGGATCTTGTTCTTCACCCAGTCTATGCCAACATCACTGTCGCACTCCCGACTGTATACTAACAACTTCTTCAGTGCCTGAAGCTTGATGTCGCGATTGGAGTAGTCCCGATCTGCGTGCTTCCAAAGGCACTCATTGGCCTGGTAGATCTCAATGAACCCGGTCACAAACGCTCTGGATTGAGTTCCAGTCATGTCTGCAAGTGAGAAAAAAATGTAAAAAAAAAATAAAAATGCATTACCCCATGCAGCCTCCCCCCTATGCCCTGTATGCAGCACCCCCATGCCCTTTATGCAGCCTCTCCCCTCTGCCCTGTATGCAGACTCTCCAACTATGCCCTGTATGCAGCCTCTCCCCCCTATGCCCTTTATGCAGCACCCCCATGCCCTTTATGCAGCCTCCCCCCCTATGCCCTGTATGCAGCCTCTCCCCCCTATGCCCTGTATGCAGCCTCTCCCCCCTATGCCCTTTATGCAGCACCCCCATGCCCTTTATGCAGCCTCCCCCCATGCCCTTTATGCAGCCTCTCCCCCCATGCCCTTTATGCAGCCTCTCCCCTCTGCCCTGTATGCAGCCTCTCCCCCCTATGCCCTGTATGCAGCCTCTCCCCCCTATGCCCTTTATGCAGCACCCCCATGCCCTTTATGCAGCCTCCCCCCATGCCCTTTATGCAGCCTCTCCCCCCATGCCCTGTATGCAGCCTCTCCCCCATGCCCTGTATTCAGCCTCTCCCCCCCATGCCCTGTATGCAGCCTCTCCCCCCATGCCCTCTATGCAGCCTCCCCCCATGCCCTTTATGCAGCCTCTCCCCTCTGCCCTGTATGCAGCCTCTCCCCCCTATGCCCTTTATGCAGCACCCCCATGCCCTTTATGCAGCCTCCCCCCATGCCCTGTATGCAGCCTCTCCCCTCTGCCCTGTATGCAGCCTCTCCCCCATGCCCTTTATGCAGCCTCTCCCCTCTGCCCTGTATGCAGCCTCTCCCCCCATGCCCTGTATGCAGCCTCTCCCCCCCATGCCCTGTATGCAGCCTCTCCCCCCATGCCCTGTATGCAGCCTCCCCCCATGCCCTGTATGCAACCTCTCCCCTCTGCCCTGTATGCAGCCTCTCCCCCCTATGCCCTGTATGCAGCCTCTCTCCCCTATGCCCTTTATGCAGCACCCCCTTGCCCTTTATGCAGCACCCCCTCACAGTATGCCCTTTTACTGCACACCCCCAAGTCCCTCTATGCAGCACCCTCCAAGTGCCACACCCCGCTTGTGTGCCCCCTCTTGTACCCCTTCCCAGTGCCAGTCCCCAGGGAGTGCTACATTGGTGGACAGTGGTGTACAAATAAATACTCACCGAGCTTCTATTTGTGATCCGCGTGGTCCTCCAAATGCTGCCTCTTGTCAGACGCTCCGTCAGGGCAGAATAAACAAAATGGTGGTGTGGGAGTGTCAGGGAGTAGTGTCAGGGAGTGGTTCATCGTTTGATCGTTCACCCTGAACGATGTGCAAACGATGTGCAAACGATGTACAAGCGATATAGAAGCGATCAAGTGAAATTGACCTGCATGTTCACTCGATGGAGGACACGATCACACGACCAGCGGGAGCGCGCATCGTGCATCGTTAGAAACTATTTCTGCACGATTTGCAAACGATTTCTAAACGATTTTTAAACGATTGAACGATAACGATATCGTTATCGTTCAATCGCCTGCTAAAATCGTTTAGTGGATGCCCCCCATAAGAGTCTATCGTTTTGATACTTTTGCGGCCTCCGCTTCAGAGTTTGGCCGTGCGGTGTTGCAGGGCTCTCAGCGCTCTCCCACCCGGGATGTAAGCTCTGGGACGTCCCCATTGTACTCAGGCTCCAGTGTCCCCTGGTGGATGAAGGAGAAACTAGGATTTTGGTACTTACTGATAAATCCCTTTCTCCGATTCCACAGGGGACACTGGACACCCATTATTAAATTAAGGGTAGGGGGCTGGGGAAGCACTTCTGCACTAGGTTTAGGTTTAAGAAAAATATGTATACTTGTGTAATGGCCCCAATTAGACAACTTGTGGTACATATGAAATCATTCTATTGGGGTGCTGCCAAGGACAATAAATAGGTGTTTACAAAAAAGAGAAGAAAAGGGTATTGTCTCTTTGTTGGCGCACATAGAGGATAATTATATATAAAACATAACTTTTATTAAATAAATGATTTAAAAAAAAATTTCGCCTTATTAGTGAAATATTCCAAGAAAAAATATAATAAAAACATTGAAACAAATGTATGTCATCAATTGATATTAAATTATTAATAATTCATTTGTCTCTGTGTCCCTTTCAGTTATGTTTCTGAGTAAAGATTCTATTAAATGTTGTTGTCTCCAGTGTCATTAATCATAACATATATTTATATAGTTGAAATCAATTAGCCCTGCATGTACTACCCACAATTGTAATTAGATATACTGTGTTGAAACTAAACCAAGATATAAATTCCATTGGTGATATTATGCTGCCATCTATTGATTATGGTATGCCATTACACCTTTAGTTGTTAAATGTAGAAAAGAAACCAGGTTGATTTAATGGGTGCTATATTATGCACAATGGGCCTGATTCAGACCCACTCGCGAGCGGCTGTCCGCTCGCAAGTGGGTCGATGTTCTGCACTGATCATGCGCATGACGGAGGGAGCTCCGTCGTGCGCATGCGCCAGACGCGACGAGCGAAGGATTTTCCTTCGCTCGTAGTGTCTCTTCAAAGGGGGCGTGCTGTCGATGTTGACTGACAGCACGCCCCCTTTGGTGGGCGTGCCGGCGGCGTGCCTCCCTGACGGGGGCGTTCCCACGGGAACGCCTCCTGTCAGAAGCCGGCCCACTGACATCACTAGTGATGTCAGTGGGAGTGATTTTGGCTCTGATAGAGCCAAAATCACTCCGGAGCTTGCGGTTGAAAACCTCAACCGCAGGCTCCGGCTCGCAGTTTCGATGGTCGCGATGGTCAAGAACATCGCGGCCATCAAACTGCACGCTCGTATAGCCTGTGGGTGGTGACCCACAGCTATACGAGCGTCCAGGAGGACGCTCCATTTTCATGGAGGGCGGCCCTCATTCAGAGCGTGCGCTCTGCTCAGAGCGTACGGCTCTGAATGAGGGCCAATGTCCTCTATGAGGGCCACCTATTTGTATTCATGGAATATTGTCACATGGGAACATGTATCCAGTTCCTGATACAAATCTTTGTGTCCCCTATTGGGTTAAGAAATAAACAATCAACTGCAGCAATCATATAAATTAATAGGTTTGATAGTCTCTAAGAAGTACTATATTGAGAAGTGTTGATAACATATCAATCAAAAAGCATTAACATTTGTGCTAAATGGTGTACATCACATATTAAACTTCAATTTATATGATAAGTATGCTATACCTCTATTGTAGTGTCTCCCATAAGGGTTATAAAGATTATATTTATATTATATTAACTCCTCTTATGGGGCTGCAAAATGCATTAATGAGTTATAATGTTATAATGCTAATTCAAATGATATATAAACTATCAGTGATTCGAAGGAAGCTGTATTAACTAGTATATAACATAATCAGCTTGATTAATAAGGATTGTATCTTACAGCTCCCCTATTGGGTTCTATTGAATTGCATCACATTTAGCTGGTTGAAATTACTTATTATAGCTCCCCCTATTGGATTACATCACACTTTGCTGATAGAATTGATTTATTACAGCTCCCCCTATTGGATTGCATCAAAATTTACTGATAGAAATGTTAAAATATTTAAAGTAAACTAACTAATATGCCGACATCTTAATGCCCTAGTTGATATTATTGCTTAACCCAAATATAAGGATTCCCTTGTACAGCTAGAGGGTTTATTCGTGCAGTATGGTACTGTATTTTGTTTGTGCTCAGAATGTGTCACCCGCTGTTGGTTTTAATTATACCTAATACAATACAGTGCTATTGTTGTAGCTCCCTCTATAGGGCTGCAAAATTGGTTTAATAAACTGTTACTCACTCAGACTAACATTACTGAGTGTTTTAATGTAGGTTCCTCATGCCCAGCTGCAAGGTTTAATCACAAGTAGTAGTATTGGAGTAGATTGTATATATTCACACTATTTACTCATTTTCTTCACTGTGATAATCACATTTGCTTATACACACAGTGGAGGCAGTGCTTTCAAGTGCTATTAACACAACATAGGACACTATCAGCAGCAGGAGCTACAAAACGCCAATAAACTGATACTCACTCAGACTAACATTACTGAGTGTCTAATGTGGGTTCTTCATGTCCAGCTGCAAGGTTTAATCACAAGTAGTAGTATTGGAGTCGATTATATATATTCACACTATTTGCTCAGAGTAACACTATAACATAGTCTAAGTCAGTGTTTCCCAACCACGGTCCTCAAGGCACACTAACAGTCCAGGTTTTAGTGATATCCATGCTTGAACACAGATGGTCAAATCAAATTAACTGTAATACTAATTAAGACACTTGTGCTCAAGTATGACGATCCTTAAAACCTGGACTGTTGTTGTGCCTTGAGGACCGTGGTTGGGAACCCCTGGTCTAAGTACTAGGAAAGCATGTTAATGCATGCCATCAGTGGCGGGCTGGGCCGGGGGGCAGGCGGGCCGCGGGCAGTCTGTGTCACTGTGACACAGACTGCACCGCGTGTGTAGCGCTGACCGGACGGAGTTCGGTCAGCGCTACACAAGTGACAAATACACAGCCGCCGGCTCCAGCAGCTGTGTGTTTGTTTTGATCAGCAGCCAATGAGAGTCTGTCAGACTCTCATTAGCTGCTGCTGCGCCCACTGCGGGAGCCGCTCCATCTTCTGGCTCCCGCAGTGGGTAATGGGAGAGGCGTCATGACGTTATATGATGTCTCTCCCATAATGCAGAGCGGCCCGGCCCGGGAGGACAGACGGGGGAGCGGATGGCGGCGGCTGGAGTGGGGATTCAGGTAAGTGTTTTCTTTTTCTTTTGTTTTTTATATTACGTGTGTCTACTGGGCGGGGGGGGGGTCTGGCACTACTGGGGGCACTACAAGGGGGTGGGGGACTACTAGTACTGGGGACTACTACTACTGGGGGCACTACAAGGGGGGGACTACTACTACTGGGGGCACTACAAGGGGGGGGACTACTACTACTGGGGGCACTACAAAGGGGGGGGGACTACTACTACTGGGGGCACTACAAGTGGGGGCTACTACTACTGGGGGCACTACAAGGGGGTACTACTACTACTGGGGGCACTACAAGGGGGTACTACTACTACTGGGGGCACTACAAGGGGAGGGGACTACTACTATGGGCACTGCATAGGGGGGAGGGGACTACTACTAGGGGCACTACATAGGGGGAGGGTACTACCACTGGGGGCACTGCATCGAGGGACCACTGCTGGGGGCTCTATATAAAGGGCAATGCTGGGGGTACTGCATAGGGGGGAGACTACAACTGGGGTCACTATTTAAGGGGCATTGCATAAGGGTTACCACTATTGGGGGCACTGCATGGGGGGTGGACTGCTACTGGGGGCACTATATAAGGGGCACTGCATAGGGGGTACCACTATTAGGGGCACTATATAAGGGGGTTACTACTGGGGGCACAAGGGGCACTGCACAGGGGGGCCACTACTGGGGGCACTATATAAGGGGCTTACTACTGGGGGCACAAGGGGCACTGCATAGGGGGATCACTACTGGGGGCACACCAGGAGGCCTGCATAAGGGTGTTCTCTCCTGTGGCACGGGGGCACTGCATATGGGCACTACGACAGGGGGCTGCCCCTAATCTTTATTTTTACCCAACATTAATCCCATATGGACCCGCCTCCTCCCTGGAACACTTGAGGGGGGGGGCGCCGTAGCACACACATTCTTCGGGCACCCTGGCTACACGCTACTCCTCTGCCAGGGCCGCCTGCATGCATTTGCCCCCTAGGCTAAAAGTTGCCAGCCAGCCCCTGCATGCCATTGTCTTCACTGTGATAATCACATTTGCTTATACACACAGTGGAGGCAGTGCTTTCAAGTGCTATTAACACAACATAGGACACTGGGCCTGATTCAGACCCACTCGCGAGCGGCTGTCCGCTCGCAAGTGGGTCGATGTTATGGACTGAGCATGCGCACGACGGAGGGAGCTCCGTCGTGCGCATGCGCCAGACGCGACGAGCGAAGGAAAGTCCTTCGCTCGTTGTGTCCGATCAAAGGGGGCATGCTGTCAATGTTGATTGACAGCACGCCCCCTTTGGTGGGCGTGCCGGGGGCGTGCCTCCCTGACGGGGGCGTTCCCACGGGAACGCCTCCCGTCAGAAGTCGGCCCACTGACATCACTAGTGATGTCAGTGGGAGTGATTTTGGCTCTGATAGAGCCAAAATCACTCCGGAGCTTGCGGTTGAAAACCTCAACCGCAGGCTCCGGCTCGCAAATTCGATGGTCGCGATGGTCTCGACCATCGCGACCATCACAATGCACGCTCGTATAGCCTGTGGGTGGTGACCCACAGCTATACGAGCGTCCAGGAGGACGCTCCATGAAAATGAAGCCCGGCCCTCATTCAGAGCGTGCGCTCTGCTCAGAGCGTACGGCTCTGAATGAGGGCCACTATCAGCAACAGGAGCTGCAAAACGACAATAAACTGTTACTCACTCAGACTAACATTACTGAGTGTCTAATGTGGGTACCTTTTGTCCAGCTGCAAGGTTTAATCACAAGTAGTAGTATTGGAGTAGATTATATATATTCACACTATTTGCTCAGAGTAACACTATAACATAGTCTAAGTACTAGGAAAGCATGTTAATGCATGCCATTTTCTTCACTGTGATAATCACATTTGCTTATACACACAGTGGAGGCAGTGCTTTCAAGTGCTATTAACACAACATAGGGCACTATCAGCAGCAGGAGGTGCAAAAAACCGACATACGTTTCACAAAAGTTATGTTTTTTCAAGGCCTTGACCAAGCAGACCTGGAACACCAGGCACCATGCTTCAAAACCCGAGGATAAACCCTCAGCCTGATTGGACCGGCCTCCCTCTGGAATATCTCAAAGTGGGGGGCCGACTTCGATTCACCCAGTGTTGGTGTCAAACCACCATGGATGCTTGGGTAAGAGAAGTGGTCTCTTACCGGTATGCCCTCTCATTTCTCAGATGGCCTCCCCACCAGTCTTTCTACACAGGCCCTCCTTCAGACCTGTTCAAGGCCTTACAAATCCAGAAAGCCATACAGTCCTTGCTGCAAGCAGGGGTAATTGTGCCAGTCTCACTATCTCAGTGAGAGACTGGTTATTATTCTACTCTCTTTCTGGTTCAGAAGCCAAATGGGTCTCATCGGCCTATCCTCAACCTCAAATCCCTGAACAAATTCCTGAGGGTACCCAGGTTCAGGATGGAAACTCTACGCTCCATCATCCTAGCTATGGAGCCTGGGGACTTTATGGTATCTCTGGATATTCAAGACACGTACCTACATGTACCTATAGCGCCCTCACAATATCTGGACGACCTCCTGCTCCGTGCAGGATCCCCAGACGTGCTTCAACGCCATCTACAGTTAACCATTGCTTTCCTGCACTAGCACGGATGGTTAATCAACTGGAAAAAGTCCTCCCTGAATCCCTCACAGAGAATGATTCATCTGGGTGCCCTGCTGGATTCTCAGAACAGAGAATCTTTCTGACATCAGACAAGGTCTCCTCACTTCAACTGTGTGCAGATGTCTCCACAGTCGCCGGGTGTTGATCACTCAGCAATGCAGGTTCTGGGATCCATGGTGTCCACCTTCGACATGGTGGAATATGCTCAGTTCCATTCCAGGCATTTGCAAAGGCTGATCCACTCCAGGTGGAACGGGTTACCCCATCGAAGGATCAAAGCTCAGTCAATGGTGCTCTCTCCAGAGGTGCTTCTGTCTCTATCTTGGGGGCTACAGACATCTCATCTAACCAAGGGTCACCCCTTTTGGATCCCGGACTGGGTAATCCTAACAACGGACGCCAATCTTCAGGGCTGGGGCGCAGTGACCGGTCCGCACTACTTTCAGGACCATTGGACATGGGTTGAGTCAACCTGCCAATCATCATATTGGAACTTTGAGCTGTCTACAGGGCCCTCAACCTGGCCCAGCACATACTTCATGGAAAACCTGCACAGGTTCAGTGTGACAATGCCACAACAGAGGCTTACATCTATCATCAAGGGGGTACTCAAAGTCAGGCAGCAATGACAGAAGTGTCCTGCATTCTGACATGGGCCGAGGGTCACATGCTGGCCATCTCGGCAGTATTCATTCCGGGAGTTCTCAATTGGAAAGCAGACTTCCTCAGCTTTCACAACGTGCATACCGGGGATTGGTCGCTTCACTAAGAGGTGTTTCAAATGCTAGTGAACAGATTGGGCCTCCCAGAGGTGGACCTCATGGCCTACCAACACAATCACAAACTGCCTGTGTACAAGTCCAGAACAAGAGATGCCGAGGCAGCCTTTGTAGATGCATTGTCAGTTTAGTGAACCTTCCAGTTTGCGTACCTATTTCCTCCAGTCTTCTTGCTTCCTCGGGTTCTTCGGAAATTCAAGCAAGACGGAGGCACTGTCCTGCTGGTGGCTTCAGCTTGGCCCAGGCGTCATTGGTACTCAGATCTTTGGAGTCTCTCCATCAACACTCCATTCCTGCTGCCTCAACGTTCAGAGTTGTTGTCTCAGGGTCCTTGCCTTTACCCAGACCTGGATCATATGTCTTTGATGGCGTGGCTCTGGAGACATCCCTCCTAAGGTCCAAAGAATTCTCTAGCTCGGTCATCAACATGATGCTTAGAGCGCGTAAACCTGCCTCTGCCAGGAGCTACCACAGAGTGTGGCAACGCCTGTCCTTGTTGAGAGTGCATGTCTCTGCACTGTCAGTGTGGTTCTAACGTAGGATTGCTCCTCTACCGGATGTCCACACTTTCCTCCAGGGAGTCCTCCGGAATCAACCTCCCTTTTTCCCCCCAGTGGCTCCTTGGGATTTGGCGGTAGTTCTTCGGGCCCTCCAGGGTCCTCCATTTGAACCACTAGATTCAGTGGAACTTAAGTGGTTAACAGCTAAGACCCTTTTTCTTCTGGCTATTGCATCTGCCAGGAGGGTGTCAGAATTGGGAGCGTTCTCCTGTCGTCCTCCTTTTCTAATATTTCACCAGGACAGGGCAGTGCTTTGTACTCGCCCTGAGTTCCTTCCTATGGTTGTCTCTAGTTTCCATATTAATCAGGAGATTTTAGTACCGGCCTTTCTATCACCAGACCTCTTGGCAGGTGAGGCCTCATTGGATGTGGTCTGCGCCCTCAGGATTTATGTGGGCTGTACCAAATCTCTTCAGAAATCAGACTCCTTGTTTGTGCTTTATGGATTTCACAAGAA
The DNA here is from genome assembly GCA_031769625.1 of Taudactylus pleione. Classification (NCBI taxonomy): domain Eukaryota; kingdom Metazoa; phylum Chordata; class Amphibia; order Anura; family Myobatrachidae; genus Taudactylus; species Taudactylus pleione. Next base: position 2,984,056 of record JAUIMM010000024.1, on the reverse strand, counting down.
GGGATGGCCAGCCAATAAACATTGGCTAGATGGCTTTGTATGACTTTCTCAGAGGCTTACACGCAGGCAGGCCTGCCTGTTCCTACTTCTGTTAAGGCTCATTCTACTTGGTCTGTGGGTCCTTCGTGGGCAGCTCGCAGTGGCGCCTCGGCTGTTCAGCTTTGTAAGACGGCCATTTGGTCTTCTGTCCAGACCTTTCTGAGGTTCTATGCATTTGATACCTTCGCCTCTCAGGATGCTTCCTTTGGGTGCCGGATTCTCCTCTCAGTGCAGGAGTGTCCCCACCCTTAAAAGGACTGCTTTGGGACATCCCCAAGGTCTCTCTGTGGAGCCTATGGACCCTGAAGAAGAGAATGAGAGTTATGTTAAGAACTTACCATTGTTAACTCTTTCTTTGAAGTCCATAGGGTCCACAGGGTACCTGTCCTGACACACCTGGCTTCATATGGGCAATTTTGCTGGTCACCGGTTTCCCGTCCTTTTTCTCTGCGAGTGTGATTCTTCAGTTTTCCAGTCTTCCTTCACTCTTATCCTCCTCTGGCTTTTTACAAAATGAGGTGCCTCGGGGGCGGGGTATAGGGAGAGTGAACCCAATTCATCCTGGGAGCTGAGAGCTTTAACTGCCCGGATTGGTTCCCATCACCTACACCCCAAGGTCTCCCTGTGTACCCTATGGACTTCAAAGAAAGAGTTAACAAAGGTAAGTTCTTACCATAAGTCTTATATATATATATATATATATATATATATAATATATATTTTGTGGCCAGCATCTTCCCCAGTAATTTACCTGAATCCAGCCACATCACAACATAGCTTGGTGTTGAGACGTTCCTGTGATGTGTTTGCCCGGTGGAGCCTGGTGTATTGCCGTTGGTATCTCTGTATGAATCTGCTATAATTGCTGTCGTTTCAAATGCTAATATTGGTACGTATGCCATTTTCAGTGTTTTATGATTGCAATAAATTGTTTTACTATTTGATGCAAGATGTGGCACCCCCTTCTTGTGCTTTGATTTGACTATGGATGGATGGATAGATAGATAGATAGATAGATAGATAGATAGAGGTAAATACCATAGGTACAAGGGGTGCAGCTGCTATAGGGCCCAGAGTTAGGGGGGCCCATCTTCCTTATCAAAGTTACATGTGTTATATACATTTTTCATCATTGGGTGGTACATGGGTCCCTTTTAAATTTTGCTATGGGGCCTTCAAATACTTATGCCCCTAATTAGATACATAGACAGACACACACACCTGTTTTTATATGGTGTATTTATTTCTACACTTATAAATAAAGGGATCACACATCACTGTGTACTTATAGAAACTATGCATATTTGGCTATCCTCTACTCATTGCCATGTATCTAATATTGATGGTGTAGGTGCATTATGCACAGGCGATAGGACACAGAGGATTTGTCTCATATGCAGACACACATGGTGCACCCCATTGTACGGCCTCTGGCTGGGGAAGTATGTGTGAGTCACATATTTACATTACATTGTCCATAAAGAATTTGATTTGGTGCTGGACCATCAACCTGAGGCACCTAGGGTGCCGCGGAGCACAGTTTGGGAACCACTGGTATACAGCATTGAGGGCTTGATTCTAAGTCAGATGCAGTGACAATGTTGTATGCAGTGGAGCAATGTTTTCATCTGATTTGCACCGCATATAGGGCCTGATTCAGACCCGGTCGCAAGCGCTGGGCGCTCGCAACTGGGTCGATGGTGGCCCAGAGCGCATGCACATGACGGAGCCGGCTCCGTCGTGCGCATGCGCGAGACCCGGATAGCGACGGGCACTCCGTCGCTCTGGGTCTCGCAACAAAGGCGGCGAGCTGTCGATGTTGAGTGACAGATTGCCCCCTTTGGTGGGCGTCCCGGGGGGGTGGCTGCCCAAACTGAGGCGTTCCCATGAGAACGCCTGTTGTTTAGAGCTGAAAGCTCTCGGGGGCTTGCGGCCACGAGACCCTACCACAAGGGTCTCGTAGCAAGCAAGACCATTGCGACAACCTGGCCGCAAACTATAGGTGGTCACCCACAGCTATGCGAGCGGCCAGGAGGCCGCACGCAAAAAAAAAAAACGCCCTGATTCAGTGAGAGCGCTCTTTCAGAGCGTCCGGCTCTGAATCAGGCCCATAGATCCTGATGGCGTTCGTACAGAGGGCCTGATTCAGACCCTGATTCAGAACCGTGAATCAAGTGATGTCAGTGGGAGTGCTTTCGGGTCTGATAGAGCCGAAAGCACTCCAGGGCTTGCGGCAACAAGACCCTACCAAAAGGGTCTCGTCGCAAGCCCGATCTTCCTGGCCGCTCGCTATAGCTGTGGGTGGTCACCCACATCTATACGAGCGGCCAGGAGGCCGCTCTAAAATTAAGAAGGACGGCCCTGATTCAGACCGAGCACTCTGTCAGAGCGTCCGGCTCTGAATCAGGGCCAGAGTTGCAGTACACATTTACATGCACACACAAAGAAGTGAATTAGAAATGTGATGGGCATTCCTGGGCAGTTACAGGTTTTTGGCTTATTAGATGCAGATGTAGCGCAGCATGGCCATGTTACACTAGAGTCGTGAGTGTGTTGCTGAAAGTGGCTGCGTACAGAGACTCTGAATTGCTCATATTAGAGGCCATACTCAAATGGATAATCTGCACCTAGCATAGGGCTGGTGAAAGTTTCAATGGTGCGACCGATGGTGGCATCTAAGACACAAAGCATGACTGCGGCATCTATAGACACTAATAGTGGGCATCTCAGTCCTTGCACATTCGGACACATGGATGTACACCAGGGAAGAGCATTGTAGCGGTATTAGCATAAAGTCACAGATGAAACTGCAGCAAACGACAGAAGGAATGCCGCAACTGCGTCAAACTCAGATTCAGGCCCTATGAGGAGCGATCCCGCACCCCATATGATCACGCCCCAATTAGGGCTGCTTCCATAAATTTCCCGGGCTGGTTTTCCATCCCAAACCGCCCCTGACAGCAGCCTAACATAAGGACGCTCGCTTCACCTTACACACATCCGTAATAATTAGCAAGTCTGCAAAACCATTGTTAACATCGAGTACCATCGCAGCCATAGGCGAAACTAAAGATCTGGTAATGGGTGGTCCTAGTTTTAGTACCATGTCAGATATTGGAAAAAACACACCAGTGGCATCCTTCCCCATGGTGTCACCAGATGCAGGGAGGTATGTTGTGCGCACGGCGTGGCCTCATGAACAGGGGGTGTGATGGTATCGCTGCCCAAACCCCAGTGGTCTGGTGTGTGGAAGAAGTACGGGTGAGCACTGTGCAATGCCGCCTCCCTCACACTGTCAGGAGCCGAGTGCTGCATTTAATGCTACAGTGCAGCACCCGGCTCCTGCCACCTTGGTGTCACCCCTAGGTGGGTTTATGAACCCCAGTCAGTTTGAAAGTCTTTTCTTACCTTTATGGTCGTTTCTCTGCAACGGGAAACCTCTGAGGAATTTGAGCCTCACTGGGCAGCGTCTTCAGCCGATATTCACTATTCATGTAGGAGATAACATTGTCTGGAAGATGCCTGTTTAGGTAGAAATATAACCCATGTCATCATCATAACCAGATAATATAAACTGTAGTAACAGAAGCTTTTGTGCAGGAAAAATGTGAATTTCCCTGATTAAACTTCTGTGTCTCTCCAGGTTCCCCTGTGTTACTCCAGACCCCCCAATGTCTCCATCCCCAGGCCCCTCTGTGGTTCTCCAGGCTCTCTGTGTCTCTTTATCTCCAGGCCTCCATGTCTCTCCATCTCCATGCCTCAAACCCAGTGTGTGTCTCTCTGCCCCAGTGTGTCTCTAAGCCCCATTTTCCCGACCCAGTGTGCATCTCCCCGTCCCATTGCGTCTCTCAGCCCCATTCCCTTGGCCCCAGTGTGTGTCTCTCAACCCCATTCCCCCGGCCCCAGTGTGCGTCTCTCTGCCCCATTCCCCAAGCCACAGTGTGCGTCAGCGTCATTCCCCAGCCCCTGTCACCCCAGCCCTGTGTTAACTCCAACCCCCCCCCAGTCTTTTGCAGTCAGCTCGAACCTCCCACCCCAGCCCCCTGTGCAGTCAGCTCCAACCATACCCCCCAGCCCACTGTGCAGTAAGCTCCAATCCCCCCCTCAGCCCTGTGCTGTCAGCTCCAATCACCCTCCGTTAGCTCCAACCTTCCTCCCCAGCCCCCTGTGCAGTCAGCTCCAATCCCCCCCTCAGTACTGTACACAGCTCCAACAATCCCCCCTCAGCACTGTGCACAGCTCCAACTACCCCCTCCCCCCAGCACTGTACACAGCTCCAACTACCGCCCTCCCCCCCAGCACTGTGCACAGCTCCAATCCCCCCTCCCCCCTCAGCACTGTGCACAGCTCCAACAATCCCCCCTCAGCACTGTGCACAGGTTCAACAATCCTCCCTCAGTACTATGCACAGCTCCAACAATATCCCCCTTCCCCCACAACACTGTGCACAGCTCCAATCTCCCCCTCCCCCTTAGCACTGTGCACAGCTTGAATCCCCCCACTCCTCTCCCTGCAGTCACCTCCAGCACTTACCTGCTGCTCATCTGTTTTGCTGCTTGTGTGAAGAGCTGCTGCTGGGCATGCGCAGCAGCTCCCCCAGTGGCCATTTTTTTGTTAAGCGAACTGGGCTAATGGGTGGTCCTGTGCACCCTCTGACCACTCAGTTTTGCCTATGATCGCAGCCTCATGCACACTTGCACAAGGTCTGACCTTACTCAGGAATTGCTAACCTTATCGCACGCAGGGAAAGCCCAATCTGCGTATGGCATTGCAGTGGCTAATTTATGCTCACCCCTGTAACGACATTCAAATGCACTGGCACGCCTGCGTTTCACTGACCACCACCCCCAACCACTCACTTCCTGTCAATCACTCTGCAATGGGTCTGGGTAGTCACTGCGATCGCAGTGAGATTTTCGCACACTGCAATGCATGCGCAGAACACAACAATTGTGTGTATTCCAGACCCTCCAACATGACCCGTTCCATTAGGTACAAAATGCTTTGCTCCTGCACTTCCCTCTTAATTCATGATTGCAGTCACCTGTGCTGAAACTGAATGTCAAATCCCGACGCGAGAAGCCCGGCAGGGGTGAAGATCCCGACAGGGGTTTTTGGTAAGTACTACTAACCCTGCCCCCCCAACCCTCCCTTAGGGGTGCCTAACCCTAACCCCCCCTAAATGCTTAAACCTAACCCCCCTGTCCCCGCAGCCCAAACCTAAGTCTCCAGGGGGGGTACCTAACCCTATCCTCCCCCCGGGGGTGCCTAACTCTAACCCCCCTTCCCCTAGCCTAATCCTAACCCTCCCAGGGAGGTGCCTATCCCTAAATCCCCCCGGGAGCACTGACACCTAATCCTCCCACCGGTTGGCTTACCTTCGTTCTGTATGCCGGGCGTCGGGCTCCCGATGTAGGTCTAATGACATGTGTTGGGATTTCTACGCCTGTCATTAGTACCCTGCCGGAATTGACAGTTGGGAAGCCGGCGGTCGGCGTTTCAACCATCGGCTTCCTGACTGCACCCCGCTGAAACACCTGTCTCATCAACTACCTAGTTCAACACAGGTGCAATTATACATTAGGTGGGAAGTCCAGGAGCAGAGCATTTTGTACCTAATGGAACGGGTCATGTTGGAGGGTAGGGTAATCACAGTTGCGATCGGTAATGAATCAGGCCCTTAATAGCACCTCAGTCAATTTGATTTAATCATCTGGCCTCAGGCATGGATATCCTTAAAACCTGGACTGTAATGGTTTAATTTGGGAACCTCTGCTCTAGTGAAATAGGAATGAAATCGTTATAATAAGCTGGTTTAGAGCTTAATTTAGGCAAGATAAGAAAAACAGACTCAATAGTTATGTTGTAACAATCTAAACCAGAAGTTCCCAAATGCGGTCCTCAAGGCTCCCCAACAGTTCAGGTTTTAGATATATCTTTGTTAGATATATCTACTTAATTAGTACCTCAACCAGTCAATTTAATTTAACCACCTGTGCTCAACCATGAATATTTCTAAAACCTGAACTGTTGTGGAACCTTGAGGACCAACTTTGGGAACTTCTGCTTTAAATAATTATTATGGGGGCGTGGCCTAGCTGTCAGGCAGATCGGACGTGTCCCTGCACTGCTCCCGGGACAGTCCCTCTAACATACAGACCCCGTTGATTCTGAGGGTCCTCTGCCCCTACCTGGTCCCTTGTGGGTCTGCTCTCCTCCCGTCCGAGCTCCGTGGGCGGAATTGTAGCTCCAGAGACCCCGCGGCCTACCTTACTTCCAGAAGCCACGGGCTAAATTTTGGACTCTGCCGCCGCTTCCCGGGCCTGTGCTGCCGCGGCGGACGCTCCTCATCGCCGCGACTACTCACCGCTCTGCAGGCCTGCTCAGCCGTGCCAGGACCCCAGGTGAGACTCCACATACCCTCCTGGGCCCCGGTGGAGGCGTCTGCGCTTGTTGCCGCGAATCGCGGGAGGCGGCCATCTTGAGGCCTCCCTTCTCCCATAGCGGTCTCTGGATAAGACAAGGAGTGGAGGGGGAGTGCATCTGAGGGTTGACCAGGCTGTCCTACTGTCCTGCCTGTGTCTCTGACCAGCCTGCTTTGCCCTATACAGGCTCCTGATGTTACTGGCCTGCCTCTTACAGGGATAAGGCAAATAAGACACTCACTATTATATTTCCTTGGAGGAGCTTTCTTCTGTGTAATATCTGTGTCCTCCCTGCACTCAGTGGACACTAAGCCTTCAAATGCATGTCCTGACAGCCTTAGCCATGATATAAATATAAGGCACTGAGGGTAAAGTGTAATATGACACCCATTTTCTGCTATGCCTAGTTATCCATCTTTTCCTTACTACATCAATTTGCTCTGATATGTTCCCTCATGGGGAGACGCAGTATTGCTAAACGCCCTGCTGCCACTCCAGTTAAACCTCCACCTAACACTGCGTTCCATACTCTATTTGGCATTTCCACATCAGCGACTGGTACTCCTCCAGGTCCTACCTCTCCACATATGGCTTCAGGGAGCTCTGATGGAGGCTCTACCCCGCAGTCTCATTCACCCCATCTTACTCCACTTGTTCCTGTTAATTCGTCCGATATTGGGGAGATTCTGCAACATATATGGTCCTTGCCGACTCAACAGGATATTCAACAGGATCTACAATTATTGGAACAAAGAATTCAGGAAACAGTCCAGACTCACATCTCCTCCATCCGTTCGGACCTCACTCATGTAGCAGAGAGAGTGGTTTCCTTGGAAGATCACGTGGATTCTGTCGATACCCAGCTTGGCGCCTGCAACGTTTTGCTCTCTCGCCACTCTCGTATATTGTTGGAAATGCAGTGTAGATTGGATGATGTTGACAACAGGGGTAGATGTAACAATTTGCGGATCCGTGGGGTCCCCGAAGATATTACCCAGTCGGGAATTGAAGATGCTCTCACTAAAATATTTAATGAACTTCTGCATGTTGACCCGGATACTAGGATCCAATTTGACCGAGCTCATAGGGCTTTGCGCCCTAAGGGTATGCCCTCTGAAAAACCCAGAGACATTATATGTCGACTGCACTACTATACGGTGAAGGAGCAAATTCTACGAGGAGCCAGACAAACTAAAGAGATCGACTTCAATAGATTTTCCAGGACCTCTCGTGGTCAACGCTTCAACAGAGGCGCCTCCTCCGCCCACTCACAGAGGAATTACACAAGCGGGACATTAAATTCCGCTGGGGCTTTCCGCTAAGTATACAAGTGATGCATGAGGGGAAGCTTCATATTCTTCGAGAACCTGCTGAACTGCCCCAATTCTGTTCTTCTCTTGGTCTGCCTGCTGTTTCGGTCCCTAACTGGCTGGATTTATTGGATACCAGCGTTCCCTTGTCATCTCGTAGGGAGACCTGGCAGCAATCTCGAGGTTCCAGACGTAGACCAGGAAGAGATCCTGCAGCTGAGAGCGAGGAAACTACTTGATCAGGAAAGTTCTGATTATCCGTAATCTCCCTTTGTGTACTCATTGCCTTTTTGTGGACTTCTCGTTGATATATGCTGTTTTCCTATACATTATAGGATGCTAGTTGCTGTTTTATGTACATTTATTTGAGATCCTGTTATTTGTTTACATAGGTCCCAATAGGCCTTGAGCAGTTCTTCTGTTTAGCTTGATCTTTTTCATGGCTATCTCTAATCTACTAGCTAAATGTCTTTCTATTGTTCTTACATATTTTATTGTTCTAGGCGACTATTTGTTTTTCTATTAATTTAGATAGGTCCCATTTGTTTTTGTTTTTTTGGACCTATTTGGGGTGTCATGTTCATTACTACCCTCCTATTTCCCCCTACTCCGTTGTGTATACAATGTCCATGGACCCCTTAGGGGCTTTCATGGCCTTTATTAAGGAGTTTCATTTTTATGCTATTTTCATTTTCAGTTTTGAATTGAGATTGCTACCATGCCCTTTGTTTTTTATGATTTGTTCTGTGTTTTTTTTGTTTTTTCCTCATTTCCTTTTTTCCTTCCTTCCCTTCTGTGTCTCTTCCTCCCTCGTTATTGTTTTGCTGATAGACACTATCTGTATGCAGGTATTTGATTTAGGTACCCAACATTCAAGACACTCACCCACACACTTTAAATATGGCTAAGTTATCTATTTTTTCTAACAATGTAAAGGGTCTTAATATACCGGAGAAATTATCCAGTCTTTTACATACGTTGCAAATGGATAAGGTAGATATAGCTTTTCTCCAGGAGACGCATTTTAAGAAAGGTGTGGCCCCGTCTTTACGTTCTCGTTATTTTCCAGTGGGGTACTTTAATGATTTCTCCGAAGCCAAGGCTAGAGGGGTGGCCATCTTGTTTTCTAAACATCTAGTGCTTTCTGATATCTCAGTTGTGCGTATTGGAGATGGTAGGGGTTTATTAGTTAAGGTTACCATAGCCAACCAAAAATATTCCCTGGTAAATTTATATGTACCCAACAGGGGTCAGTGGCTTTCTACGTAAGTCGTTAGAATCGATAGAGGACCAGTTGGAGGGCATCCGAGTGGTTGGTGGAGATTTTAATTGGGACTTGGAGCCTTCTCTTGATACCACTTCTGGTTCTCTGCGTACCTCTATTAAAGAGACTAAGAAATTTAGACTGACATTGCATGATTTCCAATTGGTAGATACCTGGAGACTCTTACACCCAGCAGAGAGGGATTACACCTTTTATTCTTCCCCACATAATTCTTATTCCCGCATTGACTATATTTGTGTAGACCATTCCCACTTAGACCTTCTTGCAGATGCCACTATTGGGCAGATTTCCGGTTCTGACCACGCCCCAATATCTCTAACTTTGTACCTTCGCGATCCCCCCCCGCACCAGTGGCACTGGAAGCTCAAAGAACAATTCCTTCGTGATTCATACTGTAAGGATCAAATTGGGGAAACCCTGAGAGAGTACATTTCTCATAATCTCATGGATGATGTTTCACCCGTCTCAATCTGGGAAAATCACAAATGTGTGGTCAGAGGTAAATGTATTCAGTTAGGGTCCTATCTTAAAAAAAGAAAACTGAAAGCAGGGATGCTTTGTTATCCAAAATCCGGATGCTCGAACTTACCCATAAAAATACTATGGCCTCTGATATATTTGTAGAACTTCAAAAGGCTAGAGATGCTCTCAACAATTTACTATATGAAGGGGCTAGGAGAGGGTTTCGAAGATGTCGTCATAAGTACTATCGTTGGGGGAACAAACCAGGCAAAATGTTGGCTAGGGCTCTTAGAGCTCAGAGATCCCTGACTTATCTCCAATGTATCAAGGATCATACGGGCAAACTGTCATACAGACAAAGATGTTGCAGCAGTCTTTCAGTCTTTCTACTCTACCCTATATAACCTAGGTCCGGATAATGTGAATTTAGATCATACAGCTCGGGTATCGCAGATTCAGAGGTATCTAGAAGAAATAGCTTTCCCTACTCTCCCCGAGGCGGTGACAAAGGCTCTGGATTCCCCTTTTACAGAAGACGAATTATCTGCTGCTATTAAGTCCTCCCCTTCTGTTAAGAGTCCCGGACCTGATGGCTTCACGCTGTCTTACTACAAGGCGTATCAAGACATTCTCTTGCCGCTTTTGTTAAGGGCCTGTAATGCTGTTTCAGCGCATACCCCTTTTTCCGGTCAATCGCTTGCAGCACACATTACGGTCATCCCTAAGGAGGGCAAGGATCCATTACCGGCGAGTTATCGTCCGATATCTCTTCTAAATGTAGCCTCTTCTTCCGTCTATCATCCTCTCGGACCAGGTGGGGTTTGTCCCAGGTAGAGAGGCGAAAGACAATACCACCAAGGTCCTTGACCTGATACACCATGCAGTCTCCTCTGACATTCCCATGATGCTCCTCTCCACTGATGCTGAAAAGGCATTCGACCGGGTGGATTGGGGCTTCATGACAGGGGTGTTGCAGCGCTTAGGTTTGGGTGAAGTCTTCCTTTCAAAAATCCTGGCTCTATATAGGGCCCCTTCGGCCCAGATACGAGTAAATGGGATTTTGTCGACTCCAGTCCATATATCGAATGGTACTCGTCAGGGCTGTCCGCTCTCTCCCTTGGTTTTTGTACTTTGCATGGAAGCCCTGGCGAGGGCAATTAGAGCAAACCCTAATATAACTGGCCTTAAAGTGGGTTCACAAGACTATGGCCTTGCCCTCTTTGCGGATGACCTGCTAGCGATATTAACTAATCCGGTTATCTCTCTCCCTAACTTAATGAGAGAATTCCAGCGTTTTGGGATCTCTCTAATTTTAAGATTAATTATAGTAAATCTGTTGCCTTAAATGTCACCGCTTCGGTTGAGACAGTGTCTGCACTTAGTGCCTCCTTCCCCTTTAAATGGCAGGCTTCTTCTCTTAAGTATTTAGGCATCTGTATCCCTAGACGTATATGTGACTTGTTTGCCCTTAACCATACACCGTTGCTTAGCTCCATTCGTAAAGAATTGGATTGGTGGGGTATGCAGGGGTTTTCGTGGCTGGGCCGTCTAAATATCATCAAAATGAATATTTTACCGCGCCTCTTATATCTACTGCAGACTACACCGATTGCCTTACCCTCTGGCTTCTTGTCGGAAGCACATACCCTCATCCGAAAATTTGTCTGGGGGGGTAGAAAGCCCAGATTTAAACATGAAGTGCTTTTTAGGCGGAAATGCAGGGGAGGCCAACAATTGCCAATGATATCCACATACCATCAGGCCATTATACTCGGTAGAGTTCTGGACTGGACTCGGGGCACGGTTGGTAAGCAATGGGTGGAACTGGAGGCGGAATCATCCAATCTTCACTTGAGCACTTTGCCGTGGTGCTCTAAAATTGCTCGTTCCTCACACCCAATAGTCGGCCCTACATTGGAAATATGGAAAAAATTGCGTGTTAAATCTGGGATTTCTTCAGTAATATCTCCCCTTACTCCTATTCTTTATAATCCCCTTTTCCCTCCCGGGACCTCAGGACGGTTTTCCTCCACATGGTCTGATGCAGGGATTTCTAGGGCAGGCCACCTTGTGTCCAAAGGTCAATATATAACTTTTTCAGATTTTTGTAACAATACTTCTCTTACAAACCAAAGTTTCTGGGCCTACATTCAGATTAGACATTTTGCCTCTTCTCTTGGGGGCCCTTCAGTATTTGCTAGAGATATGACACCCTTTGAATCTATGTGTTCGCAACGGCAGTCTCCCACACATATAATTTCGGGTATATACAAGATTTTATTATATAACATGTTTGAAGATGACCCTCTTTTTGTAAAGGCCTGGGATAGAGACTTTATTAAAAAAGACATACATATTAATTGGGATAAAGTGTTCCAAGTTACTAGTATGTGTTCCAATAGTTTGGAGATTTTGGAAACGCAGTATAAGGTAATGACAAGATGGTACTGCTGTCCGGTCATTCTCCATAAATGCTATCCCACGGTGTCCCCTCTCTGCTGGAGATGTTTTGGGGAAACAGGTACGATGATGCACATCTGGTGGGATTGTTCACTAATTGTCCCCTTTTGGGTAGGGATAATAGCCTTGGCTTCGGAGATATTAGGTTACTCTGTATCATCTGGTCCGGACTTCTGGCTGCTCTCCCATACATCCGACCCGATTTCTCTTTATAAAAAGTCCCTTCTTCGACATATTAATAATGCTGCTAGGGTGGTACTCCCAGTTCGCTGGCCTTCTCGGATCCCTCTGACAGTGTGGGATTGTTGTCAACGCCTTGACTTTTACATGACCATGGATGATGTCCTTTACTCAGCCCCTGAGAAACATTCTGAGTTTATTGCTATGTGGTCCAGCTGGATTGATTTTAAATCCTCAGCCTCATATGCAGCCCTCATTCCACAACCTTAATTTCTAAATATTTCTGGTGTTCTGGTTTAGAGTTCGGTACATCCAGATATTTGCCCTCTCCCTCCCCCTCGTCCCCCTCTCTATCTTTCCCTCTCTATTATTTTTCTTCCCCATCTTTTTTCTTTTCCTTATTTTTCTGATTATTTTATAGTGAAGTACGCTATACTTTAGACTTACTAAATTATTTTAGTTTTGGTTTCTGGTTTTTTTAAATGTCTAAGTATGGAGCTGTATTATTGTGCTTTTTCATGTACAATACTGTGTTTTGTATTGATTCTTTTTTGCTGTAAAAGTATGTCTTGTGCTTTGAAAATTAAGAAAATAAAGAATTAATTAAAAAAAAAATTATTATTATGCTATAAAAATGAGTCATATCACACTTGAGGAGTGTGTCATAATGCGTGGGACAGTGCTTAAACACAGATGGTAATAAACAATAATCTCATAAGTGATTCATATGGTAAATCTACACATGCACCACGTATAATGTTTAATAATGCACAGACAATGCAGTTTCAGTGCTTTAGTTAACACTTTGTACTGACACAATGTGCTGGAACACTCTGTGCTTGCACGTCTAATGGCGTCTGTGTACCGTTGGGCGTTTCAGGTGCTTGGGCCTGTGTGTCTGATGCTTGTGTTCTTGAGCTCATACCCTGTTGAATATGTGTGTACTATTGGCAATGGTAATAGAGGAATAATGGTATACATCAGCGGATCCCTCATTGTCGCCAAACAGCCCAGTGCTTAACCAGTGGAGTGATTTATGCACAGACAGACTCCAACAGGTGCTCTCTAGTGTAATAGTTGCTTAAGGTTGAAAACGTAGATGTGTTGACCCAGTTTTTTGGACGCACCAAGGCCTATCTGCATCTTCCGACGTAGCCTCACTGGGTCAGGAAGCGTGAATTTCATGGCCATCCTGAATAACCTGAGGGTTACTCAGATAGTCGATTTTCATGCAAGTGATCCGATGGCTGTGTCCTCTGATGCAGCAGCGGATCACAGAAGCTGGTAGGACACCTCCTGCGGCATTAGCATATTACTGCAGAGCTGCTGCGTAGAAAGTAGCATCGTCTGTTCAATAAAGTACAACTAGATCAGGCTCAATGTGACAACTTCTGGCATTTTCCTATGTGGCAAGCATCTATGACTATTTCATTATGGTATATGTGGATTTTATAGGCCTCTATATTTGTCCTTAGGGATTATTACCCTTATCAGATTAAGGGAGGAATTCAGTTAGCCGTGGTAGTTTACCGCTGGCTAATTGATTCCCCGGGCTAATTCAATTATGTACTCATCAGGGGCATGGCCTAATTGTGGAAGGCGTGGCTACATCCCCGTAGAATAGTTGGTTTTTTTCAAATGGCCGCGCTGAGGACAGTGGCTCTATGAGCCAGTCAGCCAGGAGCAGATCCAGGGGGTCGCGATCAGTGTGATCGCACCCCCCCAGAGGAGAGACGACTGATGCTCATCGGCAGCAGTCTCCCTCCACCCACAACAGCACAGCACACAGCACCGTGTGCTGGGCTGCTGACAGGAAGCCGACACCATAGGCGATTTTTTTTTCACCTGTATTCGCGGTAATACATGGATCCGGGAACTTATCTTGGTTACTCTGTTTTCACCCAAAACGGGAATTTTTTGCGCGAATAAAACGGGGGTTAATTGAATTGCCTGGAAAAAAGATCGCTGTAAATTTCCGTTTTTAGCGCACGAAAAATTCTCGTGGGTAATTGAATTTCCCACTTAATAACTGAAACAATTGATGCTCGTTTAGGTTATCGTCTTGTATGTGCAATTTTGAAATACCTGTACTGAATCATTAACCCTACTGTTCATTATCTTATGTTTGTATTAATAAAAGACAAGTTTTAAAATGTAATAATAATATTAACAAAATGTGCTCCCACAAAGAATTTATCCATCTGTGCGTATGCTCCTTTGCAAACTAAAACCCTATTTCTACTATTGTTTAGAAACTCAGGGGAGCACCACCAAAACATTGTCAGATTCTCATTTCACTTATTACGTTTAAAATATTGTTGCTTTGTAATTATACTGTAATTGCCATTTATTGATGGATTACCTTTATAAGCACAAGGTACTGTGCAGAAATGAAACCTTTCTATTGGGTTGGAACTAGGGGTGTGCACCGGCCACTTTTCGTGTTTTGTGTTTTGGTTTTGGATCTGGATCTTTCTTCGTGTTTTGGATCTGGAGTGGTTTTGCCAAAACCACCCTTCCGTGTTTTGGGTTCTGGGTTTTGTGTTTTGGATCTGTATTTTTTTGAAAAAAAGCATAAAAACAGCTAAAATCACAGAATTTGTGGGTTTTTCTGCTCCTATGCAATTATTAACCTCAATAACCTTCATTTCCACTCATTTCCAGTCTATTCTGAACACCTCACAATATTGTTTTTATGGCCAAAAGATTGCACCAAGGTAGCTGGACGACTATGCTAAGCAACACGAGTGGGCGGCACAAACACGTGGCCCATCTAGGAGTGACACTGCAGTGGCAGACAGGATGGCAGTTTGAAAAACTAGGCCCCAAACAGTACATACTGCAAAGAAAAAAGAGGTGCAAGATGGAATTGTCCTTGGGCCCTCCCACCCACCCTTATGTTGTATAAATAGGACATGCACACTTTAACAAACCAATCATTTCAGCGCCAGGGTCTGCCACATGACTGTGGCTGAAATGATTGGTTCGTTTGGGCCCCCACAAAACAAGCTGTCAATTAATGTGTCCCTGCACAAACTGGCTCTACGGAGGCAAGATGTCGTCCTCATCCTCCTCATCCACCGATTCCTTGGATAAAACAGGAAAAAGGGATTTAGGTGTCCCTGGACTGCTTACGGTCTTAGCCAAAGTTTCTGAACTTGACAGTAACTTTTTATGAACGCGCTGCAGGTGCCGTATAAGGAAGGATGTTCCTAGGTGGTTAACGTCCCTACCCCTACTTATTTCACCTTTACATATGGTACATATGGCAAGACAATTGTTGTCCGGATTTGGATAGAAATATTGCCAGACCAAAGAGGTGGAATGTTTGGTCTTCTGCCCAGGCATGACCGTGATGGGCTTTTTCATCCCACGGACAACAACTGTCTCCCCCAGAGCCTGATTTAAACAAACCACATCACCATCAGAATCCTCCTCGCCAACTTCCTCCTCAGTGCCAGCTACACCAGTATCCTCATCCTGTTGTACTTCAACAGTGACATCTTCAATTTGCATATCAGCAAGTGGACTGTGGGTGCTCCTTTCAGCACTTGCAGGGGGCGTGCAAATGGTGGAAAGAGCCACCTCTTCCCGTCCAGTGCTGGGAAGGTCAGGCATCGCAACCGCCACCACACTTGGACTCTCCTTGGGGATTTGTGATATCTTCTTAGAACGCACAGTTCTTCGCTGTGCTTTTGCCAGCTTAACTCGTTTGATTTTTTTAGCGGGAGGAGGGCTTCCATCGTCATGTGAAGCTGAACCACTAGTCATGAACATAGGGAAAGACCTTAGCCGTTCCTTGCCACTCCGTGTCGTAAATGGCATATTGGCAAGTTTACGTTTCTCTTCAGATGATTTAAATGTTTTTTTCAAGGTCATTTTCCTGAACTTTGTCATTTGGGATTGTATGTGCCCTCTACTATGACATTGGGCATCGGCCTTGGCAGACAACGTTGATGGCATGTTATCGTCTATGTCATGACTAGTTGCAGCAGCTTCAGCACTAGGAGGAAGTGGTTCTTGATCTTTCCCTATTTTATTTTTATCGGAGAAAGTTTGATCCTCCATTTATGTTATATTGATATATACGTGCGGCTAAGGTGCACACAAACACAGAAAATATTTTTTTATTTTTGCTGGAGAGTAGTGCACTTTGTGGGTTACACCACCCTTTAAGAAATGAGCCAGCCGGCTCTTTACTTATGGGACACAGGCGCACGCTTGGCGCTGCTCCTTTGTTGATGCACGTGCAGCCACAGTGCACACAATTCACAAACACAGAAAATATTTTTTTATTTTGTTTGGAGTGCCCTTTGGGGGTTACAGCACCCTTTAGCGGTCAATCCAGCCGGCCCTTTATTTATGGGACACAGGCGCACGCTTGGCACTACTTTGTTGATGCATGTGCGGCTACTGCGCACACAATTCACAAACACAAAAAAATATATATTTTTATTTTGTTTGGAGTGCCCTTTGGGGGTTACAGCACCCTTTAACGGACAAGCCAGCCGGCCTTTTACTTATGGGACACAGGCGCACGCTTGGCGCTGCTCCTTCGTTGATGCACATGCAGCCACAGTGCACACAATTCACAAACACAGAAAAAATATTTTTTTTTGGCACTTGGGGGGAGCACCCCTGACAACACTACAGCACCCCTTTAGGACTGGGACACTGCACAGGACTTTGGAGTGGACACAGCCCCTATGGACAACTGACTACACAACACAGTCCAGCCAGCCCCTATGGACTTTGAAGTAGTGGACACAGCCCCTATGGACAACAGCAGCACAGCGCAGCACAGCACAACACTACACTGCACTGCACTACACTACACAGCCCAGCCAGCCCTAACTCCCACCCTCCCTCTTCACTGTCCACAGCCGAGTGAGAAAATGGCGCCGACGCGGGTACCTTATATAGGATCCAAAACCCGCGAGACCCGGAAGGCGGGATGATGACGTTTTGCCTCGATTTCAGATCCGAGTCAGGCGGGAAAAATCGAGCCTGACTCAGATCGGCCTCGGATCGCGGGGGCTCGGATTTCAGAAATCCGAACCCGCTCACCCCTAGTTGGAACAAATCAGTGATCTGAAGAAGGATCGTTCATTTCTATGTTACATTGTCAAATGACAGCACTTTGCTTTATTTCAGTAGAACCCATCTTTGCGAAAAATCCTATTTGTGGTGCCTATGCCTGGTTTCACATTTTAGAATTGTGAGTTAAAAAAAATTTTAGTAAATGGGCTAAACAGCATACTCAACAATATTGCGATAGATTCTTTGTCTCTCACTTTGCATGTCTAGTCCATGGGAAAATAAGTAGAGATACAGTAAGAACTTATCTCTTTTTCTATGAGGTCCATAGGGACCACAGTGTGACCTTGGGGTGTAGGTGATGCAGAGTCATCCGGGCACCTTGCGCAGTAAATTTTTCTCCCAGGATACAACGGGTCTCCATCTTTACCCCACCCCGGGCCGGAGGCTCCTCAGTTACGTAGCAAGCCAAAGGCCGGAGGAGGATAAAAGAGAAAGAAGAAAGTCTGGAACACACTAGAATCACATTCTCACACAGAAGGAGATGGAAAACCAGTGACCAGAGTGAAGCCCAACTGAAGCACAGGTGCGTCAGGGCGGGTGCCCTGTAGACCCTATGGACCTCGTAGAAAGAGGTAACAAGGGTAAGTTCTTATCATATCTCTACTTCAGGATCCATCGAAGGTCCACAGGGTGACCTTGGGGATGTCCCAAAGCAGTACCTTCAAGGGCGGGGACACTCCTGTGCAGAAAGGAGGATCCGCCACCCGAAGGAAGCATCCCGAGTAGCAAAAGGTATCAAAAGCGTAATACCTCAAAAGGTCTGGATAGAAGACCATGTGGCCGCCTTACAAAGCTGAACAGCCGAGGCACCACGACGAGCTGCCCACGAAGGACCCACAGACCAAGAAGAATGAGCAGTAACAGAGAGCGGCACAGGAAGGCCTTCATGAGTGTAAGCCTCAGAGATCATCATACAAAGCCATCTAGCCAAAGTTTGTTTATTGGCTGGCCATCCCCTCTTGTGGAAACCATAAAGTACAAACAAGGAGTCTGACTTCCGATGGGAACTGGTATGATCCACATAAATCTTGAGGGCACGTACCACATCCAATGAGGCCTCACCTGCCAATAGGAAGGAACCCAGGGCGAGTTCGAAGCACTGCCATGTCCCTGTGAAAAACTAGAAATGGGAAATGACAAGAGGGAGCCCCCAAATCGGAAACACTTCTGGTAGAAGCAATGGCCAGAAGAAAAACAGTCTTGGCAGTAAGCCATTTGAGTCCACTGAGCCCAGTGGTTCAAAGGGAGGGCCATAGGGACAACAGTCAAATCCCAAGGCACTACAGGAGGGACAAAGGGAGGCTGGATACAAAGGACCCCCTGCAGAAAGGTGCGGAAGTCAGGAAGAGGAGCAATCCTTTGCTGGAACCACACTGAAAGGGCCAAGATATGGACCTTCAGTGTTGCAAGGCAGAGACAAAGGTCCAAACCCGCCTGCAGGAAAGCCAACACTCTGGATATCCTAAACACCTGGGGCTCATAATTTTTGGACGACACCATTCAAAATAGGTATGCCATACCCTGTGGTAAATTATAACAGAAGTAGGTTTACGTGCTCTGAGCATGGCGTTAACCACAGAGCTGGAAAAACCCTTGGACCTTAAGAGGGATGTCTCAAGAGCCAAGCCGTCAAAGACAGATGACCCAGATCTGGGTAGAGGCAAGGACGCTGGGACAACAGGTCCGGACGTTGAGGCAACAGCCATGGAGTGTCGATGGAGAGACTCCAAAGACCTGAGTACCATGGACGTCGAGGCCACGCTGGAGCCACCAGCAGGACCGTGCCTCCCTCTTGTTTGAACTTTTGAAGAACACGAGGAAGAAGGGAGAACAGAGGAAACAGGTACACTTGATCGACAGAGCATCCACCAAGAGAGCTCTGGTGTCTCTTGTCCTGGACCCGTACTGTGGCAGCTTGTGATTTAGTCGAGAGGCCATGAGGTCCATGTCTGGAAGGCCCCACTTGTCCACTAGGAGCTGAAACATTTCTTGGTGAGGAGACCATTCCCCGAGATGCACGTCGTGACGGCTGAGGAAGTCTGCTTCCCAGTTCAGTACTCCTGGAATGAACACTGCCGATATGGCTGGTAGATGGCCTTCCGCCCATGTCAGAATGCGTGACGACTCTGTCATTGCTGCCTGACTTCGAGTTCCTCCTTGACAAAACAGGGCATACTCCACCATGTCGAATGTCGACACCATAAATCCCAGTAACTGCATTGCTGAGTGGACTGACAATCGGCGACTGTGAAGGCATCTGCATACATGCGTCTGCAAAGTGTAGATCTTTTCTGCTGTCAGAAAAATCGTTTGCTGTTGTGAATCCAACAGAGCTCCCAGATGGAGCATCTTTTGAGACGGAATCAGTGAGGACTTCTTCCAATTGATCAACCACCCGTGTACCTGGAGCACAAATATCGTTAGCTGCAGGTGGTGGTGAAGCACCTCTGGGGACCCTGCTAGCAGGAAGAGGTTGTCCAGGTATGGTAACAGGCGGATCCCCTGCAGCCGCAGATGGGCTGCCATTACAGCCATGACCTTTGGCCTTGCAACTGCACCTCGGGTGTTTACAAATGGCAGAGCCTGAAACTGGAAATGTTGTTGTGACACAGAAATCGTTGGTGAGTTGCAGCAATCGGAATATGCAGGTATGCATCCTGAATATCCAGGGATACCATAAAATCCCCAGTTTCCATAGCCAGTATAATTGAGCATAGGGTTTCCATCCTGAACCTGGGTACCCTGAGGAATTTGTTCAGAGACCTGGGATTGAGAACAGGACAGTAAGAACTGTTTGGTTTCTGGACTAGAAAAAGGCTGGAATAATAACCCGTTCCACTTTGGGACAACGGGACCGGTACAATGACCCCTGCCTGCAGTATGGATTGTACCACCTCTCGAATAGCCAAAGACATGTCCGCTTTTTTTGGAAGTCCTGTGCAAAAGAACTGACGGGGAGGTCTTCTGTGGAAGGAGAGGGCGTACCCCAAAGAGACCACTTCCCTCATCAAGGAACCCGTGGTACCAATACTGGTCGAACTGAAGAAGTCAGCCTCCCACCCTGGGGTCCCCCAGGAGGAGGCCCGTCCCGTCAGGCGAGGGGCTTGTCATCAGGCTTGGCAGCCGTCATAAGGCAAAGACTCCAACCCCCTCGGAGCCACAAAGAACGGTGAGCCACAATGGCCGCCGAAGAAATCCTGGCATTTAATAAGCTAGTATCCAATGCTGCCTCATTTATGTAGGTAGCAGAATCTCTGAGGTTTCCTACAAGATTCAGCTGTTCTCTGGTAGCATTTGGGGATTTTTCCAGGCTATTAGCCCAACATTCCATGGCCTGAGCCACCCAGCAGATAGCCATAGCTGGTCTGCACGCAGCTCCCAAAAGAGAATAAACAGATTTAAGGCATATCTCTACCTTCCTATCTGTAGAATCTTTCAGGGACGACATAGAAGGCATACTGTAGGTAGCATAGTGCATTTTACCAAGCGCGTGACATGGGAATCCACCACCGGTGGAGTCTCCCACTTGGTAAAATAATTCTCAGCAAAAGGATAAGCAGAGGCTAGACGCTTCTGTGGTTGATAACTCTTCCCTGGCGTTTTCCAAGCTACCTCCAAGTGATTCACCAGTTGATCAAACAACGGAAATATAGTCTCAGCCACTTTTTCTTCCATGAAGTATGCATACTTAGACTTAGGCGCAGTAGGCTCATCCTCAATGATCAGAGCTGCCTTCACAGTCTGTATCAGACCTGGAATGTATATTTTATACCTGAACTCTGCCTCCTGAGTAGGGAGATCAGAGTCAGACTAATCGGGGAGCAGTCCCTCATCAGATGATACCTCATTGTCATCACACACAGTCGATGGCAACAACCGCAAGACCCTTTTAGCTGGTCTGCTGATGGGTGCGTCATTTTGTCGTACCTCAATCGCACTTTGCAACAAAGCAGGAAATGTATTAACCCACTGGGGAGGCAACAGCTGCATGGGTGTAGACTGTTGCAGTAGGTTCTGTGCTGGCATAAGGTGCTGCTGTTGAAAACCAAACTGGGAAAACCCAGGAGGGCCTGCCAAATGCCCCGCAATGGCTATTAATGCCTTTGCAAAGCACTCCCATGGTGGCTCCTGCTGTGCCGCAGAGGGACCTGGAGGGGTAGAACACCACAAACATAACTCCTCAGAGGTTATGTCCCCTGCCCCTAATACCGCTGTACATTTTTTACAGAGCAGCTTAGTAGGAGCCAAATTAGGCATATCACTCACTGCCAGTCATAGTGAAGGGGATACCACTCTATAGATGTCACTGTATAATAAGGTCACTGCCTGCGACTTTAGCCACACCCGCACAACACCAGTGCTATGGCTCATAATAATAGCAGAATAGGTACAGGGATAGCAAAAGAACTCAGACAGACAGCGCTAGCATACAGTCACAGACAAATGCAGAATAACAACAATACCTGCAATTAATGGCACTTACTGGTCAACTACACAGACTTAGCGTCTAGTAGGACAGAGTGCTACATACACTGACCACCATCAGTAGGAGAGGTATGTAGGGGGACCTGTAATCTGCACTGCCCGCCAAGATCTGCGACATGCAGCCAGGAGAAATGGCCGTCGAAGAACTCATGGGGGGCGGAGCCGGAAGAAGGAAGCTGCCACAGCCCAGCCAGACCACGGTGGAAAGACGTGCTGTGCAGCGGGGAGGAGCCGGCTATGAAACAGGAAAGGCAGCCTCCTCTGGCCAGCTATTGACCCCTAGGTCTCTGGAGCGTTCCCGCCAACACCAGCCCGCTGTTCCAGGCGGCTTTGTGGAAGCGCAGGACTCAGTGCCTGGTTCCACACGGTGTCAACTCCAGGGAGTCCCCAGCCCTGGAAGAAAAAGACTGCGATTCGACATGCACCACTGTGGTGCGTGTCGCTTACCTGGTGCCCCATAGTGTCCCACCGCAGTCTAGGGATCCTCCGGGGTCTCTGCTAACCAAGACCCTAGATGCCCGCCGAGATCCCTGGATCAGTACCGGTGTCTCTGATTCAAGTAGGGGTGGATATAATGAGCACAGGGTGGAGTTAAGGTCCCCATACATCTGCGATGGGTCGTTGCGATCATAAACGCCAAGCCACCGGTTGGAAATGCCAAACGGCGGCCATCAATGTTCCACAATCCATCGCAGGATTGGTGACATTTTACATTTACACCGATGGGCCAATCACGATCATTTTTGGATCGTGATCAGCATATCTGTGAAATCCAACATGTTGGATTTCACCAACCCTGTGATACCGGGTTGCAGGACCAATACATTGCGGCGATCCATCGCTGATGTATGGGGGCCTTTACTGTAGATGCATTTGCCAATAGATGAAAGCTTGAAGTAAGGACAATAGAATAGTCACAAGGTGTGATTTCTGCTCATTAAGGGAAGAAAGAAATTAATCACACAACCCTTCTGAAAATTGATTGTGGACACTGGGTGTACAATATAATATAAAACAAAGTGCCTGAGTCAGCTTAGGATGGCAGCTTTGCAATTCCGTCCTTGCAATTATTGTAATGCAGCAGGAGGCATCACGCCTCCTACATGCATTATTTATCTGAGCTGCGCTGTACAACGCAGCATCAGTTAATCTGTGAGAACATTGGCCAGCTAAGTGACCCACGGGGTCACGCAAGCCGGTCGCAGCAGATGAGAGAAAGAGGCTAGGAAATCTCTATCATCCGACGGTATTCCTGCCCTTTTCCCTCCCCCCAAACGGCGACGACACACCTCCGTTTCGGGAACTGAGGCAGTCACCCCCCCTCCCGCCCACAAATGGCAGCAGACTGTCAATCACTGACAGTCTGCTGCCGCTCTGAATGTGAATGTGTAGGACCCATACTGCACATGCATAGTATGGGTCAGGCGCCTGTGCAGATTTGTTTTAGCAGCCAATGAGAGTCAGACTCATAAGCTCTGTCTTCCGGCTCCCACAGTGGGTGATGAGAGATGTTATGATGTTTCTCACATTGTGCACTGCAGAGCGAGCCGGCAGGACGGAGGAACTGACAGCGGCAGGTGCGGC
Source organism: Taudactylus pleione (assembly GCA_031769625.1). NCBI lineage: Eukaryota > Metazoa > Chordata > Amphibia > Anura > Myobatrachidae > Taudactylus > Taudactylus pleione. The sequence continues at coordinate 2,960,726 of JAUIMM010000024.1, read as the reverse complement.
AGGATCGGGGATTCAGGTAAGTGTTTTTTTTTTTTTTTTTTAATGTGTCCTATATAGGCAAGGGGCACTGGCACTGCATAGGTGGTCCACTACTGGTGGCACTATGTAAGGGGCCCTGACACTGCATAAGGGGACCACTACTGGGGGCACTATATAAAGGGCACTGGCACTGCATAGGGAGGACCACTGCTGGGGGCACTATATAAGGGACAGGCGCACTGCATAGGGGGGACTACTACTGGGGGCACTGTAAGAGGAACTGCATAGGGGGACTGTGAGGTTCTGAATTTGTTGTGGACCCGGGGTGGTGATAGGAGCAGACACAGAAGCAGACTTAAATGAAAAGTGGAGTTTTTAATAAGTGACTTAGAAGACATGGGAATGGGAAAAGTCCAGGTATAGCACTAAAGTGCACTTGATAACTGTAGTGGGGGTTAATGGGAAATGTCCAGATAGTGACTGGCAGGAACAGTCCAGTAAACAAATATGGTGAGCTGTAACTGAATGCAGATATGATGAGCTGTAACTGAATGCAGGAATGATGAGCTGTAAGGAATGCAGGTATGGTCAGCTGTAACAAATGCAGGCTGACGTAATGAAGTCCAGCTAGGAGTGAAGGGAGGCAAGGTGCAGGGAACAGCAGGTTCAGGTACTCAGGCAGGTGAAAAGGTATGTGGAGGGTGCAGGGTAAATCCAGCAGGTTGGAGCAGGCAAGGTTCAGGCTAGTAGCATAACAGACAGGCAGGCAGGTAAGGCACAGGTACTCTCAGCCACAGCTGAGAAACACGTTGCACTGGCAAAGGAAGGTAGGCTCTGGACCATCCTAAATACTCAGTGCCGCGCTGTGACTGGCTGGAATGAGCACATGACCTACCAGGATTGGACAGCCGGAATCACATGGCCGCAGGCAAGATGGCGGCGCCCATGCCAATGGAACGGAAACACCGCTGGACCTCACCAGGCCTAGTGACAATGTGCCTGCACAGAACCAATGCCCCTCGCCAAACCCCAGCACCGTTGCCAGAGACCCCCAGCCATAACGACCTCACAGGTAATACCCAGTGACTACCATGCCGAGAAACCCTGGCCGTGACAGTGGCCACTACTGGGGGCACTTCATAGGGAGACCACTACTGGGGGCACTGTTTAACGGGCACTACTGGGTGGCACTGCATACTGGTGACAACTACTGGGAGCACTATATGGGGGGGGCACTGTATGAGGTACTACAGGGGGCAGGGGGGTCTTTAATAAATAATGCTGGCGGTATTTATTTTCCTGCTGCATTCATGTTTTTTAGTGATAGAGGTAGGTGTGTCAGTCTGTGTCAGTGTGTGTGTACCCCTGTCATAGGCTGAGTGGTATATTTTACTGTAGTGGCCTAAATCCTGTGTAAGCTGTTTCTATCTATGTATTTGTGGCTAGATGTTTTTTTCATTGGTCGGGTAACCAAGGATTTGGAAACCCCCCTTTCAAAAACCTGCGTTTGCCACTGGCATTAATTAACACTACAGTATTTTTCCATTAAACTTACCATGGGTTAGACCACAGGTTCTCAAACTCGTTCCTCAGGACCCCAAATAGTGCATGTTTTCCAGGCCTCCTCACAGAATCACAAGTGAAATAATTTGCTCCACCTTTGGATCTTTTAAAATGTGTCAGTGAGCAATGACTACACCTGTGCACCCGCTAGGTGACCTGCAAAATATGAACTGTGTGGGGTCCTGAGGACCGAGTTTGCGAACCACTGGGTTAGACAACAGCAGCATACAGCCCTAATGTGACATGGCTTCCTTAGCTAAGCACACTATTTTGCGGCGCTCTGCACAATATATATTGCACTGAGAGCAAAGTTAACTTCTAGTTTGCCTACTTTTATCAAATGCTCAAACAACAAAAGTACCTCTCTACACTGCCACCGTCTAGCTTCAGTGTCATAACTAGAAATTTTGCTCCCTCCTGCCAAAAAAATTTCTGACGTTCTCTGCCCAAAGAAGACGTTTTTCTGTATGTGCCTCCAACACAGCACTTCCGAAAAAGGTGTGTGGTTTTGTGATACAGTAATGAATTCCATATAACACATTATGCCACACCGTAATGCCCCTTACAACACATTATGGCACACTGAAATGCCCGATACAACATATTATGCCACGTACAACACATTATGGCACACAGTGATTACCCTAACACATTATGCCTCACCATAATGCCCCTTACACATTATGTCTCACAGTAATGCCCCTTAAAACACATTATGCCACACAGTAATGCCCCTTACACATTATGCCACACAGTAATGCCCCTTACACATTATGCCACACAGTAATGCCCCTTACACATTATGCCACACAGTAATGGTTTAACATTGGGAAAACAGGGAAGATGGAGAGATCGTCGCACTAGCCGAAAGACAAAAAATCATGGGTAACAGTATTATATATATACGGTAACCACTATTGCAATATTATCACACTGCTAATAGTTGGTGAAATTGCGGTGGTGCTCACTAGAGTTGAAATATAGTGAAATTGTCAGAGAAATAGAAAAGAACTCTGTTTGGTGAGCACTCTGGAAAACATATATAGTTGTATTTATTAAAAAATAACTTTTAATATATGTAATTAAAATAATACTTTGTCACAATGAACAAAAATTCACTGTAGTCTAAAGGGTGAATTAAAGATACACCATTCCTTGTTACCATATAGACTCTAAATGTCAGTAACCATGCAACTGACAATTTCTAGGATGTCATGTACAATGTTACCAAACAGATAGTAAATATATTTGCCTAGTTATCAAGAAAGCTTCTTTTGCACCCACAAAATGATAAATATTCTGTCAAAGTTACAATTCTTATAGTGGATGATATAACAGGATTATTAACGTGTATATGAACAGGTGATGATTCCCCTTGCCTATAATTTAATGGCGATATATCAAACAGTTTGTATTCAACAAATATAATAATAAATTTATACAAATTCCTCAACTTCAATTTGTATCCATAATCATATGCTTGTAAAGGAGAAGAAATGCCAGGATGGTCAGGGTATAGAAACTGTCACTTCTGATTCTGCTGCTCCTCACCTGAACCTAGGTTCATCTATGAGGAGTGAGTGATCATTAAGTAGCAGGTTGCCCTTAGAAACAACAGAATACCGGTGATGTTGCTCAGAAGTTCATTTCTGCTGTTTAGGGTCATACTAAATTAGCATAGGACCCCCAATGAGAGAATTACTAAACTGAGATGATCAGCAGTTAATAGAGGGATAGAAAGGAAATAACATATCTGCAGTGTCACAAAATAGTGTCAATTGATAATTCAGATGCAGAAATGAAGGTGCAAACTGCTTTATCTCTATTATAGTGTCAAAAGAAATAAACACTTCGCAATGTTCACATAACTACATGTAACTGTTCCAATTGTAACACAAAACTAAGAATGTCTTTGTGAGATCTCAAATGTTAACTTGGTTGTTAAATAATAGTCTCACATTGAAACTGTTTCACTTATTAAGACAAAGAAAATGTCTTTGATCTTTCTATCTAAGTGTCAGAAGAGACACTTTATATGATTCACAGTAATACATGTAACTGTTCCAAAAATTTCTCACACAATAAGGAAGAGCAAACAATCTAAAACATAATTTAGTTGATAATACACTGAAACAAGGAAAGACTTCAACCGCTATTACTAATTAAATGTCAGATGAATGGTGTAAAACAGCCGTCCATATTTATGGCTGATCTAATAGTCAACACCAACACATCCTTAAGACACCTCTATCTTTATATAGATATCTAAATATCAATAGCGGAGATACAAACTTGAAGTGGGGGTCTCCCGTGCTGCGCAGCCACGGGAACCCTTGCTGTTACTGCTGCTGCTGACGCGCGTTTCGGCGAATGGCTTGGTCATGGGGGAATGGTGTGGAGCGGAGTCACCTGATGGCCTATCTATTAAAAGGACAGACAGCCAATCATCTGCTGTCTGATCTTGAATGTCAGATTCTCCGGCCAATAGAGAATAAATGGAGTTGCCATTAGAATAAAGCCGATTAATATATACGGCAGATGTGTAAGTGATCTTTTGAACAGGCAAAACCTCCATGATTAAGTTCAATTGGAAAGTCCTATTCACATTATGTGAATGTTATTTAGTATCTCGTCCTACGTTTGGTGAGAAAGTCCATTATTACTATGCTGAAAAAGGCTAGTTTAGCCAGAGTTGACAATATGAATCAGAATGATGCCAGTCAAACGGGAATAATTACTAAAATAATCAAAAACGGGGAAACATGGGAAACGGAATCATTCAATTACAGTAAGCCATTAAGGAACCTCTAATATGTTATACAAGGACAATTAAAATCAGGGGCAGGCTGGCAACTTTTAGCCTGGGGGGCAAATGCATGCAGGCGGCCTTGGCAGAGGAGTAGCGTGTAGCCAGGGTGCCCGAAAGAACGTGCGTGCTACGCCGCCCCCCCCTCAAGTGCTCTAGGGAGGAGGCGGGTCCATATGGGATTAATATAAGGTAAAAATAAAGATTAGGGGCAGCCCCCTGTCGTAGTGCCCATATGCAGTGCCACCCTGTGCCACAGGAGGACACCCTTATGCAGGCCTCGAGTAGTGCCCCCAGTAGTGATCCCCCCTATGCAGTGCCCCTTGTGCCCCCAGTAGTAAGCCCCATATATAGTGCCCCCAGTAGTGGTAACCCTTATGCAGTGCCCCTTAAATAGTGTCCCCAGTTGCAGTACCCCCACTATTGCCCTTTATATAGAGCCCCCAGCAGTGGTCCCTCGATGCAGTGCCCCCAATGGTAGTCCCCTCCCCCCTATGTAGTGCCCCTAGTAGTAGTCCCCTCCCCCCTATGCAATGCCCCTAGTAGTAGTCCCCTCCCCTTGTAGTGCCCCCAGTAGTAATCCCCCCCTTGTAGTGCCCCCAGTAGTATTCCCCCCCTGTAGTGCTCCCAGTAGTTCCCCCCCCTTGTAGTGCTCCCAGGAGTCCCCCCCTTGTAGTGCCCCCAGTAGTATTCCTCCCCTGTAGTGCCCCCAGTAGTCCCCCCCTTGTAGTGCTCCCAGGAGTCCCCCCCCTTGTAGTGCCCCCAGTAGTATCCCCCCCTGTAGTGCTCCCAATAGTCCCCCCCTTGTAGTGCCCCCAGTATTATTCCCCCCTGTAGTGCTCCTAGTAGTATTCCCCCCCTGTAGTGCTCCCAGGAGTCCCACCCTTGTAGTGCCCCCAGTATTATTCCCCCCTGTAGTGCTCCCAGGAGTCCCCCCTTGTAGTGCCCCCAGTAGTATTCCCCCCCTGTAGTGCTCCCAGTAGTCCCCCCCTTGTAGTGCTCCCAGGAGTCCCCCCCTTGTAGTGCCCCCAGTAGTATTCCCCCCCTGTAGTGCTCCCAGTAGTCCCCCCCTTGTAGTGCTCCCAGGAGTTCCCCCCTTGTAGTGCCCCCAGTAGTATTCCCCCCTGTAGTGCTCCCAGTAGTCCCCCCCTTGTAGTGCCCCCAGTAGTATTCCCCCCCTGTAGTGCTCCCAGTAGTCCCCCCCTTGTAGTGCTCCCAGGAGTCCCCCCCTTGTAGTGCTCCCAGGAGTCCCCCCCTTGTAGTGCCCCCAGGAGTCCCCCCCTGTAGTGCTCCCAGTAGTCCCCCCCCTTGTAGTGCTCCCAGTAGTCCCAGTCCCCCCCCCCGCAGCAGAGCCATAATAAAAAATAAAAAACACTTACCTGACACCCGCTCCTGCTCCTGGTCCCGCCGCCGAGATCAGCTCCTCCGTCCGCCGCTGCTCCCACTGTCCGGCTCTGGCAGTGGGAGCAGCAGCCGATGAGAGTCTGTCTGACTCTCATCAGCTGCTAAAGCAAACACACAGCTGCCGGCTCCGGCGGCTGTGTGTTTGTGCTGTGTAGCGCTGACCGAACTCCGTCCGGTCAGCGCTACATACGCGGTGCAGTCTGTGTCACAGTGACACAGTCTGCACCGCGGCCCGCATGACGCTGCGGCCCGGGGGGCACATGGCACCCTGCCCCCCGGCCCAACCCGCCACTGATTAAAATAATTGTTGGTAAATGTCTCTAATAAAACCTATCCCAATTACAATTACTGTCAAAATAAGCTAATAAATATAAATAATAATATAATAGAATCTATAATGACAACATGTACACCTAAACACAAACATATATATATATATATATATATACTGTATATGCTAGTCCAAACAGGCTATCAAAAGGTGAAATAAGTTACTCTACGAACATGCCGACGTACAAATATTGGTAAATCCAAGTTTACATAATACCTATTTATATTCATGCCCATGCATACTCACATACTAATAAGTATATTTAAACTGACTCATCTTGGCACGCACATATCTACATTGAAACCGTAATATATATATATATATATATATATATATATATAGATGAGATGTATATATTATAAATGTCAGTGATCAAATAAACGTTTGCGTGAATCACTGTTCAAAACTAAGGTTCATAGATAAGAGAAAAAACATATAAACAAAAATACAATATGTAATTGATGTGTGTAACTGTGAACTGAAAATACAGTGTGAAAATACAAAAAAAGGATATAAACCGTGCTGTTGTGACTAAACGAGATGTCGTGAAAAAACTATATATATATATATATATATATATAGTTCTTTTCTTTTTCTTTGACAATTTTGCCACACAGTAATGCCCCTTATGCCACACAGCAATCAATCCCTTCCTAAGGGCAAGGCGACATTGGTGATTTTTGTACCCTCTTTGCTAAATAATCAATACATTACTGTATTGATTATTTAGTGAAGTGAGAAACTATACCCTGGTTTTGTAATCAATCTAAGTGAAAGGCGACATTGGTGATTTTGGTACCCTCTTTGTTTTTACAATATAGCCAGCCAGAGTCACTCTTTGCTAAGCAGAGTCTGCTTAGCAGCCAGCACTGCAGCCCAGCACCCGCCCGCCCCCGCAGCATTCTGCCCGTGGCCCTCACCTCTCACTGATTCGATTGGCGCACTGGTGACCGGGTCGGTCTTAGCAGCCAGCAGGCACCCACACCGCCCGCCTGTAACTGCAGCAGTCTGAGTGCGGCCCTCACCTCACTTATTCGGTGCCGCCCCCAAGCCACCACGGGGGCTGCAGGGACTATTGTTATGCTTACTATTGACTTGTGGCATTTACAGTATTGCTTACTTAGCTACACGCATGCTATTAATAAGGATTATTTTATTAAAAGTCACTTGAGGACAGCAGTATCTAATCAGTTTTACAGATGAGGCTGCAGTATTAGCACAGGAATAATATCTCTCAAGCATCCTTGATTTGGAAGTGGAGACCCTCTGCATGCATCCAAGGCCTGAAAAATGGGTGTGGCCTTACTACATCATTTTAATTCTCTTGGAGAACTACACTACACAAATACTAGGTTAAGAGTCCCAATAAATCTGTATTTTCAAAATAATCCATAATTGCTTTGTGTCAATCTCCTTCTGCATTAATAAATAGCTTTTTCTAAACTATGTTAAACATGGTGATATATAATAATTCCTAAACAGCATGTTATTGCCATTTTTTGTTTTACTGTGTGTTATCTATCACAAAAAAAGTTCACTTTCCGCAGAGACTGCTGAAACTGACATCTCAACTGGGCGGGCAAATTGAAATGCTCGCCCATACATATCGAGCTGCCATTTGGTAATTGTGTATAGCTTACAAATCGGCCACTCTAATGATACACACAATCACTGCAAGGTACACATTTAAAGTTTAAACATGACATATTTGTGCACGTTTTAGTTTCTATTTATTTCTTGAATTTAACAACTTGACAAATACATTAACATTGTACGTAGTCTGTGTAAATGTTTGGAATGTTTTACAATGCATTTGCAGAGGGGATTTTCATGCTAAAAGCAGCTTGTTGCAGAGTACTGTAATGGGATTACAGACAGACAATTCAGATGGGCATCGGTAAACATAATTCCCCAATGTCATACAATTTTCTTAATGGTTTATAGTTATGACAGGCTCCTGAAATGTTTACATACAGCATATGTTTGTGACTGTTACTGTCTTCTGTAGAAGGATCAGTAAATTCACTAGTAATGACTGGGCAACAATAAGGCGTTTATCAATTCATTTTTTTTTTTTTAAAACGTTGAATTGTGGCAACTTTGCTGGTAGTTTTTAAAAAGGCAATTTTATTACAACCAATACATGCTGGACTTGGTCCACAATGTTCACCTTATTTTGTAAATTGTAACAATTGGGAAATAATTTACGTTTACATTACACTTTTGTGCACAATGAATGGTTTCCGTGATCATGATTAATTGAATTGTTTGCTACAGATTTATGTGCAGCAGCTTTAAATCCTTTAAAAACAGGACAAACTGGAATCCATCTAAAGCACTGTTTTTTCTTAATGAATCCCATTCCACATGGAAAGTCATAGGTCCTCAGATCTGCACACGTGTCAGTGCTGGCACTGGCTCCTTGTTTCCATTGCAGCAGCCCCCGTTCTTTTTGTGTACCTGCAAAAAATGTATAGGAGAACTGTTATATAGGTTGACAGCTTTTCCACAATGCTCGTGAATGTTACAGCAAACAGTTTGTAATTTCTAATTGTTTATAATGAGAAGTTTACTTGTTACAAAGGGCCTGATTCATTGCAGATCGCAACTACGATTGCAGTAGCGATTATGCACACAGTCTCACTGCGATAGTATGCTAATCCATTGCAATCACTATGCCGTTGCAGCATGACATAAGGACACCCACTTTACCTTACACACAACTGTAATCCTTAGCAAGACTGCAAAACCATCGGTAACATCGAGTTCAATCGCAGCCTCACGTACACTTGCACATGCTCTGACCTTACTCAGGAATTGCTAACTTTATCGCACGCTGTGAGTACGGCATCGCAGTGGATAATTTATGCATGCCCCTGCAACAGCGTTCAAACGCACCTTACGCCTGCATTTCACAGACCATCCCCCCGTCACCTCCCGCAAACTGCACTTCCTGTCAATCACTCTGCGATGGGTCTGCGTAGTCACTGCGATACCAGTCCCGGCTGGTAAGAGTTCTCCCTGATAATCATCATTGCAATGATTCCAAGTGTAAAGATAGAGGAGATGTGGTCACATAGATGCATACAAATCAGCATGCAGGCATTTGGAATTTTTCTCTGCAGAAAAAGATGTAATTAGGGACAACTTGCTTGCAACTAAATCAATCCCCATTTATATGTAGAAGCAAATACAACTAAATGGTGCAAATTTGTACCCAGGGCCAAAATGAATGGCTTGCAGGATGCCTGGATGGCACTGTGCTGCCTGGAGGGAATCAGAATGATTTACCGCCGGCCGTATGGCGGTTCAAATCCCGACAGTGGAAGCCCGGCAGTGAAGATCCCGACAGGTAAGTATTTTATCTATTTACTAACCTCCCCCCCTAACCCTAACCTCCCCCCCCCCCAAGTGCCCAACCCCCCCCAAGCGCCTAAACCTAACCCCCCTTCCTCACAGCCTAACCCTAAGTCTCCCCGCGGGTGCCTGACCCCCCCTTCCCCTAGCCTAACCCTAACCTCCCGGGGGGTGCCTAACCCTAAGTCCCCTCCGGGAGCCCCAAACCTAACCCTCCCCCCCACTTCGATCGGTAAGCCAGGTGTCGGGCTCGGGCTCCCTGCGTAGGCTAATGACAGGTGCTGGGATTTCGACGCCAGTCATTAGACACTTGCCGGGATTAGACAGTCTGGATGCCGACGTCCAGCATTTAGACCGTCGGTATCCCGCCTGGAGAGCATTAGACACTTGCCGGGATTAGACATTCGGGATGCCGACGGCCAGCATTTAGACCGATGGTATCCCGCCTGGAGAGCCACCTGGTGCATCCTTAGGGTGTGCCTGGCACTCACTTTCCTATTACTCACCCCCTCTCTGTGTGATGCCATAATGTCATCTGTGGGAGTGCCAGCGCCGGAGGTGTCATCCCAGGGCACACTGCTAAAGCAGTGTTTGTACCCTATTATTGTGCAATGGATATGCAATATAAATACTAGTAATTTATGATATTAACTCTTGATGTGCTCATAATACAATCCAGATATATAATACTACATAGAGACATATACATTATATGTTGGCTCTAATAAGTGTATATTCATAACCAGAATAATCCATTGATCTTATGCTCCTAAAGAGGAGGGCTAATTGATTCTAAATATATATCTCTCTCTCTCTTCTTTATATCAGGAATCAATCCAATATTGGTATATCATCAGTAATTGTAACATATATGCATTTTGGTATTTGCTTAAAATATATAATAATCATTCAGAATATATATATATATGTTCCAAGTGTACCAGGTAATAAAGCGACTGACGTATAAACAATATACAGGTAGTGATATAGATGTGTGATAGTGTTTACAAAATAGATAAATCTAACACGTGTTTATAAAAATATATAACACATTCTAATATTGAAAGGTAACAGGCATATATTGAGTCTATTTAAGTGAACGCAGCAAGTGCAATTGTTGAATATAAACAAAGTGCAAAAGTGCTAGTAAATAAATAAATAAATAAATAAATAGGCCTTATATAAAATTCATACATTCATATATAGAAGATGATAAATATATAAAAACAAGAGGAATATATAAGGTCAAAAACATGGAGCATATTAACAGTTTAAAAATATATTAATTCTTAAAACTGTTAAAAAATGTAACCCAAATAAAGAAATAGTCCAAGAAGTTGCTATTAAAGGTATATCTTATCTGTATCAGTTCATTCAGGCAAAGGCAGCTTTTCCAACGCGTTTCGTCCGTTTAGGGACTTCATCAAAAATATGTAAAAATAAGAATAAGGATAAATATAAGAATGAACCAACAAGTGGAAAAAATATAATAAGTTTAAATAAACTAGGACGATAATCCTAATAATAAATATACAATTATAAAATGAGTAAGGAAACTCATTGGAGAATCTTGTTTAGGAGGATTGATATGTTCACCACATATAATCCTGGTTGCAGACAGTAGGTGATGGGGACCCTATCTACCAAGATTTCATAATTGTGTTCAATTCGACGGACTCATTAAGGCCGTCTGGATGTAAAGAATTTAATCTGAACATCCAGAAGACCTCCTGACGGCAAACAGTTTTGAACCTATCGCCACCTCCTTGGGTGGATTGTATAAGTTCTAGTCCTATAATATTCAATGATTGTGGATCACTGTTATGTTTTTTCAAATAATTAAGGGATAGACTGTGTGTGGTTACTTTATTAATAATATTACGGCGATGCTCTATAAATAGTCTCTTTAGGGGTCTTGTAGTTTGACCCACATAGTATAGTCCATATCCAATTAGATAAATTACATATGAGGAGTCAGTTTATGAAATTGTTGATTGTATATAGATTGTTTGTATTCTTAAAAGTTATGGTACTAATTTTTTTAGCTGTATAGGAGCACATGGTACATCTAGTTTTACCGCAATGATGGAAGCCTGGTGGCCTCTGGGGTAACCACTGTTCAGAGTTTTTAGTTGTATCAATGATTCTTGAATTTATTCTAAGGTGGCTTGGTGCCAGAATGGATTTTAAAGATTTATTTTTTCTATAGATTATAAGTGGTTTTGAGGGCAAGATATTTCTCAAAATATTGTCTTGTTGAAGAATACGATAGTTCCTCTGAATAATATCTCTGATCTGCTTGTTACAAGAGCTGTATTTGCAAATAAATGCAATATTGCTGTCTTTAATATTGGATTGTTGTTCAGTATTTCTTGTCACAAGTAGACTGGATCTCTCCATATTTAAAGTTTATTGTAAATTTTTTTGTAAAATATGTTCAGGATAACCCCTTCTCTAAAGGAGAGCAGCATTTTGTTCGCTTGTGTGTGAAAACTATCTATGGATGAACAATTTCTGCGTAGTCTCATCAGTTGTGTCAGGGTTCAGCCTAGAATCAGCTATCTCTCACCTCTGCGCCAGCTTCCCCTGACTTTTCATTTGGTCAGATGTCTAGTGCAGTGATGGGCGAGGTGTGAGCATTCTGCCTTAGGTGCTTGCGAACTTCCATGGTCGGCTGTGTGTGTTGGGGATCGGAGTTCCTAGCATGGGCGCCGCCATGACAGTTCCTATCATGTGACAGTATCCCAACCAATGGTAGCATGATCTCGGCCAGCTGATGCTGTGCTCCAATCATCTGCTACCCCTGGTTATATATCCAGCTCCAGAACTCCAGGAAAATGCCTGAGCAATGTTGTCATTTTCCAGTGTCTGCTGATGCTACTTCGTTCCAGGTCTGTCCTTGTGTTACTCCTGTGCTCACCAGTGCTGACTCTTGTGCTCCAGTGTGTTCTGAGTATCTCTCCTGTGTTGCAGCAAACACCAATTCATTGATATACTGTGAGTCCAGAATATCTCTCCAGTGCTTGCAGCAATTACCTAATCATTGTGCCCCAGTGTATTCAGCATATCTCTCCTGTGTTGCAGCAATCACCAGTTCATTGTGCTGCAGTGTGTTCTGAGTATCTCTCCTGTGACAGCAGCAATACCAAAGCATTGTGCTACAGTGAGTTCTGAATATCTCTCCAGTGCTTGCAGCAATTACCAGCCACAGTTCTGCAGTCACTACTGCATTCAGTTACAGTTCGCTGTCACTACAGCATCCAGCCTCAGTTCTGCAGTCACTACTGCATCCGTTCTCAAATACCACTGTCACCACAGTATCCTGCCTCAGTTCTGCAGTCACTACTGCATCCAGCCTCAGTTCTGCAGTCACTACTGCATCCGTTCTCAAATACCACTGTCACCACAGTATCCTGCCTCAGTTCTGCAGTCACTACTGCATCCAGCCTCAGTTCTGCAGTCACTACTGCATCCGTTCTCAAATACCACTGTCACCACAGTATCCTGCCTCAGTTCTGCAGTTACTAATGCATCCAGCCTCAGTCACTACAGCATCCAATACTCTGTGCCATTGTGCCTCCTAGACCCTTCTGTATATATTGGAAGCTATACAAGGGTATAGCATATTTCTTGTAGAAATATTCCCTAGGCCCACTGTAATGAGATTCTCCATTTCCCACGGTATCAGTCACCAGTGCAAAGGACCGCGACCTGCCAGCTGGGTGCAACTAAGCCCATATACCGCCTGGATTGGTGACTGGCGAACACCTCCCGGCTGGATAGACTCCGCACCTTTGCACTTAGGGGATTCCACACAGCTGGTTGTGACAAGTTGTCCTTTAGGAATATTCGCTTTCCAAGGATAATGACGAGCACTATTGAAGTGTAGATATGATCGAGTATCTACTGATTTAGTATAGTTGGAAGAATGTATTGTGTGGTCTCTTGCCTCTAGAGTCACATCGAGGAAGTCTATGCGATTGGATTATACTGATAAGTAAATGTGAGAGTTAAAGCATTCCGGTTAAGTGTGGAAACAAAACGTGACATTTGTCATTTGGACTGAGATTGTCGCTTTCCTTAAAGAGACTTTTATTGCACTTTTTCCGGATGTTTACTATGTTATATATGTATTTTTATTCATGTGCATATTATCAAATATTTTTATTCATAGGAATAGATTCTTTTTTCTAACCAAGCCATATAGAGTATCCATTGTTTCTATCATATACATTTCTTGTATTATTGCGTTATTTCATTATAGGAATTTCTATCCTCATTTATATGTAATTTTATGATGGGAATTACTGACTACTTTTGCAAGCAGCACACATTTATTTTACACAACAATTCACAGTTGAGCTACTGTATGATGTGCCCGAGTGGGAGTATACTGGCAACCTGAATGGTATACAAGTAAAGGGTAATCCTGTGGGATCCGCAGCAATGCAGGGCCGGTGCAAGGTTTCTTGGCACCCTAGGCATAGCTTCAGCCTAGCGCTCCCCCCATCCACACTCCCAGTTCCACTTCTTTGGCGGTAAGGGTCCATAGTGCACATGACTGCACAGCCGCTTTTACACATGCTCATGTTCTGAGCATTCACACAACGTATGCTAAACAGGTGCACATTCATCACTGCATTAGCACCATAGTTCATACTGAATATTAGATTGATCAAGAAATTATGATCCATCCAATATTCAATGCAACTTCTGTATAATACTATTCCACATCATGTGTGAGCTGCCCCAGGAAGTGTCTGACTGTAGTTTGGGCTGAATAAAACACAAATGTTTATATAAACCTCAGGTCACCTGTGTACTTTCAAAGAGGGGAGAGGGGAAGAGGACGGACACAGCTACCGGCCTGCAATGCAGAACCAGCCAGGCATGTTATATATGACTAGAGGAGCAGGGGAAAAGTACTGATGCAGCAGCTGTCTATATAATCCGCTTCTGCTGTCAGTACTAAGTAGCAAAAGGATGTCTCTTTCAGAGACTTCTTTAATTCTGTGCTGGCAACCTCAGTCTCCTTAACGGCGCCCCTCAGGAGCTGGCGCCCATAGGCTGCTGCCTAATGGTCGCACCAGTCCTGAAGCAAAATGACTTAACTGTATTGTGTTTGCACAAAAAACATCTTCCCACCACACAAGTGTCACCTCTTTATTTAATACCACATAAGGCTGCACACAAATGCACCTACCTTCAACACACTGACACACACACATTTACACTTTCCCACACAGAGACCCTCCTACACTTTTTCCCTTACTCCTTTGTAGCACCCAATACCTTATCCTTTATATTTAATAGGCCGCAGTTTGTGCCTGAAAGTTGCGCTTGATAGAAAACCCCTATTCCAGGCACACTTTGCCCAATGTAGAACTAATCTTTAAACACACAAAAGTATCACATGTAATAAAAGCAGTTTAGACGTCTCCTCGCTCGTATGATTGCTTTTAAACTATGAATGAGACTATATAGTAAAGATGAGCGGGTTCGGTTCCCAGAGAACCGAACCCACCCGAATTTAGCATATCCGAGCCGGATCCAAGCAGGCTCGGAGGTTCCCGCCTTACTCTGTTCTCGAAACTGAGACAAAACCATAGAGTCGGAAATCTCATGGTTCGCGAGCTTTCGTGTCTATGATCAATGTAGTATATAAAGGGACCACGCGACGGACGCCATTTCCACTCCGGCTATGGAGACTGAACAGGGAGGGTGGGTAGTGTAGGGCTGGGAGAGGTGCTGGTGCTAACTGCTGTGTCCTGGGCTGGTGACTGCTGATCCATTCTGGTCTCTGGTCACGGTGCTGTCACTGTGCTGCCTGTTGATCCATTCTGGTCTCTGGTCACGGTGCTGTCACTATCACTGTGCTGATCCATTCTGATCTTTGGTCACAGTGCTGTCACTGTGCTGTCTGGTGATCCATCTGGGCTGTCCTCTGTGTCCTGGGCTTGTGCTGTGTCCATCTCTGGGTCCAGTTTCTGGACTCCACAAAAAAAATAAAAAGTAAAAAAAAATAAAATCAAAGTGTCTTTTTATATTTTTCTGTGTGTGCATGCGTGTTAGGCTTAACCACAGTAGTGCACAAGAGCCAGCCAGCAACACATGTTGCAACCTTGTGCTGCCCGACTACAGTCGTGATCAATCTTTACTCTGGGGCCAAGTTCTTCTGGAGCTGACAAAAAATATAAATCATCATTTGTCGTTTTTTCTAATATTTTTGTGTGTGCGCACGACTGCACGTGTGTGAATTTTGTAATCGCACCTTGGCTACTCTATTGGTGATTGTGACACTGCTTCTAGATTGCAGAAAAAATATGGAGGTCTGTCACATGACAGGAGAGAGTTGCAACCTTGTGCTGCCTGACTCCAGTCGTTCTTAAAAAAAAATAAGTGTCATATTTTTTTCTTGTTTGTGTGGGTGGGTTTTCGCCTTAACCGCAGTAGTGCACAAGATCCAGCCAGTAACGCAAGCTGCAACCTTGTGCTGCTTGACCCCAGTCGTTCTTAAAGAAAAAAAAACAATTAAAGTGTCTTATATTTTTTTTCTTCTGTGTGTGCGTGGGTGTTAGGCTGAACCACAGAAGCGCACAAGATCCAGCGACTCCAGTCGTGCTCCATCAAAAAAAAAAAAAAACAATACAAGTGTCACTGTCTTATATATTTTTTTCTTCTGTGTGTGCGAGGGTGTTAGGCTTAACTGCAGTAGCGCACAAGAGCCAGCCAGCAACGCAAGTTGCAACCTTGTGCTGCCAGATGCCAGTCGTGATCAATCGTTACTCTGGGGCCAAGTTATTCTGGAGCTGACAAAAAATATAAATCTTCATTTGTCGTTTTTTTCTAATATTTTTGTGTGTGCGCGTGTGTGAATTTTGTAATCGCACCTTGGCTACACTATTGGTGATTGTGACAATGCTTCTAGATTGCAGAAAAAATATGGAGGGCTGTCACATGACAGGAGAGCAAGGCCAAGAACCACATGTTGTAGCTGCCGCCAGCAGTGCAAGGCCGTCAACTTCCTCGACCTCTAGGAAGGCCCATGCCCCAGGGCTTAAGTCACGCCATCGATATGGTAAAGCAAGTTTTACTGAAGTTAAGAATAAAAAATTGAAAGGATATTTGCCTTTAGATAAACAAAAAATTGGCAATATGCTATTCACTATACAAAGTGGCAAGGAAAGGATGAGGGCTTGGCCTTCTTTCTTTATGAAGACTGCTAATTCTGATAGCCCTTCTGCTTGTAGTAGTAGTGGTGGTGGTCCAATTAAAAATTTGAAAGTTGTTAAGACAGCTCCAGAAAAACCAATTGTGTGCCCTGAGAAATCGAAATCACAAATCCCCGAGGAGAGTGCAAGTGTGTCCGTGGTTGCCATGTGTGAGCCTGACTAGTGTAGTGTACTAGTGTACTGGAGGATCCTCCAAGTTCCAACATTTGTGTGCCCTCTGTAAATGTGGGGAAGGGCAGTCAACATCTTGCACACATAGTCATTGAGGATGCTTCTGTGGAATTGCACATGGAGGAGGAGGATATTTTGGTAGTTGAAGGCGCTAAGGATGATGAGGATGTTGATGATGAAGATGTTGGTGATGAAGATGTTGGTGCCGAGGATGTCCTTTGTGTAAGTAAGGCAACAGCTTTTGCCCATGGTTTGAAAAAGCCAAAGCCCATTGTTGTCATGCCAGTACAAAAGACAAAAAAATCTACTTCTCATGTGTGGAATTATTTCCATCCTGATCCAGACAACAGTTGTCAAGCCATATGTGCCCGTTGCCATGCAAGAGTGAATAGAGGGAGGGACTTAAACCACCTAGGAACCTTCTCCTTGTTACGTCACTTGGAGCGCGTTCATCAAATATCAAAGTGTATGTCGCCAAGTTCCAAAACTCAAAACGTAACAAGTCCAGTGTCACCTACCTGCTCCCTCTCTGTGGGATCCAAGCGCCTTCCATCTCCAACACAAACACATGCATAATCACCTACATCATCATTCGTGATCGGAAGTAATTTAAAAAAACAATTGACTATTAAACAGTCCTTTGATAGAGGAAGTATAACAGCTGTCACCCATTTTCACAGATGATCACTGACGCCATGACAGCTGTGCTAGTATTAGATGGTGAAATAATAAAAAATGAGGATGATAGTGTGGAGGAAGTGCAAAAGGAGGATGAGGGGGAAATTTGTGTCCTATCTGACGCTAATGTGGATGTTGATAAGGATGTGGTTTGCGTAAATCAGCCCCCAGTGGCAGCAGTTTTTGCTAATGATAAAAAGAAAGCCAGAAAAGCAACGTCTTGGGTGTGGAATTATTTTAATCTAAATTCTGACAACAGTTGTGAAGGCATCTGTTCCATTTGTAAAGCCAAAGTTAGCAGAGGAAGAGACGTTAACCATCTAGGCACCTCCTCCCCGTTACGTCATTTGCAGCAAGTTCATGCAATTTGTTTAACAAAATTAGAATTTGTAAATAATAACAAGCAGTCCAGTATCAGCTACCAGCAGTTTGTACCATAACATGCAATCTCCACCACCAACACCCTCATCATCAACCTCCTCCTTAATAATTGAATGTTTTGTGGGGCCTAAACAAACCAAGGAGTTCAGCCTCAAAAGTGTCAGTCCTAGTTGCTAATGTGCTTGGTTTGTTAAACTGTGCATGTCCTTTTTAATATCCCACATAAGAGTGGGTGGGAGGGACAATTCCATCTTGCACCGCTTTCCTTTACATTTGGCACAATTTGGGGCATTGCCAATTGACATTATTATAGTTTATTAAACTGCCATCCTGTCTGCCACTGCTATGTGGCAATGTTTCATAGATGTCTGATTTTTTTTTAAACTGCCATGCATTTGTGCAGCTGCTCTGTTGCTTACTTTAGCCAGCCAGCTCACTGCAGCCTTTGGCCTATATTGGTGAAAAATACTGAAATCAATATTGTGAGATGTGAGGTGGTTAGAAATATAGAAATAAGAGAAAAAGAAGACTCTTTTTGGGGGGCACTCAAAATGTAAGTGAAAAATTAAGATTTAACTTTTAATAGTTATGATTCTAAAATATAGGTGTCAGGGTTCAGCCTAGGATCGGCCTCTATCACCTCCTTGCCGGCTTCCCCTGACTTCCTTGCGGTCAGACGTCTGGTGCAGTGATGGATGTGGGGCTGAGTATTCTGCCTTAGGTGCTTTTTGCGAGCTTCCATGGTCGGCTGTGTGTGCTGGGGATCGGAGTTCCTATCATGGGCGCCGCCATGACAGTTCCTCTCATGTGACAGTACTCCTAACCTATGGTAGCATGATTTCAGTCAGATGATGCTGTGCTCCAGTAATCTGCTACCCCTGGGTATAAATCCGCCTCCAGAACTCCAGGAAGTTGCTGTTCAACTTCTTCTCTGTTCCAGTGATACCAGCGTTGCTCTGTGCTAATCTTTCAGAGAGTTACTTCAGCCTGTTCACAGTTCTCCAGTTTCCAGTATTAGCTTCCAAGCTATTCTTAGTCTGAGAGTAGTTCTCTCCCAGTATCCAGACTGTTTTGTTTTCTATGTCTGTGTGTCTTTGTATATGTGCTGCTAGTATTGCAGCTTCCTTGTGTCACTGAGGTGTCAGATTACCTGCTGGTATTAATTAGCCCACAGCTGGACCTCCCAGCACATATCTGTGTCAATCTGCCCTGTGTCTTGTCAGTGGAAATCTGCACTTGCATTTAGCACTCTCCTAGTGTATGCCTGACTTCTCTTTGTGTCTTGTCTCTGCCAATCATTTCCAGCATTCCCATATATTCCCTGAGTCCACTCTGCTCTTGTCTGTGCAATCTCCAGTATATGTCTGTGTTCTTTGCTCAGTGTCTTGTCTCTGGTAATCAGCTCCAATCATTTCTAGTATTCCCATATATTCCCTGAGTCCACTCTGCTCTTGCCTTTGCAATCCCCAGTATATGTCTGTGTTTTTCTGCATACTTAACTGTTTCCAGTCCATGCCTGTGTTATAGCATTCAGTTCCATTTCCAGAGTTCATTCATTCCATTCACCTCCAGTGCTATTGCATTCATTATAGTTCCGGTCTTCTGCCATTCCCAGGTACCTGTCCAGAGGGCCGCGACCTGCTCACTTGGTGCAGCTGAAAACCAAATCCCAATTGGAGGGGTCACTGGAGAAAACCACCAAGTGAGTTAGACTCCGCACCTCTGGGCAGGTCTAGCCAAACCTGGGTTTGGCCGCAACTAGGAGACCTAGTCTAGTCACTCCCCTAGTCAACCGAACCCCTCGGCTCACCGTCCTCCACAGAGGAATTCTTGCACTGGATTGTGACAATAGGTTTGACACACAACAAACATATAACATGTATAAGTACAGACAAATAGTTGCCGGTAGAGGAAACTATAAGAGATATATACTCAGAGTAATGCAGTCTGGATGATGGCGAATATTGATAAATAAAGGTCAATCTGTTCTTAACATGACTTTCAATGTACACTAATAAATGTATTTATATTAAAATATAAGTGAGTATAAATCAGAAAAAACCTACAAAACAATGGCTAACACACATATGAACAAAATGCCACCAAAAAAGAGTCTTCTTTTTCTCTTATTTCTATATACCTTGTTGTTCTGACTCTGTGGAGCACCGCCAACTCTGAAAATTCATTATCCAAATAACGGTACTGCAAATCTAACTAGTTGGCCCTTTGAATTATATCTTTCACCACGCCATTTTTCTGTCAAACTCTGAACATATTAGGGTGGTGTTAACCAAAGAATTTTACATCTACCCCCTTTTTAGTTGTGTCCTGTGCAAAACTCAACCCCAAATTATTAAACACTGTTCTCTTTTTCCCATTTGGATGGGAAAAAGACCTTAAACTTTTTGGTCGCAAGCTACTTTTAAAAAAAAAATTCTCATTAAAGGAACAAAACATCTCGTTTACCTCCGATGAATCTTTGGCGGAAATTGAGGTGTAAGCCCTACAAGCACTTGAGAAACTACAAGAGGAAACACAACTTACATGTCCCACACCTAGACAAAGACCACAGTGCAAAAATAAATCCACATTCTTCCCATCTGAAACAATATGCCCAGAGGTTGGTGTCTTTATGAATCTCATATCCCATGATTTAGATAGATTACATCTGAACAGACACCTACATAAAAAAAAACAATAACCTCAAAAGGGAGGAAAGGGAAGCTCTCAAAAACATCAAGGGTGGGCAGGATGTTGTGATTAAGCCCTCTGATAAAGGGGGCAACATTGTGATATGGCCGAAGGAAGACTATACCAAGGAGGCATATAGACAACTATTGGACGAGAATTGCTACCAACAAATTTGATTGAATCCTACGGAGGTCTTCAAAAATCTATATATGGATATGATCAATAGAGCCTTCAACAACGGTACTATATCTAAATCTGAGTATACCTACTTAAAGGTAGAACATCCCAGGTTGGCAACATTCTACCTTCTACCAAAGGTCCATAAGAACCACAAAACACCATCTGGCAGACAGATAGTATCTGGGATAGGGAGCCTGTCTGAAAAAGCTAGTACCTTCATTGACCTACACTTACGACACTTTGTCCTAGAACTTCCATCTTAGATGTACTGAGAAAATTACATGCTATACATCTAGAGGAAGGACAATTTCTGGCAAGTCTGGATGTTGAAGCTCTCTACACCAGTATCAATCACTCCCTGGGAATAGAAGCTGTAAGATATTTTCTGAACATGGAAGATTATAATGACTTCCAAAACTTTGTATTAGAACTGTTGTATTTTATATTACATTACATTACAACTTCTTTACTTTTGAAGACAAATTCTTTTTACAGACCAGAGGAACTGCGATGGGTGCGGCTTGCGCACCAACCTATGCAAATCTTTATCTAGGTTGGTGGGAATGCGAACATGTGTTCAATGACAACAACGAACACTATACCAACCACATTATCACATGGCATCGCTACATAGATGACATTTTTGTCATCTGGGATGGTGAAGAAAAACTCCTCGATAATTTCATTCAACATCTTAATAACATTACCTTTAATCTCAAATTGACACATGAGATCAGTAACACCATGATCACTTTTTTGGATTTAAAGATCTATAAGAACTCAAGGGGGATTCTGGAAACTGAACTCTTCAGGAAAAGCACTGCTACTAACAGTGTATTGCACCAAACCAGTTTACATTTCCCACCAACTGTGGAAAACATCCCCAAAGGAGAATTCCCCTGCTTCCATAGGAATTGCTCTGATCCTCAAACTTTCAAACAACAAAGTGTAATTCTGTCATCTAGACAGAAAGAAAGAGGATATAGCAACAGGTCTATTAAAAAAGCATTCAAATCTACTTTGAAAACCAACAGAAAAGATCTTATTTTCACAAACAAATGCAAAATTGAAACAGATACAAAAGATACTATCAGATTTGTGGGGGACTATTGTCATGAATGGAAAATGATAAAGAACATCAGCCAGAAGCACTGGCATATTTTACATCTGGACAAGGATTTATCATCTACCATGGGCGACAGTGTCTCAATGAGTTGGAGACTATCTCAAAACCTACGGGATAACCTCACCCAAAGTCACTACAGGCGTACCAACCCCCATCCTCCTCCATTGGAAGGCTCATATCCTTGTGGATCATGTAAAGCCTGTCCCCATATGACTAAAAAGAAACAAGTAATTGATAAATATGATCAAACCATACCAATTAAGAATTATATTAATTGTAGAACCAAAGGAGTGGTTTATTGCATCACCTGCGAATGTGGTATGAGATATGTGGGCATGACAACGAGGATGCTCAAAGAAAGGATCCTGGAGCACATTGGCACCATTAGAAATGCCCATCAGGATCTCTTGAGGATGAAGAAACTCACATCAGTGGCCAGGCATGTCTATCACACCCATAAGGGAAATTTAAAAAAACTTTAAAGCTTTTGGGTTAGAGGAAGTCAAACCTGGCATAAGAGGTGGTGATCTCACAAAGGAGCTACTCAGAAGAGAAAGTCAATGGGCTTTTAAGCTGCGGACCCTTACACCAGGAGGACTTAACGAATATATCAACTATAGTTCATTTCTTTAATATCTCAAACCCGATACTGTACCTCCTTTCATATACTCATGTACACATATCTGTACATGCGTGTGTGTATTGCGTGTTTACAGATATACATAAATGTGTATGTATGCACATCACAATCTGTACCCCGCCCAGCCAAGATTGCATAACAATAATCAACCTCTGATATTAATACCATTATCTCTATTTATTTGCATTTGGTTTTGTTTTGTTCTTATCGGATATGTCTTTATATTGATTCCTTATTTTCATTACTTCTTAGTATTATTTCTTTCTATATACCACTCTCATCTTCTAATTTTGTAGAACCAACAATCTGATATAATTTTGGACCTCCTTTATATACAGTCAGGTGCATAAATATTGGGACATTGACAGAATTTTCATATTTTGGCCTCTATTCACCACCACAATGGCTTTGAAATGAAACAAACAAGATGTGCTTTAATTGCAGACTTTCAGAGTTAATTTGAGAGTAATTACATCCAAATCAGGTGAACAGTGTAGGAATTACAACGGTTTCTATATTTGCCTCCCACTTTTTAAGGGGCAAAAAGTAATGGGACAAACTAAACAATCCTAAATCTAACTTTCACTTTTTAATACTTTGTTGCAAATCCTTTGCAGGTAATTACAGCCTGAAGTCTGGAACGCATAGACATCACCAGACGCTGGGTTTCATCCCTGGTGATGCTTTGCCAGGCCTCTACTGCAAATGTCTTCAGTTCCTGCTTGTTCTTGGGGCATTTTCCCTTCAGTTTTGTCTTCATAAAGTGAAATGCATGCTCAATCGGATTCAGGTCAGGGGATTGACTTGGCCATTGCATAACTTTCCACTTTTTAGCCTTAAAAAACTTTTGTTCCTTTTGCAGTATGCTTCGGGTCATTGTCCATCTGCACTGTGAAGCGCTGTCCAATGAGTTCTGAAGCATTTACCTAAATATGAGCAAATAATATTGCCCGAAACACTTCAGAATTCATTCTGCTGCTTTTGTCAGCAGTCACATCATCAATAAATATAAGGGAACCAGTTCCATTGGCAGCCATACATGCCCACGCCTGACACTACCACCACCACTGCTTAATTGATAATGAAATAACGAGGGAATCGCCCGCACCTGTCCACGAAATAGCTTTTGAGTTGATAGTCCCATTACTTTTGGCCCCTTAAAAAGTGGGAGGCACATATAGAAACCATTGTAATTTCTACACCGTTCACCTGATTTGGATGTAATTACCCTCAAATTAAATCTGAAAGTCTGCAGTTAAAGCACATCATGTTTGTTTCATTTCAAAGCCATTGTGGTGGTGAATAGAGGCCAAAATATGAAAATTCTGTCAATGTCCCAATATTTATGCACCTGACTGTATATTACATTTGTTTATACAAATGTTTATATAACTTACTATGTACAGGATTACTTTGTCATAAATTTATTTTGTATACTTTCATACATATACACACGTTCCCCCTGGTGCAATGTTTTTTTGGATCTAATCGTTTTTTTTTATCTAATCGTTTTTTTTTATCTAATCGTTTTTTATGGATCCAATCAGTTAATACTTTTTGCCTAATTACGATTTATTTATTCATATAATCTCCTTGAATCTCTTTGTCATTAGACGAATCAGGTGACACTTCTTGTTAGCTTACAACCTTATTATTAATTATTGCAGTAATCAACTAATCATCATTAGGATAATACTTTGTATAATTATATTTTTTATCTCTGATTCATCAGTTATATGAAAAGGACATGTTCTATGTTTTATGTCCTTAGATAGACCATTATTAATTACTAATTACAATTTTGGGCATAAGACTATATGTCTAAATTGCTAATTAAACTATTTCTCACTATAACCAGGTAGGGTATAAATATTATTAGAACACATCACACTTTACTGGATGTGAACAAGCCTCTTTGAAGGCGAAACGTACATCATCACTTTGGTCACGTGATCTGGAAGGCAGGGCACCCTCCCAGCTGACGCGCACACGGGATTTCCCTTGCACCTCACCGCTGCCCGATCACAGAACGGCAGCAGAGACTGCCCGCCCTCCACGGCCACACTTCTGTACAGGCCACCCTGACCTGCATGCCTTGCAGCTGCACAAGCTATTTGGATTCCCTCACATGCAGGCATTCCACGGAGCTGGTCGGCGATTACACCACACCCGCTCAGGACTCACAGTCATCCTCCGTAGAGCTGAGGCTCACAGGTACTTTGTATTACACAGTCCCCTCTTTTTAAGGAACAAGACGGCAGTTAGGTAATACAGAGAACAGAGAGATAGATATACACAGCTTTGTTTGGTGCTTGCAAAACGCTGGGGACAATCAGATCATTTGCTCTTGGATACCATTTTCCAGTATGTGTTCCAGTATATGTTTAGTAGTTACAATTATATCTACAACAAGTTCTGACTTTTTGGATTGCCAAAAGGACATATATTTGCAACCATAGCTCATTTGAGCATAAATCCAAACTTTCTATATTTTGTGATTTAACTGTATTGAATTATCTCGTATAGTGTATCCTATATCTCTTTCGTACTCTCCCATCAGCCGACCAGCCCTGCCTGTCCTGAAATGTCCCTTGATATCAGGATTGCCAGGGTTTGCGCACACTGACAGCAGAAGTGCCTATACCCCTTCCTTCCTACCAGCTGCCAACCCCACTCTCTCATCCCATGCCCTCTGTTGGGTACAAGACACGGTGACAGCAGAAGTGGGGGAGACAGGTTCTGGGCACCTCTCGTTTACAATCTACGATATCTTGACATATTGTCATAAATACATTACCTTCAATTATCACTCATTATCGCTTTGTCTGCTACTGTTTACAATATTCATTTGATACTGCAATATCTAACCCATTTAAGTTCTTTAGGTGACAATCCGCCATTACCCCTTTATTTTTAAGAAGTGGGACTTATATATTTTTACTTTATCATCTGCCTATTTATCTTGGATTACCAGTATGCGCCACTCTACCTAATGTCTCTCTTTATAGGCACCAGGATATGCCATATACATATATATATATATACATACACATACATATATATACACATACACAATATTGTCCTAATTGAATGTACCAAGGGATTATTTTGCGTGGGAAGGCTTTTTGTGCATATATCTACTTATGTGTTTTAGCCATTGTTTTGGAGTTTTTTTCTGATTTATACTCACTTATATTTGAATATAAATACATTTGTGTACATTGAAAGTCATGTTATTAACAGATTGACCTTTATTTATCAATATTCGCCATTATCCAGAGTGCATTACTCTATGAGTATATATCTCTTATAGTTTCCTCTACCGGCAACTATTTGTCTGTACTTATACATGTTATGTTTGTTGTGTGCAAACCTATATTTTAGAATTATAACTATAAGTTAAATCTTAATTTTTCACTTACATTTTGAGTGCCCCCCAAAAAGAGTCTTCTTTTTCTCTTATTTCTATATTTCTAACCACCTCACAGCTCACAATATTGATTTCAGTATTTTTCACCAATATAGGCCAAAGGCTGCAGTGAGCTGGCTGGCTAAAGTAAGCAACAGAGCAGCTGCACAAACGCATGGCAGTTTAAAAAAAAATCAGACATCTATGAAACATTGCCACATAGCAGTGGCAGACAGGATGGCAGTTTAATAAACTATAATAATGTCAGTTGGCAATGCCCCAAATTGTGCCAAATGTAAAGGAAAGAGGTGCAAGATGGAATTGTCCCTCCCATCCACTCTTATGTGTGGGGTATTAAAAAAGACATGCACAGTTTAACAAACCAAGCACATTAGCAACTAGGACTGACACTTTCGAGGCTTATTTCTGTATACCTTGTTGTTCTGACTCTGGGGAGCACCGCCAACTCTGAAAATTAATTATCCAAATAACGGTACTGCAAATCTAACTAGTTGGCCCTTTCAGTTATATCTTTCACCACGCCATTTTTCTGTCAAACGCTGAACATATTAGGGTGGTGAATTTTACATCTACCCCCTTTTTAGTTGTGTCCTGTGCAAAACTCAACCCCAAACTATTAAAGGTGGTTAGAAATGCCTGGAAATCATTGTTATTAAGGTTAATAATACTGTAGGAACAAAAACAGGAACAAATTATGTGGTTTTAGCTGTTTTTATGATTTTTTAAGAAAAAATCCAAAACCAAAACACGAAAACAAAACACAGAGGAACAAAATCTAAAACCAGATTCAGATCCAAAACTAGGGGAGATCCAGATCCAAAATCAAAACACGGGGGTCGGCGCACATCTCTACTAAATAAGAGTTTTATATAATGAAAAGGGTGGTTCTAAAGGAATAATAGTTGGGACTTCTGATGTTAAAACAAATCTGAAATAGAACAAGACTTAGGACCTCATTCAGAGCTGCTCGCAAAATGCGAGCTCTTGCTCTGTATGAGGGCGGCCGCTTCTATGTACAAATTTGGCCTCCTGGCCACTCGCTAGGCTGTGGATGATCACCCACCATCGGGGCTTGCGACGAGACCTTTGTGGTAGGGTCTCATCTACCGCGAGCCCCAGTGAGCTTTCGGCTCTATTAGAGCCGGAAGCTCACCACTGACATCACTAGTGATGTCAGTGGGGCCGCCCCCAAACGGCAGGCGTTCCGTCGGGAACGCCTCTGTATGTATAGCCACCCCCTGCCCCGCCTACAATACGGGGCGAGCTGTCGATCACCATCGACAGCCACCCCTTTTGTAGTGAGTCCCGGAGCGAGAGAATTTCTCTCTCGCTCCGGGGCTTGCGCAGGCGCAGTGCGGCCGCTGCGCGTGCGCAGGGCCTCAACATCGAGGCGGGTCTGAATGAAACCCTTAGTTTTGCTTCATTACTCTGAGAACAGAGAGTATGTGCAGTGTAGACCATGGGCCTGATTCAAAGATGGGCGGATTTGCAGAGCGGCACTCAAGCATCCATCTCTAATACAAATTCAGAAGGAGGTGTCAGACACCTCCTTGCTGCATTTGCGACCGACATCGCTGGCTGGGATCACCATCGCTACAGAAGGTCGCGATGGTTGCTCCTTTGGTCAGGCTGCAGGAGCTGAAGCTTCCTGCAGCCTGCCTGGGTGCTAGATACGTAAGAGGCCAGTAATCTGCGTCCACCAACGCAGACCCTGGCCTAGTCTTTCCCGCAAAACAAGGGCGACCCCATTTCTGTGATCGGTGACCAGCCACGCCCCCGCTCTGCCCCCCAAACGCCTAGCATGTCAATCATGCTGCGGCTTGAGGGATCTGCGAGTGGGATTGCAGGACCCGTTCTGTACATGCGCAGATGCAGACCCGGAAACATTGGAGATGTATGTTCATCATGCATCATGCCCCACTACATGCCATAGATGAGGACCTCTGTAGTTAGCGCCTTCAAAATCACTGAATATGTTTTATTCTGCGGCTGATTCAATGAACAATACTATTTCTAGTATGTTATCTGTTTAATTATCAAGTCCTCTCCATAAAAGAGGAATACATGTTACTATTAATATAGCTTAATCTACTTTTTTATGTGTGGACAAACTTAAATCCTGTGTATCCTTATTTTGCTGGTAAGCATTAGTAGTATATTTTCAAAGGAACCTTCTTTCAGGCCAAGAAAAACTGTTCCCAACAAAACCATTCTATTTTTAATCTGTCCCTTTTTTAACTATATTTTAATACTATTTTAGAAAACCCTTGGACTAATTTTCTTTTTCTCTGTCATACTACTCCCCGGCATACTGCACATTTGTCTTGTATGTCTTTGAGGCGTTTCAAGAATGTCATGGATTGGGTTTTTTGTGAATCCGGACTTGGGCCTTTACGTGACAGGGACTCTATACTAAAGGTTGCTGGGTGGATGTATCTCCTGCTCATGTGCAAGACGGGGTACTAAAACTAATACTGAGTGTTGACAGAGACCCATACCAGAGGCGTAACTACTGGTTGCTTGGAGGCGCCGGGTTGCGCGGGGGCGCCGAGGGCAGTAGCTTTGCCACTGCAACTGTGAGCGTTGGCCTCTGAAGTGATCGGAGGCCTCTGATCACTTCAGAGGCCATCGTTCCCAGTAATGCAGTGTGCGGGTGACGTCATGACCTCACCCGCACACTGAGGAACCTGAGCAGCCGCATCTGCTGGATCAATTTAGATCCAGTCAGCAGGAGAGACAGCCCGGATGATAGCCGCGCGGAGTCAGGTAAGTACCGGGGAGAGGTTTTTTTTGGGGGGAGGGCAGGACTACAGGAGAGGCCACAACTGCAGGGGGCACTACTTGAGGGGCCACAACTACAGGGAGCACTACTTGGAGGGGCACAACTACAGAGGCACACTACATATGGGCACAGCTACAGGGGGCAGTGCATATTGGCACAACTACAGGGGGCACTACTTTAACGGCACAACTACAGGGGGCCCTGCATAATGGGCAGTAGTAAAGGGGCATTGCATAAGGGGCACTAGTACAGGGGGCATTGCATAAGGGGCACAACTATAGGGGGAACTGTATAAGGGGCACTAACTTGATACACGCAGTTTACAGGTTATATACTATGTTCCCAATAATCTGGATCTACACGGACATAGAAACTGTGCAACCTGTCTTGAGCTGAGGTAACAGACTGGCAGGAGCATTACTGTTTGGCATAATGTGTATCTGGCATTACTGTATGCACAATGTGCTATTAGGGGCATTACTGTGTGACAATGTGTAAGGGGCATTACAGTGTGGCAACATGTGTAGTATGTGGCATTACGGTGTGGCATAATGTGAGATGGGAGCATTACGGTGTGGCATAATTTGTTATAAGGGCATTACTGTATGTCATGTGTTATACGTGGCATTATTGTGTGGCACACCTTAAACGTAGTCTTTGGGTGTGTTTTATTTTTTATTTTATTTTTTTGGGGGGGGCGCCTGAAACTTTTTTGGCATGGGGGAGCAAAATTTATAGTTACGCCACTGTGTTCACCAGTGACCCCCTCAAGGAGATATGGGCTTTGCGGCATCCGACGGGCAGGTCGCGGTCTTCTGGCTTGGTCACTCAGTGGTAGCACTGAAACTAGAGAAAGGAACAGGAACTGATGATCTGTGGTTAATGGTGGGAACCTGATGATCTGTGGTTATCGGTAGGGACCGATGAGCGATGGTATTTGATAAACTGTGGTATTTGATAAGAACTGATGAGTGGAAGTAATCGATCGACTGTGGTAATCAGCTGGGACTGATGGAGCCAGAGGTGCTGGGTAAAAATAGCACAGGAATCACTCTGAGGAATACACACAGGACCACTTTCTCCTCACAGCTAGGCTGTGAATACAGTTGCCCTGGCAGCTTGAGACTTCCTTGGCTGCTGCTTTTATCCCTCCTGACCAGTGGGGATTGGTTGCAGAAATCAGCTAACGCAGGGGCCTATTCATCAACACTAAAATAAAGTTTTTAAAGGACATTTTCCTTAAATAACGTTATTTTAGTATTCATGAAGCCACTTCGCACCGGAGATATCACTGATATCTCCGTGCTAAGTCCCCCTGCGTTAATTTCCACACTCCCCTTACATAGTATGGGGAT
Source organism: Taudactylus pleione (assembly GCA_031769625.1). NCBI lineage: Eukaryota > Metazoa > Chordata > Amphibia > Anura > Myobatrachidae > Taudactylus > Taudactylus pleione. The sequence goes on along the minus strand of JAUIMM010000024.1, from coordinate 2,930,620 downwards.
ATGGAAATTATGTGGTATTCATCAAATCCCGAAAATTGTATTTTCCGAATTTGATGGAGTTACTATCCGCCACTGTGAGGTGGCAAATAGCAGGACATTACCTGCTTCCAGCTGTGCAGGTCCCCCGGAGTCTTCTTCCGGCTCTCTGATGCGTCCTCTGGCTCCGTCTGCAATGCTGACATTGTGTTCTACCAGCGGAACACAAAGTTTAGAAAAAAACTGCTGCTGGGAGACCACATGACAGATCAACAGGACGGAGCTGGAGGCGCTGCAGCGGGCAAGTAAGTGCGGGATGGGGGGAGGTGAGCGGAGGGGGGTGCACACAAACTTACCGCAGCTGTAAGTAATGCTGTGCATGCGCTGGGTTTACGATTGTAACAGCGCATGCGCAGCATGGATTACAGCTGCGGTAGGTTAGAGCAGGCAGGGATAACTATCTATTTCCCGAAAAGCTGTCATCGCAAAAATGACAGCTTTTCGGAATAGATAGTTATAGGGAGGGGGAATGATGAATTCCTCCGGTAATTAGGTAGAACTCATTGCGAGTTCTAAACCCAATTAACTCCCTCGATATTTTAGGTATGATGAATAGGCCCCTCAGTGTCTGCTCCAGATTGGCAGTGATCCGATCAGTTGATCCTGGGGAAGATGGCGGCCCTCTGTCTCCTGATTACATGGAGAATGCCGGACACTGGCACCTCAGAGAAGTGTGGAGCCATGCAGGGAGAATGATCAGCACTAAAGGACTGGAACATTACATCCACATGGTGTCAGGATGCGGCCTGGGATCGGCCACTACTCACCTCTGCGCTGGTGTCCTTGGGCTTAGGTGTCCAGACGCTGGGAGTGGAGGTGAGTGGTGACTGAGTATTCTCCCTGGGGTCCGCTAGGGCTTCCGTGCATGCGTCCTGGTTTCCGGGGTGCCGGGCATGGGTGCAGCCATGTTGGCTCATATCACCTGACTAGTCTCTCCCAATGATAGTCCTGTGGTCACTCAGCTGATCCTCTGATCCAATGATCAGCCACCCAGGGGTATTTTAGTCTGACTCCAGGAACAAGTAATTGCTGTTCAACTTCTTTGTTCCAGTGCCTGTGATACTATGTTGCTCTGTGCTATTCCTGCAGAGAGTTGCTTCAACCTGCTCACAGTTCTCTAAGTCTCCAGCTTTAGCTTCCTTGCTATTCTCAGTCTGAGAGTTAGTTCTCCCTTAGTACCATGTTTTTCTATGTCTGTGTGTCTTTGCTACTGAGGTGTCAGATTACCTGCTAGTACTAATTAGCTCCCAGCTGCCTCTTTAAGTATTCCCAGCCAGTCTACAGCCCTGTGTTTGTCTGTGTAAATCTGCACCAGCATTCCTAGCTTTCCCAGTATACGCCTGTCTTCTCTCTGTGTCTCACTGTGCTAATCAGCTCCAGAATCTGTTACTCTCCCAGTATTTGCCTTTGTCCACTCTACTCTGTATTTTGTCTGTGCAAATCAGCACCAATATAGTTAACTATATCCAGTCCATACCTGTGTTCTAGCATCCAGATTCTTTCCCTGTTTTCTAAGTATTCAGATCCAGCTCCAGAGTTCAAGCATTCGGTGCACCACCAGTATTATAGCATTCATTATAGTTTCCGGTCTTCTGCCATTCCCAGGTACCTGTCCAGAGGGCCGCGACTTGCTCACCTGGTGCAGCGGAAAACCAAATCCCAATTGGAGGGGTCACTGGAGAAAACTACCAAGTGAGTTAGACTCCGCGCCTCTGGGCAGGTCTAGCCAAACCTGGGTTTAGCCGCAACTAGGAGACCTAGTCCAGTCACTCCCATAGTCACCCGAACCCCCTGGCTCACCGTCCTCCACAGAGGAACATTTGCACTGGATCGTGACACATGGTCTCTGTAGCTCAGGTCTAATGATGCATACACAGGGTACAACCTGTACCACCAACAACTTGAAAGATATCTTTCAGTGAAGTCATCCTGCCACATCTCTGAACAGGCAAAGTTGACGATATTGTCCAAGTTAGCCTGCATGCATGGACGATGAAAGATATCTTTATCGTCCATGCGGGAACGCGCATAGTTGGTCGTTGACAGGTTGGTAAGTACATGAAAATGAACGATAACGATATGAACGATATCGTTACCATTCATATCGTTCAGTTTTATCATACCGTGTGTATGAACCTTAACTCATCAGCTGGATTACCAAAGTCTGCCTGTAGTCAGGAGTTTGTAGCTCTCACAGACAGAGAGACTCACAGGTGCGCAATCAGTCTAGGAGAGGAATCCAGCAGCTAGCAAACACAGACATGCTGTAGCCTACAGGCAAATCTGGACATCCTAACCTGCAGGGCAGGTAGCAGAGGTAAGTCACAGGACAATTCGTGAAACATAAGTCGGGATCGTGACAAAGAAATTCAAAATATATTTGTGAATTTGAAACTGTGTCCAATGAGCAACATGGGCAGCATGGTTATCATAGTGGTTACCCACTTACTGCACTGAGGGCCTGATTCAGACCCACTCGCAAGCGCTATGCGCTCGCGTGTGGGTTGATGTTTGGACACTGTGCATGCGCACGCCGGAGCCGGCTCCAACGTGTGCATGCGCGAGATCAGTCTAGCGACGGGCGCTCCGTCGCTCTGGGTCTCGCACCAAAAGGGGGCAGCTGTCGATTTTGATCGACAGCTCGCACCGTTTTGGAAGCGGGCAGGGGGGGTGGCTGGCCAAACGGAGGCGTTCCCAATGGAACGCCTGCCGTTTTGGGGGCGGCCCCACTAACATCACGAGTGATGTCAGTGGTGAGCTTCTGGCTCTATTAAGAGCCAGAAGCTTACTGGGGCTTGCGGGAACGAGACCCTACCAAAAGGGTCTCGTCGCAAGCCGCGATGGTCGAGACCATCATCTGGCCGTTCGCAATAGCTGTGGGTGAGGAGGCCGCACAAAAAATGTAAAAAAAACGCCCTGATTCAGAGCGAGCGCTCTTTCAGAGCGTCCGGCTCTGAATCAGGCCCTGAGGTCATGAGTTCAATTACCGGCCCTGGCCCATCAGTGTGGAGTTCATTTTTCTCCCCGTGTTTGTGTGGATTACTTCTGGGTGCACCATTTTTCTCCCATACTCCAAAAACATACAGTACTGGTAGATTAATTGGATTATGACAAAAAAAATTAACCCTTGCATGTATGTGAGTTCATGTGATAGGGAAGATAGATTATTTGTAAATCCCACTGGGAACCGGACTGACGTGATTGACTGCAATAATCTCTGTAAAGCACTGTAGAATATGTATACGCTCTATAAATAACTGTTAGTAAATAAACAAGATGATGTCAGTTAATGGCTTTTGGCATTTGCATCATTAAGCATGGTATTAGTGAACAGGCTGTTTTTCATTGCCTATAATGTAACATACAGAGGGATTCAGAAGCAACTGCATTTTCAAGATGTAGTACATCAGCATTTGAAAAAAGAAAGTTACAGTACAAAAACAAATAATTGCGGTCACTATGTAAGAAGGTTGCCATTGCCTTTTCTTTGGTAAGCCATGATAGTAAGAAATTGTTCTCATTTAGGTCAGACCACGCCCTATTTCATTTGCAAAAAGGAATGTCTGGTCAAACTATCTATAATTAAGGCGTCTGGTCTTGTTAGATAGGATAGTGACCAAGGCCTTCAGTAGTTCAAAAGGGTGAATGTTGGGAAACAAGGATAATTATAACGCATTTTCATTTTTAACACAGAATATTTGCATTAGGTAAAGCTACTATACCTGGAATGGTATTGTCCAAAAAAAACGCTATACAGCCTCCCACAAACATTTCTGTAGTTAGAAGCACGGTCAATATCTGATCCAATTCTAGCAAACCTGGAAAATAATGTAAAAGTAATACATATTAAATACAGATCTGCAAACATTTGTGGATCTTGTAGGCACAACACATTTACGGCCTGATTTATAGACGGACACAATACCATTTGTGCACTAGAAGATCTGCTTTGCCACACTGCACATGTAATTGCAGTAATATGTGATCATATTGAGAGCATAACAGAATTATGGCACCTAGAGAGGCAGGCTGGGGCTTTGCACATGCAAGGTCAGTACAATATATAAGATGTCACATCTGTAGCTACACCTCTCAGGGGGCATATATTTCCATAAGAACTGGTGTACAGAAATGTGCTGATGATGATTTTAGCATCCATGTCACAATGTGTATCCTTATTGTGTAAGCATAAATAAAGTGTTGCCCTCCTAAATTAGTAACGTGCACAAAAATACAGACCCACCAAAGGCACTTTATATAACTGGGCAATCTTGGCCTGATTCAGAGTTGTATACTAATGCCATCACAGCCGCGATTCCGCTAGTGTGCGGTAATAAGCAAATGCCCCAATGGCAAGGATTGTATTGAGACGCCCACCTGTGGCAGATCCAAGTACCTGCATACAAAGACGCAGCATCAGTTGCAGATCAGTCAATTATCGCAGTTCTGAGTAAGGCTACTCCGAATGGCCGCGGGAATTGAGATGCCAGAACCATTTTCACTGCAAACAGGATCGCAGATGCAGGCTGTGACAAGCCCCAAAAAAGGTCACGACACGTCTGCGTTCTTTGCTGCCACTCCACGTTACCTTCTCTGATTGTCAATTACGCTACGAGTAAAAAGTCGCTGCGAGAAACTATGGTAATGTACCTTAAACGCTCAACTAAGTAAATATCGGCATTGTGTACAACTCTGCATCAGGCCCTAGTCCAGCAAGAATCTTCTTTACCGACATAGTATAAACAGGAAATATATGAATAATAATTAAAGAAAAAAACCTTAATAGACCTTCATTTTATGGAGTTGTGATCCAAATATAATTGTTTTCAATGAGGTTCAGTTGTTTGTGATTGGCTGACTGTCCTGATGAATTCAGTTCGGTGTCATTTTGCGCTTCTTCAGGAAAGAAGTTAAATAAAATGAAGAAACAAGTGTATTTATTTCAGTAACATGTACGTTAACCCTGTGTGTGCCTGTTCATTTTTTCTCTTACAGCTGTTGTGTAACTTCAGTGGGAGGGCACTGTTATTTTTTTCCACAGTCCCAGGCAGTTGATGATGATAATTGGCATGTGTTGTCCTCTTTTCTAGCAGTAATATCAGAGTGTAATGTGCAAATTTGTATTTCCTCTCATCTGTTGTAGCTTTAGTTAATGCCACAAGTCGATTACTAGTGGGCACTTTATTTACACTTAAGGTGCCCACACACATACCGATGTGCTCACAATCCGATTTCTTGTCCAATTTCCTCATGAACTTTCACGGGAGCTTCCTTGCTGTCGTGATCACGATTTTGGAAAAAAGACACCCAATCTGTTTTACGATCTCACGATCTATCAGATCGTACGCATCGTGAGATTGGCTATAGCAAATCGTGAGTTCAAAAAAAAAAAAAAAACAGGCTCTTGACTATTGGTGGGAAATTTAAATTGCCATAACAATGGGAGGGGCTATCTAGGGAGTATAAAAAGCAGGCACCCTTTAAAATCTGTGTACATTCTGCTCTGCTACTAGATGAGGCTAGGTGTACTCCTGCTGAATCCTGTACATGGCTACTGTGCTCTTTGTATTTGGCTTGCCTTTTACAAAGTTCATTGTACCTGCAAGTGTGTGCTACCTACCTGCATTCTATCCTGTTCCTGAATTCTTATAACTTATCTAAATGTATGTAATGCATCCGTATATATTTAATTTTGTTTCCCTACATCTCTTTGGCTGCTATTTTCTATATCTCATACCTATTGCACAGAACCTTTGGATCTATGCAAGATTTATCATCCGTTCCTATTCATCAAAGGGAGGTACACAGTATTTAGGGTTAATATTAGGTTTGGTTATATTCCCACCAATTGTCAGCTAGATGTAGTTGGGAGTCTTCCAACAGGTCAGCCGGTATTGTGTACACTATTACTGGTGTTATAAGTCTATGCAAAGACTAATGCAAGTGCTTTGATTCATTTACATTTGTGGATCAATAACACTGTTCTTTACCATCTTTTGGGGACTTCTCATTGTATTCAATTACTGCACATCGGTGCATGGATGTTTAACACTTGCTATTGGAGAACATTTTAGACTCATTTTAATTAATTTTTGTTTTTACCTTTTTTAATTTTATAAATTTTTTTATTCATTCAGATATCTGTGGCACAATCTGACCAACATACACGGTCCTCGCACAGTTCAGTTAACCAGTTGTTTGGATATTTATTATCAATTGCATTAATCTATTTGTTACATTTGTGAATCAATGTTTTTACACATATCTTATCATATAATAAATTAATTATTTTGGTTTATCTGCTTGCGCTTTCTTCCATTGTCATTTCTGTCTCCTTCTTTAGGGGTTAGCCACCCTTTAGAGATCTGCATACAGATACCAATTTTTATCATACTTAAAGTCACAGCGCCTGAATGTGTTGTATTTACATCATACTTGCCTACTCTCCCGGGAGTCGCAGGAGGCTCACGATTTTTCGGGTAACCCCCCCACACCCCCGAAAGAGTAGGCAAATCTCCCGCATCCCGCCCACTTCCTAGTGAAGTGGGCAGGATGGGGAGATTTTCTGAGATGTTTGCTGGTCCGTACGTTGGGGGCGGGGCTAAATTACGTGAATTGTGTCATTTAGCCCCGCCCTCTCCTTGCGGACCGGCGAATCGTGAAGGGGACGGGGCCTAATGACGTCTAATATCTGGCCCCGCCCCCTAAAGATGAGAGAAGCAGCTGCTCCCGGAAAGGTTCCCTGCAGTCGGTAAGTATGGATGACATATTCTCTGTACATAGTGGCATCACTATGCATGGTGTTATCTGGCGCAGTAGTGTGCACAAAAGGGGGAGGTCTTGTATATGTGAAGTCGCGCCCCCTGGTTTGTCACTTTTGGGGGCTTGGCTGAGTGTCAAGCCTCCATTCCCGCAACTCTGCTATTTTGGCGTTAACCAGTAAGGCCCACATCAGTGTGTAAAATTATTGCTGCTATGTAAATAAACAATATTGTTAATATAGCTCATAGCAACCCATCAACTTCTGTCATTTTTTCTAGCACAGCTTGTAAAATGGCAGTTACAATCTGATTGGTTTGTATGGGAAACTTCTCCACTTTATTTCTCTCTAAAATTTGATAAATCTCCCCCATGATTTTTTAAAATATGGGGCAGGATGCATCTATCATTGCATTTTGCATGTGATGCTTCCCACCATTGATCACAAGCATAGTGGTGTTTAGTAACACTGTATGCTTGTACAATTGTGGCTAAAATCGCTAAGGACAACTCTCCTGATAAGAGCTGTCCTTTGCAATATAAGGACTTTATGACCCTGGAGTCCTTCCGGGCATGCGTGTCTGCCGGCCAGCGTATTTGCAAGCCGAGGGGTACACTGGGAGGGATCCGATTGAATTCATCTCAGGGACTATGTGGAAAGAAGCCCATAGTCTTCTATTAGGCAATGTCATCTATAGATGGCGTTGCCTGTCCAGTCCATGCTCCAGAAATTTTCACTTTCCTGAGCTTAGTGCATATGTGGAATGCATTCTCAGTGGATTGACCGCATATTTGTTGTTGATGCATCCTGCCCAAGTTGAGTTACAACTATGCCACTAATTATTGACATACATCCCCACCATATCTTGTCTGACAAACATATCCATTTGAGAGCCCGAATCAAGGGAATGTAGTGAAAAATTCCGACAAGTTGGCAATCATGCTGTTATTATTACTAAAAGCAGTACATAATGAATGGTCTCAACTTTACACATGGTTTGATTCAGAGTTGGGAATAGAATAAGAAATAGCAAGTAACTGTACTTTAGCAAACCATGTTGCAATGTAAGGGGTGCAAATACATGCAGATGGGTCCACATACAACTAGCCTCCTGGCGCGTTAAACAGCCCTTCTAGTCGTGCCATGCTGTGGCATGACTCAGTAGCGACGACCGTCTTTCGTGCATCTTTTTACCTTCAAATGCGTCTTCTTCGCACATGAATGCAAAGAGATAGCACAAGCAGCTTCTGCTGATTAAAATTATATGCAGCATGCTTATGTTCCCTGGACCTGATTCAGACCCGTTCGCTCGATGTGGCCGCTCGCTCCCAGCGTATGGAAATTCAGCTAAGTGACGTCAAGGCAGACGCTCGCACGGCAAGGCATAAGCACGCCTACTATGTCTTGGTGACTGATCTCTTTGTGTTTACAGACGCCCACCAGCCTGTCTTTAGCCGTCCCCTAGTGTACGTCATCTTCAGGAAGTTTATACAACCATCGGTATATCAGGTTCCATCGGATCTGACCGCAGCACTTGTGGTTGACTGTACCCTACCGCAAGCACTGCGGGCACTTCAGTGTATTGTTCAACCAGGTGACGTGTACTATGACGTTGCCTGTTAAATATGCACGCCCCAGAAATGGCGTGAAAACACTCTGGCACGCAAGAGTCCGCAACTACACTCCCCCGTTACTACTGCCCTGCCCCTGTTACCACCCACAAACGGCCTCTCCTGTTACTCATTCCACTGGGCTGTCTTTGCAAGGCGAGCGAGCAAAATCCGATCGCTTGTACGAGTTTGCGCATGCGCACTGTGAACTACACGCATGCGCACATTAGCGAACATCGTCTGCAACAAGCGGCCGCTTGCTAGCGAGCGGGTCTGAATCAGGGCCTCTGTGCGTTCAGCCACTGACACTGTAACGTATCATTTTGCATGCAGATACACCCACACTCGCTCAGAGAACATAGGCATGCTAGTATTTATTCACTATTAGCTATTTAGATTTAGACCATGTCAATGATGTCAATTATTATTAACTAAGAATTTATTATTATCAATTAGTAGCACAAATCAGCTAGATCCTTAATATGTGTTATGTGTATGTATATATGTTATAGGTTACATGTTAGGAGGACCTACAGGATATACCATCCAGGATTTAAAGGCTTTCATATAAACATAATAACCCAAGGATAACTTGGGGACTAAAGTACATCAAAATGAGTCTGATTCCAATTACAAGTGATATTGTGCGAGTCGCCGGGCTTAAAAGGGAATGAGGAGAGGAGATAGAGTATCAGCACTATCCTGAAGAAGCCTGCGAGGCGAAACTAGTTGATTGCGGAACAACCAATCACACGCTGCTGAAGCTTAGCATGGTTCAGTCTATCGGCATCCTATCCATCACCCCAGCCTGAACGGGGCACAGAACAAGACGGCCAGCGGGAGGATTATCGGGGGGAGCCCCTCCTAACCAGGACCCGCCACCATAGACCCACGGGGGTGAGTATGTCAGAGACGCATACCTGCACCTACATATTTGAAGCAAGTACTTTGTGGATTTTGATTCATGCAGCATATTGCCTTTATTTATAAAGACTTTTTGTTCGTTGGAAGCAAACATATTGCAGATAGTGGGGCAGATGTATGAAGCTCTGGAAAGTGATAAAGTGCAGAGTGATAAACGACCAACCAATCAGCTCACAACTGTCATGTTACAGGCTGTGTTTGAAAAATGAGAGGTGGGAGCGGATTGGTTGGTCATTTATCACTCTGCACTTTATCACTTTCCACAGCTTCATACATCTGCCCCAGTGACTCCTGCAGTGTACTACCATTTTTTTCATTATTATTTATTACACCTTTAAATACAGATGTATGTTGTTTTGTCAATTGTGAGTTAAGTATATCGGTACTAGGAATAATCGCATTCATTTATTATAACCTTTTTTCGCTACACTGTGTTTTACATAAATAAAGAATATTTCTTGATTTGAAAGTGTAGACTGTATTTTCTACCTATCACTATAAGAATATACCATTAGAGCCTAAAGAATTGTCTGAAGTAAGCGCTGAGAACATACCGTGTGGTTTTTCAACATAAGCATGCTACATATAATTTTAATCAGCAGAAGCTGCTTGTGCTATCTATTCGTTGTGCGAATAAGATGCATTTGAAGGTAAAAAGATGCTCTGCGCTACTGAATCTCATTGAGCTCCCGCATTATGTGGTGCATGGAGGATAGATGTATGTGGGCACATCTGTACATTTTTTTGCATGCAGGGTATATACTGGATGCATTTGCATGTAGCTCACAAATTCTGGACAGCTTTATTTTTACACATTTAGATGTCAGTTTGGACACGCCACACCCAAATCTAAATCTCTCTGCACTTTTTTCATCTGCCCCATCTGTAGTCCAGGCGGATTTGGCCACCGGGAAACTGGGACAGTTCCCGCTGGGCCACCAACCATCAATGGATTACACAGGGTCGGGCCAATAAATAAATGCCATGATCGGAGCTCAGCTCCGATTAGGCAGCACTGGGTGCTTCTGCGCAGAAACCCATTATACAGTGTAGGGGTGGGTCCTTACTACGGCAGCCACGGCTGCATGGGAAGAGGACCACGCGGTCTGCACAGACAGAAGCTCTAACTGCAACTACAGTAATGTGCAGAGGTAGGGAGCTCAGGGATCCAACTGCAGTGATACCAAGGCTGGAGCATTGAACTCACAGAGCAGTGCTGTATACCGCTCAGTGTGTGGCTGATAGCACAGCTTAAGCGGAAGGGTAAAATGAGATCTTTGCAACTGTCCTGTCACTATGCCTTTTGAAACAATTAGATCTTACAGTTACTAGCTATAACCTACAGCACGTATAATAAGTTATAACACAGACATTATACTACTGCAACAATCTGCTCACCAGCCTCTCACCGACTACATACGATAGCACATACGTTGGTAACGCCTGGCATGCATGACTATTCCTGCAAAGGATCGCTCTGTCGGTAAAAGCGGCCCTTTTCGATGGAGGGCCAACAGTTAAAGCAGACTTTAAAGAACTCACTTTTTGCACTTGATCATTGGACTTGAAGGACTTGGGCTTTTTTTCATTATAGGGGTGAAAGCAATTAGGTGCAAAATCCATGCATCCGTGTGTAAGACTTATGGTTCAAAAATGTGCGATTCTGGGGTGAGAACGGGCCGTGAGGGGGCGAATTGTCATGCTGATGCCGGCATTTCCATGTTGTTCCAACTGCAATTTGCCCCCTTTGTGGATAATTGGATTGGCCCCTTATTTATATAATCATTACTGGGTTAGGATTGCTGTGGATTGCGTCCTTTCCTCTGAGCCACACCATATCAACACTTTCTTTGCCACATCATAATCAGCTACTCATGATTCCCCTCATGAGCTTCATAATAAATTCTGTCTCATTGCAATGTGCTGGGATTTGAGCTAGTCCCAATAAATTCATATTCAATATTATTATATACTACTAACATTGTGTATGAACCAATCCTACGGAGTTCATATTTGACTTACGATATACTACTAACATTGTATGAGCCAATCCCATGGAGTCCATATTCAATATTACCAGTGGTGGCTCCTACCTTATTTCTGCGGGGGGGTGGCCTGGGCTGTAGTCCAAACCCCCTGACGGCTGTGTGCAGTCCTAGTTATTCACTGTGCATGCGCATACAAAGAAGGAAAGAAAGCCACATATTAAAGACTCATGCGCAGGTAACAGCATTGGCTAGGGGCTGCAGAGCAAGAAGCTGAATAAGGCTGCCGTGATAAAAGCAGAAGTGCTTCTTGTTGGAAGCGCTTTCTGATAATGATAGTCCGGAGTGGCAGTCCCAGGGGGAGGAGACACTTAGCCCTAGACTGCCTTTCTTACGTGTGATTAGCAGAAGTGCTTCTTATTGGAAGCGCTTTCTGATAATGATAGTCCGGAGTGGCAGTCCCAGGGGGAGGAGACACTTAGCCCTAGACTGCCTTTCTTACGTGTGATTAGAAGAAGTGCTTCTTATTGGAAGAGCTTTCTGATAATGATAGTCCGAAGTGGCAGTCCCAGGGGGAGGAGACACTTAGCCCTAGAGTGCCTTTCTTACGTGTGATTAGCAGAAGTGCTTCTTATTGGAAGCGCTTTCTGATAATGATAGTCCGAAGTGGCAGTCCCAGGGGGAGGAGACACTTAGCCCTAGACTGCCTTTCTTACGTGTGATTAGCAGAAGTGCTTCTTATTGGAAGCGCTTTCTGATAATGATAGTCCGGAGTGGCAGTCCCAGGGGGAGGAGACACTTAGCCCTAGACTGCCTTTCTTACGTGTGATTAGCAGAAGTGCTTCCAATAGGAAGCGCTTCTGCTTGTAATACGATGCGCTGCTATTTCACATGCAGGAGGACTGTGGGGATCACAGGGGACTGGACCAAAGGATGGCAGGGAGGAGGGGACGTGAGAGGCGTGTGCACTCAGAAGGAAGTCTCGTTCCATATGGGCTGTAGGCAGAGTGATGTAATCTGCAAGAGACAGGTTTTTGTTTACTTAACCAAGAATTAGTTTGACTTACCTGTCTTAATGTAATTAGGATGAGAGTCTAAAAAGTTTGGGAGGACTAATCCAAAAAATAGGGAAAATCCCAAGACAAACAGATTTCTTGATGAGTTCATATCAACAAATTGCAGATTGGATAAGCCAATAGCTGTAATCATGCCTAAAAAGGAATAGAAAAACAATATAACTTTATAGTGATACTGTATGTTTACATGAACAATTAAATGTACTATTCACAGCATGCATAAGTAAAAAAGATCATGTAAAAATTTGTCATGTTGCCACTGCACCCAGGTCCTTTATAAAGCATCTCAATGTACAATGGCCTGTTGCGCACACCAATATAATTGTTATTGGGGGTTAGTACTGATTATTCTCCAACTAGAACCAGTTCAATTTAGGAGAATGTGACTGTTATTCCTGAATAGTGCTAAAAAGTAAAAACACAAATTGTGTGTTTGTGTAATATATATATAAAAAACATTTTTTCCAACAGCCTTATGTCAATGATTTGAAGACCTTAAAAAGAACAGAAATTAGACCGTTACAGAAGAGGCAGAAATATACATGATTGGACTGTGCATTCTGATATTCCGGAACATCTAGCCACCAATACAAGAGTTCAAAGAAAGAAAGGTGGATGTTACAAGTGTATATGATTGATATTAACATGTTCTTTCATCCGCATAATGGCTACAAGTACCACATTCGGCACGTACTTATGTGCAGTAGAACATACGTGGTCTATTTAGTTAATAGTCTCTGTGGACTTTGCTATGTGGGGAAAAACATACGTTCCTTTAAGGAGCGTATGGCCCTACATAAATCGGCCATAAGGGCCGCTTTGAGAGGCAAAGTGTCTGAACAGACTATCGCCAGGCATTTTGCTGAATACAAACAGTCTGTCTAGTTTCAGACATATTATAGACCATGTTCCAGAGGACAAAAGAGTGGTTAATAGACATAAAAAATAGTTGAAACTAGATATCCAAATGGATATACACCTTGGATACATTTAAACCCCCTCACCTTAATGATCATTTAAATTGGACTACTTTTCTGTAGTTCCTCTGGATTTTTCTCCTGATTGTCGGATGTTGGGACGCATATAGCTGCTTAGAGATTTTTGTATGAGTAAGATGGCTTCTTTTCCTTGATAATATATAAAATTTATACCATTCAGCTTTCAATTAACTGTTGTTTAGGTTATGTTTTTTATTGCTTTTGTACTTCTATTTTTCTGTTTATTTTGCAAAGATGGTGGGTGTTTAACTGCACTGTTTATGCTGTGCAGCTATGGTTACCAGGGGAGTGAGCTTGTGTGGGCAGAGCCGGGTACTGGCCGGAAGTCCAGCATGCACAGCTGTCTGCGCCGACAGCTGACCAGCGTATAGCTTTCACGAGGGTGTCTACAAATACCCTTTCCCATAAGGCCAGGGCCCTTTTTCAGGTACACTATCTTATGTCCCTATTTAAAAAATGGGAATGGGGGCGCCAATGCTTCCTCTGGCACAGGGCACCAAAAAGTAAAGTTATGGCTCTGATGATGCTTAATGCTCAATCTAATTGTAAAAAAGTGTTTGCGTGGTAATTTTCATGAGGTTAGCTGCGTTAAGTGAGCACACACACGTTTGTAGCTTTAGTTATTAGTGATCAGTTAGGCTGAATAGACGGAGGCTGCTTTAGTCAGTCTTAGATTCAAACTGTTAGATTATAAGTGTAATTACAATACAGATTTACGCCGGAGTTAAGCTGGAGGATAACAGGAGGAGAACATCCTGAAAGCCAGAACACTTTCTAAAGGACATCAAGCAACATACTTATGTGAATTACCTAATTCACCATCATCTGCTGTATGCATTTCCAGAAAACTCCTTACTGCACTCACTGCTTGGACATAGCAAGTACTTCCCTAACTGCGTGCTGCAATTGTTAATTGATCTTGTTGTTCAAAACACTGACTGTATTCAGCTCTGTACATTGTAATTTTTGTCTTCATACTACTGAAAATCCTTTTTTGTATTGCCTTTTTCCATTGCATCTATCCACTTTATTCAATCTTTATTTTAATAACTAATTCCTGCACCCACTACTCACATACTTCACCTTTGGAGCTGAGCTCATACATTAGCAGCACTGTTCTTTTACTTGTATTTTTGAACATTTAACAACTTTTATCCACACTGTCTCTACATCATACAGCTTTCAGTCCAGTTTTCATCTCGCTCATTACCTCATCCACAGCATGAACACCCTTACTTCAAACACCCCCCTTATTCAGTGTCCACATAATCCTCTACTTTATCCATTCCTATCCTTCCCCTCTTCTCTCCTCCACTTGCTGTTTCCCCTTTATTCTCTCATCAGTCTCCCTTCCCGCCTTTCCTGGTCCTCCACTCTCAACCACCTCCCTTCCTTCATGGCCTTGTTACCCCACCACTAAGCCCCATTCCCTCCTGGTTCTGCCTGTCACCTCCAGGACTGCCAAAAGAAATTCTGGTCCCGGGTACAGCAACATCCCATGGGACCGCAGCATGTTGGTTATGGCTACACCCATTTGTGGGTGGGTCTAGCATGTGAGAAGCACTCACTCACAGGAGCATGGGCATAGCACCCAGCAGCTGGGACTAAAGTATTCACTATTAGGATGGCCGGCAGTCCCATAATAGATACATTTTTAGCTGGATGTATTTAGATGCTAAAATGTAACACAAAAATTAAAGTGCAACTTTTTTATTTTGTACATCTCTCATGTAAATAATACATAAACAATATCTATTTTTTGTTATAGAGATAGATGAATGAAGAACTTAATTTTGACATAACATCACGTCATCTTTGTCACAGCGCGACGTACACCGACTGTCACTTACCGGGTCCGGCGGCGCTGGAGTTTCCCGAGCAGCCAGCGGTGTGTCCCCGGCGCCAGCTGCTCGTGTGTGTGGTGTCCATGGAGGATGGCTGCGGCTCCCCCTGCTGGGCGGCTGGTAAAACTAGAGCGGCTGCGGCTCCTAGGAGCGCACGTGCCAACCTGTAAGGAAATTTAAAGGGCCATGCACATGTAGGGGTGACGTCACAGTAGGCGCCAGTTTCAAACCTGCCTATTTAAGGAAGTCCCTTGGAGCACTCCTGTGCCAGAGTATAGGCTCCATTACCTTACTCCAGCGTTCCTGTGTATATCCTCTAAAAACGTTCCTGACCTTTGGCTTGCCTGTGACTCCGTATTTGCCTATTCTTGGTACTGCGTTATATCTGGTTCTGACCTCGGCTATTCCCTGTGACCTGCTTTTTGTCTGCTCCCTGGTACCGTATTGTCTGTTTGGTCCTGACCTGGCTTGTTGACTATGCTGACCTGTGTGTACAACGCAGCCAAGTCTATATCTTCTTTCGAGGGTCCCTGGTGAAAACCGCCGGCACATTAGACTCTGCGCCTCAGGAATAGGTCACGTCAATTCCCTAAATATGGGCCACATCCATAATCAACCCGAGAGTTGTGACAATCTTATAACACACACATTCCGCTGCTTGTAACCTAACTCACTGCTCCATGCTCCTTCCTCACTATCTACCTATCTGTGTCACCCCTGTCTGTCTGCCCCTCCCCTTTAGAATGTAAGCTCTCACGAGCAGGGCTCTTGTCACTCACGTGTGCTTCTCCTCCTCCTACTTATATTATCATTTACTCCTAAAGGTGCATACACACGATTTTTTGAATGATTATCGTTAAACGATATCGTTTAACGATAATCGTTTGAAAAAATCGTTCACTTTCTGAGTCAAACGATGAACGATTATTGTTCATGCGCGTTCACGTTTGTAGTTCAGTCAGACTTGTCAACTCAACGATTTTCATTAAGTTAATATGCAAAAATCGTTTGTAGTTCATAAAAATCGTTCATTACATTTAGTAAATGAACAACTTTAGTAAACAATTTTAGTTAATTTTTTCAAGGGAAAAAATCGTTTACTAAAATCGTTCATTAACTAAATCGTTGTGTGTGTATGCAGCTTAACTCTTCAATTGGCACCTAGCACTTGGTTGCTGACGGCTGGCTGCTTGTGTTTTGCAGCTATGTTTATAAACCATGTCCTTGTCCTGCATTGTGGTGTATTACTATTAACTGTTTTTCTTGTGTGCACATGTATGTAGTGTGTAAGGTGCTGCGGAACCTTTGTGGTGCAATAATAATAATAAAAATGTGGAAATCAGCCTGTACCTCAAAAAAGTGCAAACTAAACATTGGATAACAGTATAGAAATATATTAGTGGGCTAAAGCAAAGTAATGGGGCTCTTAAAAGATGTCCAATGGCTGATTTATGCATATTTAATAACATAAAAAAAAATATAGAAAACAAGTGTTTTTCAGCAAATTAAATCCTCTAGATGAAATTGGGGTGCATAAAAATGCCTGACGTTTTTTTTTTTTTTTTTGCAATTTAAGCCACTTTTAAACATTTGTTAAAAAGCCGTTATAACACTCACCTGCAAACCTAAACAAAAACCTGTCCCATCAATACAGCACCCCCATACACCTGTCCCACATCAATTAACCCATTCTTCTGCATTTTGAAGAATATCACCTCAAAAATGACGTCATTATTGGCCAATTAATAAAAACGTATCTAGGAGTCTAGGTGACCCTGGGGTTCTGAACCATGTCCTGACATTTTTACCTTAAAATAGGGATTTTCCTAAACTTTTCACCTGCTCTGAGGCTGCAAGAAAAAAATCCTATGGAAAGTTAATGCAGGTTAATTTGTGCAAATAATTGGATAGCAAAAAACTCGCTGCCAGCTGCAATAAGTTGCATTTAGCCACATTAACCTGTGAAAGCAAGTTAACGAGTCTAATTGCATATTCTTCCATGAGTTTATGATAAGAAATATACAATGCAGCACTTAGATAATACAATATCATATATTCAAATGGTGATAATATGAATATCAGAAATTAGTTCTGTGCCGCACCTTCTCTTATACACTAACATACTGTAATCTCCTTCAAGAGATCCCAGTTTCACTTATTTTTGCTCCAAAGAAACAGCTTACCTATTATATCTAAATCATTATACTTGAGCTATTGCACTATACAGAACTATGATACTTTACGGATACTTCCTTATACATAGGGCCATATTCAATATAGGGCGAAAAGTCAGTTATCGGCGATAATTTTTTGCCGATGACGTTATTTTCGTCACTTTCAATTATCCCCAAGTTCAATTACAAAGACTTTTCGCCGGTGCGAAAAGTCTTTGCAAAAAAAACGGGGATAAGTTTTCTCCATGAAATACATGGTGCAAAAAAGTGCAGAATTGGGGTTTTGGGGTGCAGACTTAAAAAGAAAAATAGCCTGCACCCCTGGGAGTGTCCCCTAAAAGTATTATGTGTCAAAGAATTTGTAAAAAAAAGTCCTCAGGACACCCCAAAAAATTGACTTTCACTTTGGGGGTGAAAAAAAAAATATTTTAGGGAATAAAGGCCCTGATTCAGAGCCGGACGCAAGTGGCTGCTCGTTCGCTCCGAGCGATGTTTGCCCAACTGCGCATGCGTACGGATCAAAATATGCATGCGCAAACCACTCAGTGCGGCCGAAAATAGTGTGCTCGCAAAATAGCGAAAGCCTGCTATTTTGACTGACAGAATGAGGCGTATGTGGGTGGTAACAGGGGAAGGTGCTTGAAAACGGGAAGTGGAGATCCGATCGCAGGTGTGCTTAAAGGTCAAAACGGGCGTTTTATGGGTGTGCATATTTAAAACAGCAGCGTCATTGACCACGTCACTGGGTTATTTTATAGCCAGAACAGCTCGCAAAATTGTGGTAGCAAAAACCAACCACAAGAATAGCGAGCAACTCTTACCCTGTTCGATGTACTCGATTAATCTAATAAATAGCAGACATGACGTAGGATGCGAGCGGCCAGGGGGCGTATTTTTCCAAACAACGAACGCAAGTTTTGTTCGCTCGTTCAGACCTAGAGGCGTGAACAGACCGCAAACAGCGAACGGTTCATTTGAATAGCCACCCCTTGTTTTAGAACGAACGACCGCAAATAGCGAGTGGCTCTGAATGAGGGCCAAAGTTTTAAACTAGCGAAATTAATTCAGGGGGGGTTCCCATGTATGCGGCAGGTGTTTTCTAGTATGCAGCTGGTAGCGGCATGTGCTATTTTTAAATGTTTTTAACAATTACTTTAGGGACTTAAAAATATGCTTGCACACATTTTCATGTACCACAAATTTGATGGGCATAGTTATTTAAAAAAAAAAAAAAAAAAGTTAAATGCTATTCTTCACCCCTTCTTCAGAGGCGCATTTATGCACCTGCTGCGGCTGTTTAAAAACCTGACTTTCCTTCAGCAGACCAAAACGGGGGTACCCATAGTGATCCCCCATGTCAGACCAACTTTAGGGGGGTGCCAGGATGATTTCCCGAAAATTGCCAGGACTTTGATACTTTCCTTCCTGCTGGGTCCCGTTTTCGCCGGATCCTAACTGAATACGGGGATAAGCGGGTACGCGCCTGATACTTTCTCCCAGTAAAAAACGACGATGATGGCAAAAAGTCCAAGTTTGGACTTTTCGCCTCAAATTTAATATGGCCCATAGACTCAATACATATACCAGGGGCAAACGCAGAATTTCTAGAGGGGGGTTTCCATATGCTTCATTTACTAGTGTGGCCAACCCATGGAGGGGGCATGATGAGCTATTATAGTCTGGTCTGGTGCCCCAATAGTGTGCTTAGTTCCACGCAGTCCCTTAATGCATGTTGTGGCCGCAGTTCTAGTGACATCATATTATACAATATAGCTATTGTGGTCATGATTTCAGCTGCTGACCTGCAGGGGGATTTCTTGGCAACTGGAACACCCCACGCGTTTGCCTATGTATACAGGCCTGTTGTCCTACTAGAACTCCTAATAATTATCCACCACCTCAGACTCCTTTAGGATAATACTGGCACTATATTCCCTAATAAATTCTTTTTAGTCTATCCGAATGTTCACCAAGATGTACACTTTCTTGTTTTAACATTGACAATATTGGAGAAATTTCAGGCACTACTAGATATCTATTTTCATCATTTTCCATATTAGGTAGCTACTCCTTTTTAGTCTATCACTACCCAAATCATTCTCTCTGCCTCACTCACCCTAAACTTTGATTTAATACCACAGTTTGAAATTAATTGTTATGAACTTACTTAGTACGGTGGCGGACAACAAAGAAAGGACACTCCAACAAACACATGCAGACCAAAAACATCACTCGTTGGTGTTCAACTCTCCAGCAAAGCATACCCGGACGGGCTGTGTCATTTCCCTGTAGGGACGATTTGGCCTATATATTTAGTTGCCAAAGCAAGGCAACTAAAGCCGCTGCCCGCCACCAAAACAAACTAAACCAACTTCACCAGCACCCAAACAAAGCCTCCACAAACAAAAACAGACTGACGTCCATCAAATGTGCTCAGTCAGGCCTAAACAAATGCACATCCTTAAACTGAATCGTGCTATAGACCACAACTCTGCCACCCACTGATAACAAAAACTGAGCCACTGCAGCATTCACGTTCCATCTTGCCTTCTCCATCACCATACACGATTTGCTGGATGCTAATTACAGTGAGGAATTATCGCAGACCAAACCAAAGTACAAAAAGGCCAAATAAAATTGTTTGAAACCTGCATCACACCCTTCCACACAATCCCCACACAGTAACCACATTCACAACAAACATGAAGACAATAACAATGTTAGTGACAAACACAAGCATGGAAACCAGACTGGAGGTATACAAACCAAAAAACCTACTAGGATCTTTTCTGTATTTGTATATTAAATCTACTTGATGCCTCCGTAGGAAAAATTAAAAATCCCTCCAGACCTTTAAAAAGCGAGTAGTTTAAACCTCTGGTTAACATGCTGAAAAAGCGCTAGCAACCACCTTACCCGGTCGCACATAACGATGAAAAGCCCCAGATTTCCACCGGTCCAGCGCCTGAATCTCTGACAGTGAAAAACCCGGAGGCCGCGGCAGAAGTGGCAGGCCCACTTTGAAATTAATGAATGCCATATTCATGCAAAGGGAAGTCGAGAGCCGCAAAACACCATTTCAACACCTGACCAAATTAGTACTTTATAACTGGGGATCCATCTGCAAGCGCGAGCCAGACTATCCCATGCTCAGGATGCCACTCCAAATATGCATGCGCTAAATACACCGGGCAGATCCGGCTGTCCAGACATTTCCTCAAAGATATCCAATGACTCCAGTCTTGGAATGACGTATTTTGCACAACAGAACATCACCGTCGCACAATACGTCCCGATGAAGAGCCTACACAGCATCAGACACCGGCGCCACTAACGAGAAATGCACCATGAAGAGCCATTGCAAGGGCCAATTTAAACAAACAAACCTTAAATGTCGACTAACACATACCTTCGACTGCCATCAATAGATGTGGCAACAAATTAATATCAATGAGATGCCGGCGATCATCTTGAACCGGCCCTTGCCCATCCCATAAGTGCCCTAGCTACTAGAAAAATTTGTGTGGGATCAGGCTGGCCAAACAGGCTAGAGAAGAAAGCTACCCCCACCATACATTTACTCATGGCTGATAAGGAACGATGCGCAACATAATAGGACCAGATAAAAGAGTGCATCAATTGTCGGTGTTCCCGGGCGAAAGGCAATACTGTTCCCACTCATGCCAAGCAGCTTCGTATGAACATATAGTCTTAGAAGCAACAAATCACCTTGCTGTATCCTCCAGTCTGGGTCTGATGACCTGCTAGACATAAGTGGGACAATCATCACCTACCAGTTCTGCCTGCGGCGCCAACTCTCTAAATTTGACCCAGTGAAACCTAGAAAGGTCATCCGCAATGGTATTATTGACTCCAGGGACATGCTTATCCTGAAAACTGCCAGCAAGAAGGACGCTCGCCGATGGTTAACAGCCTGAATTACACCAAGGTTGACGCATCAAAATACTATGCTAGAGTTATGGAGACGCTCACCCCTCCATAGCTATATAGCCACTAATATCGGGAAAAGCTCAACCAGAAGTAAGTTCCTGGTCAAACCTTCCCTGACCCATGCCGACGGCCAAGGAGCAGCCGTCTAAGTAACCCCCAAAACCAGATGACCTTGCGGCATCTGTAAAAAGCTGTAAGTCCCTATTGCTGCGCTCTGACTGCGACCAAATGCTGACCCCATTAAAATTAGATAGAAAAACGGACCAGACATGCAGATAATGTTTTATTTCTGTGGACAAATGTAGGAAATAATGTGGTTTACACAAACCCAACGTGGCTTTTTCCAATTTGCGACAGACTTTACTCATAAGAATTACCCTACAAGTGAAGTTAAATAGCCCGAAAATAGATTGCGCGTGACGCTGCGTCACGTTCCCCGCCTGCAGCCCTGATGCAATGGCAACCCTCAACTTATCCACTTTATCAGCTGGAAGCAGACGGTAACCCTCTTCGGTGTCAAATTCTATACCCAAAAAGGAAAGCCGCATAACTGTACCCTCTGTTTTGTCATGTGCAATGGAGACACCTAGATGCCTGTACCGAAAATAGCAAATGCCGGGCCAATAGAGAGGAAGTCGTCCAGGTAGTGAACCAGACCCATTTCCATTGTGCTGGCAGAAACACACCAATGTAGGAATTTGCTGAAACATTCGAAAAAGGAACAGGAGATGGGCAAATATATTTCTATGAAGTACTCCTCCTGCAACTGAAATCCCAGAAAACGGAAAGAATTTGGATGTAGGGGCAAAAGACAGAAAGTAGACTCAACATCTATCTACACAAGTAAAACCGCGCCGCTAAAAGAACGAACATGGTCAACCGCACCGTCAAAAGACTGATACGTTACATTAGCCAATTCATCTGGGATGGCGTCACTTACAGAGCTGACTTAGGGGAAAGATGCTGAATCAGCCAATATTTACCCTGTGCCTTCTTCGGAACCACACCGACCGGAGAAAACACAAAGTCCACCAAAGGAGGCAAAGCAAAAAGGGGGACTATCCACCCTAACTCAACCTCCTTTAAAACTTTTCACGAACTACGTGAGGCAACTCAAAAGCGAACCACAAATTCCAAGTTTTACCCTACGATATTTTGACTTCTAATAGGAAGATGAAATCCTTCCAAAAACCCGGCGCACAGACAATCCGCCTCACTTCTATCTGGGTACATGGCCAACAATTTTAACAACAGTGCGATGCGGATCGGGGATAGTGCCTTAACTAGCTCCACCACCACTTGTTGGCCTACCAGAAGGGGTTGCTTCACTGGCCCTGCTGCAATATTTTGCTGAATGCTGTCCCCCGCAACGGAGGCAAATGTGCTGAAAGCGACACAACGTACCAAGCTTGCAGAAGCCCATTGAAAGCATAACAATGACTCTGCCTCCCTTCCGTTCGGAAAGCGAGTGCTAACCCGGGCCGTACGCGCTGCTGCCAAGGGTGCGTATCCCGAAAATGGCTGTTTAACCTCCTGCCAAACCTCAACATCCTTGCATCGAAAATCTATGATGGCCAATCCCGATTGTTCCTTCCGAAATTCTTCAACATAGATACGGCACATGGGCCCTTTATTAAGGCAAGACATCCCATGAATCATGTGCAAATATTTAAGAACAATAGGGTGCTCTGCCAGTCTAGTATCCAAATAGCAGGCAAAAAATTTAGACATCCCCGCGAGCCAATTAGTATAAGACCGAAAAAACTTCCTCCTCAATGCCCCCTTTTCGCTTAGCCGCTCTAAGTTCTTGGACAGGAGTGTGAAAGCATCTACATATTTCCCTTTAATAATACGATCCTGTACATGCTTACGCAAGCCGTGCAGTATAGCTTTAGCGTCACACTGTACGACACCCCCTTTAGGCTGTGTATCGGCCTCCGAACTGCAAGACGAGTCCAAGTTGGACTTACGAGACCTGCGCCGAGACTTAAGTATCGCCCGCTTTGCTCGTCTAGGCGCAGCCTCAGAAGAAGAGGACGCATCGTCAGAAGAAGGAGGGAGAACTAGTTGCTTTAGCAGTAACCGCCCCTACTACCAAATTACTTGAAATCCCAGTTGGGTCACTGCCCGCCTGCACCACTGCTCGATCTATCTGGTCATTGGAAGTCATACCGACAGCAACAGAAGAGGAGTAACAGGCACAGAATCCGCTACTACAGCCAAAGGGTGGAAGCTAGTGGCGGGACCTGAAAAACCCTGCAAACCTAAAGCGCACAAAGGCTGTACCGTCAGAGAGGCTAACGCTTCCTGCAACTGTGTAGAAGACTACTGAACCACTGTGGGCCCAGACGCATTAGACAACTGTACCGCCAATAATGGTGTCAGAGTGTCCGTCAAGGCCACTAACGCACTAGCAGCAGAGAATGGGTCCGGGTCATAGCCCCTGCATGCGAACCAAATGCTAAAGTGGGGGACAACACTGTATTTGCACTGGATGTGACTATGGAGCGAGGGAAAACTGTTGCACTACGGGTGCAACATTACTAAACGAAAGTCGCCATGGAAAAATGCACAATTGGCGCAAATGCGCCCATCTAACACACTACACTAAAGGAGGAGCAGTAGCATTTGCCAGCAAAGTTGGCCCCTTAGCAAAAGCAGCTTGCACAGAAGCTACTACCTCACTGTATAAGGGGGCAGCGCAACCGGACTGGCTGCGTGAAGCCCCTTAAACACGCCTGTTATGCAGCAGCAGGCTGCCCCAACACTGTGGGCCCAGTCTGAAGTGGAGGCTGCAGCACATAAATAAACAGGTATCCACTAAAGCCCAGCGCTGCTTGGCCACGCCCCCTCACCATCTCTGTCCCCCCGGGAGATAGTGAAAATAGCCGCTTTACCATGCCCGCACTGCCGAGTACTGCAGGCGCTGACAGGGGAGGGAACCACCGCTGCACCTATCTGGACAGGACCCTGACCAGCAGCGGGGGTCAGCGGAAGCACCGCCGACCCCGCATTTGCTGTGCCTGGGGCCACCTTCTGAAGGTCATGGAGGGACGCGCCCGTAGCAGCCGCGTAGGCCGCTTCTCTCAAACGCAGGTGGCGAGACAGAGCCCGTCACCACTGCTCGTTACCGCCGGGTGCCAGGGCAGCCATAGATGCCTCCAGCCCCAGCAGCATGGTCCTGGCCTGTGAACCACATCGCAACTCGGGACACATGACCCTGCGCTGCTGCCCTCCTTTGGGATTAGAAACTGAGCATAATGAAAGCAAATGTGAGGGATGACAGGGAGAACAAAAGAAAGAAAAGGGGAAAAGATAAATAAAGGGAATGAAGAAAATAAATAACTAGAATAGGATTAGGAGACGTAGAATATGATAGCAGGGTGAGGAAAAAGAATAGGAAAGAGACAAAAGAAAGTTTTAAGCAAGAAAGCAGAGAATGTACTCAGTGTAATAAACAAAAGCACAGACCACTTCCCTGACTCCTAGGCTGGAAATTTCCAGAATCAAAGAGACCGATTTCCTGGTGTTCCAGCCCTAATATTAGAACAAATACTCTTCCCCCCCCCCCCCCCCCCCCACACCAAGAACCCTATAGGCTAACTCTAAATGCCTGACACCAACAACACAAGATTATTAAAGGTATCCTGCTACTACAAACATGGGGTTTAACCTGTCTCAATCAGATTGCTGTTGCCTTACGCTGTTCTTAAAACGCAACAAGCACCAGTGTATGAAGCAATTTTTATATATCCGACGGCGTGTCAAATCCAAGATGGCTCTGGCAAGGCACTCTGCATGCAGCACTAAGAGGATGGTAACCTGTGGAGGTGGATTATAATAAGTATGTGGAATGGGTCAAGGGAATTAGGCCACAGGAACTGATGTGAAGGGGTTAATGTGCATGCCACATGCTTGTGTTTCCTTTTAAAGGTTCAGTTCCTACCAATAGAATGGTGTTTAGAAGCTAGAAATCACCTATTTTTTTTAATAGTCTATTTGTGGATTTTCTGACAATTTTGTAATAGATTTTCAATTCGACTGTTAGTAAATGAGAGAATCCTGTAGTAGTTTATATGAAAGTATCGATGTTTGATCGATGGTCGATTTTGGGGATTAATTCATCAGTGCACTGCTGAACGCAGATTCACGATTATCGGGAATCTGCATGTGCGCAGGAACCATTCTAGAATGGGTCCTGCTCAATCGCACGCAAGCCCTTGAATGCCTCTGCCTGATTTAAGGGGTGGTGCGGGGACGGCCGACGTTTTCCAGGAGTGGCCAGAACAGAGACTGAGTGGACGTATGCAGTCTTCTGGGCTCGCAAGCCAGCCAGCCTGAGTAAGCTGGGGCTTACTCAGCTGTCCGGCGCCATCCACCATCGCGACCATCAACCACCAGTAGCCGCAATGGTGATCCCAGCCTGCAGTGCTGGTGTCATACACCTCCTGCTGCATGTGCATTATTGCCTGCACGCACAGCTTTGCAATGGAGATCTTTGCTGAATCAGGCCCTTGGTTGGGATTTGGTTTTATAGTCGATATTTGTAGTCGATTTTGCCTTTAGTAAATCCCTGATTTACAAATCACACAGAACATCACCTATAAATACACCAAAAAGCTAAAATCGATCTTTGGTAAATATACCCCCAGGTATCATATTCCAAGTTCTTTCTCACTGACCTATTTCTGCTTACATTGTAACCATTGTCACACATCTTTTGAAATCATCAAGAATTACAGTATGTGTAAATGTGACAATCAAAATACACAGAGAATACAGTTTTTATAATCACATGTCACATCTTTAGAGCACTTACCATACACTTTATTCTATCAATATTTCATTGATGTCAAACTATTTATTTTAAATTTGAATTAATAAAAGTTATTTTTTATGACATCTTTTTCTTAGTGCATCACAATCAGACAATTTTTCTTTCCCTGTATATTAGATATCAGTAGTGAATACACTTCAACATAATAGCACAGGAACAGATGCTATTTCCATGAGGACACATGATGGTCTGGTAGCTGCTGTGGAATCTGCACCTTGGGAGTGATTACAGACACTCCCAGTTTGTATGCAGAACAAAACAGACAGTAGCTCTGACTGACAATAGATACTGTAATCCATAGATTACCCACTTCCCCCTTTTTCTCTCCCCTGTTTCTATTCCCATTTCTCCCTCTCCCACTACTCTCTCTCTATATACCCTCTATTACCACTCCATCACTCTCCCGCCCCTCTCTTTCCCATCTGCCCCTCTGTCTCTCTCACTTCTGCCCCTCTTTCTCTCACTCTTATTCCTCCTGCTTCTTTTATTTTCAACCTAAAATAAGAAACCAGACCTCCTCTGAAGGTCCATCTCTAGTTAAAAGCATGTGGCTCACTGCCTCTGCTAGCTTTCTGTAGAAAGGTTGGCTCTCTGGAGATAGTGCATACAATTTTCTCTCTCTCTTCTAGTTCTCTGATATTGAGAGCTCATGGCTCATTCCCCCTGATAGCTGTCATTGCCCAGCTTACTACCTCTGCTGGGGTTGATGGTGCATGACTCACTTGCGGCTTCTGCTTCTCTGGACATTGGCGGTTCACTCTCCTCTCAGGAGGTTAACAGTGGGTGACTTGCTTGCACTCTCTACTGGTTTTCTGAGTGTGTGTTTTAATTAAAACTCAGCTGGCAGTGGGCACGGTGCACATTAGGTCCAATGTTCGCACGCATGCTAATGTGGTGAAATAGTTTTTATCACCACCTGATTTCATCATATAGATATAAATAGGGACACAGAAGGTGACACCCCTATTACACCAGAGCAAAAACCTGGGTTTTTGATGGGTCTACCCGGGTCCCAGCTCAGTGTAAAAGGGTCCCTGAAAAATAACCTGGGTCAAGTGACCTGGCAATCCAACCCAGGTAGCTACCAGGGTCGGACCCAGGATGGACCTTGGTAATGGTGCAGTGTAAACGACGCAACCCGGGTTATCCGACACAGGTTATCCAACCTGGGTCATGCCTAAAATGAGCTGATTGGCGGTTGTGGAGCAGTCACCTTCCACTTTTTATGACCTCACAAGTTTAGCAGGGCAGACCCAGGTTCAGTGTGAACAGGGTTGACCTGGGAGTAACCCAGATCAAAGGTGCAGTGTAAATGGGGTCTGACCTGGGTTGGAACCATGTCCAAAAACCCAGGTCGGACCTGGGTTTTTGGTGGAAAAGAGGTATTACTGAGGCTTTGGAAAGTCAACATCAAGGAGTTTTTGCCATAGTGATAGGTTGAGTTAATCATCAACAGGTTAGGGTTCACAGTACTTACCAATTAATATTGTTAATTATAAATGCTCTCTTACCAAATAGTGTACAGAACATTCCACCAAGTATGGGGTCTGGAATAGAGGCAAACAGAGCAGTAAATTTTCCAATTGTTCCTAAAATAAGCATGAATCCAGCACCATATTGTACAACTCTCCTGCTGCCAACCTGAAATATATTACAATGAAGAGAAAAAATCACTATATTATGTAGTGTTCAAAGCTCATTAACTATTGCTTTACAATTTTGGAATAGTTTTAAATTAAAAAGTAGAATAAAAAAAAAATTAAATTGCTCAGTACAAAGAAACTTAGCTACCCAGAACAAGTGCTTTTATTGGTCCTACTCACTGTTAAGGTGCCTACACACTTGGCGATGTGCTCACGATCCGACATCGTGTATGATTTCCCTTGAACTCTCCCCGAGAGCTCCCCGGCGGTCGTGGGCACGATTTGGTCCAAAAAGCTGCCAAGTTGATACACGATCCCACACTCTATAGTGCATCGTGTCGGAAGTCCAAATCGTGAGATCGTGCACAATAGATTGTGAGTTTACCAAACATGATTGATTGGAAATTTAAATAATGGGTGGGGCTAGCTAGGGGGTATAAAAAGCAGGCGCCATTTTAACTCTGTGCACATTCTGCTCTGCTACTAGTGAGGCTAGGTGTATACCTGCTGAACCCTGTACATTGCTACAGTGCTCTGCTTTGTATTTGGCTTGCCATTTACAAAGTGTGTTCTACCTGCAAGTGTGTGCTAACTGCATTCTATCCTGTTCCTGAATTCTGTGCTGATGGATCCCTATCGGTATAGAGTGTTGGTCGTCTATGCTGGGGTCAAGGTGATGAAGGAGAGGGCCCAGCGAAGGAGGAGAGCATGCTGGACTAAGGAGTGGCTGCTGCAAAGGGATACTCGCTCTCACATGTCCCTGCTGATGGAGATCAATGAGAACAACCCGGACGACTACGGCAACTACCTGCACATGGATAACACCACCTTCCAGGAGTTGCTGAGTATGGTGACCCCCCACATCCGGAGGCAGGACACAAGACTGCGGAGGGCAATCCCAGCTGAAAAGAGGCTGGTGGCTACCCTGAGGTTACTGGCTACAGGAAGGTCACTGGAAGACCTGAAGTTTGGGATCCTCACCTCCCCTCAGTCCTTGGGCGTCATCATCCCAGGAGCATATTGTGATATTTGCAGTCAGGATCCATTCTGCGCATCTCTGGTATGTGATGTCCATGCCTGCACCCCTCCAGGACTGCCAAGAGGTGGGCCGGTCCTGGAAGAAAGGGGGCGTGGCCTAATGGCAGGTGACTTGACCGCGCCCCCGTAACAAAAACAAACAAACATTGTTGCTGGGGTGGGGGGGAGGCGCTGTGAGCCCCTCAGCCCAGCACATATCCAGGGGTGGCGCGATCAGGATGATCGCTCCCCCCATTGCAGAGGAGACGGCTGCTACTGCTCTGCAACAGAAGGCAGTCTCCCTTTGTAGCCCTGCACACAGCAGCATGTGCTGGGCTGCTCAGCTGACAGGGAGGAGGGGGGGCGGAGTCAGACGCTGCTGAGCACCTATGTTACTTGGTGATGTCCATACGTAGATTGCACCCCTATTCTATAATGTGTAACGCTTCTGACCATCTATTTAACCTAGTGATGTCCATTTGTAGATTCCACCACAATTCTATAATGTGTAACGCTTCTGACCATCTATGTAACCTAGTGATGTCCATACGTAGATTGCACCACTATTCTATAATGTGTAACGCTGCTGAGCACCTATGTTACGTAGTGATGTCCGTACGTAGATTGCACCCCTATTCTATAACGTCTAACACTGCTGAGCACCCATGTTACTAAGTGATGTCCATAAGTAGATTGCACTCCTATTCTATAATGTGTAACGCTTCTGACCATCTATTTAACCTAGTGATGTCCATTTGTAGGTTTGCACCACTATTCTATAATGTGTAATCCTTCTGACCATCTATGTAACCTAGTGATGTCCATACGTAGATTGCACCACTATTCTATAATGTGTAACGCTGCTGAGCACCTATGTTACCTAGTGATGTCCACACATTGATTGCACCTCTATTCTATAATGTGTAACGCTGCTGAGCACCAATGTTACATAGTGATGTCCATATGTAGATTGCACCACTATTCTATAATGCGTAACGCTTCTGACCATCTTTGTAACCTAGTGATGTCCACCCCTATTCTATAATGTGTAATGCTGCTGAGCACCTATGTTACCTAGTGATGTCCATACGTAGATTGCACCCCCTATTCTATAATGTGTAACACTGCTGAGCACCTATGTTACATAGTGATGTCCATACGTAGATTGCACCCCCTATTCTATAATGTGTAACGCTGCTGAGCACCTATATTACATAGTGATGTCCATACGTAGATTGCACCCCCTATTCTATAATGTGTAACACTGCTGAGCACCTATGTTACATAGTGATGTCCATACGTAGATTGCACCCCCTATTCTATAATGTGTAACGCTGCTGAGCACCTATATTACATAGTGATGTCCATATGTAGATTGCACCACTATTCTATAATGTGTAACACTGCTGAGCACCTATGTTACATAGTGATGTCCATACGTAGATTGCACCCCCTATTCTATAATGTGTAACGCTGCTGAGCACCTATATACATAGTGATGTCCATACGTAGATTGCACCACTATTCTATAATGTGTAACACTGCTGAGCACCTATGTTACATAGTGATGTCCATACGCAGATTGCACCCCCTATTCTATAATGTGTAACACTGCTGAGCACCTATGTTACATAGTGATGTCCATACGTAGATTGCACCCCCTATTCTATAATGTGTAACGCTGCTGAGCACCTATATTACATAGTGATGTCCATACGTAGATTGCACCACTATTCTATAATGTGTAACACTGCTGAGCACCTATCTTACATAGTGATGTCCATACGTAGATTGCACCCCTAGTACAAATAGTGTATAAACTGTATGGATATTAAGAATTTATCACATTACTTAACATTTAAAAACTTTATTAAAATAAAAAATAAATAAAATATCATTAACTACACATGTAACATTAAAAACACTAATATTAAAAACAAACGTAGAAATTTATATAAAATTTTATATTCAAAAACTTAAAAACCAGTGTTTTTTAAAGGTTCCCGTTGTTTGGGGTCCGCATCAACCGTGTACGCAGATCGGCTGATGGCGCGTACTGTGTATGCGTATATTCCGCAGTGCATAGGTTAGCATTGCGATCGCACTGCGATCACGCATGCAGATTGAAAGCCATCGCAGAGTGAGTGACAGGACGTCACCGTTTGGGGGTGGTGACAGGGGAGTGGTCAGAGAAATGCAGACGTGCCTGTCCGTTTGGAAGTCGTTACATGGGCATGCATAAATTAGCCACTGCGACGGCATACACAGCTTGAGTACTCACTGCGTGCGACGAGACTTGCAATTTCTGAAGCAGGTCAGAACTGCTGCAATAATGCGTGAAGGTCCGATGTTACCGATGTATATGCAGGTCTTACGGATGTGGCAAAGTGGTAGTGGGCATCTCTATGCTGGCTGAGCGGTTAAAAACATTAGCATATTTTCGCAGGAGAACTGTGTGCATTAACGCAGCTACGATCACAATAGCGATCTATGCTGAATCTGGCCCTGTGTTCATCCCCATTAATGGGAAATCACCCACCCTCCCTTAGCCACTTCAAGTATCAATTGTTTTCAAATGTTTTTTTGCAAAGAGTTCATGTACGGAGAAGAACAGAGAATTCTGGAGCGGCTTTATTGAGTTGTACCAGGAAAAGGAGTGTAAGCCAAGGACTATTCCAACAAGAATATGAAGAACAGCGCCCTCCAGGAATTAGCAGAATACAGCAAAATGCCTCACAATGGTGCCAATGAGTGGGTGCAAAAAATATAAAAAAAATTCAGAACTGTGTTTCTTAAGGAACACAAGAAGGTCAAAGCGTCAGTGTCATTTTGAATGGGGGCAGATGAGTGTCACAGACTAACACTATGGTATTATGACCTTCTCAAACTTACGCTGGACCAGGACCCTCAGTGCCCATCTCTGAGCTCATTGGACCCACGGCACAGAGATGAGGTGGAAGATTTGGGGGAAATGCCCAACACTGATTTAGTAAGTTAAGACAAAGTGCAAACACGCCATGCAAAATGTTCAATAGTCCCTAATAAATTTTAAATTTGCCCACTAAATTTTTATTCAAACAGTCTTCCTGCCATGGTACTGCCCCCACTTCATTTAAATAGGTCAGGTATTCCTCCCTGACTTGTTTGGCACGTGCAAAGGCCATTGGTACAACCCCTGATGCTGCAACAGAAGACCACCAATCCATATCCTCTGGGTGGTCTCATTGAGAGAAGCTTGCAGACTTACACTTTCTTCTAGTCCTTACTCCTCATAAGGGCACCTAACACGTCTCTGCCAACTCCCTGCTGCTTATTGTGAGTGTTTTAATCACTATTGCAGCAATGTATATAATGTCCTTCACTGTACTGTAATTTACTTGTTTGTTTTTTTTGTTCACTTATTAGTTTTATGTACTATGTAAGGCGCTGCGGAACACTTGTGGCGCCATATAAATAAAGAATAATAATAATAATAAAGTGAAGCTTGAACACTTAAGTGAATTGTGAGTTTGTATTAGAAGCAGATGAGTATTCTCTGCCTAGCTATATAAGAATTGTAATTTGAGGGAGAAATCTGTGTGTGAATGTGGTTGTGTCTGTATCCGTGTTGTGCATTCTTACTAGGGGCCTGATTCTGCCCCGCTTGCGAGCGCTGTACGCTCGCAATCGGTCAATGGTGCCCAAGTGCGCATGAGCACGACGGAGGGAGCTCCGTCGTGCGCATGCGCGAGACCCGGCGAGCGACGGAGAATCTGTTGCTCGGGGTCTAGCAACAAAGCGGGCGTGCTGTTGATGGTGAGTGACAGCACGCCCCCTTTGGTGGGCGTGCCGGGGGCGTGGCTGCCAGATGGAGGCATTCCCATGGGAACGCCTACTGTCTGGGTCCGGCCCCACTGACATCACTAGTGATGTCAGCGGGAGTGATTTTGGCTCTGATAGAGCCAAAATCACTCCAGGGCTTGCGGCAGCGAGACCCTACCGCAGGGTCTCGTCGCAAGCCCGATGGTCGCGATGGTCTTGACCATCGCGACCATCATGGACGCTCGCATAAGCTGTGGGTGGTCCAAGAGGCCGCTCCAAGAATAGGTAGGAGGGCCCTGATTCAGAGCGAGCACTCTGGTCAGAGCGTCCGGCTCTGAATCAGGCCCAAGGTGTGAAGTGACACTAGGAGGAGGGGATGAATCTAACAGCAGCCTGAGAGACTATTTACAGTGTTCAGACTCATTAGAGCTTGCTCATTGAGAGAAGCTTGAATACTTAAGTGAATTGTGAGTTATTATACGCAAATAGTAGCACATATTTCCGATAGCAGTTACATCTGAGACAATGTTTGGCCTAGTGCAGTACAGGGGATGTAATGCATTTGTTTTGCAGGAAGAAATCTGGAGACTCAGCTGCTGCCCAATCTGTGAGCAATTTTCTCTGCTGCAGGAGGATATGGCAAAACTGCATGCTGAGATATTTAGGATGTCTGTGTCCTTGATGCTCTGAAAGGCAAAGATTTCCAGAAGGACACAGACACCTCTCCCACAAGCTGTGACACTGCACAACTCATATGCTGCTCTTGCAGGGCTGGAAGGTACAGCTAATATAGGCAATACAGAACAGGAAGATATGGGATCTTCCACTGACTATAAAAAAAAGGAATAGGAACAGGAATATGACATCTTCAAACAGGACTACACTTCTCTTGGGAGATTCCATTATTAGAGGAGTACATCTGGGAAACATGGTGAAGCAGAGAGACAAGGTGTTTACCTGGAGCCACAGCTCCAAGGGATAAAGAGCGCATGCTGAGAATTGTGAAGGCAGCAAGAAAAGATGGAGAGGTGGATGTCATTGTCCACCTAGGGACAAATGACCTGGCCAATGCTGAAGTCATGGCAGTAAAAGATGAATTCAGGAAGTTAGGGACTGCTCTAAAGCAGGTGGCAACCACTGTAACTTTTTCAGAAGTATTGCCAGAACACAGAGGGGAAGACAGAAATCATTGCATCAGAAACTTCAATGTTTGGTTACATAAGTGGTGTTATGAGGAGGGATTTGGATTGACAGTCCATAGGCACGCCATCTGGCAAGATAGAAGCTTATACAAATATGATGGCCTGCACCCATCTTCAAAAGGAACTAGAATACTGAGTGAACAGTTTGAAAGTTTCACCAAGAACTATTTAAACTAGAAGAGGAGGACAGTGAACCAAACAAGAAAAAATAAATCTACTCCCCCAACCAAGAGGTATTATTTCTGCTGGCAAATGGAACAGGAAGCATATCCACAGCAACAGAAGATAATTCAGAACAAAACCAAATAAACATAGGCAGAGGTGAACATACCTAGGAACAGGAGAAATAAGCAAACAAATAAAACTATAAGCGCAATGGGCCTGATTCAGAGCCGGACGCAATTAGCGCTCGCTCGTCCAGAAAATAGGGGTGGCTATTCAAATGAACCGTTCGCTCTTTGCGGTCTGTTCGCGACTCTAGGTCTGAACGAGCGAACAAAACTTGCGTTCGTTTTTTGGGAAAGTACGCCCCCTGGCCGCTCGCATCCTACGTCATGTCCGCTATTTATTAGATTAATCGAGTACATCGACCAGGGTAAGAGTTGCTCGCTATTCTTGTGGTTGGTTTTTGCTACCACAATTTTGCGAGCAGTTCTGGCTATAAAATAACCCAGTGACGTGGTCAATGACGCTGTTGTTTTAATTATGCACACCCATAAAACGCCCGTTTTGACCTTTAAGCACGCCTGCGATCGGATCTCCACTCCCCGTTTTCAAGCACCTTCCCCTGTTACCACCCACATACGCCTCTTTCTGTCACTCAAATTATCAGGCATTCGCTATTTTGCGAGCACATGAATTTCGACCGCACTGACTGGTTCGCGCATGCGTATAACGATCCGTACGCATGCGCAGTTGGGCAAACATCGCTCGGAGCAAACGAGCGGCTCTGAATCAGGGCCCAATGTGTGCAAATGCTAGGAGTTTAGGAAATACAATCCCTGAACTAATTGCAATAATGACAAGGGATGATCTGGATATTGGGCCTGATTCAGACCCACTCGCGAGCGGCTGTCCGCTCGCAAGTGGGTCGATGT
This sequence comes from Taudactylus pleione, assembly GCA_031769625.1. NCBI lineage: Eukaryota > Metazoa > Chordata > Amphibia > Anura > Myobatrachidae > Taudactylus > Taudactylus pleione. The sequence goes on along the minus strand of JAUIMM010000024.1, from coordinate 2,895,665 downwards.
TATGGACTGAGCATGCGCACGACGGAGGGAGCTCCGTCGTGCGCATGCGCCAGACGCGACGAGCGAAGGAAAGTCCTTCGCTCGTTGTGTCTGATCAAAGGGGGCGTGCTGTCGATGTTGATTGACAGCACGCCCCCTTTGGTAGGCGTGCCTCCCTGACGGGGGCGTTCCCACGGGAACGCCTCCCGTCAGAAGCCGGCCCACTGACATCACTAGTGATGTCAGTGGGAGTGATTTTGGCTCTGATAGAGCCAAAATCACTCCGAGCTTGCGGTTGAAAACCTCAACCGCAGGCTCCGGCTCGCAATTTCGATGGTCGCGATGGTCTCGACCATCGCGGCCATCAAAATGCACGCTCGTATAGCCTGTGGGTGGTGACCCACAGCTATACGAGCGTCCAGAAGGACGCTCCATTTTCATGGAGGCCGGCCCTCATTCAGAGCGTGCGCTCTGCTCAGAGCGTTACGGCTCTGAATGAGGGCCATTGTGGCTATTATGGAATCATGGTGCAATGAAAATCATGACTGGGACATAGCTATACCGGGATATACTTTATTTAGGAAGGACAGAATAGGAGGAGGAGTAGCAATGTATGTCAAGGAAAGCAGAAATACTATGTTAAAACATAGTATTGAAGAAAAAAATGAGTCCCTTTGGGTGACTATAGAAACAGGGGAGAAAGTGATTCTTCGTATTGGTGTGATCTACAGACCACCAGGTCAGGAAGAGGAACTGGACAATAAACTATTGCAGGACATCACTAAAATGGCATTAAAAGGAGAGGTTATAATCATGGGAGATTTAAATCTACCCAATATAAATTGGGAGCAATTGGTGAGGGAGCCCGCTTGGAAAAACACAATTTTAGACTTAAGACTTACAAATGGAGACAGAATATCTGATGTAAAAGTGGGTGAAAACCTGGGATCCAGTGATCATCAAGCAGTATGGTACAGAATAAAGACAGATACTGACTCACCCCATACAAAAACAAAAGGGCTTAGATTTTGTGAAAGCTGATTTTGCAGGGATGGGAAGATGTGTAAGCGAATCTTTGGCAGAGTGGAGGAACTTGAAAGGAGTGCTGGAGAGGTGGGAAAATGTAAAAAGTGCAATATTAAAGGCAACAGACCTTTGTATCAAAAGGGTTAGGAAAACCACAAGGAAAAGGAGCCAGTGATTGGGAAAGAGGTAGCAAGTATTGTGAAAGCAAAAAAGATGGCCTTTAGGAAATACAAGCAGACGCAAAATAATGAGGACAAAGAGGAGTATCTTGTAAAACAGAAGGAGGCTAAGAAAGTAATCAGATGTGCAAAGGCAGAAGCTGAGGAGAAAATGGCAGAGTCAGTGGGTAATGGGGGCAAAACATTTTTTTAAATATATAAGCGAAAGGCGAAAAACAAAAAGGTGGAATAAAAAGATTAAAGATAGAAAGAGGGAGTCTTGTTGAGGGAGACAATGTGATAGCTGATCATCTTAATAATTATTTTTGTTCAGTATTCACTACTGAAAGAGAGGGAAAGGGGCCACAGTTAAGTTGCAGGTGTAATCAGAAAAATGAGGTAGGAACAAGCACATTTACAGAGAAGATCCTAACAGAACTCTCAGAACTGAAAGTGGATAAATCAATGGGGCCAGATAGGATACATCTAATGTTACTAAAAGAGCTGAAATGGGTGCTGGTAACACCATTAACAGAATTATTCATCCAGTCACTAGCTACAGGAGTAATTCCAGAGTACTGGAAAAGAGCAAATGTTGTCCCTCTGCACAAAAGTGGAAGCAAGGAAGAGGAATGCAACTACCGACCAGTGAGCCTTACATCAGTAGTAGGGAAATTGATGGAAACACTCTTAAAAGAAAGTCGTAGATTATCTCAAATCCAGCAATTTGCAGGACCCCAGACAGCATGGATTTACAGGCGGGAGATCATGTCAAACACATCTTATTGACTTTTTTGACTGGGTGACTAAGGAAATAGATAAAGAGGGGCCATAGATATAGCTATCTAGACTTTAGTAACAGTGGATACAAATGCGAACATCCATCATTTATCAACAAGTTTTATCATATCCACTAACTTTGGTGATAAATGATGGATGTTTGCATTTGTATCCACTGTTATTTGTACATACTGTATTTGGAATGTGTATTTTGAAAAAATATTTAATGTTTTAAAGTCCATTTTGTGTTTGGGCTACACAATTATTATATTTGCAGTTAATATAAAATAATTGTATTACTATTAGGGGTACATTTACTAAAGGGAGAGTTTTTAGAAGTGTAGATGTTGCCTAACGCAATCAGTCAGATTCTAGCTATTATCTTCTAGAAGGTGCTAGTTAAACGTTAAGTAGAATCTGATTGGTTGCTATGGGCAACATCTCCACTTCTAAAAACACTCACTTTAGTAAATATATCCCTTAATCTTTATATTTATTTATCTATTTCTATAATGTGTTGCACTTGAAAATGCTTATTTTATAAATAAAAATGCTGCCATCTTCATACACGGTGCAGAGTTTGTACTTTTAATTAAAAAAAACAAACATTTTCTTGTACAAGAACTAAAGAGTGGTGTTTTTTCTTACCTTAAAGTACTGCTGCTTCAGGACAGTAAAGATGGCTTTGCAAGTCTCTGGGATGATGAGGCCAAAGCTTGAGCGGAGATGGGGGAACCAAACTTCATGTCAGCCAGGGATCTTCCAGTAGCCAGGAATCACAGGTTAGCAATCACCCTCTCCTCAGCAGAAATGGTCCTCCTAAATTTGGTCTCTGGATGTAGAGAGTCACCAGACGCAGCAACTCCTGGAAGGTGGCATCATCCATACGCAGGAAATTGCGGTAGTCATCTGGATTGTTCTGCCGAATCTCCATAAGAAGTGGCACGTCTGAGGCAGTCTGCCTTTGCAGCAGCCACTCCTTTGTCCAGCATGATCTTAGGGCCTGATTCAGACCCGCTCGCAAGCGGGTTGATGACCGGGCAGTGCGCACGCACGAGCCTCGGAGCGAGTGAGAACTTAACTCGCTCGGGGGTTACAGCAAAACGGGGCGGCTGTCGATATTGATCGACAGCTCGCCCCATTTTGTAGGCGGGTCAGGGGGGGTGGCTGCACAAACTGAGGCGTTCCCGAAGGAACGCCTGCCGTTTGTGTAGGCAGCCCTACTGACATCACGCGTGATTTCAGTAGTGAACTTCCTGCTCTATTAGAGCAGGAAGTTCACTGGGGCTTGCGGTGGACGAGACCCTACCACAAGGGTCTCGTCGCAAGCCCAAGGGTCGCGATGATCACGACGATCGCCAGGCCGCCCGCTAAAGCTGTGGGTGGTCATAAAAAAATAAAAACCATCACGCCCTGATTCAGAGCGAGCACTCGCAAATAGTGAGTGCCTCTGAATCAGGGCCTTAGTCCTCTCCTATTCTGGGCCCTCTCCCTCTCAGCTAACACCACAGCTGCAGCATATGATGTCCTTACTCGATAATGAAAAGGATCCATCACAAGAGAATGTAGTATAGAAGCACTTTAAGGCAAGCAAAACAAAGTAGAGCAGTAAAGCAATGCGCAGCGTTCAGCAATTATACACCAAGCCTCACTAGTCACAGAGCAGAACTGCACAGAGCTAAAAAGGCGCCTGCTTTATATAATCTATAGAAAGTATAGCCCCCTATTTACATTTGGTCAGAAATCTTTAAGATGGTCGTCAGGTGTTTAGAAACCAAACAGTATATCGTTAACGATCTAATGGTTTGGAACTTCCGAACAATGCACGATAAATCGTTTGGTCATTTGCTAGATTGCACAATGTATATGCACTATATCGTTTGTCTGGGAGTTCAAGTGAAATCTGGATGACCATCGCATCATTTGCCGGTCGTCTGATGTGTACCCACCTTAAGACAATTTGATGTGCTTACCAATCTGTGATTAATAGGAACATTTTTAATAATTAGGATGGAACATAGGGCCTGATTCATTACGGATTGCTATTGCGATCACAACTGTGATTATATACGCAGGTCCACTGCGAAAATATGTTAATGTTTGCAATCGCAATGCCATCGCAGCCTAACATAAGGACACCCACATCCCCTTACTCACATCCATAATAATTAGCAAAATAGCAAAACCATCGGTACCATCGGAGCCTCATGCACACTTCACTTGCACAAGGTCTGACCTTACTCAGAAATAGCTAACCTCAGCACACGCAGTGAAAAGCCAAGCTGCGTATGCATCACAGTGGCTAATTTATGCATGAACCTGTAACAGCGTTCAAATGCACTGGCACGCCTGCGTTTCTCCGACCACCCCCCGTCACCACCCTCAAAGGCTCACTTCCTGTCAATCATTCTGCAAAGGGTCTGCATAGTCACTGCAGTGAGACCTTCGCACATGCACAGAATGCAAAAACCGTCCTTCTGCGTAACTAAACCGCAGTTGCGTTCGGTAATGAATCAAGCCCATAGTTCACTAGTTATCAGTGTTGCTGTTGATAGTCAGAAAGTCAACAGCGTAATATTGACCAGATAATGTCAATATAGTAGTAATATTATTTAAAGCATGTTTACGGCATTGACATTATAACTTTAAAGATGGAATGGTAAAACATCATGTTTAAAGTAGAAATGAGCGATTCAGTTTTCCTGAAAACTGACCACACTTGAACTTGGGGGTTTCTAGTCAAAACGAGGCATGTCTCAGTTCCCCCAGCCAGATCCAGGTCTCATATGTGATCCAAAACACGAGAAATCTGCCTTGATTTAAGTCCCTCCATGTCAATCATATTCCAATTATACTTCCTATTAGTCTCTAAAGAGCAGTTCCGCCTTTGTGGGCGGGCTGAAAGCACTGCACAGATCAGTATGATGCAGGCTTAGCTACAGTCAGGTGCATAAATATTGGGACATTGACAGAATTTTCATATTTTGTCCTCTATTCACCACCACAATGGCTTTGAAATGAAACAAACAAGATGTGCTTTAACTGCAGACTTTCAGATTTAATTTGACGGTAATTACATTCAAATCAGGTGAATGGTGTAGGAATTACAACGGTTTCTATATGTGCCTCCCACTTTTTAAGGGGCCAAAAGTAATGGGACAAACTAAACAATCTTAAATCAAACTTTCACTTTTTAATACTTTTTGCAAATCCTTTGCAGGCAATTACAGCCTGAAGTCTGGAACGCATAGACATCACCAGATGCTGGGTTTCATCCCTGGTGATGCTCTGCCAGGCCTCTACTGCAAATGTCTTCAGTTCCTGCTTGTTCTTGGGACATTTTCCCTTCAGTTTTGTCTTCATCAAGTGAAATGCATGCTCAATCGGATTCAGGTCAGGGGATTGACTTAGCCTTAAAAAACTCTTTGGTTGCTTTTGCAGTATGCTTTGGGTCATTGTCCATCTTTACTGTGAAGCGCCGTCCAATGAGTTCTGAAGCATTTGACTGAATATGAGCATATAAATTTGCCCGAAACACTTCAGAATTCATTCTGCTGCTTTTGTCAGCAGTCACATCATCAATAAATACAAGGGAACCAGTTCCATTGGCAGCCATACATGCCCACGCCATGACACTACAACCACCATGCTTCACTGATGAGGTGGTATGTTTTGGATCATGAGCAGTTCCTTTCCTTCTCCATACTCTTCTCTTCCCATCACTGTGGTACAAGTTGATCTTTGTCTCATCTGTCCATAGGATGTTGTTCCAGAAGTGTAATGGCTTTTTTAGATGTTGTTTGGCAAACTCTAATCTGGTCTTCCTGTTTTTGTGGCTCACCAATGGTTTACATCTTGTGGTGAACCCTCTATATTCACTCTTGTGAAGTCTTGATTGTTGACTTTGACACATATACACCTACCTCCTGGAGAGTGTTCTTGATTTGGCCAACTGTTGTGAAGGGGTTTTTCTTCACCAGGGAAATAATTCTTCTGTCATCCACCACAGTTGTTTTCCGTGGTCTTCCGGGTCTTTTGGTGTTGCTGAGCTCTCCGGTGCGTTCTTTCTTTTTAAGAATGTTCCAAACAGTTGATGTGGCCACACCTAATGTTTTTGCTATCTCTCTGATGGGTTTGTTTTGATTTTTCAGCCTAATGATGGCTTGCTTCACTGATAGTGACAGCTCTTTGAATCTCATATTGAGAGTCGACAGCAACTGATTCCAAATGCAAATGTCACACCTAGAATCAACTCCAGACCTTTTACCTGCTTAATTGATAATGAAATAACGAGGGGATAGCCCACACCTGTCCATGAAATAGCTTTTGAGTTGATAGTCCCATTACTTTTGGCCCCTTAAAAAGTGGGAGGCACATATAGAAACCGTTGTAATTACTACACCGTTCCCCTGATTTGGATATAATTACCTACAAATTAAATCTGAAAGTCTGCAGTTAAAGCACATCTTGTTTGTTTCATTTCAAAGCCATTGTGCTGGTGAGGCCAAAAATATGAAAATTCTGTCAATGTCCCAATATTAATGCACCTGACTGTATGTGTGCAAAAAATTGAATAAATGGTTAAATTAAATAAAAAAGTTGTAGGGTCCCCCTCAAATCGGAAATCAGCCCTGGAACTCTCAGCCTTGGCTCAGCGTGAGGTCCCCCCTATTTTCCTATAAATAGATTTGGGCTGAACCAGAAATGGGGTCCTCCCTCCCAAGGAACAATCAGCCCTGGTCTGAAAGCCCAGCACTCTTCAACACACCCCCTGGGCTGTGGGTAATAGTAAAGTAGTTCAATTTAAAAAAACTAAAATGTGTGGAGTCCCCCACCTAATCAATAATCAGCCCTGGCCCTTTGAGCCTGATCTAGTATTGGAATACAGAGAGGGAAAATGGCATGGGGGTTCTCCTATTCTCCAAAAATAGGCAACTGATTATTGCCTACTCAGTACTGGAAATGGCACCAATAAACCGGTATACTGATTTCTCAGATCCTTATTCCTAGAACAAACCTCACAACTCTTGGTATAGGATGGCATCTTTTTTCAAAAACAACTACCATACATCTCTGAATTAATGGTCAATCATCTTATTAGTACCAGTCTACTAATTAGATTATTACATCTTACATCATGTACTTCCAGTAACACACTTCTCAGGAATGATTAACAAATTTCCAGCATGCCAATGAATGGAGTATATGTACTAAAGTGTGGGTTTTTAGAAGTGGAGTTGTTGCCTATAGCAACCAATCAGCTTCTACTTCTCATTTCTCTAGTACCTTCTAGAAGATAATGGCTAGAATCTGATTGGTTTCTATGGACAACAACTCCACTGCTAAAAACCCACACTTTAGCAAATATACCCCTGAATATGCAAGCAGAAGGCCTAAAAGATTTTTTATTAAAGCTGTGAGAAGAAACAGTAATGTTTCCCGCCATTTTAGCATGCTCCTATAAGCAGCTGCGAGACTTTGCTTTTGACTTACAGGGAAATATAATAGCCTGCAACTTGCAGGAATCTGGAAGTTTCTAGTGAGTCTGACAAAACTAACCTAGTTTTGCCTTTTATATGATTGCAACTTTAAAACATCAGGAAAGTTTGCGAAGATCTTGCTAATGCCTGCATGTTGCAGACTATTACTTCCCCCCCACCCCTTGTGTCTATATATCCATTTATCAGGCGTGCCTACCCTCTCGATTTGGTCGGGAGCCTCCCGAATATTGGGTGCCGCTCCCAACCCCCCGGAAAAGCAGGCAAGTAGAAACCCCCCGCAGCGGTGGGCCCGATGTCGTGATTCGCGCTAAATCGCGTCATTGTGGATCCGCCCCCCGCTTCACAATGCCTTTATTTTCGGTGAAGAGGGGGCGGGGCCGCGATGACGCGATCGTGCTGTCACGCCCTGGCCCCGCCCCCATGAAGAGTCAGTGTCCGGCCACGCCCCCCACTGTGTCGGCAACTATGCCATTTATGAATACTGAAATTATAGGAAATTATGGGGGTCATTCAGACCCGCTCGTGAGCGGCAGTCCGCTCGCAAGTGGGTCGATGTTCCCCCACTGCACATGCGCACGACGGAGGGAGCTCCGTCGTGCGCATGCGCGAGACCCGGCGAGCGACGGGCTCTCCATCGCTCCGGGTCTCGCACCAAAGGGGGCGTGCTGTCGATGTTGATTGACAGCACGCCCCCTTTGGTGGGCGTGCCTGCCAGACGGAAGCGTTCCCATCGCAACGCCTACCGTCTGAAGCCGGCCCCACTGACATCACTAGTGATTTCAGTGGGAGTGATTTTGGCTCTATCAGGGCTTGCGGCAGCGAGACCCTACCGCAGGGTCTCGTCGCAAGCCCGATGGTCGCGATGGTCAGGACCATCGCGACCATCATCATGGACGCTCGCATAAGCTGTGGGTGGTAACCCACAGCTATGCGAGCGTCCCAGAGGCCGCTCCATTTTCAGGGAGGAGGGCCCTGATTCAGAGCGAGCGCTCTGGTCAGAGCGTTCAGCTCTGAATCAGGCCCTATGTGTACAGCTGTTGATATTGATATAGTTATGTAGGCACACATGAACAGATAACTCAAACTGCGAACAATCCAGTACTTAACCAGTGGTTTTGGTGCAGGTACAGGCATACATACTGTTACATGAACACTGGTGATGGAGCGGAGCTTGAGCGAAGCGGGGTTCCATACTGTTCACCAGTCAGCGACTGTATGCTGCTTGCGGAAAGCAGTGCAGAATGTTGGAACAGTGTTAAATGCAGGTATTAACCAGATCTATTATAGAAGCCAAGTAGGAAACTTTTGTCTCCCACCATGTCACTCTACACAGTAAAGTAAAGACAAGATGGCCCCTGCACATGCTCAGTAGTGAGGTCGGCAGCCATTATGAAACAGGTCATGAAGCCTCCCTGGAGGAACTGCAAGACTGGAGTCTGTGCAGTAGCACACATCTCTTTGCACACCCCGCCTCGCTACAAACTTCTCCATGGTACACAATTATTTAATTTCAGCTTTTCTGAAGTAACCTGTAAAATAAATTGGGTAAAACACATAAAAAGGCATCAACATATCACGTCACTTTAGCTTGGATTTCTTGGACGATACATCAGCAAAGGTTACTTCACTGACAGCATGGGTCATAACAACGGTTTCTCTATTCATGAACTTGGGACTGTTGTCACTATCATAATTCTTGATGCTTTTCACATTTGTAGCTGTGAAACCTTGTTGCACCTGAATCAGTGTACCAAAAATCTTTTCTGTGGCTACTTGTAACATTCAAGGATGACTCTTCACTGCCATTGCATTTCTTGCTTTGCATAGGATACATAGGGGTAGATGTATGATAGCGGAACTTAACATGCCGCTATAACGCTTCCTGCTTCGCCTCTTTACCGAGGTGAAGCAGGAAGCATTACCGATGATATGTAAGAACATCTCATCGGCCGGAGAGGGGGAGCGTTAACTCCCCCCTCCGGCTCTACCCGCTAGAGCCCACAGCGCATCAGCCTAGTGCTGATGCCCTGTGTCTCTGTCCCAGCCGGCTCCACTGAGCATGCACGGGATCTCACAAGTATCGCGTGCAGCCTGGAGCCGGCAGCAGGGACAGCGCTGTCCCTGCTGTGGAGATAGGGCAGTGCCAGGCTGTAGCTGTCGATAACGACAGCTACAGCGGGCCGAACGGTCAGGCGATCTGACCGTTCGTACATGGCCCAGGCTATCAGCGCTGCTATCTTGTAGATAGCAATGCCGATAATGACAGGGGCACATAGCGGCTCTGTCATTGACCTCCCAGAACCCTGATCATACATTGGGTAGAAGCGGTATCAGCGCACCTAACGTGCGCTTTTACCGCTTCTGGCCTTGTTACATCTCCCCCATATTCTTTTGCATGCACTCAATTGCTTTGTAACCTATCTTGTGACAATTATAACTTTTTGTGTGATACCCCATAAGGACCACCATGGACTTTTATATGCTGCCCTGTGCTGGGGCATGTTCTGGAAGTGCAGTAAGCAGAGACTCTAGGACCCAGGAGACCAGGCAGTGTGTGCTTCAGTACAGAGCTGAGAGTGAAACTAGGTGAGAGAGGCTGGAAGCAGCAGGAAAATGGTTGTTGCTAGATCCAATTTGCTGGCGCGCTCTGCATTATGGGAGAGACGTCATGACATCTCTCCCATTACCCACTGCCAGAGCCGGAAGGCGGAGCTCATGAGTGAGCTCCAGCCCGGCTCTTGCAGTGGGCGCTGCAGCAATGAGAGTCTGTCTGACTCTCATTGGCTGCTGTTTAGCACACACATCGCCGCCACGCTGGTGGCGATGTGTGTGTTAGAATGCACAGCCTGAGCCCGCCTCCCACCCTCTGCCTGGCGCTATTGGGCAAGTGCTCGGGAGGGAAGGAGCTCGGCTGTGCAGCACAGGACTGGTGCTGGGAAGCCTAGCGCCGGTCCTGTGTAAATGTGTAGCATTGATTGCACTCACTGCGGTAGGCACTACACTGGGTAACTAGGACGGACCGGCACCGTGGCCGGCTGCGCCCCCCCACGCTGCCGGTCCCACGGCGCCAGGGGCGCGTGCCCTGCTCGCCCTGTCCTAGTTACGCCACTGCAGTTAGTAAACGAGAAGCAAGTATTGTAATATTTTACTGTGATGACTATAGTACGCATTAATGAGTGTTTGAAGACAATTCTAGTTACTATGTAATGGTTATTGAATGATTCTCGCATGTTCAAACTTATTCACTACCAGTGTGACAAAGTGCTCCTGCACAATAACACTACCGTCACTTTCAAAGTGTGTAATTACTGTGCTGGGTTCTGGGGGGTCTCCTGTCTCTCTGCTGTGATAGGAGGAGCCTGAAAGAGGAACTGCACTGATCCACTTCCAAGCAGGTTCCAGAAGAAAAGCAGGTACGATCCACTAATAAGTGACATCCCACCAAATTGGGGGTGTTACATTTGTATATAATGCAGTTGTCTCAGCACTTTAATCACAGGGAACACATTCTTGAAACTGTAATAACTTTGTTCTGACTGTCTGTTGTTAATTTAGCTGTGTTTGCCTCCAATGTCACAACCATGAAGTAAAACTCAGGGGTCAAGTTCTAAAACCTTTCACACTTTAATTGTATTTCCATAGCAAACATCCAGGTTGCATACTTTTCTGCACCTTTTAATTTTTTAAATCCCACTATGAATGTAGCATTTGTATTTATTCTTCTTACATACATAACTGTGCAGCTTCTGTAATTTATTCAGTTTCACTGCTGCTATACTGCTCAGGAAACACTCTGTGTTTTTGTGAAGTCTGCACTACAAATGTGCTTAAGATGGCTTCTGTGTGCTGCTCTGGGTGTCTCTAATACTGTAGCTTGTATGTCTGAAGTGTTTGGATGCCTGGATACTTTACACCTGTGTACCTGGCCCATAACATGTTGAAAATTATGTGTGTGCAGGTGTTAACATTGCAGAGTTATGTATGCACACACCAGTGGATGACTCAAACTATGAACACTTAAGCAGTGGTTTGGATTCATCGATAAATAGCAGGTACAGCCATACTCACTGTTACATTCTGGTGATTGAGCGGAGCGGGGTTCCATACAGCTCACCAGCTGCTGAGTGTATGATGCTTGTGGGTAGTGATGCAGAATGTTGGAAAAGCGTTAAATGCAGGTATTAACCAGGTCTCTCATAGGAGCTAAGTAGGAGACTTCTGTCATGCTACAAAGTAAAGACAAGATGACCCCCTGCACATGCTCAGTAGTGAGCTCGGCAGCCATCTTGGAACAGTTCATAAAGCCTCCCTGGAGGGACAGGAAGACTGGAGTCTGTGCAGAAGCACACTTCTCTTTTAACAGATATTATATCGGCATTTGAGGAGTGGCAACATTGGTTTTAAGAGGAACTTATGCCATCAGTATGTATTAAATCATCCATAAGAGTGAACTCTATAAGGCCCACCCATTCATATAGTTAATTCTCTCTCTCTCTCTCTCTCTCTATATATAGATGGAATAAGTGTATATTCAAACCAGCGTCTCCACTCCTTAATGCCAATTTAATGTGTAATAAATTAATTTACTCTTCTCTACATAGGGGCATACATCTTCCTATTGGCCTGGATGGCCCTTGCCAGGGGCGCCGGCCGTTTCAGCTCGACATCACTAGCACATGATCTGTCTCCTCTGCTCTTAGCAGTGTCCCGCAGTCCCGCAGATCTTAGCTTCAGCAAAGATCTCCTTCAGATTCCTCTGCTCTTGCCAGTGTTCTCCATTGATTGTTAGTATGTATTAACCTTCTTATATGTCCCTTTATATCAGAAACATTTAAAATTATATCTCTTCCCCCACAATACCCAACACATACCAATCACCACTCACTAATTCCAATATGTCAACTGTGCAGGAAAAGAGTGCAAGCACCACATCAATCACAAGGATCTTATTGCAAGGTAGTTTGCATAAATGCAAATTATCTTGCCCACAATGCATCTTGTTTGTTATTGATGCCCTCTTTTCTTGTGTTGTTGACATATAGAAATTAATAAACAGTGCTTTTCATGTAGTAAGTGTTATAACTGAAAAAAAATATTATATATATATATATATATATATGTCGCAGGCGGCACTCGGTAACAATAAATGCCAGTACACAGCTGGTTTACACAGTATCAACGTTTCAAGACTTTAATGGTCTCATCATCAGGATAAAACATGATGACGAGACCATTAAAGTCTTGAAACATTGATACTTTGTATACCAGCTGTGTACTGGCATTTATTGTTCCCGAGTGCTGCCTGCGACCCTTTGCTACATGTTGGATCCTTGCTGTGGATACCTAGGAGGGCACCGGCTATTTATAACATCTTTTGAAGGGAGTGCTGCTCACCTGCATTGTGAATATATGTGTATATATATATATATATATATATATATATATATTTATTTATTGTCTCCCTATTTCTACAGGCATGTAAATTGAACTACCCCCAGTGTAAGTGTAATAAATTTATCTTTTCCTCGGTTTGGGGGACTGGATATGATCTTTATAGGTTGTGGCTAACCCTGTGTTGGTAATAAGACATGATCCGTATGGACTGTCTTCATTCTTTTGTGGGATAAAATAAAAGATTCATATGAGTTATCATCCCAGTAAATTAATGGTAGAGTGTAGGTATCAGTTGTTAAAAAGCGTAATGCAGTGTAGATAGCCCAATTTGAACATATGTAAATTATGTTACCCATAATGCATTTTGTTTGTTTTTGATTCAAAGTTTTTAAGTTTTTCCTGTGTTTTTTTGCATGAATAAATTTATATATAGTGGTTTGCAATAGAGTAAGTTCTATAAAAGATATATATATTAAAAAGAGAAATACAAATTATACTCTCCCTATTTCTTCACGTGTGTGAATTAAACTACCCCCAGTGTGTGTTATTTTTTTTTTTAGTAGAAGTAGTCATTGGCGGGTGGCGCCAGTCCCTTAGTTTGCCAGGGGCGCTCAGACCCCTAGATACACCCCTGTCTCTACATCATAGTTTGTCTCTTCTATAGAAGAGAATATTTTACAACAGAAAGCACAAATGATGGAGTTTTCCATCAGTTTCACTACTTTGTGTTACTGCTACCTCTGCTCTTACTTCTGAGGTCTCCAAACACAATACTGTTCTAGGGTCATGATGCTAATATGAGAACCTTTGAATATTTGAAAGTATACTCACAACTGTGAGTGACTTTGAGGTCCTCTATATCGAGGCTGAAGTTTCTATTACAAAAATAGACAACAAAGACACACACACTGGGTATATATTGTTTTATAAATCTAAAAATGCAGTTAATACAGCTCAAATAAACTCTTTACCTTTGTAATTCCCAAGACGCCTATATTTGGGCTTGATGAAGTAGACCCATTTCCAGTTCCAAGTAACCCAGCAATAACACAGCAAATTCCTTCAATACATATTCCTCTGAAATAAATAAAACATGTTACTCCTTCCATAGGTATATGTTTTAAATTAGTCAATTATCATAATTAGATATATAACGCTCCTGTGTGTACCCAGCTTTAAGCTGAGTAAGAAAGAGGTTTCTATTGCACAGGAAAAATAACAACCATTTGTTTTAGAGAAGACCTCTACAAAAATAGACTCTCTCAGTTTCTATTCTATAATTAGAACCATTCTATACATAGGGGGTGCTGCCACAGATAAATATTTGATAAGGAGAAAGAAAGGGGTAAGAATCTGTATATGGCGCACTGAAATTAAAATATAGCTTTTAATGAATCCTATCTAAATTAGATATATTAAAATAGTGAAATATATGTGACAAAAAAAGGAGAATTTTTATTAGATATAATGAATAAATAAAATAAATAAAGTGCAAATAAATGTGAAAAAAGTGTCTAAAATAGGCGTTACGCTGTGTGCCTATGGTCTACTATAAGAATTATACCTGATTGTTAAATGTCTAATACATAATGTCAAACCAGATACCGATACTCTGCCCCCTAAAAAAAAAAGGGAAAATGAATATGGTGTCTATCTATCTATCTATCTATCTATCTATCTATCTATCTATCTATCTATCTATCTATCTATCTATCTATCTATCTATCACATATGCACATAAACACTAATACAGAATAGCCTTAAATGGAGTGAATATATTGTGGGCAATGGAGGAGGTTCCCCTTCAGTGCTGGCGCCCGGCAGCAGGCGCCTCCATTGTCTCCCATAATTCTGCCCCTGAGTCTGTCTTCTAATGTCTCCTTTATAATTTCACCTTTCACTAACACTTTTTGCAAACTACTGGACTGCTAGAAATGTCCTCAGAATATACCACAGTTCTAGTCATGGAAAATTAACCCATACTTGCCTACTTTCCTGGGAGTCGCGGGAGGTGTGGACCCCACTAAAGGTAGAGATGTATTATAAATGGATATATGTAAATACTGTACTTAGAACATGTAAATACGGTATGCACTGTGTATATGGCACAGAATGGGTAATATGGAACCATATTGTAAATGACCATATACATATAAATACTGTTGCAGGCAGTATGTGGTGAGTCAGCAGCAGGTCACATGACTCAGAACCTGCTGGAACCAGCTGCAGGTGGCTGAGCATAGTTGCCAAGCCCGCTTATGGGGGGTACCCACTTAGCGATTTAAACAAGCGATTGCACAATAACGATGTCGTTATCATGCAATCGCTTGCAAATCGTGCATGCATTGGGCATGTTTTGGACGGTGCCCACGGGTTGCTTCTGATCTCCGACATCGCCCGTACATGCAGGTCAACCTGACGATCTCGTCAGGTTCTGCATGTGCGGGGATTAGGGATTTGCCGGGACTGAACGAGTGAACGTTGAGTCTAGGCACATCACTAGCTATACAAACGACAGCACGATTGCATTGTTGCAATTGTGCTCTCGTTTGTATATCGCTAAGTGGATACCCCCCATTATAACAAGTGTAATTGGGCTTTTTTTTTGTTTTGCAAGTTGCTTGTTTTTGGGTTTGTTTTTTTAAGGTTGCTTATTTTTGGGCTTGTTAATTTTGTGTGCATTGCCAAGACACCCCTGGAGGTAAGTAAATGTGTGTGTGTGTGTGTGTGTGTGTGTGTGTGTTTTGCACTGATAGTGACAGAGAGGGGGGAAGGTTGTGTCTGGGGAATAGAGGGCAGTAGCTGGAGTACAGGGTGAAGTTGGAGGGGGCAGGCAAGAAGGAGAGGTAAACTAGATGATAGAAATGAGGCAGATACATGGGGGTGAGTTAAAATGACTGAGGATGTTAAAAAGAGGGGATAATGGAATTAGAAAGGTGACAGAAATGAAGGAAAAGAAGAGTCAGGTAAAGGAAAGGTGGGTACACACACTAGACTATATGTCACCTGATCCTGCTGATTGGACTGACATATCATCCACATCGGCTAGTGTGTAACCACTATCATGACCCTGCGCACTCCTGCGGGTTGTCCATCGGGGTCGTTCCGTCGGCCTGCATATAGGGCCGATGGAATGACGCAGATGCCAACACTGGTATAGTAGATGGGAAGCAATATAGGCAGATAAGGCTGTGCATACACTAAAATATTTAGGTTAGAGAAGAGGGGGAATAAGGGAAGCTAGGCAGGTAGCGAGGGTAAAGAGACACACCCATAAATTGGGCTTTTTTATTGGGCTTTTCAGGATTGGTTTGGGCTTACTTTTTTTTTTTCCAAAATATATTTATTAAGGCTTTGCATAATACAATAAGGATATATATATATATATATATATATATATATATATATGTATATATTAGACAGTATTGAATAAACAAGAAAAAATTATGACAGGAATAAATTAAGGGAAATAATCCCTATAGTAAAGCCAAACATTTTTTCCTATTTTTGTAAAATAATATAGATCAATATATTTGTGAACCGAGAAATTATATGACAATCTTAAATGGGATATACACAGTGTTGGTTCAATATATTAAAGGAAGAGATTGAACATCAAGTCTACAACATATCAACCAAAAAAGATAGAACAATTGGCAAATTTTCTTAATTGATAGAATATAATAATAATAATAATAATAATAATAATAATAATAATAAAAATAGGGACATAAAACAAAATTACAAATAACCAGCACAACAGGTGCTTACCCGAGACCCACGAGTCGTCGATCCATCCATGGGACAAATAAAAATAAAAGGAGAAATAGGTGATATGTGTAAAAAAAAAAAGACAAAGTACAAGAAAGAAAGATTGTATAAAGAAGGACTAAAGAGTAATGAGGTTTTGATCAGCCAATATGATGCTGGAAGTAATTCTGGATAGCTAGTTTAGTAGACAATGAAGCGTCTGGATATATTTGCCCCAACATTGAAATAGTTTAGATGTTAGTGTCTCCTTATTCAGAGTCAACTCCAGCCAGTCCATGGTAAATAAAAAGAGGAGTCTAGAAGTGACCGTGGCTAAAGTGAGAACAGAGCCATGGATCCATTGTTGAAGGATAGCTTTTCTGCCAACTGCCGCTAGAAGTAATAATAATTTTTTATCAACCCTGGGGATATCAGGTTGGTCAGCTAAATAGCCGAATATTGCCCAAGGCGCTGTGCACTGGAATGATATACCTAAAGTGGTATTACCATAATGAGTTAAGTCTTTCCAGAATTGTTGAATATATTGGCAGTCCCAAAAGCAATGTTTAAGATCTGCCTCAAGAGTTAAGCATTTGGGGCAATTGGCATCTTCAGATAAACCAATCAGATGTCGTCTTTTAGGTGATATATATGCTCTATGTAATATTTTATATGTCATTTCCTGATAGGAACTGGCTGTAATGAGCTTTAAGTTCAAATAAAAAGTATTGAGAATATCAGTGGGAGAGAGAGATGGTAATCCCTGGCAGCTCACTTTCTGGATCAAGTTCGATTCTCATTCGAGCGTATATAGTGAAGATAGAGTATGAGCCAAATTTTAACAAGAGCATCAAAAGAATTTACAAAGTCTTGTGGATTTAACCGTGAAAGAATGGATTTCAAGTAATGTACAGCTTGAAAGTAAGGAAACCTATGTTGAGGCCTAAGGGGGTCATTCAGACCCACTCGTGAGCGGCAGTACGCTCGCAAGTGGGTCGATGTTCCCCACTGCGCATGCGCACGACGGAGGGAGCTCCGTCGTGCGCATGCGCGAGACCCGGGGAGCGACGGGCTTTCCATCGCTCCAGGTCTCGCATCAAAGGGGGCGTGCTGTCAATGTTGATTGACAGCACGCCCCCTTTGGTGGGCGTGCCGGGGGCGTGGCGGCCAGACGGAGGCGTTCCCATGGGAACGCCTACCGTCTGAAGCCGGCCCCACTGACATCACTAGTGATGTCAGTGGGAGTGATTTTGGCTCTGATAGAGCCAAAATCACTCCAGGGCTTGTGGCAGGGAGACCCTACCGCAGGGTCTCCATCGCAAGTCCGATGGTCGCGATGGTCAAGACCATCATGACCATCTTTTTGGCCGCTCGCATATGCTGTGGGTGGTCACCCACAGCTATACGAGCAGCCAGGAGGCCGCTCCATTTTCATGGAGGAGGGCCCTGATTCAGAGCGAGCGCTCTGGTCAGAGCGTTCGGCTCTGAATCAGGCCCTAAGATTGTACTTTTCCATAGCTTCAGGAAAAGTAAGTGGTGTTGTTGAGGAACCCAGTAATTGTCTAAGAATGGAAATAACCAAAGAGGGCCAAGTTGTAAAGGGTAAGGATGTAGTGCTATCTTGAAATTCCATATTTCCTACCAAAGGAAGAAACAAGGAATGTGTGTAATTAAGATTATGTGTTTTCCTACCCAATTTCCAGGCCTGGAGAGTGGAAGTTAATATATTATCTAAATGGAGTGACTTAAGTGTGGAGAGGTGTGCATGCAAGACGTAGTTAAGCGAGGGAGGGGAGCATAGTTGTGATTCCAGTGCAACATCTGTATAAATATTACAGCCTCGAATCCAGTCAATGGCAAAGTGGAGGAGACAGGTATTGTTTAATGTCAGGTAAATTAATCCCTCCTCTCTGTGGCTGCTGAGTTAATTTACGAAAACTAATTCTGGGTTTTTTATTGTTCCACAAAAATCTGTAAATAAGTCTATTAAGGTGTGATACATCCTGTCGTGTGAGAAGAAGAGGGGTCATCTGCTATACATATAAAAGTTTTGGGAAACTGGCCATTTTTACCAAATTGCAATGTCACAAAAAATGAAGGTGAAGATTCTGCCAAAGACTGAGCTCCGATTGAATTTTACGAATAAAGGGACGTATATGAGAAGGATGGGAAGGGAATGCAATTCCCAAAAATGTAATATAGGTATGTGCCCATTGAAAGGAAAAACTATTATTCCAACCCGATCTCGCCTTCCCGAACATAGCTAGGGCTTCAGATTTGTCATAGTTAAAAGAAAATCCAGCAAACAAAGAACCGCTGGATGGTTGTGATTAGTAAGGGGTCTGGGACTGGGGACTGAGCTCCTAGGGTTTGATGTGAGAAGAAGCATGTCGTCAGCAAAGGCTGTTACATGAAGTTCCCTATTCCCTATCTTTATACCCTGGTATCCATGAAGATTCATCAGGTATCATAAAAAAGGTTCTAAATTAAAAAGGAGGGGGGAAAGGGGGCAGCCCTGTCTGGTGTCTCATTCTAAGTAAAAGGTAGAAAAGGTAATACTATTATTAACCATAACCTGTGCCATAGGTGTAGTATAAAGAGTGTGTACAAGGGAGCGGAAAACAGGGCCAAAGTGTTAGGAATGAAGCACCCCAGAAAGATGGAGCCATGCGATCTTGTCAAATGCTTTTTCTGCATCTAGATTAATAAGGATGTTATCTCTCCCTTTTATGTTGATGAGTATGTGAAATGGTTGCAATAGCCGCACAGAGTCCCTGTACAGACTGTCTATTCCGAACGAAAACAAGTTGAGCAGGCGAGATCAAGCGGGGCAGAAAAGTTTGCAATCTATTTGCTATCAATTTAGTTAGAATTTTGAAATCTTGGTTAAGGAATGAGATAGGGCAGTATGACCAGACTAGAGATGGATCCTTGCCTGGTTTCGCTAACACAATTATTTTAGCCTCATTAAATCGAAGTGGGATCTCTCCAGAAGTAAGAATGTGATTATAAAGTTTTGTTAAGACCGGTGTTAATTCGGCTCCAAGCATTTTGTAAAACTCTGCACCAAAACCATCTGGGCCCGGGCTTTTACCATTAGGTAAGGATTTAATAACTTTAAGAACCTCTTCATCAGATATAGGTTCATCAAGAAATTCTCTTTCCTCCAGAGAGAGTGTAGGTAGACGAGCTTCCTCTAAAAATTTGGAATCCTTCATCTGGGTTATCAGTGAATATAAAGATTTATAGAAATGCATAAATTCTTCACAAATAGCGGTAGGGTCGGAGATAATTTTACCAGAAGTATTTATGGTATGAAACCAGGTCTTGGTCTGTAAATATGCAGTTTTGTGAGTAGGTGTGTCAGAATGTTTAAATGTACTATGGCCCTGATTCAGAGCCGGACACTCTGACCAGAGCGCTCGCTCTGAATCAGGGCCCTCCTCCATTAAAATGGAGCGTCCTCCTGGACGCTCATATAGCTGTGGGTCACCACCCACAGCATATACGAGCGTCCAAAAAGATGGTCGCGATGGTCTTGACCATCGCGACCATCGGACTTGCGACGGAAACCCTGCGGTAGGGTTTCCCAGCCACAAGCCCTGGAGTGATTTTGGCTCTATCAGAGCCAAAATCACTCCCACTGACATCACTACTGATGTCAGTGGGGCCGGCTTCAGACGGTAGGCGTTCCCATGGGAACGCCTCCGTCTGGCAGGCACGCCCCCGGCACGCCCACCAAAGGGGGCGTGCTGTCAGTCACCATCGACAGCGCGCCCCCTTTGGTGCGAGACCCGGAGCGACAGCTTGGCTGTCGCAGTCCGGGTCTCGCGCATGCGCACGACGGAGCACCCTCCGTCGTGCGCATGCGCAGTGGGGAACATCGACCCACTTGTGAGCGTACTGCTGCTTGCGAGTGGGTCTGAATGACCCCCTATATGCGGCAGTGAGGGCATTACTAAGTTCCTGAAGTTTAGTTGTGAATAGTTTACGTTCGGAGTGAGTATACGATAAGATATGTCCTCTAAGGACAGCTTTGGAGGCCCCCAAAATATCGTTGAATTATCAGTTTGGTCTATGTTGTCATTAATATAATTGAGCCAGGTATTTTTAAGATATAAATTAAAATCATCTGAATGGCGTAAGTATGCTGGAAAGCGCCAGCATTTAGAGTAATTTTGAAGTTGGCTTAGCTGAATAGTTAGAAGTAGTGGGGCATGATCAGATATAATTATATCTTTGATAGATGTATGTGTGATTTTAGAAAAAAGTTGGTGAGAAAGCAGGAAATAATCAATGCGAGAGTAGGTAGAGTGAGGGTGGGAATAAAAAGAGTAATCCTTTTGTAAAGGGCAGTGAAGTCGCCATGGGTCTAGTAATTGAGGTGTGTGCAGAGAGAAGAGATGGTGTCACAGTGAGTTGTAGGTCTATGAGTACTCACTCCCGATCTGTCCATGGATGGATCCACGACCATGTTGAAGTCTCCGCCCACTATGAGATTGCGTCCTCCCCATTCCAGAAGTTTTTGTAACAGTACTGCAAAAAAAGACTGGTTAGGTAAATTTGGGGCATATAGATTAAGCAATGTGTATTCAACATTGTCAATGAGTACATCAAGTAGTATGAACCATCCATGTGGATCCAAGAATTTCCTATGTATAATGTATATCAGATTACGGTGAAAAAAAATGGCAGTCCCCCTAGTTTTATTGGAGTATGGGGCAGAGATACATTATCTGTTCCAGGGTGCACGAAGAGTATTTCTAATATTGTCAGTCCAGTGAGTTTCTTGGAGAAATATAATATGCGGACAGAGGCGATGAAGATGTGAGATAACTTTTTTTTGCTTTATTGGATGATTAAGTCCCTCAACATTCCAGGATACAATCGTAAAAGAGGTCAATTTAGTTCTTCCCAAGGTGGATGAAGAAGAGGGAGGTGAAGGTGGTCGACTATCCAATTCCAGTAGAAGGAATTAGCAGTGTAGAGAGGTGAATGACAATGTAGGGCCTCTCCTCATCCCAGCGAGCGACGGTAGGGAAACCTTTGGTAGACCAACTCTCGGGGTCTGGGTATTTAACAGAAAACAAATAAAAAAACAGTCAATGGTAGGCAAAAACAAATATTGCTAAAGAGCCATCCTGTAAACATGTGGAGCGTCTTTAGCAATTTATCTTGGATTTTTAGAATATGAAAGGCAGAGAATTACTATCATGGTAAAAATCAAGTATCTTGGCTTGAGATATAATTCCTGGCCGCTGTAGGATCATCAAAAAAAAAATCGTTTTCCATCTTTAATAATTCTCAATCGAGCTGGATATAATAGTGAAAATTTGATCTGGTTTTCAAAGAGCTGCTTGCAGACAGGAGCAAATTCTCTGCGCTTGTTGGCAACATGGCTGGAGAAATCTTGAAAGATGAGGAGATGGTCACCTTTATAAATTAGATTAGCGGTTCTCCTGCAGTAGTCGAGAAGTTTAGTTTTATCAACATAATTCAAGATTTTCATGATGACCGGGCGAGGGCGGTCAGAATCTTTTCGTCGATCCAGTCCTACTCTATGTGCCATCTCAATAACCAATGGTGTACCTTTCAGATCCACAGCTAGCTGTTCTGGTATCCAGGTAGAAAGAAGATCCAGTAACTCATGACCCTTTACTGTCTCAGGAATGCCCACCACATGAATGTTATTTATCCTACTACGATTTTCTAAGTCATCAACTTTGTCAGCAAAAACAGATAGTTCTTTACATTGATCCTCAATGACTTGATTAGCTGAACGCAAGTAATCTTCCAGGGAGGAGACCCGTTGTTCCACATCATCAAAATGTTTGGAATGTTGGTTCAACTGGGTTAGGGTGGAATCAATGGCCTCCTTTAGACCTGCCAATTTTTCATCTAAGAGAGGGCTGAGCACTGCAGCAATAAAAGCCGGTTTAATTTTTTTTGCTTTGAGGGTTGCGCTTGTTTTACCTTTACGTTGAGAGGCATAACGGGATACGGAGAAATCAGATGCAGAGGAATTATAGTGTGAAGTGTCTTCTTGTGCTGGATTAGAGCCGGTAGGGGTCATGGAGTAATTCACTAGAAACTTTTTCATAGAGAATGTAGGAGCTGGAGGTGAAAGGAGATGATGTTGCTGTGAGACAGATGAATGAGGAAAAGCCACATGTATAGGTTAATAAACCATGGTTTACATTATGCTCTCAAACCTATGAAAGGAACGAGATAAGTCGGTGATAGCTCCCATAGCAGCTGAGAAATAGAGGGAGAGTTCATGTAACAGTAGTGGGGATATGAGAAAAAAAAAAAGACAAATTTATTCGTCCAGCTAATATAGAGTCAGTTGTCTATCCGCACAACATCTCTCACAACTGCTAAAATCTGCCAATAATGTAAAAGTAGAGAAAGATATATTAATTTGCTGGATGTAAATTATCTAAGCTGTAGTGAGGAGTCTGGTATATATAACAAGCTGTGCATGCATGGGGGTAGGCAGCAGGCAATATTGAGCAGCAGCTGGATGGTGAAGCAGCAAGTGTGCACAGTCTTAAGGAATATAGCTGGATGTCTGGATCTTGATTTCCAAGAAGGCGGCCAGATATGTGTGCACTAAATGTATTTATTCCTTCACTCAGGCCCCAGGAGGTGTCAGCCACGGGTGGACATCAGCAGGGGGTCCAATGACATATGGGGAGACCACCTGAGGGGAGTGGCAGCGGTATCTAAGGTCTGTAACAAAATACCCATCACAGCCCCTACATCAGTCTCACATCCCAGCTGCAACGCTGACCTCACCAGTACCGGAGAGTGTGAGCAGTATAACTATCAGATACAGGGTCTGCCTCCTCTATTCATAATAAAAACCCCTACAGACTACATAAGACTGCTATGTAAAGAGAGAGAGGGGAAAAAGCCTAAATATATTGCAGCAGAGAGGAAGTTATTTAGTAGCTGTCACATTACTGCTCCTAGGAGGAGCTACCACAGCCAGTGAGCATTGTAGCAGCAAGGATTCCCTTCAGTGCAGGAAAGACTATTCAATAATAAGTCCTCGACCATTATCAAAAGTCCCTGGCTATTCTGTAACTGATTTGTAAACTGAAATTCCTTAACACGTACTATCCACTAGTGGAAACAAAACAGGGCAATCCCTCAAAGTGCACCACCTGTAAAGAAAGTGCTGGACCTTATTTCTGATGATATCTTGCATGCATGCAATACATATATTTACGTCTTAGTAACAGGATTTTAGTTAGAGATACATGTCAGTGTATATTGTGATGTAATTTAACCTTACTGTGATAATTTGACGTGCATCTTAGTTTAAAGTATTTAGCTTGGTATGATCTTATTTACTATTTTAGGGAACTGCTGTATTCTTAAGACACCTATGGTAAGAAAATAGTTTCTGAAAAGTATTAGTTTTAAACAGGTAAATTGGGGTCAATAGTCCTTTTTGAAGAGTACGGTACTGCTGGATGAGACTTCAGTTACCAACCAGTTCCAGCAAAATAAAACGTTACTATTGTGTAGTATAGTGCAAATTTACTAGAGGTGTTAACAATGACGTTGTAGATGGTCATGATATTGTATATTATTTACTAGTCTTTCCTAATTGTTTGAAAAACATAGTTTCAATAAAACAAAACTCTTATTTGAACCACAAATGTTTCTCATCTATGCCTGTCCCTTCCTTCTTACCTCTCTGATTCACTAAGAAGAACCAAGAGACTCATTCAATTCTGGCTAGATTGGGAAACCCCACACTGCACAATAAACCAATACCGGTCGGGTGTTAATTTTTGGCATCACATAAAACAGGATTCGGAGTCCAAAGTAAGGAGGATTCTTAAAGCAGACAGAGATATCACAGGACCAGCATTCTTCAGGAGACTCAGCCAGTCATAGTCCCATCATGTCTCAACTGAATCCCATCACTTTGCCATACTATTTTGGTGCTCCTTGGCTGCCCACATATCCCGGGGATGGTCATGGTTCAGACAGGAGCATGCTTACAGAGTTTAAAAAGAAGATGAAATCAATGTTTCATCTGTATCCATTAAGTGACCAACAACAGGTCAAGATTTTAATAGAGCAACTCAAAGGATCAGCTCTTAGAGAAGTCACCTCCTGGCCCCTGGAAGAAAGACAGAAGGTGGATCAAGTCCTTCAGCGACTGGTAACTACATTTGAAACAAGGACCATCTCAGAATTGAAAATTAGATTTTACGCCAGGAAACAATTACCAGGAGAAACCCTCCGAGATTATGTCTTAAATTTACAAGAAGCTTAACGGGCCATACAGGCAAGAGACGAGGAGGAGATCAGGAACATAGACAAAGTTTTGGTGGCCTAGTTCATCGAGGGCTCTAGGGGAGAGGGAGTGAGAACTCATCTACGAATGTTGAGGATGCAGTTGCCTGATCATCTGTTTCTGGACTTCAAGGAAGCTGCCATAAAAGTAGTGGGACCCAGTGTGGTCTGAGAGGTTCATTTTCCTGAAATGCCTGGGTACCAAGAAGCCAAACACTCTGCGGAGGCGGCAGCTCAAGGCAACCAAACTCCCGTCGTTGATCCACTCCAGTCATTAAAAGGCCAAATGGAGAGACTTCCAGTGGGCGGGTCATCCAGCATGGTTGCTTTTTAACACAGCTCCAGGCAGCAGAAACAAAATCTGCTATAATCCTCCGTATTTTGTTGGTGGATTGTCTAGTTAAGACTCTCAAAACAAACATCTCCACATACTGAACCTGGGGATACCTGTATTGCCTGGAAGAAATAACATTTTCCCCGGAGTCCGGCCATCAGACACGATGGCATGCATGACCGCCAAATGGTAATTGGCGCAAAACCACCAATACCCCTGCCTACACTTTAGCGGGGCTATCTTGGGGTATATTGGAACCCCATTGTTGCCCACTCCGGGTTGGACCCTGCTGCTCCTGATAGGAGTTAGCGGCACAAACGGGTGCTGAAGTTACCTGCTCATTCCCATCATCAGGAAGCGCTGAGGGGGATTACCTATCTGCACACTCCGTGCAGTAACCAGCTGGACTTTCCGCTGCTGAGGTCCTCGGGGCCGGTGTTGTTACTGGCACGCGGCTCCAGCAGTGCCCTGCCATTTTTTGAACCAGCTGTGATCGCGACCCATCTATCCTGCGGAGCTCCCGTGTTGCTGAGAAGATGCCGCTGTGAACTCTGCCTCTGACTGATGAGGCCATCCTCATCCCGGCGGGGCTTGGTGGTGCTGACGGGTGCTGAACTAACTTCCCCCTCCGCTTCATTAAAGACCATCGCTAGCGGCTGCATCCGCCCTATTTTCCCTGTCTTGTATCGGGTGTAACTCTGCTGGCAGTTCTTGAGCAACTGCGGAGGCAGTTGAAGATTTTCTGCTGCGCTTGGCCGTTTTCCACGGTATTGGCAATCCACAAGAGCTAAGAACCCCCTTTGATTCACATTTGGCGATTGTGTGCAGAGGCGGCTGTGGTCCTGGTCTGGAGGTAATCAGCGGCTTCTGTGGAACCCCTATTGCTAATAGGGGTTCCACAGGCGGCTGTGGTCCTGGTCTGGAGGTAATCAGCGGCTTCTGTGGAACCCCTATTGCTGATCGGGATACCTAGGAACTGTTTGGCCCTTGCTATACAGTTGTACCTGGAGGAACAGCTGCTGATTTATTTTGGCTCTCGTCGGTTCTCATAATAACTGAACACTATTTAAATTATCTGTGACTGTGGTGTTCACCTCTATAAGGTGAACACCACAGACCTTCACTTTCCTGGCTCTGCACCTCTCCCACCCCTCTCTTTGTAACCTCCTGCATCTCTCTTCCTCTGCTTCCTTCCTATTCTCATCCCCTGTACCTCTTACACTCTATTTCCCTCTCTCCCTCCCTGCATCTCTCACTCCATTAGTGGATTACTGAAAACAATAGTTCTCAGCACACCTTACCATCCGCAACACCATACCCGGTACTAACGTTGCTTGTTTTACCATTATTCTCCCTTGTCTACAGTAACCTTACCCTTTTTGTTTGAATCCTCTCCTCCCTTGTGTTTGACCCTCTCCCCCCTCCTACCTAACGACCTGTCCCCAGTCTTATTACCCTTCTCCCTCTTGTTTGTTTTCCCATTAATTACTTATAACACCCTCTAATTAAATTAAATGGTCTGAAACACCAGGGTGACCTGTATTTATAGAGAGTAAATAAGTATTCCTTACTGTAGTCACTACTTTGATAGTTGGTCTGAAAACTCCAATAATATATAATCTTTTAAAAAGGGATATTAACACAAACAAACCTAGTAGAGATGTCTGTGTGTCCAGTTGTTTGAAGTCGACCTCATTATATACATTTTATCTACCAATATTTCTTTGTCTTGTATCCCAACAATCATTTACTATCCAAGTTAAAATGTCTAATACTCTACTACCACCTAGTGGTTACATTTGTGTACTATCTTAATATTATATAATTTCATTGGATTTTATATTTAGTTTCTTCAAGGATAGTATTCACTATTTTCTAATAATGTAGAGCAATATTTTTCTGAGTAGCTCCACACTTTCGCTTTTTTTTTTTTAAATCGTTTATTAGGTTTATCAGAAACAAAACAGCAAATCAATATGGCATCACATTTTTCTGCTAGATACATTATCTAGCAGAAAAAACATGAAGCCATATAGAAAAAGAAAAAACCTTTGATAACATAACAGTTCTTCAACCGCATTGAAATTGAAAAAGTATTAGTTAAAACTTTAACAAGACGTAATATAAAGTACAGTAAAAAATAGTAGAGGTAAAGGAAAGGGTAGAAAATAGAGAAGGGGAGGGAGGGATGTAAGCGAGCTGGGACATCATAAAATAAAATTATTTAAGCAAAAAAATATAATAATAATTCAGGAGTAGTAGAGATAGGAATCATGGTTCACATGAGGCCGGGAAGATTGACCGCTTGGGAGGAGTAACAGGGAGACCATACTGAATGAAATTTATTTACTGTATTATTCAATAAACTAGTAGTATACTCCATTTTAGATACAAACCAGATTCTGTTTAGAAGTTCTTGTTGAGTTGGTGTGTCTTTTTTTTTCAGTTACATGCCAATTGGTATTTGGCTGCACAGGAAATGTGAAGAATCAGTTTGTTAGTGTCATTGGAAGCCTGAACAACCGGGGCACAGAGTAAAAGGTTGGCAGGGGAAAGAGAGAAAGGTAGGGCAACAACAGATGAAATAAGGGAGCTAACCAAGTTCCAGAATGAGACAATTTTTGAGCAGGACCACCAAGTATGAAAAAATGTGCCAACCTGACCGCATTGCCTCCAGCACAGGTCTGAGGTGTTGGGAAACATATGATGGAGGCGTTCTGGGACTAAGTACCATCTCGTGAAAACCTTATATGAATTTTCTCGGATTGCCACACTAATAGAAGATTTGGATATAGTAAGATGTATTGCTTCCCAGGTATCATCACCTAGTGGATGTCCTAAGTCTGTCTCCCATGCAAGTTCGTGTGTCGAGAGTGGGGGGGAATCAAATGTCAAAATAGAATGGTAGAGAAAGGATATAGTACCCTTGTCTGTAGGTCGGTGTATGCAAAGTCTTTCTAGGAGAAGGATTTCGAAGTGGAAAGTAGAGAGGTGGCAAAATGGGGAATTTTCAAATATTGGTAGTATAACGAGTTTTTCCAGAATATCATTAAATGACTGTGGGGCGAATTGTCCCATTATGTGATGGAGACGGTTGATACCCACCCTGGACCAGGCAGATGCTATGGTGGGTGAGAGGCCTGGTGGGAAAGAAGGGTTGTTCCATAAGGGGGTTTGAGGAAATGGGTATGTAGAGAGGGAGAGTTTTTTATTGAGATTATCCCATAGAGGGAGTGGTAGAGCTGAACGCTGAACTTCCTCAGTCAAATGTGATAATCAAAGTTTATTCTTATTTCTATAAGAAGCATAGCTAATTATGTGTCCACGTTTAGCTATGGGCTTCCCAAACCAAAGGTGAACAAGGGGAATTTGGTGCATTAATGGAAAAATAATCAATTAACGCGGATCTAATTTTATCTTCAAATTGTGGTATCTTCAGAAGCGTTTCATTTAAACGCCAAGAATGTTTAGACGTTGGTGTGTCAAGGAGATCGAAAGTAGTTGTAAGGATAGAGTGGTCTGACCATGTATTTGCAGGGCCGGATTAAAGTCTGTGGGGGCCCCTGGGCAACAAACATGTGGGGGCCCCTATTAAATGTGACAAACTGGGGGTATGCGCAATGGGGACCCCAGTAGTGTCAGTGCCCACAGTGGTAGTGCCCCGTATGCAGAGCCCAAGTAGTGGTGCCCTTTATGCAGTGCCCCCAGGAGTGGTGCCCCTTATGCAGTGCCCCCATGCAATACTCCCATTAGTAGTGCCCCCAGTAGTCATGCCCCCTGTAGTTATGCATCCTGTAGTAATGCCCCCTGTGGTTGTGTCTCCAATACTAATGCCCCATGTATAATTACCCCCAGTAGTAATACCCCTGTAGTTGTGCCCCCAATAGTAATGCCCCCCAGTAGTCATGCCCCCTGTGTGTGCCCAATAGTAATGCTCCCTGTATAAATTCCCTCAGTAGTATTACCCCTGTAGTTGTGCCCCCAGTAGTAATGCCCCCTGTTGTAGTGGCCCCAGTAGTAGTGCCCCCTGTATTAGTGCCCCAGTAGTAAAGCCCCCATGAGTAGAGGCCCCCAATATTAATGCCCCCTGAGTAATGCCCCCAGTAGTAATCCCCCCTGAGTAATGCCCCCAGTAGTAATCCCCCCCCCCGGAGTAATGCGCGTTGATTACAACAAAGAAATAGATCAATTCTGGAATAGGTTTGATGAGGGGAGGAAAAAAAAAAACCCACGAGAGGAGGGGTTAAATGCATGCCAAGCGTCGAAGAGTCCCAATTCTCGTAGGTGTTTATTAAGAGATTTAGTAAGTTGGTATGTTTGGGGGTGATTTGGAGAGTGCGATTTATCTAGGTCTGGATTGAGAACAGCATTAAAATCCCCGCCTAGGATGAGATAACCCTTCCTCCATTTATTTAGAGCTGAAAAGAATGAGTTGAAGAAGGAAATTTGGACTGTGTTAGGAGCATATATATAAGCTATTGTCAACTGTAGGTGTCCCACTTTATCCGTCACAATTATGAACCTGCCGTCTGAGTCGTTGGAGACAGAGTGATGAACAAAGGGAAGTTTGTTGTTAATCATTATCGCTACGCCATTATGTTTAGTTGGGCTGGAAGAGTAAAACACATTAGAGAAATGTTTAGATTGCAGAGATGGATGGGAGGAGGCACAAAAGTGGGTTTCTTGTAAAAACACAATCCCAGCTTTAAGACCACGGATGGAACGAAATAGCAATGAGCGCTTTTGAGGGGTATTGAGACCTTTGACATTCATGGAAGCAGAGGTCAGAGACATCTTAACAGATTTAAAGAGCAGGGCTAGACATGGGGAGAATAAAAGAACGTGAGGTCCCGACTCGCTTAAGGGATAAGGGAAGGGAAGAAAAGAGGTGGGGCAAGAATAAGAAAAGCAAGGGAGAAATCTGGATGTGGAATCCCAGAGTCCAGCGGAGGATAACACACACAGAAATTAGGACCTTTGAGTCCAGAGAGGTATAAGAGACTTAGCTCCTATAACCTTTAGAAAATATGAAAATAATAAAAAAGAAATAGACTGAAAAAAGACAAAATATTTTTTTTTTTAATGTGTAGAGTACTAAATAACTCAAACAATCAGAGTAAGTCTAAACAAAATTGAATTAGAACCCTCTGGGTGTGTTCTAAATAAAAGAAGTGTAAAAAGTGTAAGGCAGATATTGTAATGGGAGTTATATATAATTAATGTATAGATTTCGAAAATGAGAGTGTTAAGAACAAGAAAACAAAATATTGGTAGTAGGTGGAAGCCAGGATAACTTTGAAAAACCTATAGAATACCTCCTACGGTGAATGGTAATTGACTGACTAATAACCTGTGGATAAACAATAATTTTCAGGCAAGAAAATAAAATCATCATAGTATGTAAATTCCGTAATAATAAGAATCAATATTAGTAAAAAAGGATATAAATCTTCTTGAGTGCTGACATAGAGATGTGAATCAGGAATCCGAAACAATAATAGATATGATAGGACAGGAATCAGAAAAAACAGCAAAACCTATTAAACAGGTGTGTGTTCTTTTTCGATAAAGTAGAGAAAAGTTCAGGTGTTGTCAGTAGCAGAGTGAGGAGGGGGTCCGGATTCTTCAAGATGAGTCAGTAAATCTTTGCCCTCTCTAGGATCTCAGATAATAATTGTTTTGCCATGAAGATCAATAATAAGTTTAAAGGGGAATCCCCAAGATATCGAATTCCACGATCACATAGGGCCCTAGTCAGGTCTCTGAGTTCTTCCGTTTAATAATTGTGGTAGCTGCAAGGTCCTGATTGAACTGAAGTTTGGTGTTTTCGTATAGGAAAAGAGGCTTGCCACGGGTTGGGGCTAGGATGGATTCTTTGTCTTTAAAGCTGAGAAATCTTATAATGACATCTCTTGCGGGGTCACCCTCTCGAGGTTTAGGTCTAAGCACCCAGTGTGCCCGTTCTAGAGGTATGTGACGAGAGCCCAAGTCAGGGAGAATGAAGGAGAATAGCTTATGTAGGTAGGGTCCCAAAGAGTCTGTAGTTACTGATTCAGGTACATTACGAATACGGAGATTATTTCTCCTTTCACGGTTTTCAAGATCTTAATTTTTCGTATGAAGATCAGAAAGTTCTTGAGCTATATGATCCAAGTCCCTGTGGGTCTCAGTCTGAGCTTTATGGAGAATGTCCTGATGAGATTCCAATTTAGATGTTCTAGAGGCCAAGGAAGAGATATCGGATTTGATAGATGACACTGCCTTGTCAAGTTTGGTCTCCAGGGATTCTTTAAAGTCAGTGATTAGTGACCTTGGGGCTAGGATATCTTCCTTGGTAGAGAGGGCAGGAGAGGAGGGTCCATCCTCATCTTGAAGTGGAAGTGAAGGGGAAGAAGGGTTTTGCGGTTG
Organism: Taudactylus pleione; assembly: GCA_031769625.1. Lineage (NCBI taxonomy): Eukaryota > Metazoa > Chordata > Amphibia > Anura > Myobatrachidae > Taudactylus > Taudactylus pleione. Next base: position 2,864,019 of record JAUIMM010000024.1, on the reverse strand, counting down.
GGACATTTTGTCATTTCTTGTCAAATGTTGAGGGATGTCACCACTTGCTGGTTTCTTTGTTCTTGTATTGGTTCTGTTCATGACGGTAAGGGTGAATCACCGTGAGAGAGAGATGAGCGAGATGGCTAAGGTGGAGAGGCCAGTAAATAGACTCCCAGAGGGCATAAAATCTAGTATTTAGGGTGCCATAAGCGGGGTGGGGTGCGAAGGTATCAAATATAACTGGGCGGACAGAACAATCCCATAAAAACGGAGAGACGGCTCTGGAGAACCAGTCAGCAGCTAGTGTAACGTTTTACTCTACCCTTTGAGAGGGGATGACGCTCTCAGTAATAATAAAAAAAGGGTTCCAGAAAGGGCAAATAGCTACAACACTTTATGAAGAAAAAACATTAAAATGGTGCAATTTTACATATAGAGAAGTTCCAAGAAATTGCCACAAGAGGGAGCCAGAACTTCAATAATAAAAGTTATCTGATAATAGCAGAAAGCTGGGACATATAATTGTATTTTTTATTATTTTATTATTATTATTTTTTTCCCTGCTATTGTTCACTTCTTTCTTGTCCTCTCTATGTGTTCTCTGTCCTTTTTGGACGTTATGTGAGCTTCAATGCAATAGGGGAGTGCAATAGGGGAACAAAGCAGTAAAACTGCAGCCCAGTGGGTCAGTCCGAACCCCTGCAGGGTGGTGGGCAGCAGAGAATCACAGTTGCGACAGCACAGCAAACTAATAAAATTAAATGAAAGGGTTAATAACCCAACATTGGGCTCATCACTGCCTGCCAGATAGATAAAACAGGATCCACAAGGTCAGCACAGGGTTGTAGTGTGGATCGCTGGAGTGAGGGACACTGGGTGAGGACTAGCCAGCCACCCAAGTGAGAGGAGCCACGCGGGGCGCCAGCCAGGGCAATCGGCTCCCACCAGATAGTAGTGGAGCAGCAGTGAAGCCGCATGTCAGCAACGGCCAGACTCAAGACGGGATGCCGCTGGGAGTGAGGCAGCCACTAAAGTAATGGCCGATGCGTGAGCAACCAGCTGGCGTGTATAGCTCCCGCAGCCGATTCCAGACCGGCAGGAGCAGGAGAGCAGGTAAGCAGGTACTCACAGGGTGGGAGGGCAGAAAACCAGTCCCAGTGCACTCTGTGCTGCAGGTCAGTAGAAGGCCCCCATCGTGCAGAGTCTCAAATCTAGGTCCCGGCTTGGAAGGGGAGATCAGGCCACAATCTGCAAAGGCACTTAAAAGTGCCCCTGACTCCGTGGATATAATCCCCCAATAGTGTAGTATTAGGGGTGTAGTACTGTAGCACCAACAGGCTTCCAGTGGGTCAGAGAGGGGGGTATTTTTAAGTATTAGGCAGGAGCTGCTCTGAGGTACGTCCAATCTCTCCACTCATCAGGCCATGCCCCCCACACTTTCACTTTTTATTACTATACTTACTGCATAAATAATTGGGTATATTGTGGAAGTTTTCTTGTTCATATTCTTACTTGTATTACACCACTCCTAATTAAGTGTTCCCAGTGACAAGTTCTGGACAGATACTTCCAAAAAAATACAACTAATCATTAAACCCATCTGCAAACACCAGAATGAGCAGATCTAATAAACCCATGGGGACATCTGGTCCTCCATCCCCTTCCTCAGACTCTGCTCCTACTGAAGCTGCCCCTTCTAATCACCCTTCCTCTGCAGAAGTGGCAAAGGAAATATCCAAAATTCTTATGCCCTTGATTGATAAAAAACTCGAGAGTTTACAAACTCTTTTTGATACAGCATTGTCTAAAATTGAAGCTAATTCTTCTAGATTAAATTCCCTGGAGCAACGAGTTAGCGACTCGGGAGATCAAGTTCATACAATTCAACAAGCTTCAGATACTCAAGCAGTATCAATCCAAACTTTACAAACCAAAATACATGACCTGGAAAACAGGCACAGGAGAAGTAACTTGCGTTTCATCGGTATCCCTGAGAATATACGAGAAGCCCAGTTATCGGAATATCTCTCTGTTAACATTTTTGAGGCTTTTGATAGGCATGATGAATCCATTGAACGTGCCCATCGCATAGGCCCTGACCACCCTGATGTTAAAACTACACCCAAACCGGTCATAGCAAAATTGCTTGATTTTCGCATGAAGGAGCACATTTTGTGGGCATTCCGGAGACACCCACATCTCACAGTCAATGATTTTCGCATATTGATATTCCAAAACTTCTCTGCATCTGTATCCCAAAAACGCAGGGAGTTTTCCGATGTGTGCAAACAGCTCCATGATAACAACACTAGGTTTGCCTTAATGTATCCTGTTAAGCTCAGGATCCAAGACAATGGCCGTACAATGTTTTTACTGACCCAGCTCAAGCCAAAACACATATAACCCGTATGCTTGGCCAGGGCGGCTCTCCAAAAAGATAATTCCATATATGATATGCCTATTACATACTTCTGTTTTACTCTATTTGAATATGTAGTCTAACAATTGAGCTACTCAAATTCTGTTCTTTTTGTTCTATTGTTACTCGCGAGTACCATTTGACTATATGGTCCTCGCTAGATATTGGTGGTTTTTGGAAAAAAATGAAAACAGTGATATGAAGCAATGAATGTTTTTTTATTTTTGTTTATGTATTTTGTTTGCTCGTCTCTTCCCCGCACATATTATTGTTGTTAAGGGCCAGATGTTGATACACCTATTTCCCTCCGCTTGCTGGGATGGGGGGTTGGTGATAGAAGTATTTAACCTATTCATTGTGCATCTCCCTAGAAAAGGTAATGGCTAACATTCCTATAGATCCTTCTGGTTTAAATGTCTCTCCCTCCAACACACATTTCAAGCTTGTCTCCTGGAATGTGGGGGGGAGTCTTAATTCTCTGATAAAACGTAAACGAGTAAGTAATCATTTAAAACAATTTCGTCCCCAATTTATCTTCAAGAAACTCACTGGAAACAGGGCAGCGGGTCCTCTCTCCAGGCCCCATGGTTGGGACAATGTGTTTCAGCTGATTTCCATGGGAAAGCCAGGGGGGTAGCAATCTTGTTCCATAAAGACCTTCACTATTCTATTCTCCATTCGGAAGTAGACCCTAACGGCCGCTACTTGCTTATAGATGTAGAGGTGTGGGGCTCCCGCTACACCTTAGTAAACATTTATGCCCCAAATGTGGCAAATTCAGATTTTTTTGCGAGATCTCAAACACCTTTTAGCAAAGCGAACTTACTTTCCTCTGAACCTGGGTGGGGACTTCAATCCCGTAGATGACTCTATACTTGATAAATAGCCTCCCCCCGGAAACTATAACCATTCATCATGGAGACAAATCCATTCCCTCAAATCCTCTCTCCAGCTCACGGATATCTCGCGCCTCCTCAACCCAACGGATAAAACGTTCACCTTTTATTCTGGGGTTCACCATTCCTGGTCCCGAATTGACAATTTTAATTAGCGATTCCCTAGTGGCGTCTGTTCACCATGCCGATATACACAATATTTTAGTTTCTGACCATGCCCCAATTTCTTTATCGCTTACTAGATCCATGCAGATGGGTGGCTCACATCTCTGGCGCTTTCCCAGCTATCTATACCAATCTACCGAATTTAAAGACTTCCTCACTGCTCAGTAGGCAAACTATTTAGACACAATGTGGAAAGCTAGGAGAGACCAACAACATTCTGGGGAGCGTCTAAAGCAGTCCTTAGAGGCCATATTATAGATTTTGTATCTAGACAAAAAAAAATCCAATAAACAATACACTGCATGCTGCATTATCTCAAGTATTACAAACTCATCTAGATTCACCATCAGATAACTCAGTGCAACACTACACACAAACTAAACAACTTTTGAATGATTTTCTTTTATCCCAAGCTAAAAGAGACTTGGTGTTCTCCAAATTGTAATATTTTCGCTGGGGAAATAAAACAGGTCGATTGCTGGCGATCATGGCCAAATCAAGTAAACCTCATAGATTGATTGCTGTAATTAAACACCCAATTTCAGGATCCACAATTACTAATTCCCCAGATATTTCAAAATTATTTGAGACGCATTTTACTAATTTATATTCAGCTCACTCTTTTAATGAAACTGCACATGATATGCTTATGCAAGAGGTAAATTTACCCCCTCTTTCTCCATCTCAATCAGAGGGATTGGGTGAGGACGTCACACTAGAGGAGGTTACTGCGGCTATTTCTCAGCTCCAATTACATAAAACTCCAGGCCCCGACGGCTTATCCAACGAATATTACAAAATCTTAAATCCTCACGTTGCTCCTGCCTTGGTGGAACTATTGAATGATATTCTCCACAACCAATCACCATTCCCGCATTTTAACTCCGCCCACACTAATTGTATTTCCCAAGCCTCAGCATGACCCCCAACTTCTTGATTCATATCTTCCCATAACCCTGCTTAATATGGGCATACAATTATTGATCAAGATTATGCCAGACAGGCTCCAACTTATTCTCCCTCAGATTCTCACTACCCATCAACTAGGCTTCGTACGTGACCAGCATTCTGTCAAGGGAGTGAGAGCAGCTATAGCCGCAGTGGTTGCTTCTTTTCAAGACATTAGTACCGACAATACTCTAATCAGTTTAGACACAACTAAAGCATTCGACACTGTCCTATGGCCACATCTGTTTTCTATTCTCTCTCATCAAAACTTTCACCCCACTTTTATAAGTCTCATCCAATACCTTTATACTCTGATCACTTTACTTATTTGGGACTGAAAATTCCTAGGAAGCCAGGTCTTATTTATGACCTTAACTATACAATTAAGTAGGATAGCCACTGAGCTGGAGTGCTGGAAATCCCTTCCCGTTTCATACATTGGCAGGGCAAACCTCATCAAAATGATAACCTTTCCCTGCCTTATGTACTTGATACAAGTTCTACCATTGTCACTCACCCCCAAAAACATTACCCATATTAATTTTCTTTTCAGATGATTTATTTGGCAAGGAAAAAAAACACGCATTGGCCTGTTAAAGCTACAACAACCTAAATCAAATGGTGGTATTAATTTCCCAAATGTTCTCTTCTGCGTTACCTTAAAGATTGGCTGCACGATAAAAAAGTCTACACAAATACTTCTTTGGAGAGAGAATTTCTAGAAGGGGGAGATTTTATATAATTTATGCACCTCTATGATCAGGAGTTCCCGACCCATATGAGAGAGAACCCGTTGCTATGACCCCCCAGGAAGCTGTGGCAAAGTCTACAACAAAAACATAATTTAAATGTACATAAATCCCTTTATCTTCCTTTTATGTATAATCCCTATTTCCAAGAGGACATGGCTAGACATCCCTTTAACATATGGAGAGTGGGGGGGGGGTAGTTAACATTGGATGTTTAGTGGATGTGTCGGCGAGACGACCCCTCACGTTTCGGGAGGCAACCGAGAAATTCCCTGTAATGGCTGTTTATCCTGTAGCTTTTCTCCTAGCCCAACACTATGTCAACCAAACCATTAGATATTTATCCCAAACTGATTGGTCAAACCCTTTGCTTTGTCAAACCTATGCTGCAACAGGCACCGTTCAGAAAAAAAGCAATTTCTATAGCTTACAGCCACTTCCAAAATATATTAGACTATTCTACTTCTCAGGGAGGGCCCCAAACATGGATCTCACAGCTTCCCAATGTACGAATGGTGGATTTATTAAAAGCTCATCATAGGTCATGTCATATTATCTTCCACCATGTAAACAGAGATGTTTTTGAATATACTGCACAGGTCCTATATGACCCCATATATGACATAGAAGATTTATTATTGGTCTTTCAACCTCTGACTCTTGTTTTAAGTGCGGCCAGTCTCAGGCTGATTTATTTCACTGTTTATGGTCATGTCCGATAATTCGCAGATTCTGGTTGCAAGTATTAAATTACTCTAAGGATCACTTGGTTAATCACATGACTATGACCCCTGAATGGGCCTTGTTTTGCATTCTTCCAAGAGGAACTAGAACTACAAGAGGTGGTAGCCACCTATTGTTAGCAGTCAGTGCTGCTGCTCGTAAGTCTATTCTACAGGTGTGGATACACCCAGAGCCTCCCACCATATCCGTCTTCAAAACAAAATTATTTTATTTGTTTCATATGGCCTGGGTAGAAGTAGTGCAAGAGAAAACTGAAAGATTTTTTGAGATGTGGGAAAGTTTTATTACAACTCTTTCCACGAGTATTCAAACCCAAATTCGAGACTCCTTACGATATACATCCTGGAATCTTTCACGAGAGATGGAGGGTGTATCACCGATTTGTAACCTGGAGTGAGCGTTGGGGGAGAGAGGAGCGAGCAAAATTTATTTTCTTTTAGTTTAATTTATTTATATCTTTATTAATAATTGTTGTTGTTTTACTGTGTTCAGTTAAAAAAATCGACAATTTATTATGTATGTACTTTAACAGCATATAGGTTTGCTGAAATATTAAATGTATTTTCATAATTAAAGGCATATTGTTTAACTGTCATCACTACAAACTTTATCATTATGCCTTATGTCATAATTGTTTACTGGGTGTGTTTTTGACCTCATAGTAAGTAAGTTATGTTTATGATTATTGTGCATTGCTTCAATAAAAATATATATATATAAAAAAAAAAAAGGCCAAATGGAGGAGTTGATTGGTGGATTAGCAGAAATGTGCAGAGAAATCCGCAATCTACAACAACAACAACAACTGAATATCACTGTTACAGAACCAAGGTGGTGCAATAAGGGAAGAAGGTCCTCAGATTATTAGTTGGAACCTTCTCAGAGGAACAGGAGGAGAGCGACTGATCGCTATGATTCACAAGGATGACCTATATGTCGAAGATGTAATCAGTGTGGTCACCTCGAACGCTATTTTGTCCAGGGAGAGCCTTTAAACACAGAAGTCCTGAGGCCAAGGACCAGCCCTCAAGAGGGACAGACAGAATAGGTCCACTGACAGAAGAAGGGCAACCCAGAGATGAAAATCCAGGCACAATATTACAGAACCGAAAAAAAATTTGTGAGCACGCCACCTGCAGGCAATATTACATTCGCCATCACAAGAAGAATCTCAGGCAGGGTTGTATGGTTCCACGTGCAACGCGGCTATGGATTCATAAACCAGAATGACACAAAGAAAGATGTGTTCGTACATTATACCGCTATCAAAAAGAACAATCCCAAGAAGTACCTCTGCAGTTTGGGAGATGGAGAGATTGTAGAGTTTGATATCGTTAAGGGAAAGAAAGGTCTACAGGCAGCAAATGTCACCGGTCCTGGTGGATTTCCAGTATAAGGCAGCCGATATGCCACAGATCGTAAGCATTATTGGCGCAATTCATATCATAGATGTTCTCCACGCAATTACCAGAGAAACCTCGATGACCAGGTGGGGAATAAACCATTGGCCGAAATAAACAAATCCATTGTGGACAAACAGAGAGAGACAGTGCTGCAGAACGAAATCAGGCCACAACCTTCTCCCAAACCAGAACCCGAGAGTGAATCTAGAGCAGAGGACATCAACTCACGAGCAAATCACTTCAATCAGGAAAATTCAAAGGCCGCTGAACAAGAAACAGACACCGAAAGGGTGAACTACAAGGCCATGGTAAAAGAATCGCAACCTCCTGAAACCAATTGCCCAGATTCCTCTACATTGAAGTTTGAACCTGACATCCTTATTGACACTCCTAGTACAGATAAGGAACCAGTGATGTATCTCTTCCCAGAGTTGCATCGCCCAGACTGCGAGTACGCCACAATAAGCTCTAAAGAGGTAGCTGCAATTTTACAGCAGGCATGTAACAAGTCAGGAAAGAGATGCAAAGTGAACGCTACCTTTAGTTACAGACAATAGAGTACACAGATATAGTTATTGTAATAAATGGTTGTTGCATCAAAGTATCCCACTGTTTTGATACTTTAAAGAAATAAAATACAGTCAACAGGTGTTCTGCATGCAGCTGTTCTATTGTAATTAAGCTGTAACATTATAAAGTGATGTTTGCCATACTTGTTAAAATGATGAGATGCGCGAGGACACGCATCATTCTAGCGGGTAAGTATGTGGTACCCCACTAAAGCTAGAGATGTATTATAAATGTATATATGTAAATACTGTATTTAGATTATGTAAATATGTTGTGCACTGTGTATACGGCACAGAATGGGTAATATGGAACCATATTGTAAATGACCATATACATATAAGTAATGTTGCAGGTAGTATATGGTGAGTCAGCAGTAGGTCACATGACTCAGAACCTGCTGGAACCAGCTGCAGGTGGCTGAGGTGAGCAGTTGTGTCTGTTACAAGAGCCCTGAGGTAACTTGGAGCAGGAGCCCAGCGTCAGGGCTGATTGGAAGGGGCAGAGATTTCCCTGTCGATGAACTCAGGGGACGACACAGCTAGGAATGGGCCATCTGAGAACGTGGGACGTAGCCAACAGGAGAGAGGTCTGTAACAAAATACCCATCACAGCCCCCACATCAGTCTCACATCCCAGCTGCAACGCTGACCTCACCAGTACCGGAGAGTGTGAGCAGTATAACTATCAGATACAGGGTCTGCCTCCTCTATTCATAATAAAAACCCCTACAGACTCCATAAGACTGCTATTAGTAAAGAGAGAGAGAGGGGAAAAAGCCTAAATATATTGCAGCAGAGAGGAAGTTATTTAGTAGCTGTCACATTACTGCTCCTAGGAGGAGCTCCCACAGCCAGTGAGCATTGTAGCAGCCAGGATTCCCTTCAGTGCAGGAAAGACTATTCAATAATAAGTCCTCAGCCATTATCAAAAGTCCCTGGCTATTCTGTAACTGATTTGTATACAGTGAAAAAGGATCTACTAAAGAGAGAGACATTAACCTCAGAATGTGCTAATAAGTTCTCCCAATACTGCGCCACAAAGTTACTTTATTGCTAAGTCCCTCACGTAGCTGTAATTTACTTAGCTCAACGTTGCTAAAGGAAAGAAGCTACCACATATTTTGTGTTAGGGATCCAGCAAGCTGTTCTTATAAAGCAAAGGATTTACGTGCTTGTAAACTGCAATTCCTTAACACGTACTATCCACTAGTGGAAACAAAACAGGGCAATCCCTCAAAGTGATAGAGTAAACAGGGTAATCCGCGCTCCAGATCCTTGTGGGGTGATCTAGTGGAGGTGGGGGGAAGGGGACTGGGGGGGAGATAGGATGGGGAATGTAGCGGTGCAGCATGTGGAACAGGAGTACCAGATCCTGTGGGTTATAATGGTGGAAGAACGAGGTACACGTGCATTCCTGGGTGTATGTGCTGGGGTATGTACGGGAGGGTAGTGGGGTGGGGAGGAACACCACTCCACCTACCGGTAGGTTCTTTAATCCAACAAGTGCAGGACGCCGCCATTGGTACTGTACTGGACTTCCTTGACAACGTATGTCCTGTAAGACTGCAGACCATAGGTCCAGCAAGAAAGGCCCGCATGGCAAGGAGCCCCCTAAAAGGGTCCACCCACTCCCTGACCAGGATCGCACGGAGCCATCCATCCATCCCCAAGCCCACATTACAAAACCACCTAGGGAGCATTGTGCCTCACCCAATAAACAGGTTGGAATCGACTCAGTGTTTGCCTCATCATTTACTTACCTCCACCACCCACTTACACAACACCTGTACATTGTCCCACATCCCTCCCCTCCCCAATCCGCCCCCCTCTCCACCCCACTACCCTCCCGTGCATACCCCAGCACATACACCCAGGAGCGCACGTGTGCCTCGTTCTTCCACCAATCCCTCATAGTGCACCACCTGTAAAGAAAGTGCTGGACCTTATTTCTGACGATATCTTGCATGCATGCACTACATATATTTACGTCTTAGTAACAGGACTTTAGTTAGAGATACATGTCAAGGTATATTGTGATGTAATTTAACCTTACTGTGATAATTTGACGTGCATCTTAGTTTAAAGTATTTAGCTTGGTATGATCTTATTTACTATTTTAGGGAACTGCTGTATTCGTAAGACACCTATGGTAAGAAAATAGTTTCTGAAAAGTATTAGTTTTAAACAGGTAAATTGGTGTCAATAGTCCTTTTGGAAGAGTACGGTCCTGCTGTACGAAACTTGTTACCAGCCAGTTCCAGAAAAATAAAACGTTACTGTTGTGTTAAGAGTGCAATTTACTAGAGGCGTTAATAATGACATTGTAGATGGTCATGATATTGTATATCATTTACTAGTCTTTCCTAATTGTTTGAAAAACATCTTTTCAATAAATCAAAACTCTTATTTGAACCACAAATGGTTCTCATCTATGCCTATCCCCTCCTTCTTACCTCTCTGATTCACTAAGAAGAACCAAGAGAGTCATTCAATTCTGGTTAGATTGGGAAACCCCACACCGCACAATAAACCAATACCGGTCGGGGTGTTACAGAGGCTCTCGATTTTTCGGGTAGATCCCCACACCCCTGAAAGAGTAGGCAGATCTCCCGAAGCCTGCCCACTTCCTAGTGAGGTGTGCAGGAAGGGGAGATTTTACAGGGAATTTGCGTGTCCGTGGGGAAGGGGCGGGGCTGAATTATGCAAATCAGTCACAGCCTAAAGTCTGGCCCCGCCCCCCGAAACTGACAACAGCGTCTCCATTCTGAGCAGCTCCTGGAGAGGATGTTAGGAAAGTCGGTAAATATGAAGTAACCTTGTGCTGTGATAGAGAAACAGGTTCTGTGCTAAAAAAAAACATTTCTGTGGGGAGGGGGAGGGGGGCATGGGTGCATAGAGCTGGAATTGCAGTTTGAGCTTTCAGTTTCACTGTTAGCACATAATCTAATAAATAAGAGGCTTTTTTTTTTTGAAAGAGAAAAGTAGATTTCTTTTCTAAAGGCTGGGCAATAACCTCATTCAAGCTTAGACATCTTTACACTGAAAACAATTATTTATTTAATCAATAAATTATATTTTCAATCCACTCTAAGGTGGCGTTAACTGTTGCGACTGTACAACGTTATACACAGACAGCTTTACATCACTTTGTTAATATGACAACTGATATTATTATGATTTCTGTCTGCCATGTGATAGGTTGATACAAAAAGATAAAAACGACTATATCAAACCAGTAATTATGGATTAGATAATTACATGCTGAATACTTATGGTTTAATAATGTGGCACTCTGTGTTTCAATATGTGTCACTGCTGATATGGTATATTAAGTTTGATATATTTAACTATAATAATTAACAACATATTTAATTAGATTTAATAATATTAATAAACATTTCTAAGAAGGTATACAGTATGTATGCTCGCTGTGCCACTCATCAATAAATGTTTGTGGGATTTCATAGACCTACTTCAGAAAAGTCTGATTACGACTATGGGCCCGATTCAGAGAGGTACCAAACCTGATGGTTTGCACACATCGCCAATGTTTCTGGGTCTGCACATGCGCAGAATGGATCCTGCGAGCTCACTTGCAGACGCTCCTTAGCAGCAGCATGATTGACAAGCTGCGGCGTTAGGGGGCGGAGCAGGGGGTGGTGACAAAAACCATTCTACAAAGTGGTGTTGTCCCCATTTTGTCTGGGGTATGCAAAATTCATGGACCCAGCTGTCCACGTCCGTCAGCCAGGTCGAGTACATCTCAGCTTATTTAGCCTGGCTGGCCGCCAAAGCAACAACCATCACGACCGATTTTTGTAGAGGCAGCATCTATGGACTCTGCACTCGGATCGCAAATGCAGCCAGGAGGCAGGGCCGGCTTTACCATTAGGCAGCTGCCTAGGGCGCCAGCTCCTCGGGGAGGGGTCTGCTGCTGGGTTTACCTACAACCAAAATGAGACATCCTTCATCTACAGGAGAATGGCGGTGCCTGGGTATCTTACCAGCCGCAGCCAGCCCTGTACTTTGCACCTGCTTCCTCATCGGTCACATGTGTTGTAATGATGCCAGCACTGCACGGGCACCCGGACTCTATTTCCTCATCTTCTGCTGCGGTACATGGGCTTTGCCGCCCATTTATATTTTCCCTGCCCCCTGACCATTTCAATCATGATGGACTGCAGGCACATCAGCATGAGGATGCAAAGGGCAGCTCACACTTCCCAGAATTCAAAAGCAGTAACAGTCAGCTGTGTAGAGGCTCCCCATCTCCTAACCAGTGTTCCACCTCCTCATGAGCAGCAAGGGACCTGATTCCTGAGTCTTGGCAACTGCATGCAGGGTGACAGTGGTGACAAGAGCAGCGACATGTAAGTGGAGTGGGGGTGGGTGGGGTTGTCACAGTTCAGGAAAGTTATTTAGTATAAGTGGTAAGCTATGTTGGTTTTATTATGTGGTCTATGGGGTTAATGTAATATAGATAAAATGAATTGTTTAATGATTTTATTGGGGGGTTAAAAAGGGTTCTTTTGATTAGGTTGAGCTTATTAATGAATATAAATATAATTAATTGAAGATGTGGGAATTTTATAGGTGAGTATGAAGGAGTTAATGATTAAAATGGGGCTAATTATATTGAATGGGGTTGCTATAATGATGCTGAATGTGTTAATGATTTTTAAGGAGTGTTATTTAATAGTGTTATTGTATGGTGGTCACAGGGTTGTATGGCTGTCACAAAAATGGTCTTAGTATTGTATGACAGTAAAAAAAATGTGTTATTGTACAGCAGTCATTAAAATGCTCTCAGTATTTATTGTATGGCGATCAGAAAAATGCTCTCAGTATTTATTGTATGGCGATCAGAAAAATGTTCTCAGTATTTATTGTACGGCGGATAGCAAAATGCTTCCAGTATTGTATGGCAGTAATAAAATGCTTTCAGTATTTATTGTATTGCGGTCAGAATAATAGTTTCAGTAGTTTATGGTGGTAGCAAAAATTATCTCGGTACTGTATGGCGGTCACAAAAGTATTGCTATTTTGTGATATTGTTATAGTGTGATTTTTCTAATTTTATTTTGTTAATAAAACTAAAAATAAATGTGTTTTTTTATATATATTGTTTTATTTAGAGATGCAAAAAAATAAATGAAACGTTATAAAAATATAAAATCAGCAGCACATAATATACAGATATAAAATCAACAATACATCGTACACTGATGCATCAGTTGTTATAAAAAATATATCAACAAATACAAAGACACTACAAAGATAAATGGGGATGGGAAGAGGGTATCCTAGGTCTCCTACAAACTATACCAAACAAAAAGGTGCAGCACTAACTCAGCTCATGTCACTAAGGCCTTATATTTATCAGATTCTTTAAAATCTAGCCAATAGAACCATGTCGTAAATCCAGAGAGATTATCTCTTGCAGACAGTGCAATCTCTTCCATAGTCATAACTAATATATATATATATATATATATATATATATATATATATATATATACATACACACACACATACACACACACACACACACATATATATACACATACATGCGGCGCTCATCTAGACTTCATAATAATGACTATTGTATGTGGTTAAATAATTATTTTCCAGGTAATGGGCTCTTTTATTAACGTTATTTTTACTAAAATAAAGTGAAAAAGGGTGTTTTTACACCCTTTTCACATTATTTTAGTATCACCTAAATTTACTAAATGGCAATTGGAATAGAATTCGTAAAATTCTACTCCAAGCCCTAATTATCACTTGTGATCTGGCCAAAGTTACTAAAAATAAATTGTGAAAAAATACAGGAGAAAGCCCTGTGATAATACCGCCACCTGGAGGTGACCTTATACAGGGTCTTCCCTGTTACCGGAATCCTGCTCTTCTCTAACAGGCAAGGCAGAACCCAGAACCAGCCCCAGTGATCAGCTATGTGGTCTCAACAGACCACACGATGATACACTGTGAAAAAAAAAAAAAACTTACCTGAGTCTAGGGACCGCTGATCGTGTTCCGGAGATGTCTCCCCTCTGGTCAGCTGGTCTCCCAGCCTGCACTGGGCACCGGTTGTCACCTGACCGGTTCCCAGTGCAGGATAGGATGTAAGCTGACCGGAGCCATGGAGGACATTGCCGGAGCACCGATCACTACAGGTAAGTGTAATTAAGCAGAGTGGTCTGCTATTGTGGGGGTGGGGCTTAGCGGTGGGGGGTGGGGCTTAGTGACTGTTGGTCGGTGCATGCATCGGCTCTTGTCACGGTATTTTTGGTGAAAATACTATGATAAGTGTGCGGAGGGGATTTGCAGGGACAGAGCTTTACCGCAAGCTCTGTCCCTGCAAGGGATTTTTAGTAAATCCCTGTGATTTTGCCTGAATTCCTAATACGAATTCAGTCAGTAATATCACACTACAATCTGCATTCAAAATGCGGATTGTAGTAAATAGAGCCCAATGTCCTTAAAGCAATATTTAGTCTTATATATTCCTTAGGATGATCTCAGTCCCGCACAACAATATATCCAATGTCTCTGTTGTAATTCTCAGTCCCGCACAACAATATGTCCAATGTGGACCTTGTGACCAAATACTTAAAGGAACTGACTTGTGTACAAACTACATTTTTGGATTATTATAAAGGACATTGGAATAACAACAGAGACATTGGATATATTGTTGTGCGGGACTGAGAATAACAACAGAGACATTGGATATATTGTTGTGGCGGACTGAGATCAACCTAAGCAATATTCCAGAGACAAAAAACCTTACGGTTTCACATGTCCCATTAAGGCTGCTTAGACATGATCTGAAAATTCACAAAAACTATTGATTTTCTGCGATTCAAACTCCAAAAAGCAATGAAATTCCGGACATTAAGGCTGACGCCTTACTGGATGTGTTCCTTGCGCAATACAGATATGGTATGCCATCACACCCTGTGGTTAACTGCAGATTCAGCACTCTCACAGAATGAGATTGCTGTCACTCACAAACGCACCCACACAGATGCCCGGGTTACATCATATTGCACGTATGTCGAAGCACACCAACAATAAATTGCCAATCAACCCTATCAAAGGCTTTTTTAGCATCAGTGGATAACAATAATGTAGGAGTCTGTAAAGACATGTCCTTAAACATTAGATCAATCATTTTAGTTGTGTTCTCTTTGGCTTCTCACCCAGGGACAAACCCAAGTTGATCATTGTGAATTAAAGTGGTAACAAAGGCTTAAGATGGTTAGCTAGCACTTTTGCATATAGTTTAAGATCAACATTGAGAAAAGATATTGGGCGGTAGCTAGAACACAGAGTTGGGTCCTTGCCCACCTTTGGAAGAATAGTGACAAGAGCTTCAAACATTTTGTCAGAAAAGTTTTTCACATCAATATCATTGAATGCCTGTAGTAGAAGAGGGGCCAGCTGAGATTGGAACAATTTATAATATGATATGGTGAACCCATCAGGGCCTGGGCTCTTACCAGCTGGAGTAGACTTAATCGCCAACTCCAGTTCAGCTAGTAAAATTGGTTGTTCTAAAAGGAGTTGCGCTTCATCTGAACTATAAAGAAAATTAAGGGCAAGTAATCCTCTATCTCTTTAGTGTGCCACAAAAGGGGACAGGAGGGAGTAAAGGCAAGAATAATACCACTGAAAAGAATCTGCAATCTGCTCTGTAAGAAAGCCGACACTGCCTTGTGAGTTTTTCATTTTAGAAATAAAAGTTATAGCCCTTTGTTCCCTGAAGGAGTGTGCCAAGAGTTTCCCAGGTTTGTTACACCATTGAAAATACTTATATCGGCACTTCCGAAAAGCTAGTTTGTTCTTATCCAATAACAACTTATTTAAGTCTGATCAAGCTTGTGCTAGCTCAATGCCCACAGTGGCATCAAAAGTAGATTTGTGTGATAATGCAATGAACAAATTTTAAGCAGGAAAGCCTCTTTCTGAGCTTCCCTGCAATTCTTCAGCTAAGGAGCTGAATTGGATAAGTTTTCCTTGGATCACGCATTTGTGAGATTCCCATAAGGAGCATTTGCTGACATCAGAGGTATTGTTGATGGATATATACTCAATAGTTTTGATCAAAACATCTACAGTATATATTCAGGTAGCTAAATTACTGTAGACTTTCATTCAGTTTCCAGGACCAACTTTTAGGGGAATATTTCATAACTAGAACATGTAAGGAGAGAAGGGCATGATCTGACCATGTTATAGAACCAATTGCTGAATGTGTAATGAGATGCAAATGTCTATGGGAAACAAAAAGATTATCTAATCAAGAATAGACATTATGAGGATTAGAGTAAAATCTTTGTCTTTAGGGTGTTGCGTTCTCCAGGCATTGAACAGCTGATTATCATGCAAAAGTTTCCTTACCTTGCGCAGATCGGCATGGGATACATTCGAGCTAGATCTAGAGGTGTCCAGAGTTGGGTTAAACATCCAGTTGAAATCTATACAATACCTTGTTGCACAGACTCAACATATTGCAGTACTTTAGTGAAGAAGGCAGCCTGTCATCTATTGGGAGCATAAATGTTTACAAAAGTATACATTTGATGAAAGAGTTTCTCTATAACAACTAAGGCTAAGTGTGTGACTACCTCCATAAGAGGAAGGCGTCTAGAAAATAAAATTGGAACACCTTTAGTTTTACCCTCCTGGTTGTCACTGGTAAATGACCATGAATAATAATGATTTTTAAACGTAGGGGTGTTTCCCTGTTTAAAGCGAGTTTCTTGTGCAAATATAATATTGAGCTTTTCACTTTGTACTTCACGAAGGAAAGAAGACTGCTTCTCGGGGATATTTAACCCCTTCGCATTAATGGAAGAAAGTTTTAATATAACAGAAGCAGTCATAGAGACAACTTACCAGAGGGAAAGGTAAATAAGTAAATAAATAAAGAAAAGAGAAATCACATTCTTGGTTTACTATCACCTCGGGCCCATAAGAGGCGAAAATGATAGGACTTAAATGTCAGAGGAAAAAAGTGTACCACCTATGGAGACCTAGGAAGAGGAAAAAGGGAAGGACAAGGGAAAAAACAATAGGAATAACACCATATAACAGATAAAGAAAAACACTTCAGAGTAAAAATAAAAAATAGATGCACATAAACAGGTACAAAAAATTCGCCCTGGAAGACGAGGAGTCCAAAGACACCCACGGCTAGATCAAAATATTTAAAAATAAGCAACTGTAGAAAAAAAAAACAGAAAAAAGTAAGTGGTGGGGTCAACAGAGGCAGAAAAACCCACATCCCGCTACACAGAAATACAAGCAACAATAGAAAACATTGCACTGGAAAACTATTAATTAACTATGGAAGTGAGAAGAGAGAACAAACAAACTAATATAATTTTATGCATAAATGTATAAGGCCTAAAATAGTGGTAGAACAAGTATGGCAACATTGGCAAGTAAAACAATGATATAAACAGATAAACACTATACAAATATTAAAATTCACTGTACAGCAATCAACCAAAAGGAGGAACACGGGTTCATGTAGACAGAATTTCTGCAAGGGAAAATAAGACCATATAGTACAAAACATGTATAGAAAAAGAAGCTGCGGCTTCACAAGAGTGAGATGGAGAACCACATTTCTTCCCCCTCACAGTATGCCATTGTTTATCTCTAGGAACACTAGGCAAGGGTGGAGGGTCCAGGCTAGAAGACAAGGCAGACCATTCCAACAGCTCAATTCGAGAGATTTGCAGAAGGAATGTAAGTTCTCCGGACCTTTGAGGGAATGAAGAGAGCCATTGTGATATACTAAAATACTTCATGGAAAACCCCAACAGTATTTTAATGGGTTGGGTATGGAATCCCGGCTGTCGGCATGCCGCTATTCAGAATACCCACAGCGGCATCCCGACAGCCAGAATCCCGACCCCCATAGAAAGTGACGAAAAGTAATTTTCTAAGCACTACCCTATCCCCTAACCTAACCCTCCCCGATGCCTAACCCTAACCTACCCCCCTAGTCCCTAAACCTAACCTCCCCCTCCCTGCACCCTAATGCTAACATCCCCTTCAGGGTGCCGACGGTCAGGATACTGGTGTTGGTATCCCGACCGATCTGGATTTTGGCACCGGTAATTTAATTTTAATTAATGTCTCTCGAGCTCAGCAACAGGGCTGGATTAAGGCTATGGTGGCCCCAGGAAAACAAAGTTGTGGGAGGGGGCCCTCCAAGCCACACAGAGCCTACCCCCAGGCCACATGAAGACAGGGGCAAACGCAGGATTTTCTTGAGGGGGGGGCCGGGATTTCTAAATGTAAATACACATGTTTAAACACATTATAATATATATATATATATATATATATATATAAAATCGCTGAGGCCGGCGATTATAGATACTTGCCCAAGTGCCATCCAAGGTAAGGAAAACTTGGTATGCAGAAAAGAATAAAACAGCGGCACTCACGGGACTTGTAAATGAGACTCAAATACACAATGATGTGTTGGATTCGACGTTTCAGTCGGTGAAGACTTTTATCAAGAACAAGGCGATGGGGCAACCGCCCCTGTTGCCCCCCCCTTTAATCCAGCCCTGCTCAGCATTCAATGGACCCAGGAGATGACGTTGTTTTAGGGTGTACCAAGAAAGGTCCCGGAAGATTTGCATGAGAGTACAGTTGAAATCAATACCCTGTAAAGATCAAGCTTTCCTTAGAACAAGTTCCTTGTCTGCAAAGTAATGTAACCTTCAAATAATATTATGTTGTTTCTCCTGTTGCTCATTCCTCGGTTTAAGCGCCCTGTGTGCTCTGCCAAACACTATTGGAGTGTCTGGGATCCGCTCAAGGATTTTATTGAATATTTTAGTGAGCACGCCAATAATGTCCTGAGTATGTATATCTTCCGGGATCCTCTGTATACGTAAATTGTTTAGTCTGCCACGGTTATCCATGTTATCAAGCCTGCTTTGCATGAGCCGTAATTCGGAGGCCTGAGCTACTGCTGTAGAATGAAAGGAGCAATGACATTCTGACAGCATTTCTTCCCGATCCGCCAACTCCAATAGACAATCCGCGACCTGGGCGATATCCGCATGTAAAACAGAGACATCTTTTTTAAGTTGGCGTGGAGTCCAAACATTGAAGAATGGTGGCCTGGTCACCCTTGGGAGACTAGGATAGAGATGACGCCATGGAATAGTTTGTATCAGACAGAGAAGCAATGTCTTGGTGAAGTAGATTGAAGCAACGGGGGATCCTGAGTTTTGCCATCAATTTTACGGCGCATGGAATTCCTTTCTTTCGTCATTCGTTAAATTCCAGTGCAAAGACAAAGACAATGATTATGGAGTGTAGAGCAAATTCACGCTTTGTAGCAGGAGTGAAGATCCAGCCTCCGGAAAAAAAAAAAAAAAAGGAAAAAAAAAAAAGGTGCTTATATGACATGATTATAATGATATTATAAATATTGGCTTGTGAGGATGATGGACATGACAGCCCAGGGTGGATCCGTATCCTGCTATGCTACTGTAATAATAATAGCAGAAATAGTATGAGTAAAAATGATGGTGGTAGCAATAAGAGCCACATGGTGGAGCTCCAACACAAAGCAAAAAAATATAAAAGCACATTAACTGTATATAACAGAATGAGTTGAAATATGAAGGAAAAATGGGATGTACAGCAGACGAGTTACCCAATTATAATAGACTGGATAGCATAGCCTTTCTTCTTCCAGAAAAATAGAGCACTGTGGATTAGGACGGTATGTTAAACTTCCCAGTCCAGCAACTTTAGAGGGAACTGAGGAGCTGCTTAGAAGAATTTACAGTAAAGGAGTAGGCTGGGTGGAACAAAAGGAATCCAGGGGTGAGGCTGGAGGAATATAGTAATTATAACATATCCACCATTGTCAGTATGATGTGACAGAGATCAGAGTAGGTCTCTTATGGTCATGGTATATCTACTGTAGTTGGAAAGAAAACATTTACACAGAAATGAATCACCAAATATTTGTTTTGAATTACACATAGATGTATGGGCTGGGGTGACTTGCAAGTTAAGGTGGGTATCCATTAGGTGATTTTAACAAGCGATTGCACGATAACGACGTCGTTATCATGCAATCGCTTGTAATTCACGCATGCATCGGGCATGTTTTGATCGGAAGCGACTAGCGATGCGCGTGCCCGCTGGTCGCTTCCGACACCCGACATTGCCCGTACATGCTGGTCAACCTGACGATCTCGTCAGGTTCAGCATGTGCGGGGATTGAGGGATGTGCCTGGACTGAACGAGTGAACTGGAACGTCGTAATCGTGCTCTCGTTTGTATATCTATTAGTGGATACCCGCCTTTAGTCATCATGTAGAGAAGGTTGGGCTATGATGATTTGGTTTGCTGAGAATCGGTGGATACCTTACGCTTCCGGGAAGCTGTGAGACTTCCCAAAAAATGGTAAGCCTCCAGGTCATCCCAGGAGGGTGCTCAAAAAATGCTTTTATTTCAACACACCAAAACATTTTTTCTATATGTTTGGTCCTTGTTGTCAGAAGTAATATGGTAATCGCTATACACATAAATATATACTGCACCTGTTAATAGCATGAATTGGTGGAGGGGGTGCTCCTGATAATCTAGCACAAGCATAATAATCACCCATGGATTCAATAATTCCAGCCAAAGTAGCACTGAACATCCCTAAAACACCAGCAACAGTAATTGTAGGTAATCCCCATTGACCTGGGACAAAAAAATTATTATTAGTTATATATAGCATGGCAACATATTATGTAGCACTATACAATTTGTGAGCAATACACAGCCAATATGCAGAAAAATAAAATAATGAATTCACAGTCTAAAAGCCACTTAACTTTGATGCGCAGCAACCCCTGAAATTTGAGACCCTGTGGGCTTGTCCCCTAGCTTATTTTCAGGCACAACACTATATAGTTTTGGTGGTGCGGGCATTTTCAGCTGTTGATTGGCGCAATCCATTAGACTGACGCCTTTCTGGACCAGTGCCTTCACAAGGGGCCATCTCTACCTACTATAGATTTCTAAGTGAGGACTTAGATCATGACTTGATCAGCCAAGGGATGCGCCAATGGTTAATGCAATTTCCAACTCTTTCCATGTATGATTTAGTAAGAGGCCTGCTGAGATCACGCACACTGTTGACTGCTAGTTTCGTATAATGATGCAAGATGCAAGTGGCATCAACAGGGTCTCACTGGAGCTAAATAAGACACCTCTGTGTTCAATTGTGGAATTCCAACACAGTAATAAACACAAGACGGCGCCACGCATGCACATTAGTACAGACGGTGGTCATCTTGGTTGGGGATTGAAGCCTCCCTAAATGAGCCAAAATGGAGTATGTGCAGTAGCCCTCTCTGGCTTCAACATTAACAAGGAGGATCCAATATAGAGAAGAAAATGAAAGGGCTAGTGGCAGACAAGAATAGTCATTATCATCATGGTCAAAACATGAGCAGACTTTAAACAGAAATAGAGCACAAATACCTTTTATGACACAGGAGTATCTCTAAAGAGCAAAGTCCAGCAACAGCCTTGGGGGCTGGTGACGCTTGGCATGATGCGGCCGTGAAACAGCCTTGAGGGATGGTGATGCTTGGCAAGATGCGGCCTTTGGGCCATGTAGCAGCCTTGTGGGCTGATGACTCTTGGCATGATGCGGCCTTTGGGCAGTGTAGCAGCCTTGAGGGCTGATGACGCTTGGCGTGATGCGGCCTTTGGGCCATGTAGCAGCCTTAAGGGCTGGTGATTTTAAACAAGATGCGGCCCTTGGTCCGTGTAGCATCCTTGAGAGCTGATGAAGAACAAAGTCCAGCAACAGCCTTGTGAGCTGTGAAACTTGGAGGACGCTGGAGTGCGACTTATGCCGCCTGGTTGACACAAGTGGCAGTACACAGGATAGAGTACTGAGGATGCTGGTGTGCAACTTGTGCCACTGAGTTGACACAAGTGGCAGTACACTGGATTGCATGTTCCAGGAACGCTGATGGGCGCCTTGTGCCGCTGAGTTGACACAAGCGACAAGGCATTGGGGTACGGCCTGTACCGCCTAGATGACACAAGCGGCAGGGATGCTGGATTGTGCGTACTGGTGACGCTGGTGTGCACCTTGTGTCGCCGGGTTGACACAAGCGTCAGGATGCTGAGGTGCAGCCCGTGCCGCCAAGATGACACAAGCAGCAGGATGCAGAGGTGTGGTCCATATTGCCTAGATAATAGGAGAAATACAAGATAGGCAGAGGTAGTGGACACTCGACTAAACGGAAACTAACCAGCAGAACCGGAAACACGTGAAAACGCTATCACTGGCACCCGAGCAACCTTCGGACAAGACAGAAAAAGGAGGAGACAATCCGGTTAGTTCAGGAATGACAGGCAGGAGGCAGGAGGAGTTCAGTGATTGATAGCTCGGTGTTCGCATCTCCTAGCAATGCAGCAGTTTATGACAGTACCCCCCCTTGACGAGAGGTTAAGGAACCCTTAGAACCTGGTTTGTCAGTTAAGTTCTCAAAAAAATCCTTTCTTCAACAGAGGAGCATGCAGAGATCTTTCGGAAACCCAAGAGCGCTCTTCCGGTCCATACCCCTTCCAGTGGACCAGGAATTGAAGATTCCCTTGTGAGATTCTGGAATCCAGGATTTTCTCAACAAGCTCCTGACGACCCTGGAATAGAAACAATAAAGGTCTGGCTGAACGTCTAGGAACAAACCTGGAGGAAAGAAACACCAGCTTCAAGAGTGAACAATGAAATGTGTTGTTAATCCTGAGGGTACTGGGTAAATTTAATGAAAACGCCACAGCATTAAGCTGCGAGATTATTCTAAATGGACCAATGAATTTGGGACCCAAATTCTGTGACCTCTGGTGAAGGTTAATGTTCCTGGAGGACAGCCAAACCAAGTCTCCCACCTTGAAGTTACAGGGCCTACGATGTTTATCAGCAAAAACCTTGGAACGACCTGATGCTTGGAGAAGAAAGAGGGGCATGTTTTTCCAGACTGATTGTACCCTTGAAACAGATGAAGATGATGGAGTTCTGGTTGATGTAGTTTCAAAGGAATTAACTCTAGGATGAGTCCCAAAATTGCAGAAAAAAAAGGAAAAACGGAGGAGGAAGAATGGCAGGAGGAGTTATTGAAGGCGAACTCAGCAAAAGGCAAACAAGAAACCCAGTAATTTTGGTACTTGGATACGAAACAGCAGAGGTTCTGCTCCAAGGACTGGTTAGGTCACTCCATCTGTGTTAGATTGTGGATGATAGCCTGATGACAGGCTGACATTAATACCCAGGTCAGCACAAAAACACCTTAAAAAATGGGCAATAAATTGAGTCTCTCGATCAGAGACAATATCTAACGGAAGTCCATGAAGTCTAAAGACATATTGAATGAAAAAGTACTGATAACTCTTTAGCTGAAGGTAGTTTGGCGAGGGGAATGAAATGAGCCATCTTAGAGAATCGGTGAACAATGGTCCAGATGAATGAACAGCGAGAAGATGATGGAAGATCTACCACGAAATCCATAGCAATATGGGTCCAATGTTTCAAGGGAGTAGGCACTGGACATAGCAGACCTGAAGGAGTAGTTCAGAGAATCTTATTCCTGGAACAGATGTCACAAGCCAACACAAACTCACGAACATCCCGAGACATGAACTGCCACCAAACCAAATGGAAAAGTAATTCAAGAGTTCCAGAGATATCTGGATGACCAATAGACTTGGATGAGTGAAAGTCCTTCAGGACTGCTTTACGAAACATCTCAGGAACAAAGAGCAATCCCGGTGGCTTTTCAGGAGGAGCTTCAGATTGACAGTCCCGGAGGGCATCTGCCAAAGTTCTTGTCAAGGCTAGATGAATACGGGAAGCTGAAATGATGGTTTCCTCTGAAACAGCAGGAGAGTGAGTAGTGAGAAAACTTTGTGAGAGGGCATCCGCCTTCAGATTCTTGGACCCAGGTCGAAAGGAGATGACATAGTTGAAATGGGTGAAGAACAGGACCCATCGTGCCTGCCTAACATGCAGCCTCGTTGCGGTTTCTATATAGGACAGATTCTTATGGTCCATCAAGACTGAAATCACATGATTAGCCCCATCTAATCAGTGTCTCCAGTCCTCAAGGGCCCACTTAATAGCCAAGAGCTCCCGATTTCCAACATCATCATTTCTTTCTGCCGGGTCGAATTTTTGGGAAAAGAAAGTACATGGATGTAACTTGCCATCTTTAAGATCCTTCTGAGAAAGGATGGCGCCCATTCCAATCTCAGAAGCGTCCACCTTGACAACAAATGGAAGATCGGATTAGGATATTGCAGAACAGGAGCAGAAATGAAAGCAGTCTTGAGCAGACTGAAAGCTTGAATGGTGTTAGTTGGCCAATTAGCAACATCAGCCCCTTTCTTGGTTAATTCAACAATGGATGAGACAATGGAAGAGAAGGATTTAACAAATCTGCTGTAATAATTTGCAATGCCAAGAAAACACTCAATAGCCTTCAGCATAGTGGGTCACTCCCAATCCAGAATGGCCTTCACCTTGTTTGGGTCCATGGAGAATCTTTGAGAGGAAATTCACTCCCCTGCTCCGATGATGATGAGATGTTAATACATCTCATCGTTAGTGCATCCTGCTTTGCAGGGAGCGTTATAGTGGCACTTATCTTGTTTTAGTTTTATACCAGTACAATGATGGCAGAATGCTATTTGCGTGCAATTCTAATTAATTACAGTAGGCAAGGGAAAATGTGTGGTAACTAGTGGTTACCATGTACTGTACCACATAAAACAATTATTGCCTCCAAATCAAGAACTACAAGCATTTCCTGCTTTACTCCAGTCCATTTGAAGATTTTTGGGGTTTCTAGGGAAATTAATGTTACAATATAATGCAGTAATCAGTTAAATCATAGTTAGATGCCAACTTTGCCTTTTGTGTATTCCCTATTGTGGATTACAAATACATGTATGTAATAGGACGGTGACCACCTAGCAATAGAGTACTCCAACAAAAGAAATGTGTTTATCTACAACTTAATGACTGATTAGTGTGAGGTATTTATGGTCTGTTGCATAATAATGTATATTGCCATTTCTTTATATGTGCTTATATGATAGTTACTGTATATTTTCAGAGTATAACTTGTTAAAGTAATTGAAAAACAGCATTTTCTATTTAAAAATAATAGAAACAGCTGAAGTTAAGAAGTACATTTATTTGCCAAGAGAAATGTAGTTCATTGGTTATTCATCATAGTATTGATAAGAAACAATTGCTTATTATTATGATCTCAGTTGTGTTTCATTAAATGTAATTTGCATATTGGTAATTATTTGCTAGTTGTTTGCTACTTATTCTTGAAGGGTAGTCGATCAGAAGGTCGACAGCAACCACATGGTTCAAACTGTCAATAGGCACCATGTTCACAATGTCGACAGTCTGGGCATGCTGACAGGGTTAACTACCGCTGGGAGGGTTTGGGTTAGGCAGTCCTGGTAGTGGTCCAGTTTAAGGTTGCATATACACAGCTAATCATGACCCACGCTGGTGTCACCCACGCCACAGAAGTTCTCATAATCAGTGGCCTTACAAGGAATATCGCTATGCCCCACTCCAAGAAAGAAAGTCATACATATATAGCCCACATTATTGCATTGTCCCAGTCCAGACTGAATTATAGTAAAGAACAGCGCATCAGAATCCTGCAGTTTATTAAAATGTCCTGGTATTGGTAGAAACCTCCTCATCTGGACAGTAGTTCTGATCGTAGTAAAATTAAATCTGATTGGTACCGAATCCAACCTGAAGACCCAACACTTTAGTGTATGAATACCATGCTGACTGCTCAAAATGACTTTTACCCCACCTCAGAGACAAGAAACAGATCCTGGACCTGTGAAGTTATTGCAATAATCAGACTGTTGTAGAATTCAGAATGGTTTGTTGGTTCTAAGAGCTGTCAATCCAGAACTCAAAGAATTGTACAGATTGTGTTACTACGGCAAGCATATCATGACAGATCAGGAATTTTTGGATGTTAGATAACTGAAACTATAATTTAGATAAGATTCTTTTCAACTGGGATGCATGAATATATATATATATCGAGAAAGAGAGAAAGAGAAATAGAGAGTGTGAGTTAAACTCTGGGTATTGGTTTGTTCAGACAGGAATGTGCCACTGTTGATAGAGAGTTCTATGAGCCTATTGTGAGAAGTGGTGGAGATTTATTAATAATTTTGGAATTCAAGGTCACATCTGGATTCTCAGAAATAATGAGCAGAATATCTTAATTATGTGTCAAAGAATATATAATATCAGTATTTACTTATTAATAATACAATATGTCCCCTGCTGCTAACACAAGTAATAGCTCCCAGTGTATACATATTAGGGATGCACCTACACTATTTGAATAGGCTCCAAATAGACTGGGATCCACAAGGTAATTAACCTGAAATCCAACTGCAGGGATACTTGCTAGATGAACTGCTAGACTGCAGACTTGCAATTTACAGACACAGCTGGGGTGAATATGCTTTGCTGCAGTAGACAACCACAGACACACAGGCTGGATGTACACAGAACCAGTAATGCAGGATACAATGAGGGTTGTAGCAGAGCCAGTTGCTCAGGATGTAGACTGGAGTTGTAGCAGAACCAGGACTTGATATGATTGAACTGGCAGCATGAATCCATAGGAACTTGCTGGGACTGGACACAGACCGGAGTTGGCATGGAAGGTAAGTTGGAGGGTCTTGGCAAGGCACAGACAGAGCTGGGATGGACACAGACACGGATACAGAGCAGAATTCAGCAGGACACAGGAACAGGATTGGCAGGGACTACACACAGAGGACTGAGGTAGGGATCAAGGATGCAGGTATAATATTGGCAAGATACCAGCGCACAGGAACAGACAGGGAGACTGGGAACTGTACAGAGTACAGTGACTGCATGACAAGCTCACTAGAATCATGAACTAGGAAATATCACCGGCAGGCAAGAACTGACCAGAATCCCTAATGAAAGGGAGGCAGACCAATCACAGGAGTCATCAGGCTGGGGTCAGGTAATGAGGTTTTCCCAACAGGTGAGCTGCTGCATAAAGCAGCCAGCATCCTAGTAGCTAGGGAATAGAATACAGGCAGGAAAGAGCTGCAGCGGCCACACATAATACGTGACATAATCAGATTGTTAAGTACGTATGCCTAGAAATGATAACTAATGAAGACACTATATAAATGCTTGACACGCCTAAGAAAGCTGACACCATTGCTGTGTGTGTCTACTGCTCTCCGGCCGTGATTAACTCTTTCCATTCTGGTTGGCCCTCTTCATCCCATTGTCAGTGAACGTCCTTTACAGATTGTGGTCTTGGATCAAGTGAAGTTGGAGATGAGTCGCACAGGATACCAGTATGCCCTCACAATTATTCATCATTGCACCAATCCGATGTGGCTTTACCAGTAAAAGATTTGACAGCCAAGACTACAGCAGAGCTGTTATGGAAACCATCTGTCTGGCCCTATGGATTTCCAGAGCATATAGTGACTGACAGAGGAGCTGCTTTTGAATCTCAACTTTTCCTGGAATGTGTGATCTATATGGATCAGAAGATAGGGGTAATCCTGCACTAGATTGGATGTGTCTCAAAGCAATTGGATTCCCTTGATCATCATCTACAAACAGCCAACTATTGTGCACAGATATGTGTGATTTATTATCAAGGAGAACTGTCTGTATGTTATTTCTCTGCTTCCTGACTACATTATTTTCATCGCTAGACGCCAACCTGATTTTACAATTAATTGCACCTGAATGCTATAAAAATGTATAGTATATGGCATTTTATTGTGTGTTTTTGTTAGACTAATTAATCACACAGTCTGTATACCATATCATTTTAAAAAGGTGAAATAATGTATTTGTTGTAAATATAAAATTATTGTTATATATATATATATATATATATACATACATATACACACACAGTAATATGTATACAAGAGCAGAGCCATAATTAGACTTTTTGGTGCCCTGGGCCAGAAAGAACATTGGTGTCTCCCCCCCCCCCCCCTCTATTTTTCAAATAGGGACAGAAGACATGCGCCTGAAAAAGGGGTGTGGCCTCCTGGGGAAGGGGCATAACAAATCTGATTTGTCCCGTATGATGATGAAGAGGTACCGATGCCATTGTACCACTGTTATCCAGGTGTCACTGCCTAATACAGTGTAAATGTAATGGCTGCAGTGATGGACAATAATTATGCAGTATAACTCTCCAGCTCTAGTTGTAGGAGAGCGCTGGTGAAGCTGCACCTGCAGCCGGATTTGTCCATCAGAATAGCAATGCACAACCCTGGAGCCGGCAGTGCAGATTACCAATTAATCAAAAAGAAAGAAAGAGTGCTACTTGTAGTCTATATGCAGCATGTACCAGTGTTATAGAGATCTGTATATGTTCCCTGCACTGGCAGCTGAACTCGCCTTCAAAGGTACTCTAGGTGTGCTGGTAACACCTGGTTCGGGAATCGATGGCTGTGTTCAGGGCTACCATCAGAAACTGTGGGGCAGATAGATCAATGTGTAAGGCGTCTGACTGCCATGTGGGAGGTGACAGTATAAATAAATGAGGATATGACTGGAGGTGCTTGGGGAGGTGGCCAGATAAGAGGGAGTTGGCCTGGGAGGAGATAGGGGTAGCTCGGAAATGCTGGGGATAAAAGAAAAGGAAGCTACGAGTGAGAATGATTATAAACAGAAAATTGACAGGCATGCACAAGAGGGCCCCAATAAGGAATCACTTTTCTATATTAGCCTAGGCTAATTTTTTTTATTGATCTATTTGGATGTCCCATATTACAGCATATCACCCACAGGGTAATAGCCTTTGTAAAAGAATAAACCAGACTCTAATTGGAATGCTGAGAGGGCAGACAGGGGACACACATGAAAGGGGGACCCACACACCCTTATCCACAATGGTTAGATTGGCATATACTTCTTCCTGAATTAACCTACAATCACACTGAGCACTGTTCTACAGGATGTACTCCTTACTATTTGTTGTTTGGTAGATTCCCAGAGGTTGTAAAATATGGAATCTCATGAAAACTTTTCTTGTCGACTTCCAGAGACAGTTTGGCTGGCTGAAAATTGCAGAATGAAAGAAGCTCAAAGTAGAAATCAGAATGGCGATAGTTCATCAGAGGCAAGAAGATAACTACAATGCAAATGCTCTACTGAACCTTTTCAAATGGATTCCCATGTGTGGGGGGAGAAGAATCACTGCTCAAGCAAGTTGGATGCTAAATGAGAAGCCACACCTTAAGTATTCATAGAAATTTCAAGACCCAGTTTGACCAATTACCAGATTAAATGTGAGAGTGGTGGAGGATCCACTGAGAAACTTCCAATTGAGAGTGAGTGAGTGAGTGAGTGAGTGTGAGTGTGAGAGTGAGAGAGTTGTCCAATGAGTTCTAAAGCAAGTCCAAACAATTTTTCCTTAAAATGTTGATTTTAGGAAAAATTGCACTTGCTCAGATGGTGCTAAAAACATTGAGCGCTGTGTGAAAAAATAAAAATTGTCAGCGTAAGATTTTTGAAAACTTTGCATGCAATTTAATATGGCCCTAAGAGTCAGTTACCTGATAGATATTTGCAGTAAAATGTTCTTACAAATTGTAAAATATGTATTTGTGTGTGTTGCATTGAAACAGTATTATAGTTCCTGTTCCTCTTCTAATGGGATGTTAAAGACTTTTGTAGAGCATGAGGACAAGCATCCCCATACTATTGAAGTCTATGGACCCTGTAATACCAGAGGTTGACACTTGATGGTGCTGTGGAGGAGGGGCTTCTGGCAAGTGTTAACAGAGACTTATTGTTCGGACATGCACAGTTGGAAATGAGAGACGCGTGTATTTATATGCAAAGAGAAATGTCGTTTTTGGATATTCTTTATAGTATTGATAATAAACTATAGTATATTATTAACTCATTTGTTTCATCTCATATCATCTCATTTGTTTCGTATTGAATGCCATT
This sequence comes from Taudactylus pleione, assembly GCA_031769625.1. Lineage (NCBI taxonomy): Eukaryota > Metazoa > Chordata > Amphibia > Anura > Myobatrachidae > Taudactylus > Taudactylus pleione. The sequence continues at coordinate 2,834,054 of JAUIMM010000024.1, read as the reverse complement.
TGCATAGTGGTAATTATTTTCTACTTGTTTATTCTTTATTGTGTGAAGCCCCATCAGGTCATACGTATGCAGATACTGTAGTTCTTTCTTTTCTGCATACCTTATACTTGAACCTACGTCCTCTTATCCCCTTTAATACATTTGCCAGATTATTCTTCTTATCGAGATTGACACATTAAGTTATTTTACTGTACATGGGTTTAGCCTCTGCTACAGTCTGAGAAGGACAAGCCAGTGGTGTTGTTGCCGGGAGAAAGGAAGATCCGCTAAAGTTCCCGTCTCTGCTCCACCTATACCCGAGTTATCTGTGCCCACACTAACACCCTGGGGTAGCATATAATAAATAGTACAAAATATAATAAAGAACAATAGACATACTCACATGGGTAAGGAAAACGGAACCATGGTGAGCTGAACATTATTTCACCTCTTGCATCAGTTCTTGCATTATATCCATATGCTGTACTTTGTGATGGAAACACATTAGTCAGTGTCAAAATATAGCACAGCAACCAGGCTATCATTATGGCCATGATAATCTGAAAAAAGAAGTACAGTAATATATTTATGAGCAGGCTGCTATAATGTAACAACTTTCTTACATTTCATTCATAGGACCATATTCAAGCGAAAAGTCAGTTGCCAGACTTTTCTCCGTCATCGGAGGTTTTCAGGTCGAAAATTTATCGTGCTCGTCCCCGCATATCCCCGTATTCAATTCCAAATTGGTGAAACGTGAACTGGCAAAAACTAAATCTGCGAAAAATCATGTAATTTTTGGGGAAATCAGCCCCCCAAACTATGGGTACTTCTGAATAGCCCTGCTAAAGGTTTTTTTTTTTTTTTTTAAATGGTCTCAATAGGTGCTATTTTTTTAGCGTCTTTGAGCAAGTGGTGAAGAATAGTATTTACCACAATTTTTTGGAAAAATAAGTAGTCCCATCAAATTTGGAGTACATGAAAATGGATGCAAGCATATTTTAAAAATCGCTAAAGTCAAGCATTAAAATGCCCCAAAAAACGCACCTTCAGCAAACACCTGCAATCAACAAAACACCTCCCCCATACTTGCAGACCCCCCCCAAAGGCTATTTCGCTAGTTTTTGAATCTGTACCCGCACTTTGAACTTTTTGCCCACATTTTCAAAGTGCTTTTTTGGGGTGTCCTTTTTGTTTTTTAAGATATTTTTGACGTAGTTAGCGTCAAGGGGGGTGTACAAAGGGTGCAGAGTGGTTTCCGCACCTTTGCACCCCAAAACCGCAATTCTGCACTTTTTTCCGCCGGGTATTCGTAGGCAAAACTTTTTTGCCTATTACATTGCATTGCGTTTTCGCACCGGCGAAAAGAAGCTACAATGGAATACAGGGATAAGTGAAATTGGTGAAAAAAGTTTTGCCGAGAACGGCTTTTCACTCCAAATTTAATATGACCCATAGTTATAGTTGCCTCCGCTCCCTGAATGTCCGGTCTATGCCAGAAATAGTGGAAGACCTCTTGCTGCAAGGTGGGTGGTGCCACAGAACATGCTCCATCATGGAATTGAGGGCTAGATTCAGAGCCACTTGCTAGATGCGTTCGCTCGCCAGATGCATATGAAATTCGGCAAGGCAGGTGATCGCACGGCAAGGCATTAGCACAGCCACTATGTCTTGGCGTGCGATCGCTGTGTATGCAGACGCCCACCAGCCTGTCTTAAGATGCCCACTTGCGCATGTCATCTCCAGGAAGTGTATGCAACCATTGGTAACATCGAGTTCCATGGGATGCATACGCAGCTCTTGCGGTTGACTATACCCTACCGCAAGCACTGCGAGCGGTTCAGTTTAGACGCTCAGGCACGCCTCCACTCCCTCGTTTCTAGCGGCCAGCCCCTGTCACCACCCACAAATGGCTTCTCCTGTCACTCATTCAGCCGGGCAATAAAAGGTCCCAGGGCTTGGGACCTTTTATTGCATATTTTCGTGGGAATAAACAAATGTCCAGCACGGTGACAGAGATGAATAAGGTGAATCCACATAGACTGTAAAGGTGAAATGGATATCCGGGTATGCAGAATAATGGCTGGAAATGCTGTGATGATGGCTGAAAGGAGAATCCAGACATGCAGGAGCGCACATTGTCTGCGACACAGTGCATACACACTTGAGGATTTAAATGACTTGTCATTACAAGGTGTTGGCATCACCCAAATCGTTCAAAAAAATCATCTAGTGAGTACCCAGCAATAGTCCCTTGTATCACTAGTTTTCAATGCAGAAGCTGCAGCCAGATTGAGAAGAACACAGAGAGACAATACAAGACAAGTTTGAACTTGCCAGTTGCATAGTTAGTGCGAGAAGGATTCAACTGCCGTACTTAATATTTTTTTTACTCCTGTTCCCAAAATAAAACTTATACCAAAGAGAGATTGTATTTAACTGTATAACATTCGATAATCAAAAAGTATAATATATGCGCACTTAATGGTTAGTTAATGGTAGTATATACGAAAGCTTAGTATAAACTATAGAGAGCAGCTGCACATTTAGGTGACCAGCCTAATGGAAATAACAATAATACAGATATTGTTCTGCACTTTACCTTATTATATTATAATGCTATTTTATGCCTTTGATACAATCTAGGCTTGCCTACCCTCCTGATTTGGCCGGGAGCCTCCGGAATATCGGGTGCCGCTCCCTGCCCCCCGGAAAGGCAGGTAAGCCTCCTGGCAGCCGCCATCCTTCCCAACCCCCCTCATAGTAAATAGAGAAGCCTCCACAGCGGGGGGCCCGGTGACGCGATTCAATCCGTAACTACACCCAATAAAAAACTGCCCTATATGCAGGTCCAACGGGGGATATCGTTAGTGAGGGCCATGCTGCCGAATGCAGCATGGCCCCTGCCATTGCTCCATTGCTGCGGGCATTGGAAAGTGTGTATGCATTTGCCAATGCCGGCTCCCTAGCTAGGTACCGTCACTGAATATGTCAGGCACATTAGACATAGTCTAGTGTGTACCCGGCTTAAGACAGTTTATCTAATACAGTTTATCAGTGAATAGTGGTAGTTTGATAAAGAGCATGACAAATGGATAAGAAGTACATTAAGAATGCTGCAACCCATTTGATATTGAAGGACACAGCAGCAGTAGAAAACAATTAGTGAAGGCGCTACATGATTGCTCACTACTAACATATGGCATTATTTCAAAGGATTTGTGAATTACAACTACAATGTCCAAAGTCAGCAGGGACTAAAGCTTCAGTGCTGACAGGGGTTTAAATCCATATCAGAGAGCATGATGACCATTCTATCATATAACTTACAAACATAACTCCTTAGCTACTGTACTACTAAGAAAAATAGAAAGAATTAACACAGCCAAGCAGATACCACTAACACTGCCCATGTGTCTCTACCAATATGGGGTATCTGTTACAGAAATAAGTCATAGCAATGTTTTTCATTCTTATACTTTGAGCTGAGGTTGCAAATTTCCTGTACTCAATGAAAGAGGTAGTTTTATGAATGCTAATCATATTAAGTGGTAGTATACACTTTGACCAGGTCAACAAAACTACCTAAGGTTACAAACATTTGGAAAAGCATATTATAGTCCTAAACCTATATATTAGTCAGTGCCCTGGGCGCTGTGGGACCAGCGGTGGGGGAGGGGGGCACACCATCGTCCATGGTACAGGCCCGCCCTAGTCAGCCAGTGTAGTGCAGACCGCAGTGAGTGCGGTCCGCACTACACAGTTACACACACATCGCCGCCGGCGCTGTGTGTGTTTCAGCAGCCAATGGTGTCAGACAGACTCTCATTGGCTGATGCGCCCACTGGCCGAGACCCAGGCTGGAGCTCACTCATGAGCTCTGGCTCCTGCAGTGGGTGATGGGAGAGATGTCATGATGTCTCTCCCATAGTACCAAGCGGGACCAAGGGGGAGAATGGAGGAGCAGACAGCGGTGGGTGCGGCAGGAGCGGGGATTCAGGGTAAGTCAGTGTTTTCTGTTTTGTGTGTGTTATGTAAGGGGCACTACTGGCACACTACCACTACTGGGGGCACTGCATAGGGCGGATCACTACTGGGGGCCTGCATAAGGGGGACCACTACTGGGGGCACTAATGGGGACCTGAATAAGGGGGACCACTAGTGGGGGTACTGTATAAGGGACACCAATACTGAGGCACTGTATAAACGGCACTACTGGGGGCACTCTATGAGGGTCTTCATAATGAGGACCACTTCTGGGGGGCACTGTTTACGGGACACTAAAGTGGGTCTGCATAAGGGGGACCACTACTGAGGGTACTGAATAAGGGGCACTACTGGGAGCCTGCATAAGAGGGACCACTACTGGAGGCATTGCATACTGGGGTACTGTATAAGGGGCACTACTGGGGGCCTGCATAAGGGGGACCACTACTGGGGGCACTGTATAAGGGGCACTGCATTAAGATGCATATGGAAAGGAATGTTCCCAGAGTTACGAAAAAGGGGTGTCATGTTGACACGCCCCATTTTTCCGTGGCCACACCCCTTGTGACGTGACCATGCCCATTTTTGGGCACCCATAGGGGGCGGGGGCTCCATTTTTCAACTTGCCCTGGGCTCCAAATACCCTAGTTACACCACTGATGTTAGTTATGTGCAGTGGTGGCTCCAGAGATGGGGCTTTAGCGCAGTCCAAAATTCAAATAGGAGTGGCACACCAACTGCCAGTGAGTACCGGCCGGCGATGTTTGGCAGCATTTGTGGTGGCTCCCCTATTTGAATTTTGGACTGCGCTGCAGCCCCACCTCTGGAACCACCACAGCCCTTGACTCTCCCAGTCAGAGTGGTTACGTGCAGTCACACTCTGCTGCTGCCCTGAAATGCCTAATTTCATAGACAAATTCTGTCCGACTCAGAATAGGACAGACAGGCGCAAATATGCGTAAAATCAACTCACCATTTGCGTCCACGCACAGACTCAGAATCAGCCCTATAATGCCCAAGGCTAACAGCTATATACCTACCTATTACATAGAAACATACAATTATTGTTAGAACGTTCTAAAAAATTTTGAGAAACGTGATTTTTTTTTTTGCTGTTCAGAATAATATGGTTTCACAGGAAATGTCAATGTGCATTGATAGTCACAAGGGCACCGGATAGACCACAATCTTGTCACAAACGACTTAAATTGTTTTTTTTATGCAAAAGAAAAGGACAAGTAAGGTGATCCATACTTAAGGCAAGTGCAACCAACGTTTTTTTATTTTAATGGCAATCATGTACTGTAAGTGGAAAAGAGAAATTATTACCAGAGTGAACTCTTTATTTTGTAAAGAAACTGTGGTTCATCTAGTTCTGCACATTCTTAGACTTTTTAAAATCCACTTTAGTTCCAGATTGTAAACAAGGTTTTAATAAAGGATCTAGGCTCAAAACATGATGGTTAACTATCAAATGTATTTAAGCAAACTTTTTAATACAGCTATAAATATGTGCTGTAGCCGATTTTAACACAGGTATGGACTGGACGTGGATTCGCCCTTGTCCTTCATTTAGTTGCCAATATATGGAAAACAAACACTGGAGTACTGCCCCTGAAAACTTTCCCAAAGTGCAATTTTGCATCTGGACTACAATGTTATGTTAACTAAGGGAATAAACTACTTTTCAGGATAAACAAACAGTGTTCTTTTTATAGGATGCCAAAATAAAATAAAAAAATTATTTATTTTCGTTTTATATGTTTTGTAAAGTGAAAAAAAGTTGCATTAACATCAAAAACAGACTTGCAGTCTTAACAATATATACCTTAAAGTTATTTGTCAACTTCTTGTATGTATTTGTGTTAATGAAGGTTTGGCGCTCATATGTGAGACATCATAATACACAATAATAATAAAAGTAATAATACAGCCATAATTCTTACATATACAGTACATACTTTTTTTACATTTAGACTGGAACTTCTTTAAATAACTATTGTTCAGCCCTCAGACAATGAATATTTTCTGTAGGAAACCTTTCCCTATAAATAAATATATATGTATAAACGTTTTTTTTTGTTTTTTTTTAATCGTTCATATAGATGTTTTTCTTGTCCTAAAATTGTAAATGGAAGCTCAGTCTGAGATTGCAGATCCAGGATTATGCCAGATTCCTGCACATGCTTGGCAGTACATGAATGCAGGGGCGTATCTATAATGAGTGCAGGGCGTGCGGGGAACACAGGCCCCTGGGTCCACCCATAATAATACTTACCTCTCCGGAGTCCCACGTCGGCACGGGGGTCCGGCGCTGTAAAACGGCTGACATTTTCCCATTGTTTGCGCATGGACAGTACAGGGAAAATGTCCGCTGCAGCCATTTTCCCGGTGACCTGTGCATACATTATAGACTCTGGGCACACTCTAGTGCCCAGAGTCTATAACTCCGGCGCTGCGGGCCGCCGGGCGGAGAGGAGGGGGCCCATGTCGGAGACTGCACACGGACCCCCTCCTCTCTAGAAACGCCCCTGCATGAATGGCAACTGTAGAGGAACAAATAATATCTATATTCACTAATTTTTTATATCTTTATAGAATTGCTCAGCGACCTCAGTGGTAAAGTAATGTTAAATTGCTGTGGTAAGCAGTAAAAACAGTTAAAATTTTATGCCACAATTAAACTTATTCCATTTTTTTTTATCAATTTTAGTACAAACATGTAATGATAGCATTAGTTAACATGTAATGAGGTGTGGTATATTATGTCAGGATCACAGAATTTTGTAGAACTTCTTTTGGGTTTACGGATTTGCACTATGGAGGCATGTTACGTTTTTTTCTCCCTAATGACTGACATCGTTCCTGAGTGATCCAAGAAAACATCGAATCAACGTTGTATCTCGCAGCCACCATAGGACTACGGTGGAAATTGGTCCAACACTCATATACCACCTACAAATGGTGAGTGCATGTTCAATTTCATTGAATAGAACATACTCCATTTAACAGTATCACACGATATTAGTTTTATATTTTTTCACATATTTCGCAATACACTGGGAACAAGATCAAATCCATCTACAACACAGATCTCAGGGATAAAATGTAAATAATCAAAATATAGACAGCCATAATGTCAACATGGTCAAAATGTCAACATATAAAATATAGACATCTACGTTTTTACTATGTCTACTTTAAACTGTCGACCTAATGACCATGTCTATCTCATGCCCATGTTGACAGTTTGGCTGTCAATAGTTTGATTATGCTCACATTATGACATTGTACATTTTAGTGTTGATCTTATAATGTCGACAGTGAAAATCTAGACAATCCTGACTACATCTTATTTATTAATGTAGTGGTTTTATTACTTACCGGAAACATTTTAAAGATTTGTAATTTATAAGTTCTCATTCCATGTCCAAATTTGTAATAAGGCAAAACAAGTGTTATATTTCGTAGGTATTGTGCAAATAATATTATCAGTGTCAATACCCTGTGAAAGACATATCATTGATTTATGAAATGAAAATGGTAAGATAAAGTCAATATTTACTTTTTAAATATATCCAATGAATTTTACCTGCAGTTATGTCTTTAAAACAGGTTTTGTCAACCCAACTAAGCATTGAACTACGCATTAAAAACATAACATTTTGTAAATATATTTTAATACCTCACAATATAATTGAGGTGCTAGAAGTGGGTGCCAGTAAATCCAAACAAAAATTGCTCTTGATCCAATGTAAATAGTACCAAAGATTGGAAAGGCTACTTTTGAACTGAAAATACCAAAAGTTGAAGTGGATTTCATGTGGTCTCTTTGCTTGACTCGGGGTTGGTTTACTAAACAAGTGACAACAAGCTGTGTCCCGGTGGCATGGTATAGCATGATATGTAACTATTGAGACTCACCAATGCTGAGCCACTAAATACACTGCTGTTGAACTGTTGAAGTGGACAAAACTAAAGATCTTAAATACTTGCACTTTTTTAGAACTCATCCAAAGTAATAGGATACGAGAACATGCAAACTCGCATGTTACTCGCATTTTCCACAACTCGCAATGCCGAAACTCGTCTCCAGATGTTTTCCCATGGAAAACATACAACTCAGCCAATGTAATAGAGTGCAGGTTTTTAACTCACACAAAATTCCCAAAATAATAGACCTGCTTCAGACTAGCATGCAGGTGCGAGATACACAGAAGCATGCACATGTCAATGATATCCGTGCATGCTTCTGTGTGTAAAAGCTAGTAAAATGTTACTTTTTTTTTTTTTTACAGGCAGTGATGTGGATTCTACTGGAGGAGGTGACAACCCGGCACTAGGTCCCTACCTCCCCAGGGATCCCTGGCCAAGGCTGACTAGCGTGGGGTGATGAATGCTCTGGCTGGGGACCCCATGAAGTGGGTCCCACGGCTGTGGCATTACACCCCCGCTAAAGAGAGTCCAGTGCTGGTTGTGGCTAATACTGGGGACCGCTACTCATTTTGTTCCCAGTATTTCTACAACAAGGACTGGATGACTGAGTCTGGTGCTGGTTGTTAAAAATACAGGGGACCCCTACGTCTTTTTTCTCCAGAATTTTCAAAACCAGGGCCAGCTCAAAAAAGCCCAGTGCCTGTTGTGCTTTTAGGAGACCCCACGTAATTTTTTTAAATTATTTTTAACATTTGACTAGCTTTTTATATACACAAAAGCCTTCACAGATCTCACTTATCCATGAAGGCTTCTGTCTAACTCCCACATTGTAATAAAAGTCGCATTACAAAGTGTGAGTTTACCCGCAGTTTAACTCGCATACACTCGCACCTTCAAACTCACACCTGATTACACATGCGAGTTGCGGGACAAACTTGCACCTTCAAACTATGCAAGAACATGCGACTTTGACTAGCACAAAAAACTCAGACCCCATTGCATTTAGCCCAAATGTTTCTATATTTGAAGCAAATATATTTTGAGTGTGAAACTGATGTCATTTCAGTGTTGTTATTTACTGTAATCCTTGAACCACCAAAGGTATCCAGTATAATGAGTGCAATGTCCAAAGGTTTCTGGAATTCTACCTTCTCACCAGAAAATAACCCGAAAAGAAAGGCCCAATGGCCGCTTGTTAGTAGATATCAGAATATTTTTATTCTTGTTAAAAAATGTATGCAAACATAAAATTACTTACATCTAATTTAAAAAGGTGTCTAATTAACCATTGCCACTGCAGGAGAGATGTAGCTGCTTTATGCCAGCACCATTTCAGGTGTGAGCTCAATGGCAGGGACCTTACAGATGGTGAATGGATATGGCACTGGAAACATTATGCGTTTCATCCCTTAAGGGGACTTCTTCATGGGTAATGTCTTAACAAAAACAGAAATGCAAGATAGAAGCTGAAAATGCACAGGATAGGAGTGTAACGTTTCTTTCACCAGTTGTAGTTTCTGGCCACTTCCCAAATTGTGTGCTCTGGGTAGAAAGTGACTATCCTCTGGCTGCAGTGATACCTATCACCAACAGCGTCATTCTACTTTACTGTTCTCCAACCTCATGTTGGTGGTTAATGTGTAGCACTCTTCAGGCTGCCTAAATCTACTGTGAAAATCCATGCACATCATGACTGTTCCCCTCTCCCCATTGTGATTAAAAACAATTCTCCAATTTTTTTTTTAAATATTATCACTTTGTAATATACTATACAAGGTGACTAAGCAATAGGTGTGCAATACATAATCTTACAACAAGTTGGGAGAATAAATTTGACAGCTATACAAACAGTTTCTTATGTTAATGCTATGGGGAATATTCAATTGGGCTCGAGGTTTAGTGAGGAAAAAACCCTGCGCCCAATTTTGAATTACCGTGGGTATGCGCGCTCCAGATATACAATTAAAAATAAGCGATGGATGCAGAAGACAGCACTTCGGAAGGTGAGTATTACTGACTAATTAAGCCAATTGGAAACTTCCAATTGCTTAATTAGTCATCAGGAGGGGTGCCACTGGGGTCCCAGAACATTTCCTGACCTTTTTTCTTAAAATTGTAGATTTTAGGAATAACTGGTCATGCTCTGGAGGTGCGCAAAAAAACCCAAAAAACCTCCCAGTGCTCAAAATAGGAAAAAACGAGCATCTAATTGAATAGCAAAAACCTGCACCTGCAGAAAAAACCTTGCAGGTGCTTGATTTTTGCAATTCTCGCCCTCAATTGTCTATTGCTGGTAACGATATGTTAATAATATGCAGTAGCGGCTCTAGGCCCGGGAAAGCCGGGCCATCGCCCGGAGCGCCATTGTATTCGGCGGGCGCTAGAAACGCCCACCCTCCCTCCCGGCGCTATCGTTACTATGTAACTTCAGGGGGAGGGAGCGGAGCGGAGAAGGGAAGGGGCGGTAACACAGGACAGCGCTGACCTGATTATATGGGTCTATCAGAGGTCAAACCAAAAATAAAAAAAAACAATCCTAAAGGGAAGATGTATCAAATATTTTATAGGGGAGAAGTGGATAAGTTGCCCATAGCAAACAATTAGCTTTTAGCTTTCATTTATCTAGTACATTTTATTTAGTGAATTTGATTGGTTACTATGGCGTGATGTAGTTAAGTGACCGGTGGGCGCAAGGCCGCAAGGGTCACAATCCCGATGGCAGAATGCCGGCTAGGGATTCATGATAGGCATTGAAATACTGACGCCTATCATAATCCCAATGCCGGAATCCAGGACAACACGTGCCCGAATAAGGTAAATCCCAGGTGCCCGTCCTGTTAGCCGCGGAGGATTAGGTTTAGGCCACTTAGCGGGGCTAGCGTTAGGTTTTTTATTGATGGGGGGGGGGGAGAGGTTAGTGTTAGGCACCCCTAGGGGGCAGAGTTAGGGTTAGGCACCCCCCCCCCCTGGGTAGGATTATGTTTAGGGAGCGGTAAGGGGGGGTTAGGGTTAGGCACCCCCAGGGGGGGAGGTTAGGGTTAGGCACGACTAAGGGAGGGTTATGGTTAGGGGGGTGGGGACAGGGGAAGTTAGGATACTTACCTGCTTCTGTCTGGATTTTCATCCTGTCCGCCCACATTTTAATCCCATTCCACTATGGCAACTTCTCCACTTGTCCTCTGTAAAAGGCATAACACATCTCCCCTTTAATGACCAATGTTTCACATGGTTAGCTTTACTGACCCTTATCTCTGTCAGCATTCCATTCAAATGTCCACTTCAGGATGCTCCACCCTTGTCCACAGTGCATTAACTTTGCAGGAGAAACTCTTTTTTTTTTTTCCTATACCCAAATGAACTTTCTATAGTTTGCTTTTTCAGGACAGATAGCAATTTCTTTTTGTATCATAATGGACAGTTGAAAGGATAAATACCTTTAAACAAATGCAAAGGCATCTTTGTTGATTCCCTTAATTTCATTGTGACTTCTAATATTTATAGGGGTACAAAATCTGTACACTTTATTTGGTCCATGTTGTCGACAGTGATGGCATATATTTTTGTAGCAGTGTTATATTGTTTTTTTATTTATAATTATTACATTTTATTACTTTTCATTTTATCAATACTAAACAATATAACAGACATCTACGTCTATGGTCGAGTTTTATAAACAGTCAACTGTGACAGATTATCTATGTCTTATTATAGTAAGGCACGGCAATTTAAAAAATGGAGGAAATGTTATGTGAAAACTTTTTAGTTCATGGATAAGATACACAGCAGAAGTATGGGTGATTTGAACGACACGTACGTACACACATTATATAATATATATACACACACCGTATATATACACTAATATATATATACATATATATATATATATATATATATAACTATATATTTTTTTTCATATATTGTGAGTGACTTTGTGGACATCAAATACAAAAGAAAAAGGCCCACATTCAGGGCCGCTCGCAAAAAGCGAGCGCTCGCTCTGAATAAGGGCGGCCGCTTTTGTTTTGAATTTCGGCCTCCTGGCCGCTCGCTAAGCTGTGGGTTACCACCCAAAGCTTTAGCGACTGACCAGGTGATGGTCGTGATGGTCTCGACCATCGGGGCTTGCAACGAGACCTTTGCGGTAGGGTCTCATCTAACGCAAGCCCCAGGTAGCTTCCTGCTCTAACAGAGCAGGAAGCTCCCTACTGACATCACTGGTGATGTCAGTAGGGCCGCCTACAAATGGCAGGCGTTCCTTCAGGAACGCTTCAGTTTGTCCGGCCACCCCCCCACCCCGCCTACAAAACGGGGTGAGCTGTTGATCAACATCGACAGCCGCCCCGTTTGTAGCGAGCCCCGGAGCGAGTGAATTTGTCACTTGCTCCGGGGCTTGCGCACGCGCGCTGCGTGTGCACAGGTCATCACCATCGACCCGCTTGCGAGCCGGTCTGAATGAGGGCCTAAGTCCGATGGTACGAGCTCTTGCACTTTAATTGGGGTTGAAGTAATTTATTTATTGGATATTAGTTTGCACATGCACTGTGCACTTTATATTTATTGTGGAATTTTTTGCACAAGTATAGTGCACTTTATTTTTGGATATATTATGACACTGGTGCACCTTATATGCACAAAACCTATGATATTGAAAGGTGAAGGTTTCTGTAAGAATTACACAGAATTTTTTTTTTTGTTTATTAATGCACTTTATTTTTCTGTTTTTTATTGCTGTGGATTGATAGATACAAACATTACCTCTGTGGAGTCCTTTTGGATAAGAGCGGAATTCGCGTTTAAGTCACGTTTTGGATGTGATTTGGTATTTTTATACTAGATGGCGCTACTGTTTCACACTAACTGAAATAACTTACCGAGGACTTTTTGAACAATGGTCCTTTTTGGAGACATTGGGAGCTGCCACTCAAAACAAGGAGTGTATTGGACATTAGGAAGATATTTTTGAACGGACGTAATTTATTTTAGCACTGATCGCCATCCATATATATATATATATATATATATATATATATATATATATATTACCAAGCAGGCGGCACTCTGTACAGAAATGAAGGCTTCAACACAGGGATATCACCAACGTTTCGGAGCCACTTTAATACTCCATCATCAAGGTCAAATAACATAGTACAAACAACACATATAAATACTCACAAACCATCACCACGTGAGGTCCGAGCCGCCCGGCGTCACGTATCGGGTCGCCCCGTCATGACGTCACATCACCTGATCAACATGCTGGCGCCGCTTGATGATGCGTCAGCTTCAGAGATCAGGGAGAACGCCCCTCAGCAGCATCCCGGTTACCCGGGCAACGCGCGGCTGGAAACCTGTACATAAAACCGTATTGACACATGGTTAAATTATCTTAAATCATAAACAGCACATTAACATACAATGAATTCATTATACTAAATGTAATATTGATGAGTACAACAATCATCCTTCATAACATAGAAGCATCGGTAGTCAGATTCTTAGAGGCAAATTACATCCAATCCATAACTATATTGTAATAGAACGATCATATAAACTATCTTATGCTAGCTGATATATACAAGCTATACAATTACCAACTCACAGTAATCTACCACCAAAAACCCATAATATGAAATATTTATAAAATATTCATAAAATCATAAATATACCTATAACCTACAAACACCACCCGCTATACACAATACATTAATCCTTTCAAATGAACTAATAATAGAGTATCAAAGCTAACCTAGATATTGTTTATAAAAAACAGTGTAATCCCAAGCTTTTGTTCAGTCCTCTAGGAGCCAATGAATCTAATCTGAAAATCCAACGGGATTCACATTGGAGTAATCTCCGTGATCTATCCCCTCCACGTGGAGATACTGGGATGTGATCAATTATCATATAGCGTAATGCAGATAGATTATGTTTATTAGTCACAAAATGACGAGCAACCGGCTGGTCGCTATTACCTGAGGTCAAGGCTGCCCAAATGGCGGATCTATGCACTGCCATACGTTCCCTCAGGGTCCTATCAGTCTTTCCAATATAGACGAATCCACAAGGACAAATAATCATGTAAACTATGTATTTTGTAGTACATGTAACACGATGCCTTATAAAGAATCTTTTCCCACTATAAGGATGAC